>CM048850.1:28337102-29737756 GCA_026545225.1 Cornus controversa
TGTTGGTGGTTATAGGATTCATGTTGTAATAATCGTGATTTTCATAACTAATATATATGTGTGTGTGTGTGTGTGTGTGGTTAGGCAGATAGGTGTTTCAAAAAAATTCAACTTTGATTTTAAATTTTCTTTGGACGGATAAAGAGAGTAAGGAACGATAAAGAGAGTAACGAATAAAGTTCTAAAATTTTTTAAGTGGGAAACGTGGATAACCACCACGTAAACATTTTTCTATGAACACGTTTCTTCTCAGTGTAAAACAACTGGGTTGAATTAGAGAATATTTTCTATTCGGTTTTAGGGTGTAATTGAGATAGAGTCACAGTGAGAGTATGAGAAGTTAAGAAGGATACTCAGTAAGAGGAGGAGATACAGCCAGAAAGGAATTCTTTTGGGAAATTATAGCCAAGTTTAATTTTACCTTCTTCGATATATGTAATAGCAAATAAATTCAATTAGGACTTGATCTTGAAATATTATTCTTTAGGTTCTGTTTAGGATTATAATTCTTTTATAAGCATAATTTTGTCTCTCAAGTGCTAAAGTTCTTTCCAAAAATATAAACTGAATAAAAATATATGGGTTATATATATACGTATATGTATGTCATCACTTGGTATATAGGTAACTAAGCATTCTGTGTTTTGTATATGAAAAGTAGTTTGGCTTATATTCATTCTTTATCTATGGATGCATGTATTTAAAATATATGAAATAAGGAACCAATAGAAAGAGTTGCTCAATGAAGGCTCCAGTACATACTTGTAGTACATAACTATGACCATATGTAGTTAATTTCAAAACCTGATACATTAGAATTGTCAATGATCCCATGTTAAAGCATACTTAATCGGATATAATTAATCCACTGACCAAAACGTAAAGAAAACTGAGTGACAGGTGGGTTGAGTATGTGCGTTATGAGCATTTGTGCTAGACTTGAGTTGGTTAAAGTATTTAGCGATATAGCACAATTTTAGAATCCTGGATAGGTCTCATAGCACAGAATTACAACCGGGTCGTTTGAATCAATTTCGAGATTGATAGATCGGTCTCAACTCGGGAGGAAGAACTGGTAATAGACACAAAACCATCCATTCGGGCAATCCATTATAGGGCTATTGGTGGATTATTTCTATTTTAGAATCAACTCTGGACCTACTGGTTTAGGTAAATATCTAATGCGTTCCCCGACTCCCTTTCGGCGAAGTAAATTGACCTTATTCAATTACGACATAAATGAAATACGAAATTCTCGATCTGATCCAGGCCATAATCTATATGGGATTCCCAAAGTTATTATTCAGCCAATCCTCTTATACTTCCAGTAAAAAATGTTGCATAAAAAGTATCTATGTAACCACGATTATATGACCAATCATATATTACATTTAAGGCTTGAACGAGAGTTGGAATGAATTGGAAACATTGTTGAACATTGAGTTTAGAATCAAAATCTAAGCGAATCATTGTATCTTTTTATTCAATTTTTATGTAGATGAGTTCGTCGCACATAGTAAATTAACTACCTCATTGGGTTTGTTTCTATACAAAAGGTTAGATATGTTCCCTACCTACTAGTGAGTATCACATGTAAGATTGGATGTGTTCCCTCACATAATGTGTTGAAAGGTTGGATTTGTTCCTTACCTTATATTTGAGAGGTTGGATTTGCTCCTTACCTATGTGGTTGCATTTGTTCTTATCTATGAGGTCTGTTGAGTTCCTTACCTAAGTTGGAAATGCGAACCATTACATGAGGAGTTAAAGTGAAAATTATTTATTTAGATTCAATTTAGTAGTTAATCAAGTGGATTAACTTAACATAAAATTACCAGCAAAGAGCTTAAAAGCTAACTAGTTAGGAGCAACACGTGTTCATTAGTTATGCTTATATAACTATTATGTGACTCTACATAATAACATAGTTGTATATCGAGGTGTGGTAAAGTTATTACTTGTTGAGCAGGGATCTTGCTGAGCTTGTGAGCTCACCCTTTATTTAATGTTTCAGGTGACTAATGGTCGTAGAATTGGTGGTGAAGACCGTGAAAAATCCAAAGTTTGTGTCATATTCTTACTTCTTGAGAGATTGTTATAGTGAGGACTGAATGTATTTTTATATTGAATTGGATAATGTATTAATGATTATTTTTTTGTTACTTGATTCCATTGAGGTTGATGAATTAGATAAAATATAGAATGGTGATCTATTAGTTCACACACCAAATTTGGATACGAGATAAGATGTCTTGGTATTCAAATTTTGGGGTGTGACACGTGTACTATGATAGTTATGCAAGTGGAAAATTGTTTTGTGTAATACTTCTTGCTGTTTTTAAAATGGTGATCATCCTTTGTCGGCATGTTACAATGGCTGCTTTTTTCTTGTAATGATTAGGTACTAGAGACAGCTAATAATCTGGAAGAGGTTACAGAAACTGTTGACTATTATGTTCAAGGAAGTACAATTTCTGCTGGGAATCTGTTTGGAAGGTACATCTAAATTTAGTAATGAGATATTGTTGTAAATGAAATTTCTTACCTTTTTTTTTTTCTCTCTCTCATTAAGCTCATTCATATAATTCTGGCATGCCATTTGTTTTGATTATTTTTTCTGGTTTTTCCTATTGGTTAATTTACTTTGGTCTGTAATTTGTAAAATCCAGCTGGGGAATTTATAAATTCCATATCCAAAATATGTACAATCAGAAACCTTGCTTGATTGCTTTAAGCACTGTTGTCTACCCCTATACTCAACCTTTAGGTTAGCATGGCTGTTAGTTGTCAGCTTTGTAGCCTTGTTATGTTCATATTGTATATTTCTATTGGTGTACATGCTTGCTTTCCTTTTTAAATAGCTCATACTGCATGTTCTTTTGGTCTTCTTGTATGTGAGGCGTTGTGGTTCCAAGTGCAATCAGAAACCTTCCTTGACTGCTCTAAGAACTGTTGTTTATACAGCTGTGGCTTAATGCAATGTTTATCTACCCCTTTATCCAACCTTTGGGTTAGCGTGGTTCATAGTTGTTAAAGGCTCAAGGCGCACTAAGGCACCAAGGCCTCTTGGAGCTTGAGGTGCAAGGCAAGGCGCGCGCCTGATTGAAGTGAGGCGTAAGTTGGAAAAAAAAAATTGGCACCCAATAAAGATGGTATCTTAATAATGGACAGCAATACAAACATATAAATGTACAAGCAACAAGGAATCACTTTCACAGACTCAACCAAAAATTAAGTAAATTTGGTTATTAATTCTAAATATAAATCAACAAAAATTAAGTAAAAATAAGCTTGATCATTGGCCAATTATAAATCAAACAAAAGAAGAATAATCCTATATGATTATATCCTACTGTACAGGACTATAGGAAGCAGTAAAGCACCCTCAATGAATTTCGCTAACCATGAATAGCAAGTATTTGTACTTTATATGCAAACACATCTTAGAAGAACCCAAAGTCCTAAGATATTGAAATGAACAAATTCTAGCAGTCACACATGCAATTCTTAAAACCAATAACCAGAAAAAAGACAGGATTTTAAATTAAAACAATTACCAGAAAAAAAAATGAAGGAAAGAGAGAAAAAAGAACAGAGAACAGAAAAATAAAAAAAAAATCAGTTGAGACGACGACCAGAAAGACCTCGCCGAAGAAGTCGAAGTCAGTTGAGCTTACCTGAGCCGAGAGAGAGAGAGAGGTCCCCTTTCTGCAAATCGCACAAGAGTCCTAGATCTGATCGACCCCTGTGAAAGAGCCCTAGATCGACTCCCAAATGTGTACAAGCTTCTTTTTCTCCTTTCTTTAACTGTTAGTTGCGCCTTGGGTTAGTATAGCACTTGTGAGTCATGTGACAAAATATGAAAAAAAAAATGTGGGGTTCAATCAGTTGCGCCTTGGGCTTGGCGCGCCTGATAGCCAAGGCGTACGACTCTTTGAAGTTGCTTCACGCCCGAGGCACGCCCGCTCGGCGCCTTTGACAACTATGGCGTGGTTACTAGTTGTCAGTTGTATAGCCTTGTTATGTTCATATTGTTTGTTTCTGTTTTTGTATAGCCTTGCTTTTCTTTTTAAATAGTTTATACCGTGCATGTTCGTTTAGCCTGTCTTGTATGTGAAACATTATGGTTTCCCATTCTGCCCATATGATTGGGAAATTGAGGTGTTTTCCTCTAAATGTTGAGAATTGTTGGAAAAATAGGCTTATGATAGTAATGCGGAACGGGTAGGGGCTGCTTTGAAATCAGTAGAACAACATAGGAGAGAAGAGAGAATGAGAGAGAAGAGAACAAGAAGAATGAGGGAGAAGGAGAGGAAAGAAATAATCACTCAATATTCAATTATCAATAATCATCAAAAGTGATTATTCTCATTACATATGAGCCTTTATATAGGCAAATATAAGAAAACCCTAATAATCCCTAAAACATAAAAATACCAAAATAACCTTAAAATTCAAACATTACCCAAAATAATAAAATATGCATAAATAAAACCCTAATTTAGTAAAATCCCTAGTTTTATTTGTCTATGCCCCTTCTCCAAAAGTAGAGGCGGGACATATGCAGCTCATCCTCGAAAATCATTACCCGTCCTACATCACATAGCCTCAGTTCCTCCTCCTTCTGCTTACTATATGTAAGAGATTGTTTCCTTCTACTTCAGTAAGGTTCTCATCTCTGTGTTTTCATGATAACAGTTTAGGTAAATTTTGTATTTTATATTATTTTGACTATTATCCCTGTCTAGCGAACATCTTTTGGTATTTGGTTGTGTACATGGTAAAGTCCTTTGCTAGTTTGCTTTATATGTTATGATGCTTTCATGATTATACATTATCCTTTCATTTATTTATTGCTAATGGTTAAAAGATCAATTTCAGCTGTCAATCTAGTGGTGTTATGCATGTTATAAAGTTGGTGAAGTTGTTTCTCTCTTAACCTCCACGTTCTACAGGCGTCGAGTTATCCAGGTCTTTGCTCGTGGCGCTCGAATTCTTGATGGCACTTTTATGACTCAAGATTTAAGCTTTAAAGCTCCGAACACTGAATCTGGATCAGGTTCTGAAAGTTCAACAGTGTCATCTGTTTCTATAGCTGATCCATACGTGTTACTAAGAATGACTGATGGGAGTATTCAGCTTCTTGTTGGAGGTACAGCCGGCCAGCTTATTCCACTACTCCTTTATTTGTAGTTATAGAGGACACTGTTATCATGTTTTTTGGTAGTAGATGCAGTTTGTTCATAAAGGCATAGCAATCAATCCTTTTTTTTTTTTCTCTCTCAGCTGTTACTGTTAGCCTTGGATTCCACGAGAAGTAGAATTTTTCCGTCATTAGAAAATCGCTGCCATATCTCTCAGCTGTTACTGTTAAAAAGAATGGAGGAAGGGAAGGGGTAATGCATGATTTTACCACCATATCCTTAGTAAAGGAACCGTTATTTTCAAGTGCAAAAAAGTGAATAAGAAGATGGAACCTGAGGAATTGGACATGACACTTTTTCGTAAATGATCCCTTTCCCTCCTGCTCAACTCCCACTTTTCGGAGTAAAATGTTGAGCATCCGGAGGAGATCCTCCTCTTTCTTTTTCCCTACTATCCTCCTCTTTCTTTTTCCCTACTTCTTTCCCTCCTACTAAACCATGCCTTCCTCCTTTTCTTTCCTCCACATCTACTTCTATCAAATGGACCATTAATTGATGTTTTTACTTAAAAAATAAAAAGAAAGAACTCATTCCGAACCGAAAATAAAAGAAGAGAAACATTTCTTTCTCTCTAGTCATCTCTCTCTTTTCATACTCAAGTTGTGGACCATGATAGATACCTTCCTTATCCTCTTGTTTACAAGCTTTGGCGTATATTCAGCAAAGTGTCAAAGGGGGTCAATTAGTGTAATAGTAGAGTATTGACTTTTGGACTGAGATTAGGTTTTGGGTTGTGGTCTACAAGTGTTGAAGTGTCAATTGCCTAAACTTTCTTTAAAATAAAAATAAAAAATCATCAGAATGTATGAGTGTGTCAAAAGAGCAAGCAAATTCCTAAAGAGTTAAATGATCAAGGAGAAAAACAACAATAACAACACTCTCCACTTATGCTAGTTTCACTTTGTACAAATTTTTAAATTTCTTAGATGTTCAAAGTCCTCCAAAACATCTTTCTTGATGGATGCTATTGCAAACTAGTCTTAAGTGAACCAACAAAAGAATGAATTCTATAAATACATCTTAGATATTTGTTAAATAGGTAAAGAAAATTACGAGTTTGTGGTTTATAACTGAATTAGGGCTCTGCTTGTTTCGACATAAAAAATTTGTCATAAAAATTTTTTTCATCTAAAACATTTTTACATAAAATAATTCTTCTCTTAATTTTCAGTGTTTGGCTAATTATAAAACCATTTGAGTGATATTAGTTGCTTCACCGTGCAAACATTTTCTTAAGGAGTAGTGTCACTCAATTGGTTTGCCACAAATACCATATGGAACGTTCATCACAACAAGATTGAATTCCAGAAACTTAGTCCTCGATGTGTCTTTACATGTAACCTCCAAAACCCAATTCAATCTAGCTAATTTAAAGTCATTTTTAGGCTCAAAAGTTCTTGCAAGGCATTTTACTAAATGATATGTTTGTTAATTGTACAATCCATGCTCGGCAATGTGATTCAGGGGAATCTCCATTCTCCACTAATCCTTTACTCTAAAAGCTTAAGTTGTTAGAGAGGGTGTAACTTTAATATTTATATCCTCTAACACGCACCCTCATGTGTGAGCTTCTTTTGGTCCAACACGTATTTCAATTTTAATTTATATGGTGACAGTGAGGTTTGAACTCAGGACCTTGCCTACTCTGATACCATGTTGACAACCAACTACTCTAAAAGCTTAAGTTGTTAGAGAGGGTGTAACTTTAATATTTAAATCCTCTTAACACATCCCCTCACATGTAGCCTTCTTTTGGTCTAACACGTGTTTCAATTTTAATTATCAAGTTGACGGTGAGGTTTGACCTCAGGACCTTCTGATACCATGTTGACAACCATCTACTCTAAAAGCTTAACTAATAAAGAGGGTGTAAGTTTAATATTTAAATCTGCAACATCCACTATTCACTTGTCAGTTTCAACTTCAATGTTTTTTCTGAAAATTTCAAGATCAGAATGAGATTTTCAGTGAAGGGTCCAATCTCTTGAACTGCCTCAGACTCGTGGTTAGTTTTATGCATGATATTCAGAGAATTGTGTCAAGACTCGTTGGCTGGTGAGAACGTGTTGACCCCTCCTTCTGTTCAACTGTATTGCCCTTCTTCTGGATTTTCTGTTGTCTTTTGAACCTTGTCGTTGTCATCATCTTTGTGTTTGAGGATGAAGACCACCAGCGCTTCGCCAGTGCTAAAGATTGATGGTTGAGACAAGAAGCCCTCTATTCGTATGGTGAGATGAGTGTGCACCAAAACCCTAAGCTGTGTGTATGTCAAGATAATTAGAAGTGAGACTTCATAAAATGACTTACCTTTTAGATTGGTAGGTCATTTGTGTAACAAAGATGTTAAATATCTTACAAGTAAAATGTCTTCCCTAAAATTTATGCTCAACCAAACAACAGGATCTAAACATATTTTCCTAAATAAGTTTTACATCAAAACAAGTGGAGTGTAAGATTGAGAAAAAGAGACAGGTTTGTTCAGAATAACCCATATTCATATATAATTTGATAAAAAGATGAGAAGTTTGATCATTCTGCACAGCATAACTCATTATCTGTCCTTGCCTTGTGGTAGTAGAACAAATAACCTTGTACTAAATTCATAGATTAACACCTGTGTCAGCTGTGCAATGTGAATTTTATTTTGCTTGTTTTTACTCTTGAACCTGGATATCAGAAAAAATAGTAATCATGCTCATATAGTATTCCCACTTATTAGCTGGCATCGTTTCCATAGGAGTCAGCATTTGTATTGGAGATGTTCACTACCTAATATATTTGCATCAGCAGTAAGTGCATAGCTTTATTAGTAATGACTTAAGTTATCTCCTTTTTTTCTTTTCATCTCGAAAAAAAAAGATTTATTTAGTTTTGTTGTGCAAAATTTTTATCGAATTTTTGCATTGGGACATTTGAAGTATACCAGGTGAATTTTTTTACCTACAGATCCTTCTACTTGCACTCTCTCTATCAACATTCCTGCTATATTTGAAAGCTCAAGGAAATCAATTTCTGCGTGTACACTGTATCATGATAAAGGACCTGAGCCATGGCTTCGGAAGACAAGTACTGATGCATGGCTTTCTACTGGCATTGGGGAATCAATTGATGGGGCTGATGGCACACCTCAAGATCAAGGAGACGTTTACTGTGTCGTTTGTTATGAAAGTGGTACTCTTGAGATATTTGATGTCCCTAATTTCAACTGTGTTTTCTCTGTGGATAAATTTGTGTCTGGGAATACCTACCTCGTAGATACATGTATCCCAGAACCATCCAATGATCCTCAAAACAATACAAATAAAAGTTCTGAAGAATTGACTGCGCAAGGCAGGAAAGAAAATACACAAAACATGAAGGTTGTTGAGTTGGCCATGCAAAGGTGGTCGGGACAGCATAGCCACCCTTTTCTTTTTGGAATATTGAATGATGGAACAATACTTTGTTACCATGCTTATCTTTTTGATGGTTCAGAAAATGTTTCTAAACATGAGGAGGCTGTTTCTGTACAGAATTCGAGTAGCCTTAGCAATATAAGTGCTTCTAGGCTTAGAAATTTGAGGTTTCTGCGTGTTCCCTTGGACTCATACACAAGGGAGGAGAATTCATCTACAGTCCCATGCCAACGAATTACGGTATTCAAGAATGTTGGTGGTTACCAAGGATTATTTCTTTCTGGACAGAGGCCAGCTTGGTTCATGATGTTTAGGGAACGTCTTCGAGTTCATCCACAGGTCAGTTTCTACTCAGTCTAATTATGTTTAAATTTTATTTTCCTGGACCTCTTCTTTTCCATTATTGAAGTAGATGAAAAAGTGATTCAAAAGGGAAATTGATAAGAACTGAAAAAGATATTTTGCTTTGATACCGAAATGATGTAAGACCACACTATTTTTTAATACTGCACTGTGTCTATTTTCAATCTCATGGTGGGCTAAGGCTATGAATAACAGACTTTGAAGTTCAAAAAGATTGAATATAAGTTGTAACTTCCTAGAAGGAAAGGGTTATAATAGGCTTGAAGTTGAAGGTGTTTAATTACTAGAATATTGGAATATGTTGCTGGAATTTCCATCCCACCACGTATTTAATGTTGTAGACTTTAGAATAAAGACTTATAAAGGGACATTACCTAGTTTTGGTCCTGCTACAGCAAGGTTCTGGGGAGGGAGGACTCGAGCCAGACCTAACCTTCGGTATTTAACAAAGTGGTTGCTCTGAGCCTCAAACTGGCACCAATGGCACTAATGTTAAAGCATTAAACCGTTGAATCATACAATTACCCTTTTAGAATAAATATTTGTATGGTAGAGAATTGTTTAGGCTTTGTTTGGGTGAGAGATTAGGGAGCAACTTGGGGCCAAAAGACTTCAGAATTCTTTGAACAAGGAAATAGCTGAATTGCGAAATTCTTCTGTGAAAAATCAAGGGATTAGGACCCCAAGTACATAATATTTTCCCAAGACAAGAATCCTTAAATCATAATATTGTTAGGATGTTAAGCACTCCAGGTTTGATGGAAGCACTACTCTCTCTCTATATATATGTGTGTGCGCGTGCGCGCATGTTTGTTTGTTTGTTTGTTTTTTTTTCCATTTTCTTTGCTTTGTCAGGATATGATTAAAGGCATAACCATGTGGATGAGGGTTTTGTATGATTTTGGAGCATTGGCCTTTAATTAGCTTTCTTTATTGATTTAATATCATGATTTGGTTTAAAAATGGACAACTGAAAAAAGTTGGATTATTTTTTGTATAGAGCTTTGATAAGAAGTACCTAGATTCAAACATTTTTTTAAACAATAGATTCTTCAAATTCTTAAATTTGTGGATTTTGAATATCTTCATTTTAGATACATCATCATCATCCTTGCCCTTTTTCCAATTGAATGGGCTGACCACATGAATTCTCTTTTTTCAATCTATTCTATTATTCACCATATCTCCTCTAATATTTATCTTTTTGATTTTTGAAGTAATTTTTAATAATCTCATTCCATGTTAGTTTTGGTTGTGTTCACTGTCTCTTACCTTCTATGCACTAATCTTCCCTTTCTTAGTGGCGCAATAGTGGGCTTACGTGCTATGTGTCTATACTATCTAGGTCTATTTTCTCTTATTTTGTCACTAGTAGGCGTTATTGCTAAATCATTCCTCACACTTTGGTTAGTAAATCTATCTTTTCTAGTAACTCCTGTCACCCACCTCAAAAATCTCTTTTCAGTTACATAAATGCATTATTCTTCTTTATTTTGTAACACCCAACACTCTGCCTGTGCAATGACCGCCCTATAAAATTTCCCTTTTAATTTGTTTGGTATTTTTCTATTACATAGTATGCCACTAGTCTGTCTCCATTTGGTCCATCCTACTCCAATCCCACTAGTAATATCATCATCTAATTTTCCTTCTTTTTTTTTTTTTTTTTCAATCCTAAGTATCCAAAATGATGATTTTGAGTA
Organism: Cornus controversa; assembly: GCA_026545225.1. Classification (NCBI taxonomy): domain Eukaryota; kingdom Viridiplantae; phylum Streptophyta; class Magnoliopsida; order Cornales; family Cornaceae; genus Cornus; species Cornus controversa. Next base: position 28,347,768 of record CM048850.1, read on the forward strand.
ACCCCATGTCTTGGATTGCTATTGTGATATTATTATTTTCCACATCTTTATTAAATTTATACTCCATATATTATGTTTTAGTCTTAGTAATTTTTAACCCTTTTTGTTTCTAATTTTGTTCCCAAGCTTTCCTTGGAAACAACCCTATGTCATCAACAAACAACATGCACCATAAGATGTCTTCCCGTATATCTTTCATTATTTCATCTAAAACTAGAAAAATCGTTAGTTTCTTCACATATGGTGCAAACCCTAGTCTTTGTATCCTCATACATATCCTTAATACTCCCTCCGTCTCGTACTAATCGTCCACCTTTCCATTTTTGGCTGTTCCAAAATAGTTGTCCCAATTGAAAAGTCAATGCACTATATTTTGTAACATTACCAATTTAACCTTCTTGCCTTGGAACTTTACCAAAAAACTAAAGTGTAAAATTACCTTCTTGCATTGTAACATTACCAAACAATTAAAGTGCAAAACATGACATCACTGTGGACCCACTATGGATATATTTGGTAATTCATTTACTACCAATACAATAAAAAACACTAAAAGTCACGATCTTACCAAGTTAAGTTTTCAAAAAGGGACAAGTAAAATGGGACGGAGGGAGTAATATTTATAAGGTTTAGAGGGACTCATTTTCCATGTAACCCACCAAATTATATCCCTTTGAACTCTATCATATGCCTTCTCTAAGTCTAAGCCTATGAAACCCTTGTGTATATCTGTTTTCTTACTACTACATTCTTCTATCAATTGCCTAAGTAAATAAATGGCCTCCATGTCAGATTTCCCTAACAAGATAGTCTTTTGTTTTTCATTTTTTGTTCTGTGGTTATAACTTTAATAAATATGATATATTAAGAAAGATATTCACTGTAATTTGACGCGATAGATTCTTCTTTCATCTCTTACTTTATATTTTCACTTTCTTCTTTCTGTTGTTTAAGAGTACTCTGATATTCTTGTTTTAAATGGAAAAATTGCTCTTGTGAACGCAATACTGGACTCATTGTTTGTTGAATACCAGTTTTGGTTTTATGGGAAAAGTTCCATCTGGTTAGAATATTTTATTTATTTCTACATGGATAACTTGTCTTGATATGCTCCATGTAAAGCATTTTGTACAGTAAAATTCAAGGCAATTGCTAGAACTTAGTTTTAGGAATTTCTTCTTCCTGGACTAAATTTGTGAATATTGTTATATGAGGTACTATTGTTCGTTAACCTCCCCATTTTCATTTGCAGCTATCTGATGGGCCTATTGTTGCCTTCACTGTCCTTCACAATGTGAACTGTAGTCATGGGCTTATATATGTTAACTCACAGGTTAGAATAATATACATCCTTTAGCTCAAAATTTTCCCCAGTTATACTTCTATATTAATTATTACATCATTCTTTGTTTTAGGGTACATTGAAAATTTGCCAGCTGCCATCTGGATTGTCCTATGATAACTTTTGGCCAGTACAGAAGGTAAGAAACCCTTTTCTTCAGTTATCTATGTTTTCAAAGTCATTTTCATTTAAGACAGTGATCATTCTGATATTGTTATGCTCACTTGAGAGTAATATTTTTCAGATTCCACTGAAGGGCACTCCACATCAAGTCACTTATTTTTCTGAGAGTAATTTATACCCTCTTATAGTATCAGTTCCAGTGAGTGGTTTCTCTCTCTAATTCTTGGCTCACCAATGTACTCATACTGTTTTGTCAAGCTGATACAGCTTGGAGACACATGCACACATCCCTCACATCCACAGTGACCCATACCAAGTGTTTGTGGTTGGTAACACAAATTTCTCTCTACCACTTAAGCTTGTCAGATGTCACATATTTACATCAAGTATGCCTTTAAATATTTTAATTATATCTGCTTGTCCTCTGATCTGCCTCCCTATTATCCCCATAACTTGTCATTCCAGTTATTAATTTGTAGTATTTACTGATAGCATGAATCAATGAAGGATGTTGTCAAATCTATTGATGGTAATTGTTTCTTAATTTCATCCACAATATTTGGCTTGTTGTCAATACTGCAGTGTGAAGTAAATGTAATGAGTTTTGTTGAGTAGAGTGGCATTCCATAAACCTGTATTTGCTCTTTAATCATTTTGAACTATAATGTTCCTGTTGTATTTTTTTATGAGCATTTGCAGTATTTCTTGATTTCTTTTGACTATGGAATTCTTCTGCATATAAATCCTAAAAGAATCTTCTAAAATATTGCTTCCATTTCCATAAATACATTATTGCTATCTGTATTTCTTATTTTTTGAGGCATAATAAATGTAGTGGACTTTAATATTTTTATTTTAACACATTCTGAAGTTTCATTGCTTTCTGTCATTTGTGCAGGTTCTCAAGCCATTGAATCAAGTCCTCTCATCTTTGGCTGATCAAGAAGTTGGTAATCAGATTGAGCATGATAATTTGAGTTCTGATGGAACTTACACCATAGATGAATTTGAGGTCCGGATTATGGAACCAGAAAAATCTGGTGGTCCTTGGCAAGTTAGGGGTATAATTCCTATGCAAAGTTCTGAAAATGCACTAACTGTGCGAGTGGTTACACTATTTGTAAGTTTAATTTTGTTATTCCAGTTGATTTATATATATATATATATTATAATAGATACAACAACAATCAAAGCCTTTTCTCAACTATTTGGGATCAGCTACACGAATCCTATGTTTCCATTCTACTCTATCTAAGGCCATGGCCTCAGTTGACCGCATGTTATAATATCCTTCTTTGCTAACTCTATACACATTAAGTTTGGCCTTCCTCTTTCCCTAGTATCCCTCAATGTTCAAACCATGTTAACCGATTTTCTCTCATTTTATCTCCAATTGGTGCTACTTCAACCATCTCACGAATGTGATCATTTCTTATTCTATTTAGGGTTGTCAATTTAACCCGCCCCGTCCCACCCCTATTGGGATGGATTTGGGATCATCCTAATATGGTTAGGGGCAGGTTTGAGAAGAGATTTTAGAACCCACCAAACTCCAAACCTGCCCCAATTAATAATTAATATTCTTTTATTAGCTATTGTTTTTCTTTTTCCTTCATTTATAATAATTTTAATTTTTTAACAACATTTTTGTTATTATTATTGTTATTTATTTGTCTATACCTAAATCTTTTTACAAAATTTATCTTAAATTTGTTCAAGTTTAAATTGTTATTTATTTATCTGATGTTGGGCGGGGCGGGTTTGGGAAGAGCTCTTCATTTGTGGGACGAGTTTCGGTGCCCTGTCCTGAACTTGTCCTGTTGACATACTTAATTCTATCATTTCTAGTCTTACCGCACATCCATCTCAACATTCGCATTTCCACCGCACACTTTATGCATATGTTGTTGCCTAGCTACTCAACATTCTATTCCAAAAAGTACGGCTGGTCTAATAGCTGTCTTATATAACTTCCCTTTCAATCTTAAGGGGATGCACTGGTCACACAGTATACTAGTTGCCATCTCCATTGAGCCCATCTTGCCTTGATTCTATGATTAACATCATCTCCAATTTATCCTTCATTATGAATTAGTAAGCCTAAATGACGAAATTGTTAACTTTTCTGTACCTCTTGATTCTCATCTTCACTACATCCTAATTTGTATTTCTAGATTTACTAAATTTACATTTCATATATTCAGTTTTATTTCTACTTATCTTAAACCCTTTTAATTCTAGAGCTTTCCTCCAAACCTCCAATTTGGCATTGACTTATTCTCTAGTCTCATCTATTAGAATAGTATCGTCGAAAAATAACATACACTATGGAATCTCATCTTGAATTTGTCTTGTAAGCTCATCCATAGCTAAGGCAAAAAAGTATGAGCTTAATGTTAACCCCTGTTGTAAGCCTACAATAATCGAAAATTCACTTATTTTTCCTACAGTCATTCTAACTATAGTCACACAACTATCATACATGTCCTTTATTATGTCAATATATCCCTTTGTGACTCCTTTCTTTTCTAAAACCTTCCATATTAGATTTCTAGGTAGCCTATCATAGGCTCTCTCTAAACCAATAAAAATCGTATAGAGATCTTTCTTCTTCTCTTTATATCTTTCCGTTAGTCTTCTCAATAAGTAAATAGCTTCCATTGTTGACAACACTTCAGTCTCTCGTCTTAGGCGTTGTCAATCACTCTCTCCCGAAGTTTCATAGTATGGCTTATTAATTTAATACCACTATAATTATTACAACTTTGTATTTCCCCGTTATTTTTATATGTAGATATTAAAATACTTTTTCGCCACTGATCAGACATTCTAAGTTGTTATTATCTTATTAAACAATTTTGTTAACCAAGAGAAATCATCCTCTCCTAGACACTTCCAAACCTCAATAGGAACACCATTGGCCCTAAAGCCCTTCCTGATTTTATCCCTAGGGTTACTATGTTCTTCTAAGCTTGAACTTCCTAGATGATTTTCATTTAACATTTTCTCAAAATAACTTTATCTTTCTTTAATTTCATCTCCTTTTACTAAAACCCTTGAATCTTCACTCTTAATGCCTTTAATATGGCTAAAATCTCTAGTTTCCTCTCCTTTATTTTAGCAAGCTTATATATATTCTTCTCCCTATCTTTTGTGCCTAGTTTAGAATAAAGATCATCATATGCTATATGTTTTGCTTCACTTTCTACTTTTCTAACTTATTTACATTTTTTGTATTTTTCAAAGGTTTCACTATTTTTAGTTTTTCGCCAAGTTTTATAGCATTCCTATTTTGTTTTTACGATGTTTTGGATTTGTTCATTCCACCACCAAGTTTCCTTAGATAATGGTCTGGTGCCATTTGATTCACCTAAGATATATTTTGCTACTCTTTTAATACATGTAGTCATCTTATTCCACATTAAATTTGTTTCATCCTGTATAGTCCATGTTGCTTCTTTTAACATCCTATTATTAAATAGTTGTACGTTCATATCTCTTTTTAAAATAGATGTTCCTATTTATAAGATTGTATGCTATTGCAAAATCTAAGATAGCCTCCCCAACATCATTTCTATCTCCAAATCCATGACCACCATGTACCGTCTCATTTCCTCCACAATCTTTTCCTACATGCCCATTAAAGTCCCCTCCTATGTTATGTTACATGGACTTGGGTAGGGGTGTCGGGTACAGGTATGTATCTGCACTTCGGACGTGTCAAATCCCAAATAGATGGACACTGCTAAATATTCATTTTATTTATATTTTTATTTTATTCTTTAGAGTAAAATAATGTTTTTTATGTAATATAGTGACCATAATAGGCATTTCACTCATTTGAAGTAATAATATAATAAAATGAAATTATTGGATATCTTTTTTAGGTGTATGTCCAACCAAAAGTGTTGGACGCATGTCCCATACCCATGTTCGAATAATGTGTCTGACACGGGTACTTCACCTATTTTGGAAGAGTCCATGTAACATAGCTCCTATGTATTCTTTTTCTCCTTCGGGTATCCCTTGAATTAATTCATCCATATGTTCCCAAAATTATGTTTTAATACGTTCATCGAGTCCTACTTGGGGTGCATAGGCACTAACTATATTGACTATATATCCTCCTAATACAAGTTTTACTAATATTCTTCTATCATCTTTTCTACGATTACATCTTTTTTTAAATTCTTATCAATGATTATCCCTACTCCATTTCTATGTCTATCCTTTCCGATGTAGTAAGTTTATATCCTTCAATTTCTCTAACTTTTGCACCTACCCACTTAGTTTCCTGTAGATAAATCTTCCTTCTATTCATTTTTTTTTATGAGTAAGATTTTCATCAGAAGGCGCTCAAAAGGAGAGCACTCCCAAGAGAAAACACAAAAAGCTGCAAGCAGCCACCTATACTTTCAAACTATCCACAAAATCCATAAGTTTATCATTAGCTTTACAATTCCGCCCATTAACCCAAAAAAAATAATGCTATCAAAATATTGTACTTGAGAGACCAAATAGAAGATTCATCTCCATCAAAGGATCTCCTATTCCTCTCATGCCACAAGTCCTGCCATAAACAAAGAGGAGTGATCCTTCAAGCATCACAGACTTGGCTATCCATTATACACCCTCTCCAAGCCTCTAACATATCCACCGTGGACCTAGGGAACACCCAAGTCATACCAAACACTGCCAAAAGCAAAGACCAAACTTCCCTTGCCCCTTGGCAATGAATGAGAAGATGGTTTGCCGCTTCCTCCGTCTTCTTGCACATGCAGCACCTTTTCGCCATTATCCGCCCCCTCCTTCTAAGGTTGTCAATAAGGAAGATACTTCCTAGGGCAGTTGTCCATGTTAAGAAGGCCACCTTCAAGGGGGCTTTTGATTTCCATATCGCCTTTCAAGGGAAGTTGGGACCTGGTATCACCAACAAACTCTTGTAGAAGGATCAATCTGCAAACTCCACTCGGTGAACCCTCCCAAACCAGCTCATTCATCCCCTCACCCTCCACCACCTATCTATAAAGTAGTGCTAGGAACTCTACTACCTCTACTAGCTCCCAATCTTAGAACTCTCTCCAGAAACGCACATCCCAAATCATCCTTCCGCTATCAAGTCTGTTGATAAAATAAAATAAAATAAAATTGAAGAGAGAAATTAAACAAAAAGAACAGAAGAATATAACGTGGTTTGGCCATTATGGCTTACATCCATTGCACACAAAGCCCAAAGGATTGCATCACTTTTATTGTATTTTCTCTTAGTTTTGTTTACAATGACTACCTCTATCTATAGGTAAAAGTATACACATGATAAACATATAAAATACATTAATGGAAGATTCCTAAACTCAATCCTTTAAATCACTCCAATCAATCTTCTATCAAGACTTAAATTACTCTAATAATATATTCTCTAACACCCCCCCTCAAGTTGGTACACGGAGATTATAACTCAAGTGTCCAACTTGAAACTAAATACGAAATTTTGGGGGATCTGAGTCGAGTCGATCCTGAGATTCTAGTCAAGTTGATCTAGAGATCCAAAACGAGTTGATTCGGAGATTCGAGACAAGTTGATTCGAAGATCCGAGACAAGTTGATCGAGAGATCCGAAACGAGTTGATATGAAGATCCGAGACGAATCGAGAGTAGGGTATGATAACCTGCTCTGATACCATGTTTATAAAATAAAATAAAATTGAAGAGAGAAATTTAACAAGAACAGAAGAATATAACGTGGTTTGACCACTACGGCCTACATCCATTGCACACAAAGCCCAAAGGATTGCATTACTTTTATTGTATTCTCTCTTAGTTTTGTTTTCAATGACTACCTCTATTTATAAGTAAAAGAATACACATGATAAACATGGAAAATACATTAATGGAAGATTCTTAAACTCAATCATTTAAATCACTCCTATCAATCTTCTATCAAGGCTTAAATCACTCCAATAATATATTCTCCAACAAAGCCGATAACAGTCGGCAACCAAGGCATGCCTTTCCGTAGCAATCCCATAAAGACGAGGAAACCTGCAGACCATAACAATGTCTTCACACCATAGATCATTCCAAAGTTTGACATGTCTATCACTCCTGACCCTAAAACGAATTCGTTTGGAAAACTCATCCCAACCCTTCCAGATAAGCTTCCAAACACCCACCCCTGAAGGAGATCTCGCCTCCCTAGACAACCACATGCCAGCACGCTCCCCACTTTGATAGACAACAACCCTCCTCCATAATCTGGACCTCTCTCTCCCAAACCTACATAACCATTTACCCAACAACGTCTTATTATACAAATCCAGCATCCCAATCCCCAGCCCACCCTTCTAATCATCATGTCTACCAACTCTATCCCTTTACCTGTCAATGTTCCTATATTCCAAGTCCCTATCCTAAGCCTACTATCTTGGGTTAACTTAAGCTTACTATCTTGGGTTAACTTCTTTACCCGTGCTTGTCCAGAAAAATGCGGGAACCCTTGCCTACTTTTTACCTTATCCGGGCGCCGATGCGGCACCCCTTTTGCCCATTTTTTGAAACATCCGGAAGCTGTTACATCACATCACATCACTAAAGGGGGATGCCCTTTCATTTACTCGTATATTCATATGATTCATGTTCATAATGGTCATGACAAAAGTTTTATGTTGGCTATCAAGCTACCCAATGCAACCCTCCTACTTTATCCGGGCTTGGGATCAGCTGTGTAAAGATACACAGGCATATATAATTGATATGTATATTTATATATAGGTTTTTTTCCCCTATTGTGTGTTTATGATTTAGGATTAGAGTTTTCAAGACAAAAATGTTATTGCATTGACTCTTTCTTATGCTATGCTTCATCGCAGAATACCACAACAAAAGAAAATGAAACGCTTTTGGCCATTGGAACTGCTTATGTGCAAGGGGAGGATGTTGCTGCAAGGGGGCGTGTCCTTTTGTTTTCTGTTCAAAGAAATTCCGATAATGCTCAGGCTTTGGTAGCCTTTTAATTTGTTTTAATGTTTTCTTGCTTAGGCCAGTTTTACTTCATTTTGCCATAATAAAATTCTGCCACTGTATTAACCTGTGCCACTGTATTAACCTGTGTTTTCTGTTCTTTCCTTTTTTGAATTCTGATTTAAGCACTTTTGATACATTGCTCAATTCACAACTATACTTTTTAGGTTTCAGAGGTTTACTCAAAGGAGTTGAAGGGTGCTATATCTGCTCTGGCTTCTCTTCAAGGTCATTTGTTGATAGCTTCTGGTCCTAAGATTGTCTTGCACGAGTGGACAGGGTCTGAGTTGAATGGTGTTGCCTTTTATGATGTTCCACCTCTTTATGTCGTGAGCTTAAATATTGTATGTTTCACTTGCAAAACTTAAACATCTCTTCTGTTAATTTTATTTCCCAGTAATGTTTATCTGACTTCCTACTTTTTCATCAACATGAGTGGCATTACATGAAACTACAACAACATGATTATGGCATTCATGCTAAATGCTATCAAAGTTCATATTGTTGCTCCTTCAGACTGTCATAATAAGTCGTGTTCAAAAACATAATAAGCTCATATTGAACACTACTTATTCTGACAGTCCGAAGGAGCAACAATATGAACTTTTAGAAAATATAAGAAAGACCAAAAATTTTTTATTTTTGATTAGTTTCATTTATATAATTGGATATTGATATGCATTGTCATGTGTTTGTTTCTTGAAATTCTCACCTCACCAAACTTTAAGAAGCATGGCACTTCTTAGTGTCGAACTCGTGTTGGAAACCAACAATTTCTGGACACTCTTGAACATGTTTTGTCATATCTTTAGATGTCTCCGTAATTTATTAATAAAATTCTTATTTTTGAACAAATTTTTGGCACTACTTGGACACTTTCCAACATGTGACTGAAGAATCTTTGACTCAAAAACATATAGACATCCATGTGTACTTATGCTGCCCTATCCTTGCTATGTTTAAATGTGAAAGGAGTGAGATTGTTATGATTCCAAAACTGTCATTTTTCTGTTTTATCCTAAAATGTTAGATTTAAGTGATGTTTGTCATATATTAAATAATATATATAAAAAATGTATTCCTTTATTGTCATGTGAGATTTTTATGATTCAAAAACTGTCAATTTTCTGTTTCATCCTAAAATGTTAGATTTAAGTGATGTTTGATATATAAAAAAATTATTCCTTTATTGTCATGTTATTCTCGTATCCATATGTTACATTTTTAAGATTTGCTATGCCAGTATCTCCTAGTTGTATCATATCTATGTCAAATGGCGAGTCCGGCTTAATTGGCTATAGTAACTGTTGGATGTTCTCAATTGCTGCACCCCGGTTGCTGCTTTAATTGTCAATGGTTTGCAAGGAATATGATAAAAGTTGAATACTGTTCCACCAGTGATTGACTTTATAATAACTTAAGACATGTGAATATTTTGTTGTTATACTCTTATTGGCCTAGCAATTTTATTCTAAATTTGATCGATTTTCTGATGGCTTTTGTAAACTTTGTATCTGATTGGGTTAAGGGTTGATAATTAGTTTTATTCATCCATTGTTTTTTCCCCTCTGGACTCATTCAATAAGTGCAGCATACTATTTTATTTTGGTTCACTTGTGTCTGCAAATTATACTGCTCATTTATGCTATTAAATGTTGCAGGTTAAGAATTTTATTCTCCTTGGTGACATCCACAAAAGCATATACTTTCTTAGTTGGAAGGAACAGGGTTCTCAACTTAGTTTATTGGCAAAGGATTTTGGTTCACTTGATTGTTTTGCTACAGAGTTTTTGATTGACGGAAGCACACTCAGTCTTATTGTTTCAGATGATCAAAAGAATGTTCAGGTTAGCGTCCTTATAGTTTCAGATGATATGTTCAGGTTAGCATCCTTATAGTTTCAGATGATCATATGTTCAGGTTAGAATCTTTCATCTTCGCATTGACTCGTATAGTTTCAAATGATCATCATGCATGGAGCCATGTAGGGCTGAGTGGGGGCGGCCACCCCCAATGGCGGACCACTGTGAGGACACAATTTTTTTGACACCTTATATGCATGTATGTAAAAAAGTAATTTTAATATTTAAAAATACAGATAAAGAAATTTATATTTGCATCCCCCCAACCACAACCCCCCCCCCCCCCCCCCCCCCCCCCCAAAAAAAAAAAAAAAAAATTTCATACTCCTAGGTCCGCCCCTGGCCATCCTCACTGAAATTTCTTTTATATATACTACATTCCTAAAACAAACCCCTTATATGTACTTGCCTTCAAAACCCGCCACAACCAGAAACTCTCTCTCTCTCTCTAAACTTCACAAAATCAACTTATCTACTTTTGAATCTCTCACTAAACACGCAACTCTCTCTCAACTTTTTCTCTCTAAAATGTATTTCATTCTTTATATTTCCCATTGATTGTCATTGAAATTGTGGTAAATAAAATCGGTTTATGTTCATTCTTTTTGTCATTAAATGTTTCTGCCAAATAGGAGGGGGGGAAAAACATGAACATTTTTTTCTCTCCTTTTCTTTGTATTAGCTTGGCAGTTTTTTTCGTATGGGATAGGGTGTGGTAATTCAGACTTAAAACCCTTGCCATTATATGTTCATAGTTTTTCAATTCAGATGTTGGTACATGTTAAGCTAGGAAGCACGGATATTTCTACAAGAGTAACCTACCCGTATCATGTCCGTATTGGATACCAATACTCGGATACTCACGGATACGTGTCCGATACTTCCTAAACGTATCCATAATTTTAAAATATATATTTTTTATTTCTAACACGTATCTGAAACTTCCAATGCTTCTCAGATACTTCAGAACACATCTTTAACAAGTTTTGAACATTAAAATGTAGCATTTCCAACAAAAATATCATAGTATAATTGTTAAGTTTAAAATTTATTTAAAAAAGAAGTGTTGAGATATATATTGTTAAGGATTAAAACACAGATGTCACTGGATACAGTGTTGATTCTAACATGTGTGCATAGTGTCACACGTATATACCATATATATATACATATTAAAATTTTGATATTCTGGAATGAAAAATTACTTCAGGAAATGGTAAAAAGATTTTTTTTTTAATTTTCTTTTTTAAATAAAAAAGATGGATTACTAAACAGTATTTTCAGATATATAATAAATGCAAAGAACAATTATACTCTCTAATATTAGCAAAAGGTTGTTGCCTGGTCCCACCAATGCGAGTTAGTAGAAGCCCTGGGTATACACGTATCCTTGACATTATTTGCACTAGGTGGCTGCCTTCAGATTTTGAATTCAGGTTCTGATGTTTAACAGTCACGGCTTTTCTATTGCATTAAGCAGGGGCCCCTAACAGAATATCAGATATTGTAAATGAAAACTCATGTATTATAGATATGTGTTGTATAAATGGTTTAGTAACTTGCTACATGCATGAATAGTATTAAACACTTGTTCTGTTTCAAACGTCCATATATGCTGTAATAAATCAGAGTTGCAAAATCATTTGACTTAATAAATAAATAAACCACCGCAGAATTAGACACTATTTTGCTCATGGACCAAGATGTGATGGAAATTGATTAATTTTAGTTTCAGTTGCCTTCAATGCCTAATAGTTGATCCAAGTAATTTGAGCTTTTATTGTCCGTCTGTTTAAGGGTTTTATTGGTTGTCTCTAATGGTTGACTATTTTGCATTCAAAATGCAGATATTCTATTATGCGCCAAAGATATCAGAAAGTTGGAAAGGACAGAAGCTTCTTTCGAGGGCTGAATTTCATGTTGGTGCTCACGTGACTAAGTTCTTGCGGTTGCAAATGCTTCCTGCTTCATTAGATCGAACAAATGCTATTCCAGGCTCTGACAAAACCAATCGGTTTGCTTTATTATTTGGAACTCTGGATGGCAGCATTGGCTGTATTGCACCTCTTGATGAACTCACATTTCGTAGGCTTCAGTCGCTTCAGAAAAAGCTTGTTGATGCTGTTCCCCATGTTGCTGGACTAAATCCAAGATCCTTCCGTCAGTTCCGTTCAAATGGAAAAGCTCATCGGCCAGGCCCTGACAGCATAGTGGACTGTGAGTTGCTTTGTCGGTAAGTTTTCTTATTTCCTTCCAGACATTTATGATATCTGAAAGAGAAGTTACTTCATTTTCCGTGGTGGAATCATCTTCCATTTAGATTTTGTCTTCACATGTATTTATGCTTTGTTTGGTAAGAGTGATAGAAATTTAAGGGAAAGCTAGGAGTAATGGAAGAGATATCCCCTAAGAGAAGGAAATCGTCTTTCCTCCTTTTATTTAGCTGAATGGTATTGGAAGACTGAAATAAAGCCAGAGTTTATCAATTGTGTGGTTTAAATGCAAAAACATAAAGTAAAAGTGGAGCCCTTTCTCTCATCCTTCCCCTCCACTTTTGGAATGAAAAGTTCAACGGGCCTGGCGGGAAACAACACCCTGGCCCCCTTCATAGTCCTTTTGCTTCTTTCCTTTCATAACAAACCATGGAAACCCCTCCATTCAAATGTTATATAAAACACTATAGAGCCAATCAGTTTTATAGGATGCCCAAAGGTGCTGGCGTCCAATGACATCGATTGAATAGATGTTACGTGATATGTGCGCGGTTCTGATTGTTTGTAAATAGTAATAAAAGTTCCGAATCTCAGAGTACAAAAAAAACTTGTTTTCTTGATTCTGCAGTTATGAGATGATCCCATTGGAGGAGCAGCTCGAGATTGCTCAGCAGATTGGAACGACTCGTTCACAGATCCTGTCAAATTTGAATGACCTCACGCTGGGAACGAGCTTCTTGTGAAGACAGCCTGTCAGATTGCAGCAGTTCAGAGAAATCTGTAAAGTAGCCCATTGATGTATGATGTATGTATGAATAGGATCCCCAGTTGAGTGAATATGATCTAATTGATTTTGTAGGTTATTGCTTTCTTTGTCTCAGGATTTTGAAAATTGTATGTCAACCTAGTTACATGCTCATCATGGAATATAAAAGGGCCAGTTCTGAAGTTGAATTTTCTCATGGAATATATATATATATATATATATATATATATATATATTTGTGGGGGTGATGTGAATAATTTTGAATATTCTCTCTGGAGTTTTGTCATAATTACAGGAACAAATATTTTCATAATTGGTTGGTCCTTCATTGGTGGTCATTGAGGGTCAACGGAGTTTGGATGTTGTCCATTTGAAACTTCAAACTTTGAAATGTCAAATTTGCTCTTATAATGCATGCAATGACAGTTTTATCCTTAGAAAGTCGCAGGAAATTACCTTAATACCATCGTTTGAACAAATTTGAATAGACAAAATACGCTTGTAAAAAGTGAACAATCCATTTCATTTTCTTTCTTCCTCATTTCTTTTCTCCATTTCAAAAACCCTAATTCATAGTATATCATTTGTATACATTATACACATGTATATATACATATACGAATTTGTATATATACACAAGTATATGATGTAATCTGGAGAGGGAACAAAAAATGGTGGAATGAGCCCGTAGGACCCATACCCAATCTCTGAAAAATTCCGTGGCCGTTGCAAACTCTCCTTTTACTCCATTTCTTCTCCTCATCTATCTTTTTCATCCATGGATTTCTCTATCCCTCTCTCTCTCAATACTCAACTTCACCGTACTTGGTATTGTACCTGATGTTGGTACTCTCTATGTTCTTTTTCACTATTTCTCTCTCTAAATTCTCACTTCTGTTTGGTCTGTTCAAAATCCCCTAGTCACTACTAATGAAATTATCACCCTAATTACCCAGAAAAAAAAAGGGAGAAAAGAAATTTCACCCATTATCAACACAATCAAGTCCCATGGAGGTTCAGTGGCATTACAAGAGCCCATATATATATAAATAACTCCCACCAATGAAACATGTATTGTGTGCATAACATTGAGGGCTAGTTTGATGCGTAGGAATAGAAGTGGAATGCAATAGTTATTGCAACAAAATCATTCCACTTCTTGAGTTATGGAATAATTATCTCATTCTCACTTATTATTAAAATCATCCTCTCTCTCTTTTACAACTCACTCTAGAATATATATATACAAGCAACCGACTCTCTCTCTCTCTCCTCTCTCTCTTCTCTTTCAAATATCTGAGACTAAAAACCAGAAGTCAAAATTTCACAAAGTATCACACTCTCATGACACTCACTGCTATTTAGAGGTAATAATTATATACTAATTTGTTCTTTCTTTTCTCTGAGATGTAATTCATCTTCTCAATCCTCTCTCTCTCTCTCTCTCTCTCTCTCTCTCTCTCTATATATATATATATATATATATATATATATATATAATTGCATATAGGCATGTATATATCAAAAAATCATGTCCCCTTGTTTTGTCACTTTCAGTTTTTAATAAAGTATTATTTTTTTTTTGTACAAAAGATTATATTAATCTTGACTAGAAAAAAAAAAAAGACGGATTATATCTTGATTTATAAAGTTTTAATTGAATGGATAATTATTTTCTTTTTCACATGGTAATTAAATTAAATTGGCCAAATGTCCCATTTTTAAAACTGATTTTATTTTATATAAAAAAATATAGTATGTTAAAAGGTAATACTATTTTATTTTTACACCATTCTCTATTTGTAGCAAACATTAGAATGAGAATGGTCATTTCATTCTATTCTCATTCTCATTCTATTCCTGGCTTCATTTTATTTTCACTTCATTTCATTTCTGCGAACCAAACTAGCCTAGAAAGAATTAAAATAAATGGCATACTCAATAAGCTCAGTATACAAGATATCTATCATTACAAAATTTGAAAAAAATTAAATGTATGCCTTATTCAAAAGGAGAGGTGATTTTCGATTTCAAACGCGTGACTTAGTGGTGATATGTTTGATTGTTAACTAACTTAGCTGACAGAATATTATTTTTGTAATAGGATGAGAGGTCCTTGTGACCAATCTCAAGAGAAGCAAGTGTAGTTTTTCGTTGGAGGGGTTGGGGCTATTTTGAAGTGTTGTATGACAAATTTTAGAGATGAAAAGTGTAATTTACACGCATTTGGATTGTTTTGGGGGTGGTGGGAAGTGTTGTATGATCTCATATTGTATGGTCAAGTTTGTTCCTTTGTTATGTGGACCAGATAAGTCCAATTAGTCAAAGAAACCAAATGAATAAAATGATGTCTTTAACTCGCATTGGTGAAATCCCTAATTTTTTGTAATGGGGCTGGGAGATGACCACATACTTGAATTGTGGTTATGGCATGATTTAAATTGAACCTGACTCAGATTCCTCTTTTTGAGATTTTAACCATTACCACTACTACTCACCGCACTCACACACCAATTGTCCCACGAGGATGTTGAAAAAGATATTAAAAGTGAAAATTATACTTAATATGTCAAAACATGTAAATTATATTAATATGTAATTTAACATAATAAAAATAAATTAAGTAAGAAAAAATCTCTTGGTCGAGGATAGAGTTAAATTTTATGTCCTTAAAACAAATGACGCTTTGCCAGGTGTTGTACGGATATGTTGGCACTTGTCTTCCAAGATACAACGATCTCTCGTTGATTAATAACACTATTTCAAATTAATTAACTCGGCAAACCAATACTGTGTAATACTCTCTCTTTGACTTGACTCGGACTCAAAAAGAATTTTATAAAATAACTACAATGAAATTGACTCAATTCGAACCACTTGTTTGGAACCCAAGAGACTGATTAATCATGTGGCTTGAACTCATTGAACTTGGGTTCATGGGAGATCTATATGAATTTTGAAATTAATGAATTTGCCTTTGAAACTTTTAGGTATTTAAAGACTCAATGGTGCTTGTTCGGGCCAACTGGAATCATTACTAAGTGTGATGATTCGGCCCTGAACCATTAAGAGACACCGTGATTCAACCCAACCATTCCTCATTCCTGTTCGAAAATAACCACCCACTCGCTTACCTATTCGGATTGAATTGCCACTCGTTGGGCTTAATGGGTTTGGGTCAAGTCGACACACTTTACGACCCTAGCTGAAGTAAAAATTTAATTTCAAAGAGAAATGCAAGCCCAAGCCGAGATTGGTCGGGACATGCAAGCGAAGTGCGTGTATGTGTGATTTGGTTAGATACTACCCACTTACTTGTGATCTATTAAGTTCACTTTCTTATATATATAGACACCAAGTGTTGTCTACCTTTCCAATGTGGGACAAGATCAATATGGGAAAAAAAACTCATTGTCAACACTATGGAAACCATGATCAAACATCTCACTTTGGAACCAATTTCTCATTCATCTTGAAATGGATTTGAGCCAGTAAATATATCACTCTCATCTACTCGAAGAGAAATGCATTCCAACCTGGAACCTCTTCAAAATCTTAGTAGAAGCCACTTTAATTTTAACCCAAAGAATGCTTGATCAAATTCTAGTTTCCAACAATCCCCCACATGAATGAAAATTGGTTTCAATTGCAAAATTATAATGTAGACACCCGAGAAAGTATAGTTGGAAGGTTACTACGTCGAGATAGATAGATTTTGGCATTGAATCTTTCCTAGTGCAATACTATCAGATTTACTTATCTAACCAGTGGCATGATGTCTTGAACTATTTAGTCGGTTGTATAAATCAGACAATAGTATACACATAGTTCCTTTTCGTACATAGTTGGTTCTCTCTATTGTGTTCATTTTGGCCTTGAATAACTCTTGGTATTTTTGAGTGCTTTAAAGAAGTTAGCATTTTCATTCCTATAGAAGTGGTCCACTTCACACTCATAGAGGTGATTATCTATTAAAAGTATCATGTCATACCCCACTTAGATTTCCAAGATATAGGAATCATAATTTTTTTTTTTTTGCTTAATCCGATACACACGATAGGCAACATTGAGTCATCATAGAAATGGGTAGAAGATATTCATCTCCTCGGTGCTACAAGTGAGTCGGACAAAATTTCAATTGTCCCTTTGAATCTAGGTCTTGGATCTCCAATCAACTGGATAGAGTTTCCATTAAGCTGATTCATTAGATATAGGCTTGAATCCCAATCCCCTCAATGACATTGTCACTTGCTCTCTTGTTTAACATTTTATATATGTGAATCCACCAAGCTATTCTTTGATTTATACATGTGAATCCACCAAGCTATTCTTTGATTTATATATTCTATATAGATTTTCCCAATTGAGAGTAGTGACACAGGTGTTGGCCAATTTAGAATGTTCTTTAAGAAATTATACTGCATTTTAAACATTCTTACTTTCATTCAAAGCAGCTACCTTAGATTACATGGCCACACCTCCAATATTTAAAACATGTCTAATCATGGATTTAAAGTCTTTAATATCCCTTAATTTCATCTTTATATCTTGACAATGCAATCCTTAATTCAAGTGTATCTCAATCACCTTAATACACTTAGTATTCTCTTGGTTGCATGTATATCAATTCGTGTGCAACTCATTAGTTTCAACACAATGACATATTAAAAGACATCCATTTTGAGTGTTTTTAGTGTACATCACACTTATTGATATGAAATCATTTGAGCTCATCACAAAGTCAAATTTTTTATGTCATTGTTTTGTGTTTGTTTTAATCCTTACATTGATTTTTCAAGCTTTCACACTCTCTTTATAGAACCTCATTCTATACTCTGTTAAATTATTCACAAGATATGCACTACTAATATCCTAATTTCCTTACGATTGGGTACCACCACCTTATTTAGACACCCCACATTACTAAGTATTTATAGGAAGATTTTTGACCTTTCCATATCTCATATGGTGTCTTATAAGTTTCTTTATGAGGTATTTTAGTGAGAATGTGATTTGAGGATAGTAGAGTCCCCCCCCCCCCCCCCCCCTCTCTCTAACTTTTGGGATAATCCATAACTTATCAACAAAACATTAATTACCTCTTTAAGAGTATGGATATTACATTTTAGTAATACTTGTTACCCAAGTATTGACTCTAGAGGGAGGGTGAATAGGGTCTATGGCAAACCATATATATTTTTTGGATTTAAAAGAGATGTATAACCAAATGAAATATACTCCTATTATGCAATATAATGATGATAAGCAATAGAAAAAATTCAAGCACGATATAAAGAGATAGAGATAGAGAAATCAAATGCAATTGACAAGGTGATTTTTGTGAGGTTCGAAATTCATACTCCTCGTCTCAAGACCCTTCTTGAGACTTCTCGAATCCAACATGGAACCTCCTTATAGGTGGAGAGCAAACCATCTTGCTAAGAAACACCTTCTTTTAGTCTTCTTTAGGTCACTCCAACCCTTGCTAAAGGAGCAACCTCCTTTTAGGCTTCATTTCGACCAAATCGATCGTTTTGAATGGAAGAAGTTGTTACAAACGTATCTCTCAAAGATATATATACAATATGAAGCTCTCAATGAATATCTCTCAATATAGATAAATACATAAGAGTAAGCTCACAAGACTAGAGTATATATGAATTCACAAGTTGAAGCTCAAGTCTATTGAATAATTTTTGCATGAGAGTGGATGAATGTATTGAATGCTCAAATTGTGTATTAAAGTCTCTTCAATGTGTATAAACATTATATAAACAGAGTTTGCTGAAACAATGTTGTTAGGATAGTTCAAAAGCATTAAATGCATAAAATAGCTTGGATTTAAATTCTATTCGTATCGGTCGGCTGATGAACATTGTTTTGGTCAGCTGAAGGTATGCTTCGGCTAGCTGAAACAATGTTTCAGCTTCCCTTATTTTGCACACCTACCTGGAATGAATTCCAGTTATTACCAGCCATTTGATGGGTCTCATCAGGTGGCTGATAACACTGTCTTGGTCGGTAGAAGTTATACTTCGGCTAGTTGAAACAATGTTCTAGCTTCCCCTATTTTGCATAACTCACTTGAAAGAATTCTAGCTTCAGTCAGCCAGCTGATGGAACCCACTAGGCGACCGAAACTTTACAAATCAATGAGTTTGCCATTTTTTAGGGGTTTGAATGTTCAAACACATTTATAAGTCCATGAAGGTATATGAGTCCTAATGTTAGATTGATAAAAATATCAAGTATGAGTTGAAAAACGTTTTTATGCATGATCTTTAAAATATTTGAGCTTCAAAGGAATTCAAAAATACTTTGTCATTAATTCCTAAGCACTCACCAACCTATTTACCCCTTTCTTCAATATGGATTGATCGATTGAGCTTTCGAAGATGGGACTTGCTTCTTTGTTTTGCATTCTCGGGCTTGAAAGTCTTTGTTAACTTGAGTGCTTCTATTTTGACGTTCTTCAATTTCAATACATTTTAGTATATGTATGTGACAATCTTTTGAACTTGAAGTGTTTGGAATTTGACTTTTGTTTCCTTCAGTCTTATCTTTGAATTTGATCTACTAGCACAATAACTCAATGTAGACATTAGTGCTAAAACACGATTAATAGTTTGTAATCATCAAAATTACTAAATTGCCTTTAGGTCAACACTTTTGGGTCAACAAAACTGTTTTATCTTATTGCTAAGTTGATTCTCAACCTCATTCTCAAAATTTGCTTTACAGCAAAATATATAGCAATATCTTGTGCAATTTCCAATATAAGTATGAAAATATTTTATCCCATCTCTCGTGTGCACATATTTTAAGTCACGGATATCACTGTGAATTAATGCTAGAGGTACAATACTCCTCTCTATAGATGAAATGAGATTCTAGTTAATTTTCCTTTCACAAATTTGTCACGTGAATTTTTTATTTGAGTTAATATGAAAATTAGAACATTAATTAATCCATTTATATTATCATAATTAACATGTCTTATGTCACACCTCATATTACTCAATTGTAAAGAAGAAGAATTAAGTTGATTATTAGCTCAGGATACAACACTCACATACCCTTAGCTCATATACACCCCATATCTAGAAATAAATACACACTCATGAACTATAATGACAACCTAAAACTCATTTAAGATGCAACATATCGTTAAGAATGGGTTCTCTACCTGAGGTCATTTTTAGCACAACTTTTCTTGGTAGCAAAGGAGTTTTCCATAAAGATTTAATCTTTATATTTTACTATTTTATAAATATTCCCTTCGTCCCATATTAATTGTCCACCTTTCTTTTTTTAGCCGTCCCAAAATAGTTGTCCCAATTGAAAATTCAATCTACTATCTTTTGCAACATTCTCAATTTACCCTTCTTGCATTAAATTTATAAAAACCAATTAAAGTGTAAAACAATGGACCCACTATGGAATAAACAAACACCCTATCAAATATGGCATCACTACACCATAGAATGAACAAACAACATCTTAAGATCCAGATGAGAAAACGAATACAAACAGTGTCTTTGACAAACCCCTTTCTTTCTCTTTAGGACTACTCAAAATCCAAATCAAGCAAGAGAGAGGAGAAAAAGATGAGAAAATGAATGCAGTGTCTCCTAACTTTGACAAACCTATTTCTCTCTCTTTAAGACTCCACTCAAAATACAAATAAACAAAAGCGAGTGAGAGTGTGGAAATACCAATATGAGAATAGTAAAAATACCCATATAAGAAAATAAATTTAATTATTTGGCATCCCACATTACCTGGGTATAGTGAAAGGGATATGTTTATATATGGTGTGTTCTTTCTAATGGTATGAGGATTTTTGGCGTAAAACCTAATAACAAAATCGTACAAGCGTGGGTCCAAAGTAGACAATATCATACTATGTGAAGTGAGCCATTACAAATGGTATTAGAGCCAAAGCCTAGCCAGAAATGTGGCAGATGGCTTGCACAAACACACGAGGGAGATTTTAGTGAAGACGCTAACTCCCAAGAGGGGTGATTGTGGCGTCCCATATCGCCTGAGTATAGTGAAGGGAATGTGCTTATGTCACACCCTGATTTTTGACTCCCGAAAATTGAGGGTGATTAAGTCACAAATTCACACTCCTAATAACAATTACCCCTTTGATATCATGCTTTGATACCAAGTTATCATACCCCGATTTTTGACTCCCGGGAACTGAGAGTGAATGGATTACCACGTCATCACCTCACATCAAGTTATCATGTTTCAAAATTTGAATCACCGGAACTCCATCTCTACGTTCGAATCCCGAGGGCAAGATCGTTCTCAAGTCTCGATGAACTATCTCTAATCTCAAATACAGCTGAAGCTTAATTACGTAAACACACTCACATGCGTGTTTAAACTCTACATCAACCATTCTCGATGGGTCCCACACTTGACCTCACACAGTTGTTCAAACACACCTAAATGTCCTACATAGCCATGCATTACGATACATCGTAATGCTGGTTACGATGCATCGCAGATGTTGTATAACATCCTGCGAAAAGTTTTATTTTCCAACTCAATTTTCCTATGGAATTACGATACATTTTCTTTCTAGTTACAATGCATTATAATGTACGATGCATCGCAGATGTTGCGTAACATCCTGCAAAAATTCTTATTTTTCTAACCTAATCTTTAACACAATTACGATACATCGTTATAGGCTTTACGATGCATCACCGGATTTCGATACATCATCATAAGTGTACACCATGCCTACACAATTCACATCCAAACATGTTGCTAAGCTATAATTCCATCCACACAACATCAAAACATAAGTGAAATGATCTAAACCATATATGTCATACATTCGATCCAAATTGTACATTTCATTGATATAGTATCCTAAGTTCATAGTCATCATATGAATTACACATATACGATCCAAAAATATTAGTAATTCAACTATGACAACAACTATAACAAAATCAACATGCCACAAGCCAGCATAGATAGCCACATACACAATATCCAAAAATATCTTAAAAGTACCACAAGAAATCCCATTTTGATGTTCATGTCCCATCCATCATGGCGCCTTATCTGTAAAAGGTTTAAGAGGGTGAGCAAATCAACAAACTCAGCACTAATGCCCCAACCCACCTAGGCATCAACTCGACACCGACCTACATGATATGCAATCATGATGTTGCTACACTACATGACATATATCAAGTCTTCATGTTCATCCAACATAAATGCAATTTGATAAACGTGTATTTATTCCATAAATCATGCTTAATAGATAAAACATATAAGCATTAAGATATTTACATTTTCTTCGATCATAATCTGATACGTAGGCATGATTGGTCAACTCTGACGATCATGTGGTGTTGGGCAACTCTGACGATACCTAAGTGTTGGTCAATTTTGATGACACTCGTATGATTGGGCGACTCTGACGATCATACACTTAGGCATTATATAAGCCTTGCACTTCTAATTGGGCAATTTCGATGATCACGAAACTTGGGGTATGATTGGGCAACTCGGACGACCATCCCATTGTGGACATTCTCACCATTTCAAATACATGGTTGGACATCTCTGACTTTCATATATAACACACTTAGACAATACTCTGATATACACGTATACATGCTCATAAGTCACATATACCTCACATAGCATATATTTCTCATGTTCTTCAATGCACATTATTGCTACATTAGTTCTAGCATGCATTTCTTCTATACATATTTCATATAACCACATATATGCCCCAAAAACATGCATAACACCCACATATGCATACAATACTAAACATAGTTCGATATGTTCTCATTTCATACACATTGCACGTACAATCACTCAATTCATCATATATCACAAATGAATCAAGATAACATGTATAAACATATAAAGGGAAGGGAAATGTCAAAATACTCAACCCTAACACTCCCCCATACATGCTAACATAATTAAAATCTTCCCAAACTCAGCAAAACCCTAAAATCGATCGATGAATAAGAAGGGAGAACACCTTTTTCTCGAATTTGAAAGCCTTTCAAGCTATTTCCAAGAATTTCTCCAAGTCCCACCTTACCAAAATTCAATATTGTTTGATTCAAACCGAAGTCCTTGACCCGTGCTACAAGTTGTCCTTTAATAGCAACTCCTAAATCTAAGCCCACGGCCTCCGAAATGAAGAAAGAATGAAGAGAGATAAAATGGGAGAAAATAGAGAGAGCTGGGCGTATGATATTGTTGCTAGGATTCTCAGCCTTATATATTCATAATATCTAGGTCTTGAAATGACCAAAATGCCCCTGGGCCACTTAACGTATCCTCCCGACCTCCATTTTTGATTTTGAAAGCTCCTACGGCTCTGAAATTACTTCTTTAACTCTTTAAGCCATTCATTTGGTTTAAAACCAAAAATAATTATTTCTCAAAAAAAAATTGGACTTTCAAGCCCACCCGACAAGCGTCTCAAGCCCGGCCGACCCAAAATTTCCAAATTTTGCCAAACGCTCCCAAAACTTCCCAGAACCTCTAAACAAGTTCTCAAACATGTTTCCCACACTTAAAACATGTTAAACATAACTTAAAATGAATTTATGATAAAAATGATGAATAAAATAAAAATCAGCCAAAATTGGTCCCAATCTCTACAGTTTATATGTGGTGTGTTCTCTCTAATAGTATGAGGCCTTTTAGGGTAAAATTTAAGAACAAAATCATGCAGTCTCAGGCCCAAAGTGGAAAATATTATACCATGTGGAGCAGGCTATTACAAATGGTATCAGAGTTAGAGTCACACCTAGCCGAAAGTGTGGCAGATGGCGTGCATAAACGCATGAGTGAGTTGTCAGTGAGGACAATGAATCCAAAGAGGGGGTGATTATGGTATCCCATATATCCTGGGTATAGTGAAGGGGATGTACTTATATGTGGTGTGTTCTCTCTAATGGTATGAGGCCTTTTGGAGTAAAATCCAAGAACAAAATCGTGTAGGCTCAGGCCTAAAGCGGACAATATCATACCATATGGAGCGGGCCATTACAGATTCACTCATTATCTATATATATTGACTCTAGTATCGATATCTATTTCCCACTCCAAATCATAGAGAGAAACATCAAATCCACAACAAAAAAATAATAACATTTGAATTTTGAGTTTTTATTGAGTGCTCACTCATATATCTATATCTATTTTCAGAAATAGAGTTGTGTTCTTTTTTTTTTCTTTGTTTAAGTATTCCAATGGTTTAATGGGTGTACAAAGTGAAATGGTTGGAGGGAGAAGTTTGATAAAAAAAAAAAAAAAAGGAACAAAATGTACATGTTTCTTCATTATCATTACACAGGTGTTCAATTACAAAAGAAGCTTTAATTCGCCATGAAACCTATGACACAGAGAAAAGCATCAGTTTACCAAAAATCATAATAAGCCTACAATAGAAAGAAAAAACCTGTGACAGTGACCTTTGTAGGTGAATCCAAATATTAACACCAACTTAAAATACGACAACACTTATCTTAGCCTCCTTTACACTAGAATATTCCTATACAAAATAAAGTTGCAAGATAAAACAGAGTACCATTTATCTGTAATTTTTTCTTTGGTTTCAAGTAACTTCATTTACTGATCTTCACTTTTTACATATCAATCTGTCAAAATAATTTATAACTTTAAACTTATTGCTATTGTAAAGACCGGAACCAAATTTGACCGATTTTTTAATTTTTTTATCATTTTATTTATAAATATGTTTCGAATGATGTTTTGGATGTTTCAAGAGTGAAAAACATATTTGGAAGGTTGATTTAAGGTTTTCAAAATTTTTTGGAGTATTTGGAGAAATTTGACTTTTTTGGTCAACGGGGCCCTGGGACGCAATCCGGGTGGACCCGAGAATCCGAAATTTTTTTGAAAAATATTTATTTTTGAATTTGTACTTAAAAAAATGTTTGAAGAGTTAAGGAAGTGATTTTCAAGCCGTAGGAGCTTTGGAAATCAAAAATGAAGGTCGGGAATGTACGTTAAGTGGCCCGGGGCATTTAGTCATTTCGTGCCCTAGGGACGTTAAATATTAGATTTGCAGAGATATTTTCATATCTCTCTTGACCAAGAACAGCCGGCCATGGCTTCCTCTCTCTCCTTCTTCTTCTCTCTTCCTTTTCTTTTCATTTCGGGGGCCTTTGGGCATGATTCGGGAGGTGCTTGTGAAGGATAAATCGTAGGGGATGACAAGGGCTTCGGTTTGAACCAAACAAACACAAATTTTGGCAAGGTAGAACCCACTGGAATTCTTGGTGATTGCTTCAAAGGTCTTCAAACTTGATGTAGGGGTGTCCTTTCTCTCCTAAATGACGATTCTAGGGTTTCGAGTGGTTCGAGAGAGGTGTGTATGAAGTTGGCATGTATGAGAGTGATGAGAGGGGATGTGGGTTTTGAGTTCCTTCATTCTTTTATGATTTCTACATACTAGAGAGGTTCATATATAGAAATATATGAAGTGTTGTGTGTGTACATGTATTATGTGCAAAAATGAGAATATGTTAAATTTTGTTGTGTATTGCATGCATATGTAGATTATGTGTATAGTTGAGTGCATATATGTGTTTATATGTTAATTGTAGAGGTATATAAGAGTTGAATGCATGCTAGATATGTATAGTAAGTGTGTGCATTGGTGTAGCATGGTCAAAGTATGTTAGGTTGTGGGATGGTAGGCATATGAGTATGGTATGCATGACTTAGAGCATATATGTGGTTATATGTTGGTTATGAAGATGTATGAGGGTTGGATGCATGCTAGATATGTATAACAAGTGTGTGCATTATACAAGCATGAACCAAATGTGCTAAGTTATGAATTGAATGCATATGAGAGTGATATGCATGTTACATGATATTTGTGGTTATATGTGTTGTAGCATAGTGAAAATGCATACTTGATCAATTATATCATGAATGGCATTGGAAGAGCATGAAAATGATATGCTAAGTGTAATATATGTTCAAAATGGATATATGGGAGATTGCGGGAAAATGGCGTAGATGGGACATGCACAGAACGATGGAGTGGTCCAACCGTGTTGTGAGAGTGGCACGATTATCCACTAGGTATGACCCTCGAAGTGGTCCTGTTATACGAAGGCCAAGGCCTAGAATTGGAGAATGTCCATAACTAGTGAGCCTCAAAGTTGTCTCCTCACATTGTGGCAAAACATTACATTGCCAAGGTAGTATGATTTTTAGAGTTGCCCCAATCATACGGTCATCATCGGAGGGGTCCAAAGGCACATGATCTTCGAAGTTGGCCAATCATGTATAAGTATCGGATTGGGGTCGAGAGAGAGAGAGAGAGGGTGTCTATATCTTGTATGCTTATGTGATTAACTTGTTAAGTATGGTACATGTGTTAAATGTATTCATTCATAGTTTACATTGAGTTGGTTAGCATGAGGGCATTGGTATGCCTTGTGGTGTAAAGACATGTAGGTCGATGTCAGGTCGATGCCTAGGTGGGTTGGGGCGTTCCTACTGAGCCATTAAGTTGCTTGCCCCTCTTCCCTTAACATTTTTATAGGTAAGGTATTGAGGATGGATGGGAAAGACTCGATTAGTCACTTAGAGTTCATTGGAACATTTTAGAGCATTTTGATGCATTTTGGAATTTTATTTATGAATTATGTATATTTGGCTATCCATGCCAGCATGTGGCATGTGGACTATGTAGACATAGTAGTTACATTCTCATTCATGTAACTTGTACATTGTGGATTTATGTTAGACTATATGGATTTTCATGGAAAATGTATGAGGATTGTGGGATCATAGTGATTCAAAAGTGTGATTTGAACCATGTGTAGATTATTAGAATGTTGTATAGATTATCTTAGTTAAGTTTTGGAAAGCTTAGGATGTTGAATTTGGCATAGATTTTCATGCCTTAATGTTCATGTGTGGATTGAGGCTTGGTGAAGTAGGATTTTAGGTTGCAAAGTTTTTCACAAAAATTATTAAATATCAGGAAAGTCCTACTAATTCTACTTTTTGGGCACCGGTTTGACTTTTCTCGATATTTTGGACCTGCAGAAAGTCCCGCCAGTCCTACTTTTTGGGGACCCGTCCCACTTTTAGTATGTTTTCCTCTCAACTTCAACGGGTCATAACTTCTTCGTTTCAAATCCGAATCAAGTGATTCTTTTTTTGAAATTGAGTATTTCAAAATCCTCTTTCTAATGGTTTCATTTTAAAGCCTTTGACCATAAACTTACAAGGAGTTATGTATCCACACTTAGGTTATATAATCATTTGATGGGTTGTATGGTTGAGGTTGTGGAACCAACGAGTATGTATTATTTGTATCATTACTTATCACCTTCATTTCCCATGCCCTCCTGTGTGTTAGAAATAAGGGCTTGACAAGTAGTTAGGTGTGTTGGTACAATTGTGTGAAGTTAAGTGTGGGGCCCATTGATATTGGTTGAGACTGCATTGTGGCAAGTATGTACATTCATGTGATTTAAGCTTCTGCGATGAATTAGAGAAATAAATGGTCCATTAGGGCATGATGGGTGGGTTCACCTTCAGTTTTACAGAGTCAAAAATTGGGGCATGATAGCTATACTCTATCAAATTGTAAGTCCCAACAATAAACATATCAATGGAAAAAAATCTCAATTTGTTTACAAAAAGTATCATCTCTATTGAAGATGAAGAATAGTTTTTTCAATAACATCACGTCCACAACACAATTGAGAGTTTTCGTTGATAATCCATTGAAAGCTTGTTCCACCACGTCAACAAACTCATCAAACGTAGTATGAGCTTGTTGGTATTGAAGTGATTGGATAGCTCTAAAAAACCCAAGATCGACCACATTCAAATTTGGACTATTGGGGTTTAAAATGATAACTGTATATAAAACCCATCTTTGGTTGCAACTTCTAAAAATCCCTCATCTGATGGATCTATATGTGATTTTGCATTATCTTGTTGAATAAAAATTGCTTCTATTATACTAGAACAAGTCCATTTAGCTCGAATTTCTGACAAAGATTAGTTTCATCTCTAACATACCAGCCACACGATTTTTGCTACTTTGTTTGGCAAGAACTTACTATAAATGGATAAATTCCAATATTTTCTTAGATCACTTCATTCCGAGACGTATCGAATTGTGGCCTAGCAACACCTGCTAAAAACATTATCATTATGATGAACCTTGTCACCCTGATTTTCAACACCCGAAAAGGCATGGGAAATGGGGGTGATTGAATTACACATCGACACTTCTCACAAACAATCCCACTCTGATATCATACTTTGATACCAAGTTGTCACACCTTGGACAAATATGGCAAACTACTAATTATCACCCTCGGTTCCTATCCGAACCATCGAGATCATTACTTGTCGTGAAAGCCTTATTACTCACATCGTATCAATTCCTAACCGAAACATCACAATGATCAATCAATCTACGTCATTATCTCAAAAATCAGTGGAAGCATTCTTTATACATCAATATCATCGTATTCAATGATCATTCTCACAATAAGGCCTCACATGTACGCCACACACATCTATTCACTCATTTTAGTTCATCTCAGCTCACTCGGCATCTACATATTACGATGCATTATACCCTAGATTACGATGTATTGTAATATATGATGCATCAGCTATGTGTCGTAACAAGGTGCGAAATGCACTATTTTTGACAACCCATTTTTTGCATTTTTGTAATGCATCATAACCTAACCTGTGATGCATCAAAATATTACGATATATCGTAATGCATACAATGCATCGTAAGATAATGATGCAATGTAATAGGTATTACGATCCATCATAGCCATTCGGCCAACTACCTCTTCCATACTCAACACTTGGTTCATTTCATGCTTTCTCACTCAATCATTCCACCATTAGCAAACATGCATAAATGGACATTAATGAACATATAAATCATCATTTTCATTGTCTAGCATTCACTATGCTCAAAATGTACATATAATGTATGCAATCATAAAATATAACCATAACATGTTCTCGAAATATAAAATATTTTATACATGATCAATACATGCATATAGTCCACATCCCAGACACGCATTCAAATAAAGCATTAAATGTCTTTAAAAGAACCCGATCTTGCTCCACGCCAACTCACCGTTGGGGAGACTTCATCACCTCTTTATCATTTCCTGAAAAGAGTTAATACTCATGGAATGAGCTACAACACACTCAGTAGGAATGCTAAAACATAATTTCGCAAGTTCTGTGAATACCACGAAACACAACCACATATCAGAACATCATAGTATACATATGCATTATTATCTGTCAATAACTATGTAGTGAATGTATGCATCGTGCCACACACTCACACTTTGTCCGTGCCTCACACACATGAATTCCATTGTTTTAACCTTGGCACATCGCCCACAATGTCAGCAATAACAATTGGTCCAGATCCTGACTCTTGGCAATCCGACTTACCACAACCTTTCTATTCCACCCACGGATCTTAACTCTTGGCCGTTCGGTTCCTACAAACCTTTTTCCATCTCACACCTGGATCCCAACTCTTAGCTATCTGGTTTCCACAAACGCTTTCACATGCACACTCACTCCATGTATATGCAATGCGTGAATATTACCACAATCATGCTCATTTGCCAATTTATCCATACAAACACACATATTATCCACTTATGACATATTTTCACATCTTCATAGAAACCTCACATGCATTCACATTGAACATGTATCACATCTTCGCATTTCATAGAATTTATATCAATAATCAAACATACTTTACATCTAATCATGTTCTTCAAGACAATTTATCAAACATATAAGTGTCACATTCACATATACACATGAACACACATAATTCTCTCACATTTCACATTCAACATGCTTCATAATCATTTGAAACAATTATAAACATGTAATAATATCACATCACATTGAAAATTCTTTGAATTGTATAATCTAGCATGCTTTAACTTTGAAAGACATCTAATTATACTCATATAACTAGTTGTTGTCATAAACAACCAATATACACACACAAATCCTGGATTTCATGGGTTAGACATCCCTACCTCAATTTAGAAGAGCTTCTAAATAAAAATTTTAATTTCTCACCGAAATTAACTTTATCCGAATTCAATTTCAAATAGATTAATCTCAAGCCCTCGATGTGTAGACCAATTCTCTCTTCTTTAGCGCCTTCCAATTCTCGCCCCAAGTCTCTCAATTTCAACAGAGAAGGAAGAAGATAAATATGTGTGTGTGTGTGTGTGTGTGTGTATATATATATATATATATTGCTCTCTCAATCGGATGATGAAAAATGAGAAAATGAGAGTTGTGTCATTCTCCCTTCTATTTATAGACCTAACCTCCCTTATTTACAAAAATGCCACTAGTCACTTACCAAACCTACCTAAACTCCGTTTTCACTTTCGGTAACTCCTACGAACTCGAAATTGGTTTCATAACTTATCAAATATTTTATTTAAGCTAATATAAAATTTTGGTGTCATTCCGACACTTTCAAATTTTTCAGTCCACCGGACCCGTATCCCGGGCCCGTCCAACCCAAAAATCTCAATTTTCACTAAATGTTCCCAAAACTTTCCCAAACCCTTATACAAGTCCTCAAACATTTATTTTGCATTTAGAACACACATGTAATCAATCATCTAAATCATTTATATGACAAAAAATGAAGTTAAAAAGAAAATCAGCCAAAAATGGTCACGGTCTTTTCAACCTACCCAACTTAAAAGGATTTCATCCCCGAAATCAAGTCATCCACAATCTTTCCTTTACCCTTCATACCCAACGAGCCAACTCAACAACTACTTAGACCAGACACATTATAAGGGAAGTACTAATTGAAGAAAAATGTCTGGCCAGGCTATTTCTCCTCACTAGCCCAACCCCGGTAACATATCTTTCTTGTCCACTTGCACCCTTACCAAAATACCACCATGCACACATGGATGTCACAAAAGGTGGTCATATTCATAACACCCAACTCACACCATTAGAGTCTAATACAATTAATGTTTTTCATACTCACCGAATCAATCTTAAGGTCTAACCTCCACCTAAGATTTCCAAGTCTCTTTCCAATCAACTACCATACTCACACAATCCATCGTGGTCCTCACATTAACCATAATACCAGCATTCCATTTAGGGCATATTCTATAATTTTGTGCATTTACCAAAGCAAACCACATAGATCCCGTGCACTTAACAAAACAAGTCACATTTTTCGTGCACTTGTCAAATAAGCCACATAATGCCTATGCACTTGCCAAACAAGTCACATAAATTTGCCCAGTTTCATGGACTATCCACCCAATGAAACCCAATATCATACTTAGGGTCTTACACCTTGCCACTTTCACAAGTCTCACACAACTCACACACCTTACCACACAAGTCTCACACAACTCATGCACATCTCTTTCTGACGTACAACCCATCAATCGTCTACCAACTTAAGAAGTATTAAATCAAACATAAGCATTTCCTTCTGACTATTTCTATAGTACCCCTCAGATACACTCTGTCTAAGACTATAGTAACATCTATTGGCCTATCGACACTGATAACCTCACCCACCCAACTAACCTCTAGTCCCAATGCCCATACATATGATGCAGCAATAATACGAAGCATCTAGATCAACTCAAACACTTGTCCATGAGCTAAAAACCAAAAATGTATATACTTAGGACCACTGAAGGTCCAGTTGAGACGTCTGCATGAGTAATAACATACACCTTACCTTGAGCCCTTAGCTCCTGCTGTCCACCACCCTAGAAACTAGACAGTTGAGTAGGCACACTAGGGGTAGATCCCCTCATTGGTCGTGCACTCTGGGTAGTCATAGTTGGTTGTGGTGGGGGTAAAGCCCTGAACCCTGACTGTGTTGTCATCGATTGTGCTGTCCTCTCTTGTGAACTTAGCTCACTAGTCACATTTCCATTCGGTCGAGAACAATTTCTCCTCGTGTGTCTTTATAAATCGTATTCAAAACAAGCTCCGGTGTTAGACTGACTCATAGGACAGTTCGCCTTAACATGCCCTAACTATTTATACCAAAAACACCTCCCCTTCCCAGTTAGATCCCAATGGCATAGGAGTTATAGGTACAGATTGTATCATATGTCGTCCCACTGATTCAATCGATTACAAAGGACCACTCTTGAATTTTTTCCTTACCTGAACCTTAGAAGAATTACCTATGTCCCTATTCTGCTACCAAACCTCTATTTTCTCCTGCCTATCCTTAACCTTAGCCTCTACTATTAAGGCCTTTTCTACTGCCTTAGCATACACCTTTATGCCCAATATCAACACCATTGGCCTAATGGAATGATTGGCCATTGGCAAACCTATATGTCTTTTTTTTCTCATCTCGCACCACTTCGGGAGCAAAACGTGAAAGAGAAATGAACTTGTTCTCATATCCAGTCATGGTCATGCTGTCATGAGTTAGCTTATCAAATTCTTTCCTTAGTGCCCTCCTCTTCGGCCTTGGAAAGTAGTGGTCAAGAAAAAGAGTCTTAAACTCTTCCCACCCTATGATCTCAACATCATGTCAGTTACTCATCGACTTATACCATAGTTCAACACCTCCTAAGAACAAATAGGTAGCAAGTATCACCTTTATCCTATCATCGGGCGTAGACATCATTTTTAGATGTTTCTCTAATTGCTCAAGCCAATTGTCTGCTGCTAACGAATTTGAACTCCCATCGAAACTATGAGGCATCAACTTTTTAAATCGAGTGATGAATCTATAATGCCTCTCACTTTCACTTTATTCTGGTTGTACTACCAGTTGTTACAACTCAATAGCAGCCGTTCTCACAAATCTCTAAGGGCTTTAGTCATCTCGGTGACCAAGCGGTCTCCCTCAAGAACTCCACCCTAATTTCCCTTTCATGGCGTCTAGGTGGCATAACTCTATATAACCAAGATATAGGTCAACAATAATAAGTTATCTCATGTTATGTTCTCATCACAATCAAATCATTACACTACGCAAGGATATGTTACCATTTAAGCACATAACACATAGACATGCCTTTCAAAACATATTTAACATATACACATGTTCTTAATTCAACACATAACATATAATGCATGTTATCACATAAGCATGTTTCACATGAACATAAGTTCTCAATTCAACCATGTTATGTCTACTCGCATTCCTAGGTTATCAAACTCAAAGGTTTCAACCATTTTGAATCCACACGTGATCCAACTCTCACCTGTCGTCCTTAGGTATTCGACCTAGTACATGCTCTGATACCAAGCTGTCACGCCCCGACCCGGAAGGGCATTGGAAATGGGTGTGATTGAATTACACATCGACACTTCTCACAAACAATCCCACTCTGATATCATACTTTGATACCAAGTTGTCACGCTCCGGACAACTATGACAAACTACCATTTATCACCCTCGGTTCCTATCCAGACCACCGAGATCATTACTTGTCTTGAAAGCCTTATTACTCACATCATATCAATTCCTAACCAGAACATCACATTGATTAATCAATCTACGTCATCATCACATAAATTAGCAGAAGCATTCTTTATACACCAATATCGTCGTATTCAATGATCATTCTCACAATAGGTCCCCATATGTACATCACGCATACCTATTCACTCATTTCAGTTCATCTCAACTCACTTAATATCTACATATTACGATGCATCGATTATATGTCGTAACAAGGTGCGAAATACACTATTTTTGACAACCCAAGTTTTTCATTTCTGCGATGCATCGTAACCCAACCTGTGATTTATCAAAATATTACGATTATCTCATAATGCATGTTACGATGCATTATAAGATGACGATGCATCATAATAGACATTACAATCCATCGTAGCCATTCAGTCAACTGCCTTTCCCATCCTCAACACTTGGTTCATTTCATATTTTCTCACTCAATCATTCCACCATTAGCATACATGCATAAATGGACATTAATGAACATATAAATCATCATTTTCATTGTATAGCATTTACATGCTCAAAACGTTCATATAATGTATACAATCATAAAACATAACCATAACATGTTCTCAAAATATAAAATGTCTTATACATGATCAACACATGCATATAGTCCACATCCCGGACATGCATTCAAAAAAAGTATTAAATATCTTTAAAAGAACTCGATCTTGCTCCAAGCCAATTCATCGTTGAGGAGACTCTATCACCTCTTTACCATTTCCTAAAAAGAGTAATAATCATAGGATGAGCTACAACACACTCAGTATGAATGTCTAAAACATAATTCCGTAAGTTTCGTGAATACCACGAAACACATAACCACATATCAGAACATCATAGTACACATATACAATATTACATGTCAATAACCATACCATGAATGTATGCATCGTGATACACACTCACACTTTGTTCATACCTCACACACATGAATTTCGTCACTCTGACATTGGCTCACTGCCCACAATGTCAACGATAACAATTGGTCTAGATCTCGACTCTTGGCCATCCGATTCTTACAAACCTTTTTCCATCTCTGTAAGAAATGTGATCGATTTTGGGTCAATTTTTTATTATTTTCATTTACTATCATATTAATGTTTTAGATGATTATATGAGTTTTTTAAATATAAAATACATGTTTTGGAACTTGAATAAAGGTCCGAAGAAGTTTTTAGAGCATTTGGCAAAAGTTGACTTGGCACGGGCCCCGTGGGCCCAGAAAATTCAAAAGTGTTGGAATGACACCAAATTTGGAGAGTAGCTTAAATAAAATATTTTATGTACTACAAAGTTGATTTCGTGTCAATCAAAGTTACAAAAATTGAAAATAGAGCCCGAAAAGGTTTTGTGAAAAGGTAGTGGCATTTTTGTAAATAAGTAGATAATTAAATCTATATATAGAAAGAGAATGACCCAGCCATCATTTCTCATTCTCTTCAGTCGAATGATGAGAATCATCTATATTACATTTCAGCTTTGAGTTTGAATTTTCCCCCAAAAAAAATTCATCATTTAATGGCCAGAATGTTTAAAAAATCAATATGACTATTCAAAATAACTATGTCTATCTACGGTCTAAAATTACTCTCCTAATCTTCAATCAATGGTCATGATTAATCCACCCCACTACATTCTATATCACACTCTCTCACTCACTATTATTTTTACTTTTTTCTCTCTCCTCTTTTATTTTTATTAATCCGTCTCTGTCTTTGTCTTTCCTGATTTGGCCCTCCACAACAGTCTCAACCAGTCGAGCAAAACTCTTCTCTTCACCCTCCAATTTTATATTGATTGAAAAAATCAACATCAACATTCAACCAAATCATAGCTTTTTTTTTTTTAGATTATAAACATGAAACCCAACTGAGGAATTTTGCTCTGATGAGTATGTACGGGAGAGATTCGTGGGGTGGGCTGCTGGAGATTAACGCAATGGACTCAGCCACGGACGACGACCGGAGTCAGAACTTGCAGGACCTGGCGAGTAGAAGAATAAGAAGTATATGGATCTGGGCTGTTTAGTTGGGTTCATTATGCTTATCGTCAAGACTGTCCCTCGCCACCACTCCAGGCCTTTGCTCGATTTGGAAGAAGAAGCCCCAACTTGCTCCACTCCGAGCCATTGCTCAAATAAGAAGAAGAAGTCGTCCGACGTGGCTCTTGACGCACCTCCAAGGGCTGCTGGAGTCGGCGTCGTTCTTGAAGCTCTCGACACACCGAGTCTACGACACCAAGCACCCTAAGCAGCGACGGCAAGTAGAGGATCGACGTGTGCTTGCCGTCGATAATAGTCACGTCGATCTAGATCTCCTATTGTAAAGGTGAGTCTCAATTGTTGTCATAACGTCGTTGATTTATTTGATTTGTTGTTGAAATTGATCTGGAATGTGAGGGCCATTGTAGGGTTTTCTTCCCCACGAAATCACTTCCAAGTCGCTTGCGTCTCTGATTTTGGGTTGTGTTTGTACAATTTGGATTCATTCTTTCGTTCCAAAACCACACCAGAGGTGGTGTGTGATGGAGGGATGGGCATAGATAATTTGGATTCATTCTTGTTGGTTGCTCTGGTTACTCTTTGCTAGTTAATATGGTTACTCTTGCTGGTTAATCTAGTTACTCTTTGCTCTGTTAATTCTTTGTTTGAATGTTTGGTTTCTGAAAATTTGGTTTCCTACTGTTTATTGTCCATGGGTCTCCTTCTCATTAATTAATTCTACAAAGGAGACAACCATGCTTCGATTCGCAAAGTTTTCGATGCCGTTGGTTTTCGATTCCTTGATTGCCTCTTACAAACCGGTAATATATTAGTCCAAATTCTAATCTATCCCTTATTCTTCTTGAAAAAATTAACTAAAAATGTTATTCCGAAAGCACATGAAAAAGTAAAAGGAACCAATTACTGAATAACAAACCTTTCGTTATATTCTCTAGAGGGATAAAGTAAGGTAATAAAAGAAATCTGATGTTTTTATTACCAATTATTTGGTTTGGTTCGCTTGTGTTTACTAAAAGGAAGTGTTAGTGCAAATGGAGGTGATAATCGCAGTGCATATTTGTAGTTATCAGTTACTGTTCTTGCTGCATTTTGTCGGGTTCCTGAGATTGCTTCCTCTAAAGATATGGTGTTAAAGATTCCTCTTATATTCGAGATTATGTCAAAAAAGTAAGGTTTTTGTACTAGAGTAATTACAATACTTATTGCTCATGCAAAAGCTTATATACATTTTTTTTTTTGGTTGTTGAATAAATTTTGTGTGGAACGAAATTCAGAACAATTTCAACAAGCTTGCCAAAGACTGCTTTCTCTGTCGTTCTGATTTCGCATAATGCATAGGTTTTGTTAAATAACTTCGATTACAATAGTTACGGTTCTTAATTAATTTTATTATTATTTTTTGTTAAGATGTGATTGAAATTTGTTTAATTTTTAGGCATGAGCGATTCAAAATAATTTGCTTTGGAATTGTTTGATGCTCTGAGCAAACAATGGAGATTGAAGGTTGACAAGATCAATAGAGATGAACTTAAAGCTTCGATTCTCGACTCCAAATCTTCTTTGACATGTATGCTTTAATTAATTAATTTTTAGTAGCAAGGTTTCTGAAAATCATGTTTACAGCTTAGTTTTTTTAAGTTATTAACAAGGTTGACAAGAATGAGGATGGCAAAATTACTAAAGAGGAAGTTAAAGAGGTCTATGTTGTTGAGCTTGAATTTCTATGGTGTGGCTCTTACATATACATTTTTTTTTTATGTTTACATTTAAAAAAATTTTCCATGCAGTTTTACTCAGGTAGATACATATTGTTCAGCTGCAGCCGAGTACCATGGACCAGCCACCACTACCATCTTCCATGGCCTGCCTTCACCACCATTCTCGCCGGCCGAACCACACCCATGGCTTCACCATGCACCACCTCAACTGACCCACTACCACGGTCGGATAGTCAGAAACAAGAATCACACTTTAAGGGTTGTCGGTCGAGTTTTTCGGGTTTGTCGGACTGTAGACAAGGCTAGTTTTTCTTCCGGATTTATAAAACAGATATATGTATGTATTGTAAAATTAATATCTCCAAAGTGTAATTTGAATTTAATTCATTTATTTTAATTGCAAATTTCAAGAGGGTACCAATAAGTGATATTGGTTGGAATTAAGTGAAATCAACTTCTATTTCAGTTCAATAATTTTTTTTATAGTGTCATAGGCACGGGCAATACACTAGAAAGTTGAGAAGCTTAGACCAAGAATTTGAAAGCACCGAAGAAGAGAGAAATGGTCTACATATTAAGGGCTCGAGTTTGATCCGTCCGGAATAAATTTAAGAGAAAGTTCAATTTTTGGTGAGAATTGAAAAAATCATTTAGAAGCTCTTCCAAATTTAGGTAGGGATGTCTAACCCATAGAATCCAAGGTTTTTGTGAGTATATTAGTTGTCTTGACAACCAATTGGCTATGTGGATATAATTAGATGTCTTTCAATATTGAAGCATGTTTAATTATGCCATTTAATACAAAATTATCCAAAGAATGTACCACTGACCCTATTGATAATACACTTTACCGGTCTATGATAGGTAGTCTTCTATACCTTACTGCATCAATGCCTAACATTATGTTTGCAGTTGGTTTAGTGGCTAGATTTCAGAGTGATCCTAGATTCTCATATTTGAAAGTTGTCAAAAGGATCCTTAGATATATTAAAGGCACCACTAGACTCAGATTGCATTATACCCCCTCTTTAGTGTTGTCTTTTGTTACCTTCTGCGATACCGATTAGGGTGGTTCATAAATTGATAGAAAAAGCACCTCAGGTTGTTGTTATATGTTTGTAAATAATGTGATTTCATGTCTCAGCAAGAAGCAAGCTTCTGTGTCTCTCTCCACCTCAGAAGTTGAATACATTTCAGTTGCACAAGCTTGTTCTCAAGCATTATAGATGAGAACCACACTCACAGATCTAAGCATTGAATTTTTACTCTCACTACCATTTTCTGTGATAATCAAAGTGCAATTGCCATTAGCAAGAATCACACTTTACATAATCGAAGCAAACACAAAGACATCAAGTATCATTTCCTGAGGGACAATGTGCAAAAAGGCAATATACTCATAGAGTATATCAACATTGAGGCACAGTTAGCAGATATTATAACCAAACCCCTACCTCCGACCAGATTTGAGACTCTTCTACTCTACCTTGGGTCTCACCCTTCCTCCTCACTATCCCATGAGCTTGTTTGCCCAAGTTTTAATGTCAAAAGGATATGTAAGGGTATTATTGTCATTTCACTTTAAATGATTATTCCAGGTATTGCTTCATGAATTATTTAATTGTCATGTCAAATTAAATATTTCTTCCTGTATTTGTTCTGACAAGACTTGCAAGCAAGTTGCATCTATTAATTTTGGGCTCCCGTCATTTGTGAGTAAGAATAAAGGCATTTATGTCTTTTTATCTTTAAATATACTTTTCTAGATTTAATTTCATAATTTGTTAATTGTTTTGCCTTATTTTGTATTTTCACTAACCATTAGTGGAGGGGTAGTTTGGGAAAGCTAAATTGCTAGGATTTGCTTTCAAATTCAAAAAGGTGACACTTTATTAAAAAAAAAGGAAAATGAAAAAGAAAAAACAAGATATAAATTCTATCATTATCGGTTGGTTGAAAAAGAGCTGAAATGCACAATACAACTTTACTTTTTCTCAGCACAAGCAAGGCGAGAGAATATACAGGGGAAGCAACATAAAGAGAGAAAGAGAGAGGGGGGAGAGCAAGAAGAAAGGATAGCATCCAGGAGGTTCTTCCATGGCGGTAGATTGAGTCTCTCAAAGTTTCATTCTCTTCGTGTGAATCTGTGTGTGGCTATATGTGATCCATGAGAGTGAAGGAGATACAGCGATCTTCATGCTCTCTTCTTCATTTGCGAGCTTCGTCGCCGGTCTGAAATGGGTCATCGCCATCTGTTCCTCGTATCTTGATTTTCTGTTCTTCGCATAAATGAGTCTTATGTTCATCAAATTCGAATCATCACTGTGAGTATAGTTTTCATCTATCATAAGCTATAGATCGATATTTTCAGGGAGATTGGGTTTGTGTCTTTGCATCTTGAGTTTATGATCTTTGCATCTTGAGGTTATGTTCTTCAAAACTTGAGGGTCTGATGTTTAATACATACTATCTTAAAATCTTTTTTTACATATATTGGAAATTACTGAAATGTTGCTAATTTTAAGCTCTAAAAGTGATGAATTGTTGTGCTATTAATTATTGATCTATCTTACTGGTTTTGGGATATAAGTTGCTGAATTTTTGAGCTGGATTGTGCTGATTTACCATGTTGGTTTATGCTGAATTCATGCAGTCTTATTGTGCTGGAAAATTGCTGAATATATGCTGATTTTTATTGTTATATTTACTATCATTTTATTACTAAATTGGCTGTCAAAATGTTGCTAATTTTTGGACTAAAACATGCTGACTTGAATTCTTAATTTTGTTGATTTTTGGACTAAAACATGCTAATTTGAATTTTTAATTTTGCTAATTTTTGGACTAAAACATGCTGATTTAAATTCTCTATGTTGCTGATTTTTTGGACTCAAACATGCTGATTTGAATTCTTAATTTAGTTGATTTGTAAACTCAATCATGCTGATTTGAAATCTCAATGTTGCTGATTTTTAAATTCAAACATGTTTTAGTATACTCTTTGTGAACTCCTAACGTGTTGAATTATGTGTTGCTTAATTGTGTTCATGCTCTTTATGTTTTAAATTACTTATGCTTCTAACTTCTACCTAAGGTGCAGTTGTGTTAGGATTTAAAACAGGTATCAAGAGAAATAAATCCCAGGGTAGTTGTTTTAAACTAAATGAACCAAGACTGATGGTTATTCAAGAAGTTGAGAAAGGGCGTCGTTGAAAGAGAGTTCTTTTACAAGACCGTTGCAGCTACACCTTAAAGGTGTACTTATTGAAGACTATCTTTGAATAAGTTCAAGTGTTATGATTTGCCAAAAAGACCAGTGCCTGTGTCATTATCATACTGGACCTTGAAGACTAACTATCAGAATTTGAAGATTTGAAGATCAACTTTTGAACACCAACATACAAAGCTTGAAAACTTTGCCACTGCTCAAGACATCAAACTGACTACACTATCACTATGTATAGTCCAAGTATTGGGATACTTTGGACAGGGGGAGTATGAGTGATTGTGGTGAGATTGAGGTGAGATAGCTTCGGCTTTGGGAAGCCTGAGTTGGGATTAAGAGCGAAAAAGCTATTGTGAGATTGGTTTAGGCTTAGAGAGGCTGTTAACTGGGTGAGTGCTGGAGCGACTATGTTGTGAGTTGGGTGAGTGAGAGAGTGATTGAGAGAATTATTGTACTATCCTTTCAGATATAGTGGAGCTCAGTTCGAAAAGGTTTTTTTTCCCCACCTTAGAGTTTTTCTCTATAAATATGTATATCCATAATTGTGTGAATTGCATATGCCAACCAAACTTGCAATATTAGGAAGAAAAATTGAAGAACGTATTCACCCCCTCTCCTTCTAGGTTCATCATGTACTATGGAAGTTTCATCATTTTCGTTTTGTAGTTCATCCTAGTGGTACCAAAATGTACAACAATATGAGATGTCAATATTGGTGGTGAGGTATGAAAAATGATGTAGCATAGTTTGTGGCAAGATGCCCTACTTGTCAACAAGTAAATGCAGAACATCAAAAGCCAATTGGGTTGTTGCAACCATTACTAGTGGTGAAATGGAAATAGAAACATATTACCATAGATTTTGTGACGAGTCTTCTGAGATCAAATAAGGGCAATGATACTATTTGGGTTGTTGTGGACAGATTGACCAAAGCAACACACTTCTGGCCTATGAGATTGACAAATGACGTAAGCAGACTCAATAAGCAATATGTAGAGCAGATTATGAGATTACATGGGGTTCCAGTATCCATAGTATTGGATAGGGATCCACGGTTCACTTCAAGATTCTGGCAAGGATGCCAAGCAATGTTGGATACAGAGTTGCAATTTAGCACAACATTCTATCCTCAAACTAATGGACAATTAGAGCGTACTATCCAAATATTGGAATATATGCTTCGTACTTGTATTTTTTATTTTGCCGGTGGTTAGGAGGACCATTTGCCACTTATAGAGTTTGCATATAACAATAATTAATTATCAGGTCAGTATCGAGATGGTACCATTTGAGGCGTTGTATGACAGACCTTTTAGATCTCCAATTTGTTGGACTGAGTTGGGCAAGACCATAGCCTTAGGGCCAGATATTGTTCATGAGACTACAGAAAAGATCAAGTTGATTAGGCAGCGATTGTTGATAGCTCAGAGTCGACAAAAGAGTTATGTCGATAAGAGGAGAAGGCCATTATCCTTTGAGATGGGAGACCATGTGTTCCTTAAGGTTTCACCATGAAAATGATTGATGCATTTTGGGCAGGGTGGCAAGTTGTCACCGAGATACATTGGACCATTTGAGATCATTAAGTGTGTCGGTGAGGTGGCCTACAGATTGGCTTTGCCACCACAGTTGGAAAAGGATCACAACGTATTCCATGTTTCAATGTTGAGGAAATACGAGCCTGATCCATCACATATTCTAAGTTGGGTAGACGTTGAGGTCGATGAGGATGTCACCAACGAGGAGAGACCAATTCAGATATTTGATTGCTACAAAGCAAGTTATAAGGGGTAAGACCATTCCATTGGTTAAAGTTTTGTAGCATCATCATAATGTTGAGGAGGCTACCTAGGAGCGAGAGCAAGAAGTTCATTCTAAGTACCCAAACTTGTTCCCTTCAAGTATGGCCTGATTTCGGGGATGAAATCCTTTTAAGTTGGGTAGGTTGTAAGAACTGTGACCGATTTTGGGCCAGTTTTCCATTATTTTCATTTATTGTTATATTAATATTTTAGATGATTATATGAGTGCTTTAAAAGTTATAGAGACTGAGAGTTGTGAATGAAATTGTGTATACATGTTCTCATTAAGTGATGTCTATAGTGTACTTAAATTGGTTATGTATGCTTGCAAGTATGATGTTAATGGTGCTATGAATGCTTTTGCTGATTTCGAGATAACCACCTAGATTGGTTGATCATTGAAACATATCCGACAAAGGATGAATGTATCGATAATGTAAAGAATTCTGATGTATATAATGATCTCGGTGTTCCGGGTAGGAACTAAGGGTGATCTTGGTAGTAGTTTCCCACGAGTGTTCGGGTCGCAGAGTGACGATTGGGTAATCGTAACACCTCACTACCCAGAGTTCGGGCTCGGACCGGGGTGTCTCGGTGATCTAAATTTTGGCGCTTAAAAATCTCACACCCAGATCCCGACTCTTGGCTATCCGATTTCCATAAACCCTTTCAAATGCACACTCACTCCTTGTATATGCAATGCGTGAACATTATCACAATCATGCACATTTGCAAATTCGTCCATACAAACACACATATTATCCACTTATGACATGTTTTCACATCTTCATACAAACCTCACATGCATTCACATTGAACATGCATCACATCTCCGCATTTCATAGCATTTATATCAATGATCAAACATATGTTACATCTAATCATGCTCTCCAAGATAATTTATCAAACGCATAAGTGTCACATTCACATATACACATGAACACACATAATTCTCTCACATTTCACATTCAACATGCTTCATAATCATTTGAAACAATTATAAAAATGTAAGCATATCATCTCATATTAAAAATTCATTGAATTGTATAATCTAGCATGTTTTAACTTTGAAAGACATCTAATTATACTCATATAACCAATTGGTTGCCATAAACAACCAATATACTCACACAAATTCTGGATTTCATGGGTTAGGTATCCCTACCTCAATTTATAAGAGCTTCTAAATAAAATTCCTAATTTTTCACCGAAATCAACTTTATCCGAATTCGATTTCAAATGGATCAATCCAAGCCCTCGATGTGTAGACCAATTCTCTCTTCTTTGGCGCCTTCCAATTCTCACCACAAGCCTCTCAATTTCAATGGAGAAGGAAGAAGATATATATATATATATATAAATGTACATTGCTCTGTCAATCGGCTGATGAATAATGAGAGAATGAGAGCTGTATCATTCTCCCTTCTATTTATAGACCTATCCTCCCTTGTTTGTAAAAATACCACTAGTCACTTACCGAACCTTCTCAGACTCCGTTTTCACTTTCGGTAACTCCTACGAACTCGAAATT
The DNA here is from genome assembly GCA_026545225.1 of Cornus controversa. NCBI lineage: Eukaryota > Viridiplantae > Streptophyta > Magnoliopsida > Cornales > Cornaceae > Cornus > Cornus controversa. The sequence continues at coordinate 28,391,957 of CM048850.1, forward strand.
GGTTCCATATGACCATAACTCGTGAAATATTTTATTTAAGTTAATCTCAAAATTTGGTGTCATTCCGACACTTTCGAATTTTCTGGCCCACTAAACCTGCACCCCAGACCTGCCTGACCTGAAAATCTCAATTTTAAGGCTGGATAATTAATCCCGAGAGCATTGTCAACCGACCCTATGGGGGCACAACCTATTATAAGAAATTTTAGCAAATGGCGGGTAAGTCCCGCAAAGGTTGTCTCATGGCTTTATCAAGAGTTGTGCTATAAAGTTTATTAATTAAAATTTCTTAACCAAGTGAGTCATTAGCATAATGGTTAGGGTGAGACCATTAGAGTTTATTAGCAAAGGTTTGATTCTTTAGTGCAACAATCATTTTTTATATAATATAAATCCGGTTCTTATATACCAACCTAGAAGCGACCAACCCAAGAGGAGCCCGGCCAAGGGCCGGGCCCAAGAAGAAACCGGCCTGACCAAGTGGCTGGCCCCCCAACAAAAAATTGGCCTGGCTAAGCAGCCGGCCCAAGAGGAGCCTGGCCAAGGGCCGGGCCCAAGAAGAAACTGGCCCAGCCAAGGTGGGCCCAAGAAAAGACCGACATGGCCAAGAGCCGGACCCAAGAAGAAACCGGCCTGACCAAGAGGCGGGCCCAAGAAGAGCTCAGCCCAAGGCCGGTCTTTGAGGATCCAGCCCAAGATCGGATCCAGGATCCTGCAAAAGCCGAGCACTTCGGCCGGATCCTGGACGCGGCTTGGGTCGCATCCTCTATCTGGCCACCCAAACAAAAAAATAAAAATAAAAACCATGGGCCATTAATCAACCAGGCTGATAAGCCAGAGGTCCATTTTTACAGCCCAATAGGCCAACCAAGGTGTTCATAAAGACCGACGAGCGACCCTCATGAACAGAGGGCATCTGATAGAGTATTTAACTCCAATTATGAAACGTGTGATGTGGAAGTTGAGAGCAAGGTGATGTGGGCAAGAGGTATGCTTTGACTAGGCCTTTTCTATCTCCAGATAAGTCTGGGGAACTGGAGAGCCAGTCTTCTACTATGACATGTTCCCATGTTACTACTATAAATATAGAGACGGTCCATATATCAAAGTACATAATTAATTCCCTTTGAGTTCCTTTACAGCTTTAAAAGTCCTTCTGATTTTTGACTTGATCGTCGGAGCGTAGTCGGCCAACACCGCGCCGGTGCCCTTTCGATTACCCTTCTCTTATCTTTTTTTACAGGTTGGTGTTTGACCAATTCGAGGTGGATTTTTGCTTCATCAAATCCTAAATAAAATCTTATATGACATGCAACAATAGAATCAAACAAGATAAACGAAAAAAAAAACCTAAATAAAACCATATACGACATGATATGAACAACAACGTGATGATCAACACCTATGAAAACCCTAATTAAAACCCTATATAAAGCTTACGAACTCAAACTTTTGAGGAAATCAAATAAACTCATATTATCTAAAAAATCTAGGGCTTCTAATCCAACACTTGAAATGATCCAATACATTGGTTCGGTCTTCATTAGAAACACTCACCAGAGTTGATTTCTCTCACAAATAAGCATGTAGAACACTTGGAATTTGTATGAATTCTTCATATAAAGATAGTAGAGTCAGTGAGAATGAGATAAAGAAAGTAAAGTTGGGGTGAGAATGAGATAGAGATAGGCAAAACGGAGGGAAAATACAGGGAACCAGTTGTCTCGGATAGACAGAGACGTGACCTTTCATTTGGCATCTCACACATGATATAATATGAGTATTTTGGTAAAATCGTTTGAAGAGATTTTTATGGTTTTATATTTGAAAATTTTAAGAGCATAACTGACATTTCACTCATTTATTTGACGTCTGTTAGATTAGTAACGGGGATAGGGGTACCTTTTGTAATAAACAGTAAACATAGATGTCGTGTGTAATTGACCTAAACTTCAAGAAATGTTAATATATTTAATCCAAAAATAATTAATGCTCTAAGAGTACCGTACCCTAGCCCAATGAAGACTCCCCATTTTCTTTTATAATAAAAAAATACAATACACTAGGAATACCCAATCATTTCTCCCAAAATGGATGATTGAAGATTTGACAAAGTGGTTGTATGGGTTATTAAAAAGAAAGGGGGGGGGAGGGGAGGGGGGCGTAGAATATACAAGAGTCAAGTACATGTCATAAATGAGCTTGGATCGTCTGCTATAGAGTATTCTACGATAGCCTCTGCAATAGCAAAACGATAACGTTTTGTGTTAATTTGTAAAGCATTTGTTAAATGTTAAATTGGTTTTGCTAAAGTTACCCAAAAAGTTTAACAAAAAAATATATAAAGTGTCTGATTCGTATGCCAAAAGCAATGTTGATCTTCAAACTACCGCAATATATAATTTCTTTCACTTAAACTTCAATAACTTTCACTGTAAATTGAATTTTTTGATGAAATTATTTATGTTAGAAAGATAATTATGAGAGCTTCAATTTGAGTACTACTTAGACTATGTTATAATTAAAAAAAAATTATATAAATTTATTTAAAATCAACACATTTACTTCATAAATAAACAACATAGTTTCCTATTTCAGCAACTCCAATTCTATTTCTAAAACTCAATTTAAATTTTTAAATATATAATTTCCTTCACTTAAACTTCAAAAATTTTTACTATAAATTAAATTTTTTGATAAATTATTTCTGTTAGAAAGATAATTATGAGAGCTTTAATTTGCATACCACTTAGAATATATTATGACTTTTTTTTTAAAAAATAAATTTATTTAAAATCAACACATTTACTTCATAAATAAACAACATAATTTCATATTTCAGCAACTCCAATTCTATTTTTAACTAAATTAATTCATCTTTTTAAAACTCAATTTAAAATTTTAAATATATAATTTCCTTCACTTAAACTTCAACAACTTTTACTATAAATTGAATTTTTTGATGAAATTATTTCTATTAGAAAGATAATTATGAGAGCTTCAATTTGAGTACCACTTAGACTATGTTACGACTTAATTATTTTTAAAATAAATTTATTTAAAATCAACACATTTACCTCATAAATAAACAACATAGTTTCCTATTTCAGCAACTCCAATTCTATTTTTAACTAAATTAATTCATCTCTCTAAAACTCAATTTAAATTTTTAAATATATTTTAGAAATAATATTTGTATATATATATATATATATATATATATATATATATAGAGAGAGAGAGAGAGAGAGAGAAGGATAAAAAGAGTTTAAATATATATTTATAAATTTTAGAATTTATATAAATTTAACATACTTAGGATTAAAGTGAAAATTTATAAAAGTAAAATATATAAAAAAAATTGTTTATAATATTATTTTATTACTTTTCTTTTCTTTTTAAAGAGTTATAATATTAAAGTACTGTAATGCTTCCCAACACAAAAGAAAAGTAATATAATAATATTTTAACCTTTTCAAAGAGAAAAGAAAATTAATAAAAAAAATATTTTTTATATTTTCACTTTTATAAATTCTCACACTAATCCTAAGTGTGTTAAATCAATATAAATTCTAAAATCTATAAATATTCATTTAAGGGAGACGATGCTAGCACTCTCATTTTCTACGTTTGTACTCACATCTTAAATTAAATGACATTTCTAACCTTAACTTCACAAGTGAATAATTATTATTTTTCAAATTACACAACTACCCTTTCTAATATCCCTTCCTTGTCTCCGATCTTTAATGTTTTCGGTATCTTTTGGCAAGATCTAAAAAAAACAAATTACCAAAAAAAAAGAACTCAAAAAATTGATATCTCTTTGACCCAAAAAAAAAAAAGTTATCTATGTTGAAAAAATTATCTCTTTTGACAAGAACCGAAAAAAAGAACCAAGAAAATAATTATTTCTATAGGACCCAAAAAAAAACCCAAAAAGAATGTTATCTCTACTGAATAAATTCTCTTTTGACATGACCAAAAAAAAAGTAGCTATAAAAAAAGTTATCTCTGTCGAATAAATTATCTCCTTTTACAGGACCTGATATGCATAAAAAAAGTTGTCTCTATTGAATAAATTATCTCTTTTGACAACACCAGAAAAAAAGTATGGTGCGCAAAAAAAATAAAAAAATTATGTCTTAATTTTGACATGACCCAAAAAAAGAGTACTCATTATCTCTTTTGACAAGCCCCCCCAAAAAAAGTTATCGCAGTTTAATAAATTATCTCTTTTTACAGGATAAAAAAAAGTTCTATTTTGGCTAAAATTAAGAAAAAAAAGAGAGTTTAAAAAATTAATTAGTCAAGTGTCTAAAAAAGTAATTAGATTAATTAATGAGTTTAAACCATTTAATCTGAAAATCTAGTTTTATGATATTATGTTATTCTTTAGTGTCCCGAGATATATAGTATAACATATAACATTTATAAGTAATATAAGTTACACCATTTTCTTCTATTTTTAAAGAGGAGTGCTAGGGACAGTCCCTTGAGCGATTTCCCTTGCACAATCGCTCCACCGATTGGTGAAAATCAATCACAAAAATTAAATATTTTTCTATAATAAATGTCATATTTTTTTATCAATAAATATACCCTTCTAGTTCTAAAGAATTACATTTGTGTCATCAACAAACAAATAAAACTATTTATAAATATAAAGTATTAAAATATTTTTATTAATATTTTTTTATAGTCTTGCTTTTAAATATTTTTAATAATCTATATTCTTATTATAATCATTGCCTATATAATAATCTATATACTTATTATAATCATTTCCTATATAATTTTTAAAATTTTGTAATTATGGTTAATTGAATTAAAGAACATAAAGCTTTTTTAAAGTATTAAAATATTTTTATTAATATTTTTTTATATTTTCTTGATTTTAAATATTTTTAATAATATATATACTTATTATAATCATTTCCTATATAATTTTTAATATTTTGTAATTATGGTTAATCGAATTAAAGAAAATATTTTTCTTTTATATAGTTATCATATTTTTCTTTTATAAATAGTTTTATTTGTTTGTTAATGGTACCAATGTAAATACTTTAGAACTAGAAGGGTATATCGATTAATGGAAAAGTATGACATTTATTACAGGAAAAAATTTAATTTTTGTGATTGATTTCCACCAATAAGTGGAGCGACGATGCAAGGGCAGTCACTTAAGAGATTGTCCCTAGCACTCCTCTTTTATAAAATTTTGATTAATTAGTCAAGTGTTTAAAAAATTAATTAGATTAATTGATGAGTTTAAACCATTTAATCTGAACATCTAGTTTTATGATAGTTGTTCTTTAGTGTCCTGAGATATATAGTATAACATATAACATTTATAAGTAATATAAGTTAGATCATTTTCTTCTATTTTGTCAAATTTCGATTAACTAGTCAAGTGTCTACAAAATTAATTAGATTAATTGATGAGTTTAAACCATTTAATTTGAATATCTAATTTTATGAAATGTATTATGCTTCTGATTGTATCATACTTTACCATGACCTTGCTTACATGTGATTGGTGAACCAGTTATATATTATTATATATTCTTCTATTTTGTTAAAGTAATATAAGTTATACCATTCCTTTATTTTTTGTCAATAATACTTCAACATTAATATAAATTAAAATATTAATATTATATTAATGTCGAGAGAAATTGACGTTGATCTAAACAATATGTTAATTCAATGAGATGTATAATTAATGTTCGTTCTCGATGTTTTATTATTTGAGTGAGATTAATATTTTTTTTTATTTCAAGATAGTGAAATTTGTGTTATTGATTTAGTTAATAATATAATTAACGTTTGATTGTTATATTCAAAATGATGGTGGAAATCTTATTGTAATTTAATTAATATTTTAAACTTATTTTAATAAATGGTCCAAACTTTAAGTATTGTAGATTAAATATTATTGTTTCATCTTATGTAAACAAAAGGTAGTGTTGAATTATTGGCAGGACTATTCAATAAACTTTAGAATGGGTGTCGTTCAATTCCTCACCACATCATATGTTTTTGATAAAAAAGACCCACTATTACAGTATCAAACCCTAAGTGTGGCCGGAACGGGAGCGATGTTTCGAAAAGATAAAAGAAAGAAAAGAGACCATTTTAATTAATTTACTTTTGTATTTATATTATAAGATAGGCCCAAATGTCTTTTAAATTTTGTTATTTAAAATGTTAGAATTATTTTCGGTATTATAAAAGATTTACTTATTCTTGTCATTTCTCTTCAAATCTTTTCACTTTTGGGAAGATAGCAAAAGAGAGATTTGGAGGGATAAGTTATCCCTCCAAATATCTCCTTATCTTTTTTCTTTCTCTTACTAATGACAAACCAAACACAAAAAATATTATCCTTCCCTTTATCTTATTTTATTTTCCTTTCAATTCTATCCATCCAAACTAGCCCTAAATAAATTAAATTGTTTAGAAAAAAATTAAATATGGTGATTTGTGAACTAAATGAATTATAAATTATAAATTTTTTGCTTTTATAAATCCTCTCTGTAATATTTTGTTTTGAATTTTCTCTATCTAATATTATATTTATTTTTTGATAAAGTAATATCGAGTGTGTCAAATATGTATAAACTCTAAAAATCTATAAATATTTTTTTTTGGTCTTGTCAAAAGAGATAATGAGTACTCTTTTTTTTTTGGGGTCATGTCAAAATTAAGATACAATTTATTCAACAGAGATAATTTTTTTATTTTTTTTTGCATACCATACTTTTTTTCCGGTGCTATCAAAAGAGAATGTGTTCAACAAAGATAAATTTGTTTTGGGTCCTTTTTCCGAAAAATTACACCTAAGTCTTACTTTTCCCTCCAAATAGAAATAAGTCCTACAATTTTGTTTATAGGACCAATAAGTCTTACTTTTGAAACTCTTTTATATTTAAGTTCTAAACCACTCAACATTCTATTTATACCCTTACAAAATTAGACTAAAATTTTGCAATTTTAATTTCATAAGCCAAAATTTTATATTTCGATATTTAAATATGTCTAAATTTTTTCTATTAACAATTAGATTTTTTTCATCAATGTATTTTTTATTTTAAAAAAATTTTAGTTTTTTTTCCAAAAGGATAAAATTTTATTCAAATTGTTTTAATAAATAGAAATTATAATGTTTTATTAATTTTGCAAAGAAATTATAATATTTTATTAATTTTTAAATAAAATGTTTATTTTTTATATGAAAAATTATTGTCGTAAAATCTACAAAAGATTTTTAGAATTAAATTATCAAAATAATTGGCTTTTTTTCAAAAGAATAAAGTATTATTCAAATTATTTCAATAAAAATAAATTATAATATTTTAGTAATTTTTAAATATAATTTTTAATATTTGTATATGAAAATTTATTGTAGTAAAATCTACCCAAAAAAAATTGGAATTGAATTTTAATTATATTGATTTTAAACCTAATTTGGTAAGGGTATAAGTGGAAAGTTAAGTGGTTTAGAACTTAAATGAAAAAATGTTTCAACAGTAGGACTTAATGGGCCTATAGAAAATTTATAGGACTTATTTGTCTTTTGCATGGAAAAGTAAGAGTTAGTTGTAATTTTTCCTTCTTTTTTCTACATACCAGAATTTTTTTCCGGTCCTATAAAAGGAGATAATTTATTTAGATAACTTTTTTATTGGTACTTTTTTTTTGGTCATGTCAAAAGAGAATTTATTCAGCAGAGATAACATTCTTTTTGGGTCTTTTTTTTTTGGGTCCTATAGAGATAATTGTTTTCTTGGTCCTTCATTTCGGTTCCAGTCCAAAGAGATAATTTATTCATAATAATTTTTTTGGTACTTTTCTTTTTTGGTCCTGTCAAAAGAGAGAATTTTTTCAACATAGATAACTTTTTTTTGGGTCTTGTCTAAATTGAAAGAGATAACTATTTTTTGAGTTTTTTTTTAGTAATTTTATTTTTTTTAGATCTTGTCAAAAGATACCGAAAATATTAAAGAGTGGAGACCTGGAGGGGATATCAGAAAGGGTAGTTGTGTAATTTGAAAATAATAATCATTCACTTGTGAAGTTAATGTTAGAAATGTCATTTAATTTAAGATGGGAGTGCAAACATAGAAAATGAGAGTGCTAACATCGTCTCCCTTAGATAAATAGGATTAGCGTGAGAATTTATAAAAGTGAAAATATAAAAAAAATATATTTTTTTAATATTTTTCTTTTTTCTTCGAAAAGGTTAAAATATTATTATATTACTTTTCTTTTGTGTTGGAAAGAGTTACGGTACTTTAGTGTTGGAAAGAGTTATAATATTTTTTTATTAAGTTTATAATAATATTATAACTCTTTCAAAAAAATGTAATAAAATAATATTATAAAATTTTTTTTTTATATTTTACTTTTATAAATTTTCACTTTAATCCTAAGTATTTTAAATCTATATAAATTCTAAAATTTATAAATATGTATTTAAACTCTTTTTATCCCTCTAAATATATATATATACACACACACACACACATATATTATTTCTAAAATATCTTTAAAAATTTAAATTGAGTTTTAGAGAGATGAATTAACTTAGTTAAAAATAGAATTGGAGTTGTTGAAATATGAAAATATGTTGTTTATTTATGAAGTAAATGTGTTGATTTTAAATAAATTTATTTTAAAATAATATTATAAATAATTTTTTTTATATTTTACTTTTATAATTTTTCACTTTAATCCTAAGTATGTTAAATCTATATAAATTCTAAAATTTATAAATATATATTTAAACTCTTTTTATCCCTCTCTCTCTCTATATATATATACATATATTATTTCTAAAATATATTTAAAATTTTAAATTGAGTTTTAGAGAGATGAATTAATTTAGTTAAAAATAGAATTGGAGTTGCTGAAATAGGAAACTATGGTATTTATTTATGAAGTAAATGTGTTGATTTTTAAAAAAATTAAGTCGTAACATAGTTTAAGTGGTACTCAAATTGAAGCTCTCATAATTATCTTTCTAAGAGAAATAATTTCTTCAAAAAATTCAATTTATAGTAAAAGTTGTTTAAGTTTAAGCGAAGCAAATTATATATTTAAAATTTTAAATTGAGTTTTAAAGAGATGAATTAATTTAGTTAAAAATAGAATTGGAGTTGCTGAAATAGGAAACTATGTTGTTTATTTTTGAAGTAAATGTGTTGAAATAGGAAACTATGTTGCTTGAAGTCTTAAACTAGAGATGGTATGTTAGATGCAACTTAACAGTTTATTTTTGAAGCCATGTTGAGATCATAGAAGTTTATCTTTTGAAAATTCCATGAATGAGAATATTGTTAAGTATGATCTATATATATTGACTAAATTGCATCAAGACTCCATATCTTTTGGTTGGATGGTGGAAATATCAGTTTTTGTGAATGATGTGGAACTTGTTTGTTGGGTTATAAACAGGAATTAAAGTTTCTTAGTCTTGAATATGCTGATTGCATTTTTTTTGAGTCTAATCTTCTGTAGGTTATTAAATTGTTTCATTTTGTTAGGTAATTTTTTTTAATATATTAATTTGCAATGCTTTTGATGTTAAATAATCTTTTTCCTCAAAAAATGATGTTTGATAACTAATTCTCAATTTTACAGGTTGAAGATCTTTTTCTTTGCAACTTTTGATGTTTGTTGCAAGAGAATTTTGGAGCTTGAAGTCTTAAACTAGTGATAATATGTTAGATGCAGCTTAGCAGTTTGTTTTTGAAATGATGTTGAGATCATTTTAGTTTATCTTTTGGAAATCCCTTGAATGAGATTATTGATAAGTATGATCTATATGTATTGACTAAATTGCCTATAACTCCATATCTTTTGGTTAGATGGTGGAAGTATCAGTTTTTGCAAATGATGTTGAACTTGTTTGTTGGGTTATAAATTATAATTAAGGTTTTGTTGGTCTTGAATATGTTAGTTACATTTTTTTTACTCTAATCTTCTGTAGGTTATTGTTAATTCATTTTAGAAACAACACCCATATAAGGTGAATATTTGAGAATGTTGAATATATTACTGGATTGAATAATAGTAGAAGGCTTTAACTCTATTAGAAAATATTGAAATTACAACAAATTTTATTTTAATAACTTTTCTTTTAAAATAAAAGAAATTTGGAGTAATTGATACAATGTTCTGTTATGATTTTTTTATGAAATTTTCTTACTTCCTGCCTGCTTCTCTTTCTATGATTTTCTCAAACAAGCTTGAGCTTGTTATCCAGCTCGAGCTTTATAACGAACTTGAGCTTGAGCTCGGCTTGTTTAGCTAAGCGAGTCGAGCTCGAGCTTACTCATTTATGTTCGAGCCGAGCTTGAACAGTAATATGGAAGCTCGAGTCGAGCTTGAACACTCATACAAAATAGTCAAGCCGAGCTTGAACAAGTTACTACTCGACTCGGCTCAGCTCGGCTCATTTACAGCTCTACCTAGATTCGGCCACCCAAAGAAAGAAAAAAAAAGAGAAAATCATGGGCCATTAATCGACCGGGCTGATAGGCCAGAGGTCCATTTTTACAGCCCAATAGGCCAACCAAGGTGTTCCTAAGGACCGACGAGCAACCCTCAAAATAAAGTATTTAACTCCAATTGTGAAACGTGAGATGTGGAAGTTGAAAGCAAGGTGACGTGGGCAAGAGGTATGCTTTGACCAGGACTTTTCTATCTCCAGATAAGTCTAGGGAACTGGAGAGCCAGTCTTCTACTAGGACACATTTTCATGTTACTACTATAAATATAGAGACGATCCATATATCAAAGTACGCAATTAATACCCTTTGAGTTCCTTTACAATTTTAAAAGTCTTTCCAATTTTTGACTTGATCGTCGAAGCGTAGTCGATCGGCACAGCGCCGGTGCCCTTTCGATTACCCTTCTCTTGTCTTTTTTTATAGGTTGGCGTTTGACCAGTTCGGGGTGGATTTTTGCTTCATCAAATCCTAAATAAAATCTTATATGACATGCAACAATAGAATCAAACAAGATAAACGAAAAAAAAAAAAACCTAAATAATACCATATACGACATGATATGAACAACAACGTGATGATCAACACATGTGAAATCCCTAATTAAAACCCTATATGAAGGTTACGAACTCAAACTTTCAGGGAAATCGAATGAACTCATATTATCTAAAAAAAATCTAGGGCTACTAATCCAACACTTGAAATGATCCAATACATTGGTTTGGTCTTCATTAGAAACACTCACCAGAGTTGATTTCTCTCACAAACAAGCATGTAGAACACTTATAATTTTTATGAAGTCTTCATATAGAGATAGTAGACAAAATGGAGGAAAAATACAGGAACCAGCTATCTCAGATAGACAGAGACATGACCTTTCGTTTGGCATCTCACACAGGATATAATATGAGTATTTTGGTAAAATCGTTTGAAGAGATTTTTATGTTTTCATATTTGAAAATTTTAAGAGCATAACTGACATTTCACTCATTTATTTGACGTATGTTAGCTTACTAACGGGGATAGAGGTACCTTGTGTAATAAACAGTAAATATAGTTGTCGTGTGTAATTGATCTAAACATCAGAACATGCCAATATATTTAATCCAAAAATAATTAATACTCAAAGAGTACCCTACCCTAGCCCAATGAAGACTATCCATTTTCTTTTATAATAAAAAATACAAGACACTAAGAATACCCAATCCTTTCTCCCAAAGTAGATGATTGAAGATTTGACAAAGTGGTTGTATGGGTTATTAAAAAAAAAAAAAAAAAATGGGAGGGGGGGCCTAGAATATACAAGAGTCAAGTACGTGTCATAAATATGCATTTTTTTTTTTGGCAGATAATGTAAACAACCACTGAGCTCCTCTTTAGAATTTGTAATAATGGTGGAACATTCCTTTATGGGTCCCAAGTTGGACTTCAATCCTCTTATCAATTAATACAGTGGGAAGTTTTTTACACAGATAATATCCACTGTAGCAATAATCTCTTTCACTTGCCATTGGCAATTTACATGGATTGTGAGCAATAATAAAAGTTTCATTACATTTTCTTTTTCTTTTTTTTTTTTTTCAAATCACACATTCTACCTCCACTCATTCATATCTATATGATGTATCCCTATATGGTTCTATATTGTTTCTCCCCATAAAATAGCTCTAAATATGGCGTGGGCCGGGCCGTATGCACGTGCGTGTGATGGAATGATTTGGTCCTCCATGGACGTACAATGATGATGACACACGTGCGCATAGTTTCATCAATAGGGCAAAGGGAGGTTGTGCATTGTGTGTTTTAGATGTGCTTTTATAAATGTGTGTGTGTGTGTGTGTGTTTTGGGTTGGGACCAACCCTTCAAATGAATGTCCAGCAAAAGTGAAACACAACTCCTTCCATTGCGATGAATGAGAGGCTCGTGGTTTGTATCCTCCTGGCCTTCACGCGCATTTGCTTCTTTGAATATCATTACATGATATATATATATATATATATATATATATATATATATATATATATATATGATACAAAACTCCTCTTTGGACTCTTAATTCCAAAGCCACTTATAGTGGGTTCCCAGTAATGCACACTTAGGTCCCCATCAAGAGAGAGAGAGAGAGATAGAGAGAGGAGCAAAATGAGTGTAAGAGAGAGCTTGAAAAGGGCAAAGGCTAAATGAGCATGCTTTGACATGAAAAGAGAGCCTTGTGTTTCTTCTTCAAGTGCCTTTGTACCTAACCACTGTGGCCATGGTGACTCGGGTCCACTTGGCCATGTGGGTCCATGCCTGGGTGAGTCACACGATGGAGTTTTCATTTTTAGCATAACATTATGTCGACCGACAAAATTAAAGTCACAATCGAATTTCTAACTTTATCCTTTTTTTTATTTCTTTTTCTTTTCTTTTTTTCTTGCTTAAGAGTGATGGTCAATGTCATTAGTGAATACAATTCACATGCGGATGAAATGTATTTTCTTGGTATCTTTTTGTAAAGTAGGCGGCTCAAGAGAAGGGTTTCGGTGGTTGATTTGGCATTATTTGATTTCCACTATTTTTTATAAATAAAAAAATGATATATTTTTTTAATTTGGTTATTTTTAATGAATTTATATGAGTGGAGTGTGACATCATTATTACATCACAAAATTTAGAAACTGTCGAATTCTATATCTATATCATTACTCATTTTCATAATGTTTGGTGTTATTTGGAAATCCAATTAAGCACTTAATTCTGAATGAATTAAGTACTTATCTAATTATTTGTGTTTGATAACTTGAATTAAGTATCAGTTCAAAAATACTTCCTCTATTTCAAAATTCTTGGCCTTATTTGACATTCTAACTTTTTAGAGAGACAAGCATCATTGTCTACTTTTAAAATTACTACAAAACTATCCATTTGAAGTAGTGTTAATCAACTTAGTCGGGATAAGTTTTCAAAAAGTTGAGGATATTTTGATAATTAAATTACCTTTTTATATTGAGGGACAAAATTTTGGGACATTCAAAAATAGAAAGATGGCCAAGAATTTTGGAATAGAGGGAGTAATCGTCACTTAAAATAGAATAAAAATTTTAATGACAGTAAAAAGTTCAATACTTATAAATTTCAATTTTTATTATCACTTATAAATTTTAGCATTTAAAATTCAAATTTTGAAATTTTCAATAGTTAATTTTTAGTTTTATCAAACAAACACCATTGTCTTCCATACTAACCTGCAATTTTACAACTCAATTCAATTCTTCCGTACTAACGTGCAATTTTACTACTCAATTCAACAATTAATATTGAATGGATTAAGTGTTTATTCAATTAAGTGTGTTTGATAATGCGATATAGATATTACTTTAAAAAAAAAAAAAGTGTTATTGAAAATGAGTTAAGATTTTAAGTGGCATTGACTTCACACTGAATGCTGAACACTTGAGATTCAAATATATATATATATATATATATATATATATATAGGCTTCATTCTTTAATTTTATGGATTAATTCCCTAGTGAAGCTATTGGTGTCACCTCTAATTTTTTTTCCTCGTATTTAATTGTATAGAAATTTTTTCCAAGTGGTGTGATCATCAATTCTTCCCTTCTGATTTTGCATAACCATTTTTCAAAAGTTGGGAGTAATATTCAATTCTATGTAGGTTGAAATAGTTTCCCCAAGTACCACAATCAAAAAGATTTCATAATATTTTTAAGAATGCTAGTGATTGTTGCAGTTATTATCCTACCTTATATGATGATGTATGTTCACTATAAGTCTCACACCATTCAATGAATGTGCATGTGTTTACACCATATTTATTGGCTGAAGAACCATACTTAGTGATATTAAGTTGACATGGTTAATTAGGTTATATTATTGATTGGTAATATGAAATTGGATTAAGCCCAAGAGATTTTAAGAAGATTTGAACAAGTCATGTGGTGTGATCTGAGAAGAAGCCATGGAAGTAACAATTTACTGGCAAAATTTTAAGACAGCAAGATAATTATTACGAGAGGCACGTTAATGGACATTAGTTCAGATGGTACAATCTCTCCTCTCAAAAGGGAGATTGAAAGTCAAGTCTTGTTAGGGACAATATTGTGAGTGTGTAAGGAGAGATTGAGCATTCAAGGCCTCTTAAAAAAAGTGTGTGCGTGTTTACTTGAACTTTCGAAAAAAGTGAAAAATCAATATAAAACAATTGTAAAACAGACACTGGCAGCATGAAGAGAAGAGAATAAACAGGGATGGAGATAACTACTGATGTGAGGGAAGTATAAATAAAAGATTTGAAGAATGCAATTCTCTTTAAAGTTTCAACAGCACAAAAATCTCAGCACTTTATGTTATCTTTTACTGATTTCATTAGTTTAGTTTAACTTAGTTTACTTCCATCACCAGTTCTTTTGTAATTCAGATTTTGATTCCTACTTTTAATGAAAAATCTTGTATGTTCTTTCATATTCTTGATCTTGGTTAATTTGAATCTTCTGTTGTTCAACTTGAACTCCTTTTGTTAAAGGCAAATTAAACCTTGAGAAGAGTGATTCTCAATTCTCAACAATCGTCTCATCTTTGTTGAAATTCAAAATCAAAGTGAAAATATTTACATTTTTTACTAATGAAAAATTTCAGTAAAAAGACCTAGAAGGGGTTGGGGTGAATATGTTTAGCTTGCTTGTTTGTTTGATTTTAATTAATTACTGTGTAATACATCAATCACACAAGCAATAAAAATAAAGCAAGTAAAGAGAAATAGAGAGTTGACACCTAGATTTTTATATGATAAACCTACGGAAACCTGGTCATTTCTAGCAAAACAATTCACTTAACCAAGAAAGAGTACAACGAGTTACAGTACCTTCATAACTGCTCTCCACAAGAGTTTATGATTTCAGTACCTTCAAAATCACCTACTGTTGATATACCTCTAACGCTCAGTGTTGTGCCTTCGAAATTACCAGCAACATTGATCCACGTACGCCAATGCTATCACCTTATGATGATCGAACCCCGCCTTGTCTTCCACAAATTGTGCAAAGATATGAATAAAAATCTGCTAGCGCACAATACTGTATCGCATTAAGGTTATACTCTAGTGGTATCTCCTCTACCCCGATGTGAGAAGAGGGTTTGAGTCCTCCAAAAGAACAAAACGACGGGTGTGTGAGTTTCTTGCCAATGAAAAAGTAGAAACAAATTCAAGAAATCTCAGCTTTATTTTTCTTTCAAATCTCACAAAAATATTTAGTCTAATATCTCATAATCACCCTCCAAAATTCTCATCAATACATGAGTATTTATAATTAAGAGAGTCCTTAGAATTATGAAGAAAGAAGTTTGGAAACACTAGAGGAAGTCTCTCGAATTTAGTTTTAAAATGGAGTTCAAAATGAGCCAAGAAACCAAGATTTTGAGTTGGTTTAAAACATCTCCAACCGGTTGGGAATTTCCACCAACTAGTTTGGCCAAATTCTGAAAAAAATTCTCTTTTGTATGGAACCAAGTATAACCAGTTAGGAAAATTTTCAACCGATTGATAAGTTTTATGTTTGATATTTAACTAATTTTTCATAACCTTTTCTCAATTCAATAATAAAATAAGTATATACACATTCACAAGTATATACACATTCACTTAGTTGTGTTCAAATTCAATCCATTAGTATTGACTTTATGTTAAACACTTGTTGTTCAATTTTAAAATCGAAACTAATAATAGACATGAAATTACATCATAATTAATATCATAATTAATATATTTTGATACCAAAATTTGTCAACACAAAACTAAGTTTTTCACAAAAATTTCATGGCCAAACAGCATGGTGATTATGGCTAGCATTAGGAGTGCACAAAGAACCGGTGGAATCGGAACCGAAACGGTAAGGAATCGTACCTGAACCGAACCGAACCGTTCACTACGGTCCCGATTCCGGTTTCAAATTTTAGGAATTATTCACTACGGTTCTGGTTCCGGTTCCAGGTCAAAGAACCGGAACCGTTAGAAAATATATGTATATATATATAATATATAAATGAATAATAATAGTTTCTAAGTTTTAGTGTTATATATAAATAAATACTAATACATTCTAAATTCTAGTGTTCTATTTATATATAAATTATATAATATATAATATATAGATAAATACATTTGGTTTCTAAGTTCTAATGTTTTATATATTTATATAATATAAGATATATAAATAAATACTAACTTCTAATCTATTATTATAACTAAGAGTGCACAAGTATTAGTGTATATCTTGTCAATGTTTTTATTAAAAAAATAAAATTGACAAAGAACCGTTGAGGAATCGGAACCGGAATTGCAAAGAACCAGAATCGAATCGAACTCAACGGTTCTGATTCTAAAATTAAGGAACCGTTGAAAATGATTCCGATTTCAATTTCATCAAGAATCGTAAGAAAGCATAACGTATGTACCCTATCTCACATTCAACCAATTTTTCAATGATAAAACTAGGTTCTTGATTTATACATCCACATTTAAGAATCTATGTACTCCAAAAAAAGTACTTGCAACTCTCTTGTAAGTACAATTGTACAAATGTTGACTCCCTGTATACATCAAATTGTATATCTATATATGTACTAGTTTTGATGGACCTATATATATATATATATATATATATATATATATTCAATGGTTTTGATAAACCTATATATTGAAATCAAGTAGTCGTCTTATCCATTGAAAAGGTCAATCAGTGCATAGATCATAATAAGGCTGCAACATTTGTTACAATGCCATTGAAATTATTTGAGTACATAAACGCCTAAAATCAATGATTGTGCTTCACACATTGACCTGAATTTTTAGTAGCGTGAAAAGGGTGGGGACTAGAACATGGGACATGTTGCCCAAAGTCACTAATCAACCAGTTTCATATTCGTCTAGTATTATATGTTACCCCATAGTTTCATTAGATTTGATATATATACACACACACACACACACACACACACACACACACGAAAGTGTTTTTCATACAAACTTTCTGATTTTTTAATGGAGGTAAGCGGAAAGGTCAAGGGTGTATTAGCTTCTAATGATATCATTACACCCTACAATATGGATGATTGCATCACACCATTAAAACCATAACAGCATCTTTGCGTGTTTAGCTCTGATTGGTCAGTGGTCACACCGCCGAAGGGACTTGTTTATTCCTTTCCCTTCTTTTGGCTGCATATAAGGTGTTTGATGAAACTGAAAAGTTCTTAAATTTTAATTTATAATTAAAAATTATATATATATATATATATATATATATATATATATATATATTAATTTTAAACATCCAACATTCAGTTCAGTAATAACTAAAGTGATTATCACTTAAATTTTTATTTCATTGTAATGCATATTTTTTTTTTAAGTAATATTCAAATTGTAAGCATTAAGTGTTGAATTAGGTTATCAAACAATACGTAAATTTATTTCTCAATTGAGAGAAAAGACACGAATATTTAAACAAAAAAAAAAGAATAAAATCTTAAAAAAAATTTATTTCTTTTCTCATACACTTTCCAATATCTCCTCTCTATTTAATGAAGTTCAACAACGAAAAATACTCTATATTCCTTCAATTTTTAAAAAAAAGTTCAAGAGCGAAGATTTTTTTTTTCTTTTTTTACCCTATATAATTCTTTTTTATTATAGTTACAAAACAACAACAAAAAAAAAAAAAAGAAAAAAATTTCTTATAATTCCTCTTCCTTTCCCTCCTAGTTTCATAGTTCCAAATAGAGAACAAGATCTAGAAAGTTCTTTTGTTGCTATAATTATCTTGAAGCCACTATGAAGTAGGATTTTGGCCAACATTAGGAAATATAATAAACCAATTAGCTTCTGGCCAAACAAACACTCAACCTTCATCAGAACTTTCAAAGCTCAAATGATTCATAGAATGTGGATTCAACAAGCCAATTATAAGGATCAACTTGTTCACAAATCAAGAAAGAATAAGAAAATTGTTGAGAAAGTCAATAACCCATTAATTTCTAAATTCTTAACTTGTACTTCTAGCTAGCTAGTGCTAGGATCATGATATATTAATAGAAATTCTCTAATCTTCACTCAACCCAGTTGGTAGAAAATCTAATATCTATCCTCAGATTCATTAATACAAAGGTGGTTGTCCTGCATTTGTCCAACATGCCATGTTAAAGCAATCCCTTATTTCCTTAATCCCTTTGTCCGACTTGCAATCGAGCGTGACTAGAGAGCATTAGTTCAGATGATATCATTTCTTTTTTCTGAAGAAAAAGTTAAGTGTTCGAGCTTTATTATTAAAGGTAATATTGTAGCTGTATGCGGAAACAGAGTTAGAATTTCATTTCAGGGAAAGCTCGGTGTATTTGATGGGAAAACAAATCAACTAACATGATAAATATAATTTTTTTCACATCAAAAGACAAACAAGAAAAAAAAATCCATAGCAAAATCACTAATTTTTTCAATCATAATGTACTAATTCCTTTTGCATGTATAATTGATCTTAATCCATCAGCATATTTCTGATGTTGGATTCTTTCGTCATGAAGAATCATATTTTGATATTGGATTCTTTTGCGCAAAGAGAGAAAATGAGCTGATGTTGTTTTCTCGGGAGAGGAGCACCAAAGTTTTTTGCAGCATGACTACTCACTCGATTAAGTTTCTTTAATAAAATATGTAACATTTTTATTTTTTTTTGGTGATGTCCACTTTAAAGTCATTCAATCTTTTTCTTCCAATTATAAAAAAAAAAATTCCCAAAAACCTCGGCTTCGATTACAGGAGATAGGTTAGTGCTTTAGGCAACCCAATTAGGGTTAGGGAAAAAGATCACAAATTTTCTGGCAAGTTACTTGTAAAAATTGAGAGGGACATTTGTGAAATTTAAGAAAAATATACATATAAAAGTTAAAAAGCAATATATATATATATATATATATATATATATATATATCAAGGGGGCACGTTCCTTCTGTACACGTGCTCCCTCCACCCATTTGTGTGCGCATAGGTTTGCTTGAACTTCCAAGAAAAAAATATTGCAATTGAGCATGCCATTTTTTTACAATTTCATTTACTATTTTTTGACTACATGTATTAATCAGAAGAATATCTCACATTTAATTAGACTATGGTGGAACAGTTTGACTATCTTTAAATCTACAATGACATTTAGCAAAATTCATTGAACTAATAGAACAGTGTATATATTATATTATATTATATTATATATAAACATGCATTACAGAGAGAGAGAGAGAGAGAGCACTTTTCTCAAGGCATGGGAATGTAGGATGGTTGCCATTCTCTTTACCGACAGAGTAAACAAGGATCTTTTTACTGCCCTTCATTTGGTAGGCAAAAGGGCAAATATATATAATGGTGAAATAAACCTTTGCATATCAGATCACTTGTATATATATATATATATGAGACCCTAATCCTATTTTTGAATACTATAATTTCAAATGTCAATCTCTCCAAAAACCCTTAGAATTGATGACCCTAAAACCACCAACCCAACACTCTTTCCCACTAACCATGTGATGTGAATGAGTAAGTGGGGTTTCCCTAAATTCCTTCACAATGCAATATATTCACTCTATCCTTTTTCTTCTTCTTTTTTCTTCTCAATATATCCAAATGTATCACTCTATGATTTACCCTACTGCCAAATTAATACATGATATATACCATCTTCTTCCATATATCTATCTCCAATATTTAATCACTTCCCAAAACACAAAATTATGCTACCAACTTCTATTAATTAGTTTCTTCATCTAGTGATAACTTGGACACAAGAATCAAATCTCATTTTATATATATATATAAGCAATTGAAGTCACTGAGAGTGAGCGTCTTGGTGTAACATAAAGTTGCTCCATTGTAAAATGAGAGAGTATACAATATTTCGAAAATACTGATGATGTGATATCCTCGAAAAATGTAAGTCCTCCACTTTTCTTTGATGGTAGAAAAATTGATAATTTTCAAAAGAGATGGAGGGCTTGTAATTACTGGAGATGCCACAGCATCAGTACTCTTGAAGTATTGTATAATTTCTCTCGTGAAATGAATGTCATGAAAACGAAAGACCTACATTAATGTCATTGGATGGATCCTTCTAAGCAACTGAAGTCATATTGGCCACAAGATTCCACCATATCATTGTTTGCATTGAAGTCTACTTGAGCATTTATTCTTCTTCTCTTTCTTTTGAATGGTCTCTATCATTATATATGTGGCCAAGTTTTTGAACATGTATGAGTGATCAAGCTTACACAAATCCAACTACTCAAAGGATTCTATATTGTTGCTGGCATCAATAGCATTACTTTCTATGACATCTATGACAGTTATTTATTATTTATTAATTTCAGTGAATAATTATAGCAATTTCTAGGACAAAAGAAATAGAATTTTCTTTCTTGTATACGAAAGAGTGATGTCATGCAAGAGTACGATACAGATGTGATGTCGAATGATTATAATATAGTAGAGCTCACATTCTCACTTACATAAACACCATTCACGATCTTTTAATTCACGAAATATATTATTATTCTTCATCCAAATGGGATAATTTCTATCTCAATTTCAAAAAAAAATTCCCTTGTGTGAGTGATCACTCCCAAACTTGATTCATTCATAAGTGACTTGTGTTCTTCCAATTAAGAATAAGAAGCTCAAAAAATACTTTAACTAATAATGGAATCCAAGTATAGTATGTTGAAAGTGATACTTATAATTTACATTAGGTTAGTGGGGTCAGACCTTTTGTTTTGGCCAATTAATACACACAAAACAAACAAGAAATCATTTACAGTAGAAATTGATGCTTCAGAAATCAAAAGGAAAAGCCAAGAATGATGAAGTGCATTGCTTCACTTGGAGAAGAAAACAGTATCTGAGAAAAAGTTTATATGTGCGTCCAAACAGACCAGAAAAGTATCTTCCATTCACTCATACAATCTTACCTTATTGAAGAAAAAAACTTATATACAAACACAACAAACATAATATAAATATATATATATATATATAGTAGAACTTCAACGGAAAAGACAAAGTAACAAATGATACAAACACCCAACACGCGCTCTTACTGCATGTGGGTACTCTCTCTCTCTCTCTCTCACACACACACACACATTTTCTTATTAGACTATATTTGTAGTGCTTTCAACATCCCACGAGACTTACATCTGCATCTCCAAATTCTTCATCCTTATCTCTGCAACTCCACTCTTCAATTATTTCTCTCTCTCTCTCTCTCTCTCTCTCATCAACTTCAAATCAAGAACTGCATCAACTCATCATCTCTCTTGATCTTCTCACTCAACAAACTCAAAGAATTTGCATTAACTCAATCAATCCTCCATCTCTCTCTCTCTATATCTATCTATCTCTCATATATAATTCACATATGGCTCTTGAAACATTGTTAGTCAAAGTGAAGACAGTGATATCCAACCATTTCGATGCAGTACTCACAAGTACTCATCCACCAAAGTCGACAAAAACACTAACAATCAAGAGATCATCAAACGTCGGCGTTTTAGCGTTTGAGATCGCCGGACTCATGTCCAAGTTACTCCATCTCTGGCAATCCCTCTCCGACAAAAACATCATTCGACTTCACAACGATTCCATCTCTCTCGAAGGAGTCCAAAAGATCATCTCCAACGAAGAATCTTTCCTCCTCAGCCTCGCCTGTGCAGAGATGGTGGAAAGTGTTCGACTTATTTCCAAGTCTGTGTCAAGAATGAGCCACCGATGCCAAGACTCTAATATCCGGTGCTTCGATCGCTTGCTCACCGAGTTTGCAGACACGTCTCTCGATCCTAACAATTGGGTTATGAGCTATAAAGAAATGGAAGCAAAGAACAAGAAGATGGATCGTTTGGTGACCATGACAACCTCCCTTTACAGAGAAATGGACGAGCTCTCAACAATGGAGGCTAGTTTGAAAAGATCATTGTTATCAAAGGGTAAAGAACACGAGAAGAAGATCATTGACAAGCAACAGAAGATTCTCTTCCAGCGACAAGAAGTGAAGTACTTGAAAGAGAGATCACTATGGAGTCGAAGCTTCGACACAGTCACTTCATTGCTTGTGAGATCTATCTTCACAGTCCTATCAAGGATCAAGCATGTTTTCGAGATTAATGGAAATGGAGGATATATGTATCATCCACCTGATTCTATCTCTCTCCCACGTAGTCTCTCAGCTAATTCAGCAGCTGTCTACCCTTCTGACCAAAACCCTAGTCGTTCTTGTGATGATCTCGTGTCCAAGAAAGAAACGAATGATGGTTTCTTTGAGTTGAACTCCAAGTTACTAAAACCACCTCCGACCACCTTAGGCGCGGCGGCTCTGTCACTGCATTATGCAAACTTGATCATAGTCATGGAGAAGATGATAAGGTCACCTCACTTGGTGGGAGGCGATGCCCGGGACGATCTCTACTCCATGTTGCCGAGTAGTATAAGGTGGTCTCTGAGGGAGAGACTGAGAGGGGTAGGGTTTTCGGCGAGTGACCCGGGCCTCGCCGGAGAGTGGAAGGAGGCGTTGGTGAGGATATTGGGATGGTTGTCACCATTGGCACATAACATGATAAAGTGGCAGAGTGAAAGAAGCTTTGAGCAGCAGAATTTGATGCCCAAGACTAATGTTCTTCTCTTGCAAACTCTATATTTTGCTAACAAAGAGAAGACAGAGGCTGCAATTACTGAGCTCCTAGTGGGTCTCAACTACATTTGGAGGTTTGAGAGAGAAATGAATGCTAAGGCCTTGTTTGAATGTAGCAACTTCAATGGGTCATTCTTGAATTTGCAGAACTCTAGTTGAGCAAATGGGCTTTTCTCTTTTCTTTTTTTTTTTAATTTTCATCCTCTTTGGTTCTAATTTTGTTTTTGAATATATATAATTATGTGGTTTTTTTTGGATGGATCACACCTTCTGATATGTGATGCATTGAGGGTTTTGTTTTGCTTCTAACCCTGATCTGATCTGATCTGTATATATATATATATATATATATATATATATATATATATTGTCTGTAAATGATATCCAGCACTTATGTGGGCTTTTATGTTGTAACTACAATATATATATATACAAGTACTCATGTGAATATATTCTTCTAACTATTATTAATATTATTTTTATTGTTATATTATATATATATGCATGGCATATGAGATCCAGATTAAGTAAGTTCAAGATTAGGGTAGTTATGAACTAGCTAGCTTGTTAATTTATTAATTAATATCAATTAGATTTCAAATTCAGATATATTTTTATAAACTAATGAAACTATATAGTTGTTGTGAATGGATGTGGGTGACAATTGCTTAGATTTGTGATTTACTTATGGCACAATATATATTAATCTTATCAAGCTAATTTGGTGAAAGTGATAGACTCTTCATGAAAAAGTTTTCATGATTCATGGCATATATGAAAATGTTTAATACTCTTATTTATATTGCAATAAGAGCTATTGAATTTTGTTCTTGCATATCTTATTTTAAAGCAGTTATATACTTGAGTGTAGTCTTAATGATGAAGAGGCCGCTCTGATCTGTAAGACATAAGATAATAAAGAATTTTATTTATTTCATAAGATATCATAAAATTTAATTTATGATATATGTCCTCTTTCAATTCTATGTGGTGTATATATATATATATATATATATATATATATTAAATTATCTCTATGTGGATCATGAAGAAGTTTTGGTGATGCCATTCATTGCTGGCTCTCAATTGAGATACTCTTCTTTACTCATCATAAAAAATTATTGGAAGTCCATTTCACCTTATCACAGCATATATGTATATACATATATACATACATATATATAAACTTTGTAAATTGAAAAAAATAGCCCAAGTATTTGATTTTATAAAGAGGGACTAGCTAGCTACTTCGTGAATGAACTTGAATTCTAAATCATTCGGCACGTGTTATTACTGAAATTCAAATGCAGATATAGACTAAATTAATGATGATCAAACACTTTAAAATCATGTAAAATTTAGTAGAATCTTATATACATGTAATCCAATTAATAAGGAGCATTTTGATCTATATGATGGAATTATATGATAAGCTGAAATACTCAAGTACAAGTATTAAAAAGATTTATGTGAGATATATACATATGTATCCTATTATTTTACATCTTCTTCATGGTTACCCTAATTACAAGGAATTATATTGGTAGCAGACATGAAAACATATGAACTCTTCTTGAAATGATGTAGGCCATGGGCGAATCTCAATGCAAATATGTACACATTGGGCCCTGCCAATTATATATATATATATATATATATATATATATATATAAAGAAACACTTTTAATATCAAAAACATTACTACAAGATAGAGAAGCGATGGCCAAGTATTTGTACTTTGGCCCCACCTCCTACAATTTTCTATGTTTCTTTTCTCTCATTGGGCCAAGTATCTCACTTTCTGGGGTGTCCAGTTGATGACATTGGGCCTCTAAGAGTTAGTGATCAGTCCCTTCACACTACCCTGTCCAAGAGTCTGGATCATCTGCAGTACAACACGTGTGTAGTGAAAAATCATATGTCATTTCGTTGGCATTGTTGACTCAGTCTTTCTGTTGATGCTCCTTCGTGGCCCAATGACCACCTACCACGTGTCATGCACATTTTGGAAGTTCACAACTTTAAATGAATTTTGGTATTAAATTTTGATTGTATAATTTTCATATAATCCTGTTTCAAGCACATCTCAATTTTTGTATATAATACGAAACAACAAAATTCCCATGACAGCAACGTCATGAGCCACCGAACCACATTTTATAATTCCCGTGCTATAAACCATAGATCCAGGAAAAAGAATGTGTCAATGGACATTAACCCAAATAGTATAATCTCTCATCTTCAAAGGAAAGATTGATACTCCGTTTGATAGCAAGGACGGAAAAATAGGTGAAAAAGATAGAGGAAAGAATGGATGAGACATTTCTGATAAAGAGATTGTGTCTTCCTCACTTTTTGTTTGATAAATAGATGATGTATATAATCCCTTTCTTTATTGATGGAAAGAAAGAGAAGAGATTTTATATTTTTTTTACCAATTTACCCTCGTTATAATTGTAAGATAAAAATTGGTATTTCATATTTATGAAGTAGTTTTTATTTCATTTCCTTTCTTTTCTGCCTAATTTTGAAAGGATGAAAAAGTGTAAGCCAGAAAAGATGTTTCAAATCGTGTAAAAATTGGTAGAATCTTATATATATAATCCAATTAATAAGCACCATTTTGATCTATATGATCGAATTATATGAGAAACCGACCGAAGTCAAGTAGAAGTATTAAAGATTTAAGTGATATAGATATATATATATATATATATATATATATATATATATATGATGAACAAGAATTAATTCATGATCAGTATTATTTTACTTCTTCTTCATGGTTACCCCTAATTACAAGGAATTAGGTAACCAGACATGAAAACATATGAACTCTTCTTCAAATGATGTAGGCCATGGCCGCATCTCAATGCATATATGTACACATTGGGCCCTGCCAGTTGTGTGTGTATATATATATATATATATATATATATATAGATAAAGAAACACTTTTAATATCAAAAACAATACTACAAGATATGGGAAGCGATGGCCAAGTATTTGTACTCTGGCCCCACTATCTAGAATTTTCTGTATGTTTTTTTCTCTCATTGCACCACTTTTATGAGTTGGTCATCTAGGGCCTGTTGAGAGGACCCTTCTATATCTGTTTCTGGGCTGTCCAGTTGATGACATTGGGCCCTTTAAGTGTTAGTGATAAGTCCCCTCAAACTCCACCCTCTCCAAGATTGGATCATCTGCCGTACAACTATCTTTCGTACTGCGGTGGTGAACGTGATATTCACATACTATTATGTAAAGTAATCATCACCGTTCAAAGTAGATAATCTGCACTACAATGAATGAATGTATTTGATCATCTGTAGTATAGAATGTGTTATACTACGGTGGTGAAAGTGACATTGATTTCACGTTTCTACTATTTTAAGTAATCATGATTGTTCAAAGTAGATAATCTGCAGTACAGCACACGTGTTGTTCTATAACGAACGTGATGTTTATTTCGCATACTACTATTTGAAGTGATCATAATCGTCCAAATTAGTAACATTTGTTAAATTAAAACCCTTAATCATTGATATTACTAACTAACTTAAGGATCTATGTATTCTCCATTGCTACAGGGATCACTATAATTAGTAATAACCACCGACATTTTCATTTTTCGACTCTCGTCCAATCCGTTGATGTGGGTATGCCTCTTACTAACCGCCACACGATCATTAGTCGCCACACGATCACTAGTGTGGCGACTAGTGATCGTGAGATTATATGTCATTTCGCTGACAGTGCTGACTCAGTCTTTTTCGCCGCCAACATGTTTTGTTTGTGATCCAATGGCCGCCAATCATGTGGCATGCACGTTTTGGCAGTTAACAAATTTAATTGAATTTCTATTCTAAATTTTGATTGCATAATTTTCATGCAATCCTCTTTCAAATTCATCTCAATTTTTTCATCTCAATTTTTGTATATAATCACGACGACAGACAAAAAGACAAAGAAGTTGTGACAACCAAACTAACCATGACATCAATGCCATGAGCTAGTTCTCCCATCAACAGGACCACGTTTTGTAATTCCCGTGCTATAAACCATAGATCCAGTGAAAAGAGAGTGATGCCTCTCTCTGTTTGATTCGAAGGAAAGAAGAGATTTTATATATTTTTTTTTTTTACCAGTATACCCTCATTATAGAAGTACAAGAAAAAGGATTTTAAAAACTAATTTGATAAATAATTGTAAGGTAAAATTGGTATTCCATACTTGTGCAGTTTTTATTTCTTTCCCTCCTATCTTCTGCCTAAGTTTGGCTGAAAAAGTGTAGGCCAAGAGGAATGTTTCATCCCTCATGGCTTCCTCCCTCTCTTCCATTCCTTCCAACCAAACAATGGAAGCTTCTTCTATCTTTCCTCTCCTCCCAAAAACAAAAACCTTCAAGCTCTGCTATGAGAAATATTGTGGGTTTGTTTGTTTGTTTGAACTATAGAAAAAATTAAATCAGTGGTCCCTCTATATTAGACTCAAAACTGGCCAAAAGATTCAAAAACCTTATCTGAATAATAGAAAAAAAAAATAGAGAAAAATAAATTAATGGCAAGTATCATATTTATCATAGCCTGGAGAGAGATCCATACTTTGGCACATTTATATATATGTGTATATATATATAACACGTATCTTATTAAGCAATTAACACCACCCTGAAAAAATATATTTCGATGCTAGATATTAAATTGTAGTGGCATTGTCACATCACATGCCTATAATTTTATATAAGCCATTGACGTGGATTAGCTACTCTTAAAAAAGGTATCAATTCAAGTCCAACTAACTAATACTGAAATCAGAGAGCGGGTGAGCCTAACCTTTTGACACATAATGGTGCAGTTAGCAAGTAAAGTTAGTAGCAAAATGTTTCTAATCCATTTTTGATCCCACAATATATAGATGCATAGTGCAAGTCGTGATATTACCATCATTCCACAATGGCAGAGAAGGAACTCTCAGAGCATTGTAATAGAAAGCAAACCAGACAACCAGTTTCTGTTCCATTTCTTTGGGAAATAAGACCAGGAACACCTAAAAAAGACTGGAAACCCATTGCTCATCCACCAGTTAATCCAGTTGCACCACCTCCAGTCAAACTCGTGGCCTCGATTCCCTTCAAATGGGAGGAAAAGCCTGGAAAACCACTTCCTTGCTTCTCACAGCCGACACCAGAATCAACGACTCAGCTCACACCAGCAAAATCCATTGGGCTCCCATGGCCCCCAGTAAACTTTCAAGGCACTGATGATAATGGGGATCCTAGTTGCCATAATGCTGCTGCCGATGATGATAATAACGACCAAGATGATGATGAACAAAAAGGGATATTTGAATCGAACCTTGAAGCATGCAGTTTTGAAACGGACGAGTCCTTTAGCTCAGCTCCCTCTCTCCTAGCCAATCGCCTTGTGTCAACTATGGCCATTTCCAGTGCTGTTCCTTTGCAGCAAACTTCTGTTGTGGAAAATCGTAGTGGCCAGCTGCAGACTCCTCCTTCACCAGCTTCTGAAGCAGATAGTAGCACAAGCAGTTATGCAACTGGAACTACAAGCTTAGTTGGAGCACCTTTCTTGGAGTGCCTCTTTCCATTGTTATCACCCGATTCGAGTTTTCTTAACAAGGTTGGATACTCGGGAAAGATTTCTTCTCATATCCCACCAAAAGTACCAACTGAAGATTTTGATCGTGAAAATAATTGCAGCATTGTCATCAGAAGGCCACCAACACTTGGAGAACTGATCATGATGAGCCGCAGGAGAAGTTACCAAAGGAAAGACATTCAAATGAAGAAACAAAATTACTCAATGGTAATTTTCCATTTTTCACTTATCTTTTATATGTGCCTGAAACTAAATAGCTTATGTGCTATCAAAGCTGGAGAGCATATTGAACGAGCGGGTTCAAAAACAAGAGAACAAAACCTTTTTGTTCCCAATTCTCATATCTTAAACGATGTTAAATAACTATCATGATGCACGTATCTACTCTTTTATATGGTGCCTGAAACTAATTAGTTATCTGCTATCAATACTGGAGTGCATATTGAACAAGCGGGTTCAAAACAAGAGAACAAAACCTTTTTGTTCTCAGTTCTCATATCTTAATGATGTTAAATAACTGTCATGATGCAAGTACCTACTCTTTTAAACAAGAAACTTTCAGACATCTATTCTTGCCTGATCAAAACAATGGCAGGAATTCATGAAGAAGACTGCTTTTGGATGCTGCATCTTCAGAACAAGCAGCAGCATTGGAGGACTGCACAAGAAGTGGAAGAGGCAGTTGCGACTTAACCTGGTGTAGGGAAAAGGCCCCTTCCACCTTACAGCTCAGCATCACACTGCAATCAAAACACTGGCAGGAATTCATGAAGAAGACTGCTTTTGGATGCTGCATCTTCAGAACAAGCAGCAGCATTGGAGGACTGCACAAGAAGTGGAAGAGGCAGATGCAACTTAACCTGGTGTAGGGAAAAGGCCCCTTCCACCTTACAGCTCAGCATCACACTGCAATCAGTTCTCTCCATCAGCATATCTTCCTAAAACATTTGTATATTTTACTCCGATCATATGGACATGTAAACAATTTATAATTTCCATAAATGCAAAAATTTCAAAATCTGCCAGAACTCCAAGAGAGCTATACTGGGGCTTCTACTTAACGCAAATGCTGACCATGTCCACCGGCAACTCCTTAAACAACGAAATTGTGATTTTTACAAAAACAATGCCATTAGTTATCAGTCGGTTTAGCTCGATTTCTAAAACTTTGCCACATTTCAGGAGGAAGATTTACAAGTTTCAACAACTTTACGAATCCGTTCCACAACTAAAGGAATATCCTTCTCGGTTAATGAAGCGAAACAACACCTGAACCATCCTGGTTCAATGCAGTGACAAGCCGACCCGGGAGTTACATTGATCTTAGCTACATTTAGGAGCTTATCCCATAGCTCAAGCTCCCCTTTTTCATTGTAAGGACAAATTAACCCGCTCATATCTGCCCAGCAGTATAAACCCCCACTACTCTTTGTACACTTTATCCCTAATTGTTTCAAACCTGTCACAAATAAGTCATACATTGTCCTTATCCTCTGTCGATTGGTCTTGATATATTCATTAGTGAATCCAGTATCTGAAAGCATGGAAATCAGTAGCCTTTGTGTTGGAACTGAAATTGACGAAAATCTCGTTAACCTTTTAGAAGCAATCAAAACATTTTTATTCAAGGAATAAATAACCCCAGCTCTAAAGCCAGGAAGAGACAAGTCTTTGGACAGCCCATATATTATATGAACTCTGTCCTTGTCGAAGTCTTCTGAGTCAAGAATCTCTGCAATGCTCACAAACTCCTCACTTCCATAGGTGGACCCTGCAAATATTTCATCAGATATGATATGAATGTTCTTCTCTCTAGCAAAATCTAAGAGACTGTCAAGTGTGTCCCTACTAAGCAGACTGCCAACAGGGTTAGAAGGGTTTGAAATCAGAACTCCGCGGATTTTTTGTCCCCGTTTTCTGGCCTGATTGAATGCTTGATCAAGAGCGGTGATACTTAAACTGAAGTTGTCAGAGCTACGACAGTGAACAGGTATTAGCTCCACTCCTGTCCGCCATCTCACATCCCTATCAAAACTGCATATTGCTTTCTGATTAAGTTCTCAAAGAAATTCTTTAAGACGAAATGACATGCTGGAAAATCAGCTATTAATTTATGAGAGAAAAAGGATTATCAATTGAAAATGTTTCAAAGTGAAAAGAATATATTACCCAGGGTAATATGGTGTCGGAACAAGAAATGCAGTCCCCGGGTCTGCCAAACAAAAGCAGAGAATCTCAATTGCAGGAGTCGCTCCAGATGTTAATACCAGTTGTGCTGGGTTAAACGATACTGCTCTTCCCATGACCTGAGACATGAAACCTGCCACAGCCTGCAGAATTGATTCAAAAATAATTGCACGGACTCAACCCCATTCCACGACACACTTAGCTAATTATTTCTGTACATTAAAGCAGCAATTATTGTGCATAAACCAATACAAAATCCATGGCTTTCAAGTTTTAAACAAAGGGAAAAAAATAAATATATAAAAGTTTAGAATCGTGGAGAGAGAGAGGAATCTAAAAAAACTACTGCCATCACTTGTCCACTAACCCCATGAAAATAGTCAAATTACATATAATTAATAGACAAAGATAATAGTTGACAATTAGAAGTGTTATATAGCTGAAACAACTCATGAAATGATCTCGTGCATTAAGATGCATGTATTCTATATATTTTTTACAGTTTGATGTAATTTTGGTTTTGAATTTGTGACTATTATTGTGAATGATCTTGCGGACATGAGGATTGGCTTATGTTTGGAGTTGGATTATTTCGATTTTATTGTTTTTTCGTCATGTATGGTATTTTTATTGAATGGTGGAATGTGCTTTCTCATGCCACGGGATGAGATTTCTCAAGGTTTTTTAATGGGGCATGATGGAATGGTATCAACGCTTAGGTATTACTCCCTCCGTCCCTTTTTGGGAATCCAACTTATTAAGATGATGACTTTTAATTTTTTTTATTGTATTAGTAATGAATGGATTGCCAAATCTACCCATGATGGGGTCCACATTCATGTCATGTTGTATACTTTAATTGTTTTTATAACTTCAATGCAAGAAGGGGTAATTTGGAAATGTTGTAAAATATAGTACATTGGCTTTTAAATTGGGACAACTATTTTGGGACAGCTAAAAAAGAAAAGGTGGAGTCGGTGTACAAGTAATAAGGGACGGAGGGAGTACATCCTTTTGGGATATCAAACTATAGGTTATGGTGAATTTGATGTAGTTAGTCTTACCTAGTATTAAGGTACACTTGGTGTAGGCAGATAGTCCATTACAATAATATGATATGCATTGAAGAGTTTCATGATAAATCCAGGCTTATGTATTGAGGTTATTTATTGAGATTTTGTCATCTTAAGTGCATTAATTTGATGGATAGTGTTGTTTGAGGATTAATAACTGTTGATGCAATGAAACTGAGATCTAGAAAAGAACAATTAAAAGGGATTACTGGATGTTAAATGTGATTGATTCATTATTACATATAAGTTTAGTGATCTTTCTAATAAATATAGTACTTTTTAGAAGTTTAATCATATTATGTGCCTCTGATAATAAATTCTAAGCAATATATTGGGAGTTGTGATTCTTGTATTTTTTGAAAGTTTTTATCAATACTAAAGAGGATTCAAGTTGAGATTATAGGCATTGGTGAGACTGGATTAGGATAAGGAAAGAGTGTACCTAAATTACGGTTGTGGTGCTTAAAAAAATAAAAAAAGAAGAAAGAAAATTAATTGTTTTGTTTAACTTCTTAGTCATTGATTTTCTTATCAGGAAAAAAAATAAAGACAACGGTACTTATATGAAGACTTATGTGCAAAGGATTAAATTATATGCAGTTTCATATAAATGGTAATGATTTATTATTAAATTATCCCCGTTAATCAGATTTTTTGACGTAGATTCTGTGCTAGTTGCTGCAAGGTAGAATAAATGCATAGCAACTATTGAAAGAGACCGTATGAGCTAATTTCGGTAGTTATAAAACACAAGAAGTATCCACGACAAAGGAAGAGCCTTAATAGCTTAAACTTGCTCAATACTAGTTCAATTTTTTATAAAATATAACAGTTATGATATCTACTAAATGTTCACTTTCTTTCATATATCAGAATTATTCCTGTTATTTGATCATATTCTTCACTAAGATTTTGCAGAAATCATTGCAAGCAACCCCGGTGTGATGTATTCTCAATAGACTATCGGGAGATGACTTACTAGCAACTTGTTTGGTGAACTAACCTAATCTATATTTCTTTTATAAACTTATTACTGAATACAAAGCCGCTGTGTAGCTTGTAAGTGATGAACAGTATCAATTTTGTAAGAGGACATGAAACATATACATGCATATATATATGTGTGTGGGGGTATATATATATATATAACAGCTAAAAGATGAAATTGAAGTCAAGAAGCTACAAATTGGATTATCTAAATCAAATTCTGATTAATAACGAGTTAAAATAATAATCCAAAACCACTTGTGGAATTACAATATCATTACCACTTTCAACTCCATCAATCCATCAAATGGCTGGTATGTGGCAATTCCACTAATGCTCAAACCACCAACACCCCCAAGTATCGAATCATTCCAATTCCGAGAAAGCCAATCCTCAATCAAATCCAACGACAACTAGAATCACAAACACACCACAAAAATAATCAAAACCAACACAAAAATAAAACAACCAATCAACACAAATCAACAGAAAACAAAACGTACTCTATTTTCGGACAATCCGAGCTGAATGATACCATTGGGATTCTTCAATTCATCGTACGCATCCTTCGAAACCCTTTCGAATCCAATGTAATACGGCGAATCGTTCGACTCGACTATCGTACTAGCCCTAGAAGAAATGTGGACCTGCCCTATCGATCCACGGCTCGATAGACTCGAGCGCGACGTCGTTCGAGGCAGTGAAGGCGACGTCGGAAGGTTGGAAGAGGGTGGCGGACGGCGTCGTTTGAGGTAGAACTGGAGGAAGTAGAATAGGGCACAAGGGACGATTGAGCCCAAGATTAGGCCACCCTTGCCCTGAACTACCCCTTGTAAGGGCACTACGAGTCTCATACCACCACCACCGCTCGAGACTGTTTTCCGGGTCTCTTCTTCAGTGTCCGGGCTCGGCTTTCTGTGAAAACGGCCGTGGGTCATAGAGTCGCCAAATCTGACCACTTTGAGGCGGTGGTCCGGTCGCCGGCAGTGCTCGTGGGGTAAAGAGAGAGTTCTCTACTTCGAGGGTCTGTCTGTGTTATATATACACACACATATAAATACACACGTATATGTATATATGTTGTGTCGTGAATTTTGAGGCTTTGCTTGCAGAGAGAGAGAAGATGGATTCGGTCGCGTGAGGATCTTTTAGGGTGTTTGGTAGCAGCGAGGAGGATTGAAAAAAAAAACCTAAAAGGTAAATTATACTTAGTTTGGCAGAGAGGAAAGCAGATGAGTGAAGGGAAGATGGAAAGAAACGAACAAATTTCTTTTCTTTGACAAAGAGAAAAAGGAACAAAAAAATAGATGAGTTATTCTTTTTTTTTTTCACATATTTTTATTTCACTAAATGTGGATGGAATACAAAAGAAAAAAAAAAGTAAGACTATTATAAAAATTTTAAATTACAAAACAATCCTCATAAATATTTGATAAACCCAAACTATCCTTCATAATCATAATTATAGCATAATAAATGTTCAAAAGAGTACTATAAATAGTGATGGGTATAATGGTAAAAAAAAATTAAAACTCTCTCTTCCCTTTTATCCTGAAAAACAAAGTTAGTATTATATTTTTATATTCTCTTTCATCTAAGCAAACAAAAAAAAAGGGAAGAACACAATCTCTTCTACATGGATGTCTCATTCATTTCTTCTTCCCTCCCCTCCATCCAATTTTCTTCCTTCCTACCAAGCGGAGCATTACACTCTTATGTTGCGTTTGATACGCAGGAATTGAAAAGAATGGAATGCCCATTCCAACTATTCATTTGTTTGGTATGGATTTTAAAGTAAGAATGGTAATTTCCTTGGAATGAAAATCTATTCCATAATTAAATCTATGGAATGGGCATTCCATTCCCAGTAAGATTAAAAAAAATATTTATATTACCAAAAAAATCCTTCACCTCTATCACCGCGTCCACCACCACCATCACCACCACTACCATCAACTCTACCACCACTGCTACAGTCGCCTCCACCACCACCTCCACATCGCTACCTTCCTTCACCACCACCACCACCGTCACAACCACATCGCATTGACACCACCTCCATTGCAAGAAAAACTTAAATGTTCTTGATGTATTGATGACATGATATCACACACCTCTTAAACACTGACACATAAGTAAGATGAATCTATTTTTGTGGGTCATATCACTATGTGTTAGTATTTAAGTGGTGTGTGATACCATGTAATCTCAACACCAGGAGCACTTAAATTTTTCTCCTCCACCGCCACCTTCTTCCACCTCCACATCGCCACCTTCTTCAACCACCTCCGCCACCACCTCCACACCACACATTTGTTGGTTAAATTTATTTGTCACTAAGAGGGGTATTTTGGAGAATTTGATTTTAAATTTATTTCATTTCTACTCTATTTCATATTTGCAACCAAACAATAAAATGAGAATGATCATTCCATGATATTCATATTCTCATTCCATTTCCAACTGTATTCTATTCCATTCCCGCGTACCAAACGCATCATTATTTTTAGGTCTAATTACACATGCAAGTCGAAATAGGCCTTAATTACACCGACTTTCTATATTGACATTAACTAATTTATGATGTTAAAGTTAAGTGGTAGGAAGCACTGACACTTCTACTAAGGATTTCGTAATGGTGTCGGAGACGTGGACATGTGTGGGACACGACTAAAAGTGTCCTAAAATTTAAATATTTTATTTTTTAATTGAACAACACGTTTGGGACACTTTCATGTGGAATGGTTTTGTAATTATTTTTCTTAAAATAATGGGATTCAATGCAATTTAAAATATATTATGAGTTAATTAAAAAATAATATAATTTTTTGTAAAATAAAAATAACAAACATTTAACGCTAAACTCCAAATTAGTGATTTCATTCATAATTATATAGAAAAAAGGAGCAAAAATTATTATTTATATATATATAGTAATAATATATTATATTATTATTTTTTGACGTATCCATGTTGTATCTATTCCTATTTTTTAAATTTTGTCGTATTGTCGTGTCCATATACCAATGTCCTATATAACCATCTTTCCCTCTCTATTCCATTTCCACAACTGAATCTACTCCTTCTTGTTCCCCTTTGACCCTTCTAATTCTTTGAATTTCTACCCACTAGTGGATCAGTTGGAGCATGAGCATGAAGCCAAGGTTACTGACTTGCTTGTGGAGATGGACTAGACTGAGGTTTTGCAACTACTGAATCAATTATTTCCCAAAGTGTTGTTTGATCAACTCAATCAATTGCATGTGGTCATGGTATAATCAATTAGCTATGAGGGCAAGTGGGAGATTAGTGAGATTGTGTGTCCTATATAACACTAATTGGGTTGTAATAGACATTGGTAGCCAATAGAATATGTGATTTAAATTTTATACAAACATAGGTGAATGTTGTGTATTAGTCGGTTCATATAGATGAATCGTGGTAGCCCATTTGACTATGTAGTATGTCGTGCTCGGATTTTCGACCCGCATTTGTTCTGATGGGTGTTTTGGAAAAGTAAAGTTTTAAAATAGAATAATGCGAATTGAAACAGACTTGATTCGACAAAAATATTTGATAGAGGGCTTTATGTAGAAATTCATGGAGTCGCCACCAAACATTGGGTTTAGGTGTGTCGGTCACCTTGAAAATAGAAATAATTTTTGAAAAGGCCCTTTTTATAGTGGCTCCGTGTAGATCTACATAACTGAGATTCATTGAATCGGAGGTTCAGTTATGCTAAGGGAAGGTGTTAAGCAACCCGGAAGCATCTGCAAAATATTCCGGTTACCACATTCTAAAATAATATTTCCTATGTATTTATTCCTTAAAATTTTATAAAAAGATGCAAACATATTTTGAAAAATGATTTTTGTTTTTGGAAACAAATGTAATGCACTTGGGCATTTATTCAATGTCTACCAAGTCGATTTGGGGTTAATCAATTCTATACTCAATCCCTTTCCCAATGGTAATTTTAAGTTTTTGAAATTCATAAAAACTGAGTTTTTGGCCTTCTTTTGATGATGCATGAAATTTTAGAAAAATGATGCATTTTTTGAAAAGTTCGATTAAATGAAGAAATACAATAACCTTGGAGGGATAAAACAATTAATTTGTAGTTCTCTCTTACTATATTTATTCACTTAATTGGATATAATTTTTTTGAAAATATAAGTTTTATGAAAACATAGATTATGCGTGGATGTTGGAAGTGATGCATGTCGTGAATAAGTGCGGGACGTGAGGAGGCTTGAATTGACTATGGATTCTAAAGGGGCGGTGCTCTTTTCCAACGTAGAAGGAAAACCTACAAATATTCATTTGTAAAGTTTCATTCTAAATTGGTAACTCCGATCTGACCACTCCAATATTCACTAATCGGAGGCCAAACCTGAGCTTTAAAAGCCGAACCATCGGGGACTTAAAGGATGAGGGTGCTAGTGGTTCATTGCTTTTCTCTAGTGTAGAAAGTAACTCTACAAATATTCACTTGCAGAGCATCTTTTTAAACTGGTCACTCCGGTTTAGCCCCCTCCAATATTCACTAATCGAAGTCCAAATCTGAGCTTCAAGAGCTAAACCAATTAACTAAAAAATTGAACTAAAGAGATTACCTAGGAGGAGCCCTCTCTTCACCTTTCTCTCTCTAGATTAAAGTTTAGTGGTTTTGTGTTTTTATAAAGATATGGTTTTCCATTGGGGTTGGTTGGGTTACAAAGAAACAATAGGGTTTTGTTATTTGTTTGGTGTGAGTTTATTTGGTTTGGGTTTGGTTGAGGTAGAGTAATTGGGTTTTTGCAACTAAATTCAACGATGGGGTTTGATGAGTGCATGAGTGGGTTTTCAATGTGGTTTGTTTGCATGTTGGTGACGTTGTCAATCAAGTGAGTATTATGAGAGACGATTTGTGTTCTATGGGTACGTGGCAATGGATAGTTTATGGTGGCGTAGTTGGTTTGGGTTAGGAGGTTTTATTGAACATTAGGTTTCCTATATACTGGTTTTGAGGGAGAGTATTGAAAACAAATATCACTCAAAATATGGGTGGGTTGTATAAATGATGAATTTTTGTGTTATTTTACAAGAAGAGAAATGAGTTTGCCAAGGGAAAGCGATGGAGTATGAGGGTGAGGCGGTATTCTTGGTTGGTTTTTAGCGTCTGCGACCATCATTGGTAGTGAAGAAAAGAAACAAAAATGGTGACGGAGAGAGTGTGGTTGATGAAAGGAATGTTTTGGTGAAGTTGAGGGTTTGTGACCCTATGTTGAGAGAGAGAGATAAAAAAAAAAAAGAGAATAAAAATACATAGAATAGAATATACTTAGAACTAATACAAATAAAATAAAATAAAAATAAAATATACTTAGAAGTGCAAAATATATATATATATATATATTTAAGCTTTGTTTTTGAATTTCCCCCCAAAAAATTTTCATCATCTAACGGTCAACAATGCTTAAAAAATTCATCTGACGGTTCAAAATATCTATGCCTATCTACGGTCTAAAATTACTCTCCCTATCTTCAATCAACGATCACGATTTACTCCCACCTAAATTCAAATTTAAACATTCACCAACTTTTTTCCCTAAAATAACAATCACATCAATCTATCTTCAACTATATATATACTACTAATATATATCTCTTTCTCTCATTTCACATCAGGCCAAAACATCACCTGAAGGTATATTTTTTGCTTTCGTTTTTTTTTTCCAGTATATAAATAAATACTATATCAATATCATTTCTGAAGGTTGACAGGTCTTCTTGGTGGTGATGATGAATGAAGATGGTGAGGCTTTCGGGTGGTGGTTGCTCGCTGGTGTGGTTCAGTGGAGGCTCGGCAGTGGTGGAGCTTGTGGGTCTTCTCGGTTGTGGTTCCGGCAACAGAGGAAGAAATGTGTTGTCTTCCATGGTAGTAGGGATTGCGTGGTTCCGGCAACGCGAGGTGGTTCTTCCGTGGGCCTTCTCGATGCAGGTGGAGCCAAGCTCCGATTTGGTCTTCTTCTGATGGTGAAGACTGAAGGTGACAGTGGCTGGAACGGTGGCCATGGTTGTTGAGCTCCTGTAGTGGTGGAGATGATGTCGACAGTTCCGACATGAGAGTGGAGACTTGGGTTGTTTCGGGTGGAGCTTGGTGGAGAAGATGGTGGCTAGGTTGGTGGTCTGGCTTGCGTGGTTCCGGCAGCGGCGAGGTGGTTTATAAGACGTACCCTGTACTCTCAATGTCTTTAGGAGGTCAGGTTTCCTTTCAATTTTTTGATTAATGTGTATCTCTCTCTTCTCTCTCTCTGTTAATATTATACAATTATATCTACATTTTTTTCTTCTCATTATTTGGATCAATTAAAATTTTGACTTGAAGCATGAAGTTTGGCATTTATAAATAATATACTTAGTCAGCATTTTGCATATTTCTACATGTGGACTGAATGGTAAACCATTGAAGACGTGTCTGTTTACTTAATTTCAAGGCTTTTGGTGGCTTGATCTATAGAAATAGCATTTGCAGTAGTGAGTGAAGGCTGGGCAGTGAAGCTTGGTCTTCAATTGGAGTTGGAACTCTTCACATGTTGCTAATACAAAGGAAAAGTAAATAACTCGAATTGCTAAAATTGGGGGATTGTGAAAGTGAATTCTTAGAATTTGTGACTGCATTGGAAAAAGGTTTTTGCCAATGCAGTGGATAGAGAAGTTAGTATGAAAAAACTATGAGCTTCATATTATTTATTTGAAAAAAAAATGCATATGTGAGAAATTTTGGAAATGGCCTTGCCTTCTCTTCTATGAAGCCGAAAAACTTAGAAGTAAGAAATAAAGTAAAATTAAATAGAAAAAAGGTGCAAAATGGGGTGTCTACATGTCACACCCCGATTTCCAACACCTAGATGGACATGGGAAATGGGGTTAATTAAGTTAAACATCGACATTTCTCAATAATGATCAAGCCTTGATATCATACTCTAATATCGAGCTGTCACACCCCAAAATTCATGTCACCGGAATCCCCATTCCGATCTCGAATTCTGAGAGTGAACCCAATCATTTAACCATTTATTCATTTGAAATCTCATAACCGCAGAAGCATAGTCTTAATTATGTATACATTAGGTATGTGTATATGCATATAAGTTGTCTTATACAAGTGGGTCCCTCATAGGGGCATATGTGTACTTAAGCCTCAACATTGATCCTTATTGATTACACAGTACAATTAATTGAATGTCGAATTTCGATCAATTGAAATCTACGCTCAATCGTAGTACCATTGTAATCACACTGTTTTAAAGTCCAATTCCATCAAACATTTTCCGATAAAAGCTCGATCAATCAAACTTGTTCGATTAATCGAAGAAGGGTCTTCGATTAATCGAAAAGCATTCCGACAAAGATCCTGATTTTTTTCATACTTATGTAATTTCATGGTTCAGCCTTCGATTTAATTTAGCAACGTCCAATTTAACCCACAATATACATAAACGATAAAAAGAATCGAAATTATACAATGTAAAGGAAAATAATCTAACTGAAAAATAAATCCATATCTCATCCTCAATTGTTCCAAGTGCCAAATGTGGCTCATACATATAATATCCAATACTCATTTCCAAATTACAAGTTTGATTAATGCCTAAACATGGCATGTGAAAGCATAACATAAACGATGTTGCACCCACGAATTTTTCGTCGCCATGACGTGTCACGCCCCGATTTTTGACTCCTAAAAATCAAGGGTGATTAGATTGTCACATCATCATCTCATTCCTCAAATCTCACTAGGTACCATGCTCTGATACCATGTTGTCACGCCCTAATTTTTGACTCCCAGTTAAGAGTGAGGGAAATAGGGGTAAACGGTGATTATCAAACATCAAACATATAATTTGAGGAAGCTATCTATGCATACACAATTCTGTATGCGTATGCTCGTCATAATCATCCTAGTGGGTCCCACATTGGTCTATACATCATATACATACTCATTCCTGATACCAAGTTATCACTATACAGTTCAGTCTAGTTTCGGTCGGCTGGCACTCCCTTCGGTTAGTTGAACCCAAAACTTGGGTTCAACTGACCTTCAGGTTTCCAATCCTATCGATCGGCTGAAGGATAGCTTCGGTTGACCGAGCTTTTGGTCAGCTGGAACTTTCCTTCAGTTGTTCGAAACAGGTACCCCATTTGCAAAAGTTCAGGATCTCATAGTTTCAGTCAGCTGCTGTAGAGACTAAGCGACTGAAAGACTAAAAATGCCTCAAAACTTGATTTTCACAAGTCTATATGCAATCTCTATGATCATACACTCATCTGCAATCTTAAACATGATAAAAAAAAAACTACACAAATCCATACATTTGAGGCTCATAGGTTCAAAGTTCATAAATCTCACAATTTCACTCTAAAACCTACATTATCCTTAAAACAAAACATCCACAATGATCCATAGAATACGTGGCATAATAAGGTCGTACAAATATAATCTCCAACATTCATACCCATAAATTTATACATAATAGGTTCAAAAGATCCATCATACATTCGATTCTCAAAGTATCATACATAACGAAGTTCACAAAACATACATTTTCCCAAGAGTTTAAACTATAGAATGTGTGGAATTTACATTTGAAGTTCGTGTACATGTAAAGAACCAAATGTAAAGGCAACACTATAATTATAGTCGGCATGGACTTCTACATACACATGTCCAAAAGGAATCCAAAAAGAAGTTCAAAATCTACTCTAGAGCTTTATGCCTCATCCTTCATGGGAGCTCTATCTGAAAAGAGGTTGGGGGAGTGGGGTGAGCATACAACTACACCTAGTAGGAATGATCCATCCAACTCTATCTTAACTCAGGCAGCCATGCATGAATACATATGAAATCTCTACATGAATACATGACAATAATCCATACTTTTCACACTTAAAACATACAAGTTATAGAAATCATGAGTTATGCTTCACATTTCAAAATATGACAGTTTATATGAAGTCACAACTCACAATTAAACTCATGCCATGTATAATTCAAAAATCAATTC
This sequence comes from Cornus controversa, assembly GCA_026545225.1. Lineage (NCBI taxonomy): Eukaryota > Viridiplantae > Streptophyta > Magnoliopsida > Cornales > Cornaceae > Cornus > Cornus controversa. The sequence continues at coordinate 28,434,118 of CM048850.1, forward strand.
AACTGAGGACTTCTACTTGTCCCAATTCCATAATAAGGGTTTATTCGAAACGACAAACTCTGCTAACCCGATGGAAGCGACATCCGCTTGGCCAATTTTTAGGTCTTGCACCATAGGGCTCTATGCCCTTTTAAATTCTCACACATGCCCCAAAAATTACGCTTTTCACATAATCTACACTTATCACATAAATGCACAAAATTTATAATTCTCACCAAATGCATAATCTATGTCAAGTTATGCACACACTTTCACCTCGAGCTTGTCACAATAAAAATCACTCATTTCATGAAAATCACAACCAATGCATTTTCAAGAAAATGTTCTTCATGCATAAATTCAATATTTAAAATCAAATTTTCACAAAACTCTTCAAATGAATCCAAAATCACAATATTGCTTTCATAGACAATAACTACACATATGCAATACATAAACTCCAACCAAGACATGTTAGACATTCCATATACATGCAATAAGATAATATTTTCACAAAATTCTCAAAACAAAATTTCTTGTAACAAGTATGTGACCTAGAGAATCAAAACAAAGAGGAATTTCACACCCCTGCCTCAAATCTTAAGCTTGGAACCTAAGTCTCCAAATTTATAGCCCTTTTCAACTTGCCAAAAGTGGACCTTGTTCGATTCAAACCAAAGCCCTTGGCCCGAGGAACAATCTACCTTTCTTCGGGAACTTCCAAATCAAGGTCTAAAATTTCAGATTCCCGGGCCCATCGGACTGCGTCGGGCCTCATTAACCCAAAAAGTCAAACTTCTCCAAATGTTGCCAAAACTTTCCAAAACCTTAAGACAACTCCCCAAATATTTTTTCACAATTTAAACATGATAAACATCATTAAAAATGAAATTAGGGCAAAAATAAATGGAAACCGGTCAAAATTAGACCTGGTCTCTACAGGACAATTCCCCCTAGTGGATTTGGGATCGCCAGCTGCCATTCCATTCCATGTATCGCGACAGAATTTGTGATGGACCAAAGAAAGAGAGATATGTTCTTGGAGTCACCACCTAACATTGTGTTCTAGTGTGCTAGGTCACCTGAGATGTAAAATGTATGTGCGAGCCCGGTTGAATGAGTACCATGTGATCTTTCAAAACCAGATTAGTGAGTCCGGGGGTCTGTTTATGTGTGGGGAAGGTGTTAGGCACCCCCACAACATCCGTATTAAATACGGTTACGTAATCCTCATGATGTTTTACTATTTTAAAGATAATTATGTTATAAAAAAAAGGAGAAAAACATGCATATGTATATATTAAGAAGGGAAGCAAAAGGGGGGAGGATGGATGGGAAATGTGACCAAACTCGGGGATACTCGAGCTGCCTACGTATCCCGATGAAGGGAATCAATTCAAACGTAGTCCAATGACCAGGATTGAATGATCATTGGATGTTTGAAATGGAGATGAATCAAGTATGAAATATGGAGGAAGTGAATATAATGATGAATGAAATGAAATGATGATGGTGGTGGGATCGAATCTGGAACTATCTAGACTGCCTACGTACCTTGGGTTATCCACAGATCAAGTCGATCATAGTTCAGTTGAAAGGATGCAATGGGTTATAATACCCAAGGACTGCAAATTGATCTTCAAACGAGCGGTGAATGTCTCAATTGAATGCGCCAGGTTTAAGGGTCCCAGTAAACCACCGGGTTATAGTCACCATGACTCTGGGTTATGGTCCCCGTGACCTTTCACTCTTTTGGGTTATAGTCCTTGTGACTCTGGGTTATGGTCCCCGTAACCCTTCACCGTATCAAGTTATAGTCGTCAGGACTCTAGGTTATGGTCTCCGTAACCCTTCCTAAAACAGGATATGGGTTTATGGTCCTCGTGATCGTTCCTTAGTTGAATGTGAGTTACTATTCCTTGGTTGAATGTGGCTTTATGGTCCCATGACCGTTCCTTGGTTAAATGTGAATTTTTGATCCCCGTAACCCTTCCTAAGTGGGATCTGGATTTATGGTCCCCATGATCATTCATTGGTTGAATGTAGGTTTATGGTCCCCATGACCCTTCCTAAATGGGATATGGGTTTATGGTCCCCGTGACCTTTCCTAAATGAGATGTGGGTTTATGGTCCCCGTGACCCTTCCTTGATTGAATGTGGGTTTATGGTCCCTGTTGACCTTAAGATTTCAACCCAAGGTTATTTGGGTGATTTTGATGATAACAACCTATTGTAGTGTAGATTTAATAAGTTTACTTGAGTGTGCAATTTACAAAGTATTATATTATTTCAAGTATCTTAAAGGCATTGGACTTCAAAAGGAATTAGAAGAAGATATATGAAGCCACATTATCATGGAACTCAAAGATCAATAATCAAGATCAATGGCAAAGTTGAAGTGAATCCAAGCCACGTGATGAAAGAACCCAAAAGCTTAAATATTTGAAGATCAAAAGACTTGGGTAGGCTAGTCTTGGGTGAGTGCTAGATTTAATGTAAAGTTATTTATGAAATAACTTCTTTTGAAAGCTCATCTATTGACCTAGTGGACTTTAGGACCAATGCATATCACTCATATCATATCATGGTTCCTTGGACACTTAGAATTAGGCCATGAACTTCACTTATAACATCATGAGGCCGTTGCTATGATTGAGTTAGTTCAAGTCATCATAAGCTTTAGAAATACTCAACTAGTAAGCTCTAACTAGGACCATATCTTTCAATCATATCATTTATGGTTCTTAGATACACTAACTTAGGCTTTGAACTCAAATGAATCACTATATAAAGTCGTGTCATGCATAGTTACTATTTTGGGTACTTAGCGTAGAAATTTGGCTAAGTGTTGGATTCTAGGGGTAAAAACGTAAATATGAGTTTTTTAATGAATCCTGACATAAAAAGTCCTGGTAATTGTACCCCATGATTTATTATGATCACATGAATTTTCTCAGTCCCAAATGACTTATTTTGGTCATTCATATTGCACGTTAAATTGTTATGTCAAAGCTGTGAAAATCCATTTTGTACTAAAACTGAAAAATCAGATTTTAATTCACTTAGAATTTGATTTTAAAACTATTTTTATTGAATCCAAATGGGAGGTACTTTACTTTATTACATTGAATAACTTAAAGTAAATAGAAATATAAAGGTTTATATTTCTATTTACTTAAATATTTTCAATGTAATTAAGTGTGCAGTGTATTAGTGCACTGTGCAGGAGAAACTGGCTGAGTCTGAGAACAGATTCTAACCTGGGGACTTTCGGTCGACTGATGAACCCATCAGTCGACTGATAGAGGCCTTTCGGTCGACTGAAGGATTCCATCAGTCGACTGATAGAAACTGGAAATTCATTCCAGTAGGGTGTGCAAAACAGGGGAGGTTTCAGCCGACCGAAGCATTGCTTCAGTCGACCGAAACAACACTTTCAATCGACTGATGAATTCATCAGTCGACCAAAACCTGGAGATTCAAACTCCAACGGCTATATTCTTCACTAAACGGCTACCACATGTCTCAAACGGCCATTTTTCTTCCAAAACACTATATATATGAGTGTAAGCTACATTTTGCAAGAGAGAGATACATAGTGCAATGTAGAGCCAAGAGTAAAGAATAGTGGAGGAGAGAGCTAGAGAGAAACCTACCCATGAGCATAAACTTGAGAAATTCTTGAATGCAAATATTTGCATTCTACTTGGTAGTATATCTCTTGTAGGAATCACTATTGAGTCTCATCTTTCTCATCATTCATTGTGATTCATCTTCTATATCTAGAGTTGAGCTTTTCATTTGAGATCTTCATATATAACTCTAGGATTTGAGCGTGTATTGAATATCTATTCATTAAGGAATATTGTTGTAATTGTTCCACAAATTCTTATCTACCTTTGAGAGGAAGACCAAGTGATGCACTTGGTAAGGATGCCCTAGTCATGAGCTTGGCAAAGAAATCTTGGTGAGGAGTTCATTGAGCAAGGAAGCCCAATCCATGAGCTTGGCAAAGAAGTCTTGGTGAGGATGTCATTGAGCAAGGAAGCCCAAGTAATTTACTTGGCAATTGTACGGTTTGCTTTCCACCATTAAGGAAGGCTCTATAGTGGAAACCTCAAGAAGTTCTCTTGAGGCATGGACGTAGGCAAGAGGGGCCGAACCATGTAAAAATCATGATGTCACTTGGTTTGCATTTCTCTATCTTTAAACTCCTTTATTTGATATCATTTCATTTATTTAAATTCCATATGCTTTATATATGAATGTTATAAGATTATATGTTTTAATTCATATGAGGAGGACAGGATGAATGCTTGGAGTATTTTGGTTGGGTTGTGAAATTGATTAAATTGTTAATTGATTGAGTAGTTATTTGAGTATCTATTTACTAATCAATTTGCATACCATGTATTTGACAAATGCACAATCAACATCTCTATATACTACAAGCATTATATGTTGCACTTACATGAACACTTACGTTTGTTGTTTCCACTAGATCTTTTAAGTGCATAATAGATAGAGCATTCTCAATCCACTTGTCGAATACATAAGTTCACCAAGCATTTGATGAAAATCCATTCAAACTAATTTTTGTCAAAATATGCTAAATCGAAAAAGTTCCATTGTTTGCTTAAAGTCCCTATTCACCCCCCCTCTAGGGACAATTCTCGGGTCACAGTCCCCATGACCGTTCTTAAATGGAATATGGGTTTATGGTCCCCATGACCGCTCTTGAATTGAAATGAGTCAATGACTCAAATGAAATGTAAGATGGGTTTAAGGTCCCCGTGACCATTCTTGAATTGAAATGAGTTGAAAACTTGAATGAAATGTAATCTCAATGGGTTTAAGATCCCCGTGGTCATTCTTGAATTGAAATGAGTCAATGACTTGAATGGAATGTAAGCATTATGGGTTTAAGGTCCCCGTGACCACTCTTGAATTGAAATAAGTCAATGACTCGAATAAATATTTAAGCTCAATGGGTTTAAGGTCCCCGCAACCATTCTTAAATTGAAATGAGTCGAAGACTCGAATGAGATTTAATCGCAATGGGTTTAAGGTCCCTGTGACCGTTCTTTGAATTGGAATGAGTCGATGACTTGCATAAAGTTTAAGCACGATGGGTTTAAGGTCCCCGTGACCGCTCTTGAATTGGAATGAGATAAGTCGTGGGACTTAAATAAAATATAAGCGCTATGAGTAGCTCTATGAGCTAAAATGATCCTAGGGAATGTGCCTAAGAATGGAAAGTGTACCTAGAATCCCTAAGGCTTTGACATGTATGGAGGTTAAGCATATAAGCAAGAATTGAACATGTATTAAACAAGTAAACTTGTATTTGAGTATATGAGTATGTATTGAAAGCATGTGTGAAAAACATATGAACATATAAGCATGTGTAAAAACATGTGAGCATGTGTTGAAAGCATATGAGTATTCATTGAAAACATGTATGAAAACATGTGAGTATGTAAGCATTTATTGGAAGCATGTATGAAAACATGTGAGCATGTAAGCATTTATTGAAAGCATGTATGAAAACATATGAGCATGTATTGAAAGCATATATGAATACATGTAAGCATGTATTGAAAGTATGTATGAAGCATGTAAGCATTCATTGAAAGCATGTATGAATACATGTGAACATGTAAGCATTTATTGGAAATATGCATGAAAACATTTGAGCATGTAAGCATTTATTGAAAGCGTGTATGAAGTATGTGAGCATTCATTGAAAACATGTATGAAAACATGTGAGCATATCAACGTGTGAGAATTTATTGAAAGCATGTATAAAAACATGTGAGCTTGTCAACATGTGAAAATTTATTGAAAGCATGCATGAAAATATGTGAGCTTGTCAACATATGAGAATTTATGTAAAAACATGTGAACATGATAAAACATAATTTGAACAATTCGACATGTATTTAAATGAGAAAAATATAAATTAAACAACTAATCATGTTTTGAATGATAATGCATAAATTGAACAATTAAGCATGTAAAAAAGTGGACACTTTAATAAAAGTGTCAAAATATGGCATAAAAATTAATAGGAGAGATGGTAGAAGTCATACCTCTTTTTGAAACAAGCAAAAGGATTTTTATGGATTATTTAATCTTAAAGAAGTATCACGAGAAACTTGAAATGTTCTTTAGTAAGGTTAGTAAATCAAAATGATGAAAACAAAATTGATGATGCATATGATGCATGAGAAAATGGTTGTGTGTGAAATTTTTGTACACAAAGCCCACAAGCAAGATTTGAATTCTTGTTGATACTTTCTTTTAAGGATGATTATTTTTGGTGTATCACCAAGCTTTAAACCAAGCAAGTGTTCTTAGTATACAAAGTGAAAGAAAGTAAATAGGGTAGAAGAGCTTGAATTTAATAAGCAATATATATATATATATATATATATATATATTTGAAATGAAAAATGACAAGCATTAAAGAGAATTTGAAATTGACAAGTTCAAACATCGAAGGAACTTGAAATGGACAAGTTCAAACATCGAAGGAACTTGAAATGGACAAGTTCAAATAAGGAAACAAAAGAACTTGAAATGGACAAGTTCAAACAAGTAAGTTTTGTATAGATATATGTATAGTTTTGTTTCTCTTCCAAACAATACTCTTCTATGATACTCCACAATTGGAGCCTTGAAGTAATGAAGTTGGCCTTAAAATGTCTCTTTGCAATAGATGTGCAAAGAACATTTTAGCGAAAGATAAAATGAAATAAAATGTGCTTAACATTTAAAGACATGAATTAAGATACTTGAAACATAAATATTGAACAATGAGAGAAAAGGCACTTGAAATGTAAATACATGAATTAAAAGTGCATGAAATGTAAAGACATGAATTTAAAGTGTATGAAATGTAAAGACATGAATTTAAAGGATTTGGAATATAAAGACATGAATTAAAAGTGCATGAAATATAAAGACATGAATTAAAATGTATGAAATGTAAAAAAAGTGCAAAATTGAACATTAAAGTGGTGCATGGGTGGTGGAGAATATTTTCTCCACCAAACTACCTTCTAAGGAATCCTCATGGCAAGAAGTCTTGGAGATGGAAGGTTGAAGGTTATGGGGGCTCTAGAGGTGAATAACTATCTAGAGAGAGATGAGAGCAAATATGGATGTAACTCTTATGTCAATTGTTGTTCTCCCCCAATTAATGAATAAAGTGGGGGTATTTATAACAAAAGGTAGTGAATGTCATCCATAAGATTAGGGAGAGTGAATGGGAGCCTTTGGATGAAAAATAGAAAAAGACAAAAAATCGTGTGCAAAAAGTGTATAACGGCAATGAGTTGGTCTCCTCAAATCTCAACCATTTATTTCTGTAAGAATGAATGTGATCCATTTGATGAGGGAGATATGGGTTGAGAGATATATTTTTTATTGGACGAATGTGGGCTGTTGGATCAGAAAGTGGCAAAAATTGGCTCATTCCTGAGTGAATCCTAGCCCTCCAAAGTGAATTTTGGATTTGGATGAATAGCAGTCGTTGGATCAATTCAATGTTGGCCATTGATGAAAAATCAAGTTTTTTTTTAGAAATTTCTGAATTTTTGCGAGAATTTTTGCGAAAATGTGATAGCCAATGGTTAGCTTCCACGTGTCCCCTTCTAGCTAAATTATGATTTTATCCCTTCTATTGGGCAAGAATTGAGTAATTTTGGAGATCATCTCATTCCTAATGTCATTGTATTGATGTAATAAAATGATGTCATTTTATCCAAAAATGAATTTTCAGATCTGGACAGTGGGTGTAGCAAAAAGACCATTTTGCCCCTAAAGTAGGGTTTTGGTCAAAAATGTGCCCAGACTGGAAATGTGTCAATATTATAGTGTTTCCTATAATTTTTGGATCCTAAAGTGGTGATGGTGAGGTCTGTTGATTGATTTGACAAATGGTTTGTTGGTGAAACTTTTGGATTGACTAGTTTGACCCTAATTTAGGGTTTTGGTCAACGGGATGTCTAGACTATAAATGTGTCAATATTATAGTGTTTACTATAGTTTTTGAACCTTACGGTTGTGTTGGTGAGGTCTGTTCATCGATTTGATGAATGGTTTGTTGGTCAAAATTTTGGATCGACCCGTTTGACCCCAATTTAGGGTTTAAATGGAATCAAGTGCTCGGGAGGACTTACAATTCCCATGAGTTGTCATTTTTGAAATTTTTGATACCTTTGAACTCAATGATGAAGTCCATTTCCCATTTAGGGAGATGGATTATAAAATTAATTTTTGAAGATAACCATTTCACCCTTTTTGGGGTTTATGCTCGAGGAGGTGGGATCCTAAAACCTGGTATGACTAGTTTAAGATTTGGAAAAGAAATGGGAGGTCAAAAACGGGTGTCTACAGCTGCCCCTCTTTGTTTAACTTTGTGAAATAGTGTTTAAACAAAGATGTAGACACGGTCTATTTTTTACCAACAAAGTGCAGTTACTTGGGTTAATTTTGTGAATGTTTTTGTGGGTGGACTATGTCCCAACGGACGAGGGTGGTCATTGGAAAGGATTTGCCTAAAAACTAAAAATTTTCAAAGTCAAGGGCTTTTTTGCAATTTTAGAAAAATGCAGGGGTATTTTTGTATTTTTTAAAATTCTGCGAAAATTCTCGCAAAAATTTCTATGAGATTTTTCACGAAAGTGTGTAAATTCTGAATTTAAAATGGCCATTGGGCCATTTTGTCTGTATTCGACGCATGAAAAAGAAAGAAAAGGAAAAGAAAAGAGAGGAAAAAGTAGGACCAGGTTGCTCTATCCGTTTTGGATTTTGGCAGTACGTGTGTGTCCACATGTACTCTACTAGTACGATTTCTGTTTCATATTTTTGTGATTTCTCCTTCTATACCTTGCCAATTTTGTATTTTTTAAAATTTTGCGAAAATTCTCACAAAAATTTCTATGAGATTTTTCGTGAAAGTGTGTAAGTTCTTAATTTAAAATGGCCATTGGGCCATTTTGTCTGTATTAGACGTGTGAAAAAGAAAGAAAAGAGAATGAAAAGGAAAAGAAAAGAGAGGAAAAAGTAGGTCCGGGTTGCTCTATCCGTTGTGGATTTTTGGCAGTACGTGTGTGTCCACGTGTACTCGACCGGTACAGTTTATGTTTCATATTTTTGTGATTTCTCCTTCTATACCTTGCCAATTTCAACGATATGCATGATTGTTAAAATGTGAACATGTTTTTGCTATTTTGAAATGAAAAAAATGCCCCAAAAAATGTTTGAAAAGATGCTAATGGAAAATGCTAAAAAATGTTTGACTATGGAACAAAAAATGATCAATTTAGGATTTGACCATGTTTTTTTTTAGCATCGTTATTCACCTTGAATAAACGATGTGGATAGAAAAGGGGCCCCTTAAAAATGAACTCACTGTTTTTTGAAAAGGACTAATATTCATTAATTCTGTTTGGATTTCTAGAAAAGTTGTCTGGGCAATAGATGAGAATTCTAGGAAAAATGTTTTGGACATGGCTTTTCCTTAATTCTATTTGAATTTTCAGAAAATCTATTGGATGGACACTTAGAGCAACATTAGGGCACAAAGTGTTGAGGTTTAGCAAATGTTGAGGGAGTGATTTTGATATTTTTGCAATCTTGCCATGAATTGTGATCCTTATTATTAAAAATTTTGAAAAGTGCAATTGTAAGAAAAATTCATAATGTATTTTTTATTTTTGCATACATTTGCGTTTTGCAGGTTATTTGCTATGCAAAGTGGTGACGACAGAGATTCTCCCGTGTGTGATCCTGCACAGGGGAAAGCCCATATGCCTTCAGAGGGTCCTTCCATTAGTCCATCATGGCTTGGTACTAAAGATTCATACCAGGCGAGGAGATCTCCTCGGGATGAGGAGCATATCCGGCGATCGACTCACCTCCATTCTTCTTACACCTCCATGTTGATGGTTTTGGATGAGGAGGTTAACACATACATTGACCTTCTTGATTTTGAGACAGAGGATACTGGTCCAGCAGTTGTAGGAGAGGTAGGTGAGAACTTAGCTCCTGATGCTGACGATGAGTTAGATTCTGATAGTGATGCTGGCATGGGCTGCAGCAGAGGTCGTAGAGCGGTTCAAGTGAGACAAGCTAAAGGTAGAAGAAGACCTTGTTGTGCTAGTTGCAGGGGCAGAGGTAGGCATGCGAGAGGCAGAGGTAGGCCTTCCAGGTTTAATCATGATGACACGACAAACGATGGTCTTTTGCTTCCATCTGGTCATCAGAAGGCTTATCTAGAGGGTGTGCCTCAAGCCATTTTTGAGGGTGTTGCAAATGTGGGTCCCTTGAGGGACCTCAGATATCATCCTTCCGTGTATCTTTGAGCAGGGATGGTATGTTATGTATTGATCACTTGTTTATTATTTTTGTTCACTATGTGATCATTTTTTGACAATTATCCTTTGTACAGATGCCTAGTTCGAGGAACGCAAACTTTTGAGGGTCGAGATTGCACTCTTACCATGTGGTGTATACTGCTTTTGGCTCCTACCAACAGTTACTAGTGCTAGCATGATTTGGCAATTTTATGACTATTGACTCTCCTCGAGTCAATCATCATTACATCCATTCTTTGATCAAGAGATGGTTTGGGTGCACCAACACCCTTCATTTAGTTGTTGCTGAGCTAGGCATCACCCCTCTTGACTAGTCTATGATGACTGATTTGGTCTTCACCGAGATACCCGTTCCCTTGGCTAATGTGGACAGATTGGAGATGATGACCTTGTTGGATATTCATCATGGTGGTGCCTTCAAAGGCAACCAGCTCAAGGTCGAGAGCTTATTGGAAGGCGTGGAGTGGTCTGTTCCCCTTAGGGAAGATCAGAGGGGCGTCCTAGAGCACCACTTCTTTTTGTACTTCATATACAGCCAATTTTTTTGTGATGATTCTATTCTGGTCCCTCCCAAAAATTTTTGTGCTATTCGGGATATGGACATCATTGGGCCGTATGGCTGGGCCGATTTGTTCTATTGCCAGTTTTTGTCTTGTTTAAGGAGTAGGGTCTGGATGCCCTATGGGAGCTTGACAGGTGCCTGGTTCTTCCTTCTAATGAATCCTCTTTTGGATGTTTTGTTGTTTTGGTATTTTAAAATTTCTTGCATATGGAATGGTTTACCCTTTTGGTTGATTTTTGTACAGTTCTGGGCATACGAGCATTTTAGGGTGAGTCAACCAGTGATCCGTGACCTTGGCCTTTTTTCGAGACTGCGTCATTAGGAGACGGCTCATGTTAAGATGACCTCGTCATTACAGGATTTTGTCACTTTACGAGTTCAACTAGAGATCATCCGAGCAGATGAGATCATATGGGATCCCTATTCACATGACAAGTGTAATACCCCGTAATTCTGAGGTCATTTAATTTTTAATTTAAATGCTTTATTTATTTTAATTGCTTTATTAGTTGAATTAAATTTCTTTGAGTGCTTTGAATTGCTTTATTGGTTGGATTAAATTTCTTGGAGTGTTTAAATATTTTGGTGTAGTTTATTCATATTTTATTTTATTTGGATTGAGCCTTTGTATTTTTCTTTATTTTAATTTTAGATTGGGCTAGTGAGGAATTTGGGTTGAGTTGGGTTAGGTGTATATTTATTTTGGTGGGCTAGGGTTTATTTTTATTATTTTCCTTTTTATTTATTTTTGGGGTTTAATTAGTTTTCTAGAAAATAAAAAGAGAAAAGAAAAGAGGGTTAGGGTTTCTATCGTTTACACGCACAGAGACTGAAAGAATGTAGATGCAAGAGAGAAGGGAGAGCAGGAGCGATTCATAGAGACGAGTTCTTGTTCTTCAAAAAGGCAAGTTTGAACTCTTCTCTTCCCCTTTGAACCTGTAAACATAATTTTTTCTTTTATATAAATATTGCTGGAGTATGTTTTTATGTATTTAATTATGAAATTGTATGATTATGCATGCTAAGGGTGTTTCTGTGGATTAAACATGAGAAATCTGTAGGTTTGGTATAACTTTGGGAAAAAATTTCAAGTGTATATGCATGTATATATGACTGTATAGGCGGATATATATATATATACACACACACACACACATATACAAGAGAGATGGATTTGTTGTAATCATTGTTTCTATAGGTTTCTATTCCGATTAATAGGTAGATCTTACTTCCCCGAATAATCCTTGAAAGTTTGGTTGCGAACCATTGGGTAGATTGACGGAAAATTGAGTTTGAAATTTTAGATTTTTAAAACTTGAATTTGGGCATTTTTGATTTAAGCCGCGAGAGGGGGTGATTTTGGTACCAATGCATAGCTTAGATCGAGAAGAGTTGAATGGTATATTCATACGCGTGATTCGGTGCTTGGAAGTGGCCAAAAAATGGCCGAAAAGATTCGAAACAGTGGCTATTACGTAGGTACAAGAAAAAGGAAGAAAAAAAGAAAACAAAAAAAGAAAAAGAAAACAAAAAAAGAAAAGGGGGGCAGTCACCCCCACGCGCATCACCAGTGCATGGGGGCTCGTGCCACCAGCGCCGAGGCCAAGGACGACGGCAACAGGTCCCAATCTCCAGGGCCCACCTCTTGGGCCCAGTCAAGAATATTTTTATTTTTAAAAATTTTTTAAATTGTAAAAATAGGAAAAATAATTTTTAAAATTGTTTTTAAATTCCAGAAAATTTTCAAAAAAAATTAATGACCTTTTGGGAACATAAGACACTTAAGTTTTAAATTTCAAGTGAAAATGAGCTTCCCTTGTGGTTAAATTGGTTTTAAAAGTGTGCCTCAAAATTAGATTTTTATTTTCTTTTATTTTGAAAATATTTTTAAATTTTCAAAAAATTCCAAAAATTTCTAGAATAGTTAAACAAGACTCTTAGGAACAGAATAGACCTGGAAACCTAGGTTAGAGCTAGGTTTAGACTCCCTCGATGATTTAGGTTCATTAGAGATTTGGATATGTGCTTGCTCATATAATTGGTGGTTATAGTATTTTTCCTTCCTTAATTGTATTATTTGATATCATAACTGTTTATGATATACTTGATTTTAATTTAATTGTGTATAAGTTATTTTATTGTGATGATTGAACTTCTGTTAGATTAAATTAATGTGCTAAGTAGGTTAGATCTTTTGTTTTGGTTTAATAAATTAGTTGTAGAGGCATGTAAGGATTACCAGCGGACATGTCAGGATTGTCAATACCTAATAATGCATCTAAGGTTAGTTAGGGAGGCATGTAATGATTGTCAGGGGGCATGTCAGGATTACCAATACCTAATAAGGTATTTAAGGATAGTATATGAGGCATGTCAGGATTGCCTAGTTTTAATAGGGTAATATATTTTTTATGCCTTTGGTTTGAACTTAGAAAATAGGTTCTAAATTTGTGTGATAGGGGTTGAATTGAGACGGCAGATAGGACGACATCTATTTTGGAGACACGAGTTAAAGAAGAAAATGTTGTGTGTGTGTGTGTGTGTGTATATATATATTTGTTGTCCCTCATATAGAGGGTATGTTTATCGGTTCTCTATCTGGGTTGTAGTAGAGAGAACTTGCTCGTGGATTTAACCCACTTTGTTGATATTTTAGGTCCCAAGCTGGTTCCACCACGAGGATAGAGTCGTGGGTTGGTAGATTGTGGCAAACAGCTTATCTCTCATCAGTTTTCAGAGTAGGGTCCTATTCTTTCTCCATGTTCAGCATATGAACTCTTTTGAGACATTATTTACTTCGATTATTTAATTGATAGTAATAACTCTTGTTCTTTCTGGTTAAGGGGTCCTTGGGTTGCGGGACTTCCAAGTTGTATTGCCAGACATGTACTTTATTTATTTAATATTTTTACTTCAGATGGACTTTCTATTCCTTTTTAAAAAAAATTTCATTCTGTCTTTGTATTCTATGCTTATTGCTATCAGTTGTAAATATCTCTCAAATTTTGTGTGTGAGACTAGCCACCTCATGCGTGAAATTTGTTGAGGGTATTTCAACAAGTATCGGGCAATGATGCACTTGGCCAAGAGTTATTCAAGCCAGAGGATAGCCTTTCAGAGCTTACATAGATGGGAGCTCTACATGGATGATCAATACTAGTGCCAGGTACATGGTGTTTTTGGCATCCTGAGAGATCCACCCCTCAGAGTCTTTTGCCCTACAGTCTCCGTGTCGATGCCAGAGTGGGCTTTAGGAGTCATGTATTAAGCCCCTGTAAGAGGAGGCACCTCTGGCCTACGAATGGTATCTGTCTTGGTACAGTCCTCGTACCATTAGGGAGTATGATATCATGACTAAGATAGATCCACCCCTATCTTGGTCATGATATCTACCAGCGTTGGCTGGAGGGCCCCTTGGCTAGCGTAGTCCCGTTCGAGGTTCATGATATGTTGGCTAGGGAGTCTCTGTACTGGAGGAGTCTGAGTTGTTCCCAGGGAGAGTCAATGAAATACCCCTATAAAATTTCACGTATGAGATGGCCAGTCTCACACATAAAACGTAAGGGATACTTACAACTAATAGCAACAAGCATAGAATACAAGAACAGAATGAAAAGAATTATAAATGCTGAAAGAAAAGTCTAACTAAAATAATAAATAATATTAAATAAACATAATACTAGTTTGAACAATACAACTTGGAAGTCCCGTAACTCAAGGACCCCTTTAACCAAAAATCATAAAAGTAAAATACTTTATGAAAAGATCTAAGTCCCTACAAGGAATAGATGATCGCCACGCTCTACGAACTGAAATACCCCCCAGAAAATTTCGCGCATGAGGTGGCCAGTCTCATACACAAAACCTGGAAGATACATGCAACTGGTAGCAACAAGTATAGAATACAAAAGATATAATGAACAATTTTCTAAATGCAGAAAAGAAAGTTCCTCTGAATTAAAATAACTGTTAACTAAACAAGTATATGTCCGGTAATACAATTTGGAATTCCTGTAACCCAAGGACCCCTTAACTAGAATGAACCAAAGTTTTTAATCCTAAAATTAATACCAACAATCAAAGTCTCAAAAGGTCATAGTATGACTCTTGAAGAAGACAAGTTCCTACCCTGTAACTGATGAGATGAGACGTCTGCTACAACCAAACCCTAAAACTCTATCCTCGCGGTGGAACCTGTCTGAAACCTGAAATATCAACAAAGTGGGTTAAACCCACGAGCAAGTTCTATCTACTACATCCCAATCAGAGAACCAATATACATACCCTCAGTATAAGGGACACAAAAGAAAACAATAGATTTAACATACAAACTATTCTTATTCCAGTTTCATGTTTTCAAAACAACAGTCATTAATTATAATATTCCACCCAAATCCTTATTACGCAAAAGTGATCACATTTCTTAAGTTCAGCAGAAATAAACATAACATGAAATAATATCAAGTTTAAGCAATCCTAACATGTCATCATTTAATCTTTTGATACCTTAATAGGTATAGATATATACATACTAGTCATTTCCTATTTAGTTCATGTTTTTCAGAAATAAAATCATCTTATACATTGTTCCAACAAACCCTTATCATCCAACAATGAACACATTCTTTAAGTTCAAAATAAAGAAAACATATGCATACATGTATAGATACCTTATTAGGTATGGGCGATCCTGACACGCCAAATAAAATGTATAGATACCTTATTAGGTATGGGCGATCCTGACACGCCGGGCAATCCTTACATGCCAAATAAAATACATAGATACCTTATTAGGTATGGGCGATCCTGACACGCCGGGCAATCCTTACATGCCAAATAAAATACATAAATACCTTATTAGGTATGGGCAATCCTGACACGTCGGGCAATCCTTACATGCCAAAATAAAATGCATAGATACATTCCAATATGCAATACAAAAATAACAAGGTGCATTATGATTTAATTTGCACAAACCGTTATTTCAAATCATCCAACATGAAATTATCATCATAAGATAAATCGTTCACAAGTAGACTATAATCAAGTATCTGATGGGCACTTATATCCTTAAAGAAATTACATTCAAGTAAATCAAATAACTCAAACATCCATTAAAGAAGCAATTTTCCAACTCAACCTTCAATGCACTCAAATATATGAGGGAGTCTAAACCTAACTTTTAT
The DNA here is from genome assembly GCA_026545225.1 of Cornus controversa. Taxonomy (NCBI): domain Eukaryota; kingdom Viridiplantae; phylum Streptophyta; class Magnoliopsida; order Cornales; family Cornaceae; genus Cornus; species Cornus controversa. Next base: position 28,450,230 of record CM048850.1, read on the forward strand.
CTAGGTTTCTGGGCATATTCTACTGTTAAGAACCCTATTAAATCATGCTGAAATTTCCTAGAATTTTTGAGAATTTTAAAAAATATTATTCTAGCAAAAAGAAAATAAATATAATTCGAGGCATACTTTCACAACCAACACAATCACAAGGGAGACTCATTTTGACATGAAATTTAAAACCCAAGTGCATTTTAATCCTATAAAGTTACCTAAATTTTTCTAGAATTTTCTGGAATTTTAAAATATTTTCTAAAAATAAAATAAGGTGAAAATCCAACTTTTAGACACTTTAAAAATAAATTGAACAACAAGGAAAGATTATTTTGAGTTGAAAATTTAAACCCAAGTGTATTTATCTTCTAGAGAATTTCAGTAAAAATTTGGGAATTTTTGGGATTATAAAAGTATTTTCTAAAATTACAGAATGTGAAAAACCCAACTTTTGGACACTTTAAAAATCAATTGAACAACAAGAAAAGATCATTTTGAGTTGAAAATTTAAACCCAAGTGTATTTAGCCTTCAGAGAGCTACAGTAAAAATTTCGGAAGTTTTGAAAATTTCTAACTATTTTCTAAAATTAAAGAGGCTGAAAAATCCAGTTTTTAGACACTTTAAAAATTAATTTAAAGACAATGGTAAATAATTTTGATATGAAATTTAAACCCCAAGCCCCTTAAGCTCCCAGGAAGTTAACATAAAATTTTGGGAATTTTTAGAATTATAAAAGTATTTTTATTCCAGATTTTCAAGTTTTCCCAAAAATTTCAAAAATACAAAATAAATATCAAAACAATTCGGAATGGGCCCATATTGGACCCAAAGGTGGGCCCCCGAGAGTGGGCCCCAAAAATGCGCCGGCGGACGCGTGGCCCCTCTTCTTTTCCTTTTTTTTTTTTTTTCTTTCTTCTTCCTTCTTCCCGGGCTGAAGCTCCAGCGGCCAACAATGGAGGCCGAGCTTCTCGATCACTTTTCGATCACTTCCGAGCACCGAATCGCGCATATGAATATACCATTGAACTCGTATCGATCTAAGCTACGTATTGGTACCAAAATTATCCCCTCTCGCGGACTAAATCAAAAACGCCCAATTTCAAGTTTCGAAAATCTAAAATTTTAAACTCAATTTTCCGTCAATCTAGCCAACGGTTCATAACGAAACTTTCAAGGATTGTTCTAGGAAGTAAGATCTACCTTTTAATCGGAACAAAATTCCTCAAAAATGATAAACACAGTAGACCCAAATTTCATGTTCGTATATATATACACCCGCCTATACAATCATATATACATGTATATAAATATGCAAAAATACTCTAAAACAGTACAAAAACTCCAAAATCCTAATGTTTAATTCACAGAATTATTCTTAGCATGCAAAATCATTTAATTTCATAATTAAATGCATACAAATTTCTAGCAACATGTCTGTACAATTAGCATAATTAATTCTCACAAAATTTATCAACAGAAAAAAAATATATACAATTATATACAAATTTCCAAAATAAACACAATCCTCAAACCTAGACTATGCATACGGATTCAAAGGGGAAGAGAAAAATCAAACTTGCCTCTTTGTCGATTCAAACACTCGTTCACCCGAACTCCTTCTCTCTTTCGTTTACTCTCCTGATTTTTGTGCGTAATGCAAACGGCAGAAACCCTAATTTCTATTATCTTTTGTCCTAATCATTTTTATTCTATTATTATTATTTTTTTTTTTTTCTAAAAACTAAATAACTAAAAATAATAATAATAATAATAATAACCATAACCATAACCATAATAATATAACTATAACCATCGCCCAACAACTTAAGCATATCCTTAGCCCAACCATTCCAGCCCAGATTCCTCCCTAGCCCAATCCAAAGCATTTAAAATATTTAAATCAAATAATACACAATCAATAAACAATTCATATAAATTGATGAAAATAAAAAAAAAAGCAATTCACATGAAATGAAAGAATTTATAAAGACAACCAATTCACATAAAATAATAACTGTATAAAGACCTAACAATTCACATGAAATGATAAAATGCATATAAAGGCATTCCACATGAATTGAAAAATAATAATAATAATAATATAAAGAAATTTAAATTTTTTAAAATAATAGACGTCCAAATTTTTCGGGGTATTACACGAACTCCACACTCTAGCCTCGAGGTGGAAATTGCCTGGAACCTGAAGTATCAATAAAGTGGGTTAAACCCATGAACAAGTTCTCTCTACTACAACCCAATCAGAGAACTAGTAAACATATCCTCTATATGAGGGACAACAAATATATAAATATATACACAAATCATTTTCTTATTTATCCCATGATCCCAAAATAGAACCCATCTTACACTCCGTACCAACCCATCCCTTATCACACGAATTATAGAACCTATTTTCTAAGTTCAAACCAACAACAATTCTTTCGTTCTCAAAAACCTTATTAAGTAAAAATACCTTATAAATATTTAGAAATCCTGATAAGTCTCCCTTATACATATATATTAAGTACCTTACTATGTAATTGGAAATCTACACATGCCTCCCTTATTAACCTTAAATACCTTATTAGATATTGACAATCCTAACATGCCTACCTTATCTATGTTATCTACCCTATTGGCAATCCTGATATGCCTCCCTAATTAACCTTAAATACCTTATTAGGTATTAGCAATCCTGACATGCCTCATTTACCTATGTTAACTACCTTATTGGCAATCCTAACATGCCTACCTAATTAACCTCAAATACCTTATTAGGTATTGACAATCCTAACATGTCTCCCCTATATATATAAATCATTTCCTTATCTATCTCATGTCTCCAAAATAGAAGTCGTCCCATATACCGTCTCAATTCAAGCCATATCACACAAGTTTAGAACCTATTTCTAAGTTCAAACCAAATGCACAAATATAATACCCTATTAAACTAGGCAATCCTGACATGCCTCCTATACTAACCATAAATATCTTATTAGGTATTGGCAATCCTAACATGCCCCCTAGCAATTCTTACATGCCTCCCTAACTAACCTTGGATACTTTATTGGGTATTGGCAATCCTTACATGCCTCTACAACTAACCTATTAAACCAAAACAAAAGACATAACCTACTTAGCACATTAATTTAATCTAACCGAAATTCAATCACCACAATAAAATAATTCATACACAATTAAACTAATATCAAGTATCTCATGAACAGTTATGATTTCAAAAAATACAATTAAGAAAAATAATATAACCACCAATTAAATGATCAAGCACGCAACCAAATCTCCAACGTACCTAAATCATCGAGGTAGTCTAAACCTAGCTCTTAATCAACGTTTTCGAGCCTATTCTATTCATAAGAACCCTATTTAATTATTCTAGAATTTTCTGCAATTTTTAAAAATTCATAACAACCCAAAGCAGAGGAAAGAATTTAAAATTTCTCATTTGGAAGCACACTTTTTAAAACTAGTTCTATAATAAGAGAAAATTATTTCATTATGAAATTTAAAACCCATGCCTATTCTGACCCCAAAAGATTAGATAAAAAGTTTGAAATTTTTTTGAAATTTTTCGGTAATTTTAAAGATTTTTCAAATTTAGAAAATAAAAATCTAGTTTTGAAGCACACTTTTCATATTACTTTAACCACAAGAGAACCTCATTTTGATTTAATATTTAAAACCCAACTACATTCTATCCCCAAAAGATTATTTTAAATGTTTGGGAATTTTTTTAAAAATTTAAAAATATTTCTAAAATAAAAGAAAATGAAAATCAAATTTTGAGGCATACTTTTTATACTAATTTAACCACGAGAGAAAATCATTTCCACTTAAAATTTAAAATCCAAGAGTATTTTGTCCCTAAAAGATTACATAATTTTTTTAGAAATTTTTTGGAATTTAAAAGTAATTTTAAAAATTATTTTTCCTATTTAAAAATAATTTGAAAAATAAAAAATATATATTAAAATATTCCGGACTGGACCCAAAGTGGGCCCAGTGAGTGGGACCCAACAGACCTCAATCCCTAGCCGACGACGCACGCGCCCCCATGCACTGGCGAGGTGCGTATGCCCCTTTTTCTTTTTTCTCTTTTTTTTTCTTTTCTTTCTTTTTCCTTCTTCCTTCTTCTTCCTATATCAGTTTCCAGCAGCCATTATTCAACCATGGAACCCGAGCTTCCAGGCCATTTTTCGGCCACCTCCGAACCCCGAATCGCGCGTATGAATATACCATTGAACTTATATCGATCTAAGCTACGCATTGGTATCAAAATCACCCCCTCTTGCGGCCTAAATCAAAAACGCCAAATTTCAAGTTTCAAAAATCTAAAATTTCAAACTCAATTTTCTGTCAATCTATTCAACGGTTCGCAATCAAACTTTTAAGGATTGTTCGGGGAAGCAAGATATATTTATTAATCAGAACAAAACCTTCAAAAATGATGAATACAGTAAACTCAATTTCATGTTCGTACATATATATATATATATATATATATATATATATATATATACATATATATATATATATCACCCGTCTATACAGTCATAATATACATGCATATACATATGAAAAAAATACCCTATAGCAATATCAAACCCCCAAATTCTTCATATTTAATTCACAGAATCATCCTTTAGCATGCATAATTATTTAATTTCATAATTAAATACATAGAAGAAAAAAAATCCAGCAACATGTATATACAAATAATATGTCTACAGATTCAAAGGGGAAGAGAAGAGTTCGAACTTGCCTTTTTGACGAACACGAATTCGTCCGATGAATCTCTTCTTCTCTCTCTCCTCTATTACGTCTGCACTCTTTCAATCTCTGTGCGTGAAAATGAACGACAAAAACCTTAACTTTCTTTTTCTTTTCTTCTCTTTTTTTTTTCTCTTTCAAAAAGGTTATTAAAAATCTAAACTAATAAAAAAAGAGAAAAAATAAACATAATAAACCTTATCCCATACATATACACCTAGACCAACCATTCCAGCCCAACTCAATCCAAATTCTCCCTAGCTCAATCCAACATTAAAATAATAAAAATTCAAAGACCCAGTCCAACCAAAATTAAATAAATAAAAAATAAACTCCTTAAAAATATTTAAAGTACTCAAAGAAATTTAATTCAATTAATAAAGCAATTCAAAGTACTCAAAGAAATTTAATTCAACCAATAAAGCAATTCAAATAAAATAATATATATATATAAAGCATTTAAATTAAAATAAATGACCTCAAAAATTACAAGGTATTACAGTCGCTAAATCAGTTGCAGATCCAGATCAGTCACCTCACCCAATTTTTGGCTGAGACCACGACAAAGTTGGAGGAGGAGTGCCCTACGTTTGTGTTTTGACCAGAGTTAGTGGGCTCAATTGTGTTTCCTATAATTAGAAATTGTTTCTTTAATTCACCAAATGCTCCCTCGATTGTATTACGTAATAACATATGTTGAAGGGTAAGCAATTCTTGAGATTTTTCGGTTAACATGAAGCATATTCTTTCAAATGGTATTAAATAACTCTAGAAGGCGTGATAAGTCAACCTCGTATCATATGTCCCGCATCAACAAGATAATATTTACATATTAAGAATAAAAATCATTATCATTGAATAACTATAAATCACTAAATAAGACTTTATGACTGTATACTAGAAATTACAGTGAGGGGTTATCAATTTATGTGCTCTTTTTAGTGCATTCTTTATTACTATTGAGTTTGAACCAGTCCATTCTCATCCAGGCAAGACTTGTGTGTGAATCTTTAAGTCTAATGAACATACAACCAACACATTTGTGATTGAGTAATTCTTTCAACCACAATACCTTCGTGCACGTCAATTGCACCGACACATTATTATATTAATGTAGTTTTATATCGACATGTGTTATTAAAAATTTTAAAGTAAAATAAGATCCTCACCTTGAAGAATGAATAGAACATACTATTGTTAAGTATTGAAACTGATGTGCAATGCTTAGTATGAGGTCTATGTTGTTGACAGTGTTGCGGAAATGGTCTGATATAAATGTTTGCTTCATCACTTTAGTGATTTTAGTAAAGTTTGGTGAGTTGAAAATTTAATCGGTTGCTATTGTAGGACCTACCATTTGTTGTGCACTCAATGTGAGATTGACTTGACCTAATGACCTGTATGGCACCACTCTTTTACATTCAATACTAACATAGTTTTGAACAAACCCATCCAGTAAGTACCGATTGTCTTTTGGCAGGCTGCGAGTAAAAGAGAGAAACAAAAAGGGGTTATCACGAACCAAACTTTCTTGGCAGACTCGTGTGAGAGAGAGAGAGAGATGTGGGCTTGGCTTACGCAAGATAAGTACCAGGACTTGGGAGTAACTGTGTCTGTTTGTGGCAGCAGATATGGGCTTTGATAGAGTTTCAGTGGATGTGACAGGAGGGGGTATCTCACATGCAATGAAGCTTCAAGCAATTGAACAGAGCAAAAACTATACATACATATATATAAAATATATATATATATATATAAGGAAACTGAACTTTTTAAACCAATGTGATAAACTTGCATTGCTTGCAATTAAAACAAAAGGGGCATCATGTTGGCAACAAAAATAAACAGCACTATAAAGAGTTGAATTTTTTTTCCCTTCTGCTAGGGGGGGTCTAGAGGCCAGGCCACTATAGAGTTCCAGAATTGCTTGTACAAAAAAAGTAGACAAACAACTGCCTACATAAAATATCAAATTTGTATTTAACCCAAAATATATAGCTGACTTCATCTATAATGTCTCAGAAACTCAATTCATGAGTGCATGTGCATATGCATATTCCACAGGAACCAAAAATAGGGATCTTCTGTATCCTCCTTCATTTACCTTCCCATAATGTAAGCAAAAGTAGGGAAATAAACTCTTAAAGGGTGTTTTTTGATATAACTTCACCAAACCTAACAAACCACTGGGCATCAGAGGAATTATTGTCCGTCTGGGGCTGGGTCTGGACTTCCATCCGCTGCTGCGTTGTCAGTTGAGGCTGTCCTTTCTCAATCACAAATTGTGCATAGCTGGTAGTTTTTGGCGAAGCAGGACAAGGTTTTGATGTAGGAGCTGGAAGCAAGGAAACCAAAACCTTGGAAACCTCGTGCATGCTAGGTCTCTCTGAAGGCTGTTGCTTCGTGCACAGCAGGGCAAGCTTGAACATCTTCTTAACATGAACTAAATTCATGCATGTAACAGAAACCTCCGGGTCAACTGCCTCCATCACTGTGTTGTCATCCGCCTTTGACAATATCTGAAAGATGAAACAATATTGTCAGGACACATTGGTTCACAAACCAAGACTAGTAATCTAATTCACAACCCCAACTAATGTTTTGATTCAATGTTGTGATAATAGAACCATGCATACCAGTTGAAGCAAGTTAGATTCATTGTCCACAGCCTTCCTTCCGGTCAGTAACTCGAGAAGAACAATACCAAAGCTATAAACATCAGACTTTTCATTTAGCCGAGATGTTCGGGCATACTCTGGGTCAATGTAACCTATAGTGCCAACAACATAAGTTGAAGCATGAGTTTTGGCAGCCGGGATACATTTTGCAATCCCAAAATCAGAGAGATGGGCCTCAAAATTCTCATCCAGCAGGATATTTGAGGATTTCACATCCCTGTGAATAATCCTAGGATTGCAATCATGGTGAAGGTAAGCAAGCCCTTGAGCAGCTCCAACTGAAATTTTTAGACGCGTCTCCCAATCTAGTTTCACCTTCTTTGATGGTCCTGTCAAGCATATTAGCCAAAAACCTAAGTAATTTTCTGTAGTTGAACGCTAAAGAAGTATGAATATCATTAACTGATAAATATAAATTATACAAGTCACTTAATAAATTATGACACACAGACAACAAAACCTGCTCAGCAAGTGATCACATTATACCTCAATCTCATCACAGAATTTTATAATAGAACTGCTCTGGAGTGACTTACAACCGGAATAAAACTTCACTATCAAGATACAAACCATAAAACAAGGCAACTGTACTTTTCAGAACAATAATTTGTTAAAATAAAGTGTAATATCTCCTGAATTACGAGAATAAAGGTGAGCATACTAACCATGCAGAAGATCCCAAAGAGAACCATTCTCCATGTAGTCATAGAAAAGGAGGTTCCCAAAGGGGGACAGAGCATAGCCATGCAAGCTCACAACATTCCTGTGTCTGATGCTGCCAATGGTCTCAAGCTCAGTTTCAAACTCTCGCAAGTTGTGCTGATACTTAGTGTAAAGTCGCTTAATTGCAATTGGTCGGGAATTCTTCAATGCACACTTGTATACAGTGCTAGAAGCACCATATCCTATAATGTACTTCTCGCTGAAATTTTCAGTGATTCTCATGATATCTTCATAGGAGTGGATAGCCAAATCCAAGTGAAGAACTACAAGTTTGGGAGGACCTAGAAGGAAAAGAAAAACACCTTTAAAACTTGAAGAAAATCAAACAACAAATAATAAATGAAAATTCAATCAGACTACATACCATGCACACCCTTGTTGGACTCCTTCATAAATTGCTTTGGTTGGTGGGATTTGTAAACAGCAACTATGACCATGGATAATAGTGTAATAAAACCCAATGTTATACAAACAACCGCAGTTCTGGAAAATATCGCTGATACAGATCATACAGAGCTCATCAAAATTTAAGCGAAGACAATCATCTTTTTATATAATTTTACTGGCATTCCAACGAAAGCTGAACATATGATGTTTTAAAATTAAGCTGATACCATTGGATTTTGTTGCATATGGATCACATATTGATCCCAACCAGTTGCCACATAGTAAAGGATTTCCGATGAAGCTGATGACCAAAAAAAAAATAGTCAGAAGATTATATAGGATCAGTTCTTTGTTGAATACAAATTTGAGGATGGAATTCTTCCGTCTTCAACTGTACCTGTCTGGTGAAAACCGTGAAAAGTTTCTGGTAGCAGGTATAACCCCTGATAAGTTGTTGTAAGAGACATTCCTGAAGAGCATAAATATCAGTAACTGAAGAAGACTTCGTGCAAGCATGTGACCAAGCAAGGAAGAGAACTCACAGAGTCGAAAGACTCAAACAGTTGGTCAGCTGGTATGGAATTTGACCATCAAGATTGTTGTTATTCAATATACTGCAAAAAGATTTCAACCATAAGATGGAAATGTCTCAAGTAACACCTAAAGGAAATGATTGATCAGAAGAGAAGATGAATGGGGGAGGGAAAAAACACTAGATGATGAACTTACAAAGAGACAATATTCTGCAGCTGACCCAACTCTCCAGGTATACCACCAGATATTACATTGAATGATACGTCACTACAAGAATAGGTTAAACCAATAATAATGTTTTGAACTTAACTGCAATACATTAAAAATGGATGCAACTCGAGATTTATAAACTCAAAAACTCACATAATTTGTATACTTCTGAGATTCCCAAATTCTGCAGGTACTGGTCCCTTGAGATGATTGTGGCTCAAATTCCTAAGTTTAAATATACATCAAAAGATAGCTATGTCAGTATAAAAAAACTAAGGTAAATGATGCATTAAAGATTGTGCATCTCTTACAGTGTAAGAAGGTGTTCCAGATCACCAACAGAAGCAGGAACAGGTCCTGAAAAGTTATTCCTAGAAAGATCCCTAAACAATATAAAGAGGTTAATAGAGTAGATATGAACTAACAAATACAAGAACGTACACTTCTAGTAACAAACTTACAATGTATCGAGGTTAATGATACGTCCGAGCTCAACAGGTATCCTACCACTGAAACTGTTTGATGAAAGGTTCCTGATATTTAACACAGTATTTCCATTAATATGTGGGAAAGATTCAATTTGGAACTTTAACTTGTAATCATTCTCAAATTTCGCATCACAACATACAGATAGGTCAGGCTCTCCAGATTCCTAAAATCCAAAGGAATTGATCCACTCAAACGGTTACCATGCACATTGCTAAAAAAAGACAACAAAAATAAAAATGAAATTAGAAGTCAATTTTTAAACTTAAAAAGTAAATGTGGATAAGATGCTGCATAAATCAGATATCCTACAATTGATTCAACGCAGTGCAGGAACTGATGTTTTGCGGAATGGGTCCCTCAAGATTGTTATTAGCAAGATTCCTGGGTAAAAAGATAATAGAACAATTAAAAAAATATAGTGGAAAAATTCCAGAGTATATAAGTGAAGACTCACAGTTCAAACAGCTGATCCAGTTTCCCAAGTTCAGCAGGAATAAGACCAACTAATTGATTGTCATTCAACTGCCTGCAAATTAGATAGATTTGTCAGCTGAATCCCAACAAATACTGAATGTTGCAACCAAAAAGTGACGGGATGTGTCTCACAAATAGCTAAGCTTTGACATGTTGCCAAGCTCTAGTGGAATTGGTCCCGTAAGTTTGTTGCCATGCAGGTACCTGGTGGAGGAAACAAAAGTAGTAGTGAACAAAATGAGGAGATAGCAATCATCTCAGAAATTCTCATGCGGGAGAGCTTACAGTTTTCCAGTGTAAGATAGATTGCCCAGAATTGGTGGAATTGACCCAACTAATTCATTCTCACTTAAATCCCTGAAAGAAAGTGTAGGAAAAGAATGCAAATAATTCCCAACAGTCCTTTATAGCAAATCACTACCAAAAAAATCAATCAGACGTTTCTATAGGATTCAGATGCCAAGCATACTTACAGAACAGCAAGGGCTTGCATGAGACCTATCACCTCGGGAATCTTCCCTGTTAGCCTATTTCCTTGAAGAGACCTTAAAGGAGAACCACAATCAACATAATTCCCACTATCAAAAACTCAAAATGCATTTTGAAAAGAACCAAGCAAAAGATATGTTATTTTTTATTTACAGATAACCACAATTGAAGGCGAAGTAAGAAATCAGTTATCTGGTTCCTTATTCTTCCAAAAAATAAGATTCAACTTGACCAGAGTTAAGAGGATATGAGAACTTACAGAGTAGCCACCTGTAGAAATCCAATATTGTACGGAATCTCCCCAGTAATTTGATTGTATGAGATATCCCTGAAATTAAATACAAACAACTTTATAATCCTTGGAAAAGAAAGAGCAATAAAAACGTAACCAGCAAGAAGAAGCTTACAAGATTTCAAAGCTTGTACAGTTACCAATGCTATCCGGGATTGTTCCAGTAAGGTTGTTGCCTCTCACATCGCTGAAAGCAATATACAAAAATTCAAGGTCATGACAAATGCAGAGTAGACTACAATCAAACAGAGCAAAGGAAGACAATAAGAAAACATGGGCGAGAACTCACAAGTACCACAGACCAGTCAATTGGCACATATCAGGGGACAGTGTTCCAGTTAATGAGTTACCACGTAAACCACTGTAAACATGATTCTAACCAATGAGTAAAATCAAGCCACAGGTTATTGAAACCACATATAATATATAAAAGCAGCATACAACGTTAACAGAAAATCTCACTCAAATTCATCTCAGGAGTAAACCATGGTAATCTAAAAATATATAGAGTGATTGTTTTAGTACTTACAGATATTGCAATACTTCATTCCAATATATTAGCCTTGGTATCTCACCCGTAAGCTGGTTTCGAGCAAGATCACTGAAGAAATAAAATCACCACAAGCATCAGCATTCTAATCAGTATAAATTTCTGCAATATCAGTAACCTTAATAACAATAACAAGCAGTCAAGCATCTTTAGCCAGATTTTAAAAAAATAAAAAATATGAGTTGAATTTACTATCTACAGAAATCAAAATAATTCACTCTGAAGTAAAGAAAGTACAAGGAATTCAATAGATAACTCACAGAGTTTTCAGGTTAGGAATCTGTGTTAACGTTGATGGAATAGGACCAGTCAACTGGTTGTTCTTCAAACTTCTGCAATGTAGATATTTGCTCCAACTTTCAGTTCAAATAGTTGAAGGTTACAATATCAAACAAAGCAACATTTCAAGAATTAACTCACAATAACTCCAGCTGCTTAAGCTTTGATATTGAGAAGGGTATATCCCCATACAGAATATTATCAGATAAGTCCCTGCATTATAAGGATCAACAGATCATGTAAAGCGAACCGTAACCAGCAAAACACTTATAAATATATACATAAATAAACTTATAAGAACAGAGAGGCTAATTTTTTACACAAGTATCAGTGAAACACAATTCCCTATCTCATCTGGAATTTGACCCGTCAAACTGTTCCCATTAAGGTCTCTGCCAATATTTAGAGTACACGTGAGAACAGAGTTATATTGAAATGGGAAAACACAAAACATGAGAATGAATATATGATTAATCAAGAAACCGTACACAGAAAGCAGATTCTTCAAGTCCCCAATAGCTGGTGAAATTTCCCCACCCAAGTTCAAATTTGACAAATTCCTTCAAGCCACAGTCGTAAAACAATTTCAATATAATTATGCACATGGTTTTTGGAAAAATGAACAGTAACCAATATTATATATATATAGATACAGAGAGAGAGAGAGAGGGGAAAGAGAAACCTACAGAGAAACAACGGATAAGCTAATATTATCACACATGACACCTCTCCAAGAACAGAAATCATCGTTGTGCACATCATCCCAGTCCAGCAACACATTAGCTATATTGCTAAATGATGCTTTGATCGACATCAATGTTTTCCCTGAACAAAGTATAGAACAGCTTTTTCTCACGCATAATACAACAAAAAAAATGAATAAGGTGTATAGAAATAATTAATTATGCTTATAAAAAGCCTAAGATACAGACCCCCACTAACGAGTTGAAGGAGAGGAAGCGAAAAATGAGTACTCTCATTGTTTGGTAGCTCAGAAAATAGAACAAAGCAATAGAAAAGAAAGAAGAGAAGGCGTGGAATATACTATTTTTACGGAATTCCAAATAAGTAAAAGTGAAAAATGGCATCAGCTTAGCAGAGTGGATGTAAATTAGATTGGACATCTCGTTTTTGCCTACAAGAACCAAAAAGCTGGAATATCCATCGTTTTCCTAACATTTTCCCAGAAACCAAACAGAGCAAATAGAAAACCGCTCAATTCTCTCATTTTCAAAAAAAAAAAACCAAAACGTCTCATTTTCAGGCATTTTTCAAAGCTACAAAACAAGCTTCAACTTTCCAAAAGGATTAGAACAAAAGGAAGTGATGAAAAACAAAAATAGTAAACACTTTGAGTCTCAATCTTCAGAAGCAATAACTCAAATGACAATAAGAAACACACCTGTGCGTATACATAAATAAATAAATATATATATATATGTATGTATAGACCACAGAGAGACAGAAAAAGAAAGAGCAAGAGTGTTCACCTTCATCGGTGAGAGGTGAAGCGAGTACAGGAAAGAGAAACACAATCACAGCCATTACACAACACATAACGAGCTTCTTCTCAAATAATAGCCTCTCTTCCATTATCAAATCGATACAAGAACCTAATGACTGAATGAAGAAAGTGCAGATAAAATAGAGAAGCCAATAAAGAGAGAGAGAGAGCGCTAGAGAGAGAGAATGGGAGCAGGCGTTTGGCGTGAACTGTAAGGAAGTGTGAAGTACTGTTAATGTTGGGTGTGTTATGAAGAGAGAGAATGTGACAGTTTTGAGAGAGAGAGGGATAGATTTATTTGTGTAAACGGCGGTGAAGCGACGTTAGTGAGTGACTGTGGAAGACGAAAGTTGCAGCGGCCGTCACCGTACTTCCGTTTCCCGAAGTGTACATTTGACAGCAATGCTGTTACTCAGTCCACCACGCGCTCTAGGATGTCGAGTGAGCGCGTGAGTAAATCAACAGCAAAGATGTTTTGGATATTTCAGATGTGTGGTTAACGACAGTGTTGAGAGTAAACGCGCTGTAGTGGCGAGTAGGGCTGTGTATCGAATACAGAGGAGAGAGAAGAGTCTGCTTAATAGTGTGATACTGATAAGGAGAGAGAAAATGGACTAAGGAATTGGTTGCCTATTTCGGAGGGAAAAAACTATTTCCACGATTGTTTTTGCTGTTTCAAACGAACTATTTTGTCTTATGTATGAATCTTATCATACAGCGTCTTTATAATCTATAATACCTTAAAAGAAATACGGACACATAATACATGTACGACACAGACAAGTAATATCAAAAATTATGATTGATAAAATTGGACACGACACGGTAATACGATACAAATTCAGCGGATTTGGGTTTAAGGTAAATCGACATATTTAATAAAGGGAAATGCTAAACGTCATGAAATTTTATCATGAATTGCCTTCATGAATGATGTGGCAAGTGATAATACCATTGACATTCCGTGTATGGGGGGAATCCCACCAATACTAACTTACCATTTAATTGCCACATCATTCAAGATAAAAATTCATGAAATATTTTCATGACGTGTAGCATTGCTCTTTAATAAATGGATCAACACAAACACGACACGCAAAAATTGAATTGAGTTTAGATTTAAGTTGTCTAACTCATGACACGATTACAACATGAGTTATTCATATATTATGGTTTTATTCAAACTTATATATACGTAGTTATATATATTGCAATTATTTGTAATTTATTTGTTTGTTTATATGACTGATGTAGCAATAAAACGTAAGAATGAGATTATTATTGTATCTTCTCAGTTATTATATTACCTTAGTATGTTTTTGAGTTTATATATAGATACAAAATTTATAATATAGTTTGATTTTATGATTTATGTATTGGTATGTACTTTATTTTTTATATGATCTTTAAATAGATTTTAGGGGTAGAAAACTTATATGATATAAGTTTAATGGATTAAAAAAGTTATTAAACAAATCGTGTCATTATGGCACATGTTTATTAAACGGGTTATACGGATCGACACGGGTAACATGTTTAATAAACCGGTTGAGTTAGTGTTGAGGGTCTCTGACACAATTATTAAATGAATCGGGTTAGAGTTGAGTTGTTTAGTAGAATACCAATAGATCGACACAACACGAGAACACGAATTGTCATTCTTACCAAAAACTCTAAAAAAAATAAGACACAAACATCGCAAAAATATGGCTATAAAATAATAATATATATATGAATACTCAATAAATAAAAAAATTAAGAGCACGACTGTTGCTAGCGAGTCACACTTCTTAGAGTGCCACATGGGATTTTTGAGCAAGCTCATGCTAAAATTTTCTCTCTCTTCTTTGTTTATATCTGAAGAGAGTATGTGATCAGAATATATATACACGTGTATATGTATATTTTTAATATTCTTTTCATTCTTTTAAATTTTAAATATTTATAATTTTTTCATCTCGAGTCAAAAAGTAGAGATGTCGGTACT
Organism: Cornus controversa; assembly: GCA_026545225.1. Classification (NCBI taxonomy): domain Eukaryota; kingdom Viridiplantae; phylum Streptophyta; class Magnoliopsida; order Cornales; family Cornaceae; genus Cornus; species Cornus controversa. Next base: position 28,465,607 of record CM048850.1, read on the forward strand.
CAAATTGAAGCCATCTAATTTTTTTAAATAAAATTTGTTTCATCAAAAAAATTTATATGTTGTTGGAGTTATATTAATTTAAAGTGAAAGGAATTTGTTGAAATAAAAAACTTTTAAAATACCTATGTCTTGGCTATTCTTTATAGCTGTAAATATATTTTGAATGAATCACTCCTATAAATGAAAGGATGTAATAAAGAAGAGAGAAAATTTTAGCGTGATTTTGCTAAGAACCCACTTGGCATTATAAGAAGTGCAACGGCACGATTGTTGCTAGCAAACCTCAAAAAAGATTACATTACATAAAAGATCGTACCTCCCACTTGAGCGAGGTATGGGAGAGGTAAATGTCAACTGCTTTCGAGTCTTACATTACATAAAAGGTCGTACTTTTTGCTTGAGGTGGTGTCTCTGAGACTTATCGTTTTTGGGTGAAGGCATTTGTCATTGCACTAATGTGCGACCTCTAAAAAATATTACATTACATAGATATTTCAATTCATTAGGAAGTAATTAATAATCAAATAAACTTATAAACAAATAGATTAAATAAGTAGAATTATTTAATCCTCTACATATATGTAGCTCAAATTGTTAATCATATATCAGATGCATATAAATTTCTTTTGAAATACTTGAATATACATCACTGCTATGAAGTGTTCGACATGGATACGGCAACTTCGGTGAAATGTCCGTACTTCTTAAATAATACCACTACTACTATCTCCGAAAAAAATAATGTGTTTTTTATGTTCCAATTATTGAAAGATAATTCTAACTCTCCCAAAAAAAAAAAAACTATTTAAAGACAGAACTAAACTTTCAAAAATTTTGAGATTTTAAATTTTTATATACCAATTAAGTTTTCAGTTGGATATCTATTTTGAATCACATTTAACACTCTCAAATATTCAAACCCATTACATTCTATGGGAGATTAGTAAGATATATTCAATTATCACGCTGTTAGAAACAAAATTATTCAATTTTGAAAAATCATAAAGAAAAAAAATCTCAATTCAAATCAATAAATCTAACTTTAACTTGATTATATGTTTGTATAATTAAACATATTAAATTTAAGGTTAAATTGCACTAAACCCCTCTATTTTTGTCACCAAATAACTCATATACTTTCAAAAGTTACATGGAACTCTCCTTTTGCAAAAAAGAAAAAATAAAAATATTTTAAATGACCATTTTACCCTTTCCAATAAATTTTGTCAAAATAACCTTTCACCCCCACATTCCTTTCACGGGATTTAGTGCAATTTGGCCTAAATTTAAAATTCAAATTTTCATAGTTTATTGTATTTTGTGATTGGTGGACAATTGCCTGCATTTGAAATTTGTAAAATATATAAAAATTTTAATTAACAGGGTCAATTATTCGTTACAAAAAAAAATATATATAGCAGATTATTCTTGTTTTGAATGACAAAATTTTGAATGTGAATGGAGATCTGAATGAGAAAAAGTCATGTTGACGATCAAGTTGAATTGATCTGGTGTTCCAACCAATCAATGAGTTGCATCTTTATTTGTACCAGTGTGTATATATATATATATATATATATATGTGGAAACATACATTTTAATGAAAGGAACAAAACTAGAAAAGTTGCCGAAGAAAAATAGAACCAGGAAAATTGCTAAAAACAATAAACAGAAGGGTTAAGCAAGCAAGCGACAGTAGAGTGCAGAACTGAGCAATTGGCACTTTAGTAAAGCAAGAAACAGGCTGCTCCGAATAAAGCTGGCTCTGTTTCATCTATTTTTTGTTTTCAACTGTTGACCATGTATATGTATAACATATATATATATATATACACAGTATATATTATTATATTTGTATATAATTGGTATAGACATGTACTACTAGATATATATACAGTATATATTACTATTATATTTGTATATAATTGGTATAGACATGTACTACTAGATATATATACAGTATATATTATTATATTTGTATATAATTGGTATAGACATGTACTACTAGATATAGCGTTGCTGTTTTTGTTAATCTAGGTCCCTCCTTTTTTATAGGGATTGGAACAGGATAGTTTATGGTTCAACACTATTTAATACTAGGATTCCATAACCATACAATTGGGGATCAGTTATGGTTGGTTCTCAACCAGAGACAACTATCCTTTAAAACTTCAGTTACCACAGCACTAATCAGTTGTTTAATTTACTAAACCACCCTCCACCAATCATTCTCTCTCTCTCTCTCTCTCTCTCTATATATATATATATATATATATATATATATATAACACCATCATAAACTCTTAATCATAACTGTTCAAAAAAATTATTTTAAACCGTGCAAAGACATTTGACTCTTAAATTGATTTGTTTGCTTTATTATACTAAGATTAAATGTAATATAGATAAGTTGACTTTTTTTTTGTCTTATTATATCAAAACTTAAATGTAATATAGATATATATATTATATTCTAACTCTTACGAAAAATGAGAAATTGAATGGAGTAAGTTTGGATTAAACTAATGCTATGTTTGGTATGCGGAAATACAATGAAATGTTAGTGGAAATAGAATGAGAACGAGAATATAATGAAATTGTTATTCTCATTTTACTGTTTGATTGCAAATATGAAATAATGTAGGGATAGAATTATCAACATCGTTTTAGTGTTTGGTTAGAACAATTTAAAATCTAGAATGGAATGAATTTTAAATTTAATTCTCAAAAATATCCTTCTCAATCTCAAAGAAATTAAACTAACAAAATAATATTTTTTAATAATTTTTTTAAAAGAAATGACAGTAGAGACAACGGAAGTTGTGTAAGTGATGATGGAGATGGTGGAAGCCGACAATGGTGTAGGTTGTGGTGGAAAGCAGTGACAATGGTGGAAGGCATTGGAGGTGACAGTGGTGGTTTTTGAACTTGCAATGTTTTTTAAAAAAAAAAATTGAAAATAAAATAGTCATTCCATAGGTCAAGATGTGAAATGAATTATTTTTTATATTTTAATTTTCTTATCAAACAAAATAATAATAAATGAACATTTTATTTCATTTTCGCATATCAAATACAGCATAGAAAGAATAATATTTTTTATTCTTATGATCCACACTTCCAGTACATAATACTCGTTAAAAAAAAAAAGTTCATTTTTGAGAACCACTTTTAAAAGTCTATTGTTTATTTTATTTTTTATTATAAGAGTTATCAAATTTATCTTTTTAAAAATTTGAAATCAACTAATTATTTTGGAACAATAAAAAATAAAAAAGTACAAATATCACTATTCTTTAAATAAATAAAAAAAACATCATTACCACACTACAATTTTATGAGTAAATCTACCTCGAGACCCGTGGTATTGTTTTTTTCCTATATGTTGTTCTTCAATTACATTATCATATTTTGAATATAAAAATGTTAATTTAATGCACATGTCATATCATTTTTTATTTATATTAAAACGATTTTATAATAAAAATTAAATCATAATTTTATAATATGAAATCCCATTCAATTAAATCGATTTTTTTTCCTTATTTGACTTGTCGTTAAAACCATTTCAAGAGACATTTGGCAGTTTTATAAATAGTAAATAAATGCATAATTCAAATTTAATACATTGTGATGAAGCACAAATTCATCATTGGACTAATCAAACATCAACATATAAAGAGACAAACAAAGAGTAATTGAAAGGACACCGGATGGTGTCGATCGACTACGCTCCGACGATAAAGTCAAAAATTGAAAAAACTGTAAAGAAAATCAGAGAGTATTAATTGCATATCTGGTAGATGGACCGTTTCTGTGTTTATAGTAATCAATTGGAAATGTGTTCCAATAGGAGACTGATTCTTTAATTTTTCAGAGTCGTATAGGAGTAGGGATGACAACGGGGCGGGGCGGGTTTTGACTTCCCCTTCCCCGCAACCGTTTAACTTCCCCACCCCGCAATCGTGTATAAACGGGGCAGGGTGGGTTTTGACTTCCCCGTCCCCACAACGGTTTAACTTTCCTCGCTCCGTCCCGTTTATATTTTTTCTTTTTTTTTAATGAAATTTTTTTTATAATAATAAATCTGATATTTAGATACATATACACCAAAAATATAAATTTAAGTACATGTAACACAATGATTAATATTGAATCATTCATTACTGATATAATAAACTTGTATAGTTGTATGATATATATAATATTAATATTTTTTTTATATATTATATATATAAGTATAAATATATATATATATTTAAACGGGACGGAATGAGTACCCGTCGGAATAAGATCTTACTCTCTTTCTGTCCCGTTTAAACTCGATTTATTTTTTTTAATTTCATTTCTATATTATTTACTTAAACAATTCCGTAAACGAATTTTAAAATGGACGGAACAATTTGCCACCGGAGAGAAGTTTTGTCAAATTATATTTTTTGTTCACGTCAAATGGTCTACAACTCCACCATCACATTGTTTTCGAGGCAAATTATTCACAAAAACAAAAAAAACAAGAAATTATCAAAAAGCACAAGCAAGAAAGACTAAACAAACCCATATTCCCAAAAAAATATCCTTTTGAAGACTACCCTAAACGGACACGTGGAGAAATCTGACGGTACCTAAAGACCTATATAAGCCAACCAGTGTGACAGCTAACCTGCTGAGCCGGTAGGTCTCGCCAGTCTAAAAATAGCGAACAAAAGCACGAAAGGACGACTGATCCGCCGGTAGCCCGCCGTCAGCTGTACTATGAAGAGAAACAGCTTTCTGACTCAGCGGAGTGGGACCCACCTCGAAAACACATTTAATATTGAGTCTCTTCTGAAAAGACGGTGCCAATGTGATATCGCTTTCTACTCGTACTTTTTTGGATATGAAATATTTTATTTATTTATTTATTAATTAACCTTTTTTATTTAATTAAGGTTTTAATGATTAATAATAATCACTTTTTTATTTGAGCGAAAAGAGGGTTTAATTAATGATTAATCAATCTAGTAATGCTTTTCTCCGACATCGTATAGTGACACGTGGATTCTCAGATTTCAAGTTCCAATACTATCGGTTTGAATAAAAGTAGTAGAGTACTTATTATACCATACCATTATTCCTAGCACTTGATTTTGGATCTTGCAATGGAAGGTACTGTTTATATATATATATATATATATATGTATATATGTATATTTTTTTCCAGACTGTTTTTGGATTAAATTCATAAAACACTCTTTGAATTATTAAAAAATATGATATTATATTGCTTGCTAAAACATAATATAAATAATATTTCGTTGTTATAGCTTTTAAAACTTATTTATTCATGTAAATTTTTTTTAGGAGATAGATAAGGCTTATAAATTTTGTATATGATTGGAAATTAATTTTTATTTAAGTTCTAAACAACTCAATTATTCACTTATACCTTTACAAAATAAAAGTAAAGTTTTGCATTTATTTTTTTAATTCTAAAATTGGTATGTAATCCTTTTTACCGTTTTCCATTTTTTTCTATGTTATTTTATGTTTTATTTAATTAATGGATATTATAATATATGTTTAAATTATAATTAATTTAATTGAAGTTTAATTCTAAAAATCTTTTGCAAATTTTATGACAGTCATTTTTAATATACAAATTCTATCAAAAAATTTAATAAAATATTATAATTTCTTTTTAGTGAAATAATTTGAATAATTTTTTTTCCTTTTGACAAATATACTAATTATTTTAAAAATAAAAAATATATATAAAAAAATCCAATTGCTAATAGAAATTTTTTAGGCAGGTTTACAAAATTGAAGTAAAATTTTGCAATTATGGTTTCCATTCTAAAATTGATATGTAATACTTTTTGTTGTTGTTGTTTCTATGTTCTTTTCTGTTTTAGTTAATTAATGAATATTATATTATAAATTATAATTAATTTTGTTAGATTATATATTTTCTATTATATCTTTTCTTAAACCACATAGGTTTCTTACATCCTCTCCTAAACCATATAGGAAGTTCAATTCATCGGCTCCCACTAGCATCTGTGTGTTAAAATCGTTGATTTCAACGAGTTACTTTTCAGTACTACCGACTGATTTCGAGAATTACTTGTTCAATCAGTTGAGCCAATTTCGATTTGTGCACTGTCTGATTTTCAAATCAATTTTCACTCCAACGAACCACTTTCAGTCTTACCATCGCTCTAATGAGCTGCTTTTGGTCTTCCCGTCGCTCCAATGAGCTTCTTTCGCCTACCGAGATGCTATTTGACAACTTCTTTGTATCTCTTTGTAGCCATGACTCGTAACATCACAAGATTGTTTTCATGAGCCGTATTAAAGATTTTGTCTCCAAACTCAAGTTGGTTTCATATAACTCACATTGAGTTTGCGGGGCTGTTAGAATATATATTTTCTATTATATATTTTCCTAAATCACATATGTTGCTTTCACCCTCTCCTAAATCATATAGGACTGGGATTTTTTGTCTCATAAGTTTACTTAGTTTTCAAGATTAACTGCCTATAAATAGGCATTTATGTATTGTTCATAATAATATAATTCAATTCAAAATATAATTTTCCTATATTTATAACAAATTTAATTAAGTTCAATTCTTAAATCTTTTGTAAATTTTATGACAACCATTTTTAATATACAAATTTTTAAAAAAACTATCAAAAAATTTAATAAAATATTATAATTTCTTTTATTGAAATAATTTAATTTTTTTTCCCTAGTTATTTAAGTAAAATTTTATCCTTTTGAAAAATATACTAATTATTTTTAAAATGAAAATATAAAAAATAAAAAATCCATTTGCTAATAGAAAAATGCATGTTTAAATATTCAAATAAAAAAATTGATTCATATATCAATTTTTGGATAGAAATTATAAGGGAGGCGATATTCACTCCCCTTTTATACGTTTACACTCCCATATTAAAAGAAATGACACTTTTGACCTTAACTTTATAAGTGAATTATTATGTTTTTTTCAAATTACATAACTACCATTTCAAATATCTTTCTCTTTGTCTTCAATCTTTAATATTTTCGGTCTCTTTTGACAGGATAAAAAAAATTCCAAAAAAGTTATATTTTTTGATAGAACCAAAAAAAAGTTATTTATGTTGAATAAATTATCTCTTTTGACATGACCTAAAATTTTTATTTTTTTTTATCTCTGTTAGAATAAATTATCTCTTTCTACAAGAACCGAAAAAAAAAGTTATATCGATTGAATAAATTATCTCTTTTGACATGAACAAAAAAAGAAGGAAAGTATACTACGCAAAAAAAAAGGACCAAAAAAAAATGTTATCTTTGTTGAATAAATTATCTCTTTTGATAGGACCTTCAAAAAAATTTGTTTATGTTGAATAAAATATCTCATTTGACAGGACTGGAAAAAAAAGTATGGGTACACTAAAAAAAAAACAAAATGAAGAACTCAAAAAAAAATTATCTCTGTTGAATAAATTTTATCTTTTGACAGGACAAAAATAAAATGTACCCCAAAAGAGTGATCTTTGTTGATTAAATTATAGGTAAAATGTTCTAACACCCCTCCAAGTTTACTTATATTGCTTACGGAGAATAGTTGTGTCAAAACTTGCTTTGACACCCTCTGTTAGAATTAACGACCGATTGTTTTTAACAATTTAAGTACTTGTACCATTATACCCCTCCTATATTTAACCAAATTGTAGGCATCATTTGTTGACATATATCTTCTTATATTAAATGTCCAAATTGTCCTTGTTATGAACACAAAAATACTCCCTCCCAAACCCTAATCCTAGCCACAGCTCTAAAGACCCACCACCATCACCACCGGAAAACATCCCACACACGCTTGAAAATCACTTAATTTCTCACTCTGCCAACCCCAAATTCACCAATTCGAAGAATCAACAACCTAACCCGACCCAAATCCATCAATTTCTTGCCCTTTTCACCCATTGATTTGTCGACGGTGTTGAGGAAGCTGGAAAATGATCGGTCGGCAACACCAACGAAGAAGGAGGCGTTGAGGGACGTGGAAGGGGGAGTCGGGTGCTATACTGGCTGTGGAGATGGTTGATAAGTGCACAAAACTTGCTATTTTATATCCCAAAATAAGTCTTTAATTACTTTTTTTATTTTATTTAAAAGTTTTTATCTTTGCATTTTATGTTTTATAGGGGTTGATTTCCAAATGTGAAGAAAAATAGCAAAAAAATGGGTGAAAATGATATATATAGTCAAAGATGAACACAAGAAGAATTGTAGGAGAGATGATATTCTACACAAACTACTCCACAAGAGGTTTTAATTTTAAAATTCTAGAAAATAATTTTTTACACAGCCACGTCAGTAGTCCAGAATTCAAATTAAAGATATGAAGACCAAATCTTAGAGATTCAAATTCAAATTTTATATTTTGATTTTTTTTAAAAAAATTTGTATTTTAATTTTTTTTTCATCTAAACCATTTCCCTCTAACTCTATAAATAGAGGGTCTTGTGGGTTGAACCAAGAGTTAGAAATTGCAGAAAAAAATAAAATGTAGTTGAAAATATTTTCTTATAAATACGTCTCTTAATGGAGTGATGAAGCCACCATGGTGAAATATAAGTAAGTTCTTTTACATTATTGTATATTTTTTTCTCCCAATAGCATTCTTTTATTAGTCTATTATGAGTTTTTATTTTTAAAAGAAAATTAAAGGGAGGACTCTTCATGTTTGCTAAAAAATAATAATTTTGAATGCCTACCACTATTTACTTAGCAAAGGTATAACGGACTAAGTAAAAAAATGCTCTCTGATATATAATCAAGTTTGCTTTTATGTCATATTTTTCTTCATCTTTTCAAGTTGTGGTTGGATTGGTGAAGTGTATTGTTTATTGGAGAAAAAATCATATAAGAATAATAGAAATTTTATTTATGTGGATCCGTCGTGGTGGATTCCCTTCCGTTGAGGTTTATTTTATTAGTATAGTTTTATTTATTTCATTATGATTTAAAAATAAAAAAAAATGTTTTAAAAAAATTCATTTTCATCCTCATAAATTAGTGTATGAATTTGAGCTCATTCGGAATCTCACTTGAGAATAGTTCAACCCTATTTATTATTATACAATTTTTAGTAAAGTTTTTACAGATTTTATTTTTGTACCAAGTGCATACATTCCACAAATACACTCGTCAATGGCATTGAGGTCGATAGGCAACTAAGTGACTCAAGTGTTTTATAGTGACAGATTGATTGGGCAACTAGGTGATTCAAGTGTTTTATGAAAGATTGGCATAGTTGATTGTGTTGGTATAAGGTATTTGGTGGTGAATTGAAGAAATTATATGATGGTTGTATGAAACCCTAGAAATTTTCATAATTAGGAACGACCAATCTAGACAAAGATTTGGAGAGATTTTTGTTGATAAATATAGGTTGATTCATGGAGAATTAATATTGGGTATGTTTTTGGATTGAATAGATGTGATTGACTGCCATATTTTGTTGAAAGTTGCGAACATGGGGTGTACAGAGATGGTGTTATGGTTAGTTGCTTGGAATTGTTGTTCCCAAGCGTGGAGATGGGTTAATGTGAGTTTAGGGAGGGAGAGAGATGTGTAGAGAGTGAGAGAGAGAGGAGAGAGAGGCTAGAGAGAGAAACTTAATATGAGAGTATAAAAGTTCAAATAATTGAGGCTAAAATTATAATTTAAAATAGCAAGGGTAGTTTTGGTGTTTTAATTTTTCAAATTCGTTGACTTCTAACATGCATGACGATCAACTAATAGAGGGGGTGTCAAGATAAGTTAAACCAAACACGGGGGAAGTTGACCACCGTTTTTGACATAACTATTTTCTGTGAGCAATATAAGTAAACATGGGGGGTATTTGAGTATTTTACCCTTCAATTATATCTTTTGATCGGAAAAAAAAAACTAAAAAAATTGTTGTTCCTATTGAATAAATTATCTTTTTTGACAAGATAAAAAAAAGTATCTAAAAAAATAATGATTCTAAGAAAAAAATATTCTATAAGAAGGTAAAAAGAGTTAAAAGTTTATAGTCTAAAGGGTAGTTATGATATTATAAAATAAGGGATGATGCATTAATGAGTTTATGGACCTTCTTGTCATTTTCATTTAAAAGAAAAAGGTAAGTAGAGCGTAAACGTAGAAAAGTGGAGTGCAAAAATCACCTTCCAATTATAATTGCAAAATTTTAAATCTAATTTGGCAAGAGTATAAGTAAAAACTTGAGTGGTTTATAACTAAATAAAAAAGAATTTCAAAAGTAGGACTAATTTATTTATGATGTGCGCCCCCACCTTAAAAAAAAAAAAATCTCTTACCCCCTTCCAATTCAAAAGTAAAAAATAAAACTCACATGTTTTAATGAAGTTAATAGGATTGGCTAGTAGAGTAATATCTTACTGAAATGACATATATTAGAGCATATGCGTTACCCAAAAATGCACTATTATAAAAATAAAAATATTAATTTATGTAGAAAACAAGAGTAGGGATGGCACAGGTTCGTCTAAACTCGTTCCAGTCTCGTTGTCCTTAATAGTTTTTTCATACACGTCAAGGGTATAAGATGGAGAGGGAACTCAAATCCCATCCCCCGTTCCGTTGGAAGACGGAATGAACAACCAAATGACTTTGGTGCTTATATATTAAAGAATAAGAGATATGTTAGGTAGTTTAAAAAATGTAATCAATATATATATATATATATATATATATATATATATATATATATATAAGGTGATGATATTATATATATATAAATATGTTTATATATATAACAATTAGGCCGGATGAGATGAGTTTTTAACAAAAAGCCCATTTTGCCCCTAAATTAGGGTTTTTGTCAAAAATGTGTCCGAACTGAAAATGTGTCAATATTACAGTGTTTTCTATGATTTTTGGACCCTACAGTTATGATGGTGAGGTCCGTTCATTAATTTGACAAACGGTTTGTTACTCAAACTTTTGGATTGACTAGCTTGACCTTGATTTAAGGTTTTGATCAACGGGATGTCTAGACTAGAAATGTGTCAATATTATAGTATTTACTATGATTTTTGGATCCTACGATTGTGATGGTGAGGTCTGTTCATCAATTTGATGAATGGTTTGTTGGTCAAACTTTTGGATCAACTCGTTTGACCCCAATTTAGGGTTTAAATGGAATCAAGTGTTCGGAAGGACTTATGGTTCCCATGAATTGTCATTTTTGAGGTTTTTGATACTTTTGAACTCAATGATGAAGTCCATTTCCCGTTTAGGTAGATGGATTGAAAAATTAATTTTTGAAGATGATCATTTCACCCTTTTTGGGGCTTATGCTCGAGGAGGTGGGATCCTAAAATTTGGTATAACTAGTTTAGGATTTGGAAAAGAAATGGGACGTCAAAAATGGGTGTCTATAGTTACCCCTCTTTGTTTAACTTTGCGAAGTAACGTTTAAACAAAGATGTAGACATGGTCTGTTTTTTACCAACAAAGTGCAGTTGCTTGGGTCAATTTTGTGAATGTTTTTATGGGTGGACTATGTCCTAACGGGTGAGGGCACGCATTGGAAAGGATTTGCCTAAAAACTACAGAAATTTCCAAAGTCTGGGGCTTTTTGTAATTTTGGGAAAATGCAAGGGTATTTTTGTATTTTTTAAAATTTTGCGAGAATTCTCACAAAAAATTATATGAGATTTTTCGCGAAAGTGTGTAAATTTCGAATTTAAAATGGCCGTTGGGCCATTTTGTCTAGATTCAATGCGTGAAAAAGAAAGAAAAAGAAAGGAAAAGAGAGAAAAAAACGGGTCTGGGTTGCTCTGTCCGTTTTGAATTTTTGGCAGTACGTGTGTGTCCACGTGTACTCCACTAGTACGATTTCTGTTTCCTATTTTTGTGATCTCTCCTTCTATACCTTGCCAATTTTAATATGAAGAAATTCACGCTTGATATGTGGGGTTTCGACTTTGATATCGCAATCATAGCTTCATCAGCCACTGTTGCCGATCGACAATCGATCGGTTCACCAGATTCTCAACATGCAAATTCTCTCAATCAATCAATGCTAGAATGCCTGATCTGCGCTAGTCTTGCTTAATCTTATTGAGATGCAGGTTGGCTTTGCTTTACACAGATGCTCGATCTATGAACTATGTTCAATTCCATCCAGTTCATGAACCACCGATCGACATGTCGATTTGATGAAATTCATGTTAGATTATATGTTGGTTCCAATGTGTTTGCCTTTGTAAATATTTACACATACACAAATGGAACAATGGTTGGTGGTGAGGGGTTTCTGTGATGAGTATGAAACGATTGATAAGAAAGAGGAAGCTTCAGAGGGGTAGTTTGGTCTTTTTGAATTATTATTATTATATTTCATTAAAAAAGTGGGGGCATATTAGACATTTCACGCCTAAACTAATAAAGTTAGTGACGAAAATACCATTTAGGGTCTTTATGATAGTTATAAGAAAAGTTTGTATCTATGTAAAATAAGTTCAAATCGCAGGGGATGTCATTGTAATTTACCCAAAAATGAGTTCAAACTCGATTATTTACTTAGCGAACAAATTGGAGCCGATGTTTATTCAAATCGAGCCTGAGCTCCAGCTAATTTCTAGTCCTACTAGTAGTATAATAGTGAGAGTTCTTAGGTATGGCAAAATGCCCCCGCCCCGCCACGTTTGAGACAATTTTGGGGGCAGTTATGGAGGTGAGAGGAAAAAATCCGCATGATTGTGGGGGTGGAGACGGGGATAAGCACTCTCACCTCGTCCCACCACGTTTGAGACAATTTTGGGGGTGTCTTAATGGTTTGGGGGTAGTTGTGGAGGTGAGAAGAGAAAACCCGCATGGTTGTGGGGGCGGGAACGATGATAGGTACCCCTGCCCCTAGGGTGATAATTTGCCCCGCCCCGTTTAAAACCTGTTTACAAAACCGTTTAAGGAAACGGGGTGAGGATGGGGTTAGGAAAAATAACCCGCGTTTAAACGGGGCGGGGACGGGGTAAGACCCTACCCCGACGGGTACCCACCCCGTTTAAGTATATATATATTTATACTTATATATATAATAAAAATATTAATAATATATAAAGAAAATATTAATATTATATATATCATACAACTATACAAGTTTATTATATCAGTAATGGATGACTCAATAATAGTCATTGTGTTACATGTACCTAAATGTGTGTTTTTGGTGTATATGTATCGAAATATCAGATTTATTATTTTAAAAAATTTTGCATTAAAAAAGAAGAAAAAGTATAAATGGGGGCAGGACGGGGAAAGTTAAACGGTTGTGGGGACGTAAAAGTCAAAACCCGCCTCGTTTATACACGGTTGCGGGCGCGGGGATGGGACCGAAAAAGTTAAACAGTTGCAGGGATGAGGAAGTCAAAACCTGTTCCGCCCGGCCTCATTGTCATCCCTAACCGCCCCACTCTATTTATATTGTAATATATATAACCCTTTACTTGTTAAATCTTTATAATTACAATTACAATTACAAAAAAATTATTCTAAACCTATTCTCGCCCCCATCCCATTAAATGGTTTTGAACGAAAATGAAAGAAGCTTTGTGAATGCTCCGTTTCCGTTCCTAAAAGTCATAGAGAAGAAGTACGCATATGTACACTCGTGGGATTTCTTTGTCACGACAAATGCATAAATATATATATATATATATATATATATATGCAGTTGTGCCATGTTTGGACCTAACTGTGACACTTGCTAGTAGTATCTTGGTACTCCAGTATCTACGTATGTATATGTATATGTATATAGAGGGATGGAACGTGGCAAGTACATACTTTGTGGTGGTTGTTGAGACTTTAGAGTAATAAAGATGAGATTGATTATACCCATCATAGGACCCGTGATAGCTATCCCCCTATAATATATACTGTGTCGCCATTATTATTATGATGTGAGAATTTGTGATCATACAATCATCGATGCCCATTTTCTTCTCTTCTTTATTTATACACACACCCTCTATTTATTAGCTCAGACCCAAAGGTCAGACCACCACTTTACACAGACATACCAATAAATATTTCTCAATATATATATATATATATTAATTTATAGTAAAATTCATCTTTGTCCATCCCAATATTGGGGCCATATTTTTCTTTTATCGTGTTTATCATGCATTATCGACCCACATTTTCTTTTGCTCTCCTTGATAATTCTTTTATCCTTTGTCAACCCATTTGTTAGATTATATATCCTTATCAAATCAAAATGGAAAAAATAAATGATCTACGAAACTATATATTTTTTAATAAAATAAACAAAAAAATAATTTAAAAAGCATTATATACTATTGATGATTGAATTGTCAAAAGATTAAGAACTAGTAAGTAAATTAGTTCGTGTGTTCAGGGGTGGCAATTTCCTCCGCTCCGACGGATTTTCGTCCTGCTCTGCCCTTAATGAAGGGAATTTGATCCGCCCCTAATAAGAGTAGAGGCGGGTATGATTTTTTTAAGAAAGTCCGCCTAGTACCCGCCCCACCCCGATTATATACACACATATATATATATATATATATACACACACACACACACACACACATATATATATATATATATATATATATATATATATATATATATATATATATATATAGTAACATAATTGTATGAAATGTGCCATTTCTTTAATTATTATATTACTTATATAAATATAGTATAATACTAATTATATGGCAGCCACTAGGTTACTTTGTTCAGCTCTATCCCTCTCTTTATCTTATGGCTAAAAGAGAACTCTCTCTATCTTGTGTACATAATAGAATTATAATAAAAAAAATTCTTGAAGGTCAAAACCGTTTCTATCTTCATCTACATATGTATGTATGTTTGTGTAATTTTCTTTGGTCTTATATATTGGGGTTTTGACCGTAGGAGTATTGTATTATCGTTTGGATATATTTAGTCCAAACATTGAATTCAAAGCAAATAAAACAAAGGCTTTTAAGGATTTTGTTATTCCTCTCTTTCTCTAAATGGGGCGGTGGTGGTATGCTTACCACAAATCCGTTAGAGTTATTAACAGGAGATGAATTTAGTATTTCTTTGATGGGGCGGGGTAGGGTTTTGGCATACCCGCCCTGTTGCCATCCCTACGTGTGTTCTCCCCAGAGGATTGTTCTAATTACCAAAGATATAAAATTGTAAAAATAAAATAAAATAATGTGATGTCTGATAATTCAATTCCGCACTTAATTATAAATGAATTAAGAAGTGTTTATCTAATTAAGTATGTTTGATAACGCATTTTGAATATCACTTAAAAAGTAAGTACCATTCAAAAATAAAAAATTACAAGTTAATGTGACTTCACTTATTACTAAACGTTGAACACTTAAAATCTAAAAAAGCATTAAAAAAAAAACCTCAATTTATAATTACTAAAAAAATTACGACTTAAAATTTTAATTTTTAATTTATCAAATAACACATTAGTCAACCTCTGTAATTTCGAAATTCTGAAAATGTCTTTTCTTTTTCACTCATTTCTTTCTTATTTATATATATATATATGTGTGTGTGACGAAGAACCCTTCCCATCGTCGACCCTTTGAACCACGACAAATTAAACACTGGATATGTGCGGTCCCTCACAAATCACATATAATTTCTCTCTCTATTTTTTCCTTCTCTCTCTTTCCCCGATAACCCAATTCATATTACCACCACTGCCACCGCCATTTCAGTGATTTCTTTGAAATCATCTTCTGTTTTGTTGAACTCCATTTTTGGAAGCTCAGCTTGCAAATTCTGTTTGTTCATCATTCATTCCTACTCACATTCCGTCACTCAAAACTACCACCACAATTATCAAATATGCGTGTGTACACGTATGTATTGTCTATCACAAAGTCATTTAAATAGCCCTAACCCAATTTAGCTGTATCCATGTCATGTCCATAATATATATATATATATATATATATATATATATATTTCAGGACAACTTCTAGTCTCGGACACATTTTGATTGTGTATCCCACGCGTGTCCGATAACACTTGACACCCCTAGAAAAAGTGTACATGCTTCCTAACTTCATAGTATCAAAGGTCACTACCCCAAAGGGGTGCTATATATATATATATATATATATATATATATATATATATATTTCAAGACAACTTCTAATCGCATCGGACACGTATTTTGATTGTGTATCCCACGCAAACACGTGTGTCCGATGGCACTATGACACCCCTAGAAAAAGTGTATGTGCTTCTTAACTTCATAGTATCAAAGGTCACTACCCCAAATGGGTGCTATATATATATATATTTCAGGACAACTTCTAGTCGCATCGGACACATATTTTAATTGTGTATCCCACGCGAACACGTGTGTCCGATGGCACTATGACACCCCTAGAAAAAGTGTATGTGCGTCCTAACTTCATAGTATCAAAGGTCACTACCCCGAAAGGGGTGCTATATATATATATATATATTTTAGGACAACTTCTGGTCGCATCGGACACATATTTTGATTGTGTATCCCACGCGAACACGTGTGTCCGATGGCACTATGACACCCTTAGAAAAAGTGTACGTGCTTCCTAACTTCATAGTATCAAAGGTCACTGCTCCAAAGGGGGTGCCAAAACGAAAAACAGAAAGAGAGATTTAAAATTTTACATAAATAGAAGATTGCTTGCAAGGTTGAATTCCTGTTCTCACTATGAATTTATGAAACTTCTGCTGCACCAAGGACTCCTTCGAAACTTTTTAACCATCACACAGTACTCCCAAGTCATAAGACAGCCTTTCCGTACTTCAAAACATTGAGTTCAACGACAAGAACTTCCACGGTATGCATTTATTATAAACAAACCATCTTCAATCCACAATAACTGCAACAAGGCAGATTATAACCAGCAGACAAAATGAACTGAGAACTGGAAATAGAGACACAAAACCGACCCAAACACAGGACTGAGCAACTGGTCATACACCAAGGAAGCATAGACATTTCTACTACAAAGGAACTTTTGATGTCAGACACTAACACTTCATGGACACTCCTCGAATACACACGTCCGACACTTCATCAACGTGTCTTTGATTTAAAAATGAACACTTAACTCACACTTTGACACTTGGGCAACACTTTCCAAACAATCCCCAACACAAATCTCATACAACTCGCACTTTCTTACTTAGGCCACACTTCCCAAACAATCCCTAGCACAAATCTCATATACACAAAACATATTTATAGTACGATGTTTGGTAATTTTGAAAATAATATGATCATTTTTATTTCTTTTAGAAAAAATAATAATATTATAGACATGGTCACGAGTTAAGCATACACTAATACTTTTTCATATAGGATAGAAACATAATTGTAATGACAAAATAGTTAAATAATTGCATATATGTTGCAACAAAATTGGTATAATTTGATCTTCTAAATTATTTCAGAGTAACTCTTAGCATAAAATAAATAAATAAATAACATTGTATCCACCATATTGTGTCCATGCCTATGCTAATTAGTAGTGCACATTTCTATTAGCACAAATAAGTTTACTAATCAGTTTTCAAATTATTTGCCTATGAAGAAAGGGGATGACTGAGAGGGAGGAACGGTGTAACAGGTACAAATTAGTGTGTATAAGCAATCTATAAGAGTAGGTCTCGTCCTTGTAGTCTTTATTCATCAACTCTAATCGATGCAGAGACATTTGAATTAGGGAACGTTAACAAGATTGGTTACACTTGTGAACAAGCCTGGCTGGGAGAAGACTACCTGCTTGGTTGTAGACCTAAGTGCATGCCAATTAGACGGCGATATGGTATCAGAATTGAGGCCTATGTTGGTTTAACTTGGAAGCCAAAAACGTAATTATGCAAAAAGTTAATCTAAAAAATGCCTCTTAAACAAGTGATTTGAAATGCTTGCAATTACCAGGATAATGTCCCGAGATCAAATATCTGACAAACTTTTGAATTTAGTTATTACTTAAATTACCAGTAAAAGTTGAATCAATTAATTTTAGGTAATAAGATACAAAATATTAAACCTCAATTTTTTTTTTAATTTTAAAAAGAGCACATTTTATATATTCTGGTCGTTGAAATACTTTTTGATGTTTGTTGATACTGATGAGGTTCTCATATCTCATCACAGTGATCTAAAAGAAACTGTACTGTAGCTACGATCATGAAAGCACATCAGAGATTGTAGTAAAATTCAAAAAGAGTGTTCTCCCGCATAAATTATGGGAAAAGTTAAATAACTGTAATCAGGTCCGGTTATAAGTAGCAACTCAACAAATGACTGGACCGAACCAATAACTCATTTAAGTGTAACAAAGAAAACACCTTATGCTTGTTGGTTTCTGCATCTTATGATACTGGATTAGCATTGTGCCATCCCTTCGTGCATGGAGGAATACTCATGAACTCATCAAACTCCTTCACATGAACGTCACAGCATTTCCACTGCAAAATCAAGACCAATAAGAAGCCATGTGTTTGAAATTCAGGAAACAATGAAAAAGAACACAAATCAGTAAGCAGAAAACTGATTAAAAGAGCAATAATTAAATTATTAATAACCAACCCCTCTGATCCGGTCATGGAATACGGCAGGCCCAGGATGGTAACTGCATGCAGCTTCATGATTATCCTTTTCTTTGAAAGATTGACCACATCCTTTGTTCTTACAGGTTTGGGGCTGGTTTATATCAATTATCTTCTTTGGTGGAGCGGGAACAGCTTCCTGCACATTTGCAGTGCATTCAGTGGGCATAACAGCCACTGCATTTGGTGGTTTTGGAGTCATTTCTCTGGCTTGTGAACCTAAAAACATATCACCTAAGTTAACTAACAAATCAATAAATACTTGTGTGTATGATTTGTAAACTGAAAAAAAAAAGCAGCTTAAGAATGGGAAGTTATTATTGAAATTTTTATTAATTGGGATATGAGGAAACTAGAACCTCCACTAACCCAAGAACACAACTAATTTGGCAATTAATTGGGAAATGAGAAGTTCATATGAAACCTATCCGAAACCAATAAAAAAGAAATCAAAAGATCCAATTAATTTTCCTTTATTTTCGACCATTCTTCCACCAACTAAAGATTATGTTACATGGACTCTCCCATTCCCCTCAATGTACTTTGTACGACATGGGCATAGGATATGTTTCCGACACTTACCAAATTGGGCACCCAGATCCTCTACTTGTGATGATGAAAGAAGAAAAACTCAAATTTGATAGCAAAGAAGAGTCTTCAACTTCTACTATAAGATATAAATCCCTTTTTTAAGCACATCCCATTTAATTTAAATAATAATTAAATATATTTTAAATAAGAATTATATTTTTAACAGGCATAGCACTGGGTAATGACCATTTCTTTATCATGCTTCACACTATTATATAATGCATTATACATTTAAATGTGCAGACAGTGTCCACCTACCCATATGGACACATTTAAATCCAAATCCCCATGTCTAAGATTTGAGATTTAGGAAGATCTGATGTTTGGACACATTCCCCCGATTCCATGTAACATGGCCAAAGAAAGTGAAACAACCAAAGCTGAAATGAGTTCAGACTGTTCTTCAACAGCATTTGATATGATTAGCCATGTTCTTATGAGAGAACTAAATAATAAGAATACCGTGTTCTGAGCAAAAGAATCCCTGGCGGCACCTAGAGCAAGCTTCTTTCAACGATGAATCAGTTGTGGGAGCTGGTGCAAGAATTTTCTTTGGAGTAGCAACTGCCTTTGTTGTTAGCACAGGTTTTTCAGTTGTGTGTTTACCTGTCTTACATCTTCATCAATAAAAGAAAACAGAGACACTGATATTGAGAAATTTAGATAGATAATCAATTAAAGTCATATATTCATGCAAGAGAAATAAAAAGAAGAATTTTCAGGAACTCTTCTTTTCTTTTTCTAATTTTGTTTTTTTCCATTGTAGGCGTGTTTCAAACAGGGTGACAAAAAATTTCATTCGAAGTACACCATGATTTTCGTTCCCTAATTTTAAACTAATACTCAAGTGTCATCATCAAAGAAAAGAAAAGAAAATTGCACTTCTCAAAGAACTATCAAGAGTGAGTTTAGGAGTCAACAATAAGTATGTTAGATGTTTCACTATTATGCCCCAGTCCGACAACTTCAATACATCTGATTGAAAGAATAAAAGCAAGGAGCATATCAAAGACAATCAAACAAGAGCAGGATGAAACAACTAGGGAGAAACGGATCTGTCGATTGTAGCATCAAAAGTTTGAGTGAGAGTCTAGCCTTAAGTCTCTGAATCAAGAGTTAATTAGGGGATTCAAATGTGGAACTTCGGTTAACCTGCTTGTAAGCTTCTCGTCATAATGGATTGTTCATGACTGGACAAAGTTTTGTAGTTTTTCCCTTTCTAGGGTTTTCTGCGTAAAAGATTTTGTCTCTATTCTACGTTATTTATTGCTTTATGTGTTTTTGTGATTATGATTGAGATACAAATTTATCTAATTAATGGAAATTTAAACAAGGATTAACAAAAATTAAAGGTAAATTACAATGAAAAGCATAATTAGCGATAGATTTAAGTTTTGCGAGAACTCACACCGATACCTCCTGAAGTTTGGTGCACGATAACTACCACCCCCTCCCGTTAACTAACCGTTAGGTCTATAACTTGACACCTTGTGAAATGACCTATATAACCCTTGACTAACTAAAAAGACCTCTTTAATTCTAAAGCATGATGTGAAATGACTAAAGTCTCCTATTAACAATTTTATTAGTGGACAATTTTGTCCTTTTTTTTCTTTCTATTTCCATCTCTACCTACCTTTCATTCACCACTTGTTCTCTCTCTAAACTTTCCTCTCTTTGAATCACTCTCTCCATCACCACAACTCCTACACACTCTTCCTAACCACCACTGCTGCCGCCATGCCCCCACTCTCTCTAACCCTCTTCAATTCAAAAAGATTAAAGACTATAAATGAATGACATCAAATGGGTCTTTATATACAGAAGTGTGAGCAATAATGTTGCAAATGGGTTTATATATACAAAGTTACAAACATGGCTAATTTTCTCCACCCCCACCCCCCTCTTTTTTTTCTCTCTCTACCACATCTGCATTCTCAACCCCTCAAAATCCCTAACACCAACTGGAATTGACCACAAAAATCCTAACTCAACCATCATCAACGTCACCTCGCACCCCTTCTCTCTTCGTCACGCCATCTCTAGAAGATCTTTCTCTCTCCATATCATGCCACCTCATGCGCCAAGAAGTGGGTCACTAGTGGTTGTGGTGGCGGTGGGCTTGGGTGGAGAGAAAGAGAGAGAAGGGGTGACGGTGATGAGTTGGGCTTGGGTGGAATGAGAGAGAGAGGAGCGGGCGGTGGGCGGTGGTGGGTGGAGTGAGAGTGAGAGAAGGGGGTAGGCTGTGATGGGTGGAGAAAGAGAGAGAAGGGGAGGCGGGTGGAGAGAAAGAGAGGGGGGAGAATAATTGGGTTAAATGAATAGGGGAGTTCATCATGTCATTAAGATATTTTGTAAATAAAAATTTGTTTTTATATTGGAGGGCAAGAATGAAATTTCATGCAAAAAAGTTACGGACGCTGTGAATATAACGCTGACAGAGGGATATCAGTGTAGGTTTCTGCAAAACTTAAATCTACCTATAGTTAGACCTTAACTCTCAGTGTAATTTACCCAATAATTAAAAAGTTAGTTACAAAATTAAGATCCATAAGATATTCACCCCCCCTCTAGGTCAAATTGAACCATGCATACCTTGACATGTCAAAGCTCTAAATAACGGTCCTTAATCCCACATTTTTTTTCACATTCTTCTAGATTCCTGAATATAAAGTTAAGATATTCGTGCAAACAATTATTTAAGTATTTGTTTGAATTTATTAAAAGATTCTCTTGAATTTGTTTAGGACTTTTTTTTTTCTTTCAAAATTGTACATAATAGAGTGAGCCAAACCCACTCTGACCCTATGTTGGGCGGGACATGCTTGGGAATGAGTCTCCCTTCATGGTACCTGTTTGGGATAGGGTTGCTCAATCCCGAACTCACCATGTTGACATCCCTAGAGAAGAGGCATCTTGTCTTTTTTCTTTTCGATTTTTCTGAAGATGAGTCAACTGCTAAGACACAGATAAAGAAGAGCACCTTCAGAGTTTGTGACTTTTACACTCACACTTTCTTCTTCTTCCCTCCTGCCGCGAACACATTGCGAGAGATTATTTAATTAGTGGGTGTTTAGAGTCTTTAGACATCCCATTGCACCTGAACCAGTGCAGTAAATTTCAAGCTAATGCAAGTTTACTGTGTAACAAGATCACATTGTCAGTCCAAAAAAAGAAGTAGAAATTCAGTAGAAATCAACCTAAGATGATCGCAATCAAATGCTAATGTAAAGGGTAATGGTTTCAAACCCACATGATGACAATCAAAAAAGAAATCAACTTAAGGTGCCGCATATAAACTATCAAGAAGTTTATATCAGCAACCAAAATAGGGACTCTATAGTTCATCTGCGTTGCCATCTGCTTTGTGATTTTAGCTTATGATTTATTTTTATGAAATGTTAATTTAACATATCAAAATGAAAATTCTCACATTGGGAACAGGCTTGAAAGAAACTTATATAATTTGCGAAGAAAACAGCACTTACCCTGGAATTTCTAAAAATAAGCTGAAATCATGACTTCTTTTCTTGCAACAACTCCACTCTTTTATCCCATCATGAAATATAGGCTGTAAAATAAATTCTTCAAGATTAAATTGGTGATGTCTCAAGAATGATTGTGTACAATGTAATTAGAAAAAAAGATCCCTTTTAAAGAGTTATATAAACGGATGAAGATTTGACTTACTCCCTGGTGAAATGGATATGCCAACCCCATGAAAACCAAGCCAAAATATGCAAGAAAAAAACTTAATTAGTAAAATGCACAAGAGATACTTCATATTTCAAATTGATTTATTAATATGTAAGATCATGCACACTAGAAGCAATGCTAGAATGTCTAGAGAATTATATAAATTTGGTGGATATGCAGCATTAAAATAAATATGTAATTCTCTACACATTACATAATGTCATATATGCAATCATATTAAATTTTGTAAGAGAAAAATCTTAACAGTAGCTTATGAGCTACAATATAGATTCAATACGTGATTCAGATATGGTATGTATGATAAGTGAAATTTAACACAATTTGATAATTTTCTAAAACCCAATCATATTATTTAAGAAAAACATCTGATTCGTTTTGCTCCCGGAAAGAATGTTATAGTATTTCAAAGGCATATTGTTTTTTGAATTTTTAATGCCATACAAAGCATCAACATTGAAATTGAAGTTAACTAAAATTGGAAATTTTGAGTTGGAACTTGAATGATGGGTGGCATATTACGCAAAGTTGCAAATGAATAGTTAAACAATACAAGTACATTTTGAACTTGCAACTTCAACTTTGCCCTGATCAGCACTAAGAACAGATTCCCCAACTTTAACCCCTTCTTCCACATGCAATACCAGCACTTTTACCATCAATGGCTTTGCTGAACTACCGACCCCCACCCCTCCCCACAATGTAATGCAATGCAATGCAATACAAGCACTTTCACCATTATTCTACAATGGCTTTGATGCAAATATAATTCCTTTTCCAAGAGACACTGTAAAAAATATTTTGTTGGCATACTTGGTTTCAGATTATTGTGTATTTATCATTTAATATACTTAGATTTCATATCTTGAAGTTATGTCTCAATTAAAATATATACCACGATAAATTAAAATATCAAGAGTAGTGAATATCTGACTTAACTACAAAAATTAATATTCAATATAATACAAAATTTGGAAATTAGTTAGAATACGTGGTCCTAAGCTTGTACTTGACATGACCTTGATCTTCTCTTGCTTCATCTAGTGAGTTGAGAAAAGCAAAGCTCCAGTTGGCTAATATAAAGCTTAGAGTGACTTCAACTGAAGCTTGATTTGTGTTTATGAGTTTCATTAAGCTTGTTGAGTAGCTTAATCCACCATGTATTTCTTTCTCAAAATTCTGAGATTGGGCTATCAGAAATCCCAAATGGATTCACATAAA
This sequence comes from Cornus controversa, assembly GCA_026545225.1. Lineage (NCBI taxonomy): Eukaryota > Viridiplantae > Streptophyta > Magnoliopsida > Cornales > Cornaceae > Cornus > Cornus controversa. The sequence goes on from CM048850.1 coordinate 28,489,785, forward strand.
CGAACCAGACCTAGAGAGGAGTGAACATATCTAATTTTCCTTTTGATTTAACTTTTGTTAAATAATTCAACCAAGAACAATATGAATCAATCAAACATGCAAAATACAAAGTAATAAATGACAAGAGAGCAAAACAGATTTTTACGTAAAACCTAAACAGGGAAAAATCACGATACCGTTCAAAGAGAATCAATCTACTATGTAAAGAGAAGACTACACCTGAACCTCAATACAGACTCACGCCTGACCACTTGACCAGACAATGTTGCTCCAAATGCCTCAGACTCACGCCTGGTTCCCACTAGCCTCCTATGAGCTCAATTGATACGTACCTCATATGCCTACTTGATAGGAAGTGTGGAGCTTCAGTATACTGTACACTTTGGCCCAACTTTGGAGATCCGAATTTTTTAGAAAGGTATTTTGGTATTTTCACACTTGTTAGCCCTAGGAGGTGCCTATATATATAATCTAAACTCTCTGTAATTGTATTCCGTAAATTTGAGTGTCTTTGCTTGCGTGTTTGATCTTCTTTTCTGTTAATTTTCTCAACACTACTAACCCAAGATTGGTTGTTAATCTGTCAAATAGTTTGCCACAGGTGATCCCTCTCCTTCACTAGTGAGTAGTGACTGAATCAGAAAACCCCCATGAACAACAGTTTGTGAAGTAGTTATGAGTCTATTTGCAACTTGCTGTTGCCGATTGTTCTTCAGCTTATCATTTTGAGCAAGGCATCTTGAACGATCGAAGAATGCACACAAAAAACTAACTCTCAAGTGAAACTGTGTGTAGTAAAAGAAAAATAACAACTCGCTTGAAAATAAAAGTATTGCCTAAAAACCTAGGATTATGTTTATCTAGAGTTTTAGAATCCAAGGTCATTCTAAAAAGACTTAGAAATTGAATTGGAAACGTTTTACGAAATTAGGAGACAACTAGAAGCAACAAAATTCTCTCCAGGCAAAAAGAAAATTTCTTCTCCCTTAAAAGAATCCAATAGAATTAATGCATAAACTACTTTGTACCATCAGGCAAACAGAAAATTTCTTCACCGAACAGCAAGATTAAATCTTTTTGTTTTAGATTTCCGCCAAAAATCAATATAAATCTTATACGCATAAATATGCTAATTGACACGCCATGAATCTTGGAAAAAACCTACTGTGTGCCCTTTCAATTAGCTTAAGAGATCAATCACACATTCTTCTCAAATTGAACCATTGTGTTGGGATGCTTTTTGCTAATCAATTCCACAAATGAAGAAGAAACACCAATTTTGAGTATCAGAAGTCATGAATCTTGAAACAAGTTTCACAAATATATATATATATATGTGTGTGTGTGTGTGTGTGTGTGTGTGTGGAGATAGATTGTGATTGAATAAGGGACTAACCGAATCGTGGTATGTACATGAACCTTCGGTGTTATCGTCCTCCGTGAACATGGTGTTGCATCCGATTCTCTGACACAGAAGCTTCGCGACTTCCTCCTCCATTCTCTCTCTGTCTCTCTACTTTCTCTCTCTACTATCTTTACTAGAGGAAACTCGAAAACACCGAAGTACACACTTTAGTCCAGTTCCGAATAGTTGTGTTCTGCTCATTAATGGGATTGATCTTGAATTGCACCGTCTTTCCTATAAATAGACGTGGCAATATCTCGACCGTCTATCTGTATAGCAAAATATAAGTAGAATTCAAGAATTAGAAGGAAAATAATACTTCCGAAGGAAGGAAACAGGAAACCATACACACATGAGACAATTAATAAAAACAAGAGAAAATTAGGGTGGTGTATTCGATTAGGATTTTAAAGGATTTTGAAAGACATTTTTTAAGTAACAGACTTTCATAAATTTAAGTAAAATATATGAATTTTTATAGGCTTTTATATAGATTTTTATGAATTTTTATAGACTTTTATTAGAGATTTTAATGAATTTTTATAGATTTGTAATAATTTTTTTAATATATTTTATTTATTTGTATCCTTGAATTATATTTTTTCGTACAAGTAAACCAATGATTCAAGAGGCACGTATAATGCAAAATGGATAAGTTATCATTTATGGTTTTTGATATTTGGAATTATTCAATAGAATTATTAAGAATATATACAAAGTTACATATATCTCTCCTCGTAACAATGCGAATAATGATTAAGCAATATATGTCAAAATGAAACTTGAACGTATGATTTGGATTAGGCTGAACTATGTTCCTTCTCTTTGTTATTTTATTCGTATTATATGTTAAGTTAATGACAAAAAAGTTATGTTCATGGTAAATGGAATATTTTCATATTTTCTAATTTTTGCTTTATTATATTAGATAGATAGGATATATAGACATGTTATTTTTTTATAAAAAGAAAAAAAAGATTATGCTATTGCGATGCACACAATAATTTTCACAAAAAGCAAAAGTTATAACAAACGCAAAACAAATGACATTCACAAAAGTATAGTGACAAGTTTATAACAAGTTTGAAAGTAAAATTTAAAGAAAAATATTTAACATTCATTATTCAATATCCTTAGTTCTCATTGTTATCATTGTGCCCGACATCTCTCCACATATTTAAAGATATACTTACTCTCCATTCATTAGCAGTATCTCGTTGTTGCTTTTGTGTTTGAAAAAAATATTTGCAAAAAATTATAAAAGATAGCTCTCTACAAATAAATTTTTTTGTAACTGAATTTTTAGAAAACAATTTTCATAAAACTTACAACAAAACAATTTTTTTTACACAACTTTTTGGATTTTCATTTATCTGAAATATAAAACTATTTTAAAAAAAATTAAACCAAACAAATTTTAAATATCTACTTTTGATCCCCCATAAAATATTTTTCATATGAAATTCTTTATAAAAAATTATTTTTCTTTCCATTTTATATATTTAAAAGGTATATAGACATTTGTTTTATTGTATGTATGACTTGTTAAATGAGTGTACATATGAGTATAAATATGTACAAGTGTATATAAACATTGTAGCATGTTAAATGAGTATCTATATGAGAGTACATCCGTACAAGTGTATATGCATTGATATATAATAAATTGTAAATTCGTACAACTTTTGAATAAACTGTTTTCATATTAAAGACAATGTAGACTGTGGGTATAGGCCCTTAGTGGACTATTATTTTCAACGACAAGGCAATACCACCCTCACGAACCCTATTTTTTTTTTTGTGTGTGTATATATATATATATATATTATTTTAAGAAATGATATATTTGTTTATAGATCAAAGATCCACTGCACCCTCTGAAATTCAATTCTTGGTTTAAGTGTTGTGGTACAAATTGGACTATACACCGAACTGGGTTTTGGCATTGATGATCTTTGATATATTGATTGTTTTGTTTGTGCAATTCATTTAGTTTTGTTTGTACTATGACTTTTTTTTTCAAATCTTAATTGAATAGAAAAATAGATAATCTAAGAAGAGAGAGAGAAAAACCAAGAGAGAAAAAAAGGAGTGTACCTTGACATGGAGAAATGTTGTTCGTATTCTACAAAAAAAAAAGGTCCAACAAAATCTGTGGGAAAAATGTTGAATTTGTTATGGGTTTTGACATTTATAACTTCCACCATCAAATCCACCAAAATCCACCACTTAATAAAATCCTTCAAAATCTATGACTTTTTGAATATACCTAGACTTTTGTAGACTTTTTTAAAATCCTAATTTAATACCGCCAAATTTGTATAGATTCTTTAAAAGTTTATAAAAGTCTGAATTGAATACCGCCAGATTTATAGGTACTCTTTAAAAGTCTATAAAAGTCTGGATTGAATACATTTAGATTTTTAAAGTCTTTTAAAATTTTTTAAAATCCTAATTGAATACACCCTCCTTAGATTTTGGTGACCAAAATTAAAAAAATTTGTTTTACAGTGACCTAACTTAATAAAAGGTAAAGAGGTACCAATCATGAAAAATAATTAACTTTAATGTCTAAAATACTTTATTTTTTATCCCTTTTTTGTCTTTTCCAATCGCACCCCAAATATCAAAGCTTCAAAAGGCATAAAAGAATTTTAGGAAAGAAAGTATATATATATACAGGGATACAGTGACCTAACTTAATAAAAGGTAAAGAGGTACCAATCTTGAAAAATAATTAACTTTAATGTCTAAAATACTCTCTTTTTTATCCCTTTTTTGTCTTTTCCAATCGCACCCCAAATATCAAAGCTTCAAAAGGTATAAAAGAATTTTAGGAAAGAAAGTATATATATATATATATATATATATATATATATATATATATATATATATACAGGGAAAGAGAACATTAAGACTTTAAAGAGGAGCTTCTCTATCTTTGTCTCTCTCTCTATATATATTTAGATATATATGTTAGTCTTACAATTAATGCATGTGTCTTTTTCAATTTGTTCCATGTATGTCCAGGTTTTTTTTTTGCCGCCAGTATGTCCAGGTTTAGAAACTTAATCCTAATTCCAATTTAAAAAATGAACAATACATTTTTCAATTTATCTTGGTTGTTCAAGAAATGGAAAAAAAAATGATTCGTTGGGTTATTAATATTAACTGTGAGGTTCGTAATTAATTGGACCCAAATTAGTTTTTTTTGTTTGATTAATGAGATATTAATATATAGGAATACATTTATATATTATATCTTCAGAATATATATATGTTCTACACAAGTCATCGAATTCTTTGAAGTTTATGATATTTGGGTGTTGGAATAGACTGAAGAAAGGATGAGGATCTATGGAGAGAATGAAGGATATTTTGGACATTAAGATTAAATGGTCACTCATTAGCAATTAATTTTTAAGTTTGGTCATTATCCAGCTTTTATTAAGTTTAAGGTCACCAAAAAGCAAAAAAAAATTCAATTTTGGTCGTTAAAATCTAATTTTCCTACAACAAAAAGATTTACATTAGGTTTTTATGGGTAAGAGCACCTATGATAGAGTGCTAAAAACATTTTGTGAATTCTAGAAAGAAAAAAAATCATTTTAAAATTTATAAATTTTAGTCGTGTTATGTATAGTGAGATTTTGACAGGAATTCATGCTGCAAAAAGATTTACATTAGGTTTTACAGAGAGAGTACATATGATAGAACGTGAAAGACATAATTTTATGAATTTTAAAAAGAAAACAAGTCTTTGTAAAAGTTATAAATTTTATTCATGATATGCATAGGGAGGCACTAATCATAGTTTGTACTACATGTAGTTGTGAATTTTAAAAAGAAAACAAGTCTATGTAAAAGTTATAAATTTTATTCGTGATATGTATAGTGAGACACTAACCAAAGTTTGTACTACATGAAGAAAAACTAGTGAATTTTCAATAAAAGTAACATTATTCCTGGGATCAGTGTTCAATCCATGTCTATTTTTTAGGTTTTCAATCATAATGGAATGGATGCACCTTCCACAAAGGGTTCGATTCACCCAAGCACAAGAAAAGTTGAATATGAACTCAATGGAAGCGATGCCCAGACCTTGTCCTTTTTTTTCAAGAGATTCAAGAAGAAGGGAAGTGCTTAAAGTGATTAAAGCCTCGCCATTTTGTGTATGCATCGTCCCTTCGTAGTTTCGGTGAGTAACCGTTGGGGTCAATTACCCATCGAAAGGCTGATTTGCTAGATGGTGAATAGTCCATCCCAATCCCAACTGTGAGTGCGTTCCCCATCTCTCTCTCACTAGATGAACTGAAGCTAGTTGTTATTGTGATATTTACATATATACATACATATATATATATATATATATATATGTATATGTGCTAAGATATTTAGTTTAGCTTCTTTGGAAAGAGGAGATTCTTGATAAGTACCTTTATATATGTGTATATGTGCTTATATATATAGAGAGTTATGTTTATATATATGTCAATATATACGATATATACAACATTTTAGTGTGAGTTGCGCGGTACAGAAGCAGTTGCGAAAGTTAGATTTAAAACCTAAAAGGGGTGATTAGGCTTACTCGCTTTTTGCTTAATCTTTCAAATTATCCAATTTTAAGTCCAATTAAAATCTAAGCAATCCCACAAAGCAAGTAAATAAACAAAGTGCAGTAAAGTAACGAATGCACCGGATATACATGGAAAATTTAGATCAGGAAGAAATCATAAGTGAGGCTTTGTAGCCCCGAAGAAGCAAATTCACTATTGTCAAAGCAAAGTACAACAGATTCTGTCCCAGACTCACATCCACTCCACTCTGACAATAACTTGATGCAGAACACCTCAGGCCTACTATTGCGACTACCTCGTCCAATTGTTGCAGATTCCTGGCTAACGTCAATATCCTTGCAGAAGGTCATTGGAAGAACACGAACACTCAATAAGTATTCTGTCTTTTTCATAGCACGATCTTCTTCTCCTTCCTCACCAACGAACAATTATAGAAGAAACCAATCCAGTAACTTGATCACAAAGAAATCTTTAATGCAGTATTCGAATAGTTGTTCAAGCAAATAAAAACACCCTAAATCACTTAGTGAATATGTGTGTGCTCTCAAAAATATAAAAAAAAAATCTGAGGGAAAAATTCTTTGCTAGAAAAATATCTCAATGCTTTCTCTCTCTAAAAATTCTCAGTTTGATGTATATTGAAAGCTCTGTGAAAGGACACTGAGAGAAAAATCATATGAGGTTTTTATAGAAATTAAAAATTCAAATTTTTCTTGAAAAACAAGTTGAAAATCAATAGGAAACAAGTCCGGGTGTTTTAGGAAGTTCAGGGTCAAATCTAGATTAAAATAGGACTCTGTAGGACAAATTTCGCCAAAGCAAAAGCATGGACCGATCCAGCCTTTACCTTGGACTGGTCTAGGCTTTTACCTGTCAAAAATTGATATCTCGAAACCTCTTGGACTGGTTTAGGGTTTGAGCTGGATCGGTCCAACCTTGAATATTTAAGTATTTTGCTAAAAAGTCCCTCTATTCAAAGTCGAAACCTCCCGATTTGAAATATATGTGTTCTCACCACTTTACTTGGATTACATGACTCTCATATGTAATCAATGATTTTTGCATACAATTAGAACCATCCAAAAACTTCAATTGATCAATTCCTTGTTCGGACCATTGATGGCTTCTGCCGAATATTCAAGCTCATCCTTTGAAGAACACTTGCGTGGTTGGTGTAGAACTTCATGCTCATTTTGAGACTTCAATTACATGATTAATGACAAGAATTTAAACCAAATAATATAACTCGATTATGTTTGGTTTTGACACCAAAGATTGCCAATTACAAAAATATAGGTTACAATCTCTCCATTTGGTAATTTCGTGACAAAATCAACCTAGACAATTATAACCTAACCATTGAAAAAATCATATTACAATATGTACCAAATACAAAGAAATATATCTTGAAGAACTCAGAGTATCATGAGCAAGCTTTCAAAACTACATGTGTAGTATCTGCCAAAAACCTGTAAAATCTGCACATCATGCAAAATGACCTGTGAAAGCTTAATGAAGAAAAATATAATGATAACAAGTATCATAAAATCATCTCCAAACTCTCCTTTAATCATATAATCAATGAAGTATACTATCTCCTCACATGTCTCAAAGAAAACCTATATCTCCCCCTTTGTCAAAACACATATATAAGTCTCCTCTTTTTGGAACAAGTTGACAAAGTAAAAATAATAAGAACAAAAGAGAACAAATCAACACATGATTAAGTGAGATATAACCTCCAATCAAATATATCACATAAGTCTCAAAATTATGGAGTGTTACACATAAACATAGCAAAAAATAGAAAGCATAGAGCGTAGAGCATAACATGTCTAAGCAAATAAAAATATAGAACATAACAAATTCAAGTATCAAGTCTAGACATAAATAGAACTAACTACTCAAAGTCTAGAAAAACATAAACTAGGTCTAAATCACCAAGACCTAATCATCATCATCATGAGCTCCAACAGTTCCAGGAAGGGATCTCCTAATCAATGCTTCAAGCTTTGAAAACTTCCTCTTCAAGTACTTCTCTAACCCCTTCATAGATTGATTGTACTGTCTAGCAGTCAAAGCACGATTAGAATCTGTAACATAAAGTCCGGCAATAGGAACATTATTATCACTCATATCCATAACCTGCTCTACAATATGATGTCTTGCAGCCTCCTTTTGAGCTTTTCCTTCATCTTGTTAGTTATCGAAGACTTAACACTTGAAGCCATGAACTTCCCTTTGGGTTTCATAATTAGAGCATTTGAAGGAATATAAACATTCTTTGACTTGAGAATTTTTATCACAATCAAGGGAAAGGGAAAAGCATTGGTAGGCCTAGAATCATTTGTCTATTGAATCATAGTCCTCAAAATAGTAGCCGACATATTAATTCTATCACCATTCACAATTTGATACAGGATCTCACCTCGATGCCGTAACAAATCACCCTTATGATCATGAGGTCAAGGGTGTGGGAGACAATTAAGTTCAATGCAGAGACATTGTTAGTGATATAGGCACTTGAAATTTTATTCGAAGCAATAGAGCATTCAGTTCACTTAACATCCTAATGATTTCTTCCATGCTTGGTTGGTTTTCTTCAGTACCTATATAAGGAAAAATCATACCATTCCACGCTTTTAGAACTCCAATAACCTCAGAAATTAATTGGGTAGTCACCTTGATTTTTGTCCCAAAATATTTCATTGTCATCCATAACTCACTGTCATTATAAGCAAGCACATTGCTACAGAAGTAGCGAACCATGTTGGGAACACAATCATTACCTAGATTAGCTAGTGAACCCCAACTATTATTTCTAAAATAGTACACAAACTCCAAATGATAGCTTGCCATATGCTATCCAAATCAAAGCTCTGTTCACACCTCATTGGCCTACAACCAACCACTTTGCTATAGTGATTAAAGATTCCTTCATCATCAAAATGATCCATCGTGAAGATTATATTGCCTTCTGGTGTTAGAGAAACATTAACTCTTTGTCGCCTAGAACCACCGGCCATTGCCATGATGAGAAGAATACAAAATAGGAATGTGAGAGCCATTGGAGAATTTTCTCAAACAGTTGGAGTGCAAGCTTTGAAAACATAAGCTTCAATGAAACTTTATTAGTTTAATCTCTCAAAATCAGTCCAAATACTTCAAGGATCAATCCATTCCATCAATTCAACTCAAACTCAAACACAAATATCAACCAATATGATGCAATATATCAAGCACAAAGTATGATGAGAGTTGATACAAAATGAGGGAAAGAGGAAGAGAAAAACACACAAGAACAAGTAAGCAACAAATGAAGTCACACAACACACTTGCACTTAAAATTCTTCTAGCCGAGCCCTGCTAGACTAGTCCAGCCTTCACCTTGGACTGATTTAGCTGGGTAAATTGGTCAGTTGATCAAGTTTGACCAGTTTTGTAATTTTTTGAAAAAAAATGCGTAAAAATTCCAAAAAATCTAGAAAAATAAGAAAATCTTTTCAAATTTTTACTTATGTGAAAATAATAAAATAATAATCATATAATCATCAAAACCAAATTTTCACATAAAATAATAATGAGTTCTAAAATTTCCAAAAAAATTCAAGAAAATTCATAAATGCACAATTTTAAAACCCATAAATTTGCCAACAAAATTCATCATTAAATTCATGATCATGGCACAATTTCCAATACACAAATATTTATAAAATTTTAAAAATTCATCTAATAAATCCATGTGTGTGTGTGCAATCCAACATCATCAAAAATTAATTAAATTCCTTTGATTCATCTTTTAAAACACATTGGATGTTAAGCAAATAAAACCACACATGATCAAATTATTTTTCATTGAATTTTATTTCATTTTTTATTTATTTCTAAGACGGTGGCTTTCATTTTTACGGGTAGCCAGCTATTTTCTCAAGATAACTTCTTTAAAAGATATCTCATTGGAGATTTATGTCGTAGTAGTAGCTTCGAACACATCCCAAATGTAGCCTTTTTCTTTTGTCTTAGCTTTTCAGCAAGTTTTCATCATTTTTTTTTGCTAAATTAAAATAGAATCTTTTATTTTTATTTTTTTCATTGATCATTTAAGCCTTCAATGCCACTCATATAATATATTCTAGTTAACTTCACATTAGTTTTTAATAAATTCTCTCAGAGTTGGACTAGTGCACAAATTGTATGGACTCAAAAGATTCACCTCTAAAAAGAAATAAATAGAGAATATTAGTCATCAATGCTTAGATTATAAACTCAAGTATTTCATCTATTGATAAACTAAGTGTCCCACTCATGTATTCACAAATCAAAGTGAACTTAATCAGAAACACAGATAATTCACATTATTTCATAGAAAAATATGATTTCAACATTCACATGATTTTCATGAAAATAAACAAAACCTAACATAATCTAAAGGATATGGTCCAATGAAAAACAAATAATGAACATAAGTTCAGTCCATGACCATAAAAGTCCTAATGACCTAATTAGGGGGTTTTGCATCCAAAAACCTATTAGGAATAAATTCCATAGTATCAACAGGCACAAACTTCTCCAAATTTTCATTTCTCATCCAAATTGTTTTGACATGCAACTTATCAAGAAAATAATGTGGAGAAATAGAAACATTCTTTTTCTTTTTTAAATTCTTTTTAGCTTGAGAATTTTTGGATTTGTTCCAATAATATGGCTTTCTAGCATGAACCCTATTCTTAGAAAAAGAATTATGGATATGAAAATTAGAATTAGAATATTTTTTCTTCTTATAGCAATAGTGTTGACTATGTCCATTCTTACTACAAAAAGTACAATGAAGCACATTAAACACAACAGTAGCATGCAAAGACTCAACTTGAAGCTTAAGTTTGGGTGGAGACAAATTTAATTTTTTGGGTTAAAAAAAATAGTTTTACCCTTAGATGATAACCCAACAAAACCTAGTCCAGTCTTATCTCCTACAGACTTACTAACACTAATCATGTTATCAAGCTTAATCTGCCTAGAAGTAAATGCAATATATTTCTCTTGTGTTTTTTTTTTCAATTTAGGCTCAAAAAAATCAATTCTAGCAACAAGAAAATCTCTAGCAGAAATAGCTTGACTTACCTTACTTTTGAGAAACTTGACTTTGCTTTGAAGATTTTGAACATCAGCTTTGTTTTCTTTAACTAACTTTAGTTGCTCCTCATTCTCTTTCTTCAAAGCATATTTTTCAATTTCAACCTACTCCAACTGCTTAGACTTCTCATTATAAGCCTTTAGCAATTTCTCAAAATTTTTTGGAACTTGCTCTCATATGATTTTTCATCTGATTGCTCAACTTCTGAATCTTTAGACCTAACTTGATTGTGAGTTGTGTATTTCTCCATTGGGTAATGCTACTCAGGCAGAATTTATAGGCAGAATTCATAGTCAGAAACATTTACATCCATTGGATGCATGTGGTGAGTGTATGTGGTGGGGCCTACCAACTACATCTAATGGATGTAAATGTTTCTGCCTACGAATTCTGCCTAAGAATTCTACCTGAGTAGCATTACCCTTCTCCGTTTCACCTATATCAGAAGAAGAATCATTAGCAGTATCATCATCATATGAACAACAAAAGCAAATGTATCATTCTCAATAGAAGAATCACTATCAGAACTAGAAGACTCAAGCTCAGAAATAATAGCTTTTATGACTTTCTTTTTATATTTCAAAATTTTCTTTGCACTAAAATTATTCTTTTTAGGACTTGGACATTGAGTAGATGTGTGACCTTTACCACCACATGTCCAACAAGTAATTTTAGAATCCTTGGAATCATCAACTTCTTTTTCCTTCATATCCTTACCTTTAGATGATGAGCCTTGACTACAAAATTTAGAAGGATTTTCTTTCCTGAGATTTTTATCCTTTTCATATCTAAGGATCTTTCTAAATTTACTAGCTAGGAGTGCAACATCATTATCTAAATCATATTCAAAACTTTCAATTTTTTTAACTTTAGATTTTGAAGAATTTAAAACATTTGACAAACTTGAAGACTTGGAAGTCTTTGAGGTTTTTAAAGCCAAATTTTTTATTTTATGAAGTTTTGGATATTTCATCTCAAAAGTTTGAATTGATCCAACTAATTCTGCCACCTCTATTGAATCAACATCCCTGCTCTCATCTAAGGCTTCTAACTTGGCTTGGAATCTATCAGGTAGTGACCCCATAATTTTTCTAATAACCTAAAAAGATGGAATTGTCTCACCAAGGTTAGCACTACTTTAAACAATATCATTAAGCATAGAATAAAAATCAAAAAATATCTCATCTTCATCCATTCTAATTATTTCAAATTTAGTTGTTAGCATTTGTAACTTTGATTTCCTTACCTTAGTGGTACCCTCATGAGTTACCTGTAAAATATCCCATGCTTCTTTCAAAGTAGAACAAGTTGAGATTCTAGCAAATTCAGAAGGAACAATATAATTAAATATAACATATAAACCCTTGTTGTTATTATTATTAGCTTCTTTATGCTTAACACATGACCATGGTGCCTTATCCTTCTTTAGCGTTACAGCTGCATCACCAGTACCAGTAGTAGTGGTAGGAATTGTATACCCCTTACCAATAGCCATCCAAACTCTCTCACCTTGAGATTTGAGAAAGATTTCATGCGAGACTTTCAAAAAGTATAATTTAAACCATCAAACAAAGGAGTTCGCTGAATTGATCCAACCTCTTTTATACTAGATTCCATGATGATTTTTTGAAAATAAAAATAAATTTTGATTTTAAAAATACTTCGCAGGGAATTACTCACAAATTAAAGAACACTGCATTGATACCAAATGTGAGTTGCGCGGTGCCAAAGCGGCTGCGAAAGTTAGATTTAAAACCTAGAGGGGGTGATTAGGTTTACTCGCTTTTGCTCAATCTTTCAGATTATTCAATTTTAAGTCTAATTAAAATCTTAGCAATCCAACAAAGCAAGTAAATAAAATAAAGTGTAGTAAAGTAAACGAATATACCAGATATACGTGAAAAACCTAGATTGGAAAAAAATCACAAGTGAGGCTTCGTAGCCCAGAGAAGCAAATCTACTATCGTCGAAACAAAGTACAACAGACTCTGTCTCAGACTCACACCCACTCCACTCTAACAAGAACTTGATGCGAAACACCTCAGGCTTACTATTACGACTACCTCGTTCATATAAAAGTTATAAATTTTATTCGTGATATGTATAGTGAAACACTAACCAGAGTTTATACTACATGAAGAGAAACTAGTGAATTTTTTGTAAAAGTAACATTACACCAGGGATCAGTGTTAAATCCATGTCTATTTTTCAGGTTTTCAATCATAATGGAATGGATGCACCTTCCACAAGGGGTTCAATTTACCCAAGCACAAGAAAAGTTGAATATGAACTCAATGGAAGCGATGCCCAGACCTTGTCCTTTTTTTAAGAGATTAAGAAGAAGGGAAAGTGCTTGAAGTGATTAAAGCCTAGCCATTTTGTGTACGCACCATCCCTTTGCAGGTTCGGTGAGTAAACGCCAGGGGTCAATTGCCTATCGAAAGGCTGATTTGCTAGATAGTGAATAGTCCATCCCTATCCCAACTGTGAGTGTATTCCCCATCTCTCTCTCACTAGATGAACTGAAGCTAGTTGTTACTGTGATATTTACATACATATATATATATACACACATATATGATGAATACCCTTTATATGTGTGTATATGTGCTAAGATATTTAGTTTAGCTTCTTTAGAAAGAGGAGATTCTTGATAAGTACCTTTATATATGTGTATATGTGCTTATATATATATATATATATATATATATATAGAGAGAGAGAGAGAGAGAGTTATGTTTATATATATGTCAATATATACGATATATACAACATTTTAGTGTGAGTTGCATGGTGCAGAAGCGACTACAAAAGTTAGATTTAAAACCTAGAGGGGGGTGATTAGGTTTACTCGCTTTTTGCTTAATCTTTCAGATTATCCAATTTTAAGTCTAATAAAAATCTAAACAATCCCACAAAGTAAGTAAATAAAATAAAATGCAGTAAACGAATGCACCAGATATACGTGGAACTAGATCTGAAAAAAATCACAAGTGAGACTTTGTAGTTTTGGAGAAGCAAATTAACTATCGTCAAAGCAAAGTACAACATATTCTGTCCCAGACTCACATCCACTCCACTCTGACAAGAACTTGATGCGGAACACTTCAGGCTTACTATTGCGACTACCTCGTCTAATTGCTTCTTTCAGATTCTCGGCTAACGTCAATATCCTTGCAGAAGGGTAAGTAGAAGAACACGAACACTCAGCAAGTATTCTGTAACACCTCGCTCCAACACATGGTATGATATTATCCACATTGGGTTTAAGCTTGTATGGTTTTGCTCTTGGATTTTACCCCAAAAGGCCTCATACCATTTGGAGAGAACACACTACATATAAGCACATCCCCTTCTCTATACCTAGGCGATGTGGGATTGAGCACCCTGTAGTTTGCCAGTGTGGTAGCTCAGCCCAATGTCTTTTCTTGCACCTACCCACGTCACACCTGCCCATAAGGGTCACTACAATCCACCCCCTATGAGGCCCGACATCCTCATCGGCACACTTCCGCCTGGGATCAGGCTCTGATACTAACTGTAACACCCCGCTCCAACACATGGTATGATATTGTCTACTTTGGGCCTAAGCTCGCATAATTTTGCTCTTGAGTTTTACCCCAAAAGGCCTCATACCATTTGGAGAGAACACACTATATATAAGCACATCCCCTTTTCCACACCTAGGTGATGTGGGATTGAGCACCCTGTAGCCGCTAGTGTGGTAGCTCAGCCCAGTGTCTTTTCTTGCACTCGCCCACATCACACCTGCCCACAAGGGTTACAACATATTCTGTCTCTTTTGTAGCACGATCTTCTTCTCCTTCCTCACCAATGAACAGTTGTAGAAGAAACCAATCCAATAACTTGATCACAAAGATATCTTTAATGTAGTTTTAGAATAGTTGATCAGGCAAATAGAGGCACCCTAAATCACTCAGTGAATATGTGTATGCTCTCAAAAATATAAACAAAAAATTTGAGGAAAAAATTCTTTGCTAGAAAAATATCTCACTACTTTCTCTCTCTAAAAATTCTTAGTTTGATGTATATTGAAAGCTCTGTGAAAGGACATTGAGAAAGAAATCATATGAGATTTTTATAGAGATTAAAAATCCTAATTTTCCTTGAAAAACAAGTTGAAAATCAATAGGAAACAAGTGCGGGTGTTTTAGGAAAGTTCAGGGTCAAATTCGGGTTGAAATAGGATTCTACAGGACAAATTTTGCCAAAACAGAAGCATGGATCGGTCTAGCCTTCACCTTGGACTGGTCCAGGCTTTTGCCTATCAAAAATCAATATCCTAAGACCTCTTGGACCGGTCCAGGGTTTGATCTGGATCGGTCCAACCTTGAATATTTAAGCATTTTGCTAAAAAGTCCATCTATTCAAGGTCAGAACCTCCTGGTTTGAAATATATATGTTCTCACCACTTTACCTGGACTACGTGACTCTTATATATGATCAACGATTTCATCATGCAATTGGAACCATCCAAAAAATTTAATTGATCAATTCCTTGTTTGTACCTTTGATGGCTTCTGCCGAAGATTTAATCTTCATCATTTGAAAAACACTTGCATAGTTGGTGTAGAACTTCATGCTCAATCTGAGACTTCCATTACATGATCAGTGACAAGAATATAAACCAAAGAATATAACTCAATCATGTTTGATTTTGATACCAAAGATTGCCAATTACAAAAATATACGTTACATTCAGAATAGTGTAGTGAGAGAAAGAGTGTTATAATAGGTAATGTATAGATTGGGGGTGCAAAAAAATATGCCCAAACTAATAACCGGACCGGACCGGATTAGACAAAATAGTTTGGTTTTTTTACGATTCGGTCAAGGTTTCAAAAACTTCAATTTGTAATTTTTTGGTTCGGTTACAATTTCGTGTCCATCAGAACTGGATTGAATTGAACTATTTTGTTATATATATATATATATATATATATATAAATAAGATATTATAACATATGCTTCTGTGGATTCACAAGTAGCAGTAGTTTAAAGTATGATTTTTTTTGCCTTTTGATAGTAGACTAGTAGGAATTTTTATGGTAGTAGGCTAGTAGCAATTTTTTAAAAGATCTAAATTATTAAGTGTTTTTGCTTTTTTATACAACAAAAACTAAAATAAAAAACTGATGATAGAACCGTGGTTAGAACCGAACCAAATAAAATCGATTCTTACGGTTTGAGGTATTTTGGAACCAAATCGAACCGAACTGAACTGTGTGCACCCCTAGTATAGATTGAGAAAAGGGCGATATTGTCCACAAAAATTATGTCCAAGGGGGTATTTCATTCATTTCAAACGTTATAGGGGCATTTTGGGATAGGCAGTAAAAATCATGACATTAGCAAAATTTATATCTGGAAAGTTGATAGGGAGGTCAGTGTTACAAAAAGGTATGTTGATAGGAAGTTCAATTTTATTTTAAAAAACACAGGGGATGTCTCTGTTATTTAGCTATTTCTAAGAGATATGTTGGTGTAGTTTACAATTTTTTTTCCTTTTGCTTAACTCGTAGCGTGTATGACAAGTAGGACAAAAGAAAAAGAGAGGGTAGCATTAATGATACGAGAAAATAAAAGAAATAAAAAATATTTTAAACTTCATTTCATGTTTGAACAATTAAAGAACATGTTTGTAAAACAAATCATAGAGGAAAGAAGGGAAAAATCACTTCATTTTATAAGTATGAAGGCAACAAAAATTCATTGGTTATCCCTTTCCGCTCAACATTTTCAAATCACACATTATTTTATTTATCTTTTCCTTATTTTCATTTCCTTTAATCCAAACTCAAAGTAATGAAGACCATTCCTTAATTTTTCCTTTTTAAACCAAACATATTCTTGTAAGATCTGTGACCATTTTTGGTCAGTTTTAATTGTATTTCATTTAAATGCATATATATAATTTAAATGATTATTAATGTGTTTTAAATGTAAAATACATGTTTGGGGACTTGTGTAGTAGCCTGAGGAATTTTTGTGAGCGTTTGGAAAAAAAAGTTGACTTTTTTGGGTCAAGTGGGCCCAAAAAATTTGAAAGTGTCGGAATGACACCAAATTTGGAGAGTAGTTTAAATAAAATATTTTATGTGCTACGAAATTGATTTCGTATCTGTAGAAGTTACAAAAATTGAAAACAGAGTCCAGGAAGGTTTAGTGACAGACTAGTAGTATTTCGTAAATAGATAAGTTAGGTCTATAAATAGCAAAGTAGAGAATTGCTGAATTCATTTTTTATTCTCATCAGCCGCATAGAGAGAGCAATATATATCCATATATATAGCAATATCATCTTATTTCCTTCTCTATTATTTTTGAGAGGCTTGGGTCCATAATTGGAAGGCGTCGAAGAAGAATAAGTTGGTCTACGCATTGAGAGCTCGAGTTTGATCCATCTAGAATGGAATTCAGAGAAAGTTAGTTTTTTTTGTTGTAGGAAATTGGGAAAATCATTTGGAAGCTCTTCTAAATTGAGGCAGGGATGCCTAACCCATGAAATCTGGAGTTTTTGTGAGTATATTAGTTGTTAATAGCAACCAATTGGTTATGTGGGTATAATTAGATGTCTTTCAAGGTTAAAGCATGCTAGATTATACTACTTCGTGATTTATCAATGTTTAATGATGTAATTACATGTTTATAATTGCCTTAGATGATTATATAAGCATGTTGAGGTTAAATTATGAAGTAACTATGTGTATTCATGTATAATTGTGAAGGTGACACTTATGTGTTTGATAAAGTATATTAAAAGTATGTTTGGATGTGAAAGCATGTTTAATTGTCAATCTAAGTGATAAAAATTGTGCAATATGTGAAACATGATCAATGTGAGAGTATGTGATATTTATTTGGAAAATGTGCAAGTATGATAATTAATACTATATTGCTTTGAATTGTATGTGTGCATTATCATAAATATGTGGGATTCATCTTCATTGGCATGGTGAGGGTGGTGAGCTCAATTGGGTGGTGAACCCTCTAGACGAGTGGCATGGTATTTCGATAAAGCCATGTGGGGCAATCCGAGGGCGGAACCCTGTGGAGTGATCCTTAATTGGGGCTCTGGACTAGAATGGAAGAGGATATTCCCTAGAATAGGAGTCCTACGATGAGGTAAACTGGTAAAGGAGTCTCGATTAGGTCAGATTGGGTGGCTCGTAAAACCAGAACCTAATGGATTGTGGAGAGAATGAGGGAGCTATGCATATCACATTGCATTTTATATATTGCTTGTGATATGGTTGGGATGTACAAATATTTACTTAACATGATTAAATGCAAATATATGTTTATGTGGTATTCACGAAACTTGCGAAATTGTGTTTTAGATATTCCTACCGAGCATGTTGTAACTTATCTCATTAGTATTAACTCTTTTCAAAAAATGAAAAAAAAGTAATGGAGTCTCCCCAATTGTGAAATAGCATAGAGCGGAGTTAATTTATTTAAATACATTGTTATTGCTTTATTTGAATGTATGTCTGAATTGTGGACTATATGTATGTGATAAACATGTAAAGTCCATTTATGTTTTAAGAATATGTAATTGTTTATGTCTTATGATTTCATACATTATGAGCATAGTAGAATGCTAGACATTTTAAATGATGATATTTCATTTATGCTTATTTGTACATATATAAACTTGAATGATTATGTTGATATATTGGTAAAATAAAGAATATGTATGTTAAGAATGGGGACCAAAGTGTGAGAAGAACACTTAGAAAATTCTGTATAGTATCAGCATTCGAGGGATTTCGATCAATCGAAACCCCTGTTTTGATCAATCAAAATACCTCGATTGTGCGAACTATGTTGTGAGAATTTCGATGGAAGTTGGGTCCAATTCCAGTGGAGTTTCGATAGTACTTCGCAAGTACTTTGATTGAGCGAGAATTTCAATTGCGCAAACTCAACATTTCAATTGTGCAAAATTAACACTTCAATTGTGCAAAACTATATTTTCGATTGTGCGAAATGACTCGAATGGGCAAAAACAAGGTTTCGATTATGCAAAGCTTATAGTCTATAATAGGTTGGAGATGCAGTGAGTGTGACATACATATGGGGTTCTATTGTGAGAATGGTCATTGTATTTAATGGTGTTGATGTATAAATAATGCTTCCATTGATTTTGAGGTCACAACTTAGATGGTTGACCATTATAATGTATTCGGTGAGGGATAGATGTGTTGATGAATGTAAAGATTTTCGCTGTATATAATGATCTCGGTGGTCCGGGTGGGAACCGAGGGCGATAATGATAGTTTGCCTTGGTTGCCCGAGTCATGGAGCGATAATCGTGTGATCATGACACCTCACTAACAGGAGTTCAGGCTCGGATCGGGAGAGTCCCAGCGGTCCGGATTTCAGGGTATGACAGATAGTCAATAGTTTAGAGAAAGGTATAAGAAACCTTCGACACTTTTACATATCTTTCATAAATGCAAGATTAAATTACAATTTGATTGATGCCCAACCAATTTGGAATTCTTGGCCAAAATTTAATGATAATTATTTGGCATCGAATGTTTCGCAAGTTAAATGTGGAATGATTCTAGAAAAAATGTAATTCAGTTTTTTGATGGAAAAAATAATACTTGTTAAGGTTGTGTAGGGGAAAAAATCCCCCAGCTATTCACGTCGGCTTACTAATATGTGAACGGGCTGAGCGCAAAAGGAATCAAGTCTAGAGTTCAGTAGAAGCCCCAAAGAATGGGCCCAGTCACCCTTTTATAGGGCAAAGCGGCCCAACATAGACATCAATCCAAACTTTATTAGGAATATACGCTTGAGAGAAAAAGATAGCTACAAACAAAGAAATTTGAGTCCTAAAAGGATTCAAATTTCAACTTGTATAAATATCTAGAAAGATGGATGAAAAAAGATTCTAATTCTCACCTATCTTTCTTTGGAAAAAATATTGTGTTCTTGAAATTTTGGGTGTGTCAATAAATTAATTGGTAGGAAATTAGCGAAGCAATTTTTTGTACCAACATTTTGGCGTCGTCTATGGGAAACGTTTTATCGTTTTCTATTCAAAATTTAAGAATTCGTAATCATGGTGAACACAAGAAGGAATACTTACGACGTAGTAGATCTGGGCAGACCCCTTAGGAATCAAAGGGGGGTGCCGCCTATACAGCCAAACGTCTAGGATCCAACATTCAATAGTTAACCTAGCAGAACGAGCCTCTATGCCAGCAGATCGCTGACCTCTAAGCAAGGGTCGAACGCGTTGAGAGCGTGAGAGACCCCAAACGATAAGGGAATGAAGGAGCCGGGTCCAGTATCCACTCATTGAGTGCTTCTCATCATAACCAACCCGTAGGCAGAGATCCACACCCTATCCAATGAAGATTAGATCAATCCTGCACAATTTTACCTAGAGTGGGGAGCCCAGATGAAGGGGGAAACCGATGAACTGAAGGGAAACCGATAATACTATCCAGCTAGCCGAGCACTCGCAGCTAACATGCTGATTGAGTCTCCCTTCACAGGAAATATAATCAGGATCGAAATACTGAGAAGGTTTACCTTGCCTACGTTCATCACCTTCGATGGAAGGAAAGATCATGTGGAACATATCTATCAGTATCAGCAGAAGATGACCTTGGATGCAGAGAACAGTGCGCTCATGTGCAAAATCTTTCCATCTAGCTTATTTGGGCCAAAGTTGCTATGATTTAAACAACAACCACCTCATTCGACCTCAAATTTTGCAAGGTTGTGTGAGCTGTTCGTTGTCCAATACGCTGGAAACCAAGAGCAAAAGAGGATAATCTCCTCATTGTTCACCATGAGGTAGGTTAAGGGAGAGACTTTGAAATCCTTCTTGACCCATTTCAATTTGGAGATGTCAATCATAAATCGGTGCGATCAAACTGCAGTAGTAGAAGCTTTTAAGATACCAGTTTTACCAGAGGAAGGTCTTCACATTTCTCTGGTAAAAAGTGTCTTAAGAGATATGAGTGATCTAAACTTCTGGAATTAGAAGTACTTGAGGATAAAGGAGGATGAAGCAGCTAGGAAACAACGATCAACTTTGATTACTGTGGGATAACAAACTAAAACCCAGATCGCTAAGGGAAAGCCATCCAGAGCCGCTCCTTCACCTACTTAAGAACTAATTAAAAAGCAAAATGTTGAAGAAAAGATCACCTAGCTGAAAGTATCCCTGGCCAGACTCTATTATGACTACAGAAGCAAGGGGATCTTTCGCTCGCCTTCGACCATCACAACCAATGAATGCAGATGTTTAAGGCAATAGATAGAGGCTTTGATCGTTAAAGGAGGCTTGTCAGAATATGTTGTTCAAGAAGAGCAAGCCAAACCTTTTGATCAATCTCAACTGAGGACGAACAGACAGTAGAACCCTGCTCCCATTCAGGTCATCAATGTTATTCATAGCCTGCCGGCCTCGGATCAAGAAGTGAATTCGAAAAGCGGTCGCACCTAAGAAATGCCCAGAAAGTCCAGAGGATTGGAGAGGTCCACTCAGTGCATAACCATTCAGCTAAGGTCTCGATCATCTTCACAGATACGGATATGAGCAAAATTCAGAGGCCACACGAAAATCTACTCGTGATTAGTCTCATCATATCAAACTGTGAAATAAAAAGAGTGTTGGTGGATGTAGGAAGTAGTGCGAATGTCCTAACTTTATGGGCTTTCCAACAAATGGGCCGAGTGGTAGAACACATTAAGCATACTGCTGAGCTGCTGATAGGGTTCAACAAAAGACAAGTGCTCCCAATGGGGATAGTAGAACTCCTAATAATAGTACCAGCCAGAACCTTGTCTGAGTCATTTGTTATTGTGGATTTCAACTATTCGTACAACATGATAATGGGAAGAGGTTGGATACACAGGATGTAAGGGATTATGTCAACACTCCATCAGTTAATGAGGTGTGTAACATCGAACGAAAGGGATACGATCGACATCTTGGGAGACTAAGTGGCCGTTAAGAAGTGTTATGCTCTTGCGTTGAAAGGGAAAATGGTGAAGGATGACTAGATCAAATAGCAATTACATAAATCTCTATTGAAGGGCATTTCGGGAGAGCAAGAGAAAGATAAGCTGACCAAAGAACCGTTCGAAGAGGTAGAGATCATTCTCAGGAAGGATCCCACAAATCTAGGGACCTTTTTATGCAAGGAAGAAAGAACGCAGCTGATACAGTTGCAGAAAGAAAATATAGATGTCTTCGCTTGGGATCATACGAACATGCTAGGGATAGATCCTTTAGTATTTTTCCATGTGCTCAATGTTAACCCAAACCACCCACCTGTGAAGTAGAGGCAAAGATGATTCGCTCCAGAAAAGAATCAGATCATAGTAGTAGAGGTAGATCAACTCCTCCAGAATAGCATTATCAGGGAAGTACAATTCCTGGATTGGCTCTCAAATGTGGTAGTGATGCAGAAAAAGAATGGCAAGTGGCGAATCTGTATAGATTTCACCAATTTGAACAAGGCTTGCCTCAAGGACAGCTTTCCTCTATCAAAGATTGATCAAATGGTCGATGCCACAACTGGGTACGAGTGGCTAACGTTTCTCGATGCATACTCTGGAGATAATCAAATTCTTGATGAATCTAGTCGATTCGGAAAAAACCTTTTTATCACTGAAAAGGGAATCTATTGCTACAAGGTGATGCTGTTCGAATTGAAGAACGCCGGTGCAACTTACCAGTGACTGATCAACAAAGTTTTCAAAAACTCAATAGGACGAATGGTTTAAAGCATACATAGATGACATGGTGGTAAAAAGTCTCAAAAAGGAAGATCACTTGAGACATCTGCAGGAGGTATTTGACACTATACGAAATCACAATATGAAACTAAACCCTTTGAAGTGCTCTTTTGGGGTTTCTTTAAGGCAATTCTTGGGGCACATAGTGAGCTGAATGGGAATAGAAGCAAGTTCGGTTCAGGTGAAGGCTCTTCTTCAAAATGAGGAATCAAAAACTCACAGGGACGTTTATATCTTGACAGGACACATCGCTACTCTAAGTAGATTCATCTCTTAGCTTTATGACAAGTGTAAGCTTTTTTTCGATGCCATCAGAGCAAAGGAAAAAGAAGTATGGGGAGCCGAGCATAATGAAGCCCTGGCAAAACTCAAGCAGTATTTGACCCCAAGTACCAACACTTTCAGTGCCAAATGCCGGGGATCTTCTTTACTTATACCTTGTAATATTTCAAACAACCACAAGTGCAGTTCTGATCAGAGAGCTTGGCAAAAAGCAATACCTGATGTTCTACTCAAGTAAGACCATGATTGAGGCAGAGCAGAGGTACTCGAAAGTTGAGAAGATCGTGTTAGCCCTAGTCTAAACAAAGAGGAACCTTAGGCACTACTTTGAGGCTCACTCAATTATTGTCCCAACCAAATTCCTAATCAGAGCAATCTTCCATAAGCCTGATCGGTTAGGAAGAGTCACCAAGTGAGAAATTAAATTGGGAACCTATGATGTAACCTATGAACCTTAAACCTCAATAAAGGGGTAGGCAATTGAGATTTCTTGCTTGAGTATGAGCCAGAGAGCAATGGAGGATCAGAAGTTTCAGCTTAACCTGAATGGAAACTCCATGTCGATGGGTCATCGACACAGAAAGATCGGGCAATCCCATAGAGATTCAAACTCCAGATGGGACTGCTTTACGGTAAGCAATCCATCTAGAATTCCTTGCATCAAACAATAAAGCTGAATACGAATCCCTGTTAGCAGGATTAAGACTAACACAGACACTCTAGGTAAAAAAATTGTAAGTTTTTAGTGATGCTTAGCTAATTGTGAAATAGGTTAGCGAATATTACTTTCCAAAAGATGACCATATGAAAGCTTACAAAGACTTGGCAGAAAGAGAGCTCAAGGATTTCAAACAAGTCAAAATTTCCTAATTCCCAAGGGACTTGAACTTGACAACTGACAAACTAGCATTTTCGACTTCATCAGCTCAGTTAGACCTGATCAGGATAATGTCGATCGACACTTTGCAAGTGCCTAGCATCCACGTCCAAAAGGAAGTACTGGCTTTGTAGAACCAACCCAGTGGATGGACCCTATAAAGGCTTATCTCATTGGTGGAATATTGCCAACCCCAAGAGAAGAAGCAAGGAAGATCAGAATAAATTCCTCGAGATATTCGATAATCAATGAACATCTTTGTAGGAGATCATTTTCAAGGCCCTACCTGAGATGTGTTACATCATCAGAAGCTAAAGAAATACTCACCAGAATTCACGAAGGCGTATGTGAAAATCATTCAGGAGGGCAATCGCTAGCTCATAAGGCCATTACCGAGGGATATTTTGGGCCGTACATGGCTCAAGATGCCGAAGAGTATACTAAAAAATGTGATAAATGCCAGCGACATGCAAGAATACCCCATCAGCCCCCAGAAGATTTAATTACCATGGACAGTCTATGGCTATTTGTGAAATGGGGAATGGATTCAATTGGACCGCTCCCTAAAGCTGCCAATAGCAAGAAGTACGTCTTGTTAGCCATGGATTACTTCACAAAGTGGGTCAAAGCAGAAGCCTATGCAACAATCACCCACGTGCAAGTAAAGAGTTTCATCTGGAGCAACATTATCTGCCGGTTTGATTTGCCAGAATCCATTATCATGGACAACGCCAAAAACTTTGACAATCGACTGATAGAGAAGTTCTTCAAAAAATATGGAATCAATCAGAAATTCTCCTTAAAATCATATCTGTAGAAAAACGGCCAAGCATAAATAACCAATCGGACCATTTTTGAATGCGTTCAACAAAAATTGAAAGCCTGAAAGGGCAAATGGATGGACGAGCTACCTAAGGTGATCTGGGCTTACCAAACGACATCCAGACAACCAACCGGAGAAAGCCCATTTTGTCTGGCCTTTGGATCTGAAGTAGTAATACCAATTGAGCTATCTACCCCAATGAACAGATCAAAAGTGCTAGAAAAGGGGCAGAACGATTAGATGGTAGTAGAGAACCTAGATATCCTTGAAGAAAGGAGGGAGATAGCTTAGATGAGGCTAGTGTCATATCAAAAGATAGTTAAAAATAGTTATAACAAAAAGGTGAAACATGGAGCATTTGGTCTGGGAGGCTGGGTGCTAAGGAAAGTCACTGACAATACAAAATAACTTAATGCTGGAAAGTTCAGAGCAAGATGGGAAGGCCCATACAAAGTCACAAAAGTGATTGAAAAAGGTGTATACAAGCTTCACAGAGCCAATTTGCATACCTTGGAATGCAACCTATTTGAGAAGGTATTATGTTTGAATTCTACTATACTAGAATTAGATTCTTCTTTTTGACAGTGTATCTTATGCTTCTCCCAAAAAAAGGAAAGTTCCATAATAAAAAGTGCATTTTCTAAAGTACTTTACTGTCAAAAGGAGAAAGGACATTGTCCCACATCGAGAAAAAAGTTCCGTATTCCACAATAAATAAATAATGAAATCAAACTCCTCAAGTTGTGGCAAGACATGGCCACTGTGCTAGAATACATGCACAACGAAACTTTCTTGCCTATTTTTTCTTTACCGTAAAAATATTTAGCCATTAAAGTAACTAATTGCAAATTCTGGAAAGACTATAGTCCAATCCATTTGGGGAAATCATATATTTAAACTCAATATGTTAAAACTTAGAGTTTAAACTTTGGCAATACAACCTTCACTTTTCCTATGAAATAGGAATGTACTTTCTTTATTACTGACCTCAAAAGTAATGAGAGTCACTTTTTAGTTGTTTATTGTCAAAAGGTGAGTGGACATAGTCCCACACCGAATAAAATGCCTTGTAGTTTGCCATAGATAAAAGAAAAAGGGGTGAAATTAAAGTTACGGCAAGGCAGGGTGCTGCGCAGAGAATATGTGCAGCACCACTCTCTTGCCGATTTTCTTTTGACAGAATGATGATCTTTTTACAAAAAAGAGGCATTTAGCCCATTAAAACTAAGGTCTGAATGATTGATCGCTTACAAAAATAGGCGTTTAGCCCATCAAAGGTAAGGTCTAAATGACCGATTGCTTACAAAAAATAGGCATTTAATCCATCAAAGCTAAGGTCTGAACGATCGATCACTTACAAAAAAGAGGAATTTAGCCCATCAAAGATAAGGTCTTAAACAACCGATCGCTTAAAAAAAAAGTCATTGAGCCCACTAAAGCTAAGGTCTTAAATGACTGATCGCTTACAAAAAAAAAACATTTAGCCCACCGAATCTAGGGTCTTAAACGACTGATTGCTTAAAAAAAAGGCATTGAGCTCAAAGCTAAGGTCTTAAATAGCCGATTGCTTACAAAAAAGAGGCATTTAGCCCACTGAAGCTAAGGTCTCAAATGACCGATCGCTTACAAAAAAACATTGATCCCACTACAGCTAAGATCTTAAACGATTGATCGCTTACAAAAAAAAGGCATTTAGCCCACAGAAGCTAAGGTCTTAAACGACTGATCGCTTACAAAAAAAAGGCATTGAGCCCACTAAAGCTAAGGTCTTAAACGACCGATTGCTTATAAAAAAGAGGAATTTAACCCACCGAAGATAAGATCTTAAATGATCGATCGCTTACAAAAAGGCATTGAGCCCAATAAAGCTAAGGTCTTAAATGATCGGTTGCTTAGAAAAGAGTGGCATTTGGCCCACCGAAGCTAAGGTCTTAAACGATTGATTGCTTACAAAAAGGCATTGAGCCAACCAAAGCTAAGGTCTAAACGATCGATCAGTTACAAAACTAGGCATTGACCCCACCAGAGCAGAGGTCAAAATGACCAATCGCTTACAGAAGAAGCAACCAACATTATAAGCCAATCACTTGGAAAAGTCCCTTGTTGATCTCCTTAATGATGAAAGCTAAGCCATCAAGTGCCTAATGCCGGTTGTCTACATAGAACTCTCAATTGATAAACAAAATTGGGAAAGAGTTTTCATTTTATAAAGTAAGGCTAGGGCCTAACATGCCAATCTTTTTTCCTGTTCATGGATTATCAAGTGCTGGAATATCAAACAAAATCAAAGAAAAATACTTGGAGAGATTGAAGTGTAGAAAAAAACTATAATATTGAGCAATATGTTGATTACAAAAAGAAGGGAGAAAATACAACTGTCCCTTAAGAGCTCTAACTAAACATTATAAAGAAGAAGAAAAAACTACAGAGTTCAGTTCTTGGGAGCTGCCCCATCCTCTTTATTGAAGTCTTGGTCAAAGAAATCAACTATCAGAGTGCCCTTCCTAGCCTTCACTAGCGCTTTTGACTTGACCTAATAGAAGAGAGGGGAGGAGAAGGAGGAGCAGCAACCGAAGCAACATGAACTAGAGCCGAACATGAGCTTTTGAGGAAGTCAGCAAACTTTCACTCAGCTTCACCAACGTCAGGAATGCCGTATTCACCGAATGGCTTAATCTCCTAATCAGCGTCAAAGTCATAAGGATCGTGGTAATCACGTTTGGCCTTAGGTTTCCCTCCTTGTTCAAAGTCGTATTGGAAGCTGTTAGTGATCTTCAAAGCTGGAATCTTCAAAAATCACTGATACATCTCAAGTCCTCTAGACTTATAGACTTGTAGCATAGCCTGGAGCTCAGTATCCTTCTGTTCAGCCTCCAGGGCCTTCTGCTCAAAATGAAGGATCACATTTTACTTTTCAAAAAGAGACTTCACCTCCCCCTTAAGGATTTCGACCTTACTCCCGCTTAGCCGTTCAACCTCTAGAGCCTTGCAGAGGGAGATGGTCATATAAGCGCTCTGTAGCACCATAAGTCAAGCGAAATTAAAAAAAAAGGAAGAAGAAGAGAAAGGATGACAAGAACAAGAAAAAAAAAAAAGGGAACAGAGTAAACCTCCATGATATGGAGATGAGCGTTTGTAAGGATCTCATCTCTATCAGCTCCCTATTGACGAAGCTCATCCCTGGGAAGCCAGATCCCATAGACCAGAGTCCCCATAACATCATTGTCAAGGGCAACACAATCCCCCACCGTCAAGAATGAGCCATCAGACTTTTTTAAGTCTGGAATCCACTGTTCGGTCAGGCCCACGAATGGCTCATCAATAACATTGCTTGCAGGATTAGCCAGGACCAAAGTAAGAGAGAAAGAGCTTTGTCCTTTCATAGCATCTGCCAACAATTTTTGGCGCTTGGACGAAATAGGAGCTCCAGAAGAAGGCATTTTCTGAGGAGAAGAGGGGGCATCAGACTTGTTCTCCTGGTTTTAGGCTCAGGCATCTCTATCTTTGAGTTTGAAGAGTCTGAATTATCGGACAGAGATGAAGACTCGACTAAGGCGTCACAAGCAAGAGCCTGAAGCTTGCGAGGTGACAGAAACTTCTTTATAGAAGGTTGAATGTCCTAAACCTTCTTCTTCA
This sequence comes from Cornus controversa, assembly GCA_026545225.1. Lineage (NCBI taxonomy): Eukaryota > Viridiplantae > Streptophyta > Magnoliopsida > Cornales > Cornaceae > Cornus > Cornus controversa. The sequence goes on from CM048850.1 coordinate 28,518,315, forward strand.
AAAACTCAATCCAATCAGTTGTAAAAAAAAGAAAAAGAAGAAAAAACAAAGTTATATAAGAAAGATAAAAAAAAGACTAGTTTTGAAGGTTCCCTAGGGCATCTAAAAAAAAACTTGCTGGATAAAGTGACTAAAGGAACCACAGTAGCGCCAAATGCACTGGGGATAGGAAAGCGCTAAGTAACCCTAACATTATAGGCTCCCTTCACCAGAATGTGTTTTTTTTCTATAACTTTTTAGAAGTGGGGGCATCAACACAAATATTTCTTTTCTTATTAGAGAATAGATGGTAGCAGTTATCCTCCGATCTAACTCGGTGGAGAGAATAACAGAATAGAAGGTTGTTCAGACTTAAGTTTAGTTTATAAATGCGATTTAAGGACAACAAACATGAAATAATGCAAAAAAGTTAGGGTTTAACTAAAACGGTGCAAGCCTCAGTTTGTAAAGAATAAAGCTATAGAAAGGATGAAGAGGAAACATAAAGGAGTTCAAGTGAGAAGCCGAGAAAATGACTTCACTTTTTCCAACTCCTTCACTAGAGCTTTAGTCAGAATCCAAGGGGTAACCCTCGATTATGACATTACTAGGAATCCGACATTCCTCCCTAATCATCTCAACATCAACTAACTACCTAGTCCCTAGAGCAACAACCACACCTTTATCGAATGTGACTGCTTCCATAACAGTAGTGACGGGTTAGGAAATTTCTATGATTTGAAGAGATGAACTAGACATGGTGGCCTCACGATTATCAGAAAGGGTACGATCCCTGTCACTTGAAGACATCATAAAAGAGAAAAAAATGTGAGTGAAAGAATGAAAACTGACCTGCGAAGACAAATCAGTACCAGGAAACTCAAAGGAAATGAATCTGAAAGAGAAGACAATCAGTTGCAAAAGATTTGTGACTGAAAACAACTAAGTGTCAAGACAAAAAGCACAAAGGTAGCATAAAAGGGTTACTTACGTGCTTAGCGTCATCATTGGTACCTCAGCATTAATGAGGGTCCTCAATACAGGCGATAGAATGATGAAGGCGTTTATAGAAATTCCCTCTAGTTTTGGCAAGCACACACTGAAGAGAATTGGGGGCAAAGTGTAGGGGAAAAAATCCCCTAGCTATTCTCGTGATCTTACTAACATGCTAACGGGCTTAGCCTAAAAGGAATTAAGTCCAGAGTTCAGCAGAAGCCCCAAAGAGTGGGCCCAGTCGCCCTTTCATAGGCCAAAGCGACCCAACATAGATATCAGTCCAAACTTTATTAGAAATCTATTTGCTTGAGAGAAAAGATAGTTACAAATAAAGAAATTTGAGTCCTACAAGGATTCAAATTTTAACTTGTATAAATATCTGGAAAGATGAATGAAAAAGGATCTGAATTCTCACCTCTCTTTATTTGGAAAAAATATTGTGTTCTTGAATTTTTGGGTGTGTGCAATAAATTAATTGCCAGGAAATTAGCTAAAAAATTTTTTTGGACCAACAAGCTATTAATAAGAAACTAAACGAAATACATAGGAACTTTGAGAAAATATCAAAATTATTTGAAATATATATGAAATAATTAATGAATTACTAAAACATAATTGGATCATCATTATCATCATCATCATCCTTGCTTCTATTCTGTACAAAGAGGAGTTAGGCCCAAAGTTCAGTAAAAAACCCTAAATAATAGTCTCAAAAGAAAGAATGGACCAAGCCGCCCTTTTCAGGGCCAAACGGCCCAATATAGACATCAGTCCAAATTATAATTGGAATCTATGTGCTTGAGAGAAAAGATAGTTGTAAATAAATAAATTTGGGTCCTAGAAGGATTCAAAATTTAACCTGTAGGAAAAGATGAATGAAAAAGGATTCTCCCTTTTTTCTAAAAAAATAGACTGTGTTCTTAAATTTTTGGTGTGTGCAATAAGTTAATTGGCAAAAAATTAGCCAAGCAATTTCTTATACTAACACTTTGGCACCGTCTGTGGGAAACGTTCTATTATTTTCTATTAAAAACTTGAAAATTTGTAGTCATGGTGGATATGAGAAAGAATACTTAAGACATGGTATATTTGGGCAGACCCCTTAGGAATCAAAGGGAGCCACCGTCGATACAGCCAAACCTCCAGGAGCTTTTGGTGCAGCCAAACATTTAACAGTTAGCCCAGCAGAATGAGACTCTGTGCTAGCAAATCGCTGACCTCCAAGCAAGGGTAGAATGCGCCAAAAGTGCGAGGGACCCTGGATGACAGTGAAATGAAGGAGCTAGTTCGAGTAACTACTCATTGAGTGTGTCTCATCACAACCAACCCGTAGGCGAAGATCCACACCTTGGCCAGGTCAATCCCATATAGTTCTACCTAGAATGGAGAACCCAGATACAGTGGGAGATTGATGAACTAAAGGGTAATAGATCATGCTATCCAACTAACCGAGCGTTCACAACTAGCAGGCTAATCGAGTCACATTGCATATAAAATATAATTAGGACTGAAAGGCCGTGAAGGTTTATCCTGCCTACGTTCGTTACCTTATGAAAGAATAGATCTGGTGGAGCACATCTATCACTATCAGCAAAAGATAACCCTAGGTGTAGAGAATGATGCACTCATATGCAAAATCTTTCCATCTAGTCTCTTAGGACCAGCGTTGCTGTGGTTTAAACAGCAACTGCCTCACTTGATCTCGAACTTTGTGAGGCTGTGTGAGCTGTTTGTCTCTCAGTACGCTGGAAATCAAGAACGAAGGAGGACAATCTCCTTGTTATTCACCATGAGACATGTTAAGGGAGAAACCTTGAAATCTTTTTTGACCTGCTTCAATTTGGAGATGTCAATGATAGACCAATACGATCAAACTGCGGCGGTAGAAGCTTCTAAAATAGCAGTGCTGCCTAAGGAAGGTTTCCACAGATCTTTGGAAAAAAGCGTTCTAAGAGATATGGGTGATCTAAACTTTCAGGCTCAGAAGTACTTGAGGATAAAGGAGGACGAAGCAGCCAGGAAATAACGATCAACTTTAATCACTGTGGGACAGCAAACAAAAACCCAGATTGCTAAGGTAAAGCCACCTCGAGCTGCTCATTCATCTACTTAAGAACCAGTAAAAAAATAAATGATCGAAAGGAAGATCACCCCGCTAAAAGTGTCCTTGGCTAGGCTTTATTATGAGAACAAAATTAAGGTGATCTTTCGTTCACCTTCGGCTATCAGGCAACCCCTAGAACAAAGGGATAACAACAAACATTGCTCTCTCCACAGTGATTTTGGCCATACAACTAATGAATGCAGAAGTTTAAGACAATATGTAGAAGCTCTGATCGCTAAAGGAGGCTTATCAAAATATATTCTTTGAGAAGAGCAGGCCAAACCGTCTGATTAGTCTCAGCCGAAGCTGAACAAACAGCAGAACTTTGCTCCAGTTTGGGTCATCAACGCTATTCATTGTCGGTTGGTGCAAGACCAAGGAAATGAATTCGAAAAGCAATCACACTTAAAGAGTGCCCAGAAGGTCCAAAGGAGTGGAGAGGTTCACTCCATGTAACTAAGGACTTGATCATCTTCACACATAACGATATGAGCAATATCTAGACACCCCATAAAGATTCTCAGGTGATTAGTCTCATCGTATCTAATTGTGAAATAAAAAGAGTCTTGGTTGATGCATGGAGCAGTGCTAATGTTCTAATCTTATGGGCTTTCCAACAGATGGGCCTAGAGGTAGAACGTATCAAGCCTACTGATAAGCGTTGACTGTTATACATTCTCGTACCTTTACTTATGTATTTTAATCCCATAGATGCACATATTGTATAGTTTTTGCGTGTTTTTATATTTTTGATGATTTCAGGTTCAAAGTCAATTTTCGACATAATTCGACTCCCTTATCAATTCAAGAATACATTCATAGATTCGATCGTACTTCATTGAGAGTTTATAGCAAGGATTGGTGAATGGCGTGTCAAGACCCGAGTCAGAAAGAGTTGAAGAACTGTAGAGCAAGGGAAGATCGATGCATCGAAGTTACAGCTTCGTAACTTCGATGCATCAAAGTCCCCACTATATTGCATCGCAGATTCCTGCAGAAGATATTATTTTGAAGATATTTTCTCCACTTGGCCACTTGTCTAAATTCTTTTATAAGGAGCCTTGGACGAAATTTTAGTGATCTTTTAAGCCTCAAATCAGATATATAATTAGAAAATATGTAATAGTTAGAAATAACACTTTTCTTGTAATAGAGAACATATATAGAAATTTTAGAGAGAGAAAGTAAAGTTATAGAGAGGGAAAGAACCAAAGAAAGCTTTGTAAGGCCTTGAAGACCATTTTGAGCATGGATCTACCTCTGTCTATCGAGCGCATCCAACCCACCATGATCAACTAATCCTTCTCTAGGGTTTTTACAAACCCTAGCCATGTAATAGTGTTTTAATTATGGTGAACTGGGGGTTTTTATACAATCTTTGTGTGTATGTCTCTTGCCTTATTTCAATATAAGTTTACGAATTTCTTATGCTCATGTGTTATGATTTATCTTCTTGTCTTAGAATGCTTAAATTTTTCACATGATCTTCAAACACTTGTAAGTTCCACAAGGACTACAAGTGATGGATCGAGACTAGTTTACATGCATAGCTAGATTTACATAGTCTATGCTAAGAGATGGTAAATTAGCTACACTTAGTTAATTAGGTATTTAGGTAATTAGGTAGGTTGGAAATTTACATTTATCGAAGATGGACTATAGTATTTTAAGGTGCATGTATCCTCTTGACGGTTGCATTGTAGGCTATAAGCCAAATGCACCAATTAGTACATAATTGCATGAATCCCCTAATTTATTATAAGTTTGACATGTTACAAGGCTAGTAGTGAAGTCTCGACCCTAATTCCTTATCTTTTTCTCAACTTCATATTTTAATTACAATTTATGATTTTTAAAGTAGAGTAAACAAACAACTTAAACTTGCTTGTGAATTAAACAAGAATCGACCTTTGACTTTTAGCACATTATTCTTACGTAGTCTCTGTGGGATCGACACCCTCAACTTAGAGCCCTATCCTTCAAGAATTCGTTCTATTACGAGTGGTAAATATAAATATAAATTGCAAGTCGCGGACCACCACAACAATTTTTGGCACCATTGCTGGGGACTATGGTTTAATAGCTGAAAGTAGAAGATTGAGTCTAGTTCAATTTTTAACTTAACTCATTCTTTACATTATTTAATTGTAATTATTTTTGTTCTTATTTGTTAAGTACTTTGTTTTAGGTACATATATCAAAGCGTTGAGACTTAAGCTCGAATCCTTTGTGAGTATGGTACCTAACTTTCTTGCACTTAAGTGTTGAAATTTTTGTTTTTGCATATAGCTTAGATTTTGTTTTATTTACATGCAAGGTAGGAGATCATGGTCATTACCTTTGTTGCTGTGTGATCTTGAACTCGAAAGAACTCTTAGATAATATAGTAGCGTTCCTAGGGACCCTATATTGTTTAGAGAACATAGAAGAGAAACCATGGCAAATAATGATAACCCAAATGTTCAACAAAATCCTATTTTACCACCCCCATCGGGTGAGGTTCTTCGAGATTTTTATGCTCCATCTACCTATGCATTGCTTTCTTGTATTCGTTTTTCGAATACGGGGAGGAATAATTTTAAAATCAAATCCTCCACAATTAATCTTCTAAATTGTTTTCACGGACTTCCTAACCAAGATCCTTATAAACATATAGATGAATTTTTAGAAGTGTGTTCGATTCTACAGTTGAACGCCTAAGCGGAAGACAACTTAAGACTTTGTCTTTTCCCCTTCTCACTTAAGGATAAAGCTAAACAATAGTTTAACTCCTTAGAGCCAAATTCCATTAACTATTGGGCAGAAATGCAACGAGAGTTTCTAAAAAAATATTTTCAAATGGAAAAGACTAATGATGTGTGGAGAACCATCATCGATTTCTCTCAAAGGGAAAGAAAAGCTTTTCATGAAACATGGGAGAGAATGAAGGACCTTTTGAGGTCATGCCCACACCATGCTATTCTCAAATGGTAGTTGGTGCAAGGATTTTACAATGGTTTAAGAGAGCCCCACAAACAGATGGTAGATGCTAGTTGTGGGGGTACATTTTTTTTAAAAAGTTCAGATGAAGCATGGATTCCCTTTGAGAACTTGAGTGAAAATTTGTCTCATCGTTCTTCTAATGAAAGGAAGAATAAGGTAGTTGCTCCTCTTAATGCCCAAACGAAAAGTATTTTTGACATGCGTAAGGAGCAAGCAACCGATAGGAAAATAGAAGTTTTAGAGAAGAAACTTGACCACGTTATGTTGGCCGGGACTTCTTCTCCATCTCCTTCTTCTTCTCCTTCTAATATTTTGAATCCCACTCTTCATCCCACGTATGATGTGTGTTCATTATGTGCTAGCCCTTCTCATTGTATTAGGGATTGTCCTCATGCTAGTCAACATCCCCAGTATAATCAAGATCAAGTGAATGTACTCTATTTTAGGCCAGGTCAAGGTTGTTATCAAAACTCCTACTCCCGGATGAAGAGATCAAAATCAATTCCAATATGGAAACTAAGGCCAATATCAAGGACGTCGGGAACCACTAGGACAACAAGGTCAAAATCAATTCCAACCTAAACCTTATCAATCAAATCCAAATTCAAGTTTCTAGTACACTCCCAATCAACCACCTTCTCGAAACCCTAGTTTTGAGGATAAGGTTTTGGCAGCATTAAGCAATATTGAGAATCACAATTGGGACAACTAGATAATGCGTTTGATCGGATAGAGAGTGGAAGGTTGCCTAGTTAAACGGTGGCAAATCCTAATGGAGTGCAAGTAATTGATGATGCTTCAAATTATTTTGAGTTTAATAAAAAACAAGCTCAATCGATTACTACTTTAAGGAATGGTAGAGTATTAGAGAATCCGGTTAATAAGATAAGAGAGAAAGAATGTGAGCGTCCCACGAATCCAAAAACTCCCATGTTAAATCCAAATGATTGTCCTATAAATCCAAAAGAGACTTCCAATAATCCAAAAGAAAAGGAAAATAAAGTCAAATTTTTATCAATTCCAGTTCAAAAAGCTTTATTTGAACTTCGAGTTCCCTTTCCACAAAGATTAAGGGAACCTTCTCAGTTTGGGAAGCAAGGAGAGAAATTTCAAGATATGATTAAAAATTTTTAAACAAGTTAAAATCAATCTTCCTCTCCTAGATGCTATAAGAAAAATTCTCTCTTATGCCAAATTTTTAAAGGACTTATGCACTCAAAAGTGTAAATCTAGGAACCAAGTTCCTAAGAAGGTTTATTTAACTGAGCAAGTAAGTTCAATTCTTCAACATAATACCCCTCCAAAATTCAAGGATTCGGGTGCCCCAACAATTTCTTATGTCATAGGTGACCACGAATTCGATAGGGCCCCCTTGACTTGGGAGCAAGTGTTAACTTACTTCCTTACTCAGTTTATCAAAAATTAGAGCTAGGAGAACTTAAGCCAACCACAGTTGTGTTGCAACTTGCCAATCGATCGATAAAACAACCTCGTGGTATAATTGAGGATGGTCTAATCAAAGCGAACAAATTCTATTTCCTGGTGGACTTTATAGTCCTTGATACCGAATCTGTCCAAGATCCTACAAGGCATATTCCAATCATTCTAGGTCGCCCATTCTTGGCTATGACTAATGTTTGCGTTAATTATTGTACTGGGGTGATGGACATCTCCTTCAGGAATATGACTGTTAGGCTGAATATCTTCAATGCATTCCACCACACCTCCAATGATGAAAGCGACTGCTCTTGTCAAAAGATCCTCTAGAGGCGTGTTTGAATCAATTTAATTTTGAATACTTTGACATTGAGCAATCAATTGAAGATGTAAATATAATGCTTGATGCCACTGTCATAAATGAATTTTCTATGCGGAAGACACTATTTGAGCCTCTTCCTACTCTTTCAAGTACCCCTCCAATTTCATTCCTTGAGTCTCCTCTACAGCTTAAACTCAAGACTTTACCGTCTAATCTCAAGTATGCGTTTCTTGGCCCAAGTGACACTTTACCAGTCATCATAGCTTCAAATCTAACTGATGACCAAGAGTGTTCACTCATAATGGTCTTAAAAGAACACAAATGAGCTATAAAGTGGACTGTTGCCGACTTAAAAAGCATTGACCCTTCCATTTATATGCACCACATATATTTGGAAGAGGATGCAAAGGCCTCGTGAGAGGCACAACGTTGGTTAAACCCTAATATGAAGGAGCTGGTTATGAAAAAAGTTATCAAGCTACTAGATGCTGGTATTATATACCCCATCTCTGATAGCAAGTGGGTAAGCCCTACACAAGTGGTGCCAAAGAAATCCGGCATCACCGTGCTTCAAAATAAATAAGGAGAATTAGTTCCTTAACGCACCACCACAGGCTGGCGAGTGTGTATCGACTATAGGAAACTAAACTCCTCAACTAGGAATGATCATTTCTCACTCCCATTCATTGATCAAATCCTAGAAAGGCTTGCGGGCCAAAGTTTCTATTGCTTTTTAGATGGATACTCTGGATATAATCAAGTCACAGTAGACCTGCAAGACCAAGAAAAAACCACCTTCACATGTCCATTCGGAACATTTGTTTATAGATACATGCCCTTTGTGTTATGCAATGTACCGGTGACTTTTCAACGGTGTATGATGTCTATTTTTTCAGACATAATGGAGAAGTTCCTTGAAGTGTTAATGGATGACTTTTTAGTCTTTGGACCTTCCTTTGATTCGTGCCTTCATAATCTTACACTTATACTCAAGCGTTGTAAGGACACGAATCTTATTCTTAGCTGGGAAAAAAGCCATTTTATGGTTCAAGAGGAAATTTTACTTGGGCATATTGTGTCCAAACGAGGTATAGAAGTTGATAGATCTAAGGTATAACTCATATCAAAGCTTCCTCCACCTTCATCGGTGAGGGGCATTCGTTCATTCCTTGGCCATGCGGGTTTTTATCACTGTTTCATAAAGGACTTTAGCAAGATATCTCGGCCCTTATTTCGATTTCTTGAGAAAGACACTTATTTTCACTTTGATGAAGCGTGCCTTAAATCTTTTGAAACACTCCGCACACTTTTCTCAATCGCTCCAATTCTACTCCCTCCAAACTCAGCTTTCCCATTTGAGGTCATGTGTGACACATTCGATTTTGCTATGGGTGCTGTCTTAGGGCAACGTGTAGACAAGTTACCACATGTTATTTACTATGCAAGTAAATCCCTTTTCAAAGCTCAAATGAATTATACAACTACGGAAAAGGAATTGTTTGTAGTTGTTTATGCCTAAGACAAATTTAGATCTTATCTCTTAGAATCCAAGGTCATTGTATTTTCAGATCATGCCACTCTTCGGCACTTATTGGCCAAAAATGATACTAAACCCCAGCTGATCCGATGGATACTCTTGTTACAAGAGTTCAATTTTTAGATCCGGGATAAAAAAAAAGGTACTGAGAATGTGGTTGCAGACCATTTGTCTTGAATTCTTGTAGAGTGCCATCACGACCAAATTCTAGTTAACAAATCCTTTCTGGATAAGCAACTATTTGAAGTCACTCACGAGAAACTTCCCTGGTTTGCTGACATAGTAAATTTCCTAGCAATAGGGAAGATCCCATCTTCTTGGTCCAAACAGGAAAAAGATTGCTTCCATTCCCAAGCACGTTTATATTTTTGGGATGATCCTCATCTATTCAAGTATTGTCCCAACCAAATCATCCGCCGATGTGTGCTAGAAAGTGAGAGTCCTAGCATTCTTACTTTCTGCCATACATTAGAATGCGGAGATCATTTTAGTGCTCGAAAGACCGCTTCCAAAATTCTTCAATGCAGTTTCTTCTAGCCAACCATGCATCGGGATGCATACTTATTCTGCCTCTCGTGCGAGCGATGTCAGCGCTCAGCGCTATGTCTTATAAAGATATGATGCCCTTGACCCAATCTTAATCATTGATATCTTCGATGTTTGGGGCATTGACTTTGTGGGCCAAAATTTGTTGATTTTGAGTTTATACTCGTAGCAATGGATTATGTATCTAAATGGGTTGAAGCCTTGGCTACCAAAACCAATGACCACATAGTTGTGGTTAAGTTTATGCAAACGAACATCTTTAGTCATTTTGGTACGCCCGTGCCATCATCAATGATGGGGTAAACATTTTTGCAACTGGTTCCTCCAAACCTTGCTATTCAAATACTCCATCACTCATAAGGTTGAACATCTTACCACCCTCAAACGAGTGGCCAAGTAGAAATATCTAATAGGGAAATTAAGCACATTCTCAAAAAAACAGTGTGCCTCGATCAAAAGAATTGGTCACAACGTCTAAATGACGCTTTGTGGGCGTACCATACTGCTTATAAAACCTCGATCGATATGTCACCGTACTGTCTTATGTATGGTAAGGCATGTCACTTACCGGTTGAACTCGAGCACAAAGCCTTCTGGGCTATTAAGAAGTTTAATTTTGATATGAAATTGGCCAGCTCTAACCGAAAATGTCAGTTAAGTGAGTTAGAGGAAATATAGAATGACGTGTACAAAAGCACAAAAATCTATAAGGCGAAGACCAAGGCCTTTCATGAATGTCATATCTGTTCCAAATCACTCTCTCCGAGCTAAAAGGTTTAGCTTTATAATTCTACGCTTCACCTATTCCCTGAAAAACTTCATTCCCAATGGGACAGTCCTTTCATAATAAACTCCGTTGCTCCCCATGGAGTGGTGGAACCACAGGATCCCAAGGATAGAACGCTTTTTAAGGTTAATGGATAAAGGGTGAAACCTTGCATTAATAGCTAAATGCAAATGGAATACGTGGATATTATCGAATTGACGAATCTTGTATATTTGGACCTATGATTCGTTTTCACGTCTAGCTGTAGATGGTAAAAACTTGGCATTTTCGCAGTTCTATCATGTTCTGTGTGACCCTTCAAATCCAAAAGGAATGTATCTAAATGTTTTTAAATGTATCTAAGTGTGAGAGGTGTGATTTTGAGGATTGAGCAACGTTTTCAACAATTGGGATAATGTTGCATTATAAGGCACTTCGATGCATCGAAGTTCATGGTTTGATGCATCGAACCTTCGATGCATCAAACTCAACTTCGATGCATCGATTTTTAAATGCCCCATTTCTATTCCAATTCCAGCACATTTTGCACTTTGTTTCGATGCATGTTCGATGCATCAAACCATGAACTTCGATGCATCGAAGTAACTCACGTGATTGCACATGTAGTCATTTAAAATTTGAACCCATTTTCCCTCTTTCTCATCTTTTCCCTCTCTCTCGTGATTGTTCTTTTCTCCCTCTAGTCCAAAAGTCCCAAACACACTCCCATCATCACCCATCATCAAAATCATCATCATTCACCCCATTTTTTAGTGAAAGGAAGGCGATTCTATGCATGGACAGTCTTTGGAGGCTCTAAATCAGAAGTTTAGGAGGTAAGGGTTCTGTTTGGCCCTTTTTGATTTGTATTGTGAAGTTGAGGTGTGGATTTTATTTTGATTTCAGATTTTTGGAGGAGATTTGGGGGATTGTTGAAGTGGTTTGATTTGATTGGAGTGTTGAGGCATTTTTGGAGAAAGTTTGAGGGTGAGTTATTTTTTTGTAAGGGATTTATGACCCACGCTAGAGGCTACCAGACTCGAGTACATACCATCGAGTTTTGCCTAGATATAGACGGTGATCAGGTTCTACATGCTTCCATTCGCGATATTCCATGGGGTCATTGGGGGCAGCGGGATTTTCACCCAGAGCACATGGTAGATATTGATTCCTTGTCGAGGACCCATATGCTTCATGGTCCCTTACAAATTTGTGTGAGCGTCATTTACTTGGGCTCCTTGTTCCCGCATCCAATGTTTAGTACCCCAAACTTGTTCGTGTGTTTTACATGAACATGACATACAACTCTGAAGAGCCGGGTACCTTACAAACCACTGTTGATGACACCCCTCTTGCTGTCATAATGGAGGATATAGTTGTCCTTACCGAGTGTCCTTATGAGGAACCCGAGGACCTTCATATAGTAGAGGAGTATCATTGGTTCCATGATCTCGATTCGGACCTTTTCATTTTTGATATAATTCAGGGCATGTGCCATGAACGTTTCTCTGATCCCCCCTAGGAACACCTGTACTAGCAAATCTTTATGCCCCAGGAGATTGTGGTTTTTCGACACAATCTTCTAGAAAAATGCCCACCCTCTTGGGCATCATACCAATCGACGGGGTGAGTTCTTGACACTTTTATATGCCCTCCATTCAGGATGTTGGTTCTCTGTCTTGACTATTATCCGGGGATAGATGTTTAAAGTATGAGAGCAGTTTGTGGATAAAAATCATGCTAGAGCCGCTAAGATGAAGTTGCCATTCCCATTCTTAGTGACTGCCCTGCTTCGACGAGCACACTTTCACTTTGCACCTTCTGAGATCTCAAGTGGCGGTCCTCCCCACTTTACGTTCCAGAGTTGGACCAAGATCGTCTCTCACATGAATATTCTTCCTCGCGTAGCGCCTGAGATTGAGGAGTGAGAGTGCTCATGAGACATCTGAGGGAGACGATATGGATATGGATTAGGAGGTGAACCAGGATAGGCCGCACCTAAGTTGAGAGGACTATGATTATCTCGCCACCAGGTACGAGTGTCTTAGTACGAGTCTGCAGCAGCTGCAATTGGACTTTGCAGACCATCGCCGTGAGACCAATGATTTCCTCGGCACCCTCGGGGATGGTATGATCTCTTTGTTCGAGGGTCAGTAGTGTATTGAGCAGCTGCTTTTGGCTGTCCTTGGTTCTCGGGTTGCTTCTGTTTCTACTTCTACCGCACCGCCACCGCCTCATCCTTAGCTCCATTTTCTATTTTTGTTACTACTTTTATTTCAGTTTATGTATTTTCTTTTCTTTATAGTCATAGAACTGTATAGTACCATGTGGGCACTCTTTTGTTGCTTTTAGAGCATATTTCTGGTGTATTCCATAAATTTCATCGCTTGTATTGACAATTGGTTGAATTAATGGAATATTGCACTCTCTTTTCCTTGTCTATCCATATTTATTTTCTGTCATTACATTTAGTTCTTTTATTGTCTTTTCCAGTTCATGTAAGTTATGTTGGTATGTAGTCTATACTTGTGTAGGTTTTGATGTCCCACGTGTCCGATACGTATCGATGTATCCGTGTACCCACTACCCTTACACGGTTGATGTTTTGGGGCTATAGTACATTTGCATACACTGGTTTGCTTTGTAAATTTTTGCACATATTGCATCTTTATTTCATGTTTGCCATGATGTCCTTCTTTTGAGGATTTAATAACCAGAATGTCATTGATAAATGCATCTTGTAATTAGGAGCTTTGACATCCAAAAATACTCGAACTTTTGAAAATTATGTGTTAGGTTAGAACAGTCTACATTTTGGTTCAATCTTTGAATATTATACAGTTCCTCCCCTAAATTTGTCCTTAACGGCACAAACACGCACACATACATTTGAATTGTGGAGTATACGTCGTATGGAGAGTTTTTAAAAATGTTTATTTTTATTTGAACAGCTTGAAGAACAAGTTGCCTTTAGCAAAATAATATATATATATATATATATATATATATAGAAATAAATAAGTAAACTTGCAATAAGCCTTCTCACTCAATAAACCGGGCCTCTGTGCCTCAGGAAGCATAGAGTGTTCGCGTCGAAAAAATGTACAAGGTTGAACAATAAAGAAACAAAGGGCTTGTTTAAGTTCGAAGCCTAGTAAGCTTGGTTATTAAGTTCTTCGGGGTGTCTTTTCACCTAATGCCCTAAAATCGTCCAGTTTGGAAGTCATTGACCCAACGCTGCTATATGGGCTTGCTAGAAAGCTTAAGGGACTTAAATATTGCACAGCCACTTGTACGCAAGCTTTTGTAAATAGTTTGCAAATTAATTATTGCTGTTGTAATTTTGTTCAAAAAGTTTTTCTTTTAAGAACGGATGTTGTATTTATTCTCCAGCTACGACAATAAACCACGCATTAAATGTATGTTCACCTTTCAAAGAGGATTTCAGGGTTTGCACTTGTATGTGTATTAGACTGACCATTATGTGGGGACTGTCACCTAATTGGGGTTTTTAACGGTTTATATCTATTGATGTCTATATAACTTCATAATACTTGCTGCATTTGCCATTTTGAACATCAATTTGGGTATCACTCTTTTCTAGTTGATGACTGAGTAGACCACCATTTTTGCATATTTTTGTGAGTTTAACAAGCGTATTAAATCCAATGAGACTTCACTCGTCCACTAGACGTGTCTAGGGGTTTAAAAAGTTTGTTGCATTCGCTAAATGCAATCGCGTTTCCCACGAAAGCTAAAGTAGAGTAATTGTTTTATTTTATTTCTTTATGTATTGCTAAGGGACTAGCCATATCTAAGTTTAGGGGTGCGATAAGCGTTGAATGTCATACATTCTCGCGCTTTTACTTATGTATTTTAATCCTATAAATGCACATATTGTATAGTTTTTACATGTTTTTATGTTTTTGATGATTTCAGGTTTAAGGTCAATTTCTAGCGTAATTCGACTCCCTTATCAATTCAAGAACGCATTCATAGATCCGATCGTACTTCATTGAGAGTTTATAGCAACGATTGGTGAATGGTGCATCAAGACCGAAGTTAGAGAGCTAAAGAGTTGAAGAACTGCATAGCAAGGGAAGATCGATGCATCGAAGTTACAGTTTCGATGCATCGAAGTACCCACTTCGATGCATCGTAGATTCCTGCAGAAGATATTATTTTGAAGATATTTTCTCCACTTGGCCATTTGTTTAAATTCTTCTAGAAGGAGCTTTGGACGAAATTTCAGTGATCTTTTGAGCCTCAAATCAGATACATAGGTAGAAAATGTGTAATAGTTAGAAATAACACTTTTCTTGTAATAGAGAACATGGATAGAAATTTTAGAGAGAGAAAGTAAAGTTCTAGAGAGGGAAAGCTTTAAGGAAGGCTTTATAAGGCATTGAAGACCATTTTGAGCATGGATCTACCTCTGTCTATGGAGTGCATCCAGCCCACCATGATCAACTAATCCTTCTCTTGGGTTTTGACAAACCCTAGTCATGTAATAGTGTGTTAATTATGGTGAATTGGAGTTTTTATACAATCTTTGGGTATATGTCTCTTGCCTTGAGCCTTATTTCAATATACGTTTACAAATTCTTTATGCTCATGTGTTGTGATTTATCTTCTTGTCTTAGAATGCTCAAATTTCTCACATGATCTTCAAACACTTGTTAGTTCCACAAGGACTACAAGTGATGGCTCGAGACTATTTTTTATTTACACATACATAACTATATTTGCATAGTCCATGCTAAGAGATTGTAAATTAGCTACACTTAGTTAATTAGGTATTTAGGTAAGTAGGTAGGTAAGGAATTTACACGTATCGAAGATGAACTATAGTATTTTAAGGTGCATGTATCTTCTTGACGGTTACATTGTAGGCCACAAGCCAAATGCACCAATTAGTACACAATTGCATGAATCCCCCAATTTATTTAAGTTTGACATGTTACGAGGCTAGTGGTGAAGTCTCGACCCTAGTTCCTTATCTGTTTCTCAACTTCGTATTTTAATTACAATTTATGATTTTTAAAGTAGAGTGAACAAACAACTCAAACTTGTTTGTGAATTAAACAAGAATCGACCTTCAACTTATTTTATTATTGTTGATTTCAACTCTTCGTACAATATGATAATGATAAAAGGTTGGATACACAAAATATAAGGGATTCCATCAACACTTCATCAGTTAATGAGGTGTATAGCACCAAACGAAAAAGATACGATCAACATCCTGTGAGACCAAGTGGCTGCTAGGAAATGTTATGCTCTTGCGCTGAAAGTGAGGATGGTGAAGGACGATCAAACCAAATAACAATTACAGAAATCTCTGCTGAAAGGCATTCTAGAAGAGTAAGAGAAAGACAAGCTAACTGAATAGCCGCTCGAAACAGTTGAGATCATTTCCAGAAAAGATCCTACAAATCTTGGGACCTCTTTGAGAAAAAAGAAAGAATGCAGCTAATAAATGTAGATGTTTTTGCATGGGATCATACGGACATGCCAAGGATCGATCCTTCAGTGTCATACCATATGCTCAATGTTAACCCAAACCACCACCAGTGAAGCAAAGGTAGAGATGATTCACTTTAGAAAATAATCAAATTATAGCAGCAGAGATATATCGGATTCTCCAGGCCGGCTTTATCAGGGAAGTACAATTCCTGGATTGGCTCTCTAATGTGGTAAAAAAGAATGGCAAGTGGAGAATCTATATAGATTTCACCAACTTGAACAAAGCTTGCCCCAATGACAATTTTCCCCTTCCAAAGATTGATGGTAAGAACCGTTACAATTTTTGGCCAAATTTCTTTTTATTTTATTTAAATGATTATAAATGTGTTTTAAATGTAAAATACATGTTTGGAGACTTTTATATATGTCTGGGGAAGTTTTGGAAGCGTTTGAAAAAAAATAACTTTTTCAGGTCAAGTGGGTCCGGGATATGGGTCCCGTGGGCTTGAAAATTCTGAAAGTGTCGGAATAATATAAAATTTGGAGATTAACTTAAAAAAAAATATTTAATGTGCTACAGAATCGATTTCGGATCCATAGGAGTTACCAAAAATGAAAACGGAGCCCAGGAAGGTTTAGTGAATGGATAGTGACATTTTTCTTAGTAGATAAGTTAGGTCTATAAATATCAAAAAGGAGAATGCTGAATTCATTTCTCTCATTCTTCATCAGCAGTGAGAGTGCAATATAGATACACATTTATCTCTATGTATTCTTCTTCCCTTATCTATTGATTTTGAGAGGCTTGGGGCGATAATTGGAAGGCGTCTAAAAAGAGAGAGTTAGTCTACGAATTGAGAGCTCGAGTTTGATTTGTTTAGAATTGAATTCAAATAAAGTTGATTTAGTGAGAAATTTGAAAGAATTATTTGAAAGCTCTTCCAAATTGAGGTAGGGATGCTTATTTTCTCGCTAATAGGTGTCATGCCTAATCTCTCTCTAACTATTTGATTATTAATCATACTGCCACATGGATGAGTATTTTGTGTTGCTTTTTTAGTGCACAACATTCTGCAGCATGTAGCATAGCCAATCTAATCATTGTCTTATATTCTTTCCCTTTTAATTTATTTGGCATTTGTTTATCACATAGAAGCCCATTAGTGTTTCTCCACTTTGTCTAACATATTTCAATTATACTACTTACATTATCATCAATCTCTCCATCCTTTTGTACAATTAATCCCAAGTATCAAAAATAATTACTTTTGAGTAATGTTTTTGGTCATCAATCTCTCCATCCTTTTGTACAATTAATCCCAAGTATCAAAAATAATTACTTTGAGTAATGTTTTTGGTCTTGAATTTTTATTATTATATTATGATTTTCTATATTACTACTAAATATACATTCTAAGTATTCCGTTTTATTTCTACTCATTTTTAAGTCTTCTGATTCTAGAGCCATTCTCCAAGCTTCTAAAATTTTCATTTTGATTCTACAACTGTTCTCCAAACTTTTAATTTTATCGCTAAGATGGAGTTATGTAATAGCGCTATGTCATCCAAATAACATGCACATATCAACCATCCAAATAACATGCACATATCAACCGCAAATAACATCACCGTAAAAGATCTTCTTACAAGTCTTTCGTTAATTCATCCAAGATTATCATAAATAAATATGGACTTAGACTGAACCTTAGAGTAATCACACTCTTGTATTAGAATTCTTGTACAAATCCTGAATAAGTTCTATAAATCTTAAAAGTATAAATCTTAAAAGAATATGTTTTCTTTGCTACTGTGAAGTCTCACAAAGTCACAAGTCATACGATCAAAATGGAAGAATTTAGACAAGAATCATGTAAACAGTAAACCTACTCTCATAAGCTTCCAATTCTTGTTTTGCGGATGACAACTTGCTTCCCTTCATAAAATATTGTCAAAGATAATGATATATATATATTTTTCATCTAAACTATTTTTGATTATTTTTTCAAAATAAATATAAAATTTTCCAGTAAATAAAAGAATATAATAATTACACACTAGCGCACATCCATCAAATAAACACTAACCCAACATTAATTTTTAAAATTTTTTTTGGGAACTCCTAAATAAAGACTATAGTAGGAGCCATTTGCTTCGGTACAAATATATACAAATAGAAATTCAGAGTATGAAAGTAATCACTTCATTCGAATAATGTCAGAAGTTACATCTTTATCTCCCCCACTGCAATCATGTCCTTTTTAACTACTTTTACTCCAAAGGAAAGGAACATCTGACAAAAAGCCTGCAATCCTCAATCTTCCGAAAAAATACTAAAAAAAAAAAAGAAGATATTCATTACACATTATACTATCAAATACTAAACTGATAACTTCTTGTAAGGGATATGCTTCTTGTATTTAGATATATATAATATATATACAATATTCAAAGAATATTGAATAATAGAAGATTTATGTACACATGAACTCCAAACTTGTAATCCGAAGTCTTCTGATGAAATTCTCTAGCGTCAAAATCCTGTAATTCACAATTCTTTGATCTGTAATTGGAACCTTCAATACAACAAGATGTAATCACATCAAAGGTCACAACAATCTGTTATGTACTTCAGTCAGGGAAACTCTCTCCTGCAAAAGAAAAAAGAGGCAAAATGAAACAAATTACAAAAAATAGTATCTAATCATTATTTATGCTTTTGGGGGGAACATGTTCAAAAAGATTTAGCTTACAGTGCAGACACATCCCTGAGGGAAGAAAAGAAAGGTTCATAACCATAGAAACAAAATGTTGTACTGAATGTTTTGTTGGAGAGAATTGCCTAAATAGGAGTTGGAAAATGCTCCATTTCTTTTAAACATAAAAGATGTATTGGTATCGATCTTTTAGATGAGAGATGGGAATTTCTGATTAAGATAACTTCATTGCTATATATGTATGTGTGTGTGTGTGTATGGTTTCAATATTTGTTCTTTTGTTTAGTTTGTATATTCCCCACACTTCAATTTCTTTTAGTAACAAGGTGGGTTGCTATTGAATTACCAGAAAGAAAAAAAGGTGGGTTGCTATTGTACTTTACTAGACAAATAAGACCAAGGCACCGTTTGTTTTGACGTAAAACATTTTACATGTAAAATGTATTTCTTATTCTTATTTTCCGGTATTTGGTAGTATATTTTAAAAATACATTTTAAAAAAAAATTACAACCAAATGTCCCTAATTTCAAGATATTTGAAAACTAAAATTTAAATGAACACATTACATTAGTGGGGGGAGGGAGGGAGGGAGAGAGAGAGACTTGTGCGCCAATCTCAATGACTCCAACCCCAACGTGAGTTCCCATTTTCCCGTCGAATAGTTCTTATGGCCACCTCTTTGCGAAATGAAATTCGAGTAAAATGACTAACAGTTTCCAGGATCACAAGTCATTTTTGTGCAAATGGGGTAAATATTTTACTGGTAAAATATGTTTCTTAATTTTGAGTGCAACCAAACACCGAAGAATATGGAAAATGTTTTACGTCAAAATAAACGGAGCATATGGAAAAAAAAAGCATTTATTAATAGTGTCCTTAATTGCAAAAGACACAGAATGAAAGAAGCCAATAAAAGCAAACAATCTCCGAGAGTTTAAGGTTGTCTTAGAGCACGTGCGCCTATCCCATGAACTATGAAATATAGAGCATACTTGTGTTTTTGTGACAGTGATTTGTAAGAAATTGTGTCAATCAATGGTTAGGTTAGTCTCTGGTCTTTCTTTCTCAACAGCCCACGTGAGCTGGACTAGTATTGAGTAATAGCTTTTTATGGACATTACTTGGTACAATAGTAAAAACTAGGGCACTTGAAGTATCCTCCAGAGTGTTCAGCATTAGGCTATGATTGGGTAAGGGATGGAAAAGATTAGATGTCAGATAAGGAATTTGAAGATCCTTGATTTTTTTTTTTTTTTTCAGCTAGAAATATTGAGGATATTTAAATTTCCTTGAGAAATTCAGGAAAGGATTTTAGGATCCCCAATACACATTAACCCCACCATTATATGTCTCACAATAAAATCCTTGAAACAAGACCTAGAGAGGGTTGAGCTTGACTACTTTGATTTTTTATTTTTTACTTTAATCTTATCAACCTTAGAAATTCAATCCCATCAGTCAAACATTTAACCATGCAAACAATCGAGCATATAAAGTAAAAAGCAAGTAAGAAAAGAGTAAACCAGTTTTTTTATAGGAAAACCTAAAATGGGAAAATCACAAAATCTCATCCAGAGCAAACCAATCCTGATACAAAGAAGAGGTTGCAATCCAGAACCATGACTCGATTTTATGCCTGTTACAACTCGTCAAAACTCAGTACTACCATAAGCTCAAGTTAACACTTGCATCTTCCGAGCGCAGTAGTTGCAGAAGCCTCGTTTTAGCGCCTGAATATTATGATCTCATTTGCTGATCTGTTAACACGATTGCTCCATGACAGCGTTCTTCTATAGTGATTCTAAGCCCACACACTCATTCACAAGAAGTAACATTTTCAATTTCCAAAGGCACGATAATGTAGGATGGATAGATCAAATTAGGAGATTCTCGATTGAAGCTCCATGTCCATGACCTAAATCACGCATATAAACATATGGAAATCTACAACTAAGTAATTGACCTAACCATAAACTCTCAAATCTCTCTTTTGAAGTATATAGATCTGCATCTGTGTCTCTTAATATAGCTCTTTCTATCATGAAAAACCGTAAGAAAACTCATATCTTAGTGTCCAAAGAAATATGAGGTAAATTAAAGTTGGATTCGGAATTGAAAACTCTTAAATACCTCAATTTCCGAATCATCTACCAGTACATATATTTTTCTAATACATAATCCTCTACTGAAACTTCTAGTGGCAAGAACTCTTTGCTGAAATTCTACTGGTACAAACCCTCAAAATACATACCCATACATCTACCAGCACATAATTTCTGCGCATCACATATGTGCACTATTTCTTAATCTTGAGCTCCAAAATGACTTTTCAAGTTCCAAAACATACCTCAAATTAACCCTAACTCATTTTAATCAAGTCTATAGTCACAAAGATCACATAGTAAAGATAGTCTAATCTACCCATTAACCGTCTTAAATTCTAGGTTCTCTAGAGGTATTACTTACCTTTACTAAAGTGTATATAGACATGGTCAAGAAAACCACTGAAATCTCCAACATAACTCCATATTCAACGATCAATCTTAATTTATAGCATATAGAACCTTGGCAAGTTGACATAGACCAGATTTTCGAGACATCTTGTTCAACACTTGCATACTAAGGCTGTTAGGCACTCCAAATGTATCTCTCTCTCTAGACACACCCACCCACATGTGTGTATACATGTATATATATTACATATGGCACAACTAGTTATTAACTCTTACTTCCCCATTTTTCTTTTCCTTTGCTTTTGTAGGCTGACTAATTCCATAACCCCTAGGCTAAAGGTTTCATACAACTACAGGAGCTTTGGCTTCAGTTATTTTTTATTGATCAAAACCGGGAAATGAAATACTCTAATCTCGTAGATCTAAGTTAACATCAAATATGGACAATAAGAAAGTATGGATTATGTTTTTGTATAACTCAAGTAAGAGATATTTCAATGCAGGGATTTTAGACTCC
The DNA here is from genome assembly GCA_026545225.1 of Cornus controversa. Lineage (NCBI taxonomy): Eukaryota > Viridiplantae > Streptophyta > Magnoliopsida > Cornales > Cornaceae > Cornus > Cornus controversa. Next base: position 28,540,135 of record CM048850.1, read on the forward strand.
GTAGATTTTAAACCATTCATGTCAAATATGTTAAACAATTAAAGGATTTTAATTCAGACACTTCCTGAGAGTATAATTTTACTTCAAACTTTAAGCATCTAATGTGATTTAAACAATATTATTTTAAAATGCAGTGTGTCAATCATAGTGCAATGATTTTGGAAGAAAATATAGAGTTGGCAAGTCATTGATTATTAGATGCTAATGCGGGATGATTTTTCATCTTGTAGGTCTACAATGTATCTGGGTTAAATCATCATGCAAAAAGAGAGATGTGATCATCCAGTATGTGCACGTGCTTACACATGGAGAGCGAGATGGAGAGAGGAACCTCATTCTGCATGCTCTCAGGAGGAAACCAGTGCATGAGAACTCCCAAGTGCATCACGGCAGGTATCAATTTGAACAGGACGGGAGTCGTTACCTGTAGCATCATTGACCAGGATAAGCCTTGCATGAAAAATAAAAAGGCTCCAGATCCAGTTACAACGTGTAAGAAATTACCAGACTGAGAGCTGTAGTTCCAAGAAGAAGAAGGTACATCTTCCCCTAAACAACAAACCAAATCTTTGTTAGCAAAAAAGTAATAAAAACTTATTATAACATGTTAACAAACGGAACACATTTGATAAGTAAAAAAACATGGTATATAAAAATCAACTCATATTCACAAAAACCAGATAAATCTGAAACTAAAATAGGAATACCAACGTAAATCGTAAATCACAAATTGCTGGGTTCATAATGCTTTCTGGTAATTTTGGAACAAACTCGTTAGAATTGTAGAGTTGGCTCTTTACCGATATATCCTATGAATCCTGCTATATAGGATTAAACTCTTTTGGAGGACTTTGATGGGAGATGGATCAGTGTATGCGGTAAGATTACAAATTCTAATATTTAATACCATCATCAGGAATTTAAATGTGTATAAAGCTTATGCATTATTTATATGCTTGCATCCATACAATTACTTTTCTATATATACACGGATGGAATGGTATTATGAATAAGATAACCCTTTGCTCTTAAAATAAACTATATTATTATATTAACTGAGGACTCTTTTGACCTGTTTGGTCTCCTTTTAGTGCTTTTTCTTTTTCTCTTTCATTTTTTAAATGCTGCTGTGTCACGATGTGAGAGAAATTGTAATGGGTAAAGAGAAAATGGTATATAAATATAAATGAATGAGAAACAGAAATAAAATAAGGTAAGGAGGCACAGCACATTCCCCCTTCTACTTCAATTTGAGGTAAGACGAGTTAGAGTCACTGGTTGATGTATGAATACAACTGGTAAATCTTTTGGGGTGCGTTTAGTAACGTTTTTGTTTTCTATTTTTGCAGTCTCAAGAAAGTAAAAACTTAATTTTGCTTTTCTAAGTGAAAATAAAAAACAGAAATGACGTTTGTTAATACTTATTGTTGTCACAATTTTGAAAACAGAAAACAAATAATAATGTTTAGTAACATAATGTTTTTCTTTTTTACAGTCTTAATTTTTATTAATTTTCTATTTTATTTTTAATTCATCTATTGATATCAGAAGACCTTAAAATATATGTAGTGTATACAATTCAATGATTTTACAAATTTTAATAATACCTAATACATGATAATAAAATGAGTAATGATAGGTATAGTGAAATTTATCACCAAATTCGGAAAGTGAATCACTCTCATCGTGCAATTGAGACCCATACTTTCATAATTCAATAGATGAACACCCTTTTCACTACACATTCAGTGATAACTTTTTATTCTACAAATCATTATCCTAAAAAAATACAACATCTAATTTAAATCACGAACTCCATGTATATGCATTATATATAACTTTAGTACATGATGGATAATATATTTAACATTTAGTATATAATAATAAATAAAAAATATTAAATAATTCTTATATGTAATAATATGTATAATGTGTTGTAATATTAAAAATGAATTATAATATAATATTTCATATAGTATATAATAATAAATAAAAATACAATAAATAAAAAATATTAAATAATATCTTATATGTAGTAATATTATAAATTAATTATAATATAATATTTACATATAATATATTATAATAAATAAAAAATATTAAATAATGTCATATATGTAATAACATATATAATATATTATAACATTATAAATTAATTATAATATAAAATTTAAATATAATATAATATAAATATGGTATATAATATTATGAAATATCTATTGCATAATAATTTATTAATATTAAATAAAAAATATATAACAGCTCATAAACATTTTTGTCTCAAAAAATTATTTAAACTATTATATAATATGTTATATATTAAAAAATATTTTTTAATATGTACTTAAAATATTACAAATAATACGTAGCGTTAATTTTATTTGGAATGAACAATGCCCATGTAGTAACAAAACAAAAAACAATTTTGAGCTATAGTGCCGAAAACAGAAGAAACACATTTTTTATGTTTTCTCTTTTCTTCACAAAAATGAAAAACGTTTTCTACCATCAAAAATCAAAAACATATTACTAAACATATTTTTTGTTTTTGTTTCTACTTTTTGAGGGTTGACAACAAAAAACAGAAAACGTTTTTCATTAGTGAACAGACCCTTGGTTCTTAAATACAGAAATAAATACCAATCAAAACTAAATCACCCATAACAATTTTAAAGATACAAAGAAAATAAATAATTCTAGATGTAATTTCAAATGGAAATATTAAATCATAATTGTGATTGCCTTTTATCTATTAATATGATCTTTTTAGGTAATATTTTTTCCTTCAAATAAGAAAAGATTAGGCACTAGAAAATTTCAGAACTATATACAGCATAAATGTATCCAGTGATATTCTTCCCACCAATAAACAGTGTATGGTATAAAATAGATACTTGACTCCCTCTTGACTTATAGGCACAAATGATGAGTTAAAGTTCCAAAATTCGTATTATGTTTGGTTGAATATCCGTTAAAGTTCCAAAATACATATTATGTTTGGTTGAAGATCCGTTAAAAGTTATCAAATGCATCATATATCACTAGAATGAACCAGATGACTAAACCTTACTGATAGTAAAGGAGTCAATCTGCAGGTGTTAAACAACTGTGGAGTCCGGACCAACACGAATTGCATATAACATATCAATCAGCTGAGGAAAATTATTAGGTCATATCAAAACTATGAATCAAGATACTAATCTACCAATGCTAATCATGCTGTTAAATTTTATTGTACCGGATCAGCGTGAATCTGTAAGAATGAGGAATTCAAGTTTCTAATTGCATATTTTTCTTGGTCCAAGCTCCCATTAAGTTATGGAATGCATAAGTATCCCTAAAATTAGTTCGAAACAGATGGTTAAACAACAGGAGCAATCAACAAGTCAATATGTAGGTGGTGTGTAACTTTGGACCAGCTCGATTTGCATATGAAGTATCAAATAGCAGAAGAAGTATCTACTACTAAAGCTAATCACCGTGCTACTAATCCACACATTCTAATTTTGCTCTTAAATTTCATTTCACAAGATCAGTGTAAATCATAACCATGAAATTAGTGTATCATTGTTGAAGAATAATCTGTGCAGGTCACTGCATTGTAACTAGACACATTATACGCACAGCAAACACATTACTAATACAGCTAATTGTAACAAAGACAGGGATTGAGCATTTTCAAAATAGTAAAATCTTTGAGAAAGGGAATACTGTCTTGGCTTTAACAAATAATGTTGCCTTACAAAGAACCATCGCAAAAAGATGAACCTATGACTTCAAGTCCAAGTAGTTTAGATAATGGCTTGTTGAGTTGAACCATGTTGAGTAGGGGTGGCAATTCGTGTTCTCATGTCGTGTTGATCTATGAGTATTCTACTAAACAGCTCAACCCTAACCTGACCCATTTAATAATCGTGCCAGAGACCCTCAACACTAACCCAACCCGTTTATTAAACATGTTACACGTGTAACCCGTTTAATAAACATGTCCTATAAGGACACGACTCCTTTAATAACCTTTTTAATCCTTTTAACTTATATGATATGAATTTCACCACTCCTAAAAATCTCTCTGAAGATCAGATAAAAAATAAAGTACATAACTATACATAAAGCCTAAAATCAAACTATATTATAAATTTTGTATCTATATATAAACCCCAAAAACATACTAAGGTGATTCAACAACTGAGAAAACACCATAGTAATCTCATCTTTGCATTTTATGCCTACAACAGTCCTCTAAACAAACAAATAAATTACAAACAATTGCAATATATGTATAATTATGTATATATAAGTTTGAATAAAATCATAATATCTGAATAACTCATATCGTAATCATGTCGTAATCGTGTCGCGGGTTAGATAGCTTATACCCAAACACAACCAAATTTTTTTGTGTCGTGTTCTTGTCAACCCGTTTATTAAACATGTCGGTTAACCTCAAACCCAAACCCACTTAACTAGTGTTGTGTTGTGTCCAATTTTGCCAACCCTAATGTTGAGAGATATAGCATGTATATGCATTGTGTATTTGTCTGTGTGAGAGAGAGAGAGAGAGCACCTCAACAAGATGCAGATTTGAGGCACGACTTAGAAGAACAAAAGCAAATTCACCAATTTGAGCAAGCAATATTCCAACCTGCAAAATAGATTGAATACAATAAATCAGTTAGCTTCATATTTAAGTAAAAAAGGGACATTCCCTATTTCTAGTCCTGCCACGACAAGGTCCCGAGGAGCGAGGACTTGACAGACCTAAAAAAGTGAATGCTCTAAGGCTTGAACTCGCCAGTAGGACTGCTGGCCAAGCGTTTTACCGCTGAACCAGAAAACGTCCCTCACCACTAGCAAATCACAGCCAGCTGTTAGCTTTCCCAAGAGGATTAACTTTGTGCAAAAAATAATGCTAAATGTTAGGCCTGGTTTCACTCTTCCCTTCCCATCACCCGCGTAGGCAGGACACCACAAGGTTTATCTTGCTAAAAAAAGCAAATTCAACAAGTCAACTTACAACAAATGATGTCCTAATGCTATATCTGAAGGCCTTCGTTATCACAGCAGCAACCGTCGTCTTAACAACAACAACCAGAATAACGGAAGCTAGCAAAATATCCACATGAATCCACAGGAAGTGTACATGTATGAGCATCCCAATACTAGAAAGGAAGAGAGCAGCAAATAGATTACGGATTGGTTCCACCTACAACAAGAAAAACAGCATATTTGAAACTTACAAGGAGTGAGTCAAAAACTCAAAACTCAAGGTCATGAAAAAAAAAAATGTAGAGAGAGAGTAAATGACTTGAATTTGAAACACAGTTAAATAGTCCATCCCAAGCCAAGGGGGTAAATGACTAAATGAAACAATATGATGTTTGACAAGTGCAAGACACCCCTTCCGCTCACAACCCCCCCCCCCCCCCCCCCCCCCCCCCCCACAACACACACAACCCAAGGAACTACAATACAAAGCTTAATGTAAGGCAGCATTAAAAGGGTTTACAGGTTTTGGAAAGAAGTTCCCGGGCTGTAAAGGCTATTTTGTAACTTTTTTGTGTGCCAGGTTGATTTATTGGATGAAAGGGATTCGTCCAATAAGGCTTGTCAAATGGGATTTAAAGGGTAAAAAAAGGTTACCCAGGCTTGTATTTTAAAGATACAAGAATTTAAAGAAGAGTAGAAGAAGAAAAGTTTTAGAATAACTTCTAAAATCTCTGAGCATAACACCCAGGGTTGGAAATTGCAGAACACCTGAAAAGGTCCCGAAATTTTTCTCGAGAACCTTTCCTTTTTTTGTTAAATTAACAGACTACACAAAGACGCATGTATATACAGTCATTAGATATCTACTTTTACTAGAAATGATTCAAAAGCATTAGTTGATAGAGTAACTCTATCAAAACATAATTATGCAAAGTACCAATTGGGCCCTGCCTTAATTTGTACCAACTCATGAGATTACTCTCCTCTGAATTTGCTTTCTCAAGTTTTTTATGGACTTAATCACAAATTCCAATTCATTTTCTAAAACTATAAGCTTCCAACCTTTATGCAATCATTTGGATTCAGTTCCTATCCATTTCTTCTCCTTTAATTGTTCTACGCTCGATCCTATGGGTCAAAGAAGTCACCCGGTTCTAGTCTGAAAAACCTACAGTGTCGGGAGGGCTAGATTTGGGCACAAACCTATACCTCCAATTTTATTCATGCATTTTCGCACCTGATAGTCCAAGCTGTCCAATTCACCCAAGCAATAGCGTAAAGGTATGAGAAAGATGAAATAACTGAAAAGGGGAATTTCACTTCCAAGAAAGAAAAAAAAAATGCAGGAAATTAAACATTTCTCTTCATGAAATTTATCATTACAGCATAAACCCTAAAACTTTGACATACAAAATTATTGAAATAATTAAACATTTCTCTCCATGAAATTTATCATTACATCATAAACCCTAAAACTTTGACATACAAAATTATTGAAATTTTAATGAAGTAGCATACCCCTTGTAAACAAAAGGATGAATTAATAAGGCAGACCACTGAAAGACTAGCCTGAAAAATTATTTGGGACTAGCATGCTAAATGCATCAACATCAATGACATAACTAATGACATAAGCAAGTTGCCAGTAAGAGCACCTGATCCAATGTATGCTGTGCAAAGTCAGTTGTAGATATCATAACTCCAGCCAGAAAAGAACCCAACTCAAGACTAAGGTTCAGCTTGTCGCTGCACTGAAAAGTTTAAAGGACATACCAGAGAAGAATTAAAATGGCAATGAAGAAAACTTTCAAAATTCATGTAGCTGATTCCCTCACACAAGTCTTAAAAGCTATAACTCAGAATAAATGTTTACGATGTTTATGCATTGAATATTTCACATGCTTGGATCTTTAGTATATTTCCAAGGAGCAAATAATCAACAACATATCATATTCAAGGACCTTATATTGCTGATTTAAAAACTATCAAAAAGACGGTTTAAGTTATGGACATAATTTTTTAAATATTGCATCTGGTCACTTTTAGTTCAAGTAGATTGACAGAATAAGTTCATAATTCAAATTCCATTGCAAAAATTAGGTTCTCAACATATTCTGCCCAAAGAATTATAACATTTTCATGTAAAATATTATTAGGTGGTCATATAGGTAGTCCCATTCAATGCCTCACACTGATGTCATACTGTATATATTTTGGGTGTTCCAAACATTCTGTTAAAGTAACTCAGTAATGCATGCTTGCTGTGTGGAAAATATTTCTTTGTTAGTGGAGAATATGTTATTCTTTTTTGTTAGTTTGGCCATGAGTGGAAAATGTAGATGCTAGTGAAGTTGCTTTTTGGAGGTCATATCATAGGGGTAATTGGGCAGAAGGGAATGGTGCTAGAATATTGGTTAAAAGCTTTGGATCTTCTAACAATGAGTGAAGTAATGGATTCTCATCTTCCTTACAAGCTTCAGTTAGTAATTTGTTTTATGGTATTCCTAATAACTTCTTTTTTATTTTTTAAATCATGATAACATGAAATTATTTTTTGTTTGGGTCTAGCAGGTCAGGGAGATAATATCAAAGTGATATTCTAAGTTGATAAAAGGCCTCAAAAAAGCTAATCCCACTGGTTTGAGACATCTGAATGTGGATGGAGACTCTCAAATCATCATTCATCAAGCTAGAACAAAAAATGAGAGGTATAGCATATGCATTCTTTAAAAAGATCCCTTCCATGCCGATATTCGACGCAAAATTGTTATGAGTAATAAAAATTATCAACTTGCTACAAATACTCATCGCAGGAATCAAGAGTTCAATGAAGGAGATTATGTCCTAGTTCGTGTTCGCCCAGAGCGTTATCCTAAAAACTCCTTCAAGAAATTACATGCCCGAGCTTCTGGACCTTACCGTATTCACTGTAAGTTGGGACCCAATGCATATGTACTTGACTTGCCATCAGATATGAGTATTAGTCCAACTTTTAAAAATTATCAACTTACTGCAAATACTCATCGTAGGAATCAGGTGTTCAATGAAGGAGATTATGTCCTAGTTCGTGTACGTCCAGAGCATTATCCTAAAAACTCTTTCAAGAAATTACATGTCTGAGCTTCTGGTCCTTACCGTATCCACCGTAAGTTGGAACCCAATGCATATGTCCTTGACTTGCCATCAGATATGAGTATTAGTCCAACTTTTAATATGGAGGATTTGTCACCTTACCAAGGCACCTTTGAGCCTCCTTCTTTCCCTTCTGTTTGTCCACAAGTGGATCTCCTTTGTAAGCAGCTCCAATGCCTCCACTTCCAGTAGTCCAGCCACAGTCTACTAATCAGATAGTTGATATCCTTGATAGTCAGCTCATTACGTCGCCGCAGGGTGATTCACAACTATTCCTTGTTCGTTGGAGAGGTCGTCCCGACTCAAATTGTACATGGATTACAGAGGATGACTTTCGCAACATTGATCCTGATCTCTTAGAGCAGTATATTCACAGTTGCTCTTTGGAAGCGAGTTCTTTTCAGCCGGAGAGAATTGATGGAGATCGTGGGATGTTTCCCACCTATGTCAGGCGTCGGCGCAGAGACATCTTGTTAGGAATATTTTAGTATTTTTCATTGTAATATTTATCGGATATTTAGTAATTATTGGTTATTTTGTTTTCCATTAGGGTTTGCCTATAAAAGGCTTTCATGTAACAGACTATGGTAGTTTTTGAATTATTGATCTTTGAATTCTCTCCCTGTTTCTTCTCTTCTCTCTTCTCTCTTCTTCCTTCCCTTCTTCCATCTCTCCCTTTCTTTCTTCTCTTCTCCTCTCATTTTCTCTTCTGGTTCGTCATCACCTGGGGATCTGGTGCCTTTCAACAGAGCTCTACTGGGTAAGTGGCTTTAGAGATATGGCTTGGAGAGACAGACTATGGAGGAGGGTGATATGCTATAGGTTTGGGGAGGAGAGGGGCGGCCGGTGCTCTTTAGAGGTGAGGGCCCATGTAGGGGTGGGTGTTTGGAAATTCATTTCTGTACATTCAATGTACTCTACGAATAGAGGAACTCTAGGAGGAATGTTTTTATGCGGTGCTAACGATTTAATAACTATCTTTGTAGCTCCAGAATGTTTTAGTTTCTAGTTACTCTTCGTGACGGAGTGGAAGAAGGGAGAGGGTGGGATGAATTTTCTAAACACATTCAGTTCAAGATTGGCGGAGGCAGGGATGTTCGCTTATGGGAGGATGTTTGGTGCAGAGATAGGACTCTGGCGTGCACTTTCCCACGACTCTTCAGGATTGCCATGGATAAGCAAGCCTCGGTTGCTGACAGTTATTGGCTTGATAGCGGTAGGATCACCTAGGATGTTCGGTTCATGAGGCAGTTCCAGGATTAGTAGCTGGAGGACGTTTTTGAGTTCTTTGGCTTTGTTATGTACCGCCAGGATGTGGTTGGAGATGGGCCTGACTCTTGGGTGTGGACGATCTCATCTCAAGAGAGGTTTGACGTTTGCTCTTTTTATAGAGGACTTTCGCTACTACAGGTCTTGGCTTTCCTTGGAAGGCCATTTGGCATACCAAGGTTCCTCTCAAGGTGGATTTTTTGTTTGGACTGCAGTTTTGGGGTGGATCCCGACACTAGACAATCTGAGGAAGAGAAGACAGGTTGTCGTGAACTGGTGTTATATGAGCAAGAGAGATGAGGAGACGGTAGATCATCTCCCTTCGCATTGTCCAGTGGCGAGGGATAGTTGGCCATGCTCTTGGGCTTATTTGGGGTTCTTTGCATTATGCCTCAGACTCTGAGGAGTTTGATGGAGTCTTAGAGAGGTTTTTCAGTGGGCTCCCAAGCTAGAGACTTTTGGAGGGTGGCGCTTTTGTGTGTTTGGTGGAGCCTATGGAAAGAAAGGAATATAAGATCCTTTGAGAGGAAGGAGACTCCTATAGGGGCGCTCAAGTTTTCTATTCTTAGCTCTCTTTTTTGTTGGGTATATGGGAGAAATTGTAAATTTTTGGAGGAGATAGTGGATTTTTTGGACATGCTAAGAGATTAGGGGCCCTATTTGGTCCTTGTGTAGTTTTTGTGGGATGCGCTCCCCATTTTAGAGCACTTTTCTATGAAACTTTACTTATAAAAAAAATAAAAAATAGTCATCATCTTTAGTAAAAAAATTTAGGCCAAGTGGTTTATCAGTAACCCTTTTGGACTGCCCATGGGTAGACCAAAGATCCTGCTTCTGTTCACTCATGGAAACACACCTAAACCTTCTCCATTCACTCGGTGAATTGCATAAGCAAAGATCAAGGCATTTAACTCTCTCATACTTCTATATGTTTCTTTTGGTTTATAGATACACGCACACACACACATTTTCTAAGTTACTTATTTCAATTTATTTAACCAAATCAACCAATTTGAACTACACATACTTGCACACATATTTGTATAAAGATTCTAAAAAATCATTTTTCAATAAATTATATAATTATTAAAAATGATGATGCACTATTTAGATAAGTACATAAATGTAATACATGATGCTCTCGCTCTCAAATATATTGTCTTAAATGCTTCGCGCTTCCGTTCTATGTGACTCAGGAATGACCCATCATGTTCCATAAATATGCCAATTATAGTCACTGACTATCACCTCTAAGGAATAACGTGTCAATTTTTAAGAATAACATGTGGGCTATATGCTGAGGTGTCATGTCGTAGAGCTGGAAATGCCATGTAAGCTGCCATCTCGATGCCACATAGCGAGGTAAGTGTGCCACATGGACATAAAAAATAATAGAAGAGTGAAGAGTCATGAACCCACATTCACCCTTTGTTGCATGTCTCCCCTTGGTGCACACAAGCAAAGTCGCAGGGGGACATGACTTCATATTGTAATTGTCAACCTCCTTTTCAATTATATGAGTTGATGTATTTGATGGCTCATTGTGCCAACCTGTCATATATTGGTTGGCTGACATTGACAGCCGGTGTCACTTTGATTATCTCAGTATTTGTGAACGAGAAGTTGTCGTTTCAACTTTCAACCCCTCATCATTATGACCCTTTCCAGTATGAAAAGTGCTTAGGCTGGTCACTGGTGACATTTACTTCAAGGACAACAGTTGTTTACTACTGGCAAAATCTAGCTTAGTTTTCAAGAGTTTCCAAAAGGAATTGAGTATGAAAGCGCAGTCACCCGCAGATGCCCAGACATGTCAGAATGAAGGCTCCTAATTTTGGTGAGAATGACTAATCTACAAGCACCCATTACTCTAATACTGTGGCACCCTTTAGTGATCCTCTTTTTCTCTAATCGTAGACTGAGGGAAACTGTTGATAGAATACCTTAGGGCCCATCTCTAGATTCCAGATAGAACAAGATGAGTTTCCACATTCCTTGTGGAGTTTAGGAATCATCCAACTCCATGTTGATTGATTTATGGACAGACGAATTCTCCTTAGTTGATCGATTGAAGATGATATTAGAGAATGCTACCGTCCTTGATGCAATGCTAAATATGAGGAAGTTGAACATTCTGTCAGATAATGCGAGCCTGCAGGCTCTGATCTCGAGGTAAAGTCAAATTCTAACACCTTTATGATTCTATGGAGGGAGCCACCATAGAATGCATTCTACACTTGTTATTGGATCCATTTGTCAATGTTAGTCCTGCAAGTTGGACCTATACTGACAAGGAGTGCAATGCAATCTAAATAAGTGTTTTGAGAAAAATAGGAAAGGTGGAGTCAAGGTTTAAAGAGGCAAAAAAAAGCACATTTGTGGGATGGATCCATTCTTTTTCGGGAAAAATTCCAGAAAATATAAGTCACCCTCATTGGAAGTGTAGCTGCAGCCTGTTTATCAAGGTGTATCCTTGAGGGGAACCCCAAAGATGAGTGGGAGATTATCCCCCTTGGCTGTGAAGATCGCCAAGGGATAATTGTATAGTAAAAGCCCTATAAAATAATACTCTTGGGACCAAGAGAAATTATTATCTTAGCGGGATTATTGATTTATCGATAAATGAATATTTATTAATTTAGAGAGAGTATTATGTTTCCACTACTTGTACATGTCTGGCTTATAAATCCAAAAACAATGGATGTGGTCAAAAGTTAATCCATAGAAGCCCAAGAGACTCTAAAAAAGAAGAGATGGTTATTAATTGTAGAAGATAGAAAGACTCCTAAAAGGAAGGGATGAAGTGTCAAAACTTAATGCCCTAAAAGATAAAGAGGTTTCAAGTAGAATATAAAAATGTTTCAAGTACATAGAAGATAAACTCTATAAATAATCGTTAGTTTTAGACTCTTAGACTCCAAATCTTTACAATTCCAGATCTTGTTCCTCCATCAATAGTGTATTATGAATTTTTGTTTGCTATTTTTTTATGTCCTTCGTCAATTATTAATTTATATTTCATTGGGCCCTTAAGGATTTCTAAAAAAATTATTATCTTATGCATTTAGCAAGGTTATTAATTTAGAACACTGGCCCGAGTTGGAACCAAAAGATTTTATTACTTAAACGAGGTTATTAATTTATCGAACATCTATTTATCGAGGTTTTACTGTACTACTAAAGAATGATATGAATGAAAATTGAAGGGGGAAAAAACACTATTGTTGGTTTCTAAATCTAATCGCAACCTTTACTTGAGGTATTGCTGTACCTCTAAAGGATGATTTAAATAAATATTAGAGGAACAAATAAAAAACATCTAGTATTGGTTCCTATCAACTGTATCCAACTACCTCTACCTTTTCTTGAGCCACAGGCTGCTTATTTGCCATCCTGAATGGAGGTCTGCAAAATGCCAAAAACCCACTTCAACAAATCACTTCTATACATCATCCAAACACGTCAAATAATGTGCCTTGCCCTATCAGCTAGGCCACTTTTGTATGCTCGCTCCACAATTATCATCAACATTTTGATGTCCTAATTTTCTCATAACCAAATTTTATAACTACAATTGTTGTCCCAATAACTTATTCTCCATACAACTTGACATAAATTTTTATTCTAAATACAACATTTGAAATTTTTTAGCTCCCACATTTTTCATGTTTTGTGCTTAAATCATTTCGACTTGTCTCAGTAACCAATGCTTCCTTTCGAATCTTCTCACCCCAAACAAAAAGATTTAGCTCTGATTCTCTCTACATCCTTTTCCCATCCAAACCTTTCAACCATTCAAAATTCAGCCTGACCTGGTGAACTTTACTTGGTCACAACATTCAGAAATCATTGAAGTTAAGCGAACATATAATGAAAATTATACTGAAAATATCATCACTAAAAAAATTGTAAAGTAATATTGCATGAAAAATGAGTGTCACGCATTAACCAGCACACATAATAAAAGATTGCAAAAATATGTACACCCTTATCCATCAATCATCATAAACAACACAATAGAAAAAGGTATGATATATTGAACTTACCCAAGCAGATAACAAGCAGAAAGCCACCATTGCTAGCTGGTAAAGTTCATTTGTCTGAAGATCACAAATGAATACAAATTTAAGAATATGTACCAGCCAAACTGAGGGTAATCTAAAGTAATCTGAACATTAAACTTGTTCATCTAGTTTGCCACTACAAGTCTGAAAACTTCAAACAGATGAATGCCCTAGACTCCTAGATAAACTGAATGTTTGATTTTCTTTCTTTTGTTTGTGTTGGAGAATATCGATATAAAGTGATTTAAGCCTTGATAGAATATTTGATTGGAGTGATTCATGAGAGTGATTTTACGAATCCTCCATCAGTATATTTTTCATATTTATCACATGTGTATTCTTTCATCAATAAATAGAGATGATCATTGTAAACAAAATCAAGAGAGAATACAATAAAAGTGACGTAGCCCTTTGGGCTTTGTGTGCCGTGGATGTAGGCTGCAGTGGCCGAACCACGTGTATGCTTGTGTTCTTCATTCTTTATTTCTCTTCAATCTTTTATTTTTTTGTCAATAGTTAGTTACTACATGATCCAACCAATTTTAAGAATTGGCCATCAGTTACACTAATCCCACTGGTCAGTGCCAAAAGTTAAATGACTATGAATTCATTGGATGTAGGCTGTGGCCGAACCATGTGTATGCTTGTGTTCTTCATTCTTTATTTCTCTCTTCAATCTTTTATTTTTTTGTCAATAGTTAGTTACTACATGATCCAACCAATTTTAAGAATTGGCCATCAGTTACACTAATCCCACTGGTCAGTGCCTAAAGTTAAATGACTATGAATTCATTGTACTCCTTATAGTAGAGTAATAAAAAAAAATGGACTTGGTGAAAAATAAACAAATTAGAGAATTACATCATATGCATTTGTTACATTCATGTAACAAGTCTCCACTTAAAGCAAAGCAGAAAAAGTATAAATGAAATACAGGTTATTTACTTACTTGAGATGATAGCTGTATCATTAGCTTTAAAAAGCGAGGAATAAACGACCAAGTTAGTACAGATGCAACAGAGAGATATATGGACAAAACCAGAAGCCTGAAATTAATAACAATAACGGGTTAAGTATATATGAGGGTGTTTGGAAACAAGGGTGCGCTTCCACATGCTGATGAAGAATGTATCAACTTAGAAAAATAAAGTGGATATACTTGATAATCAACTATTTCACTATCATTAAAAAATTATCATCCTAAATTAGTAAACAAGAAGTTAGTGTGTAAGAAAAGGCTGCAAAAAAGAACAAGAGAAGAATGAAAAAGACACAAAAACAAATGAACAAGATTAAACTTACAGCTTTCCCACTGAGATCATTCCTTGCAGAATGCCACTGTTACCACCCAAAATTGGGAGAAGAGCAAATAGTAAACCTACAGCACAATCCTGAAATAATCGATGGTGAAGGAACGGACGGATAGGCACCACAAAATACAATGCCTAAACTTGTCATTGATAATCTGAAAATGAATAGTTGAAAGAATACCTGAAAAATAAGTGTCCCAATTGTAACTTGACCATGAAGAGCATTATTACTGTTCTTTTCCATCAGAAATTTTACCACCTGTTGAATAGAGATGGGCAAGACTGAACCTTAATCAAACTGTAGCAATCATGAGAAGAATGAGAAATACAAAACATCAGACAATGTCAATAAATATACCACTGCTGTTGACGACATTGACAGGAAGCAACCGACAAATATACCCTCTGATAACTTAGCTCCACATAACTGCGGACAAGTTTTAGCATGCATTTCAGATTCAGAACTTCAGAATTCTAACAGAACCAGAAAGATAAAAGACTGATGCTCAGAACTATACCAAGGCAGCTACACCACACAAGAACATAAGTATAATTATTTGAAGTAACCCACCAACAACAGCAACAGGACCCACGACTTTTAGCTGCATCAACGACAAGTTAGGATCGCTTCTCTAAACGAAAAAAAATAAAGATCTATAACAACTACAGAAATTTCTGAGCAAGCTACTGTAGGATAGTTGATTAACGAGAACATCATAAGCAGAAAGCGAGAGACCTTTGTCAAAGAAAACTCCAGCCCTAAAGCAAAGAGAAGGAAGATAACACCAAATTGAG
The DNA here is from genome assembly GCA_026545225.1 of Cornus controversa. NCBI lineage: Eukaryota > Viridiplantae > Streptophyta > Magnoliopsida > Cornales > Cornaceae > Cornus > Cornus controversa. The sequence continues at coordinate 28,555,694 of CM048850.1, forward strand.
CAAAAGTTTCAACCTGTAATGATAGAAAAACAAACACCTCAAGTTACTGCGTAAAATATCCTGGAAGAACACACTAGACAGAAGCAGCTTAAAATATATTTTGAACATGTGTACAATATGCTATTGCGTCATCTTTGTAAGATTGTCTTGTAACACACAATGAGTAAAATGAAAGGATACAGAACAATTAAGATGTTTGGTAATCTTGCTAATGGAAAGACGACTATTAGAGAGATTAAGCGCAAGTAAGACAGAAGACATGGAGAGAGTGGGAGAAAGTGAGACATCCCCGACATCCTCTTGACCTCATCCCACCTCCTTAGCCGTTCCACATTGCACAAAGTGTGACATCAGCTTGTCAGACATGGAATTGATGAGCCAAGACTTTACTAGAGCGTCTTCAACCTCCAATTCATCATAGCTTGGATCACTCTCTGCGGGTGTAACATTTCTCCCTGTAAAATAGCCCTTCTTCTTCCTACCAGCAATATGCCTCTCCAAAATATATATATATGTAAAAATTTCATAGAAGAGCACCCAAAAAGGGGACGCATCCCAAGGAACAACACAAACATCAAAGCCTTAAACTATCTACAAAAGTCAACAGGGACTCCGAAGAATTACTAAATGAGCCCTCCGACCAAAAAATAAGGAACTAAGAACAGAGTATCTAAAGACTCCCCAAGGATGTTCTTTATCTTCAAAAGATCTCTTATTCCTCTCATTCCATAAAGCCCACCATAAGCAATGAGGAGCAACCCTCCATGAATGTCTAATGTCACGCTGCTCCCGGAATCCAACCCAAGTTGTAATGCAGCTCACCACCGACTTAGGCATGACCCACTGCACTCCAAAAACAACACAAAGCAAATCCCATCCCTCCCTAGCTCTAGGGCAATGAAGAAGAAGGTGATCAATAGATTCCTCCACCTGTTTACACATATGGGCCGAGATATCTAATAGAAGGAATTGGAGACCAAGAAATCTGGAGAAATCCTCTCGCACGGGCGTATGCATCTCCAAAATTTGAGACCAAACACAATAATTAGCAGCATCCAATTTAATAGAAGGAATTGAAGAGGAAGTCTCATGAATGGTCACCATGGAAGGCTTCTTGCTGTCAGAATTACTTGTTTCTGTTTTTGCAGACATGGTCGTGTAACGAAGTAGCGTCAAGGGTTAGAGAGATTGATAAGGTGGCGGCTAGGGTTTAGAGTAGGACGGTGATGGAAGATAGGTAGGTAACACGAGATGAAAAAATGGCGGCAGCTTCAGACTACAACTATATAATCAATCTAACAACTAATTCCTAGCTAAATAAGGAACCACCAATATACAGAATAATTACATAATATGCGCTAACTATGATAATCAATCATACTTAGGATCAAGGTAAGTGAGACCTTAGAGTACTTAAAAAATAGGTTGGTGAGGGCTAAAATAGTTTAAACCACCCTATGAACTTGGTTTTGGACTTAAACACATGTTTGAAATATTTTGGAACTCAAAAAGTTCTTTCTGAGTAAATGGGGTAAATTTGAACAGCAACATTAGTGCAGGTACATTTTTCTCATGAATTGATACAAAATTGTCCAATGGCCATAGAGCACAAGTACATTTATTTTTATGCACCAATTGTTAAATCCATGGGCAGGTAAGTGACAACTGATCCAATTTGAGTACCTCTACAGGATAGACCTCTAAACTAGACCAATAAGCCTTGTAAACCAGCACATCAGTACCAGTATTCACGAGGACAATGAACCCAATGCACCGGTAAACTTTTTCTATAAAATGGTACATCGAGTCGGTTTCCCAAGAGGTATTGGATTCATATCTAAATTCAACTCTAACTTGATTTTACGACCATGGTCTAGATAAATCAGTTTTCTTCATATTTTTAAGCATGAGAAGAGTGAAAAACTAAAAAGATTGAGGAGTGTTTATCGATAGATCAAAAACCTAGGGCTTGCTTGGTTTTTATCTCACTTTTTAGTTTTCAAGAACAGTTTTCAGAGAACCAGAATAGAAAATAATTTTCAATTTTTTCGGTTTGAAAATTCGCTTGGTTGGAAAAATTACAAAACAGTTTTTATAGAACAAAAACTCATAAATCTACTTGGTTTAATCCGGTTTTCATTTTTTTTTTTCTAAATCTAGTAATGCAATTTTTATTAATAAATGTTGAGGTGTATTACTTTTACAAGTTGTACATGCTCTACTTTTAGTGTCATACAAGTTACATCCCATTTTGATCACACACTTTGCAAAAAGTCGAATTTCCAACATCTACTGTAATAACCCAAACATATCTTAAGATATCTTATAAGTGCATCATTATGTATAATTGTATTATTATGATAATAAGTGCATTATTATGTATAATTGTGTATTTAAACATATCTTATGAGACTTGTGTGCATAAGATAGAGCATTTATACAACACATCTGTGGTGCTTTTATGATTTTTTTTTAATAAGTAAAAGACCAAAGTGAGGTTATTTGGTGTATAAGTGGGAGACAAGGAAGACATTGAGTATAAAATGATATACTAGTACATATATATATATATATATATATATATATATAGATATAAAGAAGAATGACCACAGGAAGTGTCAGCAAAGAGAGAAAGGGAAAGCTAGAGAGAGAAAAGCAAGCCAAGAGAAAAGAGGAAAAAGAAAAAGAAAAAAGTAGATCAATTGTCAGTAGCAGCCATTTCTGAGAGAGTAGGAGAAGGAGAAGAAAATGAAGATGGAAGGAGCTTCGTCCTACGACTGTGACGCTTGCGAATGCGATGTCCAGTGTGAGTCCTGCTCTGTTGAGAGAGATTTGCAAATCACAAGAGAGAGCCCAACGTTCAACAGAGAGTCAAGATCTCTTCCATGGGATTGTCGTCTAGTTTGCCTTTCAAGGAAAGAGGAGATACAGAGAGCTTGAAGATGAGATAGATATAGAGTTGGGTTTATAACATTGGCTTATAAACGAGTGAGATTTCGTGTTCAGTTTTGTCATTTAAGTGATAAATTGTTCTCCGTGTTTCCATTTAACAAGGAATAATTTTTCAAAAACTTCAAGAACATCTTTTTATTGTTTTGTAAAAACAGATACTCATTTAACTCAATTTCTTAAAAATTGTTCTTCAAAAACACTACCAAGCAAGCAAAAAATATGTTTTATGATTTTTTGTAACTCTAAAAACAGAAAACTGTTTTTAGAGTCACAATCCAAGCAAGCCCCTACTTTCTCACATTCATTTTCATGGTTTTCTTCCATCGCAAATAGTGAGTATTTTTACAATATCTTGCATTGCCTAGTGGCTAGGGATGGGTGGGGATTGCTTTTTGCCTTGTTTGGAGTGTATTGGGTTATGCCGCCTGACCCGCCTTCCACGAGGAGATTACTTGCAGCTTGGGATGAATGTATGGTGAGGAAACAAGCTTGAGATACTTGGGAGGGTTGCCCCATGCTGGCCATGGTGGGGTTTATGGCGAGAGAGAAATAGGAGATCCTTTGATGTGGTAGAGACTCCTATTTGGGTGCTCAAATTCTCTATGCTCTGGTCGTTACTTTTCTGGATTCATGGTCGATATTGTAAATCTATGGAGGAGCTTTTGTTGTTTGTGGATAGCTTGAGATTATAGTGAATTTTTTTGTTTTCCCTAGTTTGTAAGTGGGATGGGCGCTCCCTTTTTGAGTTCCTTCAATAAATGCCTTATCAAAAAGGTTCACCACATTATTGTTGTAATTGGAGTGGGAGCCAAAGGGACTTCATAGATACAGAATTCAACCAAGAATTCAGCATTCAAACCGTTGCTTTGGAGATTGAAGGATGACGGAGTATTAGATCACTTTGAAGAAGGCAGATCGTTTTGGATAAAATGATTTCATTGACAATCAACAATAGCGAAGATTGGGGAAGGCTTGGTCGGCAGCTATTGGGCTCATCATAATTGCAATTTCAAGTGAAGTAACCAGGCATAAGATTATAACACTTATTTTCAAAAATTTAGCCAAGTATATTCACAGCAGCAGATTAAGTCAAGTTTGGTACAACTTTTGTTTAATATAGTGGATTGCGTTGCACGTTTTTTCCCAAAAGAATTTTCCACGTAAGAGTCTGGTGTCTTTTATCCTTTATGAAACAAGGAAACAGCCTCTTCGCATGCGAAGGTAAGGTTGCATACATTTGACCCTCCCAGACGCCGCAATGGCGGGAGCCTTGTGCACTGGGTTTGTCCTTTTTTGCCTGCTTGTTTGTCATTGATTAATTAGATTAAATTATCAATATGGAAATTATCAAAAAAGCTAAAACCAACCAACACCAACCTCTAAGTCATTGGAATTGTGTAAACTCAATGGGAACCCTTGTTACTAGTGCAACTCTCATGTTCATCTTGTTTTCAAGATTGCCAAGCATCTCTATTTTAAAATGGGTTTACGCTACTAAATTAAGTGTTGGGGAGCAACTTGGATGTGTAGACCGAGTGCCTAAAATAACAATTTTTTTTAAAAATTTCTGGACACATCTATGGTGTCAAACACGTGTCTAGGAGTGTTCACACGAACATAACACCTTAATAGGAGTAACCGAGCTTCTTGGGCGGACATGATCAACATGACCCAATCCAGTGGAATCCTAGTGTATTTAGTTTGATGGATTCATTAAGGTGACCTCATCTCGAGATATATACACAACTTAACACGCGGACATGACCAACATGACCCAATCCAGTGGATTCCTAGTGTATTCAGTTTGATGGATTCATTAAGGTGAACTCATCTCGAGATCTGCACACAACTCAACCAAACTTGAAGAGAAGACATTCTCATATGACATATGCCCTTACGACGTGACAACACTATAAAAATACTACATCTACCATACATGTCACTATTCAATCAACATGTGGAGGTATTTGATTGCACCACAATGATATTTATGGGGAAGGTTTGCCGCTTCAGCCTCACCCTATAGCTGAAATCCCCTGCCCTCTAGCCACAACAACACTGTTTTGTTCCAAGGACAGCCCTAGTGCAAGTGGAGGCACTCCATTGGCCCGAGGTAGAACCACTTCATTTCGTCAACAACAAATAGACACTCGTCCTACATGTAGGGGCAGGAAAAAAAAAAAAGAATGCATCCGTAGTTTGTCTCATCTACATAACTTATGTTAGATTCAAAACCTCATGATTATCCTTAATTCCTTACCCAGACCTTACCTCAAAAAAATTCATTTGTTATCTTAACAAGGCCCCAGTGTTGTTAAAGGCGCGCCTGGGCGCGCGCCTAGGCGCCAGGCGCATACAGGCGCAGCTTTAGCGCCTGTTGTGTACCTAGGCGAGGCGACCTTCATCAGGCGCGCGCCTGTGTTGCGCTTCTACTATTTTTCCAGGCGCGCTTAGTCGCGCCTAAGTGATATTTTTTTTACTTTTAATATTTTTCTCTCAAGCCAAAAAGGGCAATTTTGGCTGCTTCTGGACTTCTATTCAAAATGAAAAAATATATAAAAGAGGGAGTCCAAGAGACCACGCAAGTTACGCAACATCTACGTGAAGAGGCCACATCAAAAACGAAAGGTTTCAGAGCCCTAGTCCCAAAGGAGTTCAGCCTTGCAGACGATCACAGATTTCACAGCACAGGTCAGTTCTCTCTCGCCTCCTCCTTCTTCTTCTTCTTTTTCATCTTCTCTCTCTTCGTTTTTTTCTGTTGGGTGCTCTGTTTTTTGTTGTTACAGACTTACAGTGTTCTCTAAATTCTCTTCGATGATTTCTTCTTGCAGAGCCAGAAACCAAAAGGACTACACCAAGCACTGAAGACCTAGTTGCAGAGAAGTTGAAGACGCACAGGTCAGTTCTATTTTCTTCTTCTTCTTCTCTGTTCTTCTCTCTTCCTCTCTGTTCTCTGTTCTCTCTTTTTCTTCTGCTTCTCTGTTCTTCTTCTTCTTCTATCTCCTCTATTCGTCTACTTCTTCTCTCTTCTTCAGTTCTTTTTCATCTACTTCTTCTCTCTTCTTCAGTTCTTCTCTGTTCTTCTTCTTCTCTCTCCTCTGTTCGTCTTCTTCTCTTTCTTTTTTCTGTGCTCTGTTTTTTTCTTCTCTTCTCTCTTCTTCTTTTTCCCTGTTCTTCTCTCTTCTTCTTCTCTCTTCCTCTCTGTTCTTCTTCTTCTCTCTCCTCTGTTCGTCTTCTTCTCTTTCTTTTTTCTTTTTTCTGTGCTCTATTTTTTGCTTTATCTTCTCTTCTCTATTTTTTCTTCTTTTCTCTCTTCTTCTTCTTCCCTGTTATTCTTCTCTCTTCTTCTTCTTATTCTCTGTTCTTCTCTCTTCCTCTCTGTTCTTCTTCTTCTTCTTCTTCTGCTTCTCTGTTCTTCTTCTTCTCTCTCCTCTGTTCGTCTACTTCTCTCTTCTTTAGTTCTTCTTCGTCTACTTCTTTCTTCTTCAGTTCTTCTCTGTTCTTCTTCTTCTCTCTCCACTGTTTGTCTACTTCTTTTCTTTCTTCTCTCTTTTTTTTGTGCTCTGTTTTTTGCTTTATCTTCTCCTCTGTTTTTTCTTCTCTTCTCTCGATTTTACAGTCTTCTATATTCTTCTTCTCTGTTCTTGTACTGCTGTCTTGCTGTCTTGTGCTTTCTTTTTTTAAACAATTTTTTTTTCTTTTTTTGGTGCTGTCTTGTTCTTTTTCTTTTTAACATATATATATTTTTTATTCAATTTTACCTCTTGGGTTTGCAGTTTGCTAACTTTGCTCAATTGAATAGTTTAGATTTTTTTTTCCACTAAGTTAAATGATATCCTAAATGGCAATTAGCTGTTAGCTTGTTGCCTCTTGGGTTTGCTGAATTAAGTAGCTTGTTGCCTCTTGGATATCCTAATTATTTTGTACTAATTTCATATTTCAATTGTGCGCCTCGCTTCACTCAGGCTCGCGCCTCGCCTTGCGCCTAGCGCCTAGGCTCCAAAGGACCTTGAGCGCCTTAGTGCGCCTAGGGCCTTTAATAACACTGCAAGGCCCTAAAGTTGAGTCTTTAGTGACCTAAAATGCCACTTTCTCCCTCTTTGGTGAGTTAGCCTCGACTTCTACCCTAGCCCAGTCGACTAGGGAGTTCCATCATATTGCATGTGATACCTTTTATCTTTTATACATCACCTCGAATAGGAGAAGCGGTTTGATTCAAACTAAAAACAATGGCAAGAGGAAGGCCAACAAGAATGTAGATCTGGTCATGAGAAAAGACATAATTGCCAATGATCAACAAATAACAATACAGCACATATTAGATATGAGTGGAGAAAAGGGGACTGTTTAGCCAAAACCTGATACTTGGGATTACCGGAATTATTTGGCTGAAAAGATTTTCGTAACTTGAGAGCCAAGGAAGTCAAAAACTTTGAAACCTGAGCATCAAATAGCTACTTGGTATGCTGAACTACATTTTTAATTTATTTCCAAAATCAAAACTTAACAACAAAAAAAAAGATTAAATTTCATTTTCATTCTATTCCCTCAACTTTTCAATATCAAAACAAGTGGTACAAGTTCTTTCAATGGCCGGAAAACAAGCATACTCCTCATGCCATATGTGAGGATACAAATTTTATGACAAAAACAAGGAATAAAAACGAAAAAAAAAAAAAAAAGTAAACCATAATTTCTTCCTTAAACAGGCAATGATCTTGAAATACTCAGAACAACATACCTGTACCATTTCACTGATGAAATTCAAACCCCCAGGTCCAATAATTGAACCAGCAAGAAGATAACCAACAATAACCTGCCACAGCCACAGGTAGCCATTAAGAAACAAGAGACGACCATAATTTGCACAGAGTGAATGTATATGGAATTATGGATCCAATGCAGAAGCAACCAAAAAAAAGAAGCTACCAACTAAAAATACAAACCGGTTGTCCCAGGCAGGAAAAGAAAATTCCACCAATGGCAGCAGAAACTATAACCACCACCAAGTCTGAAATTAGCCTGCACAAATTCAACATGATAAACCAGAGAGCAATAGATGAAATAAAAAATTTAGAACATCAACCGTTCGTCAATAACACCCCCAGAAACTCAAATAATTCATGCATAATAGTCAGGAGGAAATAAAAAAGAAATTAACCTTAAATCTACTTGAAGTATTGGATATTTTGATTTCTTATTTGACATCACAAACACATTGTCCTGTCATCGAGTGAGTGAAGCAAGTAAGTGCTAAAGTAGAATAAAGATCAGTTATTTTTTAATTTTTTGCACTAAAGTTTCAATATCTTAAAGAAATTACTAGAGTTTAGTACACCTTTTTATCTATCAAGGTTGCCATGTCATCAGAACCTTCATTTTCCAGGGAAAGAAACTGGAATGATCTTGTACCACTGCCAAGACCAATAGATATAAACAATTAACTTTAGTAAAGTTGATCCGGGTGAAACTGTGAAAGGAAAAAAATATCCTCCATGCACAATCCAACATAAAGTCAACATATTGTTATGCACTAGTTTCCAAATTTCAAATAGAAGTATATGGATATCCTTACTTTGCCTCTTTAGTTTCATTTTTCTTCACCTTGTCATGGCTGATTTTAGCTACAGTCTCCAGTTCAGCCTGAGAAATATAATCAAAATAATTCAATTTTAGCAGAAAAGAAATGCAAAACATTCTAAATTATAGCAAAAGGTTAGATTTATTTAATATACTCCAAGTGGCATGCATAGCCCAAAAGTTTCCCAGTAACAATCGATTTTGGACGTACTACATCCGAATGTTAAATTTTCAAATGGCATCTTAAGAAGCCCAAGATTCCAACAAAATACAGAAGATGCAATAGCCAGGTACACTAACTCTTTGGCATGCCACAAACACAGATTTACAAGTAGCAAGATCCCTGGCTAGACTTTCTTCCCTTCAATTTATTCCCCAGAATTTATTAGGGAGCCATGCTCTTGCCAAAGCATCTAGGGCAGCATTACTGGGGGTAGACATGCCAGCTCAAGTAAGAACCAGGAAAATAAGAAGTTGATATCACAAGTTTGACAGCCAAAAAAAAGGTTCCACAATACATGCGAGACACCTTAGCATATGATATCGGGTGATATCGATTCAAATTGCTGCACATTTAAACAAAAAGTTCAAGAGGAAAATTAAACATACTTGTTGATCAGCTACACTGCTGTTAAAGCTACTTCGATCAGAACCTAGAAAAAAAGAAAGCAGAATCAGTATCAACTAAACATCCATTATAAAGCATCAATGATGAACAGGAGAAGGCCATCCCCTTCTATCACATTAAAACTACAGTGTCAGAATCAGAATCTCATTGTAAGTCCAAGAATTTGGTGTATATTTCGAGTCTGTTTCAGGTGACTTTCATTATTATAATCAAGCATATCATATATCAATTAAAAAATTCTTCAAGTCTACATTTCAATGCAAATGATTTAACAATCAGAATTTTCCACACAAGGATGATGACAGAATACCAAAAGATGACAGCAGAGACCACTACTACCCAAAGAGTCTGTTGTTTTTCAAACAAAACTTGAGATATTTTTAAGCAAGATTTTTTTTTTTTTTGACAAGTCTAAGCAAGACTTGATGTGACCAAGAATATCTTCAGAAATTCCACTTGAAACTTGTATGTAGTATCGACTGGGATAAACCTCCAACATATGATGCAAAATGTGATGATCCACTTGAGGTCATTGGACATGATTGAATTAAGAACTTGATGGTTCAAGTGACGAAGATTAACAAGGTAACCATAATAGGAAATTGGTAGGTTCCATTGAATTTAAAAAATTTCAAGTGATCAATGCAAGCTGACTGATATTTGATAGTAAAACTCGTGAAACTTTTCTTATAGTAAAAATGACAAACAAAAAAAACACATAACAAATTGAAGTAGAATGAATCTTCCACCACAATTGCTGATGAATTCTCAGAATAATGAGTATTTGATCTTGGATCCATTGAAATTTGGAGTTCGTACTTCTTGGTTACAGCTCAATAATTGACTACTTATCGAAAGTAATAATCCGTAAAGAAGATTTTCACATTAGATAGAAGAATTAAGACTAATTATGGCAAAACTCTAGATTGAACCATTCAAGTGGAAAGGTAAGGTTTGGAGCATGTTTGGACTTCACCATTAACTTATAGATCGAAATATTAAGTGCATTTTGCAGGAATCCTACTTCATTATAAAATTCGATAATGAATTTTCTCCATACAGGGGAGAGTTGTGCTGCATTCCCTCTTAAGTCATCAGATGATGTTGGAAACTGTGCAGTGTGTGGCTATGCGCATGATTTGGAAAGGTATAAGATTTTAAATCCAATCCAAAAAATAATTCATACTTTTGAGATAGCTAAAGTGACATATAAGTAAATTAAGTGAATCAGTGTCGAATTTGACTGCATGTATTACAGCCAGGGAAGAGCCTTGAATTTGTCCAGGCAATAATCAACTTGGTTCCAACAGACTACACTCACTTTTTACCATGCGTAACTCTTATTTCCAAGGCCCCTTTTGATTCCCTTTCAGATCCTATGGTCTTGAATAAGTATAGTTATCAATTACAATTTTTGATCTTCTTTTGTTCATTATCTATGAAGTCTTCCTAGAAAGTGATTTTTTCTTTGAAAATCCACAAATTTCTGGAGAGTTGTTTCATGCCTCCTCTATATAAATCTTGTTCATTTTGTTCTTATTCTATCGGTGGACTCCTAAGGGCGGGAAGCTGATTTTATTCCTTAAACTTTTCAATTGTATTACCTCCAACCTCTCTATTTTTCCAGCATCAAGGATTTCTCTGGTTAAAGGGGATGTTGGAGGTTAAATTGTGTTTGGGGGAAGTTTTAGAGTGACGGTAGTTTTACGAGAGAAAGAGAGAAAAAATTTCTTCTTAGGATACTTTTAAATAAAAAATATGTAAAATTTCTCCAAGGGTAAATTCAAAAAAATGTCTTTTTCGTCACACTATAAGTGAGTTTCAAAAAGTAAGGAAGGATAATATGTTCCATGAAGATGAGAACTGAGGAGGAAGTTGTGACAGAAACTTGAAGGGTTCTACGTAAAAATAACTTTAGCTTGTTTCTACACATCGTATATTCGTCAAAAAGACAACTTGAACCCTTTATCTTTTGCAGAGAAAGTGGTAGCTAACCCAACAGAGGGCAAGCTGCCCCACCAATTTTTGAGGAGCAAAAAACACACCCGTACGCATCAAACGAGCCAGTTCCAAAGCCTTCCCACTAAGGCAGCCTCAATGGCGGTGAAACAACTTGGACCTAACGTCTACTAAATATCAATGGCATCTTCACTTAACTTATGATCCAACGAAGAAGAAAAAAATGAACCACCAAACACAGCATTTTCTTACCCATAGACAGACCCTACTCACGTATTTCCCACTACCTCTTTTCTGTGTGTTTGAAAATGCTGTGAGTTTAACCGCTTTACACTTTTTGAGTGACAACACTGATGTAGTAGACTGCAGAACTCAGGCAGTTCGAGTTGGGTTTTGTCAAATTAAATTTAAGAGTTACAGAAACAAATAATTTTACCTATTGCGAAAATTTTAAAATCACAATTCTATGTTCTCAAACAACATAAATAATTTTAAATGGCAAGGTTTTCACAATCAATCCAATTAATTCGCATGGTTAACTCTCAGATTAAACCAAATAAGGTGAATTCAATAAGAAAAGTGGAATGAAGAAGATAAAAAAGAAAAGAAACCCTAACCTTCCGGCTGATCATTCTCGGAAAATTCATGTTCAAGAACCTTATCGAACATTTTGGCAATACTGCCTTCGCCGGAGGGCGATGACGACGAATTAAGAGAGAGATTGCCGTAAAATCTTTCTCTGATTTCTTTATCAGATCTCGCTGAAACAGAGGCGATCGCGCAAAACGTCAACAGAACAAGACAAATCCAGAATCCAAAGTTCTCTCGTTTTGCGCTAATCACCGCCATTATATATATATATATATATGTAGTGAGAGAAAGAGAGAGAACTTCAAAGCAGATCGCAATTCATGTGAAGAGTGTGAGAAGAGAGAGAATTTCACAGCAGAAGTTGATGCACGCAGGCAAGAGAGAGAGAGAGATTTCGTAGATGGAAGGTAAAATGCAATCGTAAATGGAAGAGAGTCTAAGTTTGAAGCATCTTCAACTACGTTTGTCTTCAACTACGTTTCAATGCTCGATCGTTAGGCATTTACTGTACAGAATACTAAATACATTATCACATCTCCATTTTTTTTTTATTAAGTACATAATTGCATATACATTATCGCATTGAACATGTGACTATTACACAAATTTTTTTTTTTTTTTTTTGGATAAGTACATAATTGCATATACGTTATCACATTTCCATTCAAGATGTGACTCTATTTTATTTAAATGAAATTTAATATTTTTTTTATAATTACATAATTGCATATTCATTATCACATTTTCATGAAGATGTGGCTCTATTTCATATAAATGAAATTTAATGGATCACAGTCAATGTGGTATTATTTTGATCTATTAAATTTAGCTGACGTGACAATATTTTTTTATTTTTTGATAAAATTTCAAGACTTCTCTAGCATTACTCTTGTTTTTAATTTAGTAAATTACATTAACATCTCCTAAATAGCATAAATCACTCTTGTGCTTTCAAAAATAACAGTATTGTCTATTAATAAAAATTGTGAAATAACAAATATACCCATGTATTTTATTGTTATTTTTTTTATAAAAAAAATCTTGTTTTGTAAAGAGACATTTATACCCCTCCACAACTTCTAAAATTTTGAATGAGTAGAGACACAAAACATGACGATGTTGGAGATATATTGATATGTATATTTAGGGTTAAAGTTAAGGTTTGGTTTACAATTTTTCTTTGATATACATATGAAACGATATATCAATCTCTTCATTGCAAGGTCTTCCTAGCTTTGTTCCTCTGTTCTCTTCTCGCTTTCTGACAATCCATTACTTCTTCGAATGAGTTAAAACTGAATTTTATGTTGTGCTGGGTCAGATCTTCCTATATGGTAACCCATAATATGGCCTTTTTTATTTCAGACACAAACAACACAAAAATCTCTAGTGCGATGTGAGACGCAAATAACTGTAGCAAAGAAAAAAACTTTTCGGCGTAGATGAAGTGCTGAAGTCGATAGTAAATTCTGGTGAAAAGGTAATATCGGCTCTACGATGATGATTGACTGGATTAACGGCAAGATCTATAGGCGCGATGATAGAAAAAGTGATCTGAATTATGATCAACGACGACCACCAATGTTCTAACAATAGCGCAACTCCAATGATGATTTTGGCGATGTGATGACCTCCTCCTATTGTTCTTCTCTTCTTTTCTTTTGGTGATGGTGCGGATTGCATGGTTGGTTTGTGTTTGGGGTTGGGTGACGGGCTAATGGTGGGTTTCATAGTGGGCTTGTAGTGACATTTTTGTTTTATTTGCTTATTATTTGGGTATACAGTTATTTCCATATAGATTTGCTGGGTTGTGAGATTGTATATTGGTGGTGGTTTAGGTGAAGGTAAATGTGTTTTATTTGGGGTTTGGTTTATTTGGGTTTCTTTAATGAATAGTAAACTTAATAATGTGAAAGATTTCTTGGGGCTATTTGTGGTTTGATTCGTTTGTTTAAAGCTTCGGTTAATCTATGGATGATGATTTTGGAACTTTGGTTACTCCATTTCTATAGAGTGCACCACCATTGAAAGATCATCTTGTGAATCATGAATGAAAATATGAATTGAAGTCTCTCATCGTGATTAATTAATTATCAATTAAAATTATTCCACTTGCAATAGCACAAATCTTAGTAGAATAGGGTCAAAGTGAGGATGTCGAACCACAAAGATTGTTATTACGTTTGTATTGAATTTGTAGGATTAATTCTAATTCAATTAAAGAAAGAGATTACTGAATTTTGTTTTAAATCTAAAAATTAACTAAGTGAAGCAAGTAAACTAGAAGTAAGAAAATCTATAAAGTGAAGATAAGATGAGATAAATCTAAAGTTTTTGACTTCACCACTAACCTTACAATTAATGGTCAATTAAATTAATTATGGAGAATTATATCATGCATAAGTTAAGTTTCAGAGGCTACAAGCTCACTTTCAACAGTCAAGAAGATAATATATAATTAAAGCTAAGCATAAACTATCTTCAATTAGTATGTACCATCTACCTATCTACTCTATTCTAGGGTGTAGAATGGTTCATCTTCTTTAAGCGTAATTCATCAAAAATTTAATTATATATTCAATTAATACCATTATGTAATAATCACTCTCATAATCACAGAAAATAAGAGAGATTGAGTTCAATTACAACAACTAAGTATCTAAGACAAGAGAAAAAATCATTGAAACTAAATATAAACTTTATTGCTCTATTCTTCAATAATAGAATCCTCTAAATTACACAATCTATGCATGAATATAAAAATCTCCAATAATTAGAACAATCAAACCATTGATACTTAGTTAAGGCTACATCAAAACTCTAGTGGAAGTACTAGCCGCTCATGGTAGTGATCGTGGCTAAGTGTATTAATTAAATTATATCACTTCGCAATAGAACGAATTCTTTGCAGAATAAGGCTATCGAAGGGGTGTCGATTCTCTGGGACTGTGGTCTGACTGTATTGGATGGATAAAATTAATTCTAATTAAATTTAGAAAGAATAGAGTGCTAATTTTGATATTCTAAATTAACTAATGGAAGCAAATAAACAAAAACAAGAGAAACTAAGGAGTGTAGAAAATATGAGATAAATCTAAGGTTATTGACTTCACCACTAACTTCACAATCAATGGTCAATTGAATTAACTATGGGGAATTATATCATGCATAAGTGGTGTCAGTGGCTACAAGCTCACCTCCAACCATCAAGAGGATAACATATGATTACGGCTAAGTCATTGACTATCTTTGATTGGTTTGAGCCATCTACCTAACTACTTTACTCAATGGTGCAATATGATCCATCTTCTCTAGGCATAATCCATAAAAGCTTTTAATGATATATTCAATGATTACCATTGTATAATAATCACTCTCATAATCACAGAAAATAAAAAAGATTGAGTTCAATTACAATAATTAAGTATCCAAGATAAGATAAGAAATCATTAAAACTGAATATATAAGACTTTTATTGCTCAATTCTATAAGAAGAATCCTCTAAATTACATAATCTATGCATAAATACAAAAATCCCCAATATTAGAACAATCAAACCATTGATGCTTAGTTAGGGCTACGATATCAAAACCCTAGTGGATGAACTAGCCGCTTATGGTAGAAGAGACTACTTCAACTGTCACGCCCCGGAATCCGGGCCCCGAGACTCCCCCAGACTGACTCGAATCCCGAGTGTGAACCTGTCCATTAATTCCTAATGGACCATCTTAACCTTTCATTACCACGGAAGTCTAGTCACCCACTTGTAATTACCTATGCACAAGTCAACATCACCTAACTTCAATGGCCTCAACCAAACAACCCTTCGAATGCTTCCAACCCACAAATACGAACATATAACTCCTTGTGATTTTATAATTAATGTCTAAAAATGAAACCATTGGAAAGAGGGTTGAAAAATACACAATTTTAAAAAAAGAATCATCGAAATCCGATTTGAAACGAAAGAGATATGCCCCTTTGAAGTTGGACAAAACACTGTTTGAATAGTGCATACTGTAAAAGGGGATCGATCGCCCAAGGTTGACCGAGGCCAGATTTTGGCCTTTTACAGGGACGATCGATCGCCGTAAAAGAGGGCAATCGATCTCCGTAAATCCCTGGCGAATTTTTGCAACCCTAATTTAACTATAACTTCACCCAAACTTCAAATTTGAATATCTCACAATCTATAAGTCCGTTTGACCTGAAATTTGGCATGGATCATCCTCAACATGTCTAGCATCCAACCCAATTAGAATCATCTAAAAATACCAACCAAAACTTGGGTTATATCCAAATCAATGATTATGGGTCGAAAATTAAACCATTACACTAAAACATGCATATCTTCCTCATTTTATATCCAAACAAAGCCCATGACCTATCAAATTGAAGCTAATACAATTATCCTTCAATACATATAAATTTTATCCACATTATAAACTCAAAATGGACACTTTTGGGCACGTGTCCCCCCAATGGCTACTCTAATGCCTTAATGGTCATCAAGTATATTCACACAACATGCATTTCACATTTGAAATGTAATTCCATCAATTTTTTCTATCATCTTCATTCAAAAACTCATGCATACATGTATTCCATAATCCATTAACTCATAATTATCCATACAAGAAGTCATAATCCAAGAGAAAAATAGGTCTATAGTGCCATACTTTTCCAACACATACACTTTTCTCAAGAAACACATATCATTCATATAATTTTCCAAGTTTATAGTCATTACAAGAGTTCATACATAAGGTTCAAAATGCAACGCATTCTACCATGACTACAACTAGATCATTACCGTGCCACAAGCCGGCACAGATAGCCAAATGTACAAATATCCAAAATGTATCAAAATGCTACTAGAATTCCACTTGGACACTTAAGTCCCATCCGTCATTGGCGCCTTATCTGTAAAAGAGTTTAGAATAAAGGTGTGAGCACCACTGCGGCTCAGTAGAGATATCCCAACCCCCCTAAGTGCCTACTCGACACCACCTACATGAATGCATGTCACCACATTTCATGTATCATTCAACATATGCCATGTTCATTCACAAGCGATGCATATATAAATAAGAATGCATTAAGCACGCGTATCATGCTTCACAATTTAAAATGAAAGCAATAACATACCCTCGTTCCTCTCTAGGACTTAACCCGGTACCCTAACATGGTTTTTGACCAACCATATAACCTGGGACACCTCTCACAACCGTCTCCCGACTTTGGCCCACTCCGCCAACGACATACTTTTGAGGCAATATTTTGCTTTACCCATTGGTGATTAGACCATATCAGCACCGTCACCACATGTTTGGTTACTCAAGGTGATTAGCCCATATCAGCACCGTCACCGAGTGTTACGCGGCTCAAAGTGGTTAGTCCATGTCAGCACCGCCACTGAGCATAATTGAATTTAAGGTGATTAGTCCATATCAGCACCGTCACCGAATCATTGAGTGGCTCAAGGTGATTAGTCCATGTCAGCACCGTCACCGAGCATAATTGACCCAATTGACCAACACCTAATATAGACCACTCTCCCCGTTTCCTCACAACGGCCCATATATGCATTTCGAACATATCGTAATCAAGCACTCAAAATTCATGCTTCACAATGCATTCTCTAGTTATAAAGGAACATAGCATGCATTTCATCTCCATAAAACCACACATAGCCTATATATGAATAACTCATACATATACCCTCTCATATGCATGCAACTTCAAAATTTAGCATGTTTTTCTCATACCACACTAAATGCATAAATTTAGCACATAGAGCTCATATGCATTTAATCATCACACATTTCACATATAATCACATCAATATGTCATACATTTCACATATAATCACATCAATATGTCATACATTTCACATTTATCACATATACTCCAAATTGAGCATATTATCATACATACTCACAATTTCTCAATTTATGCACATTGAACCCACATGTTATACTCAACACAAGGTACGCTATCTTGCAAGGAAAAGGAACTCAAGAGAAGTAGAACACATCCATCCCTCCCCTCTCACTACCGCAAAACATGCAAAACACAACCTATACCTTCCATCATCACCCAAAATCCTAGAATCAACAAGTAGAAGAGAAGGAGAACCCCTACCTCAAAATCCAAGCTTAGAAGTGGAAGACCCAAATTTCACCAAGCTTCAAACTCCTCCAACGGTAAATTTTCACTGATCAAATCGAAGAGGAGAGTGAGGAGAACAACTTTAATTCTTGGCTTTACCCTCAAATCTCACTTTTAGGCCCTCAAAACTTAGAGAGAAGGAGAGAAGAGAACTTGTAGAGAGAGAGAGAGTGGTAAAGTCTACAGGAAAGAAGAATTTATCAACCTGAAGGAGCATATCCTCAATAACACCACGAGGTACCTTAACTGAACAATCTGCTAATTGGAGTACCACATTCGTGGGTTTCAACTCACCAAGACCTAGTTGCTCGTAAATAGAGTAAGGTAACAAGTTGACACTCGCACCTAAGTCAAGCAAAGCTTGCTCAATTTTTTGATCACCTATGGTACATGAAATTATTGGACATCCAGGATCCTTAAATTTAGGTGGAGTGCGATGTTGGATGATTGAGCTAACTTGCTCAGTGAGGAAGGCTTTCTTGTGCACATTCAAGTCACGTTTGACCGTACACAAGTCTTTCAAGAATTTTGCATAAGAGGGGACCTGTTGAATTGCATTGAGAAATGGAATATTAATTTTGACTTGTTTAAACACTTCCATAATCTCATCATAATGATTCCCCTTCTTAGGCTTTTGAAGTCTTTGAGGATATGGTGCAGTAGGAACAAAGTTCCTAACTGGTGGACTTATTGGAGATGGTGGGTCAAGACTAGGGACTTGAATTTCTAACTCAACTTCAGATGTAGTTTTGTCCTCCTTTCTTAAACTGCTAACATGGTCCTTTTCAATTTTCTCATTATGTATAGGCATTTGGACTCCATTATTAACTTGTTTACCTAATCTTAGGGTTGTGATAGAATGAACCTGCTCATGTGAAGCAGAAGTGGTCGGGTCACTAATATGAAACTGGCCCTTTGGGTTAGGCACAGGTTGACTAGGAAACTTTCCCTTCTCCCTCTCTCCTACAACAGTGGCTAATTGACCTATTTGCATTTCTAACTTAGAAATTGACTGACTGGTCTGTTGCATGAACTGTTGGAGAGTATCCTCTAAAGTTGGTCTTTGTTGAGGCGGGGGAACATACAGAGGGGTATTTTGGGACATGGAAGGATATAAAAATTGTGTTTGCCCTTGGGGTTGCATAGGTTGCACCCTCTGGTTGTTCCAAGGTTGGTCTTGCCTCCAAGAAAAATTAGGGTGGTTCCTCCAATTAGGATTGTATGTGTCAGAATAGGGGCTGCTAAATGGTTTCTTATAGGAATTGAGTGCATTGGCTTGTTCGGTTATACATTCATGAAAAGATGCAATAGATGGACAAGTTTGCGCTGTATGAGAAGTACTTTCACACAATTGACACATCTCATTAATTGCACGAATAGAAGAATTACTTCCTTTACTCATCTCTATAGCCTCTACTTTCCTAGTTAGACTAGCTATCCTCGCACTCAAATCGGTCTCCCCTCGGACCTCATAAATTCCTCCCTTTTTGGGTTCTGAGAGCACTGATAGACCACTCCTTTCAACCCTCCCTGAGTACTCCCATTGTTGAGAGTTCTCTGACAACGCATCAATAAATTTCCATGCGTCATCCTCATTCTTAGACATGAATTCTACCCCACCTCGTGACTCAATTAGTTGATGATTATAGGGTGACAACCCCTCATAAAAGAATTAAACTAATTGCCACTTGGCAAAACCATGATGTGGACACTTAAGGAGAATATCATTAAATTTCTCCCAACATATGTAAAACTCTTCACCCACTTTTTGAGTAAATTGCATGATATTTCGACGAAGGGAGTTAGTTTTGTGCATGGGAAAGAACTTGGTAAGGAATTTAGTGCATAACCCATCCCATGAATTGACAGACGCGGGTTCCAGTGAGTATAACCAAGATTTTGCTTTCTCTTTCAAAGAGAATGGAAATAACCGCAATTTAATTGACTCCTCATAAATATGTTGAAATTGTAGTGTGGAGCAAATCTCTAGAAATTCCTTAACATGGAGGTATGGGTCATCAGAACTAAGACCTCTAAAAGTGGGCAGTAAATTAATTACCGCCGCCCCTATCTCAAAATGTCCCTGTTGGGTAGCAGGTAACATAATGCAAGATGGGTTTGTAATCTGCACGGGAGTGTAATAGTCCTTAAGGGATTTAGTTTCAACGGGATCTGCCATCTTGGGTAAAGAAGGATCTCTAACACTAAAATTTTTCACACCCTTTCGAAAAGTTCTCTCAATCTCAAGATCTAATGGAAGCAACTCTAGATTCAGAGATTGACGACCTAACATACACTAAAATGACTCACAAAAATACCAACCAAATAAACAAGCAAATTTTTTTTTTTTTTCAAATTTAATTCAAGGTTAGTGATTTCTATTTTAAATTTTATTTTCCTAAAGAATTATCTGGACTAGTTCCAAAACAATTCTTACCTAGTTTAGACAGCTTCTACTCCCTTTTAGAGGAACTAGAGGATTACCAGTTAAGCCCCACGAACAATACAACCAGGAAAGTTTCTAAGATAGATTGGAGGGGTCACAAATGGTCCCACTTAAAAACCAATCTCCTTAGAACTTTCCTAGACATTGTGAAGTTAGAAGGTGCTCACTGGAGTTACCAAAAGTTAACTCTGTCCAAGAGGGTCCTATAAGCTATGTGAATTTCTATGGCCAATGTCTACTTGATTTTAAATTTAAACTAAATTTGGCTTGGGATAGACAAATGCAAGGAGATTTTTAACCTAGTTGGGCAAGGAATTGGTGATGAAATCCAATCCTTATCTTGTTGGGGGTTTGTGCCCTTACTAAAATTTTAATGTAAGAATGCTAAATTAAAATGCACAAACAAAACACACCATAAAAACAAAAATAAAATAAAAAGTGAATGAGTGTGTGGTCTTTCATTTTTTTTTTTCTAAATAGAGAAAATAAAAATAAAATATAGAATAAACTTGAAGAAAGTGTGACCCTAAGGCTATTTCTAAGTTATTCTATCCTAAAGTTCTCATGCAAAAAGTTATCAACCTAAAACAAAAATCTATATTTTCCTAATCTAAGAAAATAAAAATATAAATAAACGAAAAGAAAAAAAAATGTACTTACTTGGATTCCAAAGTAGTGCCCAAGAACATGCGAAAAAGACAATTTTCAACAATACCACCTATAAAATTCAAGAATTATCAGGTAAAACAATAACAATAAAATAAAACTAAAAATAAAATAAAATAAACCTAAAAAAAACTAAACTATAACAATAAAGAAAAAGTTTTTTTTTTTATAATAAAAAGAAAAAAAAAGAAAAAAAAACTAAATTATAACTAGTAGAAGAATTAAATCAATCGAAATTTGATTAGTTTTCTTGTTTGCAATTCCCCGGCAACGGCGCCAAAAACTTGATGTTGTTTTAAAATTGTTAAATAACTCGCAAGTGTACGAATCTATTAAAGTATAGTTCGGCAAGAACGAGGTCGAACCCAAGGGAATGCTTTGAGAAGAAAAACTAATACAAATTCAAATTAATTTAAAACTAATCTAGTTTAAACACAAGTTTAGTTGATTTGAGAGAAATTAAACTAACATGAAAATAAAATAACACTATTGAAATCAAATAAAGAAAATAACTAAGGTTTTGGATTCCACCACCATTAAATCCATGAAGTTTCTAATATTCATTTATTAATTCCCAAAGTTAGAGTAGCAATCAAGAAATCAATCTATTGCTTACTCAAGATTTAACAATAAAGCACTATGAAAAATATATTAAAAGGTAGATTTTCCTTCGCTTCACTTGTGTAAAATTCTAAGCATCCTATGTATCCAATTTAATGAAAAACATAAGATCAAAGATTATCACTTTTAAGAAATACAAACCCAAGCTTAGATTAATTATAATACTTTCTAACTACCACATATACATGATATAGATGGTGAAAGAATTATAAAATAATTAATCACAAGAAGCGAAAATCATAAGCAATTAAATCACACACATGAGAATCAATTAATGAACAAAAGAACTTCACTTCATTAATGGAGGTTTCCTCCTCAACCCTAGTTGAGGAGTTTAGTTACACATGGTAGAAGAAGAAGATAACAAATAAATAAAAGATATAATAAGTAAATAAAATTCGGATTATCTCTGTCTTCTCTGCCTTGGCCTCCACTTCTTTTCTCTACCCCCAAAACAGCCTCCAATTCACCTCTTTATACCCCAAGAGAATACATAAAGTCCTAATCCAATTAGGAGATAAAGTCCTAATCCAATTAGGAGAAAATTAGGGTTTTCCCACAGCCCAAAATAGGTATATTTTTCTGCTGACATTCGGCCCAAGTTTTGACCCAGTAAAAGTTCGATTCATGAAATTTATGTGAAATACAAAAGTGTGCAGAATCGAATTTCGTTCAATTTTCGCAAGAATTAAGTCGAATTGACGCTCGGAAATAAGGTTTTCAGTCCACTTTCCAAAATGGGATTAAAACTGGATTAAGTGTAGAATTGGGCTTTAGGCCTGTAATCTTCTTAAGCAGTTGTAATTTTCTTGAACCTCTTCCTTGGGCTGATTTGAGTTGAAATATGGAGTTAAATGGACCCATTAGATGTAGGCTTCATATAACCTTCTTAAATATCATCTTTAAAAGCCCAAAATCATGATTTTATCTGAAATAATCATTAAGGCCCTGAAAAAGACAGAAAATACAAAAACAGAGTAAAATCACATATAACCTATTACTAAGAGAATAAAATATGCAAATTAAGAGGCTAGAATGCGTAACATTCAACGCCGATCACCGGCCAAGAGAGAGAGAGGAGTGAAAAATCTGATTTTCCCCTCTTTTTTTCCATGTATATATCATATATGTATAATATATTTGGCCCTTTGCAACTAAACCCTCCACCTCTCCTTATTTGCTCCTTGTTATGGGTCATTTGCACTTATTCGCAAACTAGCCTTTCCTCTTCTTCTAAAACTTCACTTAAGTCCTTAAACTTACATCCATACCCCCACAACACTTTCTAGAGTCCGTAGTTATTTTTCCCGGGTCACCCGAACCCATTTCGGTCCCACACCCAAGTCAAAACATAAAGAGACATAAAGAGATCATTTAAGTCCACTAAGCATGTTATCAAACAATTAATAATGCTTAAAAGTTACCGACCCGTAATTATAATTTAAAAAAAAAAATTCGGGTCATCACATCAACTGTTGAGGAAGAGGACGTCATCTTCATGGAATACGCGCAAGACCTTGTTCTCCAATGGTTCTCCACTCCAAAAGCTCTGCAAGTTTTTTGTTTAAGCTTCCTCCATACAACCCCCAATTTGTTACTTTTAATGGCCCCCAGAATATGAAGTGTCCCCACCTAATTAGGAGACAATTAGGGTTTTCCTGCAGGCCCTAATTAGGTGGGTTTTCCTGCTGACTTGCGGCCTAAAGTTTGAAGCACCAGAAGTTCGATTCACGAAATTTATGTGAAATATAAAAGTGTCCAGAATTGAATTTCATTTAACTTTGTAGGGAATGGACAATTTTGTTGCTCAGAAATAAGAGTTACAGGCCATTTTCTAAAACGGGATTAAAACTATATTATGCGCAGAATTGAATTTCAATCCGAAGTACCTTTCAATACTTATAATTCTCTTGGGCCTCTTCCTTGGGCTGTTTTGAGGTGAAATGTGG
This sequence comes from Cornus controversa, assembly GCA_026545225.1. Taxonomy (NCBI): domain Eukaryota; kingdom Viridiplantae; phylum Streptophyta; class Magnoliopsida; order Cornales; family Cornaceae; genus Cornus; species Cornus controversa. The sequence continues at coordinate 28,579,257 of CM048850.1, forward strand.
AGTTGAATTGATCCACTTGATGTAGGCTTCTCATAACCCTCTTGAATGTCATCTTTAAAAGCACAAAAATCATAGTTTTAACTGAAATAATAATTAAGGCTCTGAAAATACAGAAAACACAAAAACAGAGTAAAATCACAAATAATCTATCACTAAAAGAATAAAATACGCAAGTTAAGAGGCTAGAATGTGTAACATTCAACGACTATCACACCCCCAAACTTACATATTGCTAGTCCCTTAGCAATAGAATAAAATAAAACTAAAACAAAGAAAACTAACTAAACACTGACTAAACTACGCAACTCCTCTTTCGTGGGAGAAACGATTGCATTTAGCATATGCAACAAGCCTTTGAACCCCTAGTGAACAAGTTATAGTCTCGTGAGAGTTTTTAGAAATGTTACCCATAAACATTCAAACTTTCTGTTTAAATATTAATAAAAAAGAAGATTACAATATATAGTTATAGACTTACATTTAAGAATAATTTTAAACTTTTAAATTTCATAATTCAAAGCAATGGTCCCCATACATACTTCACATCAACACGTCTCAAAGTAACCAACTCTAGCTCCCTCGTGAAAAGTGAACTAGTAATCATCTCATGTGGCATAACCCAGCTCTGAATATATTAAGTCGCATACCCCTTCAAATCACTAGCTCCCCTTATTGAACTCATACTTCCAAACATGAAAACATGACTTTCATTTTTTTTTCTTTTTCATTTTTTTCCATTGATTCATTGGTTGTGTAATGTCTTGGTCCATTAAGCTCTCTAGAAGATCTATGTAGCAAGCTTTCAGTCAATGACTTCCAAACCAGATGAATTTAAGGCACTAGGTGTCAAGACACCCCAAAGAACCTAATAACTTAAATCAGTCAGGCTACAAACCAAGACAACCAATGCTAATATTTTCTCACCCTTACTTTTTGACGTGAACACTCAATGGTTACTAAGGCAAGAGGCCCGATTACTTCGTGAAAAAGATCAAATTGATTTGTTATTCCACAATTATATTCCTTTTTCTTTTTTTTCATTGAAGTCAAGTAAAACACATCATCGGTACTCATTCTCAAGGGATACCAATTACTATCAAGCATATGTATCCCAATAACTCAGAGCCAAAGTTTATACCTCACAAGATTATACTAGTGTGTCTATGTATGTGAGGAAACTAAATCCAATCACCCCCAAAGCATGTCAATGCAAACAATGATTAAAACCACTAAATTCAAATCATAGTTTCTCAAAATTTAAAACATACTCAAAAATTACAAGTCAAGCACTTACATAAAGTATTAAACATTTGAATAATGTAAAAATATCCTATCTAAAAACAAAACAAAAGCAAATAATAAAAAAACTACAAAAAGAAAATAAACAAAAAATCCTAAAACAAAAAGCACATAAAAAGGCAATGCCTCACCCCCAAACTTAAATTGTACATTGTCCTCAATGTACATCAAATAGAAGCATAGAGAAGGGTTGGAACAATATTACCATTAACCTGGAGTAGTGGCAAGAAAATAACACAAACCAGTAGGATGAAGGCAATGCAGGCATTCCCCCAAACTCAGATGTGACAACCTGTAAAAAAAATCACTATACCCCAACGACCAAGTAAAATAATATGGGTGGAAATAAATAGAAAAGAAAAACAAAAATTGGTTTTTTTTGTTTTTGTTGAAACTGAATTTAGAAAATACAAAAGATAAAATAAGGAAAAGAAAAATAAAAAAACTAAAAATACAAAAGATAGTTACCTCCAGAAAATCAAGGAGAAGATGGTGACGGAGCATCAAGGTCAAGGCCGGCCCATCGCATCAAAGCACACAATATCATCCTCATCTCCCTCCGATCCTAACAAGTCTCTCTGTATTGATCTGCCAACTCTGTCCATAAAGCTTCAAACTGCGCAGATATCTCTGTCTATAGAACTCCAAATTGGGTAGTCAAACCAGCAATCTACTCCTCCACATGGCTAAAATCCTGGCCTCCAGCTTGTGTATGCACATCATCTTCCTCAGCCGCTATCTCCTTAGGCTCTTCCACCACTGGTGGTGGTACTACCACAACTTTCCCTCCCTGGGCTAGTCGAGCTAGCTCTCCTGGCACGGTAATGACTCTCAGATGCATATGCGAATGACTCATGTTCCAGTTATGTGTGCCATACTGAATGTTTATTGGAAAAGCAAGCTCATCCTTATCAGCCTCACACCCTTGTGTAGATAGCAACTAGGGCTGTAACTCGGGCGGGCTGGAGACTCAATTCGAGCTCAATTCTAAGTATAAAATGGTCAACCCAAGCCCAGACTGACCTTGACTCTGAACCCGACCATATGAATCTGAGCTCAACCCATTGTTAAATTTTTAATTTCGGGCTAGATTCGGGTTGGCAGTTTCGGGTTCATTTTCGAGTTCAATTCGGGTTGGTGTTAAAAAAAGTAAACAAAACTTCAATAATTCTATATTTTTGGCTGGAACCTGAAACTTGTTATCTTACTTTCTTATACAAAACTAATAAAATAAAATAAAAAAACATATTGACATGATATAATATTGGATCAAAAGCTTACAAGTTCATTACATCACCATATCTATATAAAAAATTAACACAAAAGCTAAATTAGTCCAAAGTCACACAAAAGCTATAGTCTGAAGTCACATAACAGGCCATCATAAAGTCATAAACCAGCATTAATAATATTACAAAATAACTAAAAAGAAACATTAAAATTATCATATCATCAAATCCTCCATCCTTCCTTCCTAGTTCTGCAAAAGGAATATAACAATATCAAGATATGGAGAAGATGTAACAAAAAATGGCATATATAAATCATTTATCAAAATTAATACTACCTCTTAAATTTTAGTAGATGGTTCTCCCTCTCCAATGGTGCAAGCTCCAACTTTTTTCACCAAACCTATATAAATATAAGGATAAATTAAATCATTAATGTGTCCAAGTCATGAAGTTTTTTACAAAATAGAATACAACCTACAAAGAATATAAGACAAAGTCTAAATAAATAAGTGCATATTCAGTTTTAATACAAAAAATAGTGCATAAATAATACAAAAAATGAACAATTAATACATTTCTCCAAATCTTCAAGTTCTTCTAGTTTTTCTTCTATCTCAACAGATGTTGAAGAACTTCTCAACCAATCTTGGGCACAAATCAAACACTCGACAATTCGAGGAGTTAAAAAACTATGAAATAAGTCAAGTACTCGACCCCCAGTGTTAAAAGCCGACTCCGAAGCCACGGTTGAAATAGGAATTGCCAAAATGTCTTGAGCCATACTTGAAAGAACACGATATGAAGAGGTTTTTGCTTTCCACCACTCCAATATGTCAAAATTTCTTGATTCCTCTTCAACTTCAACAACATCTTGCAAATAACGTTCCAAGTCAGACTTAATCACCACAGTTTGCTCAACTTTCAAGTATTTATGCCAATTCCTCTTATTCTCATTAAGAATACTATCTTCCCCCTCCATATCATCTATTTCAACATCAACATTTCTTTTAGGTGACTGAATATCTTTCTCTAACTCAATTGATGCATAACTTTGATAAAGACGATCCATGACGTCTTTTATCTTCCCAATCAACTCTTCAACCTTGCTAGTCAAATAAAAAGATGCAAAACAATATTTCACATACCCTAACTTGTAACGAGGATCTAATCCTACTACTATGATTAACAAAAATTTTGTCAATGTTGCAATACTTTTCAAACTTCTCTGTCATTTTTTTGGCCATAGCACTAAAGAAAATACTTTCACTTTTTGACCACTTTTGCAACAAAATTTGGATTCCACTCACTTCTTGAAAATAAGAGTTAGAAGTGACATTCTTAGACCCCGATACACGCTTTGTGATAACATAAAAGCGTTTCAAGAACTTGTGTAAATTCTTTACTGTCAACCAATCTGTTTCGGTTGAAGGACTATACTTAAGTTCATGTGAAAAATTTTCATTTTGCTCCTCCAACCGTTCAAAAGCTTTTTGATACTCAATAGCTGCACCAAGCATAAAATAAGTTAAATTCCATCGTGTTTGCACATCCAAACAAACTGATCTTTTAGATTTAATCTTCTCCACCTCAGAACACTTATTAAAAGTTTGCAAACAAGAAGGAGAACTCCTAACATACTTTACACAATCACGAATGCGAACGATGGAATCACTCACTTCTTCAATTCCATCATTCACTATCAAATTCAAGATGTATGCAAAACACCTTACATGAAACATATTACCCTCCAACAACAACTCATTGCGCTTATTAAACCTCCTCTTCAAAGATAAAGCTGCCACGTCATTAGAGTTTGCATTGTCAACAGTTAAAGTGCAAAGTTTCTCAATTCCCTACTCTAATAAGCAAGTTTCAACAGCTTGCACAATGATTTCACCACGATGTGGAGTTGGAACCACACGAAAGTTAATGATATTTTTTTTATAACTTCTAATCTTTATCGATATAATGTGCCGTAAGACACATATAACCAATATTTTGAATAGAAGTCCACAAATCAGTGGTGAGACAAATTCGTGAAGCAGATGACTCATAAATTAATTTCAGTTTGTTTCTCTCAGTTTTATAAATATTAATACAATCTTTTGTTACAGTAGTGATAGGCGTTGAATGTTACGCATTCTAGCCTCTTAACTTATGTATTTTATTCTCTTAGTGATAGATTATTTTGTGATTTTACTTTGTTTTAGTGTTTTCTGTATTTTCAGGGCCTTAATGATTATTTCAGTTAAAACCGTGCTTTTGGGTTTTTAAAGAAGACATCCAAGATGGTGAGATGAAGCCTACATCAAGGAGATTCACTCAACCATTTATTTCAACTCAAATCAGCCCAAGAAAGAGGTCCAAGAGAATTACAGCTGCTTAAGAAGGTTTCGGGCCTGAAGCCCAAATCTGCGCATAATGTAGTCTTAATCCTATTTTGGAAAACGGACCATAAGTCTTATTTCCGAGCCTCAAATCGATATTATTTTCGCGTGAGGTTGAACGAAATTTGATTCTGCACACTTTTGTATTTCACGAAAATTCCGTAAAACGGACTTCTAGTGGGTCAAAAGTCGGGCCGAAGTCAGCAGGAAAAACCCACCTGATTAGTGCTGCGGGAAACCCTAATTTATTCCTAATTGGATTAGGACTTTGGTGTATTCTCTTGGGGAATAAAGTGAGGACTTGGAGGCTGAATTGAGAGAGCTTACACAGAGCTTACACAGAGATTGGAGAGTCTGAGAGGGCTGAGAAGAGAACAGAAACATATTGCAGAGCCATTGGAGAACGAAGTCATACGCGTAATTCAGAAAGATGATGTCTTCTTCCTCAACAGTTGAAGCTTCTTCTTCTACCATGAGCGGCTAGTTCATCCACTAGGGTTTTGATGTAGCCCTAACAAAGCATCAATGGTTTGATTGTTTTAATTATTGGGGACCTTTATATACATGCATAGATTGTGTAATTGTGAGGATTCTTATTATAGAATTGAGTAATAAAAGTCTTGTAAATTCAGTTTCAATGATTTCTTATCTTGTCTTAGATATTTAGTTGTTGTTATTGAACTCAATCTCTTTTGTTTTCTGTGATCATGAGAGAGATTATTACACAATGGTAATCACTGAATATATTGTTATGAGCTTTGATGGATTATGCCTAGAGAAGATGAACCATACTGCACCCTAGATTAGAGTAGTTAGGCAGATGGCCCATGCCAATCGAAGATAGTCCATGGCTTAGCCTTAATCATATGTTATCTTCTTGACGGATGAAGGTGAGCTTGTAGCCACCGACACCACTTATGCATGATGTAATTCCCCTATAGTTGATTCAATTAACCATTGATTGTGGAGTTAGTGGTGAAGTCAAACACCCTAGGTTTCTCTCCTATTATCTTCACTATCTTGTTTACTTTGATTTATTTTATTTTATCTTTTTAATTAGTTTAAAAATCAAAATTCTTTTCTTATAAATTTAATTAGAATTAGTTCTGTATTCCAACTCATCAGACCATAATCCCTGAGGTACGATACCCCTTTCGATAGCCCTATTCTGCAAGGAATTCGTTCTATTGCGAAGTGTGGAAATTTTTAATTGGTATACTTTTTGAGTCACACTCACACACGAATCAAGTAGTTCGAGAAACCAATTGAAATTTCGCCTGCAATATACTACAAAACCTTTTAAAGCCCTTTTTTTCACAAAACTAAAAGGAAGTTCTTCAACAATAATCATTCTAGCAAGCTCATTACGACAAACTTCTTGGTCAAACTTCCAATTACTAACCGCAGAATTGTCAACACCAAACATTAAAAGTTTTTGGGTAGGGTCTTTGTTATTGTCATACTTGGGACACCTCTTATCTAAGTGGCGGGTTAGAGTGCTAGTTCCCTGTGCACTAGGACAATGAAATATCTGATTACAGTAATTGCATGTAGCTTGCTCAAAAGGCCCCCCTCCCTCTTTCTTAATTTTTGTGAAATGATCCCATACCTTAGATTTTGATGCATAAGACTTTGTACGTTTACCTTCACCAGTTGTTTTGATTGTGGCTTCATTTGTTGCTGTCTCCATTCTTAAGTTCTAAAAAAAAAGAAGTTGTTGTTTCAATTAAGTTTGACATTCAGATTACTTCAAAGATTTATATACCTACAATTGCACCCAAATCAAGAAGAGCTTTGTTCACACGCTGCTCCCCAATGATGCATGAGACACTTAGGGCACTAGGATCTTTTTAGACACTTTTATTTAAGGTGTCCACTTTTTCTACATGCTTAATTGCTCAACTTATGTCTTATCATTCAAAACATGCTTAGTTGTTCAATTCATGTTTTTCTCATTTAAATACATGTTTAGTTGTTCAAATTTTTTGACATGCTCACATATTTTCATACATGCTTTCAATATTTTTTTTGACATGCTCACATGTTTTCATACACGCTTTCAATAAATTCTCACATGTTGACTTGCTCACATGTTTTCATATATGTTTTTAATAAATTCTCAAATGTTGACTTGCTCTCATTTTTTCATACATGCTTTCAATAAATTCTCACATGTTGACTTGCTCACATATTTTCATATATGCTTTTAATAAATTATCACATGTTGACATGTCCACATGTTTTCATACATGCTTTCAATGAATGCTCACATGCTTCATACATGCTAACATGTTTTCATACATTCTCACATGTTTACATGCTTTCAATAAATCCTCACATGTTGACATGCTCACATGTTTTCGTACATGCTTTCAATAAAATATCACATGTTGACATGCTCACATGTTTTCATTCATGCTTTCAATAGATTCTCACATGTTGATATGCTCATATGTTTTCATACATGCTTACATGCTCATATGTTTTTACAAGCTTTTAATAAATTCTGACATTCTCACATGTTTTTATACATATTTTCAAAAAATACTCACATGCCTACATGCTCACATGTTTTTACTTGTTTTCAAATCATGGTCATATGCCTACATGATTACATGTTTTTACACACGCTTCCAATACGTGCTTATATGCTCACATGTTTTCCACACATGCTTTTAATACATGCTCGTATGCTCAAGTACATGCTTACTTGTTCAATACATGATTCAATCTATAAATGTTTGCCAAACTTTTTATACATGTTAAGCCTTAGGGATTCTTAGGCACATTCCCTAGGATAATTCCAATTTATTGAACTTTTATCGCGTTTATATTTTATATGAGTCCCATGACTCATCTCATTCCAAATTCAAGAACGGTCACGGGGACCATAAATCCATTGTGCTTAAACTTCATTCGAGTCATTGACTCATTTCAATTCAAGAATAGTCACGGGGACCTTAAACCCATTAAGCTTAAATATTCATTCGAGTCATCGAATCATTTCAATTCAAAGAGTAGTCACGGGGACCTTAAACCCATCTTGCTTAAACTTCATTCGAGTCATCGACTCATTTTAATTCATGAACGGTCATGGGGACCACAAACTCATATCTCGTTTAGGAAGGGTCATGGGGGCCATAAACTCCCATTCAACCAAAGAACGGTCATAGGGACCATAAACCCATATCCCACTTAGGATGGGTCATGGGGACCATAAACCCACAATCAAACCAAGGAACGGTCACGGGGACAATAAACCCATATCCCGCTTAGGAAGGGTTACGTGGACCATAAACTTACAATCAAACTAAGGAACAGTCACATGAACCATAAACCCACATTTAACCAAGAAACAATTTGCAAGACTATAAACCCATATCCCGCTTAGGAAGAGTTATTGGGACCATAAACCTATATTCAACAAAGGAACGACCATGGGACCATAAACCCACATCCCACTAAGAAGGGTCACGCAAACCATAAACCCACAATCAAACAAGGAGTGGTCATGGGGACCATAAACCCACATCCCGCTTTAGAAGGGTCACGTGGACCATAAACCCACATTTAACCAATGAACGATCACGGGGACCATAAACCCATATCCCATTTAGGAAGGGCACGGGGACCATAACCCAGAGTCATGATGACTATAACTCGGTATGGTGAAGGGTCACGGGGACCATAACGCAGAGTCACGGGGACTATAACCCGAAACAGTGAAATGTCACGAGGACTATAACCCAGAGTCATGGTGACTATGACATTGTGGTCTGTACGGACCCTTAAACCTGACATGTTTAATCAAGACATCCACCGCTCATTTAAAGATCAATTTGCAGTTCTTGGGTACTATAACCCATTGCATCTTTCAATCAAACTATATTTGACCTGATTCCCTTCATCAGGATTTGTAGGCAATCTGGACAATTCCAGATTCGGTCCCACCACCATTATCATTTCATTTCATTCATCACTATATTCATTTCTTCCATATTTCATACTTCAATCATCTTCATTACATTCCAAATAAACATCCAATGATCATTCAATCCAGGTCATTGGAATTATGTTTGACCTGATTACCTTTATCGGGATAAGTAGGCAGCTCGAGCAACTCCGGGTTTAGTTATATTTCCCATCCAACTCCCCCTATTCTTTCTTCCCTTCTTAAATATATACATATACATATTAGACCCTTTTTCTTTTTCTGAACATAATTATCTTTGCAATAGTAACGCATCATGAGGATTAGGTAACTGTATTTAATACAGATGTTGTGGGGTGCCTGACACCTTCCCCACACATAACCAAACCCCCGGACTCACTAATCTGATTTTGAAAGATCATATGGTAGTCATTCAACTAGACCTACATATAAATCAACATCTCAGGTAACCTAGGACACTAGAACTCAATGTTAGGTGGCAACTTTAAGAACATATATCTCTCTTTTTATGGCCCATGGAATGGAACGGCAGCTGGTGATCCCAAATCCACCTGGGGGGGAGCCGCCCGGTCGGCGAGAAATTCGCGAATGCGACAGAGATAATAGTCATTATGATGGTTCACGGTATGATAATTACACTATAGTATTGGTGATACTTGGACATAGTTTGAGGTGTACTAGTAGCTAGGATATTTCATGGACTGCAGAGTAAAGTCGTATGGCGATAACGGAATGCCTCATTGGTTAAGGAATGAAAGTCGAGTATTAGAAACCAGCAAGTTTATAACTATTACCGGTGATAAGAGGAATTTAGGAGACGTCACTAAAGGTTTTGTGACAACACTTTGAAACTTAAGATATGTTTTTAATTTTAAGGGCGAAATTCCTTGAAAGTGGGGAGGTTGTAGAGACCGGGTCCAATTTTGATCGATTTTTATTCACATTATTTTTGTCATAAATGATTTTAAATGATGTTAAGTATGTTTTGAATATGAAAAACATGTTTGAAAACTTGTTTAGAGATTCGGGGAACTTTTGGGAGCGTTTGGAGAAATTTGAGATTCTTGGGTTAACGGGGCCCAGGACGTGGGCTTGGGGGCCAGGGAATCCAAAACAATTTTTAAAAATATTTATTTTTGATTTCAAATGATATAAAAGACTTAAGGAAGTGATTCTAGAACCGTAGCCGCTTTTGAAATCAAAAATAGAGCTCGGGAGGCACGTTAAGTGACTTAAGGGTAAAATAGTCATTTTGCACTTGGTGTATTGTAATTACACATGTATATATTGCTGGGTAGAATTAGAGAGAAAGAAAGTCATCCATTAGAGCTCTCTCCAAACTCTTCATATTCTTCAGATTTGGGGCTTGCTCCAAGAGAGAAAGTTATTTTTCTCTCATTCATCTTTGAGTTGGTGGGTTCAAAGACACGTTTTGAGGATTCTCAAATTTTGAGTGTGGTTGAAGTTAAGATTCGAGTCTTGTTGAAGAAGGAAGAGTTGTTCTCCTTGGCCTGATCTACGACCTTACATAAAGAAAGTACAATTTTGTGGAGTTTAAAGTTTGGTGATTTCTAGGGTTTGCTAGGAAACGCTTCAAATTTGAGGTAGGGGTGTTCTCTCCTTCCCAACATCAATTCTTTAGGTTTATTTGTGGTTTATAGTTGTATTAGCATGTTTTAGAGAAGTAGAAAGTTGTATCTTTGAGTCCCTTTCTTGTGTATGCATGTTAATTGTGTTCTTCATATGATATATATGATGTATGTGAGGTATATTGATTTTATACATGCTAAATTTTAAATTTTGTGTTATTTATATGAAATATATGAGGTGTGTGATATATACAAGTGCTATACATGAGAAATGATGATTCTGGCATGTTAATTATAGCCTAAATGTGTTTTACACTTGCTGTGTGAGCATCCATATTATTTATATTGAATTAAGATGTATGAGGGTCATTAGGGCTACTTTTGAGATATGACATGAGTTACGTACATTTTTAATGCCATGTGTTTGAGAAAATGCATCAAATGAATGATTATTGTAAGTATGCCATGTAGTGTAAGAATATTATGATTGCATATCATGTAGGTCAGCGTCAGGTCGATGCTTATGAGGGTTTGGGTATTTCTACTGAGCTGATTGTTTTGCTCACCCCTTTTCCCCAAACATTTTACAGATAGAGCACCAAAAATGGATGGAACTTGAGTGGTCGAGTGGAGCCTTATGGTATTTTTAATGTTGTTTTGGAATTATACATATTGTTATCCATACCGGCTTCTGGCATGTTAATTTTGTTGATATTATAGTCATGGTCAAACAACTTGTATTTTGGATTCTCATATGTGTAATTCATGTGAATAGCTTATAGATTTTGGAGAGACGTTTAATGAAACGTAAGTTTTGGATCAAATGCATGATTTATAACATTTCAATTATGTTACAATATTGTATGTGATGATATGAGGATAAGGAAAACATTTGGGTATGAATTGTACAGATTGTTGATTATTTAAGAATTTTACAGAGTTACAGGTCGAGTAATTACGATGCATCGTAATTCTCGTTACGATGGATCGTAATCCGTCGATGCATCGTAATCCCCATTTCAATGTATCGTAATAATGTTGAAGAAAATGGATGGAAAATAGCACATTTCGCAGGATATTGTAATACATCGTAGATATATCGTAGATTACGATGCATTGTAATCTTTATTACGATAGATCATAATCCATGGTTGGGCTGATAATTTGGAATGATGTAAAATTGTATGTGTGGGGCCCATTGGGACTAGTAGATGATGAGTTATTCAAATATAACCATTTGTGTATGATTAAGCTTCCGCGGTAATTGAAAGTTAAGACAATTCATTAGGGTTTAATGGACGGACCCACCCTCGTGATTCGGGCTCAGAGGTGAAATCTCCGACGACTTGGAAATCAGGGCATGACACATAGGGATTTAAGATGAACTAGTTAAGCTTCACTGAATTAGACCCGGTGGTCTGTGTCGGAGCTGCGAGTGATAAGTGGTAATTGCCATAGTTGTTTGGGTTGTGAAGTGATGACCGAGCAATCATGACACTTCATGACCTGGAGTTCAGGCTCAAACTGGGGTGTTCCGGTGATCCAAAATTTAGGGCGTGACATGAGAGATTTAAGGTCTTAATTCTAAAGTATCCCCAATATGATTTTGAGGTATGGAGATTGGTGCAATATTTTTACAATTGGTTAGTAGAGACAAATCGTAATATGATAGAGTCCATGAATAATGGAGCCTTTTTGATAGAGTCCATAAATTGTAAAAATATTCTAGTGGAAGCGTGGGCGTGTCAAGAACTTGTTTAGTTTCGATTGAATATCCAAACTAGATTCTAGTTGGAAAGTAAGGATCAGACGATTGTTAGGAAGGTCTGGAATGACCACCTTCCAAATGTTATTTTTTGGCTTTGAGATCAAAGGACTTTTAGGGTTTTCAATGGCTGAAAAGTTAAATGGAATTGAAGTACGAGACAATGAAATTAAAGGAATTGAAAGGACAAAACATGGAAATTAAATGAATTGAAAGGACAGGACAAAAGAAGTAAATAATTGAAGAACAATTGCTTCAATTAAATTATGAAAGTGCTGGATTTGGAAGGAATTTTAACAAAACATTATATCAAATTGAAAGTGCAGGGCCTTGGATTAAAATGTATTGAAATACATTGCTAGAATGTAAAGGATAACAAAGTGCAGGACTTTGAATTAAAGTGTTGTTGTGTGTGTTGAGCAGGGTTTGTAATGTATGCAATGGTGCTCTATTTATAGACTTTTCTAATGGCAATTGCTACTGAGTAGTTTTGATGGCAGTTAATGGTCTGTCCAAGTGGAACAATCAGATTTCTCCACTTGTCCCATGATCTCCTTGATAATCTGATTATGTTTACATGTTTAAGACCACGTTCTCTTGGATGCCGTAGCTTCAAATCAACAGTTGTGGATAACGGATCCAATGGAAAGTATGACTTTCCATGTGGCAATGATCAGACTCAACCACTTGTCCCATGTTCTCCTTGAGCTTCTGATAGTGTCTATATGCTAGAGACCATGTTCTCCCACTTTATAAAGCAGTTACGATTGTAATTTTTGCTAGAACATCCCACACCACGTGTCCCACGTTTTCCTCTTTATTCTCAGCTTGTTTCTCACATTTGAGCCATATTCTACACTTCTTGCTACTTTTTAGCATAATTGCAGATGCATCTTCCACTAGAAATTTTCACGTTTTAGCAACTTCCCTTAGTGGGAGATGTATGTTTTCTAATTCTTTCCCACTACTTGCCTTATTCAGGCAACTGCTCTTACTATTTCTCTATTGATTTATTGAATTGGGACACTTCTATGAGGTAAGTGCTAGATTTTCTCCATAACTGCTATAGTAGTAAGAGCACGTCTCCTTGTAATTCTCCAATTCTTGCATGTTTAGATAACTTCCTTTATAGCAATCCAATCTTCTTATTTGGCAAACTCATATAATCTCACCATGTTCTCAAATTGGAAGAAGTAATTTACATGATAATAGGGATTTACTCGACTAATTTTAGTTGGTGGATTATCTCTCAAGACAACAAGTAGCCCACATTCAAATATGATTGTGTGACTTTTAAATTGCCACATGGAAATAATTCCCTATAATGGTGCCGTGCATGTCTTCTTCTGATAGACAACACCTCATGGAATCATCTCCCCATTTGTCTTGAATTCTAGGTCATATGTCAGTATTTGAATGATCCATAAACTTGAGGTTTATTTTTTTGGGTAGGCTATGCTGTAGGGAATTTACTCACCTTCAACTTCCCAAGAAAGAAAAAATTTACTCACCTTCACATGGCCAATTTCATTGAAACTCGGCACGTGTCACTTTTTGATTGAATTGTAACTACTGAAAATATTGGTATTAATATTAGGTATAATTAGTTTTATTATAAATAATAAAGTTTTAATATTAAGTTAATTATTTTAGAAAATGACTAAATTTAGTGGTAATTACAACTCTGTATATTTTTTTTCATTATTATAATAAATTAGTACCAATAATAAAATTAAGGTAAATGGTATAATTAATATTTTTATAAGAGAAAAAATAATGAAAATAATTTAATAATAAAGAAATTTCATAAAATGAGTAAAATTATTATTTGTGATGAGTATGTCCTTAATTACAACAAATTATTAGTTTAGAAAGACAATTTGTAGGTCGAGATTATTTGCAAAAGAGTAACAGTTTAGGTAATTTTTTTTAACTTTACCCGGATTATAATAATGTATTAGAAGAATTTAACATTTTACATTCATGCCCTGAGATATTATAACCTTTTCTACTCAGCTGAGAGGTGAAGTTTGAAGTCCAAATAGATATTTGTGGAATTGTGTATTAGTACCTCACGCATTCATATGCTAGGCGGCTCGTTCCTTTTGTTAAAATAGCAATTACTGCTCACCCTAAAATTCCACTTTTATAGAAATTTCCCTAATTATTTATTTCTTATCTCCTCTTTTTCAATTTATTAGATTTCACTTTAATTTTTTTTTTTTTTTACATATTCCCCTTCTTTAACCAATCCCTAATTTTTTTCCTCTTGAAATTCTATCATTCTTCTTTTCGTTTTATTTTTTTCTTCTCTTTTTCCCTCTTCTTAAAATTTCTTCTTCTTATAACCCTTTTTTCTCTCTCTTTCTGCACTCATTTTTCTTTTTGTTATCTTCTTTAAATTTATTATCGCAAATTTATGAATTATTCTAAATTTTTCTTTAATATAATTTTTTTACAAATAATAACAAATCACTACATTACATTTTTATTTTTCGACCACTAATCTTGTTACATTGTTAATTTAAGAAATTATTTTATTATATTCAATGCGCTCCCTCCCCCTCAAATAAATTTTTGACTCGGTTTCGAAATTAGTAGAATTAAATTTATGATGATGGGAAATAAAAAAAGACCTTGCATATGTTTCTTTTGATGTTAAAGATGGTATATTCATACCCATTTATTTATGGGTCTATTTGGCATGCATTTTATTGTTGTTTTTGTTTTGTCTTGTTTTTATACGGTAGAAACAAAATATGTTTGGTATCGTCGATTTTGTCTTAAATGATATCAAAAAATTTTAAAATTTTGAATCAAAATTAAAAATATTATTTTAGTATTTTTATTATGTTACCGCTACTATAACCAAAAAAATAAAAATAAAAATTAAAATTAAACCTTACTTAAATGCATATTCAATTATTATTCAAAAAAACACGTAACAAAAATTGTGAAGCTAGTTTAGTCATAAAAAATAACGTAGTAAAGCATGACGTTTATGAGTGATGCTATTTTAGGATAAACTAACGTGACTATTAGAGTTCACCTAATTTTATAAAAATTTGAAATTTTTTAAAGGTGCTTAAAATCTCACCTGTTATAAAATTTTATTTTTTATTATTATAAAAAATTATAAAAGATAAAATCTTATTAAGTAATAATTAACGAAATTCCTGATATATAATAATTTCTCCCCACTCCCACATCACATAGGGTCGTGTGTCGTCCACAAGTTCACTACCTACTCTTCCTATACATTTCACCAAACGTTTCTTCTACTCTCCCAGAAACCCCTTGGAAGCATTTTCGAGAGAGAGAGAGAAAGTTAGAGAGAGAAAATTATCAATGGCGTCGGTGGTGAGCATTGTGGGTACTGGGTTCGCACACGGCAGATCATCGCCGGAGGGATTGAAGAGAAGCATCGGAGGAAGAGTTGGGAACCAATTTAATTACTCTGCTTCTTCTTCTGTTGCTGTTAGACCGAGGCAAATGGTGGTGGTGAGAGCAGAGGCCATAAATCCAGAGATAAGGAAGGCTGAAGAGAAGGTCGTTGACTCTGTCGTCGTCTCCGAGCTCGCTAAGCCCCTCACAGCTTATTGCAGGTTATCTTCTAAACCCTTTTCTTGGAACTCTTACCCATCATTCTATCTCTCTCTCTCCATACAAAATATTTATATTTATGTATGTAATTTTATGTGTTCAGGTGATGATTTATATAATTGAAAATTGAACATCCAAAAATTTTACTTGTGAATTAGTAGTCTGAATCATGAGTAGCTGAATTTGGGGAACTGAAATTTAATGATAAATTTGTGGAGTTGGATTGAAGTTTGAGATTCAGTGGAATCTTCTTTGTAAGTGATAATTAGGTTTGCATTATCAAGTACACTTAATAGAATAATCATAAATTTTTAGTATAAGTACTTAAATGGGTTATCGAAAAACACCTTCGTCTATCATATGTGTTGAATACGAGTTTGGGTTCACAAATTAACAACCATGTAATTGATGATGAAAGTTTGGAACCTCTTTTGGGTGATTATTTGGACCCTCTTTTGGTTGAAGATTGGTCTGCAATTTTCTAAAAGATAAATAAATCCCATTTTTTTTTAAATATATATTCTTTTTGACATGGTAAAATTCATTAAAGAAATTTTCCTATTTATGGATCTTAATCCTCCTTCATGTTCATTTGCCCTTTGGAATAAACCTGATTGATATGTGAAAATAGGCCACATTTCTATCTCACAAGTACATATATTTTATATATACATGCGTGCAACACCGCAAGTTATTTTTCCATTGAGTATAAATGACTAGGTAGTGGATTATTGCATAAATGTTAGTTGACTCTGGTATTTACCCTTTTTTTTTTTTGAAGACTCTGACGTATCACTTCACATTAATTTGATCATATTTATGTCTTAGATAACTAGTCAGAATGGTTTGAAGAAGTAACACCTAAGAAGCATGGGCATGGGCACGAACACGACAGATCCTAAAAAACTAGGATACGGACACGGCGGGGACACGTGACTAATAAATATATCTTTTTATATATATGAAATCAACCTAAGAATGAAAAATTCACAAATCATAATAATTAATGAGCTATAAAAACAATTAGTTTGTCGTTTAAAGAACTACACAATTGAATCTACTCTACAATAATGATAATAGTTGTTTTCTAAACAAAAAAAAAAAAATTGAAATATTATATGTTATGACTGTCATCTTTTATTAAACGATTTCAAAGAAGTCATCATATTTATACTTTAAACTATCTTTCTTTTTAAAAGCTTTTAGAAATTTCCCTAACGATATGACATGCGTGTCTGACACGTGTCGGGGTGTGTCCAACGCGTGTCGGTATCCGATACGTGTCCGACACGGATTCTTTGACCTTTTAGGTGTGTTCGTGCTTCCTAGAGTAACACTAAGGAAGATGGTTAATCTACAACAAATCAAGTTATCAACCCTATTTTATTTGAAGATTTTGACATTTCACTCAATGCAAATTCGATCACATATGCATGATGGATAGCTAATCAAAATGCTGTGGAGAAGTAACATTAAGAAGGTGGTTAATGCTTCAGACTCAATGAAACAACCCAATTTATGTTTTGTGCATTTGCTGCATTAAATAGAAACAACTAATGGTGTGATGAGATGATTTTTCCTCATTTTTCATGGCATGAAAGCCCATGGAGCTGTATAATTCGAACTGAATAAACTTAAGTCCTTCCAATTTCACCACTACTTTTCTTTTCTCGTTTTTGTTTCAAATTCCAATACCACTTCAATGCACTTGATATTAGCATATTTCTGTTTCATGCTAATGTATAACGGTAGTTGATTTTCATTATTTTATTACAATGGTCATTACTGGAAAAAAACTTGGTCCTTGTATTGCTTTTGGGATGCGCTTCTCTTTTGAGTGCTTGCTATAATACTTTAGTTATAAAAAAAGAAGAAGGTAATTACGGGAGAAAAAACTTGTCTTCCACTTAATATTATCTCAACAACATTTTTTGTTTTTCTGTTGACACTTGACACCTTAATTTCTATACCCTATTTTCAATGAATTAACATATATTGAATCATAAATGTCGACCAGATTGCCCAATGACATTGCACCATCACCACCACTGTGAATGATCTGCCAACCTCATCACCTCGGCATTGTCGAACTACAAGGACAATAAGATATCTCAATGTCAATGAATAGGAACTAAGCTCCACTAAATCGGATTTGGTGTGTCCTTGCTAGCCAAAAGTATCTAGATTATGTGTTTCAAGATTTTTATAGGGGTAAATTTTGTAGTGGTAGTGCAAGACTCCGCTTTTTGATATTTCAATTTTAAGCCTATGTGGATTTGTTGGTGCAGGTGTTGGAGGTCTAAAACTTTTCCTCTATGCGATGGAAGTCATGTGAAGCACAATAAAGCTACTGGGGATAATGTTGGACCTTTGCTCTTGAAGAAGCAGTAGCACTAAATGGTATATGTATATTATTTGTGTTACATGCCTCCTTCAACCTGAAAACGGATGATTGAAAGGTTTTTCTTGCGAATAATGTCTGATTAGCAATGTTCTTATTATTTCCACTGAATTAATTTCAGCTCTCTAGTTCCCTATTTCTAATTAAAATTGTTGCTTTGACCTAACATGGAGGTAAAAGAAAATTTTGCTGGGTTATCGGAATAAATCTTGTGCAGACCCAAATTTCTTTTATTATTCTTCTTTTAGATTGGGATTTCTTGAGGCACTATTGTGCTAACTTGATGGATTTTGTTGATTATATATAGAATCGTAGGATTTGACCAGCATATTAGGCAGATGGTGACCAAGGAAAGCAAAAAAAAAAATATTTACTAACAAGATTTTGACAATGATTCAGGAAAAAAAAAGATTTTGACAATAATATTTCTTTCTTGGAATCCAATACAATAGTATCTTCAATCAAGATAAAGTGCCAGGCTTGGCTAGCCAAAAGAAGAAGAAGAAGAAGAAGAATAAGCGCCAGGATTTAAAGATGAACTATCATCTTGAACCTGAATGCTATCTTTGTAGGACAAAGATGGACATCTCCATCACACTAGAGTGGGCATCAATTTTTGTAATTAAGCTTCAATGAAAAGCGGGTAATGTAAATTTCGTATTCCTACTAAGGAAATTTTCAACTGTAGTGTTACCATTGTATAATTTTGAGAAAAGGACGGGATAATATTATGCTTGTTTAGGTCATGACTGAAGATGATATTGTACTATTAGATACTTCTAAGGAAAACATAGCAATAAAACTAGAGATGTGGAGAACTGCCCTAGAATAAAAATGATTGAGAAATAGTCGACATAATATATGGAACGTAAATTTAATAAAGACCCAATTCTTGATAATATAATGACAACATTTAATAACTGAAAGATTATTGAAATAACCACTTTCACTATTTAGGATCAATAATAAAAAAGGATGGTGAGATGGATAGTGATATAACTAGTAGAATTGGATCGGAGTGGACAAAATGGAGACAAACTAGTGGCATCTTATGTGATAAAAGAATAACACATGGGTTAAAAGGAAAGTTCTATAGGATTGTTAGTAGGCCATCTATGCTTTATGGAGTGGAGTGCTGGGTTTAAAAAAAGAAATAAGAACAATGACTTCATGTAACGGAAATGAGAATGCTAAGATGGATGGTTGGAATGACTAGAAGAGATGGGGTCACAAATGAAAGTGTAAGAGAAAAATTAGGTGTAACACCCATCAATGAGAAAATAAGAGAGAGTAGATTTAGATGGTTTGGTTTGGGTACATATACTGGAGACCTATAGATGCACCGGTGAGAAGAAAAAGTTTAATTTACTCATCTTCAAAAAGCTTTCCCCTTTTTATCTTGTACTATTACTTCCTACATTCTAGAAATGTGACTCAACAAAGAACCTTCAACATACGACCTTCCAGAAGTGCTTATTTCAAACCATCTCCTTCAGTTCACAAAGCAAAATTTTCCATTGAACTTTATGTACCCTCAAGGGTTACCTGTAGGATCCAAAAAATTGCGGAATTGTTTGAACATTTCCTGAGCTTGTTTGGATTTTCATTTATTCATAATTTGTAATGTTCTTCTCACTTCGGGAGTCTTCCTTGCTGTCATAAAACATACTACTCCATTTTATATATCGATTTAACTAAGAAAAGGCATGAGTTTGATTATGATGTAATCTCTCGCCAATCAAGTGTGGTGATCTCCTTACTCTTGGGGATTCGGGAGTATTGCACTATAAAGATTGGGATATATTTATAGATGTATATAGTGTCCAGATTGTTGTTGTGTTCTGATAGGTAGCAATTCATTTGAAGATATTCCTTATCCCTGTTGAAAATATTTGAAGCATGAGTTAGCCACTGATGTCAATGCCACCAACATCAATATTGAGTGGAGCAATATTTGGTAGCCATCTATAAAGAATTCAATTTCAAAATATAGTCTTTTTTAATTTTAATAATATATAAATTTTTAGGACACTTGTCAACATTTGATTGTGCCACGTCAGTGTTGCGAACCAAGTTGGTTCTCATATGAGTGGACCCAAGTATTGTTCGTTGTTAAATCCTTAAACTTTAAAAATTCCTAAATAATTAGATGTATTATTCATCAAACTTCTTCACTTGAAACCATTTTGTCTGATGGCTTTGCTCTGTGAAGAAGTTCTCCCTTCCACCTAATGATATTTTCCAAGTACTTTAAGTTGCTTTAGTTTACTATATTCTCCTTGCAAATCTCAAAATTGTCTCTCTTTAATGTTCAATAGTTATGTGATCAATCAAAGATAAAATGAAAAGAGAATCAGAATTTCAAAAATAAATAAAGTGCAATAGATGTAAGTATGAGCTTGCCCCAGTAAAACCAACCCTCCTAGGACAAATGCAGGCTTATAATAATTCTGGACATAAAGTTATGCATAGATTACTTACCAAGAATGAATAGTTGTTACCTTGAAACACATTATTGTAGTAATGGAGTTAAATAGGATCCTTTTTAGGCAAATCCTACTTCAAAAAGTAGTTTTCATGCAAGACATGCTTCCAGAAAATAAGTGAGTTTGAGATAGTGGTCACTCTGTATAATTATTTGAACTTTTTTCATGGAACCATGTTTAATCTCAATTCTTTCTTTGGCATGTTTAAATAGGTGGTCACACTCATACTTGTGATTTTTGAAATCCCTGATCATGCTCTCACTTCTTTAGTGTTTCTAAGTCCTCTAAAGTTTCCATTTTCCTAGTGGATGATATTGACTTTTTTTAAGGTCCCTTGAACCATGTTTTTGCAATAATCAGCACTCGTAATCATAATTTAATCTGTTTTCACATATTTTTGATGTTGTACAAGATAAGAAAGTCATGCATTAGGTATAGATACCATGAAAACATACATGCAACACACTGCTAGAAAACACACAATATAAACAGATGAAGTAATACATGACCACTACATATCAAAATGAACCAACATATATGTGTGAATCCGTATTCTACGTTCAACATCAACATTAGGATTAATCAAAAGAGTTAACAAACAAGATGTGGAATGAAGTAAATTAGGCTCTAATTAAAAGTATTGTTACAATAAAAAGAAAACCTAAAGTAAGATTTGAATGAAAACTAGAGTTAAAAGCTTCAGCTGGTGCAATATATCATAATGTAGCTAGAGTCTTTGTGTGCGCAATACTCTCCCCTTCACTAAAGAAGTTTGCAATGCCAAAATCATATAGATGCACACAAAGAGTGCATATATGACCATCTCCCTTTGCAAGGCTCTGGAGGTCAAACGTCTAAACGAACGTAAGGCTGAAAGCCTAGAGGGGAAAGTGAAGTCTTTAACCAAGTCTTTGGCTAAAAAGCAGAAGGCTGTTGGTTACTTTGAGCAGAGGGCTTTGGAGGCCAAGGAGAAGGTTGTTGAGCTTGAGGCAATGCTACAGGTCTACAAGGTTAGGGGACTTGAATTGTACCAGCGATTCTTGAAGATCCCAGCTTTGAAGCTTGCTGATGGCTTTCACCATGGTTTCGAGCAAGGAGAAAAAGCTAAAGCTGAACGGGATTATATTGATCTTGATGAATTTGATGCTGACCAGGCCATTGACTCATTTGGTGAATACAACATTCCTGTGCTTGGCGAGGCCGAACCCAAGTTTGCGAACTTCCTCAAGAGTTCGTGCTCGCTCCTCCCCTTTCTTCCTCAGTGGTTGTTCCTTTTGCTCATCCTCCTAATCAGGCCACACCAGGAGTGCCTGCTCCTGCTAGGAAGGGTACTCCGATTGTTAATTCCTTTGACTAGGACTTCAGCAAGGAAGATGGGGCAGTTCCTCAGGGTTGACTTGTGTAATCCTTCATTCTTTTTTTTTTTTTTTTCTGCTTTTTTCTTGTAATGCTCAGATGAAGTTTTTTTATTTCCTTGAGGGATAAGTTGCTCCATCATTCTTGTAATGACAATTTTGATAAATACTAATGTTTTGATGCTAGAAGTTCTCCAAATTTATTTCTGGATTTCTACTTTTGATAGCTTCTTTGTACTGATAGTTGCCTTAGTAGGTTGGGCTTCAACCTTTTTTCACAATTGGAAACTTCCTTCCAGTTTTAGTAATGTCAACGATCAACGTTTGGCGCTTGATGTCTTTCTCCTTTTTTTACAAGAGAATTCAGCAGGGGACTAACCCAAGTGATCGGCTTGTCATGATGGCTGTTTTTGGGCCTATGACCTCTTTCATTTGATAAGCGATTGGTAGTTCAAACCTTAGCTTCAATAAGCGATCGGTCATTTAAGACATTAGCTTGATTTAAGCCTATGGCCTCTTTTATTTAATTAAGCGGTCGGTTGTTCAGACCTTAGCTTTAATAAGCGATCAGTTGTTTAAGACCTTATCTTGTTTTGGGTCTATGACCTCTTTTTATTTGATTAAGCTATCGGTCGTTCAGACCTCTTTTTATTTGATTAAGCTATCGGTCGTTCAGACCTTAGCTTGTTTTGGGCCTATGACCCCTTTTTATTTGATTAAGCGATCGGTCTTTCAGACCTTAACTTCAATCATCAATCGGTCGTTTAAGATCTTAGTTTATTTTGGACCTATAACCTCTTTTTATGAAGCGATCGGTTGTTCAGACCTTAACTTCAATAAGTGATCAGTCGTTTAAGACCTTAGCTTATTTTGGGCCAATGACATCTTTTTATTTGATTAAGCGATGGGTCGTTCAGACTTTAAGTTCAATAAGCGATCGGTCATTTAAGATCTTCGCTTGTTTTGGGCCTATGACCTCTTTTTATTAAGCGATCGGTATTTCAGACCTTAGCTTCAATAAGTGATCGGTCGTTTAAGACCTTAGCTTGATTTGAGCCTATGACCTCTTTTTATTAAGCGATTAGTCGTTCAGACCTTAGCTTCAATAAGTGATAGGTTGTTTAAGACCTTAGCTTGTTTTGGGTCCATGACCTCTTTTTATTTGATTAAGCGATCGGTCATTCAGACCGTAACTTCAATGAGCGATTGATCGTTTAAGACCTTAACTTGTTTTGGGCCTATGACCTCTTTTTAATAAGCGATCGGTCTTTCAAAGCTTAGTTTCAACAAGAGATCAATCATTTAAGACCTTAGCTTGTTTTGGGCATATGACCTCTTTTTAACAAGTGATTGGTCTTTCAAACCTTAGCTTCAATAAGCGATAGGTTGTTTAAAACCTTATCTTGATTTGGGTCTATGACCTTTTTTTAATAAGCGATCGGTCTTTCAGATCTTAGCTTCAATAAGCAATTGGTCATTTAAGACCTTAGCTTGATTTGAGCCTATGACCTCTTTTTAATTTTTAGGAAAGTTGGCCATTATTGTCGGTGCAAAAGCATGTGTGGGCATGTTACGACGCATCTTTTTCTTACGTCGTACTATGTCCACGCCGTGACCCCAAGGTCATTTGTTTTGTTCTATATGAGCTAAAAGATGATAATTTTTATTCAGTGTGGGATTAGGCCCAAATATATTTTTTTAATGAACACTAAAACATGACTCTCATTGAGTCTGTGGCTAACCGTAAGAAGGTGTATTCCTTTCCTTAGAAATGGTAAGGTTGTATTATCCAAGTTAAAACTCTAAATTTTTACATGACGAGTTTCAAACATATAATTTTTTCAAAGAAATTTGGAGATTATACTTGTAGAATATGCTAAGGTGGCCTAATGACTAAATTCCTTTAAAATAAAGGCAAAAAGAGGGCAAGATATTGCCGCTGTGTATTTATTCTTACATAGCGACCATGCCTTGCCACGACTGTAGGATTTCTACTCTGTTCGTTATTTAGTACAGAGTTCAAAATCTTCTGTTCGATGTGGGACCAAGTTCTTTCTCTTTTTGACAGTGAAGTACTTTTAAAGGATGCACTTCTTATTATAAAGTTCTTCTATTCTTTCGAAAGTTAGAAGATATACTGCCAAAAAGGAATAATTAAAAAGAAACATTTCTTACATGTTGGATTTAGACATAGTACATTTTTAAATGGGTTGCATTTCAAGGCTTGCGAATTGCTTCTGCATCGCTAACTCTGCGAAGCCTGTATGCGTCCTTTCTGATCACTTTAGTGACTTCGTACGGGCCTTCCCATTTTGCTGCAAACTTTCCAGCATTTCGTTCTTTTGTATTATCAGTGATTTTTCATAGCACCCAGTTTCCGGGGCTGAACGCTCAATGTTTCATCTTCTTGTATAAGTATTCTTGATCATCCTCTGGTAGGACGCAAGCCTTATCTGAGCTGTCTCCCTCTTTTCTTCTAGGAGATCCAGATTTTGTTTAAGTAGTCGATTGTTCTGCCCCCTCTCTAGTATCTCCGTTCTAATTGTAGGGGTGGACAACTCAGTTGGTATTACTATTTTGGATCCATAGGCTAGGCAAAACGGACTCTCTCCCGTCGGACGCCTAGGCGTCGTTCGGTAGGCTTAGAGCACCTTGGGTAATTCTTTCAGCCATTTTTCCTTTCGGTCCTCCAGCTTTTTTTGAATACATTCAAAAATGGTATGATTAGTTATTTTTGTTTGGTTGTTCCCTTGTGGGTAGGATCTAGAGGAGAACTTTTGATTGATCCCATATTTTCTGAAGAATTTTTCAATCAGCTGGTTATCGAAGTTTGTGGTATTGTCCATGACAATGGATTCTGGTAAATCAAATTGGCAGATGATGGTACTCCAGATGAACCTTTTTACTTGCCCATGGACGATTGTTGCGTAAGCTTCAACTTCAACCCATTTTGTGAAGTAATCCCTAACCGGTAAGACATAATTTTTGTTGTTTGTGGCCTTCGGGAGTGGTCCCACTGAATCTATTCCCCATTTTGTCAATGGCGAAGGACTAGCCATAGCTGTTAGATCTTCTGGAGGCTAATGGGGCACACTGGTGTGCCTTTGGCATTTATCACACTTTCTGGTGGGCTCCTTGGCTTCCCTAGCCATGTATGGCTAAAAGTACCTTTAGGTAATGACTTTATGGGCCAGTAATCATCCCCCCGAGTGATTTTCACACACACCTTCGTGGATTCTGGAAAACACTTTTTTCACTTTTGCAAGAGCCACACACCTCTCAGATATGGCCCTGGGAACAATCTCCAGTAGAGGTGTCCGCCGATCATGGAGTATCGAGAAAAATTCATTCTAACTTTTCTTGCCTCTTCTTTCGAATATGACAATTCTCCACTAACAAGATAAGCTTTGATAGGATCCATCTAGCTGAGTTGGTTCTGTATGACCAACACCTCTTTCTGGGCATCGATGCTAGGCTAAGAAGCACGGAAACGGATACGACATGACACGGACACGGTGACATGACAAATCCTAAAAAATTAAGACATGGACACGGCGGGGCATAACAAATAATAAATATTCATTTTTATATAATATTTGATGTTGTACTTTAAATAATTAAGAGTAATATTATTTTTCATCAACCTAACAAAGAGGAAATTCACAAATCATAAATCACAAGTACACAGTTGAGTACATAATTGAATCTACTCTACAACAACAATAATTATAAGAGAATGATGTTACAAAGTCAAAAAACCAAATCAAAATGAGACATTAGAATAAAAACTAGTCTTATTATTTAAACATCATCATTCTAGCTTACTCCAAATACAAATGCATCATCAGAAAGTCACATGTAAAAAATAGCAGTTGTATAGTAAGAGAAAGAAGGGCAAAAAAGAACAAAGATGAAGAGATGAGATGGGTTATAGTTATGTTTTGCTAGGAAAAAGAAAGAAAGAGGCTAAAAAAGGAGAAAAAAGCAACAACAATTAGGATTTTGTTAGAAAAATAATAAAGGATTAGTGAAAAATAAAGTAATAATCCATGGAAGAGAGAAGATTCATGAAAACAAGAGGAAAAAGAGAAAAAAAAAATTGGTGTGTCCAACATGTGTCTGCGCCATGTCCGAAAATTCAAGTCGTGTCGAACGCGTGTCCCTGCCGTGTCCGTGTCGTGTTTGCGCCGTGTCTGAAAATTCAAAAAAAAAAAAAATCAGACACATTTTTAGGCGTGTCTGACATGTGTCAGGGCGTGTCCGACGTGTATTTGTGTCCGACACGGATTCTTTGCCTTTTTAGGCTTGTCCGTGCTTCCTAGATGCTATGCTTATGCAAAGAATCGATCAGAGCTATTCTGATCATATTTGGCTGAGCTGCTGAAGCCCAGCATGCTAGCCTATCGGCTTTCAAGTTCAGGTCTCTTGAGATTTGAGAAATTTTGACTTGGTCAAATTCCTTAAGCTGCCTTTCTACCAGGTCTTTGTACGCTTTCATGTGATCATCTTTTGGAAGGTAATCCCCATTAACCTATTTCACAATTAGCTGAGAATCACTAAAAACTTGCAAATTTTTTACCTGAAGTGTTTGTGCTAGTCTTAGTATTATTAACAGGGCCTTGTACTCAACTTCATTGTTTGACACAAGAAATTCTAGATGGATTGCTTGCTGCAAAGCTATTTCGTCAATAGTCTGAATTTCAACACCAATGCCCAATCCTGCTTGCGTTGATGATCTGTTGACAAAGAGTTTCCATTCGGGTTGAACTGAAACATCTGTTTCTTCGTCGCTTTCTGGCTCATACTCTAGCAGGAAATCTGCAATTGCCTGTCCCTTTATGGCGGTCTGAGGCTCATAGGTTATGTCGTAGACACCTAACTCTATTGCCCATTTGGTGACTTTTCTGAATTGATCAGGTTTGTGAAGAATTATTCTGATCGGGAATTTGGTCAGGACAATGATTGGGTGAGCCTTATGTTATGATTTCACGGGGTGCCAAATACCTCTTGTAGATGTTTCAAGTGGTCCTCCTTCTTGAGAATTTTTACCACCATGTAGTCTATGTATGCTTCGACTGTTTGGCTCATTAAGTTTTTGAAAACTTTGTGGATCAGTCGCTGGTAAGTTGCTCCAGCGTTCTTTAGTCCGAATGATATTACTTTGTAGCAATAGATCTCCTTCTCAGTGATGAACGAGAGTATGCAACAAGGAATGTCCAAAGTATGTAACAAGGAATGTCAACCGTTCATACCCAGTTGTGACATCGACCATTTAATCAATCTTGGGCAGAGGGAAATTATTTTTAGGGCAAGCCTTATTAGGGTTGGTGAAGTCTATGCAGATCCGCCACTTGCCGTTCTTTTTTTGAACTACTACCACATTTGAAAGCCAATCTAGAAAATGGACTTCCCTGATGAAGCCTGCTTGTAAAAGGCGATCTACCTTTGTCGCAATGACTAGTTTTCTTTAGAGCGAATTGCTTTTACTTTTGCTTACAGGTGGGTAGCTCAGATACGTTGAGTGTATGGCATGATACTAATGGATTTATGTCGGGCATGTCAGTATGATCCCAGGCGAAAACATCAATATTTTTTTCAACAATTGTATTAACTGCATTTTGTCAGTCTGGCATAAAGAGGTCCCCAAATTTGTGGGATCTTTGCCAGGGACGATCTCTACCTCTTCGAGCGGTTCCTCAGTCGGCTTCTCTTTTTCTTGCTCTTGGGGAATGCCCTTTGGTAGAGAGTTCTGTAATTGCTATTTGGTCTGCTCTTCCTGCACCGACTTTTCTTTCAGTGTAAGAGCATAACATTTCTTAGCAGCCACTTGATCTCCCAAGATATCGATTGTATCCCTCTCGTTCGGCGCTATACACCTCATTAACTGGTGGAGCGTCAAAGGGGCTCATTGCATCCTGTGTATCCAACCTATTCCCATTATAATGTTGTACGAAGAGTTGAAATCGACAATGACAAAGGCATCTGTCAGAGTTCTTGCTGTTGCTGTTACTGGGAGCTCCACCACCCCTACTGGAGTTACTGGCTTGCCATCAAACCCTATCAGCGGCTCGGTAGTAGGCTTGATACGCTCTGATTCTAGGCCCATCTACTGGAAAGCTGACAGTGTCAGAACGTCAGCACTGCTCCCTGCATCCACCAACATTGTCTTTACTTCACAGTTGGAGACAATGAGGCTAATTAATCAGGAGCGGATCCTCATACGACATTTGGATTATGCTCATGTCCTCACCTGTAAAGGTGATCAGTATGCTGATCAAACGGTTATGTACTGAGTAGATTTCTTTGATCCTTTGGAATTTATAGGCACTTATGAGGTGTGATCGTCGTTTAGATTCACTTTCTTCATCCGAGGTTGGTTGACTATAAATGACGTTGATGACACGAATGGGAGCATGATTTAGCTGTTTATTTGCCTTTGTTGGGATTGGTCGAAGGGTTTGGCTTATTCATCCTGGGTAGTGTACTCTGACAAACCTCCCTTAGCGATCAAAGCCTCCACTTATTGCCTTAGGCTCTTGCACTCGTTGGTGGTATGGCTGAAGTCACTGTGGAAGGAACAGTGTTTGTTCTTGTCCTTCTGTTCTAGGGGTTGTTTGATAGCTGGAGGTGTGCGAAAGATTCTTTTACTTTTGGTTTCATAGAAAAGCTTGGCCAGAGACACCTTTAGAGGGGTGATATTCTTCTCAACTTTCTGCTTTTCGCGCTCTTTGGTACGGACGAGGGAATAACCCGAGGTGGTTTGGCCTTAGCAACTTGGGTTTTTGTTTGTTGTGCTACATTGATCAAAGTTGATCGGTGTCTTCTGGCTGCCTCATCCTCCTCTATCCTTAGATACTTCTGAGCTTGAAAGTTCAGGTCGCCCATACTTTTCGAGGCGCTTTTCACCAGGGATCGGTGGAAACTTTCTTCTAGAGAGACTGCTATATTGAAAGCTTCCATTACTACGGTTTGATTGCACTGATCTATCATGGACATCTCCAAGTTGAAGCGGGTTAGGAAAGATTTCAACATCTCCCATTTGGCTTGCCTCATGGTGAATAACGAGGAGATTATCCTTTTACGCTCCTAATTTCTTGCGTACTGGGCTACGAACAACTCGCATAGCCTGTCGAAGTTTGATATTAAACGAGGCAGTTGCTGCTTGAACTAGAGCAATGCTGGTCTAGCCAGACTGGATGGAAAGATCTTGCACATGAGTGCATCGTTTTCGGTATCCAGTGTCATCTTCTGTTGATATTGGTATATGTGCTCCACCGGATTTGTCTTTCTATCGAAGGTAGCGAATGTGGGCATGGTGAACCTCCTTGGCCTTTCAGTTTTGATTATATTCTCGGTGAAGGGAGACTCGGTCAGCCTAGTTGTAGCTGGATAGTAAGACCGGTTACCCTTCAGTTGGTCGATCTCCCGCTGCATATGAACCCTCCAGTTTAGGTAGATCTGCGTGGCTGCCCTGATCTCTGTTTGGTTGGCCGATGTTGAGGTTTCCGCCAGCGAGTTGGTTGTGATGTGAGGCACTCAACAAGTGGTTGCTCGATCCAGACCTTTCGTTCCGCTATCGTCCAGGGTCCTTATGCTTTTGGTGCGCTCCACCCTTGCTTGGAGGTTAGCGATCTGTTGACGCAGGGCCTCGTTTTGCTAGGTTAATTGCTGAACGTTGGGGCATGCTAGTGGATCCTAACCGTTTGGCTATACAGGCGGCACCTCCCTTTGATTCCTAGGGGATCTGCCCAAATCTGCCACATCGTAAGTATTTCCTCTCTTATCCACCATGGTTGTAAATTCTTCAAGCTTTGGATTGGAAAATAATTACTCAATTCCCACAAACGACACCAAAGTGTAGGTACAAAAAATTACTTAGCTAATTACTACTAATTAATTCAATGAACACACCCAAAATAAAGAACACAATATTTTTTAGAGAGAGATTTTAAAAGGTGGATTCGAGGATATTTTTTATTCATATGTCCTTGGATATTTATACGAGTAAGAATCTCAGTCCTTCTAGGACTGTAGTTCCCTTATTTGCAGCTATCTTTATTCTCAAGAATTTGAATACCTTTTTGAGTTTAGACTTGTATTTGGATTGGGCTATTTTAGCCTTTAAATGAGGGTGACTGGACCCTTTTATGGGACAAGTAGGCCCTTTAACTTCATCGACCCAGCCCTTTGAGATTTCTGCTGACACTTGGGCTCAAGTCAACTTGGGCTTGGTCCGTTTGTGTATCAGTTCGGCCCACTAGACTAGACGAGAATTCTACCCCTATAATATGATTTTGCAATAATCAACATTAGTAATCATAATTTAATCTGTTTTCACATTTTTTTTGATGTTGTAGAAGATAAGAAAGTCTTTAATCAAACAACATTAGATATAGATTGTTGGGATTGTGCCCAGTCATAGCACAATTTGGAATGTAAAGACATTATGTTTTCGAATCTAAGTTAAAAATGTTATACATATATATAGTGAATGATATGTATTGAGCGGTTTAGGACCCGAATCGAGGTTGTCCCTTTGACTATGTAGTGATTTGATATACGTGTGTGATGGGTGTTCATGCGGAGATTATATAAATTACGGTCCATGTAGATAATCATAAATGCATATTTGGTGATAGAGGATAGACTCTCTATCATTGTTAAGAATAAAACCGGATTGACAATGAGTGGAAGAAATTGTGATAGCCGTCATAACAATTACTCCTTGTCAGTATTATGGCGATATAACTCTTACACATGAGAAATGTTTTGGGTATTCATTGATCATTGACTTTGGAACGTACTTTCAAAATTGCATCTATGCTACCTAAGTTGTTATGGCTTGATTAGTTTGATCACGGAAAACCAATGCCTTAGTATGTTTTGATAATGGTGATTAATATATATGTTGAGAGTATATATTCTAATCTTTTATCAAAACGAGATTAGTGATCATTCAGGCAATAATCAAGTGCCTTAACGAATGTCAATTGTTGAATTGGATTGATGGTATTTTATCCGACCCCATTGTGCATAAAGGGGTAATTTCGTATAAAAAAAATGAACGAAAAAAATTGGCTTTGTAGCTTTGCTTGTCTCTAAATTGAGACCCCTCTGTAAATTCGATCTTTCCCCCTTCTATGCTACTTACCCAGTTAACAAAAAAAAAAGAAGGTAATTTCATATAATTAACACAGTGGTTATTACCTTTCTCAAATTGGAGTACAATCATTCATTTATAGTGGTGCTATGTTTGGTTAATGGATTAATTGAATTTTGGTCTTGGAAGATCGGGTAAATTATTAATCCATTAGAGCCAAGGAGAGATTGGGCCCAAATAATATCCTCACCTGTACCCCCAAAAAGATGGTTGTTAAGCTTAAGGAAGTGAAATAAATAAATAAATTGTAAAGATTGATTTGAGCACTCCTATTATTTATTCAGGTGTTAGGGCACTCCCAAATGGTTGGGATTGCTAAGTACACTTATGTGCTAGGGGCACTCCCTTTTTGGTAGAAGTGCTAAGGGCACCCATTAGAGAGAATTAAATTAGGTATATAGAGGAACTCATTTTTGGTGGGATTGCCAAGGGCACCTAATTGGAGGTCTTTACATTGTTATACAGTGAAGACAATCGTAAGTGATACAATATGAAATTGTAGAGACTTCATCTTCCTCAAGCTCTCATCAATAGTGATTTTTCTTCCTTGAGCTCTCAGAAGCTATGGCTTAGAGATTCCATCACTAGGGTCATATAGGTGATTCTTTGGGGCATTCTTGAAGGAAGAAACAAAGAGAAGGAAAAGCTTGAAGGTGAAGATCAAGGGTCTTCCATTGCCAAGATTTGGAAGCTAGAAGGATATACATACTCTTAGGAGGTGAATTCTAAATCCTGTGTGAATCTTCATGTATTCTTTAATTTTTGAACTCCATGGATCAACATACTACCATTTGCACTTCACGCTTCCTACTTAAAGACCCATTTCCAACATAGATACCATGAAAACATACATGCAACACACAACACCACACAGCTAGAAAATACAGAGTATAAATAGCCGAAACAATACATGACCACTAGATATAAAAATGAACCAGCATATATATGCCTCCTCCAGTGAAAAGCATTCCACCTTGATTATATACATTATAGAGCAAAGTCCCTTTGAGACGTGGTTCCAGTATCATG
The DNA here is from genome assembly GCA_026545225.1 of Cornus controversa. Lineage (NCBI taxonomy): Eukaryota > Viridiplantae > Streptophyta > Magnoliopsida > Cornales > Cornaceae > Cornus > Cornus controversa. The sequence goes on from CM048850.1 coordinate 28,611,515, forward strand.
GAGCAGAGGTACCAAAACTTTCACTTCCCAAAGCAATGCAATCTGTTGCAATAAAATCATTTTATCAGCAAATAACATATGAATATTTTCTTTTACTTATTATCCTTGGTTCCTGGATATAGATATTCTTGGATAGATACTAGATTGAAAATTAGTAGTACTAGTGGCGCATAAATCACAACTAAAAGCAACATAAAATAGATACCTTCATGTTTCTTGCCTTTCACTGCTTGCATAAACTGATGTCTGATCTTCTTTAATGCTGCTAGAGCTTCTCTCATGTTGATCCTATCCTGAGGTGATTCTGCACAACAATTTAGAGCCAATTGCATGATGGATGACACACACTGCACCTTTGCATTGAGTTGTCCTTCCTCTGGTCTGAGCAAGTTGGCATCTAGTACCTGAATTGTCGCACTAGGTAGTGACTCACTTACCCATAGCTTTAAGCTCAAATCTCCAGCAAACATTTCATCAGTGGGCTTAGTTCTTGTAAACGTTTCCATTAACATAATACCGTAACTGTAAACATCACACCTCGTGGATACTAATCCTTCCAATCCGTATTCTACGTTCAACATCGACATTAGGATTAATCAAAAGAGTTAACAAACAAGATGTGGAATGAAAGTAAATCAAGATCTAATTAAAAGTATTTTTACGATAAAAAGAAAATCTAAAGTAAGATGTGAATGAAAACTGGAGTTAAAAGCTTTACCTGGTGCAATATATCCTAATGTAGCTAGAGTCTTTGTGTGCGCAATACTCTCCCCTTCACTAAAGAACTTTGCAATGCCAAAATCACATAGATGCGCAACCATATCTTCATCTAGCAGGACATTGTTGGGCTTCAAATCACAGTGAACCAATGGTATTGAATAACCATAGTGGAGATAGTTCAACGCACATGCCACATCTATCATTATGTCTAATCTCTGCAAGATATCTAAGAAAAAGTTATGAGAATACAACCACTTTTCGAGACTTCCATTAGGCATGTATTGGAGTAGCATGGCCTTGAAATCTAAGTTGGAGCAACTGCTGATAACTTTGGTGAGGTTTCTGTGACGAATGTTCCGTAACATTTCACATTCTGTATCAAAACTCTTGGATGCACCTTCTAGTTCCAAATTGAATACCTTGATCGCCAAAATGGTCCCATCCACAAATGTCCCTCTGTAAACAGAACCAAAACCTCCCGTTCCAAGCAAGTTGCAATCACTAAAACCATCAGTAGCACGTACAAGTTCTTGGTATGTAATTCTTCCATGTGCTAGTGTGGGTAAGAACTCCGTTTGAGGTGGAGTTGTATCTCTCTTTCGGCATCTCTTTGATACAAATGTGAAGGTCAAGGCAATTAAAGCAATTGGCAACAAAATGTATATGACTAGAAGCACTTTTCTTTTCCTTGATTCGTGAAGAGAACTTGAATGGCATGGTGGGACTTGCAACTTCGGTGCACCACATAGTGCTTCATTCGGCATAAAGGATTGAATCGTGAAGTTTGCAAATGGACCTCCGGTGGGAATTTGACCTCTCAACTTATTCGAAGATGCATTGAAATACTGAAGAAACAAGAGCGACTCCATTGACTTGGGAATTATGCCCGAGAGATTGTTGTAAGATAGATCCAAGGATTGCAAACTTATCAAGTTGCCAAATGACTCAGGAATAGGTCCTTGTAATCTATTATGTGCCAAAGAAAGATCCATTAAGGTTTGCAGACCTCCAACTGTGCTAGGGATATTACTCGAGAAGCTATTCACTGACAGATCTATTTGTATTACGGCCTTTAGACTACCAATCTCGGGGGGAAGATAGCCACTTAAAGAATTTGAGGACAAGTTCAAATACAAAATATCTTTGAGGCTGAACAAATTTGTGGGTATTGTGGAGGTTAATTTGTTGGAGGCCAGAAAGAGTTCTCTTAGAGATGTAACATTCCCTAAGCAAGTTGGAATCGGACCAACGAGTTCATTTTCACTCAAAGCTAATGAACCCAAGTTCTGCAAGTGGCAAAGATCATTTGGAATGAGCCCTTGTATCCTGTTATCTTGAAGCCTTAAAATTTGAAGCCTTTGCAACAGTTTCATTGTCATTGGAATAGATCCTGTGAAGGCATTACCATTTAGATTTAAGAAAGCCAAATTGCTTAGGTTACCAATATGATTGGGAATGCTGCCCTTAATTTCACAATGACTTGCATCGATATCTTGAAGCAAAGTGGACAGATTTCCAATGGAAACTGGAAGGATGCCATTCAGAGGATTTCCTGCTATCGACAGTCTTCTTAAACGTTTGCAATTTGTCAACGCAGTAATAAAGCTCAATTCTGGATTTGAAGATTCACTGATGAAATTGTTTTCTGCTAGGCTTAGATCTTCAAGGTGTCCCAAGTTACCAAGTGAGTTGGGAATTGAATGAGAGAAATTGTTATCGTTAAGATACAAGTAAGCGAGTTTGGAAAGATTTGAGATCGAGGGAGGGATCATTCCGTTGAGGTTATTGACATTAAGGTTAAGTTCTTCAAGATTGACTAACCCAATACTTGATGGAAGTGTGCCTGAAAAGAGATTGAACGGAAGTTCCATGAATCGTAGTTTCGACATGTTGAAAATTGTTGCCGGAATGACACCTTGTAAGATAGTGAAACCTAAGATAAAAACCTCCAAATTGCGAAGGTTACCAATCTCTTTTGGTATTGCACCTGCAAAAATGTATAATGCACACAAAAGAGTAAGTTGTTGGCATCTCCGCAAATGCAATTATTACCAATCTCATGTACATTTTAACAAGGGATTCACTTGATCTTTGTGTGTGTGTAAGCACCCTTGTATGTTGGGGTGACGAATTGGATCCAAACCCGCCAACCGCCCATATCTAATCAGTCAAAAATGGATATAAATGATTTATTTTCTTATGCGGGTCAAAAACGGGTTGAATAAATATAAATCAAATTAATTGATGGGTTAGTTGGGTTGAATATGAGTACCCATATTCAATCCATCTTCCACTCATAGAACAAAATGTGGACTAAAGTCTCTCTCTTCGATTCCACCCTCTCTCTCATCTATCTGCCTCTCTCTATCTCTCTTCAATTCCGACCCTCACTCTTCTATGTGCCTCTTTCTCTCTTCTTTCTTAGGATAATCAAATCAAATTAATTAATATATAAAGTAGACAATTAAGAGCATACCTGTCATACTGTTGGCGCCAAGATTTATTTGGATGAGTGAAGTAAAGTTGCCAATTTCTCTTGGAATGGTTCCAGTTAGTTTATTTTCGTTAAGATAAAGTTTTTCAAGCATAGGAAGATGCGTGCCCATAGCCGGTGGCAGATTACCAGTTAGGTTATTAAACCTGAGATGTAGCTCTTTCAAAGAAGAAATGTTGAAGATAGAAGATGGTATGGTGCCAGTGAGGCCGGCATTCTCAATGTCTAGCTTCTCCAAATTATGAAGATTTCCCAGTTGTTGCGGAATTTTGCCTGCACAACAATACACAATTACCAATAAACCCTCTTTTATTTTTTAGAAAGAAAAAAAAAATATATATATATATATATATTCAATTAAATCATGTAACTTGAGGCCATGTCTCACTGGTGGGGTCTCTGTCATACCTGTTAAGTTGTTTCGGCCAAGAGTTAAGATTTTCAGCATGGTTAAGTTCCCAATCTCTCTTGGTATTGGTCCACTGAATTTGTTTGATACCAAGAACAGGATTTGAAGCTGGGAGCATTCATATAAAGTGGAAGGAATTTGGCCATAAAATTGGTTAAAGGACAGATAAAGCTCCTGGAGTTTTGGAAGACGATGGCACATATTTGCTGGAAGATTACCCGACAGGATATTATTAGTGAAATCAATGGTTTCCAGTGAGGAGATGTTGAAGATGGAGGCGGGTATGGATCCCGAAAGCTGGTTGTGTGTCATGTCCAAAATCTTCAGATTAGCAAGCTTGCCAATTTCTTCAGGAAGGTTTCCTGTAAAGTCATTGTATTTGAAACTGATGACTTGTAGTCGACGCAAATACCCTATCTCTTTAGGGATATCGCCATGGAAACTATTGTTTCTAATGTTGAGAGAGAGTAGGAAGGAGAGGTTTCCTATGTGTGGAGGGATGGTGCCTCTTAGGCCCATGTAAGAAAGATTCAAGACTGCGACTCTTACTCTGTGGTGGCCAGTGCTGCAATGGACACCCATCCAGTTGCAAGGGGAGGTTGAGGTGGTCCAATTGTTCGCCAACCTGTTGTGAGGATCGAAAGTGATATGGGATTTTAGGGCAAGAAGAGCAGAGTGATCGGTTGTGATGTTGGTTGCAGTGCTTGTACTCGTAGTCAAGCAAACCATGGGAGAGTACTCCACCAATAATATAAATATAGATGTAACAGAAACAAGGAAGCTAGTTTTCTCCATCATGCGCGCAGGTGAAGATACAGGTGGCCGGAAATGCATGAATCAAACGAGGAAGGCCAGATAACGTATTGAGATGATGAATGTATATAGTCAAGTACAACCTAAGAACAGAGAGAGAGAGAGAGAGATGGTGATGATTAAAGTGAATTAAGCATGTATGTCTATAGCTACTGGCTTTAATAATGTAAGAAAGTTGGAAGTGTGAGAGACCAAGCAGTAAAGTGAAAACTCTCACTTTGTATCCTCTTCTCATATATCTTCTTTAGGCTCCTCACTTGCATATATATATATATATATACACACACACACACACACACACATAGTTTGCCAGCTCACAACTTTACTGACATTTGATTTCAGTGCCTACAATACAACAGCTTGCATTCAAATTCATTGGCTAGACTTGACAACCTAAGAAAAGAGACATGGGAACAAAGAGACAATTCAAATTCTCCTCACACGTGACACATGCAGGGTAATCAGGAAGTCATGGGATTATGATTCAATCCAGTACACTATTTCACCCATTTGGTCCAGTTGGCCATAAAAGGCCCAGGCTAGGCCACGTCCTCCATCTCCTTTCCCTCAATTTTTTAATCGCAAACGGAATGATATAACACTGCCGTTAACAGAAGTTACTGTTGGGCAATTTTATATTCGATCCTCACATTCATGTTCAAATACAGCCCGCGAAAGCAATTTGGAGCAACCAAAATTCCAATTGAATCCTTCCCAATTTACCGCCCCGAGCTTCAAAATGCACCGATTAAGTTTTCTTACACCAATTTTAAATTTCCTCCAACTCATCAGAGGATTAGAACAGATTGTAACAGCACATTAGTTCTCTATGTTTGAATTCATTCAAAACTGTAATTCCTTAGATTCAGGAAGCAGTTTCTAACTGCTCTATATTTTAGGTTCTCAAACCAATGTTTGTTATCCCATCCTTGTATTTAACCACTGCAGATTATTTATGAAAAATACATTCGTTTTCACACTCTGTTATAGTATCAGAGCTTGTACAATTGGTGTAAGCCGAACCACAATTTTTTTTTCTTCCTTCAATTTTTTTTCCCTCTACTCTTAAGCACCCGTGACTACTGAAACTGCCCCTACAACCATCCTCAGCACCAATGAACCACACCCAACTCTTATCAGCATCAACGTTGCTGCCCAAGCCCCTCTCAAACTCACCTCTACCAATTACCTCTCCTGGAAACTACAGTTCCAAACACTCTTCATTGGCTATGACCTTCTTGGCTATATTGATGGCTCCAAGCCATGTCCGCCAACAACCTTGACCCAATCTAATACAACCAGACCCAATCCCAGTTACATTATCTGGACCAGACAAGACCAGCTGATCCTCAATGCTATCATTGGCTCCATCTCACCCACCATTATTCCCTTCATAGCTCAAGCCAAGACCTCCAAACAAGCCTGGACAATTCTAGCCAACACCTATGCTAAGCCCTCTTGTGGCCGCATCAAACAAATCAAAAACCAACTCAAGAACACCACCAAAGGCTCCCTTGGCATCACTGAGTTTATGCAGACCATCAAAACTCGAGCGGATGATCTTGCTTTTCTTAGAGCCCCAATTGATGAGGAAGAAATCACAGATAAAATCCTAGATGGTCTCGGTGATGATTACAAGGAATTAGTCCGCGCTGTCCAAGCAAGAGATACCTCTATCACCTTTGAAGAACTTCATAAAAAAACTCCTCAATTTTGAAGCCTTTCTTCAAGAACTTCCAACCGAGCCACACAACTTTCCAGCTACTGCAAATCCCATATACCGAACCAACAACAAAAACTAGCGTCCTTCTCAACCACAAAGCACTACCACCACCAACTGGTGCCCATCTTACAACTCAACCACTCACCCACCTGCTGCAAGCAATCTAGGACTCCATTCATCACAGGGCCCTCGTCCTCCTCCCAGGCCATACCTTGGTCACTGTCGAATCTGTAGAATTCAAGGACACACTACCAAACAGTGTCCTTTATTTCGCCTAGTACCTGTTCACAATTCCACCACATCCAACTTTTCTTAACCCGACACACCATGGCAACCACAAGCTCACCTTGCCACCAATCCTTCCACCACACTATCCTGGCTTTTGGACAGTAGTGCATCCCATTATGTAACATAAGATCTGAGCACCCTCTCACTACATGCTCCATACATTGGCAATGATGATATAATGATCAGAGATGGCTCCAATCTTCCCATCACCCACACTGGTTCCACCTCTCTCAAAATTCCTCACAATACCTTTACATTAAATAATGTTCTCTGTGTTCCATCTATGAAAAAAAACCTAATCTCTATATCACAATTTTGCCATTCTAACAATGTTACCATAAAGTTCTTACAATCTTCTTTTCTTGTGAAGGGACTTCGTACAGTGGCAACACTGCTGAAAGGACGAACTAAAGATGATGTCTATGAGTGGCCAACCTCCTCCCATTTGCTTGCATTCTCCACAATAAAGACCACTTCCTTTGATTGGCACCATAGATTAGAACATCCTGCTTTTCCAATTCTCCAACAAATTGTTTCCAGCAATAATTTAGGCTTATCTTCCTCTTTATCCCCTAATTTTTCATGTAATGCTTGTCTCTGCCATAAAAGCCAGAAATTATCTTTCTCCAACTCTACAATTGTCTCTACTAAGCCTCTTGAAATCATATTTTAGATGTCTAGACCTCTCCAATTTTCTCAAATAATGGCTTTAAATACTATGTCATCTTCATTGATCACTTCACTAAATATATTTGGTTTTACCCAATCAAACATAAATCCGACGTCAAAGAAATCTTTATAAGATTCAAAGTCATTGTCAAAAAACACTTCAACTTAACCATCAAAACCCTCTACTCTGACAATGGTGGTGAGTACATCTCCCTCGCTACCTTTCTTTCCACAAATGGTATCTCACATCTCACTACTTCACCTCACACACCTGAACACAATGGTTACTCAGAAAGAAGACATCTTCATATAGTCGAAACAGACCTTGCCCTCCTCACTCATGCTTTTTTACCCCTCTCCTACTGGCCTTATGCCTTTGCCACAATCGTCTACCTCATCAATAGAATGCCCACTCCCATATTAGATCTATCCTCACCCTACCACAAAATATTTCTCACAGCACCAAATTACTCGAAACTAAGAGCATTTGGCTGCTTATGCTACGCTTGGCTTAGACCATACACATCACACAAACTTGAATCACGGTCCAAACCTTGTGTTTTTCTTGGGTACTCTCTAACTCAAAGTGCATACTATTGCCTTGACCCTTCAACCTCTAGAATCTACGTCTCCAAACATGTCAAGTTTGTAAAATCTCAGTTTCCCTATCGTTCCTTATCTAGTTCGTCCTCGAGTAATCCTCCCAGCACCATTGCCACCTGGATTCCTGCACCAATTCGAGTTATCTCACCCTCTTCCCAGCCGACACACTGTGCTATCTAAAGTAATCGTCTCTCAGCAACCTCTCTGCGCAGCTCCAACTCAATCTCCAGTCCTAGTTCCGTCCACCAACACACTCCAACCACTCATCCAAACACATCTCCCTTGCCATCCACAACAAATCCAACCTCACCCCCACATATCCCAACACCCCTTTCTCCTAACTCAACCGTAACTTATCCTCTTCTAACTCACTCAATGACCACCCGAGCCAAGAACCACACTCATAAACTAATAACTAAACTGAACCTTCATACCCAACTCTCCAAATCCAATAACATTGAACCAACAACCGTGACTAAGCCCTTATAGACCCAAAGTGGCGACAAGCCATGTCTGATGAGTGTGATGCCTTAGTTAGAAATGGAACATGGGAACTCGTACCACCTAATTCTTCACAAAATATAGTTAGGTGTAAATGGATTTTTTGAATTAAACATAACTCTGATGGCTCTATTGATAGGTTCAAAGCACGTTTGGTCGCTAAAAGATTTCATCAAAAACCAGGAGTTGATTACCTAGACACTTTCAGCCCTATTGTAAAACCAACCATAGTTCGTGTTATCTTTAGCCTTGCTGTATCTCGGGGTTAGTCCTTACGCCAGCTTGATGTCAACAACGCCTTTCTCCAAGGACACCTTTCCGAGAATGTTTTCATGCAACAACCACTAGGTTTTGTTGATCAAGATCATCCATCCTATGTTTGCAAACTTCAAAAGGCCATCTATGGCCTCAAACAAGCACCTCGAGCCTCATAAACTTCACACTCTCATTGAAATCAAGTAAAATATATCATTGAAGTCAAGTAAAACATATCATCGGTACTCATTCTCAAGAGATACTAATTAATATCAAATATATGTAACACAACAACTCATAACACAAGTTTATACCCCCACAAAATTATGCTAGTGTGTCTGTGCATGTGAGGAAACTAAAATCAATCATTCCAAGTCATGTCAATACAAATAATGATTAAAACCACTTAATTCAAATCACAGTTTCTCAAAATTTAAAACATACCCAAGAATTGCAAGTTAAGCACCTACATAAGTTATTAATCCCATGAAAAATGTAAAAACATCCTATCTAAAAGTGAAACAAAATAAAATAAAATAAAATAAACTAAGAAAAATAAAATAACCAAAAAGTTCTAAAACAAGAAGAATTTCATAAAAAATTTCCCCCCATTGCAATAAAGCCCATAAAAATGCATCGCCTCACCCCCATATATCACATAGAAGCATATAGAAAGGTTAGAATGATATTACCATGAACACGGAGTAATGACAAGAAAATATAGCAAACCAATAACATGAAGGTAATGCAAGCACTCCCCCAAACTTGGATTCAACAACCTGGGTTATTGACTTCACCACTAACTTCACAATCAATGGCCAATTGAATTAACTATGTGAAATTATATCATGCATAAGTGGTGTCGGTGGCTACAAGCTCACTTCCATCCATCAAGAAGATAATATATGATTAAGGCTAAGTCATGGACTATCTTTGATTGGCATGTGCCATCTGCCTAACTACTCTACTCTAGGGTGCAGCATGGTCCATCTTCTCTAGGCATAATCTATCAAAGCTTTTAATGATATATTCAGTGATTACCATTGTGTAATAATCACTCTTATAATCACATAAAATAAGAGAGATTGAGTTTAATAACAATAATCAAGTATCTAAGATAAGATAAAAAATCATTGAAACTGAATTTGTAAGACTTTTATTGCTCAATTCTATAAGAAGAATCCTTTAAATTACACAATATATGCAAGAATACAAAAATTCTCAATAATTAGAACAATCAAACCATTGATGCTTAGTTAGGGCTATCAAAATCCTAGTGGATGAACTAGTCGCTCATGGTAGAAGAAGTTTCAAGAGTTGAGGAAGAAGACATCATCTCCATGGAAGTATTGCTACGCCTTGTTCTCCAATGATTCTCCACTCCAAAAGCTCTTCAAAGCTGCTGCCAAGCCTCTCAAAAGTCTTTTCAAGCTCTCTCAAACAGCCCCCAATTCACCGTTTTTAAACTCCCAAGAGAATACATAAAGTCCTAACCCAATTAGGAGATAATTAGGGTTTCCCGCAACACTAAACAGGTGAATTTTTCTGCTGACGTTCGGCCAAACTTTTGACCCACTAGAAGTCCGATTCACGAAATTTACGTGAAATACAAAAGGTGTCCAGAATCGAATTTCGTTCAACTCTTACAAAAATTAAGTTGAATTGATGCTTGAAAATATGACTTTCGGGCCACTTTCCAAAATGGGATTAAAATTGGATTATGCACAGAATTGGCCTTCGGACCCATAATCTCCTTAAGCAGTTATAATTCTCTTGGATCTCTTCCTTGGCCTATTATGAGTTTAAATATGGAGTTTAATGGATCCACTTGATGTAGGCTTCATCTATCCCTCTTGAATGTCATCTTTAAAAGTTCAAAATCATGGTTTTAACTGAAATAATTATTAAGGCCCTGAAAATACAGAAAAATACTAAAACTAAGTAAAATCACAAAATAATCTATTACTAAGAGAATAAAATACGCAAGTTAAGAGGCTAGAATGTGTGACATTCAACGCCGATCAATCTCATACTATCTATTTACTTGACAATTGATCAACTCCTTGAATGGAGTCACTGCAATAGTTTTTTCCTACATTAAGAACACTCTAGATTATGGCTCTACTTTTTTTTTGTGAAAGTTTGAAATGTGGAAATTGAGTGATTTTTTTTTATAGAAACTAGAAAACTTGGAAATTGGTGTTATCTTGTTGGATAATGCATGCTAATTGTGATTTCAAAGGACTGCCTCCTCAAAGAAAGGAAAAAATTTTCCCCTTCATTTGAGAGCATTAGAGAAATTTGCATTGTTGAAGCCTGCATTTTGAATTTTGGATGTACCTTTAGAGAGAGTTTTTGTTTAGAGACAACTACTGTATTTTAGGTGTGAAAATTCATTTCCCTACCGAGTTAGTTGAAAATAAGTTTGGGTAGAATTCCCAAACTTCAATATAAATGGAGCCATGAAGTTTGGTTTTAATTATTTTTTGAATTCTATCAATAGAAGCATGTTTTGGAGCCAAATTATCAAGTACTTGTGTTGCAAACTCAAGGGTAGAGTGAGGTAGCCGCAAATATTTCTTTAATATACTTTCTCAGGGGTTAATAGGATTTTTTTTTTCAAAGCCAATGTGTAACATTGGGTGTGAATGCTTGACAATTAACATCTCATTATAAAAGGATCAGGGAAGCTTATTCCTTTTTATTTTTCTTTTTCTCCCATTTAAAATATAGTGTTTATTGTATTCAGACCTTTATTTTTACTTTGGCCATAAAAAAAAAGAAAAGAAAGTAACAAAAATGATAAGAATATATAATTACAAAATTGACTTGCATAATTACATATGACATTAATGATATATTTATTTAATGATAGGAAGTTGCAGCCCTTAAACTCTCATCACCAATCACGCATTAAAAATTAGAAATAACATGCTGTCTTAATTTTATGCTTTATTTGGATAAATAAATAAAGGGTAAATTACACTGACCTTCCCTGAGGTTTGGCCTAATTATACTCGAAATCAAACTAATGAATGTTGTTACAATGATCTCCCCTGTAACAGAAATGAACTAACAGACCTTAAATTTTGGGTAAAATGTCTATTATACTCTTAATATTATATTGATATAAAAATTAAAATATTTATATATATAAAATGATACTTTTGCCCATCTAATATAATAATATTTACCCATCCAATATAATAATATTTACTATATTATCTATATATTAAATATATTATTATATATATATGTAGATATATATACATATATATGTGTGTGCACAAGAGCTGACGTTCTTCGTCCATACCACATCGCGGCAGTCGACGCTGGTCATCTTCTTCAGCCACACCAAGACCACTACCACCACTAACTGAACCACCTATGAGCACCACCATCATCATCTCTACCAAACAAACCCAAAACAACCACCACCTGCAACACCTGAACCACCCCTGTACAGCTAAGCCGAAACCCACCATAACAGCCACCATCGTGCACAATCCCCAGCTGCTGTGGCCACCACCATGGAGACACCTCTGAAATATGGCCCCAGCTTCACTTCCATTTTTCTTTTTTCATTATCTCTCTCTCTTTTGTTTCTCTCTCCACCGCTATCACCTCCCCTCATCTCTCTCTCCCTCCCCGTCGTCACAAGGGCCGAGATCTGTGCCCACGATCGTCACAAGAGTCGACACCCCAAGACCATCACCACCACTAACCAGATCTGAAATCCAATATCTGTGCCCACCGTCGTCACAAGGGCTAAACAATTGGTCAAAATTTCCCTTTACTCATTCTGCAAATCCCTATTGCGCCACCGTCCTCAGCCCTACATCGTGCACAACCCTAGCTGCCATGGCCACCACCATATATGTGCATATATATATATATATACACACACACACACACACACACATATATATATATATATATAAGTTGATGGGCATTTTGGTCCGTTCAACTAATTTTTTGACAAAACTAACGAAATTTTAGACGGAGGTGGTCTTTGTTATAACGGAGAAAACCTCAGGGGAGCATGATGCAAAAAAATTCATTAGTTTGATGTCAGGTGTAATTAGGCCAAACCTCAGGGGAGGTTAATGTAATTTACCCATGAATGAATTCTATGATTTGAGTATCAAAAATGAATGTCTATTGAATTTGTATTTCAAAATTCAATAAAATATTATATTAGAGATAGGAGTGATGTATTTTATTTCAATAATTCTGCAATTAGAATCCATATGTACACAGGTATGGACTTCAAATAAGTACTTCAACTTTGTTCTAAAATTATTGTTAAAATTTAAAATTGAATTTTCATTCTAGATTTGTGTTATAATCTTTTAGATTGATTGAGCACAAATTTCTTCATTTCTTCTTAGTTGTCAGTGTTCAGTTACTCAAATTGTTATGATGTTCACAATTTCTACATTGGTTCAGAATAACTTATATACTGCATATTGTAAAGTTAGAGTTTAACGAATACACTATTCTATATTTATTCATTCTGACTCATCATAGATCCACATCACAATGCCCGGACAAATCTCGGAAGCATCAATCATATGAAGAACTTAGAAATGGTGAAATATGTGAGTACATCTTTACGAGGAGTTTTTCTATCACGATCAATTTTTAATTTCTTTTCAGATATGATGGATGAATATACAATTTCAAACCTTTCTCTACGGTTGAAGTTAAATCTGACAATTTGGGACTTCATTATTCTGTTTGTTCTCAACTTTTAGTTATCGAAAAGTTCTGTGTGAATGTCAATTGGAATTTTTCTTTTTCATTTTTCTTTCATAGAGTTAATTTTAAGAGGGACTTTCATTCACATTGTAACTTCATATTCTTATGGTAAAATCTCTTCGAAGAAATATTGCAACCGTGTTTATTATGTTATTCAAACATAAATTGAAACTAACATCAACCACATTTAGTAACTTCTCTAAGTAGTTGTTATGACCCGCTCACCTCGGGCCAACATCTCATATCAATTGTTGATTTCTGTAATGGTTGTTCTAAAGAAATGAATACCTTTTGTGGTTTAATGTATCCATGCTTAATGTAGATAAGATTATGGGATTTTTTCTTTCATATTCTCATGGTAAAATCTCTTCGAAGAAATATTGCAACCGTGATTGTTATGTTATTCAAACATAAATTGAAACTAACATCAACCACATTTAGTAACTTCTCTAAGTAGTTGTTATGACCCGCTCACCTCGGGCCAACATCTCATATCAATTGTTGATTTCTGTAATGGTTGTTCTAAAGAAATGAATACCTTTTGTGGTTTAATGTATCCATACTTACTGTAGATAAGATCATGGGATCTTTTCTAGAAATTTATATTAGTGAGATACACGTAAGAACTATTATAAAATTTAATAAATAGAATGAGAGTTGTTATGTTCATATTTCAAATTATTTGTCATAACAACTAGTTTATTATTGGTGATGCATAATTATAAAGAAATACTTCAACCATATTCCTTATGTTATTACAATCAATATTGAAACAAACATCAACCAAATTTACTAACCAACTTCTTTCTCCATCTTTACAACTTTATTTTCACCTTAGATCCATAAATATGGTTTCCAATGCATGAGATCATGTAGCACTTACGAATGAGGCCCTATCAATTAGTATTACATAAAAGAGATTGAGTGAGGTACTTGGAAGAGTCTTGGTGTTATTAACAAACTATGGTGGAAACAGCTTCATAAGACGGAGAAGTTACCTACCAAAATCAATTGGTGCTAGTTATAAATTTGGTTGAAAGAACATAACTAGAAGATAATACATTATTTTAAAGTGTCTTGTACACTAATCTCTAGAGTTGTCCTGCCCGGGAACCTATCTGGGGTTAGAAGGTGTAACACCAAAATCAACAACCTTAACTTATTAGAAGGAGAGAAGTTAGTTACAAATTTTGGTTAATGTTTGTTTCAATATTGACTGAAATGATATAACGAACATGGTTGAAATATTTTTCAAAGAAATTTCACAAAGTGATAAATTGGTTACAATATATCCACGATGTATCATCTCTAGAAACAATGCAAGCAACCTTGCGTACATACACAAAAAATAAAATAATTTCATTATGTCACATAAAACCATATATTGAACTTAAGATTTTTAAATTTTGATTTGAGGTCACACATAAATTTCAAACGATAATACAATTTAACATTTTCGTAAGCTTAAACTACAATATGTTAGTTACTAAGTCCGGTTGATGTTTGTTTCAATATTGGATGAAGTGACATAACAAACATAGTAGTCTTATTTCTTCAGAAACATTTCACAATCAAAATATGGTGGAAATGTGGTGGTATAAGAGTGAGAAGTTAGTTACTATATTTGAAGGATTTTGTTGTCACACAAAAATTAGGTGGTAAGGTTACTAAGAGGGAGAGAGAAGTTAGTTACTAAATTCAGTTATTGATTGATTCAATATTGGTTAATATTACATAATGAATTTGGTTAAAGTATTGTTCACAGATATCTAATAATTATTGTTTGATTAAGATGCTTAGGTTAATATATGTTTCTCTAGGTTGTTCAAAGGATTTGAATGAACATGTTAAGGGTCATTAACTTGATTAGGGATAGACTTAGAGTTCGTTTTATAATATAGGGTATTTCTAATATGTCTATGCTTTGAAGCAAGTTGTTTATCCATTTGCAAAAAATAAAAACTCCTGAAAGTAATTTTCTATAGGTGGAATAGGAGCTGTTGGTTTAAACAAATCTGGACCGTTGAAATGTAATCATGTTTCCAATTCAACCAAAATGCGACATGTGGTAGGCTCTAATTTGCCGCCCTTTCTGCCCTTGATGAGACCTTTTTGACACTTTGAGGTCTTGTGACCTCATGTATTTCATGGTAACATGATGTTGTTATGATGTTATTAATTGAACCAAATTTTTAAAAGCTTGTGGGCACATAAGACTGATCTGGACTGTCTTTGCAAAAGTGAATTAACAATTTTGCCCCTGAGTTAGGGTTTTAGTTAAATGAACCTCGGATTGGATCGGGCCATGATTACAGTTTTTCTATGGTTTTGGACCCTCTGAACTCAATGGTGAGGTCCGTTCATCGATTTGACAATCGGTTTGCCAATCAAAATTTTTGGTTGACCATTTTATCCTTGCCCTAAGGTTTTGGTCAACGGGATTTCTGGAGTGGATTGGGCCCAAATAGTAGTGTTTCCTATGATTTTTGGATCTTTTGAATCCAATGGTGAGGTCCCCTCATTGATTTGACAATCGATTGATTGTCAAACCTTTGGGTTGACATTTCTACCCATATTTTAGGGTTTGGTCAAATTAGGCGCTTGAGAGGACTCATGAGCTCTATAAGTAGTCTTTTATGAGGTTTTTGATCCATTTGGACTCATTGGTGAAGTCCATTTTTCCTCTAGACAATTGGATTATTAGCTGACCATGAGTCCCTTGAACATGACCATGATGTTGGAAATTGGCTAGAAAATTATCTTGGAAGTATGGTGGAAGTATCAATTACATACAAAGAAGATGTAGAGAACTTCACCTTAAGAGTTTGATAAAATTTTTATTCTCTTAGTTGATGTGTGAACCCACCAAGAAAAAGTGTAGAGAATGGCTTCTTCCCTATCTCCTTCTTTCTTCCTAAGCACTATCACCTCTATGTCCTCCTTTGTTAAAACCCTAGCAAGCTTGTAGTTAGTGGGATCTTTTGTGGCGACCCAACGTGATAACCTTGTGGGCGGGTTTTTGTGAGTACCAAAAACCTTCAAGTTCACTATCGTACCTCACTTCAATGCCCATAAGTGAACTTCATTTATTACAACCGCCCTTTCTCACAACTATCAATCGTACTGATGATGATATTCACTCTAGGTAGCTATAAAATGACCACCATTTTAGTAACCATAATGATATCCTTCAATTTATTAATTCTTACACAACTATTCAACCCTTCTTGGAGAAATAAGTTCTAAATGAACTTCAAGTTCTCTATCAGAAATCCATTATTTGAAAAAATGTATTGGACACATGAGAGATTTCATAAAGCACCATATTATGTATATTTATTCATTGATCCATGGTGTTTTGGTTCTACTTTGCTTGAAAATTTTGGTAGTATACTACATAAAGACATGGGGCTTCCAAATAACTCTAAGGTGGAGATGATGTTTAACTTTCAAATCTGCTTGGAGTGTCATCATAGTTCAGCGTAACAAAATATTTTGGTTGGAATTGTTCACGACCTAGGGTACACTACCTACTGCTTTCTTTTCATAATAAGCTGCTCTCTTGCATTAATATTTCGAAGAGAGGTATCTATTTGACTGCATTTTTGAATGGTTTAGGACCTATGGTATCCACTAACTGCTACTCTATTTTTATTAAACACCTTGTGGCCCATGCATGGTAGTAACTAGGAATTGGTTCAACAGTGTAATGGACCGAATCTGAATCCGTTAAGGACATGGATCAAGTCCAATACACTCTTGGACCAATTCCTAACTGCTACTTTATGTTTCATTAAACATAAGATACTTTATTGCGCTAATCTTCGGAAGAGAGGTCTCTGTTTGGATGCATTTTATGGTTCTTACTTCAGTTCATTTCTAATAGCTTGAGGAGCAGATTTTGCAAAAAGTTCTTTCTACTACTCTATTCCATATCTGGACAGGGAGGCATGTTCGACTTCATGAGGAGGTTTTACTAGAATTGCCAGGCAATTTGGTGGGAGGTGTTGGATATTTTCTACTACGCACTGAAACTCAGTAGCAGTTCATATTGAAATTCGCTATGATAATTATGTCAATAGTGATTGTTAAGAGCTCGTGTGGGACATTGGTTTGAAGAATTTATAAGCTTAGGATGCTCTATATCCTCACTCAAATTATAAGTATTATGTGCAAAGCTTACAAAACTTACAAAGCTTTTGAAACAATCACCATGGGAAAAAAGAATCCTAACAAAATTCTAGTAAAACAAGACATGCAGAAACATGTGCCATTCCAACAAGCATATTGTTTGATAATAAAAAGAATATCTATGCCTCCTTTTTAATTCCTAATCAATTAAAGAAAAAAAGATAAATGCAATAATGTATAATAAGTTTATATAAATGTAGCAATTCTTCAACTTAATGTTGTCACGATTAAAGACCTCTCATGTATAATAATTTTTCAAATTTCAATTTCTTTTATAGTAATACTTAATCTTCTTTAGTTTTTACATTCACCAAGTAATAATATATTTTGCATGTGTATATTTTAGACTACACATAAGGATCTCAGTTTTATAGAGTAATATTAATAATTGTATTATTATATAGTTGATTAATATTGTTAATTAATAGGTTTATATGACTAACTTATGTTGATAAATAATTTTAGTAATATAACAAGATTAATTTCAACCAATTTTTTTCCAGTAAAAAGTAAGAGTTTTTACCAGAAAAATGAGATCACTAGAAATTTCAAGTGTACTCTTATCAGGTCCAATATTTTGAAGTCTTCAAATTTAAATGCCTTCTCATGTAACAAAAATTAAGCTTGTTTCTGTTGTGCCTGAATAATTTATTTTCTCATATATGTTTTAAAATTCAAAAAATTTCAATAAGAACTACTATGGATTTTAGTTCATACATTAGCCTTCAATTACACAAATACAAACATTCAATTAATTTTGGCCCAATATTTTAATAGCTACCAAGATCTAAAACCTTAAAAGAAGAGAAAAAGAAACTTTAATATATCGCCGGCTATCAATATATTTAATTTTTTTGGTCTCTACACCGCCACAGAAGCCTAACAATTAGTAGTAGTCTTTACGGCCAAGTGTGAGATTCTAATAGTGAAAGTAAAATTTTCATCATTACATTAGTCTTTATGACATTAGTCATTATGTGATTTTGATCTGGTGGTAACTTGAATTTAGTAACAAACCGAGTAAACTTTGCCTTGGGGGAACTACGATTCCTTCAAGAGTCCTCTCGTTTGTGGAGGGTCCCTGGAGAGCTCAGGGAGTGAGAGTGACCTAGCCTCATCTCTCATCTTTTTTCTTTCATTTTCCTCTGTTTGCTTCCATTTTTCCTTAGTTCCTCTCGATTTTCTTGTATTTCTCACCATTTCTAACCTACTTTCCCTTTCTTCTTTCACTTCCCTCTTCTCCTCCATCGTTTTCCACTTTTTCTTCCTCTTTTAACTAAACCCTCTTCAGACCACTCTCTCTCTCTACCATGGAGGAAATCACATCTTCTCTTCAAGATTTCACTCTCACACTAGAGGAGGAAGAGATAATCGAAACTCTTGAAGATGATACTTTCTCTAGTGTTCAAGAATGTAAGCAGAGCCTCTTTGGAAAAGTCATCTCTGATAAACCCATCAACGTGAGAGTTCTCCAGAATACTTTATCGGAGCTTTGGAATTGCAAACTCAAAGTCTTCCAAATTCAGCCAGATAAGTTTCATTTCCTCTTTAACTCTGAACAAGAGATTAGCAAAATACTCTCTGGAAGACCTTGGTTTTTTTAAAAAAATCTCCTTATTCTTGTCTAATGGCGTCCTGCTATTGTGATTAATAATGACCAAATTTTCTCAAAATCACCGTTCTGGGTGACTCTGACGAACATTCCTCTTGAGGGTCTTACTTTGGAGGTTGGTTTGAAAATTGCTAAGAAATTCTCTGTTTGGCACAAGGTTGAAATCAGAGATCGAGGAATTGATGGTGGAAAATATTTAAGAATCAATGTTGATATTGATCTCGTCCATTCCCTTCGTCGGGGTAGCCATTTGAAGCTATTCGAAAATGTCATATGGTTCCTTTTAGCTACGAAAGATTGCTTTCGTTCTATTATAAGTGTGGACATCTTGGTCATATTTTGAAGAATTGTAACCAAATGAGTTCACCCAACTCTTGCAATAGCTCACTTTCGTACCAATTTGGCCCATGGATGCAAAGAGAATCACCAGCAGGAAGACTTATTCAGAGCTTCAGAAGTCCTCTTACCAAATCTCCATCGCCTGATTTCTCCTCTGAGAGCTCTCCGACAAGCTCAACCGATCTTAGCAGCGGTTCTCTGACAATAGTACAATCAAGGGACGATCATGCCAGGCCATCAATCTTGTCTGGGAATCTGTGTAATGGCGTAACGGATGGTACGACAAAAGCAGAGACCTCAACACGTGGCTCGTCAGCAATTAAAATTCCTTCGGCTCAACTAGGCTCGACTAATCCAGGTACATCTCACATTGAGCCCATTCACTTTATTTTTTCTCAATCTCCACTCCAATACTCTTTTCAGCCCAAGGACTTTGTATTCATAAACCCAATTCCCTTTAACCCTCAACCTACCCTAAGTTTCCCCTTAACCCAAAGACCACAACTTAAGCCAATTCATCTTTTTATCCAAACCCAACCCAAAAGTCACAAGCCTATGCAATCAAACATCTCAAATCGATCTCATTCAATTTCTTTAAATCCACCCATGACTCATACAAACACTTCAGATCCCCTCTCTCACGTCTCTATTGCAACATCGATCCTTCAATTTTCTGCAACCCCCTCAGCGTCATTGACTTCAGTCAGAGGACTCTCTGTTCAACGCTGTTGGAAGAGAAGAGCCAGATCTTATACCAATCATCATCTTCTTTTTTGAATCCTCATAATTCCAAAAGGAAAAATCATTCAGACGAAAGTAAAACATCTCCTAACAAGCTCCCAAAACTCACTGAGGTTCCTCTTTCATTTTCTACTTCCATTATAATTCACAATGAGGTGGAGAAGGCCAGCCTTGAATGGCCCCAATGGTCTCCATGAAGGTCCTGGAGTGGAATTGCCAGGGTGTGGGGAAGCCCCTAACAATTTCCCAATTGAGGAGAATTATTTCACTCCATTCCCCTTTTTTGTTTTGCCTTCTTGAAACTAAAAACCCTAATAATCGCTTGGAGCGAATTTGTGATCAAATTGGTGACTACGATCTCCACCTTGTCCCTCCCAGAGGCCTTTCAGGGGGGCTAGCTATGTTTTATTCCAGAAACCAAGGTATTTCGATTGTGGAAAGCAATGATTTTCAAATCACTTGCTGTATTGACAAAGGTGGAGTTTCCGAACCATGGTTCCTTACTTCTATCTATGCCTCATGTGATGATTCCACATGAGCCATCCAGTGGAATTTCTTAAGGAAATTGCAGAATCGTATTGGAAAGCAATGGGTCATCCTCGACGATTTCAATTCTATTATTTGCAATTCTGAAAAACGAGGAGGGACTCCGAAGCAAGGTTGGATGCTAAAAAATTTTAGAACTTTTATTGAATCATGTGGGCTACTGGATATGGGTTTCAAGGGCCCTCCTTTTACCTGGTGTAATAACAGAGGATTTGGTCACACCATCAAAGAAAGATTGGACCGTGGACTTTGTTCTCAAGATTGGCTTATTCAATTTCATCATAGCAAGATCTATCATATTCCAATCTCTGGCTCTGATCATCTTGCTCTTCTCCTATGCATCAATGAAAGTCTTTCAAGTGTAAGAAGACAATTCTACTTTGATTCGAGATGGGTCAAAGAAAGAGATTTTAAGCCTATTATTCAAGAATCTTGGGATACCCCTATTCCAGGCTCTCAGATGTATCAATTTCAAGAAAAACTCAAAATTTGTAAATATAATCTCAAGCAGTGGAATAGATCTCGCAATTTTTTTGATCCAGAATTTACAAGATCAAATTTCTCAGCTCAAGAGTCACCCTGGTTGGGATAGGTCAGCAATTTTCAAACTTGAAACTGAACTGGGTCATGTCTGGAGAGAAGAAGAGCTTTTTTGGAAACAAAAATCCAGAATAGCATGGCTTAAACATGGTGATAAAAACACCACTTTATTTCATAGAAAAACTCTCATTCGAAGAAACAAAAATGCTATTACAAGACTAGAGGACTCTAATGGAAATTGGAGAGATTCTAAAGAGGATGTACACAGAATTACAGAGGATTATTTCTTCAATCTTTACTTATCCTCAGGCTCTCAACCTGACAACAACTTTTGGAACTTGATCACACCCAAAATCAGTCAAGAAATGAACCATACTCTGACAAAAGAAGGTTCTGAAGAAGAACTAAAGGCAGTCATAAAAGATATGGGCTCTTTCAAGATGCCAGGTCCCGATGGTTTCACGCCTCTCTTTTACCAATCAAACTGGGACATTGTCAAGCATAACCTGGTGAGCGCTTTTAATTCCTTTATTTGTGATGGTCATCTGCTGAAAAGCTTGAACCACACAAATATTGCCTTAATCCCTAAAGTCAAAAATCCCTCTTAAATGACTCAATTCCGTCCAATTGCCCTTTGCAATGTCCTCTACAAAATTTTCTCAAAGACTCTTGCCAATCGCCTAAAACCTCTACTTGACAAAATTATATGCTCTAATCAAAGTGCATTTGTACCAAACAGATCAATTCATGATAATATAATTCTCTCTCATGAGCTTCTCCATTGTTTGAGAAATCGCAGATCAGAAAAAATAGGTTTTATTGCTCTCAAATTGGATATTGCCAAAGCTTTTGATCGAATTGAATGGGATTTCTTAGAATTAATGATGAAACACCTTGGGTTTGATCATCGTTGGATCTCTATTATTATGGAATGCGTTTCTACTATCACCTACTCCGTTGTTATTAATGGTGAAGCTGGTGGAATGATTAAACCTTCGAGAGGGCTCCGACAAGGAGTCCCCCTTTCTCTTTATTTATTTCTCATTTGTACAGAGGGTTTATCTTCACTTCTCTATCATGCTAATCAACAAAATCTTATAAGTGGTTTGAAGATTAACAGGTTCTGTCCTACCATTACTCACTTACTTTTCGTAGATGATTCTCTCTTATTTTGTAAAGTAGAGTCTTCAGAAGTTAGGAATATCAGAAGTATTTTGAAGCGTTATGAATTTCTCTTTGGGCAATTTGTTAATTACAAGAAGTTTGGAATGTATTTTAGTTCAAATGTTAAATCAACTCGTAGAAGGAGTTTGAGAAGAATTCTTCATATTCATGAACAAGGATGGTGCAACAAATATCTAGGACTTCTTGCAGTTCTTGAAAGATCAAAGCTTGTTTTATTCCAATTCCTTGAAGAAAGAGTCAGTACAAAAATCAAACAGATCAAAGGTTCTATGCTCTCCAAAGCAGGTCAGGAAATCTTGTTACAATCTGTTCTTGTATCTCTTCTTACCTTCTCAATGTCTTGCTTCAAACTCCCAGTCAAGATTTGTGATTCCTTGAAAAAGAAGATGTCGAATTTCTAGTGGTCAGGCACTGAAGAAAACTCTCACTCTCACTGGATCAGTTGGGACTCCCTATGCTTAAGTAAAAAGGATGGAGGTCTTGGTTTTAAGGACATTCAATCTTTCAATCTCGCTTTATTATCAAAGCTTGCTTGGTGCCTTTTCTCTGAAGAAGATTCTTTACTGTTCAAGATCCTAAAAGCCAGGTATTTCAAGGACTGCTCATTCTTAGAAGCTCCTTGTAATTCCTCAGTTTCATGGATTTGACAAGGCATTCATGCTTCCAAAGCTATTATTCTGAAAGGTAGGAAATGGTCAGTGGCAAACGGAGCTAAAATCAACTGTTGGCTTGATCCCTGGCTTCCCGACTCGTCAAATTTTCACATCTCCATTCCCATCCCGCCTAATTGTCATATTCACACAGTGCAAGATCTTACTAGACAAAATCCCTATCAATGGAATGTTCCTCTCATTAAAATGATTTTCAATCAACGAGATGCCGACCTAATTCTTCAAATCCCTCTACGAGAGGAGGGTGGAGATGACAGAATCATCTGGGGGGGCTCTTCAAATGGAAAATTTTCTGTCAAAAGTGCTTATAAAATTGCTTATGATCTAAAATTTCCCCATCCTGATTCATCTCAAGCTGCTAGCAGTAGTAATACTCTTGATCATATCCCTAAATGGTTTGATATGTGGAAAATCAAGACGAAGAGAAAAATTCAGCTCTTTTTATGTCAATGTGCTCATGATCTCCTTCCAGTTCTTCGCAATCTGAAGTCTAAAAGGATTGTGAACAATAGTACTTGCGAAATTTGTGATTCAGAGGAAGAATCAGTTTTTCATCTCCTTTTTCGATGCCCTTTTGCTCAACTGGTATGGCACTAGTCCTTTGAGGTTAGACTTTAAATCTATCCATTGTGTTTCTTGGGCCCAAATTTGGAACTTCATCTCTTGTCAGTGGAAATATCATCCTGATCATTCAAGTTTCAAGAGTTTCTTCTCTTTTCTTTGTTAGCAATTATGGAAAAGCCGTAATAATTGCCATTTTAATCATATTTGTTGGGAGCCCAAAGCTGTTGTCGATCGTGCTCTATTTTGCTTCATTGAATTCAGAGAAGTTGCTTTTCAAGACTCCCTTTTAGATCCTTGTCTTAATCATACTCCATCTTTTCCTCGATCTTGGACTCCTCCAATGGATGGCCGTTTAAAGCTCAATATTGATGCTGTTGTTCCTTCTAATTTGCAAGGCATGGGTGGTGGATTTGTTCTCCGAAACGACATGGGTCATACTATTCGGGTTGCTTCCATGTTCCATGAAGGAAAGCACTCTCCAGAAGTAGCTGAGGCCAGAGCTCTCAAAAAAGGCTTGCAGCTTCTTACATGTTGGAGATATGAGAATGTTGATGTTGAATCTGATTGCCTAAACATTGTTCAATTTTCTCCTTCCAATGAGCTCTCCTCTGTTCTCCTTGAAGATATAAAGCATATTCTAAAGTCTAATCCTAATCTTAGACTCGTCTGGGCTCCTCGATCAGCCAACAAATCAGCCCACCTTCTTAGCTAATGGGCTGTTCGAAATATGGTTTCTGACTTAATTTGGGACTCTTGGCCCCCTTGGCTTATTGCATCTTTGGATGCTGATCTTCCTTCTTCTTCTTAGCTTTCTCTTGTATTGCCAGGAAAGAAAAAAAAAACTTGAATTTAGTATGCAATGATCTTAAATTCGAATAAAACATATTTACAATCCATATATATATATATATATGTGTGTGTTCACACAGAAATGTAGACAGAAGACTAGGTATGCATGTGGTGTACATGAATTGACGAGACTTCCAAATTGATATGAACATGACGAACAAGAGCAACATTTAATAGAAAGTATCTGAAGTAGAAGAATAGATTGAACAAAACCCTAAAAGAGATTAGTTAAGAGTAGGCATGGATGGATTGGAGGAAATTCAAAATTAGGTTTTGGGGGCATAATTTGAACATGGATGTGAAGATCGAATATAAAATTGGCCGACAGTGACTCTGTTAACGGCAGTGTTATATCCTTCCGTTTGTGATTAAAAAATTAGGTGAAAGGAGATGGAGGACGTGGCTTAGGCTTGTACTTTTATGGCCAATTGGAACAAATGGCTGAAATAGTGTACTGCATTGAATCCTGATCCGAAGTCATGATGCTTTGGGAACACAGACGGTTCGAATTCTCCGTTTCCGCACACGTGACACATGCACTATTCAAATTCTCGTACACGTGACACATGCAGTGTTACTAACTATTCAAATTCTCGTACACGTGACACATGCAGTGTTACTAACTATTCAAATTCTTGTACACGTGACACATGCAGTGTTACTAACTATTCAAATTCTCGTACACGTGACACATGCCCAATAAAAGTACAAATTCTGCTATCACATTGAGCTTAAAAAAATTGCTATCACATATAAAAATACTAAAGTAAAAGCTAAACTTACAACTAACCATATATAAACTATATGTATACATATATGTGTGTATATATATATATATCATGCACCAAGTTTTACGGAGCTTCAGGTTGGCAAAAAAAAAAAAAAAATTAATTTTTATGTCAAACAACAACATTTATTAATAACATAGAATTCAAGACACTTAAGACTTGACAATTTAATTTTTAATAAAATATGGACAAAAGTATTATGAAAAATATAAATAATTAATTTTCTTATTTTTTAAAGAGAGAGAGAGAAATAAAATTTTTCTTGAGTAGCAAAGACTTGTTCTAATAAGAATTAAAAGAAATATCTAAAGTGAAGATAAAATAACGGTACGGAGAGCAAGCAGTGAAGTGAACTTCCACTTCGTATTTCCTTCGGCGCCTACAATGCAACAACTTGAATCCACATTATTTTTCTACTCATTTTTCATCAATATTTAACGATGTGGACCCTATCTCTAAATATGTGCCTTGGTAGCATGGTACGAGGATCCTTGCAGCCTACTAATTTATTTATTTATTTTTTTTATAGGTACATGGACATGTCCCCTATATTTAAATAGATCATATTTATTTATGGTTAATTACTCTTACCTTCTTTAAGGTTTGCTTTAATTACTCTCAGATTAAAGTAATAAAAAAAATTTGGTCAACCAAATCTAGGAGAGGTTGACCAAATGATCAAATTTTTTTTACTATTTTAGTCTGAGAGTAATTAAGGCAAACCCCAGAGGAGGTAAGAGTAATTTACCTATTTATTTAATATTTGTTTTGAATAAGTGATATTTATTTAAGGGCAAACTGTACAAAAATCCCTTGAGTATCTCTCATTTGCAAAACACACTTATGTAATTTGTTTTTTATAGGAAAAAAACCCTTTCAACTAATGAAAATCTCGTGAAGGATAATTGTGATAAAAATGCTCCTTTAATTTAAAAAAAAAAAAGAAGAAAATGTAAAAGAGAACTCATGTGATGATTTATATAATTTATTTTTTTTGAAAGGTAAAGCAATACTCACACACACTACCTCCATTGAGTCTCAAACTCTAGACCTCCCATTTGGTAATGATGATTTATATAATTGAAAATTGAACATCCAAAAATTTTACTTCTGAATTAGTAGTTCTGAATCATGAGTAGCAATTGAAAATTTAATGATAAATTTGTAGAGTTGGATTGAAGTTTGAGAATCAGTGGAATCTTCTTTGTAAGTGAAATTAGGTTTGCATTATCAAGTATGAATAATCATAAATTTTTAGTATAAGTACTTAAATAGGTTATCGAAAAACACTTGGTCTAACATTTGTGTTAAATATAAGTTTGGGTTCACAAATTAACAACCATGTAATTGATGATGAAGTTTGGAACCTTTTTGGGTGATTATTTGCGTTAGAAATAAATAAAGATAGTTGTATATGATTGAATTGATATGTGAACAATACATAAAGGTCTATTTATAGTCACATAATTTTGGAAGCTAATTAAACTTAGAAGACAAGAAATCCTAGTCCTAGATGGTATAGGAGAAGGTGTAAGAAATCTATGTAGTTTAGAAAAAGACATATAATCTAACAGCAGATATAATATAAAATATATAATCTAATAGCCCCTGCAAATTCAAGGTGAGTTTTATTAAGCCAACTTGAGTTTGGAGACAAAATCTTAAATGTGGCTTGCGAAAGCAATCTTATGATGTTACCAAATGTGGCTGCGAACACATACAAAAAGCTATAAAAGAGCAATTTGGTAGACAAATGCGGCTCATTGGAGAGACGAAAAGACATAAAGAGGCTTATTGAAGCAAAAACTGATTTGAAAATCAGAAAGGAGTTCATTGAAATAAGCGACTTTGACACACATATGTTATGGCTCGTGAAAGTCACTGGTTGAAAGTCGCTGATTTCACATAATCTTAGAGGCTCTGATACCATGTTAGAAATAAATAAAGATAATTGTATATGATTGAATTGATATATGAACAATACATAAAGGCTTATTTATAGGCACATATTCTTGGAGGCTAAGTAAACTTAGGAGATAAAAAATTCTAGTCTTAAATGGTTTAGGAGAAGGTGTAAGAAACCTATGTGATTTAGGAAAAGATATATAATCTAACAACAGATATAATAGAAAATATATAATTTAACAGCCCCTGCAATCTCAAGATGAGTTGTATGAAACCAACTTGAGTTAGGATACAAAATCTTGAATGTGGCTCGCAAAAGCAATCTAGTGATGTTGCTAATTGTGGTTGCGAACACATACAAAGAAGCTGCAAAAAAGTAGCTCGGTAGATAAATGTAACTCATTGGAGCGACGGCAAGACCGAAAGTGGCTTGTTGGAGTGAAAACTGATTTGAAAATTAGAAAGGAGCTCGTTAAAATCAACGACTTTGACACACAGATGCTATAGTTCATGAAAGTCGCCGTTTTCACATAATCTTGGAGGCTCTGATATCATGTTAGAAATAAATAAAGATAATGTATATGATTGAATTAATATGTGAACACTACATAAAGGCCTATTTATAGGCACATAATCTTGGAGGCTAAGTAAACTTAGGAGACAAGAAATCTTAGTTCTAGATAGTTTAGGAGAAGGTGTAAGAAACATATGTGATTTAAGAAAGGATATATAATCTAACAACAGATATAATAAGAAATATACAATCTAACAGCCCCCACAAATTCAAGATGATTTATATGAAACTAACTTGAGTTTGGATACAAAATCTTGAATGTGCCTCACGAAAATAATCTGGTGATATTGCCAACTGTGGCTGTGTATACATACAAAGAAGCTGCAAAAGAGCGGCTCGGTAGACAACTGCAGCTCATTGGAGCGATGGGAAGACCAAAAACGGCTCGTTGAAGTGAAAACTAATTTGAAAATCAAAAAGGAACTCGTTAAAATCAATGACTTTGACACACATATGATATGGCTGGTGAAAGTCGCTAATTTCACATAATCTTGGAGGCTCGAATACCATGTTAAAAATAAATAAAGATAATTGTTTATGATTGAATTGATATGTGAACAATACATAAAGGCATATTTATAGGCACATAATCTTGGAGACTAAGTAAACTTAGGAGACAAGAAATCCTAGATAGTGTAGGAGAAGGTGCAAGAAACTGTTGTGGTTTAGGAAAAGATAATTAATCTAACGGCAGATATAATGGGAAATATATAATACTCTAGGTGAGTTATATGAATGCAACTTGAGTTTGGAGACAAAATCTTAAATGCGACTCGCGAAAGCAATCTAGTGATGATACCAACTATGACTGCGAACATATACAATAAAGCTGCGAAAAGCGGCTCGATAAACAAATGTAGCTCATTGGAACGACGGGAAGATCGAAAGTGGTTCGTTGGAGCGAAAATTGATTTTAAAATAAAAAAGGAGCTCGTTGAAGTTAGTGACTTTGACACACAGATGCTATAACTCATAAAAGTTGCTGATTTCACATAATCTTGGAGACTCTGATACCATGTTAGAAATAAATATAGATAATTGTATATGATTGAATTGATATGTGAACAATACATAAAGGCCTATTTATAGACATATAATCTTGGAGGCTAAATAAACTTATGAGATAAGAAATTCTAGTCCTAGATGGTTTAGGAGAAGGTGTAAGTAACCTATGTGGTTTAGGAAAAGATATATAATCTTACAGCTGATATAATAGGAAATATATAATCTAACAGCCCCTACAAACTCATGGTGAGTTATATGAAGCCAACTTGAGTTTGGAGATAAAATCTTGAATGCGGCTCGCGAAAGCAATCTGGTGATATTAATAACTGTGGCTGCGAACACATACAAAAAAACTGCAAAAGAGTGGCTTGGTAGACAAATGCAGTTCACTAGGGTGACGAGAAGACCGAAAGCGGCTCGTTGGAGTGAAAACTAATTTAAAAATTAGAAAGGAGCTTATTGAAATCAACAACTTTAACACACAAATGCTATGGCTTGTGAAAGTCGCTAATTTCACATAATCTTGGAGGCTTTGATACCATGTTTGAAATAAATAAAGATAATTGTATATGATTGAATTGATATGTGAACAATATATAAAGGCCTATTTTTATAGGCACATAATCTTGGAGGCTAAGTAAACTTAAGAGACAAGAAATCTTAGTCCTAAATGATTTAGGAGAAGGTTTAAGAAACCTATGTAGTTTTAAAAAAGATATATAATCTAACAGCCGATATAATAGAAAATATATAATACTCAAGGTGAGTTATATAAAGCCAACTTGAGTTTGGAGACAAAATCTTGAATGTGGCTTGCAAAAGCAATCTGGCGATGTTACCAACTATGACTGCGAACATATACAAAGAAGGTACAAAAAAGTGGCTTGGTAGACAAATGCAGCTCATTGGAGTAACAAGAAGACTGAAAGCGACTCGTTGGAGCGAAAACTAATTTGAAAATCAGAAATAACTCATTGAATCAGCGACTTTGACACACAGATGCTATGGCTCGTGAAAGTCGCTGATTTCAAAGTCGCTAATTTTACATAATCTTAGAGGCTCTGATATCATGTTAGAAATAAATAAAGATAATTGTATATGATTAAATTGATATGTGAACAATACATAAATGTCTATTTTTATAGGCACATATTCTTGGAGGCTAACTAAACTTATGAGACAAGAAATTCTAGTCCTAGCTGGTTTAGGAGAAGGTGTAAGAAACCTATATAGTTTAGGAAAAGATATTGTTACCCAAGAATTAACCCTAGAGGGGGGGGGTGAATAGGGTCAATGACAAACTATGACAATTTTTTACTAATTTAAATTGCAAGAACAAATCTAAATGAAAGTAATAGTGAAATGGTTAAAATGAAATTAATGTACAAAGATAAGAGAGAAAGTTAGAGAGAATCAAACACAAGTGACCCAAGATGTAACGTGGTTCGGAATCCCCTACTCCACGACTCAAGATCCCTCTTGAGGTTTCCCCAAATCCACTAAGGCTTCTCCTTTCAGATGAAGAGCAAACCTTTACAATGAAGCTTACAAGTTTCTTCCTTCTCTTGCTAAGTGAAGTCTTTCACCTAATCTTTTAGGATTTAAACCAACCATTTACAATGAATGAGAGGAAGATTGGAGTGCAATAAATAATATCTCTGAAAGGCGTTGAATGTTACGCATTCTAGCCTCTTAACTTATGTATTTTATTCTCTTAGTGATAGATTATTTTGTTATTTTACTTTGTTTTAGTATTTTTTGTATTTTCAGGGCCTTAATGATTATTTTAACTTAAATCAGTCCAAAGAAGAGGTCCAAGAGAATTACAGCTGCTTAAGAAGGTTTCGGGCCTGAAGCCCAAATCTACGCATAATACAGTCTTAATCCCGTTTTGGAAAACGAACCAGAAGTCTTATTTTTGAGCCTCAAATCGACTTAATTTTTAAATAAATAAAATGAAATTTGATTCTGCACAACTTTGTATTTCACAAAAATTCCGTGAATCGGACTTCTAGTGGGTTAAAAGTTGGGCCGAACGTCAGCAGGAAAAACCCACCTGATTAGTGCTGCGGAAAAACCTAATTAATTCCTAATTGGATTAGGACTTTGGTGTATTCTCTTGGGGTATAAAGTGAAGGATTGGAGGCTGAGTTGGGAGGTGATTACAGAGATTGAAGAGTCTGAGAGAGCTTTGGACAGAACAGAAGACATACTTTGCAGAGCCATTAGAGAACGAAGTCATACGCATAATTCATGAAGATGATGCCTTCTTCCTCAACAGTTGAAGCTTCTTCTTCTACCATGAGCGACTAGTTCATCCACTAGGGTTTTGATGTAACCCTAACAAAGCATCAATGGTTTGATTGTTTTAATTATTGGGGACCTTTATATACATGCATAGATTGTGTAATTTAGAGGATTCTTATTATAGAATTGAGCAATAAAAGTCTTGTAAATTCAGTTTCAATGATTTCTTATCTTGTCTTAGATATTTAGTTGTTGTTATTGAACTCAATCTCTCTTATTTTCTTTGATCATGAGAGCGATTATTACATAATGGTAATCACTGAATATATCATTAAAAGCTTTGATAGATTATACATAGAGAAGATGAATCATACTGCACCCTAGGTTAGAGTAGTTAGACAGATGGCCCATGTCAATCGAAGATAGTCCATGACTTAGCCTTAATCATATGTTATCTTCTTGACGGATGAAGGTGAGCTTGTAGCCACCGACACCACTTATGCATGATGTAATTCCCCATAGTTGATTCAATTGACCATTGATTGTGGAGTTAGTGGTGAAGTCAAATATCCTAGATTTCTCTCATATTATCTTCACTTTCTATTTACTTTGATTTATTTTATTTTACTTTTTAATTAGTTTAGTTTAAAAATTAGAATTCTTTTCTTCTAAATTTAATTAGAATTAATTCTATATTCCAACTCATCAGACCATAATCCCTGAGGTTCGACACCCTTTCAATAGCACTATTCTGCAAGGAATTCGTTCTATTGCGAAGTGTGAAAATTTTTAATTGATATACTTTTTGAGTCACACTCACACATGAATCACAAAGCTACAGAATTTTGTTTCTTGCTTGACCATAATACTAGGGAGTGTCTTAGGAAGTGACAAGTGCCACTAGTGCTTTTCCTATCAACTTTGCATCTGGCAAAGTCGGCATCCGAATAACTTATGAGGTCAAAGGATGTATTCCTAGAAAACCAAAGTCCCAAGTCAATAGTGCCACTCAAATATTTGAAGATTCATTTAACAGCACTTAAATGGGATTCTTTGGGACATGATTGAAATCTTACACATAAGCAAACACTAAACATAATGTCCGGTCTACTTGTCGTTAAGTACCAAAGACTTCCAATCATTCTTCTATATTTCTTGATATTAACATTTTTCTCTTTTTCATCTTTATCAAGTTTAGAGGCATTAGTCATAGGAGTTTTTGCATGTTTGACGTCATCCAAGCCAAATTTCTTTAGCAAATCTTTAACATATTTAGATTGGCAAATGAATATACCATTCAATGATTGTTTGATTTGTAATCTTAGAAAAAAGTTAAGTTCACCCATCATGCTCATTTCAAATTCATTTTGCATGCTTGAGGCAAATTCTTTGCATAACTTCTCATTTGTTGATCCAAAAATGATGTAATCAACATAAATTTGAATGATCAACAAATTCTTATCAATTATTTTTGTAAAAAGAGTGTTGTCTATTTTCCGTCTAACAAAATCATTTTCTAGAAGAAAATCACTCAATCTTTCATACCAAGCTCTAGGAGCTTGTTTCAAATCATACAACGCTTTAGACAATTTAAAAATATGGTTTGAAAGATCATGACTCTCAAAGTCCAGTGGTTGTTCTACATAGACTTCCTCTTCTATAAAGCAATTAAAGAATACATTTTTTACATCCATTTGATATAGCTTGAAATTCTTATGGGATGCATATGCAAGTAACATCCTAATTGCTTCTAATCTAGCAATGGGGGCAAAGGTTTCCTCATAATCAATCCCTTCTTCTTGGTTGAAACCTTAATTCTAATTATAACTCCCGACTCATCCTTTTTATTCTTATAAACCCATTTGATTCCTATGATGGTTTGATCTTTGGGTCTAGGAACTAAATTTCAAACTTGATTCATTTCAAATTGATTTAGTTCTTCTTGCATAGTTAAAATCCATGACTCATAATTTTTGACCTCATGAATATTTTTTGGCTCTATTTGAGACACAAAGGCCAAATGATTACACATATCTCTAAGAGAGGATCTAGTACTAACTCCTTTAGAAGGGTCACCTATAACTTGATCAAATGGATGATAAGGAATGACTCTTTGACTTTTTGGAAGAGAGTCATGTATGTCATTTTGAGAGTGTTCCTCTTTAGAAGCATTCTTTTGTGACTCATCAATGGTGGACTCTTTTGGTTTTTCAACTAGCGTAAGTCCGTCAACATTCTTTTCAAGTTCAATCACTTCATCATCCAAATCTTGCCTAAGGTTAGGTATAGGAGATTCATCAAAAATTACATATATTGATTCTTCTACCACCAATGTTCTCTTGTTGAAAACTCTATAGGCTTTGCTTTTGGATGAGTATCTTAGGAAAACACCTTCATCGGATTTGGCGTCGAATTTTCCCAAGTTGTCCTTGTCATTCAACACAAAACATTTGCACCTAAAAACTTTAAAGTACCCTATATTTGGCTTATGACCATTCTAAAGCTCATAGGGGGTCTTATCAAGCTTCTTTCTAATGATAACTCTATTTATAACATAGCAAGAGGTGTTATCAGCTTCGGCCCAAAAGTATCTAGGCAACTTATGTTCATTGAGCATTGTTCAGCCATCTATTAGAGGGATCTATTTTTCCTCTCAATGACCCCATTTTGTTGAGGAGTTCTAGGAGCGAAAAAATTATGATCATAACCATTTTCATCACAAAGTTTCTCAATGTCTCGGTTATCAAAATCTCTACCTCTATCACTTCTAATGCTCTTAATCTTGAATTCTTTCTCATTTTAGACTTTTCTACAAAACTTAGAGAAGATGACATGTGTCTCATTCTTATGAGCAAGAAAGAACACCCAAGTGAGCCTAGTGAAATCATCCATAATCACAAAAGCATAAAGTTTTCCTCCTAAGCTAGCAATTCTATCTGGACCGAAGAGGTCCATATGAAGCAATTCTAAAGGTCTTGATGTAGTGATATCCTTCTTCTTTTTGAAGAAAGACTTGATTTGTTTGTCTAATTGGCAAACACCACAAGTTTTGTCCTTAGCAAACTTAGTCTTTGGGAGGCGTTTGACTAAGTCCTTTTTGGACAATTTTGAAATCAAGTCCATGCTTGCATGTCCTAATCTTCTATGCCATAACCAACTATTGTCACTAGAGGAAATAAAGCATTTAACATTTTGATCAAGTAATTCACATAAAAGGATGGTGTACAAATTACCATTTCTATGTTCAACAAAAATTTGACAACCATCTTTTTCGACAATGCAATGATCGGATCTAAATGTAACATTGAAACCCTTATCACATAGTTGACTAATGCTAAACAAGTTATGCTTTAAGCCAATAACAAGAAATACATTATCAATAGATTAGGAAGAGGATATACCTATGGTCCCAACGGCAACAATTTTACCTTTAGAGTTGTCTCCAAAAGTGACGTTTCCTCCTTTATAAGGCTTGAGAGATAAAAATTTGGAGCGATCTCCCGTCATGTGCCTTAAGCAACCACTATCAAGAAACCACTTGTCCTTGGAGCTAGAGGTGGATTTCAAGCATACCTACAAGGCAAGCTTAAGTGACTTCTTTTGGTACTCAAACCATTTTGGGTCCAAGTGGGTTAACAATCATAGGAAATGTTCCTTTCGGAACCCAAATCATTTTTGTCAACTTCCTTTTTCTAAAAGGACAAGAGAATATTTTATGTCCACTTCTCCTACAAAGATTGCATATAGAACCAAAAATGTTGAGATGAGAGCTTTTGACAAAGAAGTGCTTCAAAGGTCTTAGCTTATCATTTTTAGAAGAGGGTTTTTTGATTAAAAACTTTTGTTTATCATATGGATTATACCCAATTCCTTCTTTGTCTTCCAAGGAGAATAGTTAAGTTCTTTCTCCCCTTGATGAATTTTGCAAGAATCTCAATTTGATCCTCAACAACTTTCTTCAAATTTTCATTTTCAATTTGAAGATCAATTAAGGAAGTTTCTTTTGAAATGATGTCTCTCTCTTTCTTGAAAGAATCATTTTTCATTTGAACTTTATAAAGTTCAAGTGAAGAAGAGTCTTTCTCCTATTTTAAAAAAAGGTTTTCATTTTGAACTTTAGATAGTTCTAGTGAAAGAGATGATATTTTTTGTTTAAGAGATGAGTTTTTCAAGATCACCTTTTCAAGTTCTTTATGCAAATCTTCAAAAGCATCTTGCATTTCATCATAAGAAAAAGAAGACTCTATTGAAAGTTCAAGATTAGAATCTACCTCATCCTCGATTGCCATAAGACAAAGGTTGACAACTTCGTCATCATCACAATCTAAGTCGCTTGAGTCCGAATCATCCCAAGTTGCCTTAATTGCCTTTTTCTTTTGCTTATTTTCTTTATATCTTTTGTACTTGGGGCAATCGGCTTTGAAATGTCCCGGCTTTCCACAATAAAAGCAAGTAGGTGGTTCCTTTTTGCTTGACTCACTTTTGAACTCATATCTCTTGAAAGGTCTCTTCTTGAAAAGATGTTCTTTCCTCATGAATTTTTTGAACTTGTTAGAGATGAGAGCAAGTTCATCTTCTTCATCGCTAACGTCTTTATCATCTTCCTCATTGACCTCTCGAATCGAAGTCTTTAGAGCCATGCACTTTTTTTGCTCGGGCTTTTCTTGATAGTTTTTCATCTTGATTTCATGAGTCATGAGAGATCCCATGAGGTCTTCAAAACTTAATGAATCGAGATCTTTTTCTTCCGAGATAGCGGTAGCATTAGCATCCCAACTTGTGGGTAGGCACTAAAGAATTTTCTCCACATTGTCGGAAGTAGAGTAATTCCTACCAAGATGAGATAAACTATTAATAATGTTAGTGAATCTAGTAAACATCTCACCAATTGTTTCATTTGGTTCCATATTAAAGAGCTCATACTCACGAATTAACATACTCACTTTGGTGGCTTTAACTTGCTTAGTGCCTTCATATGTCACTTCAAGTTTGTCCCAAATTTCTTTGGCTGATTTACATGCCGAAATTCTATTGAATTCGGATTTGCTCAAAGCTTAATACAAATTTGTAACGACTTTGGTGTTGACTTGAACAAGTTTTCGGTCATTGTTATTATATTCATGCAAGTCTTTTGAAACTCTTAGACCTTCTACGATTTTCATGGGAACTAAGGGTCCGTCACGAACAACTTCCCAAACTTGGTAGTCAATAGATTGAAGAAATCATATCATTCTAGGTTTCCAATAGCTATAGTCGGTTCCATCAAACCAAGATGGCCTATTGTTGGATTGACCTTCTATATGAGATGGTCCTTGCATGTTTGCCATGATTAAACTCTAAGACAATTAAGTCATATTCAAGAGTTCAAGCTCTGATACCAATTGTTACCCAAGAATTTACCCTAGAGGGGGGTGAATAGGGTTAATGACAAACTATGACAATTTTTCACTAATTTAAATTGCAAGAACAAATCTAAATGAAAGTAATAGTGAAATGGTTAAAATGAAATTGATGCACAAAGATAAGAAAGATAGTTAGAGAGAATCAAACACAAGTGACGCAAGATGTAGCATGGTTCGAAATCCCCTATTCTATGACTCAAGATCCCTCTTGAGATTTCCCCAAATTCACTAAGGCTTTTCCTTTCGGGTGGAGAGCAAATCTTTACAATGAAGCTTACAAGCTTCTTCCTTCTCTTGCTAAGTGAAGTCCTTTACCTAATCTTCTAGGGTTTAAACCAACCCTTTACAATGAATGAGAGGAAGATTGGAGTGCAATAAATAATATCTCTCAATAATAAAAGTTCAAGTTTAGCTCACAACTATAGCAATAAATGAATCTCAAGTTTGAAGCTCAAATCTTTGTTTCAAGTGGGTGAGATGAGTAAATGATAATCAAGAAGTGTATGCTTGGTGTCTCTTGCTCATAAATACAGATCAAGACTCATATATAACGTCTATTTCCAAAATATAGTTGTTGGAGGTGGTTGGGCAACATTAAATGCATTCAACTAGCCGTTTCAGATATGTTCCCGTAAGGTTAGTCGACTGGTCATTTAGCATTAGTCGACTGATGAGATTTTTAAGGCAAAAATGAGTTTTGAAACAATATAAGTCGACTAATGGGATTCTATAAGTCGACTAATTTTTTCCTTTAGATATAACTAAAAAGTTCTG
The DNA here is from genome assembly GCA_026545225.1 of Cornus controversa. NCBI lineage: Eukaryota > Viridiplantae > Streptophyta > Magnoliopsida > Cornales > Cornaceae > Cornus > Cornus controversa. Next base: position 28,648,684 of record CM048850.1, read on the forward strand.
TCCAGGTTAGACGATGCTTAGTCGACTTAGGAAAACTTTCTTAAAAAATATTTCAAGGTATAAGTCGACTGATGGATTTTCATAAGTCGACTAGTCTGTCCCTCTGGGATTGTCAAGAATTCACAGTCTCTATTAGTTGACTGATAGGATTGCATAAGTCGACTGATACATGCTGAACATTGAAAAACTTAGTTTTGACATCCAAACAAAGCCTAAACCATCAATGACTTAAAGGATATGATTCAATGTGATCAAGTCCTATTCTCAAGAGGCTAAAGACCAAAATGAAATGTAAGAATGATATGCACATGGTCTTAAAAACTTGTTTTTGAGGATTAGAGTTTCAAGCAAGATATTCAAATAAGCTTTACAAGATTACCTAAATTTTCACCATTTCCTAACTACGCCAAATTTTTTTGATTGGCATGATTCTTCAATCTTGATGTGCCAACTTCATTTCAATGGGTTGAATTATTTTGCTCATATCATCTTCAATGTTTTATCCTCATTGTGAATGCTATCTTGAATAGATCATTGTTCTAAGCAATCACTCAATGTAAATGTTTGTACCTAACACCATTAATGGTTTGTTATCATTAAAATTACAAGATTGCCCTTTGATTAAAACCTTTGGGTCAACAAATATATAATCTAACAGCAGATATAATAGGAAATATATAGTACTCAAGGAGAGTTATATGAAGCCAAATTGAGTTTGGAGACAAAATCTTAAATGTGGCTCATGAAAGTAATTTGGTGATGTTACTAATTATAGCGCGAACACATACAAAGAAGCTGCTGCAAAAGAGCGGTTTGATAGACAAATGCAACTCATTAGAGCGACGGAAAGACCGAAAGCAGCTCGTTGGAGCAAAAACTGATTTGAAAATCAGAAAGGAGCTCGTTGAAATCAGCGACTTTGACATACAGATGCTATGGGTCATGAAAGTCATTGATTTCATATAATCTTGGAGGCTCTGATACCATATTAGAAATAAATAAAGATAATTGTATATGATTGAATTGATATGTGAACAATACATAAATGCCTATGTATAGGCACATAATCTTGGAGGCTAAGTGAACTTAGGAGACAAGAAATCCTATTCATAGATGGTTTAGGAGAAGGTGTAAAAGACCTATGTGACTTAGGAAAAGATATATAATCTAATAGCAGATATAATATAAAATATATAATCTAACAGCCTCCGCAAACTCAAGGTGAGTTATATGAAGCCAACTTGAGTTTTGAGATAAAATCTTGAATGCAGCTCACGAACCTAATTGATATCTTCATTTTCATTTACCCTTTGGAATAAAATTTTAAGAACCAAACTTGATTGCTATGGGGAAAATATGCCACATTTCTATTGCATAAGTACATATATTTTATATATACATGCGTGCAACACCGCAAATTATTTTTCCATTGAGTATAAATGACTAGGTAGTGCATTATTGCATAAATTTTAGTTGACTCTGGTATTTACTTTTTTTTTTTGAAGACTCTGACGTATCACTTCACATTAATTTGATCATATTTATGTCTTAGATAACTAGTCAAAATGGTTTGAAGAATAACACTAAGAAAGATGGTTAATCTACCACAAATCAAGTTATCAAACCTATTTTATTTGAAGATTTTGACATTTTACTCGATGCAAATTTGATCACATATGCATGATGGATAACTAATCAAAATGTCATGGAGAAGGAATAAGAAGGTGGTTAATGCTTCAGACTCAATGAAACAACCCTATTTATGTTTTGTGCATTTGCTACATTAAATAGAAACAACTAATGGTGTGATGAGATGATTATTTCTCATTTTTCACGTCATTAAAGCCCAAGGAACTGTCTAATTAGAATTGAATAAACTTAAGTCCTTCCAATTTCACCACTATTCTTTCTTTCTTTTTGTTTTCAAATTCCAATACTACTTCAATGCACTTGATGTCAACATATTTCTGTTTCATGCTAATGTATAATGGTAGTTGATTTTCATTATTTTATTACAATGGTCGTTACTGGAAAAAAAACTTTGTCCTTGTATTGCTTTTGGGATGTGCTCCCCTATCGCTTGCTATAATACTTTAGTTATATATATAAAAAAAAAGGTTATTAGGGGAAAAAATTGTCTTCCACTTAATATTATCTCAAAAATATTTTTTGTTTTTCTGTTGACACTGACACCTTAATTTTGATACCCTGTTTTTAATGAATTAACATCTATTGAATCATAAATGTCGACTAGATTGCCCCAATGACATTGCACCATCAGTACCACTGTGAATGATCTGCCAACCTCATCACCTTAGCCAAGGAAGGAGCTAGAAAACTAAGTGAGTGGAGGCGATCTTTAACAACAAATTTTTCTTAAAAAAATTCAAGGTATATAATTCAAATAAAAAATTATTGGAGTATTTTAAGAATTTTAGTGGGGCATATAAATATTTAGTGGGCTATTTTAAATATTTTAGTAGACATGTTTGAAATTTTACAAAATTTAGGATATATAATACAAAAAAAAAAAAAAAGAATTCTCCCTCCGTGGGTGACCTTGGCATTGTCCTACTACAAGGATAATAAGATATCTCAATGTCAATGAATAGGAAACTGGGCTCCACTAAATCAGATTTGGTGTGTCCTTACTAGATAAAAATGTATCTAGATTATATGGTTCAAAATTTTTATAAGGGTAAATTTTATTGTGGCAGTGCAAGACTCCGCTTTTTGGTATTTCAATTGTAAGCCTGTGGATTTGTTGGTGCAGGTGTTGGAGGTCTAAAACTTTTCCTCTATGCGATGGAAGCTATGTGAAGCACAATAAACCTACCAGGGATAATGTTGGACCTTTGCTCTTGAAGAAGCAATAGCACTATGTGGTATAGGTATATTATTTGTGTTACATGCCTCCTTCAACATGAAAACTAATGATTGAAATATTTTTCTTGCGAATAATGTCTGATTAGCAATGTTATTATTTTCACTGAATTAATTTGAGCTCTCTAGCTCCCTATTGCTAATTAAAATTGTTGCTTTGACCTAAGAGATTGATTAGGAGTGGGTTTGCAACAAGCGAGTATTAGCCTCAAGATTGCTTATCACTCTTTCTTCAAAGCCTTGACTTCTCGGAGGAGGTGGTGGTTGTTGGTAGTTGGATCATTGATGGTAAGGTTGATGATTTGGCCTATATTGAGGCTGTTGAGATTGGGAATTAAAGGAATTTTTCCCTTGAAAAGAGGGGCTTGGTTCTTGAGATTTTCATGAAAAAGTCGAATGATTCTTGTAACCAGGATTGTAGGTATTTGAATATGGATCATTCATCTGTTTAGAGTACAGGGCATTCGCTTGCTCTTGAGCATAATCGGGAGATTGACCGGCAATAGGACAATCTCGCACATAATGTGAAGTGCTATAGCAAAACGAACACCCCTCTTGATTTTGAACAGGTTGGCTTGGAGTAGGCAGCCCATTTTTCATGATTTGGTCCATTTTTCGGGTTAAGGCTTCTACTTGCATGGCAACCTCATCTACCCTTGAAATCTCATGCACTCCTCTACAAGGTTGGGTGGATTTCCCTTTTCTAGTAGAGGAGCGTTGAGCTGAATTATTGCTTAGGGTTTGAAAAAGTTTCCATGCATCATCTGGGCTTTTCAAAAGGTATCCACCTCCACAAGCGGAATCTATCATTTGCCTATGTTGCTCACTCACCCCATCATAAAAACTTTGCATTAGCTGCCATTTTGGGACAGCATGGTGCGGACAAGATTTAAGAAGATCTTTTAATCTCTCCGAAGTCTCATGAAATTATTCTTGATCAATTTGAGTGAATCTGGTGATTACTCACCGAATATCACTCATCTTTCCCATTGGGAAGTATTTTTTTAAGAATTCAATTTGCATTTTCGCCCAAGAATGGATTGAGTTAGGTTCTAAGGAATTGAACCAACTTCTTGCTTTATCTTTTAGGGAGAATGGAAACATATGAAACTTTAGATCATCCTCCGTAAAGTGTGGTACCCGAATGGTGAAACACACGGAAAAGAAATAATCTAAATGCCGGTATGGATCTTCATATGGGAGACCATGGAAGCTATTAAGAAGATTGATGGTGGAGGACTTTATCTCAAATTGAGTTGCCACTACATTTGGAAATTGAATACATGAAGGTACTTCAAATGTAGTCGGGAGATAAAAGTCCATAAGCAATTCTCCTTGAGGAGGAGGAGGTGGAGGTTGTTGTTCATGATTAAAATGAGGTAGTCCGAGAGGTTGTCTCTCATTTGGTTCCATGTTTTCAGTCCTAGGCAATATAGGGTCCCTAGAGGTTCCTCTACGTTGTCTAAGTGTTCTTTCAAGTTCAATATTACAAGGAAGCAACGGAAGTGACAAGGACCGTCTACCTAGCATGCATTAACAATAAACAACACCTTAATATGCAAAATAAATAAAATAAAATAATAAAAAAAATAATTACTCAAATGCACAATTTTAGACTTTATACTCACAAAGGGTTCCAAGTTTGATCCTTTAAGATGCCTGCTATGTGGTATACCTAAAATCAAGCAATTTGAGAGATAAGAACAAGATATATACAAAAAAGAATGAAAGAATTTCTAGCCTAAGAATTAAACCAGATTTAATCTTTCAATGGCGACAATTAGCCGTAGTCCCCGGCAACGGCGCCAAAATTTTGATGTGGCTAAACTTGAATTATAATTGTAAGCTTATTTTTGCTCCTTTTTCAAAATATGATTTAACCACTCGCAAGAGCACGAATCTTTGTAGATACGGTTCTCTATAGAGGGTATCGATCCCACGAGGACTAGTCGTTAATTGTCTTAAAGAAAGATTAATTCCACTTTAATCCTAAAAACAAGATTTTGATTTTTGTTTATAACTATTGCATGAATGTAAAAACAATAAATTTAAAAAGTAAAAAATTGGGAGAGAGAACTAGGGGTGGTTTCCACCACTAGCCATTCACATGTCCATAAGTGTAGCAAGCTTGGGATTCATAAATTAAATGTCTAACAATGTCATTAGGCTTGTGACCTCAATGACATATCAAAAGATTAATGTGTGTGCAAACCTATCATAATCCATCTTCAACAAGCATAGCTCTTCAACCTAACTAATTACCCTACTGTCTAAGTGAACCTAAATGCATCCAAACTACCTTATCTTAGCATGGTTTATACAAGCAAACACAACACATTCATTTAAACACCATTACCTAGCCATCATTTGCCCTTTTTGTGGAATAAACAAATGTTGTGCATTCACAAGATAGATTCTACTCTAAGACAAGAATAAAACCAACATCAAATGAATATATATAAGAGATGTATAAGTGTACATTGTCACTAGACTAAATAATCAACATTTAAATACAAATCCCAAAATGCTACAAAAATGAACAAGTTTACATGGCTAGGGGTTTCAACCACACCCTAGTAGAGAAGTTAGTTGGTCATGGCAGCCTTGCACTCTTCCATTGATGGAGAAAATGAAGCTTTAAGGTCTGGTTCAGCTCCTTCTTCTCCTCTCCCGAATGTCTCTCTGTGTGTATGTCTGATGTGTATGAGAGATATGAGAGAATGGCTTCTTTTTGTACTTTATGGCCTCTTCTTTTCAACCTTAGGTCCCACCATAAATATATATATCAATATATATACCAACTATCTCAAGAATGTCTCCAAATGTCTTGTTCAAGTCAGACAATCCCTCTAAGTCGTGCAAAAAGGGGGATTTTGTTGCAAGTGGGAAGAGCAGGTGAGCAAGTGGGCAAGTGGGTCTGCAGAATCTTGATCAATCGAAATGGGAATCTCGATTGATCGAGATTTCAATCAATTGAAATCAAGTCTCGATCAATCAAGATCTCGATTGATCGAGATTAACATCTCGATTAATCGAGATGCCTTAGCTTTAATTATGAACTTTGCTCTTCAGCTGTAGATAGCCTCCAACATTGCTCCTTTTGGTACAAAACCTGCAATACATCAAAAACATAAAAATACCGTAAACGTATCTCGGTAAACGTAAAAACGGGACTAACAAATGCAATAAAGAGGGTTCAAATGCATAGTATTGATCACTTATCATAGTTAAAACTAAAATTTTTCAAAAATTTCTCCAAATTCCCGGACTCACTTAACCTCAATCTCGGGCCCCCATTGATCAAAATTCAAACTTTTTTCAAAAGTTCTCAAAACTTTCCAAAACCATATTCCAACCTTCTAAACATGTTCCTCGCATTCAAAACATGTTAAACATCATTTAAAATGTAGTTAAGGCAATAAATGATGAAAAATTCAAAAATCAGCCAAAATTGGGCACGGTCTCTACAATTTATATACTCCATTTCTTGAAAAATCTAAGATTTAAGTTACAGATTACCAATTGAGTTCGGTTTACTTATTAGGAAATATACTTAAGCTTAGTTATATATATGTAATGCAAGCAATGATTTTAACATCCCCAATAGATGGTATTTTTGGCAACCAAAGGCACCTCTTCTATCCTTCAAAACTTACATCTCCTTTGACCAAGTAGACATGATTTTTGATGTTGAAATCCTAATCACGAGATTGAAGACAACTGAGCTAGGATTGCAATGTTGTTGTTGTTGTTGTTGTCGGAATCGAAGGCAAAGAATTTGGTGAGGGATTAGGCTGTCTTGTAGAGCTTAACAGGGCATTCCTATAGATGCTTTAGCTATCTAATTTGGGAGAAAATACAATGTTCTAGATAATCTATCCAAGGGAGATTCATTAGATCAATTGGATTAGGCAACATAGAGCCCATCAATCCAAAGTCTCAAGTGTTTGGTTTCTCTCTCTTTTAGAAGATAATATGATTTGTCCAATTGAATATATTCTTTATTTATTTCTTTAAATTGTGTTGTGGAATTTGTGAGTATCAATGGAAAATTTAAACAAGAACAAAAAATGAAAATGATATATTGTTTAATTCGCCATAATAAAGAGAGAGAGGGGTGGCAAGAGTGGAGAGGGTCAAAGGGTATCATTGTAATTTTTTGGATAATATTAATGTCTTTTCAATGTCAATGTATGATAATTTTTTTTGACGGTTCTAATAAATAGTTAACGATAAAGGTTGGTTGAGCAAACGCATCAAACCTGAAAGAAGGATGATGTAATTAGACTTACCCTTAAATGTATTGTTAAAAGTAGATGTCTCAACTTGTTTTGTCTATTAAAAAAAATTTAAATAAATAAATACAACGACTAATGCTTCTTTTCTTTTCTTTTATTGTTATTATTATTTTTAAACCAAAGTGCAATAAATCCCTATCTGGTTTTAAAATTGTGCACAATACACTCTCTTCTTTTTTTAGGTGCAACAAACACTATCAAACTTACAAATCGGTGCAATTTGTCCCTATTTGTATTAATAATTAATATAAAATGACAAAATACCCTCACAAATAAAAAATTAAAAAATTGATTAATTTACCGAAAAATACCAAACAAAATTATTGAAAAAAAGGAACTTTAATTTGCCAAAAAAATTTATTGAAAAAAAAGAACTTTAAGTCACCAATTTTTTTCTCGGTAAATTTTTGGCAAATTAAAGTTCTTTTTTTCTTTTTTCGGTAATTTGTTTTAGTATTTTTCGACAAATTAGAGTTATTATTTTTTTATTTTTTGGGTAAATTTTTTTTGGTAACTTCCTTTTTATTAATTTTCTTTAATTATTATTGTTTTTTATTTGAGAGTATTTTCGTCATTCTTTTTTTGGGTATTTGTTACACAAAAAACAAAAAATGGTTATTGTGCACTATTTTGAAACTAGAGAGGAGTTTATTAAACTTTGACCTTATTTTTATTTATTTTTTCTTTTATATTGGCTTATCAATAAACTAATATAAAACACTATTTTTTAAACCATTTTTTTGGACTTCTCAGTCTTGTTAATCCAAACATTTTCTAAAACGACTTTTGAATTTGAAAAATCGTAAGTTATTTTTCAAAAGTCAATCCAAACAGGACCTTACTTGGATTTGTTGCTATAAAAAAAAAAAAAAAAAAAATAATAATAAAAATCTAACGGTACAGAGCAATCTATTTGGTTCCGCCATCCAACGCTGTACAATCTCTCCAGTTGAAGCATTAAAACACGAAACCTAAACCCCTGCTCTTCTTACTTCTGTCTTGCTACTGCAATTCACTGCCACATCCAAATAGCAGGAGAAGAGAAGAACCCTTTGTTTTGTCCTATTTCTTCACTTTTTTCACATTATATACATATATTTATATATCTTCATGCCTTCTCTAACTACATCCGAATCTCGCTCCTCCGAATTTCCCAAAGACAATATGGAGACGAAGAAGAAGAAGAAAGTGAAAAACAATACAAGCATTGAAACCCTAGAATTCAACTCTTCCATTGATAAGAAGACCAAGAAGGAGAAGAAATTGAAGAACACAAGCACCAACTCTGACGTCTCTGAACCAGAAGAATTGGAGAAGATGAAGAAGAAGAAGAAGAAAGAGAAGAAGCGAAAGGCGTCCGAGATTGATGGAGACGAGGAGGAGGAAGAGGATAAGAGCGAGACGAGCTCCGAGTTGGGCGAGCCCATGAATTCGAAAGCGGTGAGGGGTGGTGACTCGGTGAAGAAGAAACGGAAGCTGATGGCGGTTATTGTTGAGGAGGAGGATGCAAAGCATGGTGGTGGTGAAGATGAGAATCCCAATGCGGTTTCGAAATTTAGGATATCTGCGCCGTTGAGAGAGGCGCTGAAGTTGAAGGGGATTGAATCGTTGTTTCCAATTCAGGCTATGACTTTTGATACTATTTTGGATGGCTCGGATTTGGTTGGTCGGGCACGTACTGGTCAGGTACATATTTCTTAGTGCCATTGATCTATATTTGGGTTCTTTTGGTTGATTAGTACTCGTATTTTGTTATTTCTCACTCTGCAATTTATCATATGATTGGCATGCTTGCTTATGTAGAATTGACTTGTTCATAGAGGCAGTATTATGCAATTATTTCGTGGTACTTGAAATTTGATTCTGTAGAAAAAGCTCTCTTGAATTTTTGCACTTTTTTTCATCATTCAAAGAACTCTAAATGTTAATCAGGCAATGAATAGGTACCAACATGTGTACATGTCTGTATTGCATTTAAGACTTGCTGTTTCTATTGTATACCTGTATAAAAATGAAGTACTATTATACTCATCAGAGCATTTCCATCTCATTGTATGATAAAATGGAACACTACCCATTTTATTAGACAAAATTGTTCCATTGAGCAGAGAACATGCCTCATGAAGAGAATGTCTTCTAGGTAGTAACCCTCCTATTTTTCCTGGTAGGTCATCCCTTCAATCCTTTGTTTCTAAAAGTGTCCCTTCTTCTTTCTTTGATAGCCTCTCTTCAATTCCATCTGACCTTGAGATTGAAAATTGTCTTTTTATCACTTAACAGGGATAAATCCCATGGTCCAGATGGGTTTAATGCTTTCTTTTTCCAAAAATTCTGGTCAATTATCAGGTATGATGTTATCAAAGCCATTAGAGAGTTCTTTCAAAAAGGGAAACTTCTTAAGGAGGTAACTGCACATACATTGCCCGTGTGCCTAAATCACCCAACCCCTCATCTCTCAATGATTTTATACCCATTTCTTGCTGTAATACTATGTACAAATGTATTGCCAAGCTCCTTGCAAACAAACTGAAGCCTGTCCTACCTTCACTTATTGATCCATGCCAATCAGCCTTTATCCAAGGGAGGAACATCACAGATAATATACTTCTAGCTCAAGAATTGTTTCTTGGCTATCACATCCCCTCCCCCCTCTCCCAAATGTGCCATCAAAGTTGACTTATAGAAGGCATTTGATTCGGTAGGCTGGGAGTTCTTGATTGAAACCCTTGGCTTGCTCAACTTTCCTTCTCCCTTCATTAACTGGATTAAGGTATGCATTACCTCTCTGATATTCACCATGTCCATTAATGGAGAATTCCATGGATATTTTCATAGAGTTAAGGGTCTCAAACAAGGTGACCCTCTCTCACCCTTTCTCTTCACAATTGTCATAGATGTCCTTTCTTCCATCATCTCTTCACTTACATCTAATTCTGCCTTCAAGTTTCACTGGAGATGCAAAAGGAAGGCTATCACTCATCTAACATTTGCTGATGATCTCCTTTTGCTATCTCACGGCAGTCTTCCCTCTGTCTCAATTCTAAAACAAGCCCTTGATCTCTTCTCAGCTTTATCTGGCCTTTCCATTAACAACTCTAAGAGCTGATTATTTGCTTGTGGAGTTGCCCCACACATTGAACTCCAAATTACTAACCTACTAGGTTTCAATAAAGGTCCTATAAGACATTTGGGTGTTCCCCTCATCTCTACTAGACTCATGGTTGCTGACTACAAGGTCTTGGTTGAGAAAATTACCAAAAGAATTGGTCACTGGTCAAGTAAACTGTCCTTGTTAGTGTGCAACTCTACTGGAGCTCCATTTTTGTTCTTCCCAAGACAGTGCTCAATGACATCAACAGCAAATCCAAAAACTTTCTATGGAAAGGTTGTGACTCACAATGCAAGGGTGCCAAGGTTGCTTGGCTTTTAGTCTGCCAACCCAAAGAAGCATGGGGTTTAGGCATTTCTAATCTCGAAATTCTCAACTACTCTACTGTTATGAAAAATCTTTGGGATGTAATTTCAAACAATAAGGGCAACCTTTGGATACAATGGGTTAGAAAATACTTGATCTGGAACAAATGCATTTGGGAGATGAACATACCTCAAAAGGCCACTTGGAATTAGAGAAAGTTACTGCAGTTGAGGCATTCCATTCAACCTCTAATTCAAGTCAAGGTTGGCAATGGCTCCTCCACGAGTTTTTGGTATGACAATTGGGTATCTAACTATCCATTATGCAGTAAGCTAAATAGTTCTGACATCCTCAAGCATGTTATTCCTTTGAATGCCACGTCGTGAAGCAGAATTGTTGAGAGCCAATGGAACATCCCTGCCCCTCTATTTCATCAAATACCTAACCTGCATTCCATTCCTCTCCCATCTGTTGCTTCTGATTCTTTCAAATGACTAGCATCTCCAAATGGGATCTTCTCACTGAAGAATCCCCTAACATATCTTGCGCCTCCTGCCGAACCAGCTCCATGGGCTCACTTACTTTGGAACTCCATTTCAGTACCAAAACACAAGTTCATCCTGTCGCTTGCCATTAGAAATCGTCTCTCAACTGTTTCATCAAAATCAATGGCTTTTTGGCACATTCCTAGCCACTGCACCGTCTGCCTCTCTGTAGCAGAAACACTTGACCATCTTTTCTCCTCCTGTCCTTTCTCATCACCAATTTGGGATCACATCCAATCAAAGTGTGGGTTCCTGCCTGGCGGCCTCTCTTGGCAAAATTTGATCCATTGGGCTGCACATCATTGGAAATCAAATTGTTGTAGCAACAACATCAACAAACTTGCACTCTCTGTAACGGTATACCATATATGGATTGCAAGGAATGATAGAATCCTTGAGGGAATTCAATCTCCAAGAGCTCTGTTTTTACAAGTATATGTAATTCCATTCGAGGAAAATTACTTCCCCTTGAATTGAAATCAACCGAGGGCTCTAGGAGAGCTAAATCAGCACGGGATCTTCCCTCCTCCTTCCCGCGTCCTTCAATCAGACTGCCAGATGATCATTGATGATGTCTTTTATGGTTTCCGTTGGTATACGGTTGATCCTAATAGAGGGCCTTCCGTTTTGGGCTTCCTTTAGGGCTTGCTTGTTTGTTGCCAATAGTTGGGCTCCTTGTGGATCCCTCTTATGGGCTTGCTGCTACCAATGTGTGGCTTTTCTTTACAATGTAACTAGATTGCAAGAGTCTATTTTGTTTTTGGCCCTCGACCCTTCTTTGTACATTTATTCATATATATACAATTGCCTAACTTTCAGAAAAAAAAAGAATAATATTTATTCCTTGATCTGTGAGTTAGTGAAAATTGATATGACAAGAATATAACATGAAAATGCATCACAATGACATGTATTGGTAATATCGTTCTCTTTCTACAAATATTATGTTACAAACTAATGGTAAATGAATCTGAGTGGAGTTGACACACACTCTCTCTCTTGTTTGATATTCACTATGCAAGCTGACAAACATTAATGAGTCATGAGCCATGGGGATGTCTATCCAAACAGAGAGGAGTAAAATCCTAACGTAAATTTGCTTGCAAACCTTTAACTCAAATTTTGAGAGTGATTAAACTTTTGAGCAGTTCTTTTTGCTTACGCTTTTTTTATGCAAGTGTCATGCAATTTCTACAAAACGAGGGGAAATATATGGTTTTGTCACTAAGATATCATCATATCAAGTATGAAAAGTCCTTTTTTTTTTGCTATGATTGTATGGCTGTATATGTCAATAAGATTTATTAAGGTTTACACGATGCCAGGTCCGTAAAGCCAAAAGCCTATTGGTGGGACTCTTGAGGTAGGTTTTAACGTTCATTAGTTTGATAATGGATGGTGAAAGTGTGAAAAATCTTTAGAAATATAATTGATTTGGTCATTAGCCTCCATTCTTTTCTTATGCCTCATGAAGGGGACATGTTTCATTATGCACTCTTTTTTCTTTCTTCTTTATTTCAAGTATCTTCTCCGATATAGTTAGTTTTCAATTCTTTTTTAGCAAAACTTCAATGCATTTTTATGAAGTTCTGGTTGCTATTTATGAGTAAAATACACTTATGCTATACTAAGAAATTAGGAGCATTTTTTTTTCTTTTTATCGAAGTCAAAATGAATTTGAGGAAAGGAATAGGAGAAAAAGAAGTGAAAGTAAATCCCAATTTTCTGTCCCTAGATTGTTTTCCTTCACCTCCTGAAATTCATAGTTTGCTTTTGAGTTGACTGGTTTAAGTTTTTGATAGCACGAGAAGTTTATTTCCAGAGAGATTAACCAGTTGCATGGAGAGGTATATATTATTTCTTTTGAGAAACCTACAATGGTTCACTGGCACAACTGATGACTGCAAAGAGAGTTAACTTTCTTTCGAAAATTAAAAGTATGTTTTAAGCCGTGCACCTAGAAGAAGTTGTTTTAACCATACTAGTCATGGGAACTGTTGTGAAGAACTGTCGCGAACCACGCACAATCACGAAATACGACACAGCGAAACAAGCACAACACACAGAACACATGAATTTACATGGTTCGGCGATGTGCCTACGTCCATGGTGAAGATTCGGCAAAAGATTTCACTATGCGAAAATCTGGAGATTACAATTTCCAACCCCAAACCCTAGCTCTTGCTCTTTCACTCTTTCTGCGTTTTCAATGTTTTCTCTCACTTACTCCAAATCCTTAGATGCCCTTATATATCGAGCTACAAGAAAGTCCTAATTCGGGTCCAAAACCCACAAGCGAAAAATGGGTCATAAAGCAAAGCCCATTTTCGGGTCAAAACCAGGTCGCGAAATTCGGGCCACAACATAAAAATTCTTCACCTTGGCTCGAATTCCGCCAAGCTCTGCAATCCTAGCTACTCCTTTCGCCTCCTTCGCATGCCCCTAAGGGCCTCAACAACTGTAAATACCAATCAAGCCCAAACAATGTCTGAACTTGATAGTAGGAATGACCTTAGTCATCATATTTGCCAGATTCTCTGCTGTCCCAATCTTCTTCACTGCAATAGCACCCTGTGCAATCACATCTCTGATGAAGTGTAACCTGACATCAAAATGTTTGGTCCTCTTTTGGAACATCTGATTGTTAGTCAGATGTATGACACTTCTGGCTGTCGCAAAATACAATCAAATCATCCTGCTGTAAGCCCATATAACTAACCAAGCCTCTAAGCCATATAGCTTCCTTCACTGCCTCTGTGGCAGCCATGTATTCAGCCTCTGTAGTAGACAATGCAACTGTAGATTGCAAAGTCACCTTCCAATTGATCACACTCCCACAAAGAGTAAAGACATACTCTGTCAAGGACCTCCTCCTATCAAGATCTCCAGCATAATCCGAATCAACATATCCAACAACACTCCCAGACATGTTGCTGCCTCTGTCATAGACTAATCCAACATCTATAGTACCTCGCAAATACCGCAATATCCATTTCACAGCCTGCCAATGAACCTTCCCAGGTTTATTCATGTATCTGCTCATTACTAGCATACATGATGCTACCAATTGCACTAGCATAAGGAACACAGGACATGTGCTCCACCTCCTCCTCGGTCTGTGGAGACAATTCTGCCGAAAGTTTGAAGTGGGCTGCCAATGGAGTACTCACAGGCTTTGATGCTTGCATACCGAAGCGTTCCAACACCTTCTCGATGTATTTCTTTTGTGACAAATACAATCTGCCCGCTCCTCTGTCTCTGTACATCTCCATACCCAAAATCCTCTTTGCGGCACCTAGATCCTTCATCTCAAATTCACCACTAAGTTGAGCCTTCAATATGTTGATTTTTGTCATGTTTTTGCAAGCTATCAACATGTCATCAACATAGAGCAACAAATACAAATACGCACTATCTGAAAGCCTCCTGTGATACACACAATTGTCGAACTCACTCCTACAATAGCCACTCCCAACCATATAAGTGTCGAATCGCTTGTACCAATGTCTAGGAGATTGCTTCAGCCGATACATGGACTTCTTTAGTAGGCAAACATGGTCTTCCTTTCCCTGAATCGCAAACCCCTCAGGCTGATGCGTATAAATCTGCTCTTCCAACTCTCCATGCAAGAACGCAGTCTTGACATCAAGCTGCTCAAGTTCTAAGTCATACAGAGCAACCATAGCAAGTAATACTTGGATTGAGCTATGTTTCACAATAGGAAAGAAAACTTCATTGAAGTCCACCCCTTCCCTCTGTGTATAGCCTTTCACCACCAAGCGTGCCTTGAACCTCGCATCTTCCACTCCTGGAGTTCCTTCCTTCTTCTTGAAGACTCATTTACAACCCACAATCTTCTGGCCCTAAGGCTTCTTGACTAGCTCCCAATTCTGGTTCTTATGAAGAGACTCAATCTCCTTGCTTATGGCAATAGACCACTGTGCTGACTCTCCACCTGTGATGGCCTCATGATAAGTACACGATACTTGCTCATCAATACTCTCTGCCACACTAAGTGCATAAGCAACCGAATCAGCATGTGAAAAGCCATACTTTTGAGGTGGCTTAATCGCCTTCTTCGGTCTGTCTCTAGCCACATTTTACCGCTGCAACTGTGCATCTTCCTCAACCTGAAACTACACCTGCGCATCATTCGACTGATCAGGAATACTCTCTAACTGAACCTCTGATAGCTCCACCTGCTCACTGACACCCTGAGCTCTAGCTGAATCAATTACCTCCTTCTGCGGAGTAAGTATCGCAGACTAATGAAAGGTCATATCTCTGTTAACAAGTTCTTTCTCGAAGCATCTAGGCACCACAATCTGTATCCCTTAATCCCAGGCTTATAACCAAGAAATATGCACTTCTTAGCCCTCGGTTCAAGCTTTCCCTCATTGACATGAGCATATGCAGGCATATTACTGTAATAGTAGGAGAACCAGACCATACCTCCTCCGGAGTCTTATAGTCGATGGAGACTGATTAACCAAGAAACAAGCTGTGGAAACAACTTCAGCCTAGAATACTTTGTCTAACCCAGCATTGGACAACATACACCGTGCTCTCTCCAATAGTGTTCTGTTCATCCGTTCTGCAACTCCATTATGTTGTGGAGTTTTCCTCACTGTACGGTGTCTCACGTGCGGTGTCTCACAATCCCGTGAGTCTTGCAAAACTCATTAAATTCTCCATCACAGAACTCCAAACCGTTGTCTCTCCTCAAGCGTTTAACCTGTTTTCTAGTCTACTTTTCAATTAAGGTCTTCCACTGCTTTAACGTGACAAAAGCCTCATTCTTGTGTTTCAGAATATAAACCCAAACTTTTTGAGAAAAATCATCAGTCAGCAGCATCATCATATATCTACCACCACCATGTGAATTAACTTGAGAAGGACCCCAAAGATCAGAATGGATATAATCCAATGTGCCCTTGGTCCTGTGAATTCCCGCACTGAACTTCACTCTACATTGTTTCTCGAAGACACAATGCTCATAGAAATCCAGCTTTCTGGTTTTCTAATCACCAAGCAGACCCTTCTTACTCAGAACATCTATCCCTCTCTCACTTATATGCCCCAGTTGCATATGCCACAACTTGGTAGTATCTAAATCGGGATTCGAGGACGATACTGTTGCAGAACCTGTAACTGTGCTACCCTGTAGAGCATACAAACCATGTTGCTTCAGTCCCTTCATCACCACAAGAGTACCCTTTGAAACCCTAATGACTCCACCTTCAGCCTTGTAACTGCAGCTGATCCAGCGTACCCAGGGAAATCAAATTCTTCTTCAATTCTGGAACATGCCTAACATCAGTTAGTGTTCTCACTATACTGTCAAACATCTTGATTCGAACTTTACCAATACCTACAACCTTGCACGACACATTATTCTCCATCAGAACTTCCCATCCATCAATGGAACGATAAGAGCTAAACCAGTCTCTGTTAGGACAAATGTAATATGAGCAAACCGAATCAAGTATCCACTCATCGCTAGAGCCATAGGCATAAATTGTGAGAACGCTACCACCATCTGAATCATTACCCTTTGCAACAACCACTCCAGCGGCTTTGAAAGACCTTTCCCTTCTTACGCTCTAGACACTCTATCCTGAAGTGCCCTTCCTTGTGACAAATGAAGCATTTCAGCACCTTCGATTTGTTCTTAGACTTAGAACGACATCTGCTGCCAGACCCTCCCTTCTGATCCGTTCTCCCTCTAACAACCAAGCCCTCTGCCGAACTTTTTGTATTGCCCTCAAACGTTCTTCTCTGCAACTCCTTAGAATTCAAAGATGTCTTCACGTTTTCTATGGACAAGTTAGTTCTGCCATACATCATTGTATCGACAAAGTTCTCGTACGAGGTGGTAGAGAACACAATAGAATAATAGCCTGATCCTCATCCTCTATTTTAACATCAATATTCTTCAAATCCACGATGACAGCATTAACCTTGTCAAGGTGGTCTTTCAGAGTCAAACCTTTTGGCTTCTGAAGAGTGAACAACCGCTTCTTTAGGTTCAAACGATTCGCAAGAGACTTCGTCATATAATGGGATTCCAATTTTCTCCACAGCCCATCCGCCGTAGTTTCTCCATAAACTTCTCGCAAAACCTCGTTACTCAAGCACAACAGAATCGCATTGTGTGCTTTCTCCATAGCCTCATCTTTCTGATCGTCCTTCCACTTTTCTAGTAGTCCATCCTTTCCCTTAAGCGCCTTGGATATCCCATGTTGAACCAACATGGCCTGCATCTTAACCCGCCACAGGTTGAAGTCGTTCATGCCATTAAACTTATCGATTTCCATAAACTTAGTCGACATCCCAGCTTAGAACCGAAAGATCTGATACTAATTTGTTGTGAAAAACTGCTGCGAACCAAGTACAATCACGAAATAAGACACAAAACGAAACAAGCGCAACACACGTAACACAAGAATTTACGTGGTTCGGCAATGTCCCTACGTCGACGGCGAAGATTCAGCGAAAGATTTCTCTATGCGAAAATCAGGAGATTACAAGTTCCAACCCCAAATCCTAGCTCTCGCTCTCTAACTTTTTCTGCTTTTTCAATGTTTTCTCTCACTCACTCCAAACCCTTAGATGCCTTTATATATCGGGCTACAAGAGAGTCCTAATCCTGGTCCAAAAACCCGCAAGCGAAAAACGGGTCATAAAACAAAGCCCATTTTTGGGTCAAAACTAGGTTTGCGACCCTGGCTGAGACAAAATTCGGGCCACAACATAGCAGGAACTTTTGCATTTAGTTTATTACACTAACAACTGGGCTAGTATGGGCCTGAAACAGACCGGATTAGGGTCATTCCGAATGTGGCCTGTTAAAAAAACGATCCAACTGATAATCCAACAGATTTCTCTAGCTTTAAATGAACTCGAATCTGTTAGAATCAGATATTTGATCTGAAAATCAGATTCGATCTTCTGTTGCAATTCTCAATTTCTCATACAATCAAATCAATCCTAGATCTCGAGTATCCTTACCAGATTCAGAAGTGTCACATACTGAACATTTTGCAGAGCTCAACATTGAAATTGTAAACAAGTGTTAACTAATCCAAAAACAACAATTACTGTTGCGCTTTTTACTCACAGATCAAACCATTTCAATCTAAAAAATTCAGCAGTCATTCAAAGATACTGAATGGTGGGGAGAGGGGGACTCAATCTATCCATATATATGCAGTTAGGAGAGAGAATGGAATCTCAGACATATATATATACAGATACATAATACATACCTGTATGTATATGTTATATATAGACATAATGTATATATTTATGTATAGAGAGGGGACTGATCAAGATTAAATGTTGAATAATGAAACTTTAAGCTACTGTCAGGTAAGAGACCTGTTCTGGAAATTGGTAGAAAAAGGAGAGGGGGTAGAGAGGGGAAAAGATTGAGGGAAAACTGTTGTGGGTTTGATTGAAACCCTAAGAATGGACACTTTTATACCATGTATGCATCATTGCATTGTTTTGAATATATCTATATATATATATATATATTTATTTATATGCAACTACCTTTAATATTAACAAAATATTATATCAAAGGTATAATCTTCAGATTTAATTGTATTTTTATTGGATCTGATTGCACATATTCAACTTTTCATCCCATTATATTCCTGGAATGTGAGGTTGAGAGGATTAATAATTTTTCAGATCTGGATCATAAACCGGTTATTGGATTAGAAAACCTCTCACCAAAACCGAACAATTGGATCATTTTTGGATTATTCACTGACAGGATTAGACAGTATGCTTAGTGAGCTACTGCACTCATTTTCCCTCTTCTTTTTGATAAAATTAATATATGCTAATTTAGCTCTTTGATTATCAAGTGGGGATGTAGAGAAGATCGAGGGTAAAACAGTTCCGCTACTTAAGCTTCATTATTCACAAAGATGGAGAGATTAGATATGGTGTTGCTCATAAAACTAAGGAAGGATGGTTAAATGAGGGAATGTTTCTGACATATTGTTTATAAACACATTTTAAAATTGAAGGTTGGATTAGAATGTCGGATTGATAAGATATAACATGTTTGGAAAATAAGCATTGTTGAAATGCTGATGTTAAGAAGGAATTGTGGTAAGATAAGGAAAGTTAACCTTAGTAATGAAAATATTTATGATATGATTCAAGTGGCATCTTTTAAAAATAAAATGAGAGATTGACTGTTGGACATTTGCAGCAAAGACCAATAAGTGCTCCAATGAGGAATAATAAGTTAATAACATGTGTTACTTATCAAAAAAAAGTTAATAGCATGTGTTGAGATTGTAAATATATATATACATATGTATATATATATATACATATGTGTGTATATATATATATGTGTATATGATAACATATGGCTGAATTGAATGTATATCCTTAACATGGAGCAGAATGGTAAAATATGGTTCATCGAGCCAATACCGAAAATAGTTGGGATAGGATTTTACTAAAGTTTATTATCAAGCTTGATTAATATTGGATTTTTAGCCGGCTTGTGCTTACCCTAATATTGCTGTTAGAAACTTGTTATTTGAAGTTAGTGAGTTACTATATCTTGTTGTTCATTCACTTTACAATTCATTGCATAAATGGTTCCAAATATTTTTCTTGTATTGTGTACTGAATACTAGATCCTTTGTGGTTGCTTTCAATTATACAGGGTAAAACATTGGCCTTTGTGTTGCCTATATTGGAGTCATTAACAAATGGGCCCACAAAAGCATCACGGAAGACTGGATATGGGAGGGCACCAAGTGTTGTTGTACTTTTACCTACTAGGGAATTAGCCACTCAGGTATACATGAGAACCCTAGCTTGAGGAATTACTGTTCTTCTGACAAATTTCTTTTAAATCTTTGTTGTCTATTTTGTTGTTATTTTCATTTTTTATTTTTATTTTTTTGGTAGGTGTTCACCGAATTTGAAGTTTACAGTGGGGCATTGGGGCTGACTTCATGCTGCTTATATGGGGGATCTCCCTACCAGGCTCAACAGATTAAATTGAAAAGAGGGGTTGATATAGTTGTGGGAACACCTGGCCGCATCAAGGTATTCTTCTTCTTAAATTTAGTTTTTGATCTGGTGGTTATTCAGAATTTCAAAGTTGTTTTCTTGTGGTATTTCTAGTTTTCTGCATTTGATAAAGATGACCTTCAACTTCCTTGAAAATGTAGGATCACATAGAGAGAGGAAATATAGACTTGAGCTCACTAAAGTTCCGTGTCCTTGATGAAGCTGATGAAATGCTGAGGATGGGTTTTGTTGAAGATGTTGAATTTATTCTGGGTATGTAACTCATCATTTAAAATCCTTTGCATTGATAACATGGGTTGATTTAAATTGGGATTTCTTGGACTTCGATGTAGAATTCATACTATATCATTTGTTTAATATCTTTTTATACCTTATGTAATTTTTATAATATATTATTGCCTGTATATTTTAGTCTGATATGGACAAATTTCCTACTTGTATTCATGGGAAATAGAAGTGATTGTATATTTTGTCTGAGGCTTCGACTGTTGGGATGCTCTTCTTCTTTTCTGTGTCTCATATTTTATTGATGTGGCCAGTGATCTTTTTGGGGCTTGGGGTGTGGAGAGGAGTCAGGGTCTGAAAGATTAAAATCGAAGTCTGATGGATCAACATTTACTTGTTAAATGCTGTATTGTCATGCAAGAGTCCCTTAGTCCATCTGGTTATGGCGGTGTTGACATTGTTCTTTACATTTAATCAAACCCCATCATTTATTTTTCAGTGGAGCTTATTTGGAATTAATATTGTTCGGCTCAAAGAATCCATTAGCTAGGAACTTAGATTCATTGGTGCCAGTGCCACATTTGACAATGCATACCAGCATTTTGTTTTCCTTTCTTTTGCCACTTTTTGCTCCCAAATATTATTTAGCTTCCTGATCTTATATGCAAAGGGCATATAACCATCGCGTCTTATGTTGATCTAGCAAGCATAGCATTCTTTCTCCATCCCATGTTCTTCAAGGCCTAGTTGAGACGCGCTGAAGGAGTGGTGTTATGCTGTCATGAGCATTCTTAATGAAATGAGAGAAGTGAAACATGTCCCACACTTAATAAGTATGCCTTATCTCAAAATCAATTACCATCGTGGATCAAAACAAGGATGCATGAATCTTTGTCGCGGATCATTTTCTAAGTGTTATTAATGGTGTGCCCACATATATCTGCTGTATAATATTGCTTAAGTCGATAACTCTGACTTAACATTTGTTGACTTTTGTAGGCAAGGTAGAGGATGCAAGCAAAGTTCAAACACTTCTCTTCAGTGCCACTCTACCAGACTGGGTGAAGCATGTTCGTTTCTTTACAGATATCTATTAATATAATCTGGTTTCCAAATTCAGAATTCAAAATTATAATTTGTTTGCTGCTTGACCCATCCCTCTTTCTCTCTCTCTCTCTCTCTCTCTCTCTCTCCCTCCCACTCTGTATATATATTTGTGTTTGAGTACAATAATTGTCTTCTGATCTTAAAAGTCAAATAGTTCCTCCCCTTGTGCTCTCTCCAGTCATCTATTTCTCTTGTCTGACAAAACCTGTGTTTTACATTGCTAGATTGCTTCTAGGTTTCTAAAAAAAGAAAAGAAAACTGCAGATCTTGTTGGCAGTGAGAAAATGAAGGCTAGTACCAATGTCCGGCATATTATTCTTCCCTGTTCTGGTTCAGCCAGATCCCAGGTTATTCCTGATGTTATTCGCTGTTATAGCAGGTTGGTTGTTGACTTGTTTCTAGTTCGCACCCACTCAGTTATTACTTGTTAATAGACATTATTTATAAAGTTGCTGAATAGTTCTTTTCATTTATTTTCCCACACAATGGTTTAATTCAGTGGTGGCCGTACTATTATTTTCACTGAGACAAAGGATTCTGCTTCTGAACTTGCTGGCTTATTGCCTGGAGCACGTGCTTTGCATGGGGACATCCAGCAGGCCCAGAGAGAGGTATGTTTACTGTTGAAACACATAGATGTTTGTGTGATTCTTTCTTCTTGATTGGTTGTGCACAAACTAACAGTGTCTTGTAAGCTGTCTTTGGTACCAGCAAAAGTACTTCTGAGCAATACCCCTGCCACTTCCTTTATAGAGCAGAATAAGTAAATACTACCCAGCCCTCCTCCCTCCTTCCAGAACTACACATGCACACTTGGCCCTAAAAGACGGGGGGAAGGGGTGACACTTGGTTTTCCTATATTGAGGAAATTGAATCTTTTTTATATCATTTTCTCAAGTATACTCAAGTCATTTAACTTGTGTGAATATGCAAAGTACTACAGTAGTTTTTGTTGTTTGGACACCTGAACCATTTAGACGACACCTAGGTGCTAAATAGGTTTAGTGACTAAAGTGCCTTGTCTGGTCAGAGGTACATTCTTTAGTAGCTATAGACACTATTTTCCTCCTAGGCTGCATTTGTGATTGAAGTTCATCTTCCGGGCATGTATTAATAAAATAAAATATATCTTTTTTTTGTTGAACATGAATAGGATTATAGGAGCATGTCAATCACTGTAGTTCCGTGTAGTTTACCTTGGTAACCAACCTTTTCGCTATCACCCTGTCATACTAAACAAATTTTCTGTCATGATCTACAATGAAATTTTATGGGTTTTAACATTTTATGCAAACCTTTTAATCAATGGACTCTTAATGTGATTTGATGCTTCCAGGTCACACTTTCTGGATTCAGATCAGGCAAGTTCATGACATTAGTGGCAACAAATGTGGCAGCACGGGGATTGGACATAAACGATGTCCAGTTAATAATCCAGGTTTATGTTTATGTTTCTTTTTGGGGGCATATATAGATGTAATTTTGCCGGTCATCTTCCTTTGACAAATGGTATCTTGAATATACTGACAATAATGTTCATGCTTTAGTGTGAGACTCCACGTGATGTAGAAGCATATATTCATCGATCTGGAAGGACAGGGAGAGCAGGTAAATGTTGAAATTGACATGACATTAATTTTGGATGGGAGATGGTTGATCTTTAATGAATGAGAAATCCTTTTTCTTCTTTTTTCCCCCAGGAAATACTGGGGTTGCTGTAATGCTTTATGATCCTAGAAGGTCAAATATTTCTAAGATAGAAAGAGAATCTGGTGTGATATTTGAGCACATATCTGCTCCTCAGCCAGCTGATATTGCCAAAGCTGCTGGTGTACAAGCAGCAGAAACAATCACCCAAATCTCTGATAGGTATACTTGCTGTGTGTACTTCTTGATTGCTCTAGGTGTTGTCAGCTTAACATATTTATTTGTATAATTAAACTGCAGTGTCATTCCGGCCTTCAAGTCTGCTGCTGAGGAACTCTTGAATACCTCTGGTCTATCACCTGTAGAATTGCTTGCAAAAGCGCTTGCCAAGGCTGCAGTGAGTTTGTTTGTTTCTTCGTCCTGTTTCAGCAATGAACATTGTTTTCTTGCAGTGACAGAAAGAATGGCCTAACTGTGTCTTGTGCAGGGTTATACTGAGATTAAGAGTAGATCGCTTCTATCTTCCATGGAGAACTACATCACAGTATTTCTTGAGGCTGGCAAACCCATCTACACGCTATCGTGAGCACCTGAAACCCTTCTGTTTCCCTTTTGATATCTGCATACAAAACATTGTGTTCGAATATATGATGAGAAAAATTATGGGTTCATGTGGTAAGGATGTTGATGTGGTGTGGGTGCCCATGAAGGATTTGAGATCCTGCCTTGTTAACCCTAAATCAAATCAACTGAATTATAAGTATGATGCTTGAATTGGTGAGGCCGACCCCATACATATGGGATAAAGGCAAGGATGATGCTGGAGATGATGCTTGAATTGGTGACCAACATACTTATGTGACATTGTATCTGTCCCAACAAAAATGAAATTTTAAGTCAGAAGCTTGAACTTAAAAAAATGAGTAATAATAAGGTCGTTGGACCGGATACCATACCTATTGAGGCTTGGAAAATTTTTGGAAAGAAAGGCATTGAATGGTTAACAAAATTGTTTAACAAAATTCTAAGAGAAGAAAGGATGCCAAGTGAGTGGAGGAAATGCACAATAGTACCAATCTATAAAAATAAAGGGGATATACAAAATTGTGGACATTATAGAAGAATTAAATTAATGAGTCATACAATGAAATTGTGGGAAAGAATAATAGAGCAAAGATTAAGAAAAGAAACATCAATATCTGATAACTAATTTGGATTTATGCCAGGTAGATCCACAATAAGCCATATACTTGATAAGACAACTTATAGGAGAAATATAGGAGTAAACAAAAAGACTTGTATATGGTTTTCATAGATTTAGAGAAGGCTTATGATAGAGTGCCAAGGGACATAATTTGGTGGGCTCTATAAAGAAAACAAGTACCTATAAAATTTATAAATCTTATTCGGGATATGTATAGTGAGATATTGACTAGAGTGAACACTATATGCGGGGAAACTAGTGATTTTCCTATAAAGGTGGGACTACACCAAGGATCGATATTGAGTCCATACCTATTTGCAATAATATTAGACAAAATAACGAAAGATATTCAACAAAACATCCCGTGGTGTATGTTATTTGCGGATGACAGTATTAATAGATACTTCTAAAGAGGCTTTAGCATCAAAAGTAGAAATATGGAGAAAGACATTAGAATCAAAGGGCCTAAGAATTAGTAAATCTAAAACGGAATTTATGGCAACATAGGATCAATATTATAAAAAGATGGAGAGATAGATGGTGAATAGTAAGTAGGATTGGAGCTGGGTGGACAAAATGGAGACAAGCTAGTGGTGTCCTTTGTGACAAACGAATACCAAATAAATTAAAAGGAAAATTCTATAAAACGGTTATTAGGCCAGCAATATTGTATGGAGCATAGTGTTGGGCGTTGAAAAAGACACAAGTACATTGCATTCATGTTGCAGAAATGAGAATGTTATGTTGGATGATAGGAATAACTAGAAAAGATAAGATAAATAATGAGCGTGTTAGAGGAACATTAGGTATAGCGCTTATAGATGATAAAATTGGAGAAAGTAGACTTAGGTGGTATGACCATATTCAATGTAGACCCGATGATGCACTAGATAAAGAGGAAGAGTTGTTTGCCTAGAAGGTAAGCTACAAAGAGGCCAACCAAAACACACGTGGGATAAAGTAATTATAAATGATTTCAGAAAATGAAATCTAGGAGAAGACATAGTGTATAATAGAAAAGAATGGAAAAAGAGAATTCATGTGGCCGACCCCAATATGGGAAAAAGGCAAGGATGACAAGATGACGATGAAGCCTGAATTTGTTGAAATAGAAAGATTGAAATGCTGTCTTTTATGCACATGCACATCATTATTTGCATGATCCTTTTTGTTTTATTATGGTTTATGAAGGATCCTTCAAAAATTTTATTTTATTATACTATTATTATTATTTATAGAAAAATATAAGAGAATTCTTTATAGAAAAAATATGAGAGAAAATTCTTCTCACATCGTTGTTCTAGGATAGACAAGAATACCAGCATAAATAGGAGAGGATACCCACACAATTAGGTAATTCAACTCCTTGATTCTAGGAAGTAAAAACAGAAGCTCCTTGATTCTAGGAAGTGACTAAGCCATAAGTCATGGAGATTTGGATACTAATTATCCTCCTCTCTTTATTTTGGAAACTAATAAATAAGGAAATGCAATCCGAGATTTCCTCTGATTGCACACCCGAAATTTCACATTATTATTTGAACCTTAAGAATAATTTTTTGAATCCGGTTGCTCCAAGTAATTATTTTTTGATGATTTTTGCATTGATAATCTTGTGCATAGGTTCCATACAGGGGTGATTCCATAAAAAAAATTGCTTAAGATTTTTTGCTTCGTGTACATACTCAAAAGCAAGTTGTCTACCAATAAATTTAGTTCATTTGACATAGTTGTCAAAGGCGCGTGCTTGAGGCGCAAGGCGCAGCTTTTGCGCCTAGGAGTATCCTAGGTGAGGCGCCTTCAAAGAGGCGCGTGCCTTAATCAAAAAGGCGCGAGGCCCTAGGTGCAAGAGAGGCACGCCTCTTTGAAGGCTTACATTTTTATTGGCTCTTTTTTTACTTGTCCCCGTCTAATTAGTGGACTAATAGTTAAAAAAAAGAGAAGAAAAAGAAAATAAAAGAAAACCCTTAATTTTTTACTGGTTTCTTTTTACTTGTTGGTGGACTAACAGTAAAAACAAAAAAAGAAAAGAAAAGGACTTTCACTTGACCCAAATCAAATCTAGGGCTTGGCTTTGCAATTGGAGTGACTTTTGCAATTGTGAAAGGTCTCTTCTGCATCTCATCCTCTCAGGTACTCTTCTCTTCTTCTTCTTCCTTTCTTCTTCTTCTCTCCAATTCGAACTTCGAACTGATTCTACGATTATTTGAACTGTGAAAGCTCTGTTTTTTTTCCTCTTCTGCACAACCTGTAAAGTGCGTGCTCTGTTTTGTTTTTTCCTCTCTTCTCTTTTTCTTTTCTTCTTATTCTTCTTCTTCAAACTTCTGCATAACTTGTTAAGTGCATGCTTTGTTCTTTTCCGACTCTCTCTCTTCTTCTTCTTCTTCTTTAGACTTCTGCAGAACCTGTTAAGTGCATGCTCTGATTCTTCTTCTTCTTCTTCTTCTTCAAACTTCTGCAAAACCTATGCATGCTCTTTTACCTTTTTTTTAAATCTGGTTTTTCTGCAAAACCTTTTTTGCTTCTTTTTCTGTTTATTTAATCTTTGAAGTCGTTTCATATCAGAAAATCAGGACCTTTTTTTATTTTTATTTTATTAGTTGAATTTTACATCTTTATGTTAGTATGATTGCTTGTTGTCCATTCTGAAGTATGAAGTTAGTCTTTTTATACAAATGCTATATTTTTAATTATTTTTTTTCAAATTGCGCCTTGCTTCAGTTAGGCCCACGCCTCGCCTCGCGTCTCAGGCTTTTGGAGGCCTTAGCGCCTTAATGCGCCTTGAGCCTTTAACAACTATGTCATTAGAGTAATTGTAGGATTCTTGTGCACAGATTCTATTCAAGGGTTGCTTAAGATTTATTTGCTTCGTATACAAGCTCAAAAGCAAGTTGTCAACCAGTAGATTTAGTTCATTAGAGTGATTGTAAGATTCTATGGTTTGCATCTTAGGATATGTAAGGTTTAGGACATGTTGTAGCCTGAAAGGAAGGGACCCTATCGATTGCATGCCTGAAAATTTTATGACCCACTTTGGTATGGAATGATTGTAAAAATCTGCTTAATTTTTTTTTTCTTTTCATGATAAACATGTATGATATTAAATCTGGGGAAGTTCATTTAGCAAATTTGACATTCTGATGCATTTGCCCTTTGAATTGTTAATTTATGCCTGATCCTTGCTTTCTTTTGATGTAATGATGTTTCAGCTTTGCTTATGGTGTCTTGAGAAGTTTTTTACCAGAGGAGAAAGTTGAGGCGGTTATGGGTCTTGCTCTCACTGCTGATGGAACGGGGGTAGTCTTTGATGTGCCTGCTGAAGATTTAGACACATTTCTTGCTGGTATGTTCTTTTTGATTTCCTGCAAGTTTATTTGTGATTATAACAAGAAATGTGGTCAGAAAATGGGAGAAAACCAACAGCAAGTAATTTGAGAAATAATCAAGAATCTAATAGAGTCTTAAGGGGGAATAAGAAAAGAATAGCTACTAGGTTTTAATTAAATTTTATCAAAAATAAAAAGGTCTTAATTAAATTTAAGGAAGCTTTTCCTTGTTTATCTCAAGGAACATAACAACATTTTTTTTTTATAAGCAAAGAACATAATAACATGACTGCTCATACTTAAAAGACATTAACACCCTACTTAAGTGTCTCACTTGACTGACTTGACTTTAATTAAAAATAAGGGTAAATTACACTGACCTCTTGAGATTTGACAAAATTACATGGACCTCCCTCTAGTCTCAGAAGTTCTTATTTTGATAAGTAAGATTTCATTGAAGAGCACCCAAACAGGGGACACAACCCAAAACAACAACACAACAAAAGAAACGATAGCCTCAAGCTATCTACAAAAGACAAAAGAGTCTCCACAGATATACAATTTGACATTTGAACCCAAAGGAATAGAGAACTAAGAATAGAGAATTTAAAAGGACCTCCTATTCCTTTCTCTCCAAATGGCCCACCAAAGACAGAGGAGTCGTCCTCCAAGCATCTCTAACTTGGGGTCTCACTGAACACCCTCCCCAAGCCTCAATCAAGTTCAAAGAAGATGTTGGCATAACTCACCGGATCCCGAAAATAGCAAGCAACATGTCCCCATCCATCCCTAGCTTTGGGACAATGTATATAGAGATGATCCACTAACTCCTCATTCCTCTTACACATACAACTCCAATTGATTATAATCTGACACCTCCTCAAATTGTCAATCATCAAGATCCTCCCCAAGATAGCTGTCCACCCAAAAAGGCCACCTTCAGTGGGGCCTTGGAGCACCAAATTCCTTTCCACGGAAAGGAAGCCCCTTGAACCTCCAATAGACTACTGTAGAAGGACCGCACCTCAAACCTCCCGTGCCTCGAACCCGACCAATGCCACTCATCCATGCCCTCACCAACAACTGCCTGGCTATAAATCAATGCCAAGAACTCCAACATATCCTCTACCTCCCAATCGTGTAAAAGTCTCTCAAATTGCACATCCCAAGTCAATCTCTCGCCATCAAGAAAATAGCAATGAGCGACCATCGCAAGCTATCTCTTGCAATCCTAGCCAACCTAGGAAACAACCTCTCCAGCCTGTACTCTCAAAGGTTACACTGACCTCCCTAAAAATGGAACTTGGTAACAAATATCCACTTTCTTTAATGGTCAATGTTTGTCAAAGACATAAAATGATTATGTCATGGGATGAAAAATGGTTAAATACCAATAATGACCTCATTATATTTGTACCAGATATCTTTGGTAAGCAAATGTTATGTTACCTAAGGACAATTTAATAATATCATGCCAACCGTTAATGTTTCTAAAGGGATGCCATCTGCAGGGGAGGCCAGCGTAATTTTTGAAACGATAGGAGAAGAAATGATAATTTTACCTTAGGATCCAAATAAAAATCTTT
The DNA here is from genome assembly GCA_026545225.1 of Cornus controversa. Taxonomy (NCBI): domain Eukaryota; kingdom Viridiplantae; phylum Streptophyta; class Magnoliopsida; order Cornales; family Cornaceae; genus Cornus; species Cornus controversa. The sequence continues at coordinate 28,677,992 of CM048850.1, forward strand.
AAAAGTTGAAACATATGATTGAATTGCTTTGTGGCCTTGCTTGGCTTGGCCTCTTGATGTTGCTGCATCAGAATGCCTGTACAAAATTTTGGACCCTCTCATTGGATTCAATCTAGTTCACCTTTTTGCTGGCAAATTAATCCTGTTACATAATCATTTATCAGCATTTTTTGTTTGCATAATTTCATACAATGAACTGTTTTAAAGAAAGTGAAAACCAGAGTATATATTGTTGTTTCCCCTTTTATTTGTTATTTTTTTCGGCAAGGAAGTCGTACATACACCCATTTGTCCAATTGGGGAGTCAAATTTGGAAGGAGATACCACTTGTGCTAAGCCCTTCGAAGCACTGTTTCCCTTATTGATTATTAATTTATTTAATTGGCTTCACTTATCTAAGATTTTACATTTTTTTTTTTCGATTGAGTTGCAGGCGGGGAAAAAGCAGCTGGTGTGAGCTTAGAGGTAGTGAAAGCATTGCCACGCTTGCAAGAGAGAGATCAGTCGAGAGGGGGAAGATTTGGCAGTGGTGGTCGTGGTGGTTTTTCTGATAGGAGAAGTGGTGGCGGTGGTGGTAGGTTCTCGGGAGGAAGAAGCAGTGGGGGTAGGTTCTCGAATCGAAGAAATGATAGATTTTCCAATAATGGAAGGAGAGGTGGTAGCAATAAATGGTGAAGAGCTCTGAAACCGTTACACAACTAGTAGCTGATTTTTTTTTTACCTACTTGTAGCTGATTGCGAAAGCATCCTTTTGCCGTAAGGGAAAAGTAATTTGAAGTTTGACTTTCTATAGAGCTGGGAAGACAGATCGACGAATAGAGGATGTCTTTATTTATTTATTTATTTATTTTTCTTTTTGTTTAATGTGTTCTAATAGTTAACATGTGTTCTAATAGGGGGTTTTCAAATTTTGCCGTAAATAGAAAAAAGATTTGACTGTTAGGGTATGTATTGTCACCGTTCTGATAAATGTATGCTTCAGTTATTTATATACGCTTTTGATTTGTGCATGTTTGTATTCTTCTGTTGGAAACCATATATATATATATATAGAGAGAGAGAGACAGAGAGAGAGAGAGAGAGAGAGAAGATTAAGCAAAAGCATGTAGTCAAGTATGGTGATTTTGTTGTTGATGTTGTTATCACTCGGACAAGGGCAAAAAGTGTTTTATCAGTAAAGTTGCCATAAAATTACTATTAATAAAAACATGCTAGGTGTTTGGTGAGTGGATTATATAAAACATTTTTTTACAATTAAAGTATTATTAAATTTGTTGGTAATAATATTGTTTAAAATATTTTTATTACTACTTTTACAACAATGCCCTTTAATAGAGTCATTATATTTGATAATGGTAGGACTTTATAAAAGAAGATAAAAAACTGCCTTTATAAAAAATAAAAAGGGATAAAATATAGAACTTCTAATCAAATTTAAAAGTTATTAATTTTAGTTTCATTGAAGACCAGTGAGCTAAAATCTCTATAATTTAAAAGAGTTACTATTATTTTTTTGTTACCAAACCACATTTAAAGACAAGTTTTTAAGTAAAAGCACTCTTAAGTGAATCATCAACCATCATCAAGTCCAAACAGGCTCTAAAATGAGTTGCATTGTAGAGCTTTTGGGACAATGGACATTGAATGCATTTTTCTTGTTTTTAATTTGTCACATAAAATTGATATTACCAATGAAATTTAAAGGGTATTTAGGAATAAGTCTCAAATGGTCACTCAAATGCATTTTATTTATTTGGATAAATTACACAACCCTTGCTGTCTACTTGCTAACGTGTCTACATGCCATTTGACTTTTGAAAAGACATCTTTGATACATTAGCTTACTAGTTTACCCCCAAATGAAATATTTTCATGAATCACAATACCTTTTTTAATATGGCAAATTACATTTTGACCCCCTGAGGTTTGTCGATACTTCAACCTGACTCCCACGTTTGTGTATCTTCATTTTCACCCTTGAGATTTGAAATTATACATCACTTTAGTCTCTCATGTCATTGTCAACGGCCAGATTGCTGACATCATGCAAACAGTAACTAAAAAATGTCCAAAATGCCCTTATAAACTTCCGCGCCTGTTTGGACTAATTTTCCCTCCAATATAGTTTATCAGTTTGACCCCCTCATGCCCATTAATTTCCAACGGTTTCAGTTTGTGCCAATTTATCAGTTTGCCCCCTCATTTCCAATGGTCAATTTTTGTATCAAAAGTTTGCCCCAATTTATCAGTTTGCCCCCTCAAAATTGCCAACGGTCAAATTTTTTTCATGCTATAAATATGGAGTGTAGCCTCATTTTTTTCTTGCACTAATTTTTCTCTTCCTCTCATTTTTTCTTTCTTCTTCTATATCTATTTAAGCTTCATTCATCTTTTTGCTAGTGATATCTTAATTTAGTTGTAGAGGTGGAGAAAGAGGTTATATTATGTACGAGCCTCGAAAGTGCATTGTAGGAAATATGCTATAGTTAGGATTACTGAAAATGACAAAAACAACAACAAGGGAAGATTGTACTATGGTTGTGAAACTCAAACATGTAAATTATAGGCATGGTGTAATCCTATGCATGGGGCTTAATGAAGATTATTTAGCTGCTCATCAAGATCAATTGCAATTGGTTGAAGTTGCTAAACTAAAAGCAAAAAACAAAGTCATACGCTCAACGTTACAAGCTATTGAAGCTGCTGTTTTTTTCTTGAAAATTATTGTATTTGCATGCTTCTTTACATCTATTTTTGCTGTATTTTTTAAGTAATGTAACAATTATGACTTATATTGAGTATCAGTGTTTATGAATGTGTTTGCAAAGCATATATGTATCATCACAAATAATAATGTCATGCAAGTTACTTAGATACCATAGAAAATAAGGTTAATAATCTGTTACATCCACCAAATGTACAAAATGAGATTAAAGTGCAACACAAGCATCTTCACTCACTGAACAATTTTTTGACCCACTGAACATCAACATATATACCAAAAAGAATAAAAGAACAAAAGAACATGTCAACTCACAATTCTGTTATAGGGTCTCTTGCACCAAAAAAAAGATGAGAAAGATGTGTGTTCTAGTTAATCTTGTACTAGTTTAGGGTCTCTACAATAACATTACAACAATGAGACCACTTGAACAATAGAATAATAGACAAAGATAATAAATAAGTTTGAATTGCTTTCTTACCCATGGTGGGAGAGTAGCAGGTATCAATTTTCCTCCTTACTTTGTGCCAAATTGGGAACCACCACTGCCACTTGCACTTGTTCCAGCCACATTTGAACCACATTAAGACTTGGATAAATTCAAGAACACCAATTACAAGACATTAGTATCAATTAAAGGACATAATCATATCTAGGTGGGGACTTATACCTGTTGTGTAACACAAGAAGAAGGCCATAGTCCTTGTGATCCACCTACCTGAGACTCACTATGCCCCTACATCATCAATATATATGCATAATCAGTTACAAATAAACAAACCAATAGAAAATTAAAAATTATCCAAATTATTTCACTCACTACATTAGAATTCTGAGAATTTGTTGTTGCAGCTCTCTGCCTTGCATCTGCAGCTCTCTATCTTGCTGTTTTTACTCTCTGGCAGGTCCTCTTATTATGTCCAATTTGCAAACAATACCTGCATATGACAGTATTGGATCTTCTACCTTCTTTATTTCCTGGGGTAAGTTCACCTTCTTCCCTTCTTCTGTTCTTTCTTGGTCTGCCAGGTAGTCTTCTTGCTGGAGGAGGATGTAATGGCAGCCCTGGAGAGGTTGGCCACAACCTCTCATCATTCAAAAGATGTATGATCCCACCATAGGCAAGCAAATAAGTGTCCTTACCGTAACAAGGATGACAATATAGCTCTGGGTCCTGTCTATTCCATGCAATGGCAGCAGATGCATGCTTGTAAGGTATCCCTGAAATCTGCCATACTCTACATGAACAAGTCTTGAAGTTTAGGCCTACCACATATACCCTGTTTAGGTTCACTTGCTAATCATGTACTTCATATTCTTCCCTCCCAGCAGGACATACTCTACAATCTCTGGATTCTTGAATAGACTTGTTTAATTTCTTTTTTATCTGTGGTGTCACTCTCCTTGTCCAACTACAAGCCTTTTGATACTTTTTCTGGATCCTAACCATTAATTTAATCCTAATCCACTCAAGCATGACCAATATTGGTTTAGACCTATAGTGACCAACCTAGTTATTGAAGGATTCTGTCAAATTATTTGTTACATGGTCACTCTGTGATGTCTCACCAAACCCAACCCTAGAACAAACTTCCATAGGTCTCTCCATTAACCAAGCATGTGCCTCTGGATAGAGTTCACTCATAGGACCCATTGCAGCATCAAATTCAAGTTGATTGTATGCTCTAGCTGCCCTCCAGAAATATTTTCTCAACAACAATCCAGGATATTTTTTTCTAAAGCTGTTATACAAGTGTCTGCAACATATTCTATGAGTTACCTCAGGAAAGTACTCCCTAATTGTAACTTCAAAACCCTATATACATGACAAAAGAGACATAACTAATACAAGACCAAGTTTAATTAAGTTCTATAAATTTTTGTAAACTAAAAAAGCACTCGCCCATTTTTACCTTCTGCATATCTAAGATAATTGTCCAAGGCCTGGATTGTGCATCTACACCAAAAATGTCCCTCACTTTGTCTAAAAAAAAAGACCAAGTTTCTCTTCCTTCACTTTCTACCACTGCTTAGGTAATAGGGAATAGTCCATTATTGCCATCTAATGCCACAGCTGACAAAAGTACTCCCCCATAGGGGCCCTTCAGAAAAGTGCCATCAAACCCAATGAAAGGCCTACAGCCTTTTATAAAACCCAGATTTGAAAGCATCAAATGCAATGAAGAACTTGTTCCTGAATTTGTCCTCCTAATTTCATTCCTATAGGCTGGCAGTAAGTTGTATGACTTCTCATGGCAACCCTCAATCATATCTATAGCCTTCCTTTTTGCCCTATAACACTGCTAAGGCTTGGACTTAATGCCATATTTCTTCCACAATGCATTTTCTAGATCATTAACTCTCATTTGTGGGTTCTCCTTGATTCTTTTCATGAACTTCTTTGCAATTCATATAGATTTGGCAATTAGATTTTTATCTTTCCTATTACAAATGTGTTCATCCCTGTATGTCTTAATCATATATGTGACCTTATCTGGTAGTGGGGAGGCATGGATCCTCCATGGACAGCCTGATGCTTTGTAGATGCAAGTTACCCTTTTGCTCTCATTTTTCTTCTTTTCAATTTGGAATCCTTTTTTAATTACATAATTTGTTAATACATCTCTAAAGTGGTTCACATTATTAAATATCATTTTTTCTTCTAGTTTGATCTTCTGTCCCTTTACTTGTTGATATTCTTTCCATTTCAGATTTTTATACCAATCCTTACTCTTAGATCTATCTCTCTTAGAATGACTCATTCCAATTTCCACACTTGAGTCAGAATCTGCATTATCACCTGACTTATAATCAGATAATGCATCCACATTTTTATCAACTAAACTCTCATCATCTGAGCTACAACTGTCAGATTGAATATCATCATCACCTTCTGCCCTCCAGTCATTATCCTCACTACTAAAATCATAAACATCATCTCTCTCTAAGTCCTCATCATCATTTTCAGTACCCACTTCTTCATTCACTTCAACATCCACTTTCTCATAATTTTCTACACTCATTGCCTCACTATTTTTAAATCCCATATCCTCATCCTCATTTGGCCTAAATATATCTTCATCAAGAATTACATGTAAATGTTCAACTTCATTTATCTCAAGATAACAATTAATGTCTTTAATACCTATATTTAAATTTAACATGTCTATCAACTGCTTTTCATTCTCTACCAACATCTTAGAATTACAACGAGGAACATCACAGTATATGGAATAAGTAAACCCCAACCCACTAGGATAATCAGAAAGAAAAGCTTTACTAACATCTTCTAGGAAATCATAAATACCATACTTATCATGGTCTACATTTCTGATACTTCTCCTAGTTGATTTGAAGTGAACATGTATATCATGGTAGAAAAAAGATGTCATCACTGTAACAACAAAATATAAATAAAAATCAAACAAATATGCCATCATATATGCTTTCAAGTAATTGAAAATAATTGCATATAAAACTCAAAAACCCCAAATTATAACATGAGTAAAAGTGTAGGATTGAATTATATTAACAAAGCTAGCAGCCATATACAAATTAGAAGGTGCATAACCTAGGTGTAATTTTCTAAAAAACCCCTTGCACCACCAAGAGATATTATAGGTCCATTGAATGCACCCATTCTGACTTATAAAAAATTAACAGACAATTCTGATGCAGGTTTAATAAACTTTAGTCATTGAACTAATCTTAGTTATGACATACATAAATCTCATAATCTTCACCATATTTAAGCATCAAGAAACAAATCATATCTGCAATAGTGCATTAAATAGTAATTAATAGTCTTGAGAGTAGTTTATAGTTACTAGTTAGGATTCGATAATTTGAAAAACTCTTAATTAGAAATAGGTAAGGCTATTTATTGAAGCCTAGTTAGCAACTACTAAAATTAAATATAGATAATGTGTTAATTAATACAAAATTTTTTGCTAATGAAGGTTGTTAAGATAACGTCAATCAGAAGGAAAACAAAGAATATTAAGTCGCAAATTAGTACATGATTTGTAACAAACAAACAACTTGAATAAATCCAACAATAGATGAATTGCACATAAAACCCGAAAACCTCAAATTATAACATGCTTCAGTAAACTAATTGAACAAAAAATCCTAAAACCCCAAATCAGAACATGATTTTACAAACAACTCGAATAAATCCAAAAATAGATGAAAAATGACCGATTAATTGCACATAAAACCTGAAAACTCCAAATTATAACATGCTTCAGTAAACTAATTGAACAAAAAATCCTAAAACCCCAAATCAGAACATGATTTTACAAATAACTTGAATAAATCCAACAATAGATGAAAAATGATCGATTAATTGCACATAAAACCCGAAAACTCTAAATTATAACATGTTTTAGTAAAGTAATTGAACAAAAAACTCTAAAACCCCAAATCAAAACATGCTTTTACAAAAAACTCGAATAAATCTAACAGTAGATGAAAAATAATCAATTAAATCAACAAATATTCATATATAAAACAATCTTGAACGAGAATGGAATGAACCCCAACATTAAACGAATCAAACGAATGAACCCTAAATGAGCGAATCCTAAACGAGCGAACCCTAACATGAAAAATGAAAGAAAGATAGTCGACATGAAAAAAGAAAGAAAGAAAAACTAAACAATGAACAGAACTTACCTCTGGCCTTACTCCTTTTACTCAAGAACTCATGTGTCTTCACTCTTCCAACTTCAAACCTTCTTCAACCCTCGATCAAGCAACAATATGGAAGATTTCGTAGGTTTTTTTGTGTAGAGATGAAGTGTCGTCTCAGTTCATAGGCTAGAGAGATGAAACGCATGGAAGAGAAGAGGAGTAGTTGAGAATATTAAATGTGTATAACGGTTGACGTTGCCTGTTGACGTGATAGAGGGGTGTTTGGGAGCCGGATTAATAAAACCTGGATATACACTAGGGTAGTTTAGTCATTTCATTATTTTGTTGACCAAAGTCAACCAAAAATGACTGACAGGGGGTGAAAAATGAAGATTTACAAACGTGGGGGGTCAGGTTGAAGTATCAACAAACCTCAAGGGGTCAAAATGTAATTTGCCCTTTTTAATATTAGATATATAATTAGACATTATATAAATATTTAATTTACATACTACATATAAAATTAATTTGTGAACTTTAAAATCACAAAATTTACAAATGATATATTTACACAAATAAGAAAACATTTAATTTGTGATAACACAAATTGAAAATATGTAATTAAATATTATGCATTTACAAATTGACAAATTGCAATTTTTTTGAATAATATGTAATTATGCATTTAAAAATTGGAAATTTATTAAATGAAATAATTACAAAATTAATCAAATGTAATTGTGCAAACCGACCAATTTCAAATTTACATATAATTTTGAAATATAACAAAATGCATTTTCATATCAATACATTTGACTAAATTTAAAATTTTAGTGTTTGAAATTTGAAAATGCAAATCCTTAATTTAAGTTAATTTTTCATGTTAATTACATTTGGAATAAAATTGTAAATTTATAACTTACAAATAGGCATTTGATTTCCAATATTTGCAAAATATTAATTTCATAACAATTAAATTTTATTAAAATTTCAATTTTCAATTTAACAAATTTGTAAATGTAAATTTTCACAAATATTCAAAATCCAAATCTTATATAGTAGTCCATAAAAAAAAAGATCAAATACATATATATATATATATATATATTACATTTAAGCTTGGTATAATTAGACAAAAAATCTAATCTAACGGTTAGAAGTGGTTAAAAACCAATCCTGTCGGTCGAAATGTCTTTGCCTATTTACGATTCAAAATAACTTCATCTAACGGTCATGATTTTATTTGTATTATAGTGTCATAGGCACAAGCATACACTAGTGCATACATAAATATGTACAATCTATAGTACAGATTGTGCAAATAGCCCCCGTACGTTAAATTAAGCCCTTACTTTTTTTAAAATGTGCAAATAAGGACCCTTGTACTATGTTTGGATGTTCAAGGGCTTTGTGCTATGTTTAACAATTTAACAATTAAAATGTCTAAAATATCTTTATACCCTTGTGCGATATTCCAAAAGGGCCCATTCTTATATCAATTTCTTATTTATTTAAAAAGTGTGTGAATACATCCTTAGTTTTCATTCGCTGAGCTCAACCAGTGTATCCATTTCCAAGCCTATCCGAAATAATAAAATTATTAAAATATATTGTTAATTAATAAAAAAATAAGAAAAAAATTCTCATTTATTTAAAAATGTGTGAATACGTCCTTCATTTTCATTTTCTAAGCGCATGGGAAATAATAAAATAAATTTTAGTTAATATAAAAATAAAAAATGAGAAATATGACATCCAAACATGGCACAAGGGTGTCAAAGGTTGTGTAGGGCATTTTTGTCATTTAAAAAGGGCATTTGGGGGGTTTCAATGATTTTTTTTATCATAATTGACAGGAGGGGGTATTTACACAAAATTTTCAATTGTTTGGGGGTTATATGCACACACTACGTACACTACAACAGGGTTTTTTTTTCACTTTATCTTAAAAATAAAAGAAAAACATGAAATGACAAAAAAATACTTTTGGGTTTTCAAAAAAATATGACATCATCAATTTGTAATAGTGGCAATTTGGTCCAAAATTTGAAATTATAAAGATTTATATGCACATACTAAATAACAAAGGTGTTTATTGCACATTTCTATATAGCAGAGCTCACTTTCTAAATCTAACAAATTAAAATGGTAGTGTCCCTTTTATTTTTACTTACCCAAAAAAAAAAAAAATGATAGTCTCCCAAGTCCCAACAAACCATGGAAGCACTTGTTGGTACCCTAAATATATTATATGTCTTGAAACTATTTTTTTATTTTTTTTATTTCACTGGCTTTTCAAAATTTTAAAGCAAACAAGAAGTTTAATTACATGTGCAACATTTATCTTTGCTCCTTTTTTTATGACATTTTGATGATGTTATGCAACTAAACTAACCTAGGAAGCATAGATACTTCACTGAGGGTGTCGTACTTGTGTCGAATACTTTCTGGACACGTACGAGACACTTTGCTAAAACAATTTATTTTTGACACTCCTTGGATATGTATCAGACACTTCGTAGTAGTGATGTACTCAAGTATTTGAAAGAAATTTATATGCAATTGAGTTATGATAAACAATCTGAACTAAATATATATAGAAGACTAAAAAAATGAACAAAAAATTAAAGTATCCTAGTTGAATAAGTCTGGTTGTTTAATCTATTTGTCTATTTTTGTTTACAAGTTTGTTTGATTCTTAATTGCTTGATGATGAATTGAAGTATTTGTGTAATGTAATCTTTTTTTTTTTTTTTGTTGAATAATAAATATCTATATTACATTTAAGCATTATCTTTGAATTTCCCTCAAAAAGAAAAATCACAATCTAACGGTTAAAAATGTTTAAAAAATCAATCTTACGGTTCAAAATATCTATGTATATTTACAGTTTAAACTAACTCTTTATGGTCGATTTAAGAGTCACAATTCATTTACTGTATTCATACTTAAATTCACATATACATCTATCTACTCTTACACTCTTAAAATAATTCATTCCAATAATTTTTTTTTTTATAAATACACTAGTATATATATATATATATATATATATATATATATATATATATATATATATATATATATAAATCACATTACAGTTTTCATTTTGAATTGAGCCACTCAATTATATATACATGACTATAAGAAGATAACCTGGATCCTAGGCTTGAGATTCTAGTTAGGTTTGATCCATCAGTACTTAAGAAGAATTTTCAGATCTTATGGCTAGGCTTGAAAGCCTGGGATAGTCCGAACAATAATGCTAAAGGTTCAACACAAACAAGAAAGATAAGTTTTTATATAAACACCGTGATTGAATTTTTCTGACATAGAAAAGTGATACATATTATAATTGAAAATTTCAAGCCTATAACACCTCAAATTCAATTTATCGTACAGACAATATGGTGATTACGAGCATTTTAGCAATTTATCGATATATTTTTTATAAGAAAACATTTAAAATATTTAGGAAAACCTAAATATTTCACGGAGCTATCTTAATGGCGTTCTGACGATGAAATTGACAATTTCTTAGATTTTCTTAACCAGGTTACAACGGTCAAATTGACAAGAGTGTTAATGCAAGTTGATCAACAGGAACAAACCTTAAGAGTGTCTTAAGTGTTGTTTGATAACTCAACTCCATGCTTAATTCAGTAAGTGCTTATCCAATTAAGTGTATTTGATAACGTAATTTGAACATCACTAAAAATGTTACCTAAAATGAAATAAAATTTTAAGTAACAGTGCTATAACTTATCATTGAATATTGAATGTTGTAAATTCAAAAGAATATCAAAAAAATATTTATTTTTTAATTACCAAAAGCATCAGTACTTAAAATTCTGTTCTATCAAATAGTAACTTAGAATTTATCCTAATTATTTTTAAATTGTCTGACCATTTGTCTTTTACCGACTGTACATCATTGAAAAGCAGTTACTTTCAGTCTTCTTTCACTAATATTTAAATTTTCTTCCCTTTTTAATTATCAAACCCAGCCAACAAAAGGAAAACTAGATAGTTGTTTCATAAGGTTTATTTCAAAAGTTAGTTACTAAAACTCCCGCGTTATTTGGAAGATCTAAGCATCTACAATATAGTGAAATATAGTGAACCCAAAAGGCTACATATGAGGAACACAATTGCACGCTTGATAGATGATTGCAAGAACATGAGAGAACTCAAACAAATCCATGCCCAAATCATAACTTCACCACATTTACCCAAATCCGACCATTTTTTCCTCGTTTCTCGTCTCCTCTTCTTCTCTGCAACCTCCAAATCGGGCTCTCTCAGCTACGCTGACAATGTTTTTAAAACCATACACAACCCGAATCTATTTGTATACAATGCGATGATTAGAGCTCATGCTTGCAAAATTAACTATTGGGATGGACCCAATTCGTGCTATGCCTTGATTCTGTATAAGCAAATGCTATGCAATGGCATTGCACCTGATTGCATCACTTTCCCTTTTCTTGTGAAGGAGTGCACGGGGAGGCTTGATGGTGTCACAGGTCAAAGCATTCATGCCCATGTTGTTAAATTTGGATTTCGTAATGATATTTTTGTACAGAACTCAATGATATTTTTGTATTCAGCATGTGGGTTTTTGAATAGTGCGCGTAGGATATTTGATGAAATGTCAAATAGGGATATTGTTTCTTGGAATTCTATAATTATTGGGTGTTTAAGAGGAGGGGATCTTGACTCGGCATTGGATTTATTTAGGAGGATGGAGAAAAGAAATATTATTACTTGGAATTCAATCATAACAGGGTTTGTTCAAGCAGGCCGGTCAAACGAGGCCTTAGAATTTTTCCAAGAAATGCAGGTGTTAGTAGATGATGGGGTTAGTCCGGACAAGATCACTATTGCTAGTGTGCTTTCTGCTTGTGCTTCTCTTGGTGCAATTGTTCATGGGAAATGGGTGCATAGTTACTTGAAGAGAAGTGGCTTAGAGTGTGATATGGTAATTGGAACAGCACTTGTTGACATGTATGGTAAATGCGGATTTGTGGAAATAGCATTTGATATCTTTAAGGAAATGCCTGAGAAGGATGTTTTGGCGTGGACATCCATGATTTCAGTGTTTGCTCTTCATGGTTATGGTAAGGAGGCTTTTGATCTATTTAAAGAGATGGAATCAGTTGGAGTGAGGCCTAATCCTGTGACATTTGTCGGGCTGTTGTCAGCTTGTGCACATTCTGGGTTAGTAGAGAAAGGCCGTTGGTGTTTTGACTTGATGAGACATGTTTACTCGATTAAGCCACAGGTCCAGCACTATGCTTGCATGGTTGATATACTTAGTCGAGCTGCCCTCTTTGACGAGGTAGAAGGGCTTATCAAAACCATGCCGATGGAACCAGATGTTTTTGTTTGGGGTGCATTGCTTGGAGGATGTCAAATGCATGGGAATGTAGAGTTAGGAGAGAAGGTGGCACAAACATTGATTGATATGGAGCCTCTAAACCACACCTTCTATGTGACTCTGTGTGATATATATGCTAAAGCTGGTAAATTTGACAATATGAAGAGAACTAGAGCTTTTATGAATGATCAAGGAATTAAAAAGGCAGTTCCAGGCTGTAGCATGATTGAAGTTGATGGAATTGTTCATGAATTCTCAGTGAGAGGATCGCCTGAAGTTGTGATGGAGGAACTAATGTATGTCTTGAATTTGTTAAGTAATGAGATAAGATAAGAAGTATGCATAATTTTGGAGACAACTTGGTGGATAGAGATTTATTAATGATAAGGAGATTTGAGTGTTTCTCATGATCGAACATTGTGAACCAACTGTGCTAAGTGGCTTTCTTCCATCACATAAATCATGGCCATTATTCATAAATTTTGATGGACCCAGCATGAAACATCTCATAATACTGTTTTTGGAAGAAAGTTACTGGAGTATGCAGAGATTTGCTGGCTGTTCAGTTCGAGAAGGACATGAGGTGCAGTGAAGGACAAAGACGAAGAATATAATATGGAGGTAAATAGTCAGTCCTGATCAGCATTTCGTGTAGGAGTCTTTTTTTCTTGGTAAGGATATAGAGGCAGTTATCTAATATTTATCCATAAACCTCCACAGCTGTTTTCTCGCTGCTAGTAAATATTTGTATAGTACAAGCATTTGAAAGATACAAGTACCATGATTCTTGGATGCAAGCTGTACTACAGGTTGTGTTTGGGAATTCCATGGGAACTAAATCATAATGTTGTGTGTTTTAAGATTGCATTTGAAGTAAATTCATTTTATCATTATCATCATTAATATTTTTATTATTATAATTAGTTATACTACTGCTGCTGGAACTATTATTCCTCAATCTTCACTTACCAGGTTTCAGCATCAAATATGACTTTGACATCCCAGCAGTTCCATAGGAGCAGCAGCTATGGGATCCCTTTTCATGTAATGTTATGCCCCTTCTGAATTTTAATTGAATGTACAAGTTACAGAAGAGTCAAATGAAGAGAAGACATACAAGGAATGGAGAAGAGGATATGAATCATTTAGGAAAGAAGGACCAACCAGAATTAAGGGAACAAATCAAGTAAGGAAATCAGATAGATGTAGGCATATCAACTGACAAGGTAATGACTATATGGAGGAAATCAGTTAGATATAGAATTAGGAAATGATACACAAAGTTAAATATTTATTTCCATATTTAGATCCGTTTCTATTATTAATTGTTTTCATATAATTCTCTTTGTTTTCCTTTATAACCCTATGACTTTGTTTGGTTGGATGGAAATAGCAGGAAAGGAAAAGAAATGGATATATATATATATAAACATTTTAAGAGTTTCGATATCAAGAAAAGGAAAATTTTGCAGGGAAGTTACTTTTCATAACTACCTAACTTTCCCATAATTTTTCCTACAAAAAACACAGGAAAATTTGTTTTCTTGATAGAGTTTTGTGAACTTACAATTATGCCTCTTTTTATCTCTCTTAAATAGAACGTGTTTATGTATAAATTTTGATAAGAATAGTATAATAGTCTATATCACTCTCTAAATGTCCCACAAAATTATTTATTTAGATGCTTATATATATATTTTTTAGAAAGACCAAAATATTTATCCAATATAAATTTATTTAGACCTTATATAATATTTAATAAAAATAAGGACAATTTAGATAAAGCATTATAATATCTTGTAATTTCATGCTATCCAAACCATGAAATGATACTTTCCTAGAAAAAAATTCATGCTGACCAAATGCATGCTGGAAAATTGATTTTCCTTTCTTTCACTTCATTTTTTTTCAATTTCACTTTCCACTATTGATATCCATCTAACCAAATGGACCTTATATGAATGCATTCTTGAGTAGATTGGTTACAAGTTATTATCATTATAATTCATATATATATTTTTCAGTTATTTTTTAAACTCTCCTTGCTATTTTTAGACCTCATATCCAATGTGGATACTTTATTTACATTCAAGTGGAACTATGTGAAGAAACTGAGGCCTTTGACAAAAAAATAAGGTGTACAAGTTTCCTTAACTATAACATAAGGCAGATGATCAGTAAAATTATTTATGGTTTTTTGGCACAATATAGTAATCTGGTCATTTTGGCATAAAATGGGTGCATCCATCCAAAGAGTCTACATAGTGAACATCATATTTAATTTTCAGAAATCTACAAGTTGCTAAGTTCAAGGTTGTGCTGAAAGCAACCTTTTGCAGAATATGATAGAAAACTTCAATAAGATGCTATCCTCTTCTTAAAATCAAACAAAAAAGGACAACCATTGAAAATATTGTTGAATTATATAAGAACCACTTTGGATGAGTAATGGTAATTAACTAATTCATAAATCATTGGATCATTCTCATTCACATCTCATTCTGGGATCCTCCGGATGAACTCTCTAATGGGTGCTCTCTTCTTCTGTATGTTCATTGTTTTACTACTTACCACAGGGTTCTTCACAGCAGCATATTTCATTTTAGCATTGGTTGGAGTGTTAATTTTCTTTGTGATTTTGTTAATAGCAATATTACTGGTCATTTACATCAGAGAATTAATCTTGAAGGACCATCGGCCACCGGTTGCAGGGCCAATAGTCAATCAACTCATACACTTCAATAGACTATTTGATTACCAAACATCCCTTGCTCGGAAGTATAGTACTTTTCGTATGATCACACCGTCACACAGTGAAGTCTACACTGCTGATCCTGTTAATGTTGAATATATCCTTAAAACTAATTTCTCCAATTATGGCAAGGTAACATAGCTTTTATAGCATGGTAAACTTTACTTGGTATTTGAATTTTTTGAGTGTGATATTCTGCTGTAATGTCTTTGCAGGGGAAATTTAATTATGAGATAATGAGAGATCTTTTTGGTGATGGGATTTTTGCAGTGGATGGAGATAAATGGCGCCACCAACGGAAGCTTGCAAGCTATGAGTTCTCAACAAAAGTCTTGCGAGATTTCAGTACAACTGTATTTCGAACTAATGCTACTAAATTAGCTTCAAAGGTTTCTACGTCAGCAGTGACTAAGCAAGTGATGGATCTGCAGGTTTTTAACCAGAATCAGGCTACTATGCCCTGTTATGGAAGCAAATTTAAAGAAACTTTACTTCAAAGTGAAATTTATTAAAAATATTCACATCCAACCTTTGCAAATGTTTTTGAACTTTCACTTCTTTACCTTAAAAAAATTAAATAAGTATTTGAACTTTGAACCAAAAGTGCCTCATTTTAGGGGTTGAAGGTAGCTATTCTGGTCAATGCTACAGTTCTTTGAACTATGTTTCACATAGCATTTCTGGTCATTGCTGCAATTCTTAGAACTATGTTTTACCTTCATACGCCCCCTGAAGATAGGAAAGAAGAAATGAAATAGGGCCTTCAAAATTGATTTAAACAGCGATCAGAAATAATTCTTCTTTGAAGGCAAGTCGTAGCTAACCCTTAGTGTTCAGTTCCTAAAAAAATTTGTGGATTTTTTATTCTTTTTTGCAGGATCTGTTGATGAAATCAACTTTAGATTCGATATTTAAGGTGGGATTTGGAGTTGAACTTGATACTCTATCTGGTTTGGATGAATTCAGCAATCAATTCATGAAGGCCTTTGATGACTCCAATGTTATTGTATATTGGCGATACGCTGATCTCTTATGGAGGATTAAAAGGTTCCTTAATATAGGCTTGGAGGCGGAACTTAAGAAGAATATCAAAGTCATCGACAACTTTGTTTTCGAATTGATCCGTCGCAAGAAGGAGCAGATAAAAAATGAAAAGCTTGACGTGAGTAGATTATACTCAATATAATGGATATTCCTTTTCCACCTTATAAAAACCTTACTTAATTTTTTCCTGCAAATAGCAAGGGAAGGAAGATATCTTATCAAGGTTTTTGGTGGAGAGTGAGAAGGATCCAGAGAACATGACCGATCAATATTTGAGAGATATTACTCTCAATTTCATTATTGCTGGCAAGGACACCTCTGCAAACACGCTCACTTGGTTCTTTTATATGTTGTGCAAACATCCTCTGGTTCAAGAAAAGGTTGCTCAGGAAGTGAGAGAGGCAACTGTAGCTGAGGATAACTCATCTCCTGAGGAATTTGCTGCCAAGTTATCTGAAGATGCCCTGGATAAAATGCAGCATCTTCATGCAACTCTGACTGAGACACTCAGACTATATCCTGCAGTTCCTGTGGTAATGTTTTGCACACCATAAAGTATTTGCCTATATTCCTTTGACTTCATTCATTAGTTACAACATAAAAGGGGAAATGAATTTGGAAAAAGATAGTAGATACGGCAGTGCCTTCTGATTACAGTATATTCTTTTATGTGATATTGTAATTTTGTGTCATTGTATTCCTTTGCTTGGTTGACAGGGCTTTGATTTAGAATAATTTTTTCTCCCCAATCCTTAATGGCATATCCCTAGAGCTCTAAAGTTGATTTCTGAAATCTGAAAATTTCATAACCTTATTGACATTAATAATTGCAGATTCACGACTGTCGGGAGAAAAAAAAGAACTTCAGGGTGAAAGTGGGGATGGGGTAGACTGACAGACATTTCATTTTAGCCTGTACTGATTGACATTATTATGTTTTTTTTGTCTATAAACATATTCTGTGACCAAAATCTATATCTATGGTGTAGTCAATGTAAGCTCTCTCTAATCATTTTTACTCACAGTATGAGCCCATTCTAGTGTGACAATTTTTTGGTCTTTTTCTTCCATTTGCCAGTGTAGTAAAAAATGTGAAACATACACTGCATAAATATAATTCTTTTGTTTTTGTTTTCATTATATATTTGCTTATGTACTTGTTTTGGTGATGCTAGTAACCTTAAGGTTGCTATTCCAGGCATCAAATTAGAAGTTGTCTCTCTCTCTAATTGAATATGTTGCTTATAATGAAACCCAAGAAAGAATTGGACATCATCCTTCTAATTAATCAATTGAATACTTGAGGTTTCTATTACCTCTAAATGAGGATTTCTTTAGAATCAAATAGTATGTATTCATGAAGAGAAAAAATGAAAATGGAAGGATAAAAGACAAAAATATTAATGGAAAGAAAACCCCAAGAAAATTCAGATGAAAATGAAAGAGATTATTGTACTAAAGATCATACAACAACAGACCTAACCAACTAAGTAACACCAGTCTGCCATAATGTTTGATGTTGGAGAGATATCCTTGCTATTGTACATTACACATATATAGAGATAGAAAATAACCAAACAGAATTACTTCCTACAGTATCAGTATGACAAAATACCCTAATCTACTCTAATGCAGGATGGCAAGAATTCAGGAGAAGATGATATCCTTCCTGATGGCTTCAAAATAAAGAAAGGAGATGGCTTAAGCTACATGGCTTATGCCATGGGAAGGATGACATACATATGGGGAGAGGATGCCGAAGAATTCCTACCTGAAAGATGGCTCGATAATGGTGTTTTCAGATCCGAAAGTCCTTTTAAATTTACGGCCTTTCAGGTTAGAAAAAATTATTATGTTTTTTACAAGGCAAAATAATTACAAAATTCCTGATTCATATGCTTCCTGTATTATTATTCTTTTTCTCCGATCATTAGGCTGGCCCTCGGATATGCTTAGGAAAGGAATTTGCTTACAGGCAAATGAAGATTTTAGCAGCTGTTCTTCTCTTCTTCTTCAAATTCAAACTGGTTGATGAGAGCAAGGAAGCTACTTATCGAACCATGTTCACCCTTCACATGGATAAAGGGCTCCATCTATATGCAATTTCCCGTCTGTGACTGATAAATTAGAGGTGTCTGCTATTAGTAGTTTAATTGTGTAGCTTTCCACTTTCATGAAACAAAAAATACAAAAATTAAATATAAATTCTCTCTTAAACTTGAATATTTTAGTCACTCCTCGTACACATAAATCTTACATGCTGGAAATAATTTGTCACATAATATCATCTACATAAAGATTGTTTTGTAAATCCCCGATTCTTTTTTTCTTTGGTTAGGTAAATACTCTCACATACATCCACAAATGCTCACTATGAGACTCGAATCCCCCACTACTTCTTCGAGGGAGGAGAGGTTATATCAGCTGATTCTTTGTCCTGAAGCCACCACTGTTTACTGCTCATTTGCCACAATGACCAGAGATCCATTGAGTATGTCTGACCAATAATTGCCACTATTTATTGTCTCAATCTGCATTCTTAGTAAAAGACACTTTTTAAGATGCTTTCTCAAAGTTTGGATTGGTTCCTCCCACCTAACATGGCCTGCTTGCTTCATGTCCTTTTCTCATTTAAACTCAAAAAGACATTTCAATCTTGTGGGGCCAATTAGGTTGGTTTCATATGTAGACCTAGACCATCTTCCTTCTCAGAAAGGTACTACACCACTTTCTGATAAAGTGGTGCAAATTTGGACTAGACTTGACCAAACGTTTAAGAGCAACTGCATTGGGCTCGCGGAACCCATTCTGCTAGCCCAATCCAGTGAGGCGAGCTGAAAGTGGGCTTGCGGAAACGGTGGCCCGCGTTTAATTTATTTTTTGTTTTCCTCCCGTGAAAAAAAATTGCACTTGAGGGGCTCAAACTTGGGGGTTCTTCAAGAAAAGCTAACCACACCATCCACCAAGCCATTTGCTCTCTCTATATCTAATACACAATCATTATATTTATTGTATGTTTTGATATGTATGGATCATTTTCAAATGGGTTACTTTGTAGAGCCTAAAACCTCAATCATAAAATAACACGTAAACAAATTTATTTATATATAATTTATTTTAATATGATTTAATTATCATATTATAAATGATAAAATAATATTAATTTTTGGCTGTCTTTGCTAGCCAAAATTTGAAAAGTTAAAAATGCTGACGTTTGTGGAGGATTGAATTGATTTGACATGAGATTTAGTTTTTAAATCGTGCAACCATTTGGGGGCCATTGGGTTGGTAACTACACCACTTTCTGCATAGACCATCTTCCTTTTGAGAAAGATACTACACCACTTTCTGCATAGATAAATTGGCACAAATGTGGACCAGACTTACCGAATCCTAACGTTTAAGCCAGCTTTTGTGGGGGGGACAATTTAAAGAAGAAAACTATTTGTCAAGGAAAGGTCATTTATCTACCACTACTGGTCTAAATCTTGTAAATGTTTGTGGACGACTAAATTGATTTGATTTAAGTTTTAGTTTTTAAATCATGTGACCTTTGTGGGTGGGGCCAATTGGGTTGGTTTTCTATGTAGACCTACACCATCTTCCTTTTCAGAAAGGTACAGCACCACTTTCTCCATTGAGAAACTGGTACAAATCTGAACCATTCTCCATTAAGAAATTGGTGCAAATTTGGATAAGAGTTGGCGAACCATTCACCATTATAGCAAGCACATCATTCTCGGAGGGCTGACCCACCCGCCTTAGGACGTGCAGCTTCCAAATATGAAAAGTCGATCTCGATCAACCTAGTGCACCAGCCAAGTGGTAGGACGGGCACTCAAATACTTAGGAAAGTGGATGATGGAAATAACGAGAGAGTGATGTTGACTAAATATAAGATTTTGCTTAACAAACACAAGCCGTCAACCAACCACAATGAATAGTTAGACTCCCCTCCTAGTAGTTGGTTGGAAAATTAAAGTTAAATTTGTAAAGTCGCATATTGTGGCATGTATGTAATTCATGAGTAATTATTTAGTACTCCGAAAATTTCATATTTATGAAATAAAGAGTTACTAGTGGTGACATTTTTTCATACGTAGAATTCCGTTGATATTCAATAATTTTTCGTAATTCATATAGATGTCTAGACATCTCTTACCCATCAACCAAACTTTTAAATAAAGTTTGTTTCCGAAGGTTTCAAGTTCAATTAGTCAAAAACTCAAATATTGAGTACTCAAAACAAATTTGGTATATGCTCTTCTAAATCAGTGGTCAGTCTCGGCTTGTATTGTTTGAACTTTTCTTGTTTAATTCAGTGGTAAGAAGAGAGAAGACGACGTACTTCAAGAATATCAAAAATTGTTTTCTTTTGGTAGATAGCAACAAAATCACGGTTCACTATGTCTAGGCCATGAACTGAAAATAATTTTTGATATGTTTGGATATAATTTTTGATATAATTCAAATTTTTTTTTTCATCCGAGGAATTGGTAATCCGGTAATATTAAGTTTCCAAAATTAAGATAAGTAAAAATTGATTTTTTTATAAGGAGAGTGATTTTTTATAGTCTAGTATCGAATACTCGAAACTTTCACTTGCTGTGATTCCACAAGACCTGTGCTCACCATCGGTGTGTTCTATCCACTCACTTATCATCTCTCCCTTCGCACCCTCACCAATTTCTATAGGATACATCTCTCTACTCTTGGTGCTTCTTTGCACCCACTCTTTTCTCTTCTCACTCACTATTTCTTTCTCTTTTCTTCTTATTTTTTCAATTCAATAAGAATTTGAGACAATTCAAATTATTACAATTTAAAACTAAACGAGTAAGAATTTGAAACATACACAAGAGTAAGAATTTGAAACATACACAACACAGACTCCACAAGTAAAAAATTTTGGGTCCGCCCTATGTGAAATGAATGAAAGGAAAAATGAATATTGGGTTGGCCCTTGGATACGCTTAGAATGAAATTTGCTTATAGGGTGCTTGTGTTGCATGCAATGTTCTTGAAATGAATGAATAAATAAATAATAATAATTATAAATTTTCTCTTAAACTTGAAAATTGTAGTCACACCTGATACCAATATGGTTGACATTGATATCACAATTCCACAGTAAAGAACGAATCTTGATCGTTTGAGGTATGTTCTGGGAGACCAGTGAAGCAATCAGAGAGGCTGAAACAACCCATATCAGCTTGGATTGAGCTTCACCGCAACTCCTACTCTCTCTCTTCCTCCTTCGCCACCTCTCTCAACCGTAGTGATTAATTTCATCCACGGTAAATCCAAACTATGCATTATTCTGAAACTTAATCCCAAAATTCAAAATTTGGGTCTAGATTTTGATTCCAAAAATCCTAAATTTAGAACTCAAAATGCTCACACAGACTCGCATATGAAAAACACTCAAAAAAATCATCGAAGCAATGAAGCTGGTCGCGGCCATAAAGTTTCGGCGAGCTCAAGAAGCAGTCATCAATGGCCGACCCTTTTCTGAAACCCTAGTTGAAGTCTTATATCTCATCAATGAACAGCTCTAACTAGAAGACGTAGATGCTCCTTTGTTGAGCATCAGGTCTGTTCAGAAAGTTGTCCTTATTGTTATCACCGGCGAGATCTCTGCCGCGATTTCAACAATGCAATTCATAAAAAGGCCGAGACCATTTTACTTCCAAGCAGTAACAACTTTCAGATCAAAGTGGATACTTTCCACTAAACGAATACAAACGTCTACGAAGTTCCCTCTGGCCATATTGTTTGGTGCCATTAGTTATTGCCAGGCAAGTGCCAAAGTATGTCTAATTAATGTTTGTTACATATACCTGGTGTCTATTTACGGCACTTGCGGCAATCACTTGTTCATGGAGCGCGTGAAACTTGCAAGTTGTTTTTGTTAGAAATTAAACTTGAATAAATTAATTGTTATTACGTTAGTGATTATTATTGTGTTGGTGGAGCTATTATTGTGCTGGTGGAAGATATAAAAAAGTTGTGTTAGTAGAGCTATTATTGTGCTAGTGGAAGACATGGTTGTGTTAGTGGAGTGGAAGACATGAAAGTTAATGTTATGTTAGTGGGTGTAATGATATATACATATAGGTCTTACATATTTGTTTTGAAGTCTATATAATATTATGTTTTCTACCAAAAAAATATGAGAAGTAAAGTATCTTCTAAGAGTTCCTCCCTTCATTTTCTCTTTCAAATTTATTATTGTGTGTGTGAATTACCACTATTTACAACAAAGTGGTATCAGAGCTAGTTTGCGAGAAAGAAATGAAATGACAAACAATTCGGTTCCATTTCAAATGTCTCGATTCACCAAAGAAAACTATGAAAATTGATGTATTCGTATGAAGGCAATTTTGGGAGCCCAAAATGTGTGGAAAGTTGTGAATAAAGGTTATGTCAGACCACAAGATGAAACAACCTTGTCTCAAGTCGAAAAATATACTGTACAAGCCATGAGAAAGAAGGACCAAAAGGTGGGTCATGACCATCCATCAATGTTTGGATGATAGAATGCTACAAAGCATTGCCAATACAACCAATGCAAAACAACTATGGGAGTGTCATGCCCCGATTTTCGACTCCCAAAGAACCAGAGGTGATTTTTGTCCATTATGCCCAATGGATCATTCTTACTGTCAATTACCGAGGAAGCTTAACTCTATTCTTGCACATAAATGTACACAACTCCACCTTAACCAATCACAATGGACGTCCCTACATCAAATCATATCACCTTAGTGAGGATTTTATTTATCCACACTCTCATGGATTACTCACTTTCAAGACTTAACACTTTGTGTGTTTGGAATCTGAAACTGAGACTTACACCATTGGATAGAGAATCCAAAAATACTCAATTTAAAAAAAAAATCATGCTCAATTTCGATTTAAAACGAAGAAGTTTTGCCCGATTGAAGTTTGGGAAAATTTCAGAGCATGCTGTGAATAGTGACTTCAATGCATTGAAGTGCCAACTTCGATCTATCGAAGTTTTGATGTATCGAACATGTATCGATGCAAGTATCGAAACCTACTGTCTAATGGTCGAAATTCCCAACTTATAGGCTCCAAAACTTCTCTAAAAAGCCTAAAAATCATCATTTATTATCCATAACATGAACAAATGCTAGAAACATCATTCTAAGCTGGATTCATATTCCGAACAAAATCATACATCAAAATGAAGCATTCTCCCTTATAAATATACATCATTCATATTGAAAAATATCCATCAACTTCATTAACTCATCAAATGAAACCAAATGCTCCTAACAAGCATTATATAAACAAATCCATTGTCTTTTCATATACAATAAGCTTATAACACAAGCATACCACAAAGTTACATTTGTCCAAAATATAACTACAACTCAAAAAGGAGTCCTATGCGACAAGTCGGCATAGATAGCCACAAAATGCACAACATCCAAAAGATAGCAAAATCCTACTAGAGTTCCACTTGGACACTCAAGTCCCATCCATCATCGGCGCCTTATTTGTAAAAAGAGTTTAGAATAAAGGGGTGAGCACCACGGCAGCTCAGTAGAGATATCCCAACCCACCTAAGTGCCTATTCGACATGACCTACATGAATGCATGTCACTACACTACACGTATCACCCAACATATACCATGTTCATTCATAAACAATATATATTTATATATATATAGGAATGCATTAAACACATTTCATGATTCATAATTCAAAATGAAAGCAATAATCATACACTTGTCTCCCTCTCTCGGACTCAACCCGATACCCTAACATTATTCTTGACTAACCATGTGACCGAGACGTTTTCCACACAACTTCAACACCGTCATCGAGTATTTACCTACTATAAGGGTGATTAGACCGCTATCACTGAGAATTTACCTCCTCCAGGTGACTTGTCCCCTTCTTGAACTCTCACCAAATATTTACCTACTCCAAAGTGATTATTCCACTATCACCGAGAATTTACCTCCTCCAGGTGATTAGACCACCATTTGAATTCTCACCAAGCATTTACCTACTCCAAGGTGATTATTCCACTATCACCGAGAATTTACCTCCTCTAACTGATTTGACCACTTCACAACCACAACCATAACCGAGTAATGACCTACTATAGGTAATTCAACCACACTTCCTCATTTCCTCACAACAGCCCTATATATGTATTTAGAACATATGACAATGATCAAACATGTAGGAATTATGCTCCATAATGCATAAGCTAATCATAAGAGCGCATATCATACATTTTATTTCCACAACGCCACACATATATTTACCTATACATATAAAACCTAGCATACTATCCACATATGCTCACAAACTTCACCTAACCACATTTTAGTCATGCTTCACCAATGCACACATTTTCTATATGAAGATAACATGCATTTAACTCACTTAACAACACATAACACATACATGTTCAATATAACACATTTTCACATATGTGCACAAAACCTAACATATAAGCATACATGCTAATATCTCTCATATATTCACTCCTTTTACTATGTATACTACCACATACATACCTATTGCACAATAGAGACCAAGGAGAGTAGAAAAATGCCACATCCCACCCCTTTTTCCACTCTAAATCATGCAATACACATTCTTAACTCTCACCGTGTCACCCGAAACCCTAGAATCGATAAATAAATGAGAAAGATAACCCCTACCTCAAAAATGAAGGCATTCCAAGCACTTCTCAAAATCCCAACAATGTCAAACTTGCCAAATCGCAACTTTGATCGGTTCAAAGGGAAGCCCTAGCCGTACCCTACGTATCTCCCTCCTTCGGCGAGTCTTGAATCCAAGCTGAACGGGTCTGAAATGTAGAGAGAAGGGAAAGCTATGAAGATGGAGAGTTTTAGAGAGAGAAAGAGGCATGAGATATGGCTGGGAGTCTCAGCCACTGATATTTAAAATATCTAGGACTCGCAAAAAGACCAAAATGCCCCCGGGCCACTTAACGTACCCTTCCGGCCTCTGTTTTTGATTTCAAAAACTCTTACGGCCTCAAAATCACTTCCTCTACTCTCTAAACATTTAATCTAAGCCAACCCCAAAAATAAATTTTTAAAATTTTTTTGAATTCCCAAGCCCACTTTAGACCGCATCCCGGGCCCCGGTTTGACCAAAAAGCCAAACTTCTCTAAATCTTCTAAAAACTTACCAAAACCTTTAAAATACTTCCCAAACATGTTTTCCACACTTAATAAAAATACAAAATTGGCCAAAATTGGTCACGGTCGCTACAGGGAGATTCTTCAAAATTCCTACCGAAGAGTTGATAAAATGAAGAAAGTTCGCCTCCAAACTTATTGAGGTGAATTTGAAGCATTACATATGAAAGAATCTGAATCAATTTTAGATTATTCTTTAAGAGTCTTGGCTATTGTAAATCAACTAAGGAGATATGGTGAAGCCTCCATGAATGATACAAGGGTCGTTGAAAAGATCCTTCAGTCATTGGATCCCAAATTCAACTTTATTATTGTAGCCATTGAAGAATCGAAGGATTTGAATTCCATGACCATTGATCAACTCATGGGTTCGTTATAAGCTATGAAGGAAAAATGGTGAAGAAACAAGAGTCCTTGGAAAAAGTGCTACAAACAAAGCTTTTATTGAAAGAAAAGCATGGAAGGAACCAAAGAGGCCGAGGACGTGAAAATGTACGTGACCGAGGAAGAGGAAGAGGTAGAGGTAGAGGTGAAAAAAGTGGTCACCATACCATCAATAATGAATAAAAAAGTCATGACTCACAACAAACAAGGTGGCGTGGAAGAGGAAATTACTTAAGGCCATATGGAAGAAGATTTGACAAATCTCAAATTCAATGTTACAATTGTCATAAGTATGGCCATTATGCTTTGGAATGTAAAAATGTTACTAATAATATTGAAGTTGAAGAAAAGGCTAATTATATTGATAAAGAAGTGTAGCCTACTTTGTTGTTGGCATATAAAGGTGAAAAAAGTGAAGAGAATATGCGGTATCTTGACATTGGCGCTAGCAATCATATGTGTGATAGCAAAGACAAGTTTATTGATCTTGATGAAATGGTCAATGACAAGGTGACATTTGAAGACTCATCACAAATTTTAGTAAGGAAGAAAGGTAAATTTTGATTCGTTTGAAGAATGGGCAGCATCAATTCATTTCCAATGTTTAATATGTGCCAAATATGAAGAACAATATTTTGAGTTTGGGACAACTCTTAGAAAAAGGCTACAATATTTCTATGAAGGATTGTAGTCTTTCGATAAGAGATCTTTGGGAAGCTTGATTGTCAAAGTTCAAATGACAAAGAATCGGATGTTTTTACTAAATATTCAAACCGATGTGGCTAAATGTTTGAAAGCTTATTTTAATGATTCAACATGGCTTTGGCACTTGAGATTTGGGCACTTGAATTTTGGAGGACTAGAGTTGTTGGCCAAGAAAAAGATGGTGAAAGGATTGCCTTTCATTAGCAATCCAAATCAATTATGTGAGGATGTCTCGTTGGAAAATAATCAAGAAAGAGTTTTTCTAAGAAAGCTACCACAAGAGCAATGACACTGCTACAACTTGTTCACTCGAATGTTTGTGGTCCAATTACTCCATCATGATATGGTAAAAGTAATTATTTTTTGCTATTCATTGATGATTTTAGTTGAAAAACTTAGATATATTTTCTTAAACAAAAATCAGAGGTGTACGGAGTTTTTAAAAAATTCAAGGTACTTGTAAAAAAATGAAGTGGCTATAACATAAAGGCTCTTCGATCCGATAGAGGTGGTGAGTTCACATCAAATTATTTCAAAACCTTTTGTGAAGAAAATGGGATTCACCATCCTTTAACGGTTCCAAGATCACCCCAACAAAATGGAGACACCGAAAGGAAGAATAGAACCATTCTGAATATGGCTCGAAGCCTGTTGAAAAGCAAGGAAATACCTAAATAATTTTGGGTCGAAGCTATTGATTGTGTGGTGTACTTGTCCATTCGTTGTCCTACTAGAAGTGTGCAAACCAAGCACCACAAGAAGCATGGAGTGGAAGAAAGCCAAGTGTCTCTCATTTGCGGATTTTCGGGAGCATTGCCTATGTACATGTACTAGATGAAAAGTGGACCAAATTAGACAACAAAGGTGAGAAGTTTGTGTTCATTGGCTATGATTTAAGATTTAAAGGCTATAAGTTGTATAAGCCAAGCAATGCGAATATCGTCATTAGTAAAGATGTTGAATTCGAAGAGGAAGCCACATAGAATTGGAACACTCTGAATGAAAATTATGATTTTCTTCTAATATTTGAAGATGAACAAGTGAAGATATGGAGCAGACCCTTTCTCTACCAACATCACCTCCATCATTATCAACTCATGAACAATCAACTCCATCATCATTAAGTTTAAGTGAGACACCACCACTTCGCATGAGAAGTCTTCGGGACATATATGATGACACAGAAGAGGTAACATGTAGAGACTGTGACCAATTTTGGCCAATTTTTCAATTTTACATCTTTTTCACTGTAGACGTGTTTTGAATAATGTAATGGACATTCCAAGAGTAGGAAACATGTTTGAAAACATGTTATGAGATTTTTTAGAAGTTTTCGAAAGATTTGGAGAAGTTTGACTTTTTGGTCAAACTGGGCCCCTAGATTGGCTTAGATGAAATTTTTAATGAGTTAAGGAAGTGATTTTGAGACCGTAGAAGTTTTCAAAATTGAAAATGGAGCCCAGGAAGGTACGTTAACTGGCCTGAAGGGCATTTTAGTCTTTTTGCAGCTTAAAGGCTCTAAGGGGGTCAAACCTGCAGAGATGTTTCATATCTCATATCTCACACCCACCTGCTCACCCTCTCTTCTTTCCCCCTCTACCTTTTCTCTACAATTTGAAGGCTTGAGGCTTGGATTTGGGCTTTGTAGAAGAAGGGAAGTGCGTAGGGGACGGTAAGGGCTCCGATTTGGACCCAAAAAAGCTAACTTTCGACAAAGTAGACCTCGCTAGAAATTTTAGAAATCTCTTCAAAGGTCTTCTGTAATACCCCGCTCCAACACATGGTATGATATTGTCCGCTTTGGGCCTGAGCCCGCACGGTTTTGCTCTTGGGTTTTACTCCAAAATGCCTCATACCATTTGAAGAGAACATACTACATATAAGCACATCCCCTTTTCCACACCCAGGCGATGTGGGATTGAGCACCCTGTACCCTGTCAGTGTGGTAGCTCAGCCCAGTGTCTGTCTTTGCACCCGCCCACTCACACCCGTCCACAAGGGTTACTACATCTTCGAATTCAAGGTAGGGGTTTTGCTTCTTGTCTAGTTGTCAATTCTAGAGTTTTGGGTTATGTGGTGAGACATAGGTCATGTTTGTATGTTAGAGAGTGAAAGGGAGGGCTATGGGGTTGTGATTCCTTCCCTCTTATATGATTCTTACATGCTAGAGTGATGTGTATAATGATATGTGCTCATACATGTAATGTGTAGAGTTTAGGAGCATGAATAATTTTCTGCTAGCTTATATGCATATGTGACTATGTGTAATGATAAACATGTATGTGGTTATGTGTTGATGAAGAAGTGAGGAATGCATGCTAGTTATGTGTAACAAGTGTATGCATTTGTTGAAGCATGAGTAGTATATGCTAAATTGGTGTTTTGGAAGCAATTGTGACTCATGTGAAAGTTTTGATATGCATGTGAATGTATGTATGACATGTAATGAAGAATGCATGCTAGGTACCCTTAGTACTAGCTTATGCATTTATGAGGCATTAAACTGATGTGCTTGACATTTTGTTAGAAATGCATAGACTAAGATATTGTAAGGAAAAATGATGAGTATAAATCATGTTTAATGCATCTATTTAAAAATGTGCATTGCTTGAGTGAGTATGTGAATGAGCATGATGACATGTTATATGATGTATGCATTCTAGGTCGGTGTCGAGTCGACACCTAGGTGGGTTGGGGTATTCCTACTAAGCCGTCGTGGTGCTCACCCCTTTCTTCCAAATTCTTTTACAGATAAGGCGCCAATGACAGATGGGACTTTAATGTCCAAGTGGAGCTCTCGTAGCATTTTGATATCTTTTGGATATTATAAATATGGTGGCTATCCATGCTGGCTTGTGGCATGAGACTTCATTTTGAGTTGTAGTTATATTTTGGATAAATGTAACTTAGTTGTATACTTGGACTATAATCTTGTCATCTATGAAAAGAATATGATTTTGTTTATGTAATGCTTGTTGGGAGCATTTGGTTTCATTTGATGGACTAATGGGTGATTGACGTTTTCAATATGAATTCGAATATGTTTAAGAATGAGAATGACTTATATTGGTGTATGATTTGATTATGAGTATGATTTAGAACTTGTGAATGATGTAGATTCCTTTCTTGTATGATTTGGAGGTTATAAGAATGGATTATGTGGGTAGAAAGGGCTTAGAATGCCAAAAATGACCATTTGCAAAGTTGCAGAATCTTGGCACTTCGATGCATTGAACTGTCCATTTAGATGCATTAAAATGCATATTTCTATGCATCGAAAAACTTACAAGATTTTAGAATGTCAAAATACTGATGATGTGTTTACCTGACTTAAAAAAAAAAAAAAAAAGGAAGAAAAAAACATGTGATGAATAGCAAATCAATTTGATCATTTTCATGAAGTAACCAGGCCTCTTACCTCAGTAAGCATTGAGAGTTTGTGCCAAAAGTGAGGGGTGAGAAGAGATGAAGCATTAATTGTCTTCATTTGCACCTTGACTAATTTGAGTTATTAGATTATTTGGGGTATTTTAACACCTAGTGCCCTAAAGCCATCTTGTTTGGGAGTCACTAATTGGAAGCTTGTTATATGGATCTTTTAAAGAGATTAATGGACCAAGACATTGCATAACAAATAAATAAATGAAAAAAAAATCACGTACTCATATTTTTTAGTATGAATTCAATAAGGGGAGGTAGTGAGTTGAAGGGGTATGTGACTTAGTATATTTGGAGCTGGGTTATGCCTCATGAGAGGATTGTCAGTTCATTTTTCACGAGGGAACTAGAGTTCGTTGTTTTGAGATGTGTTGATGTAAATTATGCATGGGGACAATTGCTTTAAATTATGAAATTATTCTTGAATGTAAGTATGTAACTGTATGTTGTAATATTCTTCTTGATTAATGTTTTAAACATGAATTTTGAATGTTTGTGGGTAGGATTTCTGAATCCCTAATGAGACTATAACTCGTCCACTTGGGGTAACCTAAGGGTTTAAAGGCCTGTTGCATATGCTAAATGCAATCGTTTTGCCCACAAAAAAGGAGTTGGGTAGTTTAGTTAGTGCTTAGTTAATTTCCTTTATTGTGGTTTTATTTTGTTCTATTGCTAAGGGATTAGCAATATGTAAGTTTGGGGGTGTGATAGGCGTAGATTATTACATATTCTAGACTTTTAATTTGCATATTTTATTCTCTTAATAGTAGATTATTTGTGATTTTACTCTATTTTAGTGTTTTTCATATTTTCAGGTCCTTAATAGTAATTTCACTAAAACTTTGATTTTTAGGTTCTTAAAGATGACATTCAAGAGGGTGAGAAGAAGCTTATATCAATTGGGCCAAGTCAACTCAATATTTCAACTTAAAACAACCCAAGGAAGATGCCTAAGAGAAGTGTAACTGCTTAAGGAGATTGCGAGCTGAAATCCAATTCTATGCAAAATACAATTTTAATCCCATTTTGGTAATCTATTCGTATATCTTACTTACGATTGTCAAAATGACCCAAATCTTTGAGGTTGAACGAAATTCGATTCTGGATCTTTTTCTATTTCACGAAAATTTCGTGAATCGGACTTCTAAGGCGTCAAACGTTGGGCTGAAGTTTAGTAGGAAAATTCACCTGATTGGGGGTTGCGGGAAAACCCTAAAACTCTCTTAATTAGGTGGGACACTTCATGTTCTCTTGGAAAATAAAAAGTGATGAATTGGGGATGTTTTAAGGACCCTTTGGTTGAAGTTTTGAAGATCTTTTGAGTGAAAATATATTGGAGAACAAGGTTTTGCACTACTTCCATGGAGATGACGTTTTCTTCCTCAACCGTTGAAATGTCTTCTTCTACCATGAACGGCTAGTTCTTCCACTAGAGTTTTGATGTAGCCCTAACTAAGCATCAATGGTTTAAAAGGCTAGCCTAGTGGTATCTCCCCTACCTTCCAAAGTGAAATGTGAGGGTTTAAATTTTCATAGGGGCAACTGGGTGTGAGTTTCTTGCCAAGAAAAAAAAAATTATTATTTTTTTAAAGTTGTGTACTTTTGTTATTTAGAGCGGGTTGGAAAGGACAAAGCAGTCCTATGTCCGTAGTAAAAAGTTGTTTATGGAGCTTTTGGCATACGGTAAGAAGTATAATTTTTTTATTTCATAAAATACAGAGATATTTTTTATAATTATATGACCTAAGACCTTTCTCTCATCTTCAACATGAACTTTAATTCTGATTTAAATCAGTGAAGGTGGAGCGACCTTTTTTAAGAATTTGTAGTCACTTGTCGGTTGATTAATACATTTAGCCAAGATGAAGTTAAGCTTTTTAACTTTAGTGTTTTTTATATCCATCATCTTACTTTAAAATTAAACATGGTCAAAAGTTAGATACAGGAGGTAAAAGTGAAACTAGTTGATCTTTTCATGGATTAATTCATTCCCTTATATATGAATAACAACTGTATATTTCTGATTTACCTGTATACTTGGATCACTCATAATTGTATGAAATGATATATGTACATTACGTTCTGTGTACGCCAATGAAAGGAATGAACCCAATAGAGACAAGGCCAACAAGTAAAGAGTTAACACGTACCATCATCTCTTAACAAAGCACCTTTTTCTTTTTCATTCCTTTCTCTGTGTCAATGAATTTTGTTCTGGAAATAATTAGAAGATGGATTCAAGAGACAGATGTGAGAGAAAAATACCTCTATATCATTTGAAATTCAAAAGGGCAATCATTTTATGCTTGTGGAGGAAAATGAAAAGCCATTAAAAGACTAGAACCCATACGGGTTGTATTGGTCTTGTGGAACAAGAGGACCACGAAACCCTATTACTTTTATAGAGAATAGGTAAAAGGGCATAGCTGTATAACTTTTTGTTGTCCTCCTTGCAGTGTTGAATTGAAGGTCCTAGTTGCAACTTTTATTCAGGGCACTAACTCATGAATCACGTGAACAAGATATATATATATATATATAGTACGAGAATGTATTAATCAACTTTTGTTACTTTTGTTCACGTGATTGATGATTTAGTGCTCTGAATAAAAGTTGAAACTAGGACCTAAAATTCAACACTGCAATGATCAGCAGGTAATCTTGAGAATTATTTAAGTACTCGAAAATGACTTTTATAACTTATATGAGGTGCCATTAAGCCAAACATTTACATGAGAAAGTTCCAAGTTTATCTATATATATATGAGTATATATTTACATAAATTGTTGTAAATATGGAGTTCTTTTTCACATGCACTAAATTTTATTGATAAAGTCAATTATCAAATTCACTTGGATAGTAACTCTGCCTTAAAAAAAAACATTAATTCAAATTTGAAGAATAATTATCTGCATTGTTAGAAAGATCCATAAAAATCCATATAACAACTTCATATATGGTTTGAGTTTGGTCATGATCACCAGCTATATGAATTGAAATAAAATAAAATAATAAAAAATGATAACAACGCCATATCAAACAAACATGTGACAATGTCTTTTAATACAAGACTCATACTCTGTTTGGAATGACTTTTGAGAAGTCAATTTATCCGAAAAAGATGACAACCGAGGCTAAGAGCTGAAGTGGTATCTCCTCAATCCTTCGAGAACGTTAGGGGTTTAAGTCTTTATTGAACCTGCCAGTGTTCATATTAAATATCCGGATACTTACTATGTAATATCTCAGTCAATTAATATTCATTATTTTCTCGATAATAGAAATAACAACTAACTAATAGCCGGGTGCTACAATCTCAGTATTAATGAATACTTTCTCTAGTTGAGTGTATGTGTGTGCTTCTATTTTTTCCTTGGGTAAGGTAATTATTGTATAAATGACTTTTGATTGGAATGACTTTTGAGAAGTCACCTGCGGTGCGAAAAAGACGACAACCGAGGCTAAGAACTCAAGTGGTATCTCCTCAATCCTTAGGGAGGAGGTTGGGAGTTTAAATCTTTACTGAGCCTTAGTTGAATTGAAAAATATTGAATATCCCAATAGTTACCATGTAGTATCTCGGTCAATTAATATTCATTATTTTTTTTGATAATAAGAAATAACAACTAATCATTATTCAGCTACTACAATCTTAGTATTAACCAATACTTTTCTCAAGTGAAGTGTATGTGTGTGGTTTTATTTTTTTCATTGGATAAGTTAATGATTGTATCCATAAGGAAAATCTACAGCATGAGGGATCCCCACAACAAACAGGTCCCAAAGCCTACAAAAGCACAGCTTTGGACTGGCAGCCAAGAACCATACAAAAAAACAAAACACGATCTTCCACAAGCAGCAAAAAAACAACCAGCCAAAGCAATTATCTGTGTGACAGAAGCAAAACATGGCCATACACAAATCAGCTAGCTAGGGAGATTCCACCCTGCAAGTCCTCAAATAATGATATTGTCAACGGAAAAATAATCTGTACTGATAATTTTCATTCATCTACAAAGACTGCTATTGAACCCTGATCAACTAAAATTTTTGTAATTAATACATACACTGTATAATTAAAAGGGCTAATTCAGTGTACGAGACTCTTGTCACAGTTTGAAAAATGTTAGATGTGCGCGGTCTTTTTTTTATTTATTTTTACGTGGGAGAGACTTTTCTTTGTTTCGTAGTACTAGAGACTTAATTCCATGTTACAATGAACCTAGTTTGACCTCTAATACACTTTACAGTTGACTTATGGAATAAAAAAAGAACAACTTACAGTACTATAACTGAACAACACGAGGAAAAGTTTACCACAGGTGACTATCTTAATTAATTCTTAGATTTACATGATCTGAAAGGTTATATATGCATGGTATTCATTAATTTCTTGCTAGATATATGTACATAATCCTTGTCAAGTTTAAAGTGGTCCTATTAACCCTTTTCTAAATATTTTAAGTGGAATCTCAAATTCATGAAAAAAATTGAACGTTACCTAACTTGGAGTGATTTGTGTTTGCAAAGAAAAGAAACAATATATGCAACATATATGTATAAACAGGTGCTAGGAATAGAAAAAAGAAAAAAAATTACATTGAGAAGTTCTTTTATTTATAATTTTTTAACTTTAAGTTTATTTGAGTTTACAAGCCATGCCAAAAAAAATCAGAAGCACACTGGTCAAAGAGTTCCATGAACCTAGGGGTGTTTAGACGAAAATCATCACTAAAATCATCAATATAAACTTCATTCATCTTTGGCTCTTCTACTTCGAAGAACCCAACCGCTCTCTCAGAGACATCTTCGATGGGATTTTGGTCTTGATCAACTCTGCCATTGTCGCCACAATCTGACTTAGAATTTGGGTCGCTCGGAACACTATACTTGTCTCTTACTTTTGAGATTGCTCGTGAAGAAGCTCCAACCTTTGTTTTTGTCTTATTCACCCCGAGCTTCTTCTTCAAATGAGTGTTCCACTGGTTCTTCACTTGGCTATCAGTTCGCCCCGGCACACGTCCAGCAATTAAAGACCACCTTTATATTCAAGATATACAATTGCCAATTTTAATTGTTTGAATATAACACTGTCAGAACAATATATAGGACTAATGCTGCAGCAAATGTTGATACACTATTACTTTATTAAGATACTGTAATTCTAATTATGCAATTTTTTAAATTTTGTGATTTATCTTCTCTTCAAGGAACAACAAATACTACTATGAATTTGGTTTTAAACTGACATATCTGCCAAGAAATAAAAGTAGTGGTTAAAGAAGAAGAACTTTAAGATGGAACAATAGACTTGAAAGTTCATCAAACGAAATTGAAAATTTTTTTCTATGAAAATGATGGAGGAATGGATATATATGCTGAAAAGAAGATATATATATATAACCTGTTTCCTAGTAGATTATGAAGCCGAATGATGAGATCATTTTCTTCCTCTGAAAAATCTCCGTGCTTTACACTAGGATTTAGATAATTAATCCACCTTAATCTGCAACTTTTCCCACCCCTCTTCAAACCTATATACGTATAAAGATCAAAAAATTAAACAAGAAATTAGCAACACCCAAATATATATATACACACACACACACACACAAGCCCAGTTGCATGCAATATAAAACACAGCTTTTAAAGATAAAAAATCTACCTGTCATTTTGGGAACAGAATTCCACTTTCCATTTCCATGCACTCTTACGTACTCCATGAGAATTCTATCTTCTTCTTCTGACCACAACCCTTTTCTGTATGCATTCCCTCCTTCCATGTGCTTAATGCAAACTAAAATGAGAGAGGGAGAGAGAGAGAGGGAGAAAAGGGCTGAAGGGGCCGGGACTCTTGTGTTGGGGCTTAGGTGCTTGGATCTTGTATAGCCTTTATCTATATCTATATATATAGTTGTGAATATATATATATATATATATATGAAGGTTCTATTTCAGTGTACAATAAAGTGTGGCTTGGATTTAATCATCTATATATCCTAGAAGCTGGGAGTCTTAACGCTGTCCGAATGCCAACAAATGATCTTCGTTTGTTACGCTAAAGCTTAAGTTTCCATTAACGTGTAGGGCCTATCACCGTCAGGCTAGCTTCAATCCCTCTCTCTCTCTCTCTCTCTCTCTCTCTCTATATATATATATATATATATATACACACACACTTACTATGTGTGTGTGTGTATTTTTAGAGAGATTAATCGTGCAAGACCACCGATCCTAAAGAGCTTGACCACATGCCCCAGAAGGCTTATCTGCTAGCAGTGAGGAAAAGTCACGTTGAGAGAGAAAATTCTTTTGCTTTCCAACCATTAAAATCTACGTCCGGTGTATTTTTATTTTTGTATTGGAGAATCCTACCCGGTAGACATATTAAATTGTACTGGAAATCCCACCAAGACCCTATTTTTTATAATAATTAAAAATGGAATTTTATTCATAGAAGAATTCCTGCATTTCAAGAATTCTTGAAATATTAGAGAACTACGGAAAAATCTGATAACTCAAGTGAGTTTGAGCTCAATCCATCACTAGTCTTCAAACAATTTTGTTTTTTTGTCTTGCAATTAACCTCCCACCGTGTTTTTGGAGACTTGATCTCTCTGGCCACCTTTCACTTTCTGGCCATCAAGATAATTTAACGAGTATGAATTACCCAAGAACGATACGTTTGTGATCATTTTTCACCTTCAAAGTAAAAAGTGGAGGTTAAAGTACTTGAAAGTGAGTGCTTGTGTTTATTCGCAGCTAACAAGTACGGTTATGAATACGGGACACATACACGATACCGGTAGAACGATATGACAAATATCAAAATAATTGAATATGGGTATGATAGGATATGACAATATAAAATAATAAATTATATTTTTATATATACAAAAAATTAATTTTATTATTATTTTTAACATTTTTTTATAAAATATTATGATTAACAAAAAAAAAAAAAGAGTTACAAGTCATTTTGCATAATTTTAATGGATAAGTTTTGTACTAAATTATAATATATATATATTGATAGAGTATTTGAATCCAATTATGAAACGTACTACGTGGGGATTGGGTTCAAGCTGACGTGGATAAGAAGTCTACGTTAAGAGGACTTCTTTGTCTCCAAGAGCCAGTCTCCTAGTAGGATGTAGCCTCACTTGACCGCTATAAATACAGAGACGGTCCGTATACCAGGTACGGAATGAATACCCCCTGAGTTCCTTTATAGCTAAAAAAGCTCTTTCGATTTCTGACTTGATCGTCGGAGCGTAGTTGGCCGGCACCACGTCGGTGCCCTCTCGATTACCCTTCTCTTGTCCTTTTTTACAGGTTGGCGTTTGATCAGTTCGGGGTAGATTTTTGCTTCATCAGTTGGCGCCGTCTGTGGGAAACAATCACAAACTTGATTGTTCTACACGAATCATATACGAAGCATGATGCACCTACGATCTGGGTTAGAGACTACCACTGTACAGGACCCTCCAGCGCAGGCCCTCCTGCCGGCCATAATCCCCCAGCGCAGGACCTTCCTGCCGGTCACAATCCTCCAGCCGCCCAGGATCCTCCTGTAAGCCATGACCTTCTTGGCGGACAGGGCCCTCCAATTGGACAAGAAGGCATGCAACCCCCTGGACAGATGGACTTCCCTGGGGCACGCCCCGAAATTCCAAACGACCAAGGACGGATCGCAGCGTTGGAATGCCAAGTCCGGAACTTGAATCAAAGTCTGGCCCAGATACTCCAACAGAATGCGGCAATTCTGCAGCGCCTCCCTCCTGTGGAGCCAGTACCATCGCCGGGTCACCCTGTTGATCCAGAAGGGGATGGTGTTGGGCGAAACAGTGAAGTCCCAACGGACGACGCAGCTCAGAACCGAGTAAGAGGTGGGACGAATCCCAGTTACCTAGTCCCACTCGGAAAAAACCAACCCCATGGAGACTCAGGGCACCAAGGGAAAACTATCTATTATGACATGGAGATGCAGGACCTCAGAGTTAGGGTAGAAAGCATGG
The DNA here is from genome assembly GCA_026545225.1 of Cornus controversa. Classification (NCBI taxonomy): domain Eukaryota; kingdom Viridiplantae; phylum Streptophyta; class Magnoliopsida; order Cornales; family Cornaceae; genus Cornus; species Cornus controversa. The sequence goes on from CM048850.1 coordinate 28,716,287, forward strand.
CCCACGCCATAAGGGGGAAGGGCCCTGCTACAGTAAAGGAGCTGGTCCAGCAAACCAACCTCCCTTTCTCCGCGGAGATAATGAGTTGTCCTTTGCCCAACAAGTTCAAGATGCCCACCCTTGAAAGCTTTGATGGGACCAATGACCCGCTAGATCATCTGGAGACCTACAAAGCTCTGATGCACCTCCAAGGAATACCAGATGAAATCCTATGTAGAGCTTTTCCTACTACATTGAAGGGTTCTGCCCGGTCATGGTTCAACAACCTGAAACGGACATCTATACGTTCCTTCAAAGAACTGAGTCAATTGTTCGTAGGCAATTTTATTACCGCCCAAAGGCACAGAAAGCCAGCCACCTATCTCCTGAACGTAAAACAGAATAAAGGGGAGTCATTGCGAGACTACATTTACCGGTTTAATAGGGAGATGTTGCAGGTCGATTCTCTGGACGATAAGGTGGTAGTTACCGCATTCATGGGGGGGCAACTGCCTTCAAAATTCTTGTACTCAATTTCCAAGCACCCTCCAGAAAGTATGTCCGAGCTACTTATGAAAGCCCAAAAGTACATGAACGCAGAGGATGTCCTTGATGCGAGAAAGACAGACAGGAAAAGGGGGGACATTCCAGTGAGGAAGATAGAGACACCAAGCATGGCAAAATGTCACGGGGGCAGGCCGGTAAAGCATCACGTCATGAGCAGGGAGGCATGTGGCATATTGACTAGAGACATTAAAAGAGGAGGCAGTTGGCCCATCCTTGGATTGCTGAGCGTTTGTGGAAGCGCCACCAGTAAGACTTTCTTTTAAAAGTTGCATCTACTTTAATTATTCTAGTTGAAGCTCAATTTAAAATCGAGCCTCAGGGCGATAGCTCCGAAGTTTTTGCACGAATAATTCTCTGTTTGTTAGTCAAGTATCAATAGCAATCCTTTTGTTTCGAAATTTGTTGTTATAACTAAAACAAAAAGTACACCTCCAAGGAGGGCCTTTAATGAAAAAGGCGGGATGGATGAATCCCGAGAACATTGTTTAAACAGCCCTACGGGGGCACAGCCCTACGGGGTCATACCCCTACAGGGGCATAGCCCTGCGGGGTCCCAGCCCTGCAGGGTCATAGCCCTACGGGGGCACAGCCCTGTGGGGTCATAGTCCTACGGGGGCACAGCCCTACGGGGTCACAGCCCTACGGGGATACACCTCCAATGAGGGCTTTTAATGAAAAAGGCGGGATGGATGAATCCCGAGAACATTGTTTAAACAGCCCTACGGGGTCACAGCCCTACGGGGCACAGCCCTAAAGGGTCACAGCCCTACGGGGTCATAGCTCTACGGGGTCCCAGCCCTGCAGGGTCATAGCCCTACGGGGGCACAGCCCTGTGGGGTCATAGTCCTACGGGGGCACAGCCCTACGGGGTCACAACCCTACGAGGGCCACCCTACGGGGATACACCTCCAAGGAGGGCCTTTAATGAAAAAGGCGGGATGGATGAATCCCGAGAACATTGTTTAAACAGCCCTACGGGGGCACAGCCCTACGGGGTCACAGCCCTACGGGGGCACAGCCCTACGGGGTCCCAGCCCTGCGGGGGCACAGCCCTGCGGGGGCACAGCCCTGCGGGGGCACAGCCCTGCGGGGGCACAGCCCTGCGGGGTCATAGCCCTACAGGGGCACAGCCCTACGGGGCACAGTCCTACGGGGTCACAGCCCTACGGGGTCACAGCCCTACGGGGGCCACCCTACGGGGATACACCTCAGAGGAGGGCCTTTAACTAAAAAGGCGGGATGGATGAATCCAGACAGCCCTACGGGGGCACAAACTCAGCCCTACAGGGGCCTAGCCTTACTAAGGAGACACGACCACACTTTTTCAAGGGCCTTTTAATCCAAAAACATTGTTAACCTACCCTACGGGGGCACAACCTGTTAAAAGAGATTCTAGCAAAAGGCAGGTAAGTCCCACCAAGGTGGTCACATGGCTTTATCAAGAGCCGCGCTATTAAGCTTATTAATTAGATTTTATAAACCAAGTGAGTTATTGGCATAATGGTTAGGGTGAGACCATCAGAGCTTATTAGCTAAGGTTCGATTCTTCAAACTGACAATCATTTTATATATATATATATAAACCGGGTTCTTATATACCGGCCAAAGGCCGGACCCAAGAACATACCGCCCGACCAAAAACCAAGCCCAGGAAGAAACCAGCCCGACTAAGGACGGGCCCACTAGACCAGACGCGACCGGGCCCACCGGGTCGGCCAGGCTAAGCGCTGGGCTGGGCGACGGGCATGGCCGAGCGCCGGGCCGGGCACGGCCGGGTGCTGCCTGGCCGGCCTTGGCAGGGCGCTACCCCGGTCGGGCCGGGCCGGGCGCGGCTGGGCCCACCCGGCCCACGCGCGGAAAGAAAGGGAAGGAAAAGAAAGGAAAGAAAGGAAAGGAAAGAAAAGAAAAGAAAGGAAAGGAAAGGAAAGAAGAGAAAAGAAAAAAAGAAGGTGTTTATTTGTATAACAGATGAAGCTCGGTAAGCAGTCCAAAATGTTCATAAGGCCCAGTAATTGACCCTCATGAACAGGGGGCATCTGATAGAGTATTTGAGTCCAATTATGAAACGTACTCCGTGGGGATTGGGTTCAAGCTGACGTGGATAAGAAGTCTACGTTAAGAGGACTTCTTTGTCTCCAAGAGCCAGTCTCCTAGTAGGATGTAGCCTCACTTGACCGCTATAAATACAGAGACGGTCCGTATACCAGGTACGGAATGAATACCCCCTGAGTTCCTTTATAGCTAAAAAAGCTCTTTCGATTTCTGACTTGATCGTCGGAGCGTAGTCGGCCGGCACCACGCCGGTGCCCTTTCGATTACCCTTCTCTTGTCCTTTTTTACAGGTTGGCGTTTGATCAGTTCGGGGTGAATTTTTGCTTCATCATATATATATATATCTCAATACTTCTTTTTTAAAATTTTAAATATTGCTTAACAATTATACTATGATATTATTGTTGAAAAAATTACATTTTAATGTTCAAAAACTTGTTTAAAATATGTTATGAAGTATATCATCGAATAAGTACATGAAATATCTGAGAAGCATCAGATACATATTAAAAATAAAAAATATATATTTTAAAATGTGAATACGTTTAAAAATTATCAAACACGTACACGTATTCATAAATATTGAAGCAATATCGGTATCCGATACAGATTCGTCACTCTTAGAAGTATATGTGCTTCTTACACGTCAAGTAAGTGAAAAAAACAAATCCATAGTATTGAAATTCACTTTTCTTTTCAATATCAAAGAAAAGTTCATCTCGTAAACTGAAATATCTTGAAGTCATATGAAAAGAAAACAAATTACAGAATTTTCAGTTCAATGAGCCAAATGATTCATAAAAGCTAGCTGGCCATGGTCTAAAATTTAGAGATTAAACAGTAGTATGTTGAGCAATATATGAAAGCATTAATGTGCTACTAAAGTGAAGTGATGGAGTGCTAAGCATTAGAACAATCATAAAATCGATCATTCCAATTATTAAAAAATCAGATTCAATATCAGGAAGAACAAACATCTGCCATACTATTAAATTTAGTTTAAATTCACAATTATTTAGATAAATAGTTCAAAAAATTTTGAAATTTAAGTAATTCAATTTAGTTGAAAAATCAAACTAATAACATTTAGACAAAAAGGTAAACTTACAAATGAAAATTAAAAATTAGTGTTTCATAAATGTTGATATATAATAGGAGACCCAAGAACAAATAAGAGCATTAGCACCTTATAGCAATAGTAGAAACTTAATTAGGATTTATTTTACATCACTAAAAAAAAAAATTCTTTTTTAATGAGTATTTTTCCACTTTGTTTAAAATTATTTCTTTTCAAAACCGCCCATCAAAAAATTAATTCAAATTGTTTTATGTTATTCTATTAGTAAACGAGCCCTGCAATATTGAGCTCAACTTTTGTAAACTCGTGTAAATTCATATATGTTCAGGAACATAAACTCGTATAGTGCTTATAAACACGTTCATAAATACAAACTTGTATAAGTTCATAAATTTAAATTCATAAACATGTTTATGAACATAAGTTTGTATAGGTTTATACAAGTTCATAAACAAATTAAAACGATCTTGAACACAAATTCAGATTTTTAACACAAACTCGAACCAAATCTGAAGTTTTTTTGTTATTAAACGAACTGACTCGAATTTAGTTTTTAGAGTTTATCACAGTTCCAAACTAAGGGCCCGTTTGGTAACCGTTAATGTTTAGTGTTTATTGTTTAAGTGTTTATATAAACAGTGTTTATATAAATAGTGTTTATGTTACGCTTTTATTTATCATAAACATGGGTGTTGTTTGATAACGAAAAAACGTTTGGCTTATTTTAAAAATTATAAACAGAAAAACATGTTTGTTAACCTTAACTTTTTTTTTTTAAATCAACACAATATACTGCATAAAAAGTCAAGTTTGTGCTATAACAAATATATACAACAATAACAAAGGAAGAAATACGCATAAAAAAAATATTGGGTTATATATATATCTACACAACAAATGATACTGTAAAAGTAGAATTACTCACAACCCAAAATGCCCTAACAAGTATAGGGATGCACACAATTTGATTCTTTACGGTTATTGGGAGAACCGGAACCAAAACCGTTCCCAACGGTACTTTAATTTTGAAACCAGAATAAATGAGTTCGGTTCAATTCGATTATTATAGGAGTTGTATTTAGCCTTATAATAATTATAATAATTTCATTGTTTAAAATTTTTTATATAACAAAATGTTATTATATATATATATATATTCAACGGTTACTGTTCCGGTTCCAAGCCTTGGAACCGGAATCGTAGTGAACGGTACCTAAAATTTAGAGCCGGAACTGGAATCGTAGTGAACGGTTCGGTTCGGTCCAATTTGTACGGAGTGAGAAGAGGGATTTGAAGGGCATACTCTTTCTCTTGAACTTCTTACGTTATTACTTTCTTTTTTATTTTTTTTATTTCTATTTTTCTTTCAACACTGAAAACAAATGAATAATATGAGTACAAAATAGCATTCTTATTTCTTTGATAAGGAGATGGTTGAGACTTCTTTGTTTTTTCCTCAAATAAGGTTTTTTTTTTTTTTTTTAGCATGGGTGCCCCTAAGTAACTATTTCTTATTATCAAGTATATTAGTAATTATTCATATTGTACCCAATATTTTTTTTCTCAAAGCAATTGATGTTCTTTAATTCTGTCCACACTTGATAATTATAATATTTTTATCGTTGTATCAAACAATAGTCTTTTATAATTTTTTTTTCTTTTTATTTTCTCACTTTTGGTTTCAATTTTTAATTAAAATAATATAATCACCATTTTAGATAAAAAAATAAATTTTTTTTTTAATAAACATAAATACGTGTTGTGGGCTCTACCGCATGTGTAGAGTACTAATGCTCCAAATGTGCCCGACGTAATATGTGCTTATTCCTTTAACACACTACGTGTTGTGGGCTTTATCGCACGTGTAGGGCATTAATAGTCTAAATGCGTCTGACGCAACATATACTTATTCCTTAACACTACCCCAGGATCTCCTGGTGAGCAGACTCGTGTTAGACGTACACCATTTACTTCAAAAACTTAAACTATTAGAAAAGAGTGAAACTTGAATATTTATACCTCGAACAGTTGAGTTAAGTAGAACTTTCCCTCTAAAGTTCCTTAAGGATCCGTTTGGTTAGCTAGAAGTAGCAAGAAAACTAAAGAAAAGGAAAAAAGTTAAATCTTCTAGGAGTTTGGTTAGAAAGAAAGTGAATTTTTTTAGGAAAGTAGAATTTTGTAACTGTCATATTTTTTCCAAAACGTTTCTATTATAAAATACGATTTTTTTTTACTTTTGCTTGACTTTAAATATTACTTTCCTATTATACCCCGTTAGTTATTTATGTTGACTCTTCTACTTCAACTTTTCTAGTCTAACACATTCTCTCTCACTTAGAAATTTTAGTAATATAATACAACCTTGAAAAATAATAATATGTTTTGTCTTTCTTCTTTTATTATTTGACTTGGAACTTTTTTTTTTTTTTATAGTTTATTTTTATTTAATTCTGGTATATATATATTTTAATATTTTTTTCTTTTCTTTTTTCATTCATTCTCTATCATTCTGATACTCAACCAACTCGTCTATCACTAAGTTATATAAATCCATAGTTTTGATGACATGAACTTGAAACATTTGCATACTTCTAACAAAAAAATAAATTTTAAATCACCAATGAGTTCCACCTAAGAAAAATATTATGAAGCCTTATTTTAAAAATAAACAAATTTAAAAATAAATATAAATAATTATATTTATTATTTTTAATAAATCATCATTTTACTATTTCTTTGCTAAAAATGAATGTAAATAATTAGGCAAAAAGAAGATTCATCTAATAGAAATTCATTTATTTTTTTAGTATTTGAAATCATTAGGATAGTTTTGGTATATAGAATCATTTTCTTTTCACTTTCGTTCTATATATATATATATATATATATATATATATATATATTTTTTTTTTTTCCCACAACTTTCTTGAAAAAGTTTCATGCTAACCAAATGCACGTAGAAAAGTTAGTTTTATTTTCATTTTTTATTTTTTTTTCTTTTCTACTGTGATTCTCTCTAACCAAATAAATGGAGCTTAAAAGAAAATTAAATCCCCTAAAGAAAAGGTGAGCCAAATCTCTTCTTTTTTCTCTTTTTGTATACCTTTCAAAAAAATATTTTTTATTTTCTCAATTTCATCTCCTTCCAGGCCTGATTCTTAACGGTGAATTTCTGAATTATTTGCAAGGCTAATGAAAAGGGAGGAACAGTCAATCCCAATCCTATTGAGAAGGGTAGTTGACTATTGGAATCTGACATTTTTCATACTTTTCATGTTCGTAATAATGGGAAAAAAAAAAACTGTGGGTTCTAATTCTTCAAGAATGGTAGGATAGTGTACTAAATGGTAATATGCTTGATGATAATTTGATTTAACTTTTTCAGCGCATAGATTCATTTAATTATTTAAATAAATTTTAGAACTTTTATAGTTGAATTCGATCCATAATACATATCACCAATTAATTAAAGGAAAAATTACACTTTAAATAAAGTTATGAGGCCTAAATTACAAAGTGGTCTATTTTAAAAGTTTATTTTCACTTTAGTTGAATTAAACAAAATAATCACATATGCATTCAAAATGCTCTTCAATCTTTTAATCCAACCCACACTAAACTTTGTTTGATTCCTATGTGATTGAATGAACGTTATGTGTTACTAAAGAAAATCCAACAAATTATTGTCTTTTCGTCTCACAGGAAGAAAATCGAATTCATTGCAAAGTACCACTACTGACTGAATAAATTATTGGTCGTTGATCATCTCTCATTAGAAAATATGGCCTCTTATTTTTCTTTAGTTAATAGCTTTTTAAACTTTTCAAAAAAATAATAAAAAATTAATGAACTAATTTTTGAATTGTATGGCAAATTCATGTGTCAATGGCTCTTAATTTTGAAGTGTTTTAATTGAAATGAATGGTTTCACTAGTCACTTTTTTAAGTTGTCATTATCAACTATCGAATTTTGTTTGCATTTGTAGGGATACTTGAAAAATATAGGAGTTTACTTGTGAAATTTAGATTTTCATTATCTTTATGCCTCATGTTTTGATGTAATATCTCTTCCTAATATTCATATTCTTTTAGGCATACCAGACCGAAAAGTTACCCAATCACATCTGAAAAATCTACTTCATTCCCATCCAGATATAGTTGATGTGTTGTGATACTACAAGTGTATCCACTTGCATTAATCTAAGAGAGAAAAGAAGTTGGTTGTCATTCAGGGCCATATCAGACAATCTAATTTTGACTACTTTACGACATAATAGTATACCCACAAGTGCTTGTATAACGTATATTTTGTTTTACTTTATGAGTTTGTTCACTTTTACTGGATTATTTTTATATTTTTACAATTTTTTAGAAACCAAATGATGTTTCAAATATTTTCTTAATTTCCTGAGTGAAGGAGTTATTTGATTTAAGAAGGATAATTTGATATTTTGGACCTAAATAATTATTTTCAATGCATATATAATTATTTCACATAATTCAACCAAAGTGAAAAATAAAGTTTTAAAATAGACCACTTTGTAATTTTGGCCTCCTAACTTTATTTAAATATAATTTTACCTTTAATTAAATACTCACACGTACATAGTGATAAGACTTGATAAATACATATATTTTTACTTATGTGAGAATATATAATTTGTTTGTTGTATTAGTGATATAGTATCACCAGTACAATAAAGACTTCTTGTCCCTCAAAAGATTTGTTCTCTTGAAAATAAAAAAATAAAAAAAGGAAGACATGTTTTCATGTATGTTGAGTTCATCTAAAAATAAATAAATAAATAAATAAATAACATGGGAGTTGAATCTAAGGGCTAGTTTGAATTGATAAAATTGGAAGGAAAATAAAATGGAGGGATAGTGTTTTTTTATGTTTGGTTTGTTAATAAGGAGAGAGATAAAAAAAGATAAAATCTCTCCTTTGTTATCCTCTTAAAAGTAGAAAATATTGGACAAAAAGGGTAAGAAGTTAAGTAAAACTTTCATAATAATAAAAGTAACCCTAATATTTTAAAAGAACAAAAATTTAAAAACATTTGATTCCCTTTTTGACATTAGGTAATGTGCCATTGTTGAATGTATATATATTCAGTTTGATAAAACGATAAAACTATGGAAGGTAGGATTCTTATAGTCATTAAATCTTATTTTAAGACCCTATTTTATTTGTTTATGCTCTATTTAGTAGGAAGGAAGAAAATTGGACATAAGAAAGAAAAGAAGGGATGGATGAGACATCCCTAGGAAAGAGATAATGTTCTTTCATCTTTTTGTTTGGTAGGATAGAAGAGAAGAGAATGAGATAACACTTTAATTTGTTTATTAAGAGAAAAAAGAAAAGATAGATTGCTAATATTGGGCTTATTTAATAATTATAAAAGGTAGTATTGTAATTTAATATTTTCATAACACTCTAATCGTCATGCTTTTTCTTCTTTCCTATCTTCTGTCTATATTTGGAGGGATGGAAATTTGTAAAGGAAGAATGATGGCTCATCCATCATCTTTTTTCTTCCCTTATTATGCCCTCTCTACCAAACAAAGAAAGTTTGTTCCTTCCTTCTTATCTACCATCCACCCTTCTTCCTCCCTTCTTGCAAAACGGACCATTATAGTAAAATATTTGAAAATTTTTTTACATGACGATTTTGGAACATATTATTTGTAATTGGCAAGTTTTGGTGTCAAAACTATGTTTGGAGTTGTAACATCTCGTTCAATTCTTTGTAATCGATCATGGAGCCGACAAACAAGTGCATGAACATCATTGATCAAGTAAGAATGTTATATAGTCAAGATAAGTGAGTGATGATACTTTGCACTTTGTATTTTGAAGTCCGATTTTGAAAATTGGGGTTTTAAACTTCAAATTTTGAGAGTTTTCAAAATTGGACCAGTCCAATTGAAGTTGGACTGGTCCAAGTATATATGCTCAGTTTCTCAAAAATCAATTTTTGGCCAAAGTGGACTGGTCCACTTTAATTAAGACCAGTCTAACTTAGTTAAACTTAGTTGAACTGGTCTAGTTGAAGCCCGAATCGGTCCAACTTTGATAAATTGGCTTTTTCGATTTGAAAAATCCTATTTTGACTCAAAATTGATTTCTAAAATTTTTAGGGACTTTGGATGCTAAAGTATTTCTAAACTTATTTTCCAATAAATTTTAGGACTTCATCATCTATAAATACTCTCTTATGTTTTCTCTCTAATTATACTTTTCGAAAAATATTATTTTAGAGAGAGAGCTTTGAGATATTTTTAGGGTAGAAAATTCTCTATTAATTTTGTGTTTATGTTTCCTTGAAATCACACCTATATACAATGAGTAATTAGGGTTATGGATCTCTCTACTTGATCAATCGTTTGAACACTACTTTAGAGTTTTCTTATTGATTAAATCACTGGTTCATTTGATTTTTTCTCAACTATTTATTAGTGAGGAATGAGAAGTTAGTTGCACTATGAAAGGGACAAAATATTCATGGAGTGTTTGTATTCTTTTAGTTACCCTTAAGGATTGTAATGTTATCTTGAAGTCTGCAGCAATTGGATATGTAGTTGCAAGTGTAAGCCTGAGGCGTTCAACATCAAGTTCTTGGCAAAGTGGAGTGCGTGTGAGTCTAGGACATAATCTGTTATACTTTGCTACGATGATAGTGGATTTGGTTCTCCGAGGCTACAACCTCACCCGTGATTTTTCCGTTCTGAGTTTTCCACGTATATCAGATGCTATTTCTACATTTTATTTTATTTACTTGCTTTATGTGATTGTTTAATTTTTAATTAGACTTAAAATCAAATTAATTTAAAAATTTAAGCAAACGAGCAGGTAAACCACAATAACAAAATCAAATCTTGATACAAATTTGTGTCTGATTTTACTCATATGAAAGAAGCAAATAGAGGATGATAACCTTTTGGGTCTGTTTGGTTAGACAGAAATAAATGGTGGAAAGTGAAAGTGAAGTGAGAAAAAGAAAAATTAAGTTTCTAGCATGAAAAGTTTTCAAGAAAGTTGTGAAAAAATATTATTTTGTTACTTTGGATATATAGCATCAAAGTGAAAAGAAAATTATTACACTTATCAAAATTATCCTTATTTTGTAAAGTTGTGTAGACTAAGTTGAAAAGATCTCTACAATTCTTTGATGGCTTATAAATATCATAGATATTTTTCTTGAGTATTAAACTTGTAAAATATGGTAGTGAAAGTTGTTTGCCTCTGTTAACCTTCAAAGTATTCAAAGCCCAAGCAATATTGAAAAACAATGGGGTCTAAATAAATAGATAAACTGTGTTAGCTCTTATCTTCACGATACAATAGCTAGTCCAGTGAGATTGGTTGCTTTGGTTTTTCACATTGTCGACTCTCAACTTAGTCTTCTTCTGGAAATCGGCCATTCTGAATCGAACTCGCCAGCTTTGTGAGTTCATGTCCTTTCTTGATGTATTGATGGAAACCTGAATATAATAGCAAATTATAATATAACTACACTAGTTTTGTGATAAAAGAAAATTTTGAGGTGTTTTTTGCAGAATTGTTTTAGGAAACAATTGACTACTTGCGCGAGACTTAGTTTCCTAAAAGTTATCTTGCTTGCTGCTTCCTGCAAAAATTTTAACTTAGATTCCCAAATATGTTATTAGTACCATACATAAAGGGTGTTTGGGATTCCAGAACATGATAGCCTTCAATCTTGCTCTCCAATCCAAAATCTCTTGGAGACTAGGGAAAGAGGATAATTCATTTCTTTGACATATTTTAAAAATCATTATTTTCCTAGGTAGATTGAATGCCTCTTGGTTTTTGAAAAGCTTGGTTGTAACTAAATAAGCCCATTATTCAAAGAGACTGAGCATGGAGATTTTTTTTTTTAAATGAAAAACTCTTTCAACCACTAACTCTTTGAACTAGTGATTGTAAGATAAACCTTAGATACGTACGATCATCAACAAAATAGCGAATTGGCTTGATAAAAAGGATTAATTGTTGGTCAGAAAACTTGATCCCCTCCAATGATAACCATATGGTTACATCCAACTCAAACAAATTCATAACACCATCCCTAATCTAAAGTATATGCGCTTTCATACCTAATTAATGCAGGTCAATACAAAACATTTCATACGTACACATCTTTTGCCAGCATATCTTTCTATATTTATGTATGTATATGTGTCTATATGTATTATGCATTTGGGAAGTTATTAATTGGTAACACTAGAAAATGAGAAAGATCAAAGAGATCATCTATCCTCGACAATGGATACATGTTCTTGATTGTCACATGATTCAACTTTCGATAATCAATGCACAATCTCAAAGACCCATCTTTCTTTTAGCAAACAACATCGGTGCTCTACACGGTGATGCACTCGGTCTAATAAAGCCCTTAGCTTTCAAATCATTCAATTGACACTTTAATTCCACCAACTCCGCCAGTACTATTCGATATAGTGTACCATGTATAAGATCAATGCCAAACTCTAACTTTCTCTTGGGAGGCAAATCTGTTAAATCCTTAGAAAAAATATCCGTAAACTCACACACCATTGCTGGGTATATCTCCCTCAGGATCTCCACTCCCTCAACCAAAAGACTAGCCAAGATAAAACTGTGTCACTCCCGACTACTAATGCCATAACATGGTGAAGTATAGGAGTCACTCCTATCTCCCACAAAACAAAAACAAACTCCCCTGGGTGTACAAATCGTCACTCTCCCTCTAAAATAGTCTATCATAGTATGAAACTTTGACAATCAATCCATTCCAAGTATGATATCAAAACTATTCATATCTAGTAGAATGAAATCAAACTCAAGTGTCCTCCTGACTATCTCAATAGCACATCCTTGACATACTCTATCAAGAATCACTATACTGCCCACCTATGTATCAACACAAACTGCTCTACCCAATGGACTAATCTCTAGCCTCAGTGCTTGTGCAAATGATGTATCAATAAATGACTAAGATGCATTTGAATCAATCAATACATGTGCCCAATAACTATATACCGTAAATATACATCTGACCATTAAGGGTCCTGCTGTGAGTTGTTTGCGGGTGTCATTGCATATACTCTACCCTGTGCCCTCTGATCATGTGCTCCACTAGCTTGAAAATCCCACTGTTGTGTGGATGCACTTGGGGTATATCCCCTCATTGATCTCACACTTTGAGCACACATAGTTGGCAGCAGTGGAGGCATAACTCTATAGCTTGACTGTGCAGTTACTTATGTGTCCCTGCTGTCGACAAAGTAAGTCATCTTGCCAAATTGACTCATAGGACAATCTGTCTTGTAGTGTCCTGGTTATTTACACCGGTAGCACAACCTCTCTGTCCTGGGAGATCCCAAAAACAAAGGAATAGTAAGTGCAGAATATGTTATCGGCTGTCCCACTAAACCCACTGAATGAGAAGAACCACACTTGAACTTCTTCATTGCATGCCTCTTTGATACCACTATCAATGCCTTATTTTGCCTAAATGCCTCTCTTTTCTCTTGCGTATCTTTTACTTTAGCTTCTGCCATCAAGGCTTTCTCTACCGCCTCGGTGCCTACCTTTAAACCCAAAATAGACACATATGGTCTCACCAAATGATTAAGGCCATTGACAAACCTCCATATCTTCTCTTCTTCATTTCTCACCACTTCGAGTGCGAAGCATGAAAGAGAAATAAACATGTTCTCATACTTAGTTATGGTTATGCCATCATGAACCAAATCCTCAAAGCATTCCTCTTTGGTCTAGAAAAATAATGCTCAAGGAATAGAGTCTTAAACTCCTCCCATGACATCGTCTCAATATTCGTGTCAGTATCTTACCGACTTCCACTAAAGTTCAGCTTTACCCAAAAATAAATATGTAGGAAGAATGACTTTCATACCATCATCAGGCGTGGACATCATTTTCAAGTGCTTTTCCACTTTCTCCAACAATTATTTTTTATCAATGGATCTGAACTCCCCTCAAAGCTTTGAGGCATCAATTTCTTGGATTGAGTGATATACTTGAATCGCCTCTCACTTTCACTCTCCTCTTGTTGCATTACTGGTTGTTGCACTTTATTAGTGGCTGTCTTGACAAAGTCATGAAGGGTCATGGTCATATTAGTGACCAAACGGTTTCCCTCAGGAACTCCACCCCAACTGCCCCTCCTCAACGTCTAGGTGGCATGTCTCTATCTAGTCAAGATATAGTCAACATCAATAAGTTATCACATGCCATGTAAACAACATGATCAAACTACTACTCACATAACAACATGTTATCACTTTCACACGTAACATATAGACATGCTTTTCAACACACATTTAATCATATAAACATGTTCTCAAGTCAATATATAACATTTAACACATGTTATCACATAACACTTGACATATTATCATGTAAGCACATATCACATGCACATAAGTTCTCATATTCAATTATGTCATGTCTACACTATTTATAGGTTTTCAACTCAAAGGTTTTAATTTAGAACGATACTCAAGCTAGTGTTCCAATAACAAATTATCAAGCATCTCAAATCCACACGTAATCTAACCATTACATGTCATCCCAAGGTATTCAAACCCAGTTAAGCTCTAATAACAAGCTATGCTCTGATACCAAGCCGTCATGCCCTGAAATCAGGACCGTTGGGATTCCCCCTGTTTGAGCCCGAATTCTGAATAGTGAGGTGTCATGATGGCCCGATCGTCTTCCCACGACCCGAACAACCATGGCAGGTTAGCATTATCACCCTCAGTTCCTACTCGTACCACCGAGATTATTACATATAGCAGAAGTCTTTACATTATAAATAAATCTATCTCTCACTAGATATATCACAATGATCAACCAATCAAAGTTGTAATCTCAAAATTAGTGGAACATTTTTTATACCATTAACAACATGCATATATTTGTATACAAAGAATTCAAGTCAATTATGAAAATAGCTTAATGAAAATATACATGTACAAGTTCATTTAGAACTCTTAGTTCTTGTAATTTTTTGATTGATCAAAGTAAGCATTTCGATCATGTGAAACACATTTCGATTGTCCGAAATGGGAGTTTCAATTGATCGAAAGTCTCACTTGATTGAAATCCTTCAATTGATCGAAACATGGGTTTTGATTGTGCAAATCCCGTCAAAAACTGATACTTTGCAGAATTTTCTAAATGTCATTCTCACAACTTTATACATGCAAACATGAACATAAATGAAGGATCATCATTTAAAATATCTAGCTGTAATACCCCAAAAATTTGAATTGCTTTATATTATTATTATTATTATTATTATTATTATTTTATTTTTATTATTATTAATTCATGTGAAATGCATTGTCTCTATATTTTATCGTTTTATGTGAGTTGATTTTCCTTTATATGCATTTTATCATTTCATGTGAATTGATAAGTTTGAATGTTATCATTTTATGTGGATTGTTATATTTTATAGATTCCAATCATTTCATGTAAACTTCTCTGTTTATTTATTTTTTATCATTTTATGTGAATTGTTATTTATTATGTGTTGTTTTATTTAAATCTTTTAAATGCTTTGGTTTGGGCTAGGGAGGAATTTGGGCTGGAATGATTAGGCTAAGGTTATGTTGAAATTGTTGGGCCAGGGTTATAATTATATTATTATTGTTATTATTATTATTATTATTTTGATTTTATTTAGTTTTAGAAAAATCAATAATAGAATAAAAATTAAGACAAAAAGGAAAAAGAAGAAATTAGGGTTTTTGCCGTTGCTTTACGCACAGAACTGAGGGAGTAAACGAAAGAGAGAAGGGAGTGACGATTGGGTGAACAAGTTGATTCGTCAAAGAGGCAAGTTTGATTCTTCTCTTCCCCTTTGAATCCGTATGCATAGTCTAGGTTTAAGAATTTGGTTTATATTGAAAATCTGTTTATAATTGTATTTTGTTTTGCTGCGCTTCTTGTGGATAAATTTCATGGAAATTTATTATGCTAAATTATATATAGGAATATATATATATATATATATATATATATATATATATATATAAGAATATATGCATATATATATTTCATATATGTGTAAATTGTATAGCAATCTATTTATGCATTAATTTAGGATGCAAAAAGATGTTAATTTGTAAGCCTTCTCTATTGTGATTGTCTACAAAACAACCCTTGATCTTTAATAAAATAGATCGTGAGAAATTTGAGTTTGAATTTTTTAAATTTTGCGAAGAACCCTGGAACTTGTGAATTGGAGGTTTTCAATTCGAGCCGTTGCTGATGGGGCTTTTTACACCGATGGGTAGAGGGGATCAAGGGGGGAATTTTGAAACAAAAATGAGGCTGAACGGAGGTCGGACGAAGCCGGAATCAGTGCCGAAAAATTCCCCAACGCGCTGCGATGTGCGCTGGGGAAGACAACCCAGCTGGCGCGTGACCCCCACACGCGCCGCCGGCGAGTGGGGGCGCGTCCGGCCGGCGACGGTGTCGGTCGGTGGCCGGAAAATTATTTTTGGGCCCCACTCGAGGGGGCCCTACCTCTGGGTCCAATATGGGCCCATTTCGAATTGTTTTGATATTTATTTTGTATTTTTGAAACTTTTGGGAAAACTTGAAAATCTGGAAAAATTATTTTTTAAAAATACTTTTATAATTCTGAAATTTTCGAAACTTTTATGCCAACTTTCTGGGAGCTTGAGGAGCTTGGGGCTTAAATTTTATGTCGAAATGATTTACCATTCTCTTTAAATTAATTTTTAAAGTGTCTAAAAACTGTTTTTTTTTTAGTCTCTTTAATTTTAGAAAATGGTTAGAAATTTTCAAAAATTTCAAAATTTTTACTGTAACTCTCTGGAGGCTAAATACACTTGGGTTTAAATTTTCAACTCAAAATAATCTTTCCTTGTTATTCAATTGATTTTTAAAGTGTCTAAAAGTTGGATTTTTTACTTTCTGTAATTTTAGAAAATACTTTTATAATTCCAAAAATTCCCAAATTTTTGTTGTAACTTTCTGGAGTTAGATAAACTTGGGTTTAAATTTTCAACTCAAAATAATCTTTCCTTACTGTTCAATTAATTTTTAAAGTGTCTAAAAGTTGGGTTTTCACATTCTTTTATTTGTTGAAAATATTTCAAAAATTCTAGAAAATTCCAAAATGATTTAATAGGGTTCTGAGAAGTGGAATAGGCCCAGAAACCTAGATAAAAGTTAGGTTTAGACTCCCTCATAGAATTGAGTGCATTGGAGGTTGAGTTGGGAAATTGCTTCTATAATGGATGCTTGGGTTATTTGGTTTATTTGAATATATTTTCCTTTAAGGATATAAATGCCCATCAAATACGTGATTATAGTTTACTTGTAAACGATTTGTCTTATGGTAATAATTTCATGTTGGATAATTTGAAATAATGGTTTGTGCAAATTTAAATCATAATGCACCTTGTTTATTTTATGTTTCATATTGGAATGCATCTATACGTTTTTAATTGGCATGTAAGGATTGCCCGGCATGTCAGGATCGCCCATACCTAATAAGGTATCTATGAATTTTATTTTGGCATGTAAGGATTGCCTGGCGTGTCAGGATCGCCCATACCTAATAAGGTATCTATACATTTTATTTTGGCATGTAAGGATTGCCTGGCGTGTCAGGATCGCCCATACCTAATAAGGTATCTATACATATTTATTTGGCATGTAAGGATTGCCGGCGTGTCAGGATCGCCCATACCTAATAAGGTATCCATACATTATATTTGGCATATCATGATTGCATAGATTGATAATATGCTTGCATATGATTCTTGATTTCTTTATCTTAAAGAAAGTGTTCGTTTTAAATAATAAGGGTTGTTGGAATAATGTATAAGATGAGTTTTACTTTGAAAACATGAACTGAATAAGGAATATTTTGAATGGTTGCACCTATATTTATCTCTTGTGTTCCTCACATTGAGGGTATGTGTATTGGTTCTCTGATTGGGATGTAGTAGATAGAACTTGCTTGTGGGTTTAACCCACTTTGTTGATATTTCAGGTTTCAGACGGTTCCACCGCGAGGATAGAGTTTTAGGGTTTGGTTATAGCAGACGTCTCATCTCATCAGTTACAGGGTAGGAACTTGTCTTCTTCAAGAGTCATACTATGACCTTTTGAGACTTTGATTGTTGGTATTAATTTTAGCATTAAAAACTTTGGTTCATTTTGGTTAAGGGGTCCTTGGGTTACAAGACTTCTAAATTGTATTACTGGACATATACTTGTTTAGTTAACAGTTATTTTAATTCAGAGGAACTTTCTTTTCTGCTTTTAGAAAATTGTTCATTATATCTTTTGTATTCTATGCTTGTTGCTACCAGTTGTATGTATCTTCCAGGTTTTGTGTATGAGACTGGCCACCTCATGCGCAAAATTTTCTGGGGGGTATTTCACTAGCATTCTGCCATGCTCAATACCATGCTTACGATATATAGAATTATAAAACATAAACATAACATGTTCTCGAAACATAAATGGTCTTTGCTAGTTGATTTTATTCATATAGTCCATAATCCGGACATGCATTAAAATAAGCAAAATAAATTTTGAAATGAAATCGAAATTCGCTCCACGCCAACTTTACCATTGGGGAGACTCCACCACTTCTTTCTGATTTCTTGAAAATAGTTAATACTTATGGGATGAGCAACCACACGCTTAGTAAGAATGTCTAAAATACAATTTCACAAGTTCCGTGACTACCACATAAACATATATTTGTATTTAATCATGTTAAGCAAATATTCATATATCACGACCATATCATAAATAATGTATAATGTGACTTCATATGTATAACTCCCTCATTCTTTTCACACATCTATTAGGTTCTGGTTTCATGGGTCACCCAATCCCATCTAACCGAGTTAGGGGGTATCCTCTTTCATTTAGTTGGAGCTCCTTTACTGGATTACTTCACAAGGGTTACTTTTACTGGAGTACGTTATCACTCGTTAAGATAACTTTACCACCTAATTGAACTCATCACCCTCACCATATGCTTTCTAATGAATGAAGATGGGTTCCAAATGCTAATGCTAATTATGCGCATGCAATTCAAAGTAAAATAACACTTAATTGATATTCTTGCATAATTTCCAAATAAGCATCACATGCTTTCACATTGAATATATTTCATATCTTCCATATTTCATATCATTTATATTGACAATTAATCATGTTTTACACTTAAACATACTTTCAAGACAATTTATCAAACACATAAGTGTCACCTTTACATATAAACATGAATATATATAATTCTTTCACATTTCAATTCACACATGCTTCATAATCATTTAAGACAAATATAAACATGTAATCATCATACTTAACATCGAGAACTCATTAAATTGCATAATTTAGCATGCTTTAGTATTGAAAGATATCTAATTATACCCACATAACCAATTGGTTGCCATAGACAACCAATATACTCACAAAAAACTCAAATTCTATGGGTTAGGCATCCCTACCTAAATTTGGAAGAGCTTCCAAATGATTTCTCCAATTCCTCAAAAAAATTAACTTTCTCTGAAATCAATTCCGAATAGATCAAATTCGAGCCCTCAATACGTAGACTATTTCTCTCTTCTTCGGCATCTTCTATATATATATATATATATATATATATATATATTGCTCCTCATGGCTAATGAGAGAATGAGAGAATGAATTCTGTATTCTCCTTTTTACTATTTATAGTCATAGCTCTCATATTTATGAAAATGCCACTAGTCTCTCCTAAAACTTTTTCGGGTTCAGTTTGTAATTTCAGTAACTTCGATTGACATGAAACCAACTCCATAACTCATCAAATATTTTATTTAAGCTACCCTCTAAATTTGGTGTTATTCCAACACTTTCATATTTTTCGGGTCCATAGGACCCGCTTCTAAGGCTCACTTGATCTGAAAAGTTGACTTTTGCCAGACGCTCCCAAAACTTCTCCAGACATACATAAAGGTCCCCAAACATGTATTTTTTACATTTAAAAAATATTTATAATCATTTAAATAATTTTTATGCATTTAAATGAAATAAAAAGAAAACGGGCCAAAAATGGTCACGGTTCTTACATCATTGATGATAACATATCTAAAAATCTTTAGCCTAATGCTTCTAGCTTCATCCTTCTAATTGGGGAGAATAGCTTCTGATAGGTAGGATTTTATTGGATCCATCCAACTTGACCGAATCCTAACCACAGCAACGCACCTTTGGAAGTTGATGCTTAGTTCTAGAAGCACTTTTATTGCTATTACCATCATTAGATCTTCCCCCATAATTGACACCATGAAAGCTAACTGATCGGCTTCTAGATTTTTCTCTCTAGGTACTTGAATTATGTTAAGCTCTTCAAAGTGCTTTGTCTTTGAGTCTACGAGCTCCTTGTAAGTTCTCATTTATTCGCCTTTGGGGAGATATTCTCCATTGAGTTGTTTCATAATCAATAGGGAGTCTCTAAAAGTATTTAACTTTGTTACCTAAAGGGGCTTTGCCAGCCTTACTCTTGCTAGAAGAGCTTTAAACTCTACTTCTTTATTTGATTTGGTGAAACCCAAGTATAGTGCCTACTGGAGTGATATCCCATCTAGGGACTTTCTCCCGATTCTGAGCCCATATCCTCTCTGGTTTGATGAACCATCCATATACATCTCCAACTTACCATGGTCAATTGTTGAAGGATCTTCTTCTTCTTCAACTTGATATTCTAATACAATTTTTGCTACTACCTGGCCTTTAACTGCTAACCTTGGCTCGTACCTGATATCATAAGTGCCAAATTCAACAGCTCATTTGTGATTCTTCTAGACAAATCTGGCTTATTAAGTATTGTCTTGATAAGAAATGATATGTATACTATGATTGGATGGTTTCGAAGTACTACCTCAATTTCCTCTTTGCTTGTATTAAAGCCAAAATAACCTTCTCTATCTTTGGATATCTCTATTTTATTTTAGCCATTGTTCTACTTGTTTAAAACAGAGGATATTGTTTCCCCTTTTCATCTCTGAATAGAACGACACTTGTGGCTGATAGAGATACTGCCAAATATAGGTATATAGTCTCTCCTCCTTTTAGAGCAGAGAGGATCGACGACTTCTTCATATAATCTTTTAATTTGAGTAGAGCTTCACTAGAGTTCTGCCCCCTTACTTCACTTTTTTTTGCTTTGGCTAATTCTGTCAGACTGACCTCAATTCTTGAATGTTTAACATGTCCTAGAAACTGTGCTGAGGATACTCCGAAAGAGCACTTGGTTGGATTCAAGTTCATATTATTCTTTCACAAGGCATCAAAAGCCTCTTGAAGATGGTGGAAGTGATATTTCTTCTTGAGGCTCTTGACCACTATATCATTTATGTTTGCTTTAACTATTTTACCAATCTATTCCCTAAAGATTCCTCTGATTAGTCATTGGTAAGTTACTCCTACATTTTTTAGTCCAAACGGCATCACTTTGTAGCAGTATGTCCCTCCTTCCGTGTTAAAAGAATTTTTCTCTTCATCCTCCAGATTCATAGGGATTTTGTTGTATCCTGAATATGTATGTGGGAAAGTCTGTCACTCATAATTGGTGGTGGCATCTACCATCTGATATATCTTTGGAAACGGGAAGCTATCTATAGGGCAAGCTTTATTTATGCTAGTGAAGTCTATGCACACTCACTACTTTTCATTCTTCTTCTGAACTACCACTACATTTGACAGCCACTCGGGGTATTTATCCTCCCTAATGAAACTGGCCTTCAACAGTCGATCAACTTCTTCGATTATGATTCAATTTCATTTAGGGGCAAACCTTCTCAACTTCTGCTTCCCAAAAGGGTAACTAGAATTGATATTCAATGAATGGTACACAACTAAGGGGTTGATACCTGTTATATTTGTATGATTCTAAGAGAAAATATCCATGTTTTTTTTAAGAGATCTATCAAATCTTTCTTTTTTTGTGACTCATGGATGTTTCTAACTTCGAATCTCCTTGTGTGAAAAAACTTCAATGCTTTCAAGCTGCTCTATAGTAGGCTCCCCATTTTATTATTCCACTTTCAAGTGACCTGGGAAGTTTTGTTGTAATTGCTATTGGATAGTCCTATTTTCCTTGGCCTTCCTTGCTTTCCTTGATTCCGATTTCTGGGAGAGTGTAGAACTATAACTATTTTTGGCCGATTTTCTTTTATTTTCATTTATTATCATATAAATGTTTTAAATGAATATGTATATGTTTTAAATGCGAAATACATGTTTGGGGACCTTTATATAAGTCCAGGGAAGTTTTGGGAAGGTTTGGCAAAAGTTTAGATTTTTGGGTTGAGCGGGCCTGAAAAATCCAAAAGTGTCAGAATGACACCAAATTTGGAGGGTAACTTAAATAAAATATTTGAAGTGCTATGGAGTCAATTTTGAGTCCAACGAAGTTATCAAAACTAAAAATAGAGTTCAGGAAGGTTTAGTGAAAAACTAGTGGCATTTTTGTAAATAGATGAGTTATGTCTATAAATAGCAAAGAGAGAATTCAATAATTCATTCTCTCATTCTCCAATAGCTATGAGAGAGCACTATACATATAGATATATCTCTACATCTTCTTCTTTTCTTTTCCAATGAATTTCAGGGACTTGGGTCCATAATTGGAAGACACTGAAGAAGAGAGAAACGGTCTACGTATTGAGAGCTCGAGTTTAATCTGTCCAGAATCAATTTAGGAGGAAGTTAATTTTTGGTCAAAATTTGGGGAAATCATTTGGAAACTCTTCCAAATTGAGGTATGTATGCCTAACCCATAAAATCTGGAGTTTTGTGAGTATATTGGTTGTCGATGACAAAAAATTGGCTATGTGGGATAATTAGATGTCTTTCAATATTAAAGCCTACTAAATTATACAATTTAATGAATTCTCTATGCCTAATGATGCTATTACATGTTTATAATTGCCTTGGATGATTATATAAACATTGGTGAATTGAATTGTGAAAGAATTATGTATATTCATATATAGGTGTCAAGGTGACACTTATGTGTTTGTGAAAATGTCTTAAAAATATGTTTAAGTATAAAGCATGTTTAATTGCTTATATTAGTGATGTGGAATATGAAAAATATGAAACATGTACATTGTGATTGCATGTGGGACTTGATTGAAAATTGTGCAAACATGTTCATTAAATGCAATTTTGCCACGAAGTGCATATGCATAATTGTTACAAGCTTGTGAAATCCATCTTCATTTGTGGGTAAGCATGTGGTGAGGGTGGTGAGCACAATTAGGTGGTAAAGTCCACTTGATGAGTAGCGAGGTGATAAGCATTGACTGTTACGCATTCTAGCCTCTTAATTTACATATTTTATTTTTTTAGTAGTAGATTATTTGTGATTTTACTTTCTTTTAGTGTTTTACGTATTTTCAGGGCCTTAATGATTATTTAAGTAAAAATCATGATTCTGGACGAAATTGAATTCTGGACATTTTTAAATTTCATGAAAATTCTGTGAATTGGACTTTTGGAGTATCAAGCGTTGGGCCAAAATTCAGCAAGAAAACCCACCTGATTAGGGCTTACGGAAAAATCCTAATTATCTTCTAATTAGGGGGGGACACTTCATATTCTCTTGGCTATTAAAAGTGACGAATTAAGGCTGTATTGAGAGGCTTGGCAGTAGTTTTGAATAGCTTTTAGAGTGGATAATCATTGGAGAACAAGGTGCAATAACACTTCCATGTAGATGATGTCTTCTTCCTCAACCGTTGAAGCATCCTCTTCTACCATGAGCAACTAATTCATCCACTAGGGTTTCGATGTAACCCTAACTAAGCATCAATGGTTTGATTGTTCTAATTATTGTGGATTTTTGTATTCATGCATAAATTGTGTAATTTAGAAGATCCTTCTTATGGAATTGAGCAATAAAAGTCTTATTAATTCAGTTTCAATGATTTCTTATCTTGTCTTAGATAGTTGTTGTGATTGAACTCAATCCCTCTTATTTCCTCTGATCATGAGAGTGATTATTACACATGGTAATTATTGAATATATCATTAAATTTTTTGATGGATTATACCTAGAGAAAATGGGTCATACTCACCCTAGAGCAGAGTAATTAGGCTGATGGTTCATACCAATCGCACATAGTCCATGACTTAGCTTTAATTATATGTTATCCTTTTAATGGTTAAAAGTGATCTTGTAGCCAATGACACCACTTATGGATGATATAATTCCCCATAGTTAGTTCAATTGGCCATTGATTGTGAATTAGTGGTGAAATCAATAACCTCAGATTTATCTCATATTATCTTCACTCCTTAGTTTCTCTTGCATTTATTTAATTGCTTTATTAGTTAAATTAGAATAAAAATCAGCAACCTATTATTTCTTAATTTTATTAGAATTAATTCCGTATATCCGATAGAGTCAGGCCATAGTTCTTGAGGATCGACACCCTTTCGATACCCCTATTCTACAAAGAATTCGTTCTATTGTGAACTGGTAAATTTTAATTGATACACTTAGCCACGATCAATTTTTGGCTCCGTTGCCGGGGATTGTCTATTTTGATTGTTTGGATTGATAAAACTAGTTCTAGTTGGATTTTTAGTTTTGAATCTTTTGATATTTCTCTTTTAATTTATTTTTGTTTTCTTTTCAGGTGCTAATTTGTTTCATTTTTTTTTAGTTTATAATTTTTATATTTTTTACTAATTTAATTTAATTTATTTTTGTGTTCTTTTAAGGTACTTCAATCACCATACCATTAAGCAAGAGGAAGAGATTATTGATGCCATGGCTAGTGTGCATGATAATAATAAGGACAATGATATTGTGCTTCATACTATTGTGGAGAGGGCACATTTGCTTAGAGACTATTATGTCCCAGAGACATACAATTTGCCAGCTGGTTTTCAGCTGCCTAATGTCACAGCACAAAATTATGAGATCAAATCTAGCATCATTCAGATGTTGCCATCTTATTTTGGGCTGACTCATGAGGATCCGTACAAGCACTTGGATGATTTCATAGAAGTTTTCTCAATAACAAAAATTCATAACTTCTTAGAAGATGCTTTTCAGATGCGACTCTTTCCATTCTCTTTGAAAGAAAATGCCAAATATTGGTTCAGATCTCAACTGGTAGGCTCTATCATTATATGGACTCATATGCAAAATGAGTTCTTGAAGAAATATTTTTTGATAGGGAGGAGTAATCAATTCAGATGAGGTATCACTGGTATCTCTCAATCCGAGGGTGAACAATTTTATGAGATATGGAAGAGATTCAAGGACCTTCTTAGGAAGTGTCTTTATCACCAAGTTCCAAAGTGGCAGTTAGTTCAGTGTTTCTATGAGGGACTGACAGAAGGTAACAGACAAAAGGTAGATGCCTCATGTAGGGTCACTTTTATGTTGGAGATTGGAATGATTCTTACACTTCTCCATGCTATGACAGTAGTAGTCGGAAGTGACACAATTTATCTTGGCTAGTCTATTGGCTGAGGGAGAGGAGATACCGAGAGAGATATATACGGTGGTGGTATATGAATTTGTAGATGTCTTTCCAGAGGATTGACAGATTTACATCCTAAGAGAGAGGTAGAGTTTGACATTATTCTTATACACGGTACAACGACCATTTCTATGGCACATTATTCAATGGCACTAGCAGAATTGGTGCAATTAAAGCGTTAGTTGGATGATTTAAACGCTAAAGACTTTATTAGACTGAGTGCATCATTGTGGGAAACACCAGTGTTATTTGCTAAGAAGAAAGATAGTTCTTTGAGATTGTGCATTGATTATCAAAAGTTGAGTAATGTGATAATTAAGAACAAATATCCATTGTCGAGAATAGATGACCTATTTGATTAATTGAATGGAGCTCACTACTTCTCAAAAATTGATTTAAGGTCAGATTATTATTAATTGAGGGTGAAGGATGAGGATATCCATAAGATGACTTTTTGTACGTGGTATGGACATTACAAATTTCTCATAATGCCATTTGGTTTGACTAATACACCAGCGATATTTATGAATTTGATGAACCACGCATTTTATGAGTGCCTTGATATTTTTGTGGTAGTGTTTGTAGATCACATACTTGTGTTCTCATCTTCGGGGGAGGAGCATGAGTTACATTTGAGGACAGTTTTACAAATCCTTAGAGAGCACTGATTGTATGCTAAGTATGAAAAGTGTGAGTTTTGGCTCCAAGAGGTGAAGTTTCTAGGGCATGTTGTTTCCAGAGGTGGAGTTTCAATTGATCCATCTAAGATTGAGGCCATGATAAGTTGGGAGAGTACGAAGAGTATCTTCGAGATTCAAATTTTCTTGGTTTTGTCAGTTATAATAGAAGGTTTCTAAAGGAATTCTCTAGTATTGCAGCTCATATGACATGACTCACTCGTAAGGTTGTGAAGTTTATATGGAATGCGGCATGTGAGTTAGCCTTTCTTGAATTAAAGAAGCAGTTAACTACCGCTCCTATTTTGGTGATACTCGAGCGTGGCTTGGGGTATGTGATTTATTGTGATGTTTCGGGGAGTGGACTGGGTTGTATGTTAATGCAATGTGATGGAGTAGTTGCTTATTAGTCCAGACAATTATAGACTCATGAGCACAACTATCCTATGCATGATTTGGAACTAGCAGTAGTGATCTTTTCCTTGAAAGGGTGGAGACACTACTTGTATGGTAAGAAATTCGAAGTGTATTTGGATCACAAGAGTGATCAGCGTTGAATGTTATGTATTCTAGCCTCTTAACTTGCGTATTTTATTCTCCTAGTGATAGATTATTTTGTGATTTTACTTCGTTTTAATGTTTTCTGTATTTTCAGGGCCTTAATGATTATTTCAGTTAAAACCATGATTTTGGGCTTTTAAAGATGACTTGCAAGAGGGTTAGATGAAGCCTACATCAAAGGGATCCATTCAACTACATAATTTAACTCAAATCAAACCAAGGAAGAGGTCCAAGAGAATTATAGCTGCTTAAGGAGATTATGGGCCTGAAGCCCAATTCTGCACTTAATACAGTATTAATCCTGTTTTGGAAAATGGACCAAAATTCTTATTTTTGAGTAGGAAATTGTCTTAATTTTCGTGTTGGTTGAATGAAATTTGATTCTAGACACTTTTATATTTCACAAAAATTTCAAGAATCGGACTTCAAGTAGGTCAAAAGTTGGGTCGAATGTCAGCAGAAAAACTACCTGTTTATGCAGCGGGAAAATCTATTTAATTCCTAATTGGATTAGGACTTTGATGTATTCTCTTGGGGCATAAAGTGACGAATTGGAAACTATTTTGGGAGAGCTTAG
This sequence comes from Cornus controversa, assembly GCA_026545225.1. Lineage (NCBI taxonomy): Eukaryota > Viridiplantae > Streptophyta > Magnoliopsida > Cornales > Cornaceae > Cornus > Cornus controversa. Next base: position 28,743,354 of record CM048850.1, read on the forward strand.
AGAGTTTTTTGACACCATTAAAGATATATTTTGTAGAGCTTTGGAGTGGAGAACCATTGGAGAACGAAGTCTTCCGCGTATTTCATGAAGATGATGCATTCTTCCTCAACCGTTGAAGCTTCTTCTTCTAGCATGAGCGACTAGTTCATCCACTAGAGTTTTGATGTAGTCCTAACTAAGTATCAATGTTTGATTATTTTAATTATTGGAGATTTTTATATACACGAATAGATTATGTAATTTAGAGGATTCTTACTATAGAATTGAACTATAAAAGTCTTATAAATTCAGTTTCCATGATTTCTTATCTTGTTTTAGATATTTAGTTATTGTTATTGAACCCAATCTCTCTTATTTTTTGTGATTATGAGAGCGATTGTTATACAATGGTAATCATTGAATATATCATTAAACGCTTTGATGGAGTATACCTAGAGAAGATGGACAATACTGTACCCTAGAGTAGAGTAGTTAGGTAGATGGCCCATGCCAATCGTAGATAGTCCATGACTTAGCCTTAATCATATGTTATCTTCTTGATGGATGAAGGTGAGCTTGTAGCCACCGACACCACTTATGCATGATATGATTCCCATAGTTAATTCAATTAACCATTGATTGTGACGTTAGTGGTGAAGTCAATAACCCTAGATTTATCTCATATTTTCTACACTCTCTATTTTTTCTTGTTTTATTTTCTCTTGTTTATTTAATTAGTTTAAATATAAAAATCAGAATTATTTTCTTCTAAAATTTAATTATAATTAATTCCGTATTCCAACTCATTCAGACCATAATCCCTGAGGTTCGACACCCCTTTCGATAGCCTTATTCTGCAAGGAATTCGTTCCATTGCGAAATGTGGTAATTTTAATTGAGACACTTATCACCACCAATCAATTTTTGGCGCCGTTGCAGGGATTATCTATTTGTGTGATTGGATTTTACAGAATTAATTTTAATTGGATATTTTAGTTTAGGAAATTTTTGTATTTTGTTTTTAATTTCATTTTTGTTTTATTTTCAGGTATTTTTTTTTTTTATATATGCAAGGTTGTTGTTCTGTGGCTGACCCTATGATACCTCTTGATCCTGAGCCTGAATGTACTCTCAGACAACAGAGGAACATTCCTATTGAAACCATTATGAAAGAGGAAGAATTTATTGAAGACATGGCGGAAGAAAGGAATAATAATATTATTCCTAATGCTGTTGGGGAGAGGGCTAGATTGCTCAAGGACTACTATGTTCTTGAGACATATACTTCACCAGCTGGTTTCCAACTACCCAATGTCACAACATATAATTATGAGATCAAGTCTAGCATTATTCAGATTCTACCATCCTATTTCGGACTGACTCAAGAGAACCCTTACAAGCATTTAGATGAATTCATTGAAGTGTGCTAAACTACCAAAATTCACAACTTCTCTGAAGATGCTTTCAAGATGAGACGTTTTCCATTCTCCTTGAAGAACAAAGCAAAGTATTGATTTAATTCTCTACCGACAGGTTCTATTACGACTTGGACTCAAATGCAACATGAGTTTCTCAAGAAGTATTTTCTGATAGGGAAGACCAATCAGTGCAGACGTGCTATCACTGGTTTCTCCCAACATGAGGGGGAACAATTTTATGAGACATGAAAAAGATTCAAGAACCTTCTTAGGAAGTGTCATCATCATCAGGTTCCTAAGTGGCAATTAGTGCAGAGTTTCCATGAAGGGCTTACAGAAGCCAACAGACAGATGGTTGATGCGTCTTATGGAGGTATTTTTATGTTGAAGAGTAAAGAAGTGGCATGGACTTTAATTGAAAATCTTAGTGGCAACTCTCTACAATATGTATCCTCTACTCGTTCTAGCAGACTTGCCACTCCAAGGAAGAGTAATGGGGATTTTGAGGTTAGTGCTACAGAAGCTATGCTAACTGACATTGATTTAATTACATAGAAAGTAGCAGCAATTATGGCTGCTAATCAAGCCCTTTTGCTTCAAATCCTTTATTGCTAGGCCTTTGTGAATTTTGCTCTAGTCCTATGCATAATGTGAATAATTGTCCTTCTGTTGATTTTAAAAGTATGTCTCAAAATTGGGTTTCCATCTTCTTTTATTTGGCAAATATTTTTAAAAATTCTAGAAAATTTTGGTGATCTTTTGGGGACAAAATGCACTTAGGTTTTAAATATCCAATCAAAATGAGGTTCCCTTGTGGTTAAAGTAGTATGAAAAGTGTGCCTCAAAACTAGATTTTTATTTTCTTAAATTTTAGAAAATCTTTAAAATTCCCAAAAATTTCAGAAAATTTTGGAATAATTAAACTAGATTTTTTAGGAACATAATAGTCCTGGAAACCTATATTAGAGTTAGGTTTAGACTTCCACGAAGATTTAGGTACATTAGAGGTTTGGTTGTGTGCTTGCTCATGAAATTGATGGTTGTATTATTTTTACTCCTTAACTATATCTTCTTTGAAATTATAACTGCCCATGAGATACTTGATTTTAGTTTAATTGTGAATGAGTTATTTTATTGTGATGATTAAATTTCTGTTAATTTAAATTCATATGTTTGTGCAATTTAAATCGCTATGCACCTTCTTTTATTTCATATAGTAGGTTGGTTTGGGAGGCATGTAAGGATTGCTAGGGGGCATGCTAGGATTGCCAATACTTATTATGGTATCTAAAGTTAAAGGAGGCATGTAAGGATTGTTAGGGGGCATGTTGGGATTGCTAATACCTATTAAGGTATCCAAGGATAATAATGGTGGCATGTCAGGATTGCTTAGATTTAATAAAATATATGCTTATATTTCTTTGTTTTGAACTTAAAGAATGTGTTCATTTTTGTATGATAAGGGTTTGTTGGGATATGGTAAAAGATGACATTTTTTTTTAGAACATGAATTGGATAGGGAATGACCTGTATGTTACACTTATAATCTTTTCTCCTGTGTCCCTCATACTGAGGGTATGTATACCGGTTCTCTGATTGGGATGTAGTAGAGAGGGCTTGCTCATGGGTTTAACCAACTTATTGATATTTTAGGTCCCAGACCGGTTCCACCGTGAGGATAGAGTCTTGGAGTTTGGTTGTAGCGGACATCTCCTCTTATCAGTGATAGAGTAAGAACTTATCTGCTTCTTCACGTTCAAATTATGAACTCTTTTAAGACTTTGGTTGTTGGTTTTTAATTTAGAGTTAAAACTCTTATTCTTTTTGGTTAAGGGGTCCTTGGGTTACTAAACTTCCAAATTGTATTACCAAACACATACTTTGTTTATTTAACATTTTATTTTGATTCGGATGGACTTTCCATTCCTTTTTAAAAATTTATTTCATTTTGTCTTTTGTACTCTATGCTTGTTGCTATCAGTTGTAAATATCTCTCAGGTTTTGTGTATGAAACTGGCCACCTCATGCGCGAAATTTGTTGGGGGTATTTCAAATTATAACTCTGTCCTCCTATTGATGGATGACTAGAATCAGCACCTTTATCGTTCATTCGTTCTGAGCCCTTCTAGTTTTTGATTGATGTACCATTTCATGAAGGTCCCGAACGTCTCATTGAAGAGCTTCATTCTACTATATTAGAAACTGAACATCTAGGCGGATGGCTCAATCCTCTTCTTGGTTTGTATGGCCTACTCTTTGATTCCTAGGCGGTCTACCCAACTCTGCCACATCAAAAATCTTTCTTCTATTATCAACCATGATTTCTACTTTCATTAATCTTAATGTTTTCCACTGACGACACCAAAGTATTGATACAAAAAATAGATCAATCAATCTTTTGTCAACCTCACAAAATCTCTACAACAATCAATAAAAAGAACAAACAAGTGAGGGGAACAAAGCCTGATGATTCTCTCCTTCTTTTTTGTGTTTACATGGGGAGTCTTGTGCTCCTTTAATACAATCAACGAAGTAGCCCCTCCCTTAGGAATCGGGATTCTCCTTCCAATTCTATTTGCATTAAATCATTTCTTCCCTTATCAGTTGGTCTCCATATATAAGTTGGACTCGATTGGGTTTCTTTGATGGACTCAGCCCGTGAATGCTTTGGAGTGGACTGGGCCATTTACTTTGAGATTTTTTCCTCTACAATAAATTATCAAAAGCAAGATGGAAAAAGCCCAAGAGTGGCAACATGATTCACATGTAAGTTTTAACCACTTGACCTCTTTCATATTAGGGATGACAATGGCATTTCCGTTTAAAAAAGTAAAACCCGTCCCGATCCAAAACTATTTATCAATGGATTCTCAGCCATCATTGGAATTTCTCCTCCCCACCCCAAGTAATAAATTTGTTTATTTTTTAAAAAAAATAGAAGGGATGTGAGTTTTCCAAATGGGAAACTGATATGTATTAGGGTTTTGGTTCTTAGTTTATGAATGGGTATTTTAGTAACTTTAGTATTATATTAAGCGATAAATGCGGATTAAAATAGGTATATATGCACATCAGAGTTCAATCAAATGTATAATCCTGTGCTTTTCCAAAAGTCCGACAAAGTTTAAGTTACCATCAGAGAAACAATTAATGAGGATTTATTTATAGTTTGTTTGCTAGTATTTTGTAGGGGTTTCTATTACATGTAACGACTTATCCAGTGCATGAACACTGTGAGATGCAAAATTGAATTGCATTAAATATGACATGGCAGACAAAGTTCTCAATGCAATATAGACTGCATGCATACATATTAATGCAATTCAATTTTGCATCTCACAATGTTCATGCCCTGAATAAGTCGTTACATGTAATTGTCATATTTAATAGAAACCTATATATATGGTTGACATGGTTTTGTTGCAACTTGTCAAAAGCTTTGATTCATTAATTGTGGCATTGTCGTTTAAAAATGTAAAACTCGTCCCATCCAAAAACGTTTATCAAAATGATAGAAGCCATACGATTTTATGAAATGGTAAACTGACAATAAATTAGAGTTTTGAAGTTTTAGTTTATGAAAGGAAATTTTAGTTACTTTAGTATTATATAGGGGTATTTAAGAAATTCACTGGCTTTGAGGTGATGTGGATTATTTTAATCACCAAGCATCACCCAAATTGAGAAAAAATAAATATGATTGGGAAAAGCGATGACGAAGGTGAGGCGCGGCAATGGATACTGGTTTCTCATGAGCCATGTAAAAGAAAAGAAAATAAAATAAAATGGATGCAAAACATAGCGTGAAGCATTTCTCGATATTTCAAAACACTGAAAAGCTATGGAAAATCAGTCATCATATTCTTAGGGATTGTTCACAGTTGAATAAGAAAGTTCTCGCTATACGTTTAAGATTATGTTAAATTATTAGATGGTTTGGGACTAGTTGACATGCAAGCAAAAAATAAAAATAAAAAAGGCTAAAACCTACAATGAGAACTTATTAAATGGTCCTAGAACTATTGGTCTCGGACCAATCATAAGTTGACATGAAAACAAAATGTTAAAAAAAAAGTTAACACATTTGCTTGTATGTCAACTTGTGATTGGTCAGAACTGCTAGTTCCGGACCATTTAATAATTTTTTAGACTATCCAACCATGGACCATCCCAAACATTTATTTAAATCATTACACATATTAGACAATTAAACCAATCTTGGGGGAGAAAGTTGCTAATTCAAATCATTGTTGCGACATAGATTATCTATTGGTACTTAAAAAAAAACAAAACAAGAATGATCTATTGGGATCACCAAATATCACTCATATGAGGGGTGCTAAGGACATATCACTCATATGCAACACAGATGATCCATCCACCATCATAGTGTGATTGGTTAATCCAATAACACCTGTTGCGTTTTGTTTATTTGTTTTTCTTTTCTTCGCTCAATACTCTCAATTTCATCGTGGCACTTATAATATTTTACAAAAGTGAAAATATAAACAACTTTGTGACAAAAAGTTAAAAAAGAAAGAAACGGTGCAGTGAGACCAATGGACGGCTGGCGACTGTCCTTAGCCTCGTGCACTCATATTGAGCAACTTTTAATTTTTTTGGCAAGTCACATTGAGTAACTTCGTATGTAAACCCTAAAAAATAATCGAGAAAACATATTTTTTTGGTAGCGACAAATACCATAAAAAGGCACAGCACAATCAAGAACTGATAGAAAACAATAAGTCACACATCACACATCACACATACAAAAATTTATGTAGTGTGGCTTATCTTATATGTCCACGATGAAGATCGATAAAAATTTTCACTATGTGAAAAAGAATTGGATTTTACAAGTCTCTCAAACCCTTAATCCCAGTCCATCCTCTGTCTCTCTCTCTCTATTTCAACTTTCGCTATTGTCTCTATAGAAGAAAACAAACGCTAATACTATAAATTAGGTTACAATAAAGACAATTCCAATTCCAAGTCCAAGTACGTCATAGTTCTAGTCCTGCAATCGAATATAACATGTCCAAAATGGGTCGCAACCTAGGCTGAAGTGAAACAAAATTTGAACCACAACTCAACACTTTCTAATAATGTAAAGCCAAACTGAAACAAAATTAGAACCACAACTCAACACTTTCTAATAATTTTGCATAATTTGGAACCATGGAGGAGAATGCTAATCAAATAATTGTTGTTATCAAGGCTGGCAGAGAATTTGTCTTGGAAAAGCGTTTTCTTACCGGGAGATGAAAATTTCCACGGCCATCTTGGTAGGAAGCTTCATATTGATGCTGAGTGATGAATAGAGAGACCTGTTAATTACAGAGACCTCTTTATTCATGCAATGACTCCACCAGCCACAGGTAATTACTTCCCCCATATTCACGCCACACAATTACATACACATTGGCACACACACATGTACCAATCACCGACACACATCACTGAACCAATGAATTTGAGCCTCAATAATTACTTCTATACATACATTTTTTTTCCCACCTCACTATCATCTATATCTCAAGTCCATTAACAAGAAAATATCATACTACACAAACACAAAGGAATTCCATGGATTTCCTTTCTTATCCCATCTCATTCACAGTAACAGCTTTAGCTGCAATTCTTGCAATCTGTCTAACCAAATTTGTTGTCCGAATATCATCAGACAAGAAAAAGAGATACCACCCGGTTGTTGGCACAGTCTTCCATCAGCTTCTACACTTTCACAGGGTGCATGACTTCATGACTGAAGTTTCAAGCAAAAACACGACTTACAGATCGCTTCACCCTTTTCGGAACCCAATTTTCACTGTAGACCCTGCAATTGTTGAGTATATACTCAAAACCAACTTCGCCAATTATGGCAAGGTAATATTATATATCTAATAGTATACACCTTTTTGTAAAGTTATTACTACTGTTTGAACAAAGGTGCTCATCCTCCTCCTTGTTTTAATCCCATATGAATAGATTCATCCCATGATAATTTGGAACGTACTCTCTGTCCCTTTAAGGTGAACATTTTAAAGTTCAACACCATAATCACCATGTACTTTTACCACCATTTTTCTTTTTCTGTTTTTTTTTTTTGTCCTTTTTTTCATTTGGTAATTTACACTTACCACCATGACACCATATATAGTTCCTTCAACTCCAAATAAATCTTACTCAAGTTACCTAGATATATTTCATCACTCCCTCCACATATTTATACAAACTAACAAATTAGAGCTCTCACTACAATCTACCCAAACACCACTGTACTGTACTAAACAAATAATTATAAACACTAATTCACAAAAGCCACTTGCACATATAGACAATTAAAATAACAAAAATCATACACCACACTCGTTCAAAACCGATCAACCACTGGGACATTGTATCATATTTACATGCACTACTACTATTTTTTAACATTATGTAGAATAATGGAAAATATTTGAAATTATCACAATAACAAGTAGTAACACAAGTAAGGTTCGTGAGAAAGATAGCTAATTATTTTTTGAATACAAGTAATTGTAACTTCATATTTTTGGTGATTCTAATGATAATTTTTTTCATGTCTCAAAATAAAGATAAATTCAAGAAAATAATTTTTTCAAATCAAATAAGTTGGATAGATTCATAAATGTTTTTATTAAGTAAAAAGAACTTGCATGAATAGGAAAAGAATGTGAGAAGAACCTGCATGAATGGAAAAAAAAAAAAAGTGACATTTTAAAAAAATCTACATAAAAGCTAGAATATACATTCAATCAAAAAATCTATAATGAGACTCACATAAGAAAGAAAATCTAAAGTTACTAGGCAAGAAGAATTAGTAATAGTACATGGTGTCTTTCCCCAAACGGGACCTTAGGCGACCCCTTAAGTCGCCTAAGTGTTGATTCCTTTATTTCTATGGAAACTAATCTTTCTCTTTTTACCGACGCATCTATAGGTCTTCGTTAGATGTGTCTATAGCATTTAAGTTTACTCTCTTATCTTGTCACTACTAAGTGTTAATGTTAATTTATTCCCCAAGCTTTCATTAGTTACCCTATCTCTGCCCAATATTCTATAGAATTTGTCTTTTAACCTATTTGTTAGTCCTACACGGTTTTGCTCTTAGGTTTTACCCCAAAAGGCCTCATACAATTTAGAGAGAACACACTACATATAAACACACCCCCTTCTCCACACTCGGCCTAATACCATTTGGAGATAACACACTACATATAAGCACATCCCCTTCTCGACACCCAGGCGATCTCGGATTGAGCACCTTATAGCCTGCTAGTGTGGTAGCTCGTCTAGTGCCTCTCGTATCTGCCCACATCACACCTGCCCACAAGGGTCACCACAATTCATCCCCTATGAGGCCCTGGGTCCAACTCTGATACCATTTGTAACGACTCGCTCCACCATAATGTATGATATTGTCCGCTTTGGGCCTAGCCCGCATGATTTTGCTCTTGATTTTTACCCCAAAAGGCCTCATACCTTTTGGAGATAACACACTACATATAAGCACATCCCCTTCTTCACACCCAAGCGATGTGGGATTAAGCACTATGTAGCTTGCTAGTGTGGTAGCTCGCCCAGTGTCTCTCGCACCCTGTAGTTTGCTAGTGTAGTAACTCGCCTAGTGTCTCTCACACCCGCCCACAAGGGTCACCACACCATTGCCATGATATCTTGTATTTTTGTTCTTGATCAAGTCAAATCCAAGAATTCTATGTTGGGCTATTAAGAAGAAAAGAAGAATTTGAATATTTGGATACCTAATCAAATCCAAGTTTTTTTGAGTTTGAGTGCTTGATTTTACCTTAATATTTTATTGGAATTTTTTTGTTCTAAATTTCAAGTTATTCAATATTGCATATGGGTTTTGAGTAATTCAACAAAATATCATTACTTGAACCAATTTCCATCTCTTTCCTCAGGAACTGATTTGAATTTTTTTAATTTGGTTTTAAAAGTGTTTGGACTTGAATAATGAAAATCATATAAAATGGAATTTGCAAGATATTTGTATATGATATACATACCTTATATGATTTTTCTAAAGAGGGTAAGAACTGAACTGAATTACATGGCAGAACCTCATGATCATATTCACTCTTCAGGCCTGGCTGGACCCTTAGGCGATTTAGGCAGTTGCCTAATGCCCCAACCAATAGAAGGCCTCCAAATTAGTTTATTTCTTTAATAAGAGTTCCTAAAATTTTATTTTTTTACTATTATTAGACTTCCTAAAATCCTTGTCTCATTGTAGTGATAGGCCTCAACCAATGATAAAAATTTAATAATAGGCCAAATAATTTAATTCATTCTAAAACTTCTTACTTCTATCCTTATCTCAAAACATTTCTCTTTTTTTTCTCTGTCACTCCTCATTTCATGTTTTTTTATTTTTGAATTGTTGAATACATAATTAACGGATAATTTTAAAAAACTAGGAATTATAAAAATTTCCATCTTCTATTCACTTTTATCTTTTTTTCCTTATTCCTCAGTTTTTCTCTTCTCTCATTACAACAATTTTTTGTTATAATTAATAGTAAAATAACAAGAAATTTAGGTGAAAAATCAATAAATGAACAACGAAGTCATCTAAAAGAATTACTAGAAGATAATATAATAATGAAAAATAAATTTATTTGCTACTTAGATTCATAATGATAATCAAATGTGTGATACAAAAATTCTTTGCAAATAACATGAAAGAAAGTGAATTAAGTTAAAAAAAATGAAGATTTTATTCAAAAATCATATTCTATTTCCACAAATATATTTCTATGCACCAGAAAAATATCGTTAAAATTAAGAGTATTATCAGTACAAAATCGTCCAATTAAATATAATTATTTCAATAAGAATAATATTTATATAAATATTATTAACTAATACTTGATATTAAAATATTACATGTTAAAGGGTCACTCTTATATTTTTCACCTAAGGCCTCAAATTATGTTGAGCTGCCCTACTTTTAAATTGTTGCAACAAAATCTTGTAGGGAAGGTACCAACATAGCATCTTGAAGGATCTTCTAGGCGATGGGATATTCACAGTGGACAGAGAAAAGTGGTGACACTAGAGGAAGACATCAAGCTATGAGTTCTCCACCAAGATCCTGAGGGGCTATAGTAGTGTAGTCTTCATAAACAATGCAGTAAAACTTGCCCGGGTAGTGTCTAAAGTTGCAACTTCCAATCAAACAATTGAAATACAAGTAAGATGGGATCAATTTATATAATGGAAGTGTATTAATTTATTCCATCTTGGTGAACTTTTTGCTTGAATTTTGTTTCGGTTGATCCAATTAAATTGTCTCACTTGTTTTGTCTTGCGAGTTGTGGTTCCCGGTTCTAGTCTATGTTATATAACCCATATTTAAGGGTGCTAGAGTTTATGGTGTGGTTATGAGAGATCATGACGCCGGACAGAATAGTGATTATTCTGTAGGGTAGTGGCAACAGGTAATTCACGGGGAAGAACACAAGAGAATTGCCCAAAACTCAGAGAAATGCCTCTGGTATTGAATTCAATATTCAAAATCAAAAGTCTCCCTCAAATCAGCCCTCAAGCTGGGCTATATAGCTGAAAAATCGTCAATATCGGAATTTTACCAAAAATAGCAAAAATGAAATACATAATAAAAGAAGTAAGCTACCAAAAATTTGGCCCAAATTGAGTTCAAAATCATTGCTTAGACGACAAAAGAAATATTACTATAAATGGAAAGAAAAACTAAAAATGGGGATTCGGAAGGGAAAATAGCATATTTTAGCCTTGAAGAACTATACACTCAGCTTCGCTTGGTGTCCATAACGTTCATGCCGAAGAGAGCTTTCCGAATTGGGGTCATATGAGGAATTCTGATACCCGTAGCCAAAGTTATGTCCAAAATACCGAAACGCATCCAAAACTGCCCCAATTAGGAAAAAAATCACGACATCCTACCATCTTTGTGTTGATCTGGAAACTCAGGATATCTCAGCCCCATCAACGTGTCATCTGAAACTCAAAACCATATGACTCGGATCCTCCTCCATCAGTCACCCCAGATTGGAAAGAACTCGTCCTCGAGTTCACAATAGCTTCATCGGAATCCATAAAACAAGGACTCAGGTGTTTCACATTAAAGATATCAGAAGTCTTCAAATGACTGGGGAGGTACAGTCTGTAGGCGTTATCATTGATCTTCTATAGGATCTCACAGGGACCAATCTTCCACTCCTTAAGCTTATTATACTCTCCAACAGGAAAACGATCATGAGTTAATACCGCCCAAACAAAATCACCAACATCAAAAAGTACTTGACGACGGTGGCTGTTAGCCTGAACCTTGTACTTGGCATTACTCTTGTGAATGGCCAGCTTGACTTGCTCATGGATACCTCAAAGATGTTCTGCCATCTCATCTGCCTTGCGATTGAAATGACCCACACGTGGAATAGGGGCTAAGTTAAGCACCCCGGATGGATTCTAACCATAGACAATCTCAAATAGGCTCATTCCTGTTGTTCTGTTCTTTGACCTGTTATAGGCAAATTCTATTTGAGGTAATGCCAAATCCCACTTCTTTGGTTTAGTTCCTGCCAAACTCCTCAAAAGGTTCTCCAAACTCTGGTTCACCACCTCAGTCTGACCATCTATCTGGGGATGGTAGGCGTTGCTAAAATTCAACTTCATCTGCAGTTTCTCCCATAAACTCCTCCAGAATTGACTCATAAACTTGGTGTCACAATCTGAAGTAATGAATTGAGGAACACCATGAAACGCACAATCTCTCTGAAGTAAAGATGGGTGACGCAGGCAACATCTATTGTTTTCCTGCAGGCTACAAAATGGGCCATCTTGGAAAACTTGTCAACCATAACCAAAATAGAATCCAAGGCCCGTTCTGTATGGGGTAAACCCAACATAAAGTCCATACTGACATCAAGCCAAGGGGCTTCACATACCGGTAAGTGTGTGTACAGGCCCGCATTAGTGAGAACTCCCTTGAACCGCTGACACATATAACAACGCTCAACATAATGAGTCACGTCACTGGTCAATTTAGGCCAATAATAGTTAGAAGAGAACAAACCCAACATTTTTTTATGTGCCTTTTTAAGTGATGAGACTAGTGACTCATTTATTTGGTTTTTTGAGACATGGCTCGAGGTAATGACAAAGGGTCTACCAAATGTTATTATCACTGATCAAGACCTGGCAATGGCAATGGCTATATCTCAAACCCTTCCACCACCTTTCATAGATATTGTATCTGCCACATATTGAGAAATTTGTTAGAAAAGTTAGACTCAATAGTGTTTCAAGATCATTATCATCTTTATAAACATCTATATAGAAATCAGAGATAACAGAAGAATTTGAAGAAAGTTAAAAAATTGCATTGGAAAAAAAGTATGAGCCAGATCCTTCACACGTGTTAGATTGGACAGATCTTACGGTGGAGGAGGACATGACATATAAGGAGAGTTTAGTATATATTTTGGACTCTAGGGAGTAGGTGCTTCGGGGCAAGACCATTTCCTTTGGTAAAGGTTCTTTGGAGGCATCATGGAGTCGAAGAGGCTACGTTGGAACGGGAGCAAGAAGTCCATTCAAAATACCCCGAGTTGTTCATCACTTGAGGTATGTCTCTAATTTCGAGGATAAAATTTCTTGAAGATGGGGAAGTTATAAAGACCGGGACCAATTTTCGCCAATTTGCACTTATTTCATCATAGTTTCCATAAACGCATTTTGAATGATGGTTAACATTTTTAAACTGTGGGAAAAATGTTAGGGGACTTGTTTAGAGATTTTGGAAAGTTTTGAGAGCGTTTGGATAAAGTTGGACTTTTTGGGTCAACAGGGCCACGGGACATAATCGAGGTGGGCTCGAAAATTTCAAAAAAAGTTTATTTTTCGTAGTAGACCAAATGAAATTTTTAAATAGTTAAGGAAGTGATTTCAAGTCCATAGAAATTTTCGGAACTGAAAACAGAGATCGGGAAGGTACATTAAGTGGCTTAGAGGCATTTTGGTCTTTTTATTCCTAAAGTGATATAAATATCTAAGTTGCAGAGAATATCTCAAATTTCTCTTGACCAAATCTCACGCCTCTCTTGTGAGTCACCAAAGAAGGACAACGCGTAGGCCTTGTCAAGGCTTCGGTTTAAATCGAACAATCTCACATTTCGGTAGGTAGACCTCGGTGGAATTCTTGGAGATTGCTTCAAAGGTCTTCAAATTTGAGGTAGGGGTGCCTTTTCTTGCTTATACATCAATTCTAGGGTTTGGGAGGGTTTGAAGAGGTTGAGGATGAGTTAACATGTATGTGACGGTTTGTAGGGGTTATGGTAGAATGCTTAAACACTTTTCTTTGATCCTTATATGCTAACTAATTATATCTCATTATATATAATGTATGGACAAAGTATGTGCTATATATGCAAACTGAGAGCATGACTATTTATGTTCAAGATTATGTGCAAATGTAATTTATATGGAGGAATTGGATATATATGTGGCTACATATTGTTAGTGTAATGAGAATGTATGTTAGAAATGATTATAGCATGTATGAGCATTTGAAGAGCATAAAATGATATGCCTTATGTTATATATGTCTACATTGCCTATATGAGGGGTTGCAGAAAATGGTACAAGGGATGGGCATGGGACTTTGAAATGGTCCAACCGTGTCACGAATGTAGTATAATCATCTACTAGGTATAACCCTCAGAGTGCTTTCATTATACCAAGGCTTTTAGCCTAAAATCAGAGTATGCCCAAAACTAGTGAGTCTCGGAGTTATCCACTCCATTTTTGGAAAACCAACACATTGCTAAGGTTGTATGATCCTTTGAATTTGTCCCAATCATACAGTTACTAACAAAGAGGTCCAATGTCACATGATCCTTAGAGTGGAGCATTTATGCTCAGGTATCGGATTAGGACCAAGAGTGAGAGTATATGTATATATACGTGTTCCTTACATGTTTTAAATTGCTAAGCATGATATGTTGATGTAATGTATTTTTTATAAAATTTGCATTGGGTTAGATGAATATGTGATTGATGAACATGACATGTAGTGTAGCAGCATACATTCGTGTAGGTCAATGTCAGGTCGATGCCTAGGTGGTTTGGGGTATTCCTTTTGAGCTGTTGAGTTGCTCACCCCTTTTTCCCAAACTTTTTACAGATAAGGCGTCTATGACGGACGGGACTTGACCATCAAAGTGGAGCTCCTTCTAAGTTATGACTTTGCTTTTGGATATTTTGTATATGGCTATCCATACTAGCTTGTGTCATGTCGACATATGTTGTAGTTGTAGTCATAATTGAATTGCTATTATTTTGGACCTTAAACATGTAATTCATATGATGGCTATATATGGGATAAGACCGCTATTATGTAATGTACACTTTGGGACTTATTTGTACATTTGTATGAGAATGGGAATGACTTGTGGATCAAAATTTATGTTTAATGATGAGGAATGCTTGGATGAACGTATGATTTAGACTAAATGTATGATTTAGAACTTGATTATGGTAGTATTACTTTCCATTTATGATTTGAATGTTGTGTGATGGATTCTTGGTCATTAGAATAAAGTTGGAGTGCTTGAGGAACCAAATGTCTAGTTGCAGGATTTTTTACGGAAGTGACATTCGAGGGGGAAACGATGCATCGTAATCCCCATTACAATGCATTAAAATCCAGCGATGCATCATAATACTTAAGACGATGCATCATAACTTTGGAGAGGATTAAGATTGAATTTTATGGGATTTCATAACATGTTTCGTAACATGTGCGATACATCATATACTACGATACATCGTAAGTAGAAAGATGATGCATTGTAATGCCTTAAGAAAATTTGGGTTTGGACAAGGATAGAAAATAGAAGATTTCGTATCTTGTTACGATACATGTTCAATGTATCGTAATTGACAATGCATCGTAATCTGGATTACAATGTATCGTAATCTAGGAGGGGAAGGTTAGTAGATGGACAAAGCTATAGGGGGATATGTGTGGGGCCCATTGAGGTTGGTTGGGTTTGCATTGTACGCACATATGTACATGTATGTGAATTATGCTTTCACGGTATTTGAGAGGTTAAAATAGTCTATTAGGGTCTAATGGACGGACGTCACCATTGATTTTTGGGAGTCAAAAATTGGAGCGTGATATACTGGTAACTTAATTATCCCAGTCGGGGTAACTTGCTTGATGTTGAATTTGATCTATGGTTCAATAGTGGGCTTGATATATTATGGCGCCAATCCCATTTGCTAAAAAACTCAAATGGTCAAAATGCTCGCACTACTTCCCTCATCTACCAAAACCCCACACACTTCACAATTAGCCACAATGAGAGTAATCACCAAAGGATCTTTGTAGGGGACTTGTATTTTCTTTATATCTTCATTAGTAAAAGCAATTGCCACCCTTAAGGACTAATTTATAAACAGAATGAACTTCTCCTATCCTTTGAAATTTATGTGCCTATCTTAACTGAATTCATCTTACACCTTCATTCTCCTAACTAGACTCTAGACGACCATAGATTGTGGTTATCACCCTTATAGTGGTGTGTTCAGCTACTTGTTTTGAGGAGGTTGTTGATATTCATTTCATTTCATTTCACCCGATCATTCACCAAGAGGTAATCTGTGAGCTGCCACTATCATATTAGCGTCTCTACTTGTCTTTTGAGATTTTTGCGATTATTGGTCATGTGGCCAAAGTTTTTATGATGCGCACAATGTTTATTTTTATCTCCCTATTCGATCGATTGGTTCAAAGGAGGAGCTGGTTAAAAAAATCCTTTATTCTCTAGATAAAGTTGGGTGAGAGATGTCCTCAGTGGTGTTCTTTGTCTTCTGCCCTTTGTCTTTTCTCTAGTTCTCCAGATGTTGATGATGCTCTAGTTGGTTTTGTCTTTCCAATCTTCTTTTTCGTTTATTCACCCACCGTTATTAGAGTCAAATGTTGTTTTCTGGCTCCAATAACTTCTTCTACTCTAATGTGTTTTTGGCCTTAGAGATTGAAGTCTCCCATATCCTTTAGGATGCTTTTTACTAAGCATCTATGAAAATCTTCCTTTGGTAATATGGCTATTTTGAAGGCATCAATTGCTGCCACTTGATCACAACGCTCGATCATTAACATCTCCAAGTTGAACCAAATAAGGAAAGCCTTTAATGTTTCTCCCCTAGATTACCTCATGGTGAACAATGAGGAGATCATCCTTTTTCGTTCTCTGTTTCCCACGTACTGAGCAACAAATAACTCGCAAAGTCTAGCAAAACTAGGAATTGAGCAGGGTGGTTGTTGCCTGAACCAAAGTAGCGTTGATATTGAAAGACTAGCAAGAAAAACCTTGCACATCAATGGATCATTTTTTGCTTCTAAGGTCATCTTCCACTAGAATTGATATACGGGTTCTCCAGGATCAATTTTCCCATCAAAGGTCGTGAAGTTCGACACGGAAAACCTCAACGAATTTTCAGGTTGCATAATCTTATATGTGAAAAGAGACTCAATCATATAGGTGGTCATTACGGCCAGATCTGCAGGGTTCTGTGCCCATTCTCCCCTTAGAGTATTAATCTCTATTTGTATTTGTAACCTCAATTCAGGGTAATCAAGGTCTAGATTGTTCTGGTTAATCTTTGGCCATAGGACGTGCTGATCAATTTTGCTTGCATGATTATCATTTTGTCCTCCTACTAATGGATGACTAGAATCTGCACCTTTATCGTTCATTCGTTCTATTTTCTGATTGATGTACCATTTCACACAAGTCCCGAACATCTCGTTGAAGAGTTTCGTTCTACTATATTAGAAACTGAACATTTGGGTGGATGGCTCGATCCTCTCCTTGGCTTGCATGGTCTACTCTTTGATTCCTAGGCGGTCTACCCAACTCTGCCACATCATAAATATTTCTTCTATTATCAACCATGATTTCTACTTTCATTATTCTCAATGTTTCCCATAGACGACGCCAAAGTATTGATACAAAAAATTGATCGACCAAGATTGATCAATCAATCTTTCGTCAACCTCACAAAATCTCTACAACAATCAATAAAAAAAACAAACAAGTGAGGGGAACAAAGCCAAACCATTCTCTCCTTCTTTTCTGTGTTTACATGGGGAGTCTTGTGCTCCTTTTATACAATCAACGAAGTAGCCCCTCCCTTAGGAATCAGGAATCTCCTTCCTATTCTATTTGAATTAAATCACTTCTTCCCTTATCAGTTGGTCTCCATATTTAAGTTGGACTCGATTGGGTTTCTTTGATGGACTCAACCCGTGAATGCTTTGGAGTGGACTGGGCCATTTACTTTGAGATTTTTTTCCTCTACAATAAATTATCAAAAGCAAGATGGAAAAAGCCCAAGAGTTGCACCATGATTCACATGTAAGTTTTAACCACTTGACCTCTTTCATATTAGGAATGACAATGCCATTTCCATATAAAAAAGTAAAACCCATCCTGATCCAAAAATATTTATCAAAGAATTCTCAGCCATTGTTGAAATTTCTCCTCCCCGTCCCGAGTAATAAATTTTTTTTAAAAAAATAAAAATAGAAGGGATGTGAGTTTTCCAAATGGGAAACTGAAATGTATTAGGGTTTTGGTTTCTTAGTTTATGAAGGCTATTTTAGTAACTTTAGTATTATATTAAGAGATAAATGCAGATAAAAATAGGTATATATGCACATCAAAGTTCAATCAAATGTATAATCTTGTGCATTTCCAAAAGTCCGCTGAAGTTTAAGTTGCCATCAGAGAAACAATTAATGGGGATCTTTTTATAGTTTTTTTCTAGTATTTGGTGGGTGTTTCTATTAAATATGAGAATTACATGTAACGACTTATCCAGCGCATGAACATAGTGAGATGCAAATTGAATTGCATTAATATGTATGCATGCATAATAGAACCTTTAAACATACTACGACTTGAGACACCATGATATGGCAGGCAAAGTTGTCAATGCAATATAGTCTAGTCCAGATTGAAATGAGATGATAATATATATATATATATATATATATATATATATATATATATGGTTGACATGTTTTGTTGCAACTTGTCAAAAGCTTTGATTGATTAATTGTGGCATATTCGTTTAAAAATGTAAAACAAGTTCCATCCAAAAACGTTTAGAAAATGATTCTCGTATCCTATCTTTGCCTCCGTTGAAATGTCTCGGTGGCCCCATTTAATAAATATTTTACTTTTTAAAACTAATAGAAGCCATACGATTTTACGAAATGGTAAACTGACATTTAATTAAGGTTTTGGAGTTTTAGTTTATGAAAGGATAGTAACTTTAGTATTATGTAGGGGTATTTAAGAAATTCACTGCCTTTGATGTGATGTAGATTATTATTTTAATCATCAAATATCACCCAAATTGAGAAAAAAATAAATATGATTGGGAAAAGCGTGACGAAGGTGTGGGGGCATGGAATGTGATGGTCTGGTGTTGTATTTTGCAGTTTTCTCAAGTCTGCACATAAAATAAGACACATAATTCATTTTTTTTCTTTCCTTCCAATCAAGTACAGGTTTCTCATGATCCATGTAAAAGAAAATAAAATAAAATAAAATAAATGGGATGCAAAACATAGCCTGAAGCATTTCTCGATATTTCAAAACACTGAAAAACTATGGAAAGTCAGTCATCATATTCTTAGGGATTAATGTTCACAGTTCAATAAGAAGGGTCTCGCCATACGATCAAGACTACAAGGAATTATTAGATGATCCAGGATCAGTTGACATGCAAGCAAGAAATAAAAATAAAAAGGCTAAAACTTACAACGAGAACTTATTAGATGGTGCTTAAAAACAAAAAATCAACTTGTGATTAGTCAGAACCATTAATTCAGGACCATTTTATAATTTCTTAGACTATCGAACCGTGGACATCCCACACATTTATTTAAATCATAACACATATTAGACCATTAAAGCTAAAATCTTGGGGAGAAAGTTGCTAATTCAAATCATTGTTGCAACATAGATTATCTATTGGTATTGGGATCACCAAATATCACTCATATGATGGGTGCTAAGGACATATCACTCATATGCAACACAGATGATCCATCCACCATCATAGTGTGATTGGTTAATCCAATAACACCTGTTGCGGTTTGGTTTTTTTTTTCTTCATCACTCAATACTCTCATTTTTCTCGTGCACTGGTTATAATATTTTACAAAACTGAAAATATAAACAACTTTGTGACAAAAAGTTAAAAAAGAAAGAAACGGTGCAACGACGGTCAATGGAACCTTAGCCTCGTGCACTCATATTGAGCAACTTTTAATGTTTTTGGTAAGTCACATTGAGTAACTTTGTATGTAAACCATAAAAAATAATCCAGAAAACATATTTCTTTTGTAGCGACAAATACTGTAAAAAGGCACAACACAATCAAAAACTGATAGAAAACATTAAATCACACGTCACACATGTATAAAAATTTATATAGTTCGGCTTATCTTCTATGTCCACAGTTCGGCTTATCTTCTATGTCCACGGTAAAGATCAACAAAAATTTTCACTCTGTGAAGAAGAATTGGAGATTACAAGTCTCTCAAGCGCTTAATCCCAATCCATCCTCTGTCTCCCTCTCTATTTGAACTTTCACTATTGTCTCTATAGAAGAATACAAACCCTAATACCATAAATTGGGTTACAATATATAAAGACAATTCCAATTCCATGTCCAAGTCCTACTTCTGGTCCTGCAATTGAATATAACAGGTCTAAAATGGGTCGCAACCTAGGCCGAACTAAAACAAAATTAGAACCACAACTCAACACTTTCTAATAATGTAATTTTGCATAGTTTGAAACCATGGACGAGAATGCTAATCAAATAATTGTGTTATCAAGGCTAGCCGAGAATTTGTCTTGGAAAAGAGTTTTCTTACAGGGAGATGAAAATTTCCATGGCCATCATGATAGGAAGCTTCATATTGATGCTGAGTGATGAATAGAGAGACCTGTTCATTACAGAGACCTATTTATTCATCCAATGACACCACCAGCCACTGGTAATTACTTCCCCCAAATTCATGCCCACACATTTGCATACACATTGGCGCACACACATGTACCAATCACCGACACACATCACTGAACCAATGAATTTGAGCCACCTCAATAATTTCTTCTATATATACTCGTACATTGTTCTTCCCACCTCACTATCTTCTATATCTCAAGTCCATTAACAAGAAAATATCATAGTACACAAACACAAAGGAATTCCATGGATTTCCTTTCTTATCCCATCTCATTCACAGTAACAGCTTTAGCTGCAATTCTTGCAATCTGTCTAACCAAATTTGTTGTTCAAATATCATCAGAGAAGAAAAAGAGATACCACCCTGTTGTTGGCACAGTCTTCCATCACGTTCTACACTTTCACAGGGTGTATGACTTCATGACTGAACTTTCAAGCAAAAACACGACTTACAGATCGCTTTACCCTCTTCGGAACCGAATTTTCACTGTAGACCCTGCAATTGTTGAGTATATCCTCAAAACCAACTTCGCCAATTATGGCAAGGTAATCTTCTATATCTTATAGTATACACCTTTGTGTTTAGTTATTACTACTGCTTGAACAAAGGTGATCATCCTCCTTGTTTTAATCCTATATGAATAGAGATGGCCACCTAAATTCTCCTTTTCATTCTTTTCTATTACATACTATCTCACCTTTTATATATATTTGACTTTTTAAATTATTTTAATAGTTTCATCCCACGATAATTTGGGATGTCCTGTCCCTTTTGTAATACCCCGCTCCAACACATGGTATGATATTGTCCGCTTTGGGCCATAGCCCGCACGGTTTTGCTATTGGGTTTACCCCAAAAGGCCTCATACCATTTGAAGAAAACATACTACATATAAGCACATCCCCTTTTCCACACCCAGACGATGTGGGATTGAGCACCCTGTACCCTGTCAGTGTGGTAGCTCAGCCCAGTGTCTGTCTATGCACCCGCCCACTCACACCCATCCACAAGGGTTACTACAATCCACCCCCCTACGAGGCCCGACGCCCTCGTCGGCACACTTACTTCCGGCTGGGTTCAAGCTCTGATACCAATTGTAATACCCCGCTCCAACACATGGTATGATATTGTCCGCTTTGAGCCATATCCCGCACGGTTTTGCTATTGGGTTTACCCCAAAAGGCCTCATACCATTTGAAGAGAACATACTACATATAAGCACATCCCCTTTTCCACACCCAGACGATGTGGGATTGAGCACCCTGTACCCTGTCAGTGTGGTAGCTCAGCCCAGTGTCTGTCTATGTACCCGCCCACTCACACCCGTCCACAAGGGTTACTACACCTTTCCTTTACATACAGTCCCTTTCCTTTACATATAGGGCGACTCGATACAATTGAAGACCTAAGATGAACGCTTTAAAGTATAACACCATAATCACCATGTCACTTTTACCACCATTTTTCTTTTTCTGTTTTTTTTCCCCTTTTTTCTTTCGTTAATTTACATTTACCACCGCGCAACCATAGTTCCTTCAACTCCAAATAATTCTTACTCAAGTTACTTACACACATATATTTCATCACTCCCTCCACATATTTATACAAACTAACACATTAGAGCTCTCACTACTGTGTACCCAAACACCACTATACTAAACAAATAATTATAAACACTAATTCACAAAAGCCACGTGCACATATAGACAATTAAAATAACGAAAATCATACACCACACTCGTTCAAAACCGATCAACCACTGGGACATTGTATCATATTTACATGCACTACTACTTTTTTTTAACATTATGTAGAATAATGGAAAATATTTGAAATTATCACAATAACAAGTAGTAACACAAGGAAGGTTCGTGAGAGAGATAACTAAATATTTTTTGAATACAAGTAATTGTAACTTCATATTTTTGGTGATTCCAATGATAAATTTTTTCGTGTCTCAAAATAAAGCTAAATTCAAGAAATTAAGTTTTTCAATCAAACAAGTTGGATAGATTCTTAACTGTTTTTATTAAGTAAAAAGAACTTGCATGAATAGGAAAAGAATGTGAGAAGAACCTGCATGAATGGGGAAAAAAAAAAAAGTGACATATTTTAAAAAAATCTACATAAAAGCTAGAATATACATTCGATCAAAAAATCTA
Source organism: Cornus controversa (assembly GCA_026545225.1). NCBI lineage: Eukaryota > Viridiplantae > Streptophyta > Magnoliopsida > Cornales > Cornaceae > Cornus > Cornus controversa. The sequence goes on from CM048850.1 coordinate 28,766,000, forward strand.
TAATGAGACTCACATAAGAAAGAAAATCTAAAGTTACTAGGAAAGAAGAATTAGTAATAGTACATGGTGTCTTTCCCCAAACGGGACCTTAGGCGACCCCTTAACTCACCTAAGTGTTGAGTTCCTTTATTTCTATGGAAACTAATATTTCTCCTCTTACCGACGCATCTATAGGTCTTCGTTATATGTGTCCATACCATTTAAGTTTACTCTCTCTTATCTTTTCACTACTAAGTGTTAATGCTAATTTATTCCCCAGGCTTTCATTAGTTACCCTATCTCTGGTATGATATTGTCCACTTTGTGCCTAACCCGCATGGTTTTGCTCATGAATTTTACCTCAAAAGACCTCATACCATCTGGAGAGAACACACTACTTATAAGCATATCCCCTTCTCCATACCCAAGTGATGTGGGATTAAGCACCATGTACCTTGCTAGTGTGGTAGCTCGCTCAGTATCTCTCGCACCATATAGTTTGCTAGTATAGTCACTCGCCTCGTGTCTCTCGCACTTGCCCACATCACACCCGCCCACAAGGGTCACCACACCATTACCATGATATCTTGTATTTCTGTTCATGATTAAGTCAAATCCAAGAATTCTGTGTTGGGCTATCAAGAATTGGTGAGAAAAGAAAGGAAGATATTGAATATTTGGATACCCAATCAAACCCAAGTTTTTTTGAGTTTGAGTGCTTGATTTTACCTTAATATTTTATTTTAATTTTTTTGTTCCAAATTTCAAGTTATTCAATATTGCATATTGGTTTTGAGTAATTCAACAAAATATCATTACTTGAACCAATTTCCACCTCTTTCCTTAACAGAATTCTCTTCAGGAAATGATTTGAATTTTTTTAATTTGGTTTGAAAAGTGTATGGATTTGAACAATGGAAATCATACAAAATGGAATTTGCAAGATATTTGTATATGATATACATACCTTATCTAATTTTTCTGAAGAGGGTAAGAACTGAACTAAATCACATGGCAGAGCCTCATGATCATATTCACTCTTCAAGGTCGGCTGGACCCTTAGGCGACTTAGGCAGTTGCCTAATGCCCCAACTAATAGAAGGCCTCCAAATTAGTTTATTTCCTTAATAAGAGTTCCTAAAATTTTATTTTTTTAATATTATTAGACTTCCTAAAATATTTGTTTCATTGTAGTGATACGCCTCAACCAATGATAAAAATTTAATAATAGGCCAAATAATTTAATTATTTCTAAAACTTCTTACTTCTATCCTTATCTCAAAACATTTTTCTTTTTTTTCTCTGTCACTCCTCATTTCATATTTTTTTATTTATGAATTGTTAAATATATACTTAACGGATAATTTTAAAAAATTAGGAATTATAAAAATTTCCGTCTTCTTCTATTCACTTTTATCTTTTTTTCCTTATTCCTCATTTTTTTCTCTTCTCTCATTACAACAATTTTTTGTTATAATTAATAGTAAAATAACAAGAAATTTAGGTGAAAATCAGTAAATGAACAACCAAGTCATCTAAAAGAATTACTAGAAGATAATATAATAATGAAAAATAAATATATTTGCTACTTAGATTCATAATGATAATCAAATGTGTGATACAAAATTATTTGCAAATAACATGAAAAAAGAATGAAAGAAAGTGAACTAAGTAAAAAAAAAATGAAGATTTTATTCAAAAATCATATTCTATTTCCACAAATATATATCTATGCACCAGAAAAATATCGTTAAAGATTAAGAGAATTATCAGTAGAAAATGTCCAATTAAATATAAGAATTTCAATAAGATTAATATTTATATAAACATTATTAACTAATATTTGATATTAAAATATTACATGTTAAAGGGTCACTCTTATATTTTTTGCCTAAGGCCTCAAATTATATTGAGCTACCCCTGCTTTTAAATTGCTGCAACAAAATCTTGTAGGGAGGATACCTACATAGCATCTTGAAGGATCTTCTAGGCGATGGGATATTCACAGTGGATGGAGAAAAGTGGCGACAGCAGAGGAAGACATTAAGCTGTGAGTTCCCCACCAAGATGCTGAGGGACTATAGCAGTGTGGTCTTCATAAACAATGCAGTAAAACTTGCCCGGGTAGTGTCTAAAGCTGCAACTTCCAATCAAACAATTGAAATCCAAGTAAGATGATATCAATTCATATAATGGAAGTGTATTAATTTATTCCATCTTGGTGAAGTTTTGGCTCGAATTTTGTTTCGGTTGATCCAATTAATTTGTCTCACCTGTTTTGTCTTACGAGTTGTGGTTCCCTGTTCTAGACTATGTTAAAACCCACATTTAAGGGTGGTAGAGTTTGTGGTGTGGTTATGAGAGATCATTAATATTCGAAATCGACAGTGAGAGAGAGACAAAAAGTTGGAGGCTTGTGAACTTATAATCTCTATTTTTTTCGCATAGTAAAATTATTTTACCGATTTTCACCAACGTTGACTATATGCCGAACAACATATATCTTTGTGTATTGTGTTGTGTATGATTATTCTTTTGTTATTTATAGATTATGTTCTTGGTTTCCGTTTTGTGCTGTTTATCCTAACATGTACATCTCATTTATACCAATCCTTTTGTTAAATTGGCAGGATTTATTTATGAAATTGACAGTGGATGCAGTATTCGAGGTTGTAGTGGGCCAAGAACTAGACACCATGTGTGGGACAAATGAAGAAGGTGCTCGATTCTCCAATGCTTTTGATGAAGCAAGTACAATAACAGCATACAGATTTGTTGATATATTATGGAAAATCAAACGATTCTTAAACATTGGATCAGAAGCAAAAATGAGAGAGAGTATCAAAGTGATTGAGAGATACATATATAAACTTATTGAAAGCAAGACCGAAAAAGTCCAAGAGTTGAAACATGATTCACAAGTAAGTTTTTAACCCCTTGACTTCTTTCATATTAGGGATGACAATGGCATTCACGTTTAAAAGAAATTACAATCTAATGATAAAAAATGTTTAAAAAACTATATTTACGATTCAAAATATTTATGTGTATTCTTTCTAAAATAAATCTTTCTATCTACGATTAAACGGTCATAATTCACCTAGTAGATTCACACATAAATTCAGATACACATGCACATTTACCTACCCTCAGAGCTAAAATAACATTATATTTTTTATAGTGTCAAAAGCAAGGACAATACACTAATGTGTGTGTGTGTATATATATATATATATATTGTTGACATCATTTTGTTGCAACTTGTCAATAGCTTTCATTCATTAATTGTGGTATTTTCGTTTAAAATCTATCTCCACCCAAAAACATTTATCAAAGTCCTGCCCCATTTAATATATGATTTACTTTTAAAAAATAATAGAAGTGATATAAGTTTATGAAATGGTAAAGTGACAATAAATTAGAGTTTTATGAAAGGGTATTTTAGTAACTTTAGTATTTTATAGGGGCATTTAAGAAATTGTGCAATTTAAACATCACTGAACTACCATTCAATAGGAGTACTTGTACGTGTATTACACGGAAGGTGAGTCGATCTCATCATGCGTGTGTAATATGCAAGATCTAAATTCTCCGGATGTATTTACACCAAGTGTATTTTTTGGACAATACTTACCTATTCACTGGAGAGTAGGTACTCTTCTGACCACTTATGTGGTCCAATAAAAAATTAACACATTAACTTTGATTATAAAATCAAATATAGCATTTAATAAGGTAAATAAAGTTGGGTCAACCCCTATCCCTCTCTTTTATCCTTCTCTTTCTTTCACCCCTTCTCAAATTGACGCCCTATATTTCTCACTGTTCTTCTTACCAAATTAATTCTTTGCTTTACACATTTAGGATTTTCTTTTTAGAAAGGGACTTTTCATCGTCACTAAACAAGTATTCCCAATTTTTTCTCTTTCTTTATTGGTTTTTTTTTCCCCTTCTTTTGGTTCTCAATTCTGTTTTTTAGGCAATGTTTGAATTGAAGGATTTAGAAGGGTAAAGAACAGAAATTCAGAACCAAAAAAAGGAAAGAAAAAAATAAATAAATATAGAGAAAAAATTGGGAATACTTGTTTAGTGATGATGGAAAGTCCCTTTCTAAAAAGAAAATCCTAAGTATGTAAAGCAAATAATTACTTTGGTAAGAAGAACAGTGAGAAATAGAGGGTGTCAATTTGAGGAGTGAAAGAGAGAGAAAGATAAAAGAGGGATACGTACAGGGGTTAACCAACTTTATTTACCTTATTAAATTCTATATTTTATTTTATAATTAAAGCTAATGTATTAATTTTTTATTGGATCACATAAGTGATCAGAAGAGTACACCTACTCACAAGTGAGTAGGTAAGTATTGTTAGTTAGTATTATTTATCTTCTCGATGAGTAGGGGCTGGGCAGGAACCTGTTGGAGCCTTTTATTTATTTATCTCCTGAACACGGTAATTTCTGATGCAATTTCTGATTGACGTACAACAAAATTAAGATATGATGATATGAATGGCAGATGAAAAAGGGCGACCTCTTGTCAAGGCTTCTGGAATTGAATGAGACAGATCCAAAGTATTTAAAAGATATTATACTCAATTTCTTAATTGCTGGAAAGGACACAACATCTGTCACTCTTTCCTGGTTCTTTTACATGATGTGCAAGCATCCACTCATTCAGGAAAAAATTGCACTAGAAGTTAGGGAAGCAATACAAATTGATGAAAATTCAAGCTTTGAAGAGCTAGCAAATGGTATCACCGAAGAAGCCCTCCACAAAATGCAGTATCTCCATTCAGCTTTGACTGAGGCACTCAGGCTCTATCCTGCACTTCCATTGGTAACTCATTGTACAACAAACACACACACACACACACACACTGCATAATAACACCTTGATCACTATTATTTATTCACAATTAGGCTGTCACAGGATGTGAAGGCTTGTTTTTCGGACGACACATTGCCGGATGGATACAGTGTGAGGAAAGGGGATTTGATATGTTACCAACCTTATGCCATGGGCAGGATGAAATCTCTATGGGGTGATGATGCAGAGCAATTCCGGCCAGAGAGATGGCTCAATGAAGATGGTGTTTTCCAGCCAGAAAGCCCTTTTAAACTCACTGCCTTTCAGGTGATGTACACTGTTTTAATCACCAAGTATCACCCACATTGAAAAGAAATTGTAATATTAATTAAATTCCTAACTCTGCCACTGAAAATGCTAATTAAATAATTCTTGTTACTTAGGCGGGCCCGAGAATTTGTCTTGGAAAAGAGTTTGTTTACAGGGAGATGAAGATTTTCTCGGCCATGTTGATAGGTAGCTTCACATTCAAGCTGAGTGATGAACAGAGACCTGTTAATTACAAGACTTGGATTACTCTCCTGATTGATGGGGGTCTCCATCTTTGTGCCTCCAGCAGACGGGGCATTCAAGTCCTCTAGATGCCTAGACATCTCTCACGCATCAATAATATCACTTCTATGGTTTTAGTATGGAGAAGCAATATTAGATTATACTTTCAAGTGTGTGCGAGTAATGTTTCATTGAATGTTATTCAGTGAAGCTACATATATCTGTGGTTGTAATATTGATCGGATGTATAATTCGAATTATAAAATGAACTTCTTGAAATGTAACCTACATTCACGACAAATAAAATTACAGTGCATGCAAAGGAGTACAGCTCAAACAAATTGAACCAACTCGATTCAAAGTGATGACAAGATTATAATCTTGAACTTGTGCTCAGTTTGGGTTAATGGTGAGCAAGCTCAAGTCGACTAGTGGGTTCATGAATGAGAGAGTTTTAAAAATCACTAATCAATTATTGATGTTTACCAATCTGTTAATTTTTTAAAAATATTTGAGTTGACTACTAGGTTCTTCAAACTAATTACAAAACTATTCACTATTCAGACTTTTTCTTAAATAAAATGTCCATTTGCACGTTTTCATCCAATTACTTAATTACCCTCTACTACAAAATTTACAAAAATGCCTCCAACCCACCAAAAATTATTTTTTGAAATTATGTTGCACCAGTGCAACAATTATTGCATCGGTTCAATATGGCTATCGAGGACTGGTGCAACAATTATTACACTAGTGCATTTTGATTCTCTAGATTATTTCCGAGGCTTATTGCACTATTGCAAGATTTGAAGCACTGGTGCAACATGTTTTTTTTTTTTCGTTGGAATTATGGGTGGTTTTAACTACTTTGTCATAGGGAAAGACTTGACAATTTTAGTTTCCTATCTGCTTAACTAACCATCAAACTTGACATTTTTTACCTCCTACGCTACCAAAGCAACTTGTAAAATTATATTCATTTTGATCTATAATGATTGAGATCATTATGCATATCAATCATGCTATAATTGAAAGAGTAGTAATACAATTGATACATGTGTCAGGATATCAATACACTTCTACTATATATGTAAGTATGTATCTACTTCATGCTGTAAAAGTGAATACTACCAATAAAACACAAATTCTGATTTTTTGAATGTACAAAACCACCAAAAAAGTATTTTAATTAAAAAAAACTCTCTAAAACAAATAGGTAACCGTTTTACTGTTTTGGAGAGAGAAAAGAAAAATAATCGGTTTTATTGTTTTGGAGAGAAGACAAAATATATACTGACGAACAAAACTAAACAACATAGCAACGTTCTAATATATATATATATATACACACACACACTGATAACCAAATTAACCAATAGAGCAACGATCTCATTCCTTTATCTCTTTTATTGTTGTACTTGGTAATTTTGTATCTCTTCTTTTGATAGTATAGAACATTCTTCTCTGTTTAATTACTTGTTGGTTTCAATCACATGTTAGGACCTCCTTGTAGAGGTTAGTCTCTTTCTCTCTCAACGCACTATTTTCTCTTACTTTTCTTCTATAGAGATATAGGATATATCACATGAGTTCATATAGTAATAGATGGTATTATCCGAAATCATATTTACTCATCTTTAAAAATAAAAAAAATCCAGAATGTTTTGCAGTTGGAGTTTAATGTGAACTATATACTCTCTGAATATATATGTGTGGTTTTTATTTTCACTCTATATGTATACCTACACTTTCCATAAGAAAAGTAAAGAAAGGGTTTTGGCGGCTTTTTAACTTTTCGTATGTAATGTGTAATAGAAGCACAAAATATGATGATGAATAAAGTAATAGTAGGAGGATTTCCGGAGACCGTGGCATTACAAGGATTAACAATCTATTACCACATTCACCCTCGAGCTTATTAATGAAGATGAGAGCTATTAATTTTGGCACTGGACAAAATATTTATATAAACTAACATATTAATGTCCCAAATTAGTTATGAAAATATCGATTTAAATATTAACATCATTTATTAAATAGACCATCAAAAATCAATAAATCTTGTTTTTCTTTTATTTGTTAGGCCATCATAAATCAATAAATCTTATTTCTCTCTTTCTCTCCTCTTTACTTCTTTCTGTCTTGCTTTTCTTATTTATTTTTAATTAATTTAACTTTAATTAATAGCAAAATTAACTAATTTACAGTTGAAATCTTGGAACCAGAAATCTAGACTATAGTGAAATTTAAAGTTATAATATTGTAATTAGAGGATACCAATTGCACCATGTGTAAGATACAGAAAATAGGTCCCTATTAGTATGAACTATTCATGTCATATATCCATTCACCTGTGCAGTTAAATTGCTTGTTAAAAAACTTATCCGTTGTACATTCACCATATTAGTATTCACTGAAACTACATATATCTGTGGTTGTAATATTGATCGCCCGCCCGACTAATTCAAGTTTCATAATCCTTCAATTAATGGATGATTGATGTCTCAAGTGACAACCAGATGATGTGATATTGGGTATAACCATTTGGGTTTGTTTTGGTTCTCTGATATTTTGTTATCAATTCTTGTTTAAAAGTCTTATACTTATGTTTCCCATTACATGGGCTCCTATAAATTACAAATACATCAATATATATTTGCTTTATCTTTCGGAAAAAAAAATTTTGATCGGATGTATCATTTGAATTATAAAATGAACTTCTTGAAATGTAACCTACATTCAAGACAAATAAAATCACAGTGCATGCAAAGGAGTACGACTGCAAACAAATTGAACCAACTCCATTCAAAGTGATGACAAGCTTAGAATCTTGAACTTGTGCTCAGTTTGGGTTAATAGTGAGCAAGCTCAAGTCGACTAGTGGGTTCATTAATGAGAAAATTTTAAAAATCAGTAGTCAATTATTTATATTTACCAATCTGACTACTAGGTTCTTCAAACTAATTACAAAACTATTTACTATTCAGACTTTTTCTTAAATAAAATATCCATTTGCACGTTTTCATCCAATTACCCTCTACTACAAAATTTACAAAAATGCCTACAACCCACCAAATTTTTTTAAAAAAAATTATATTGCACCGGTACAACAATTATTGCACTAGTGCATTATGATTCTCTAGATTATTTCCGAGGCTTATTGCACTATTGCATGATTTCAAGCACTGGTGCAACATGTATTTTTTTTTTGGGTGGGAATTATGGGTGGTTTTAACTACTTTGTCATAGAGAAAGACTTGGCAATTTTAGTTTCCTATCTGCTTAACTAACTATCAAACTTGACATTTTTTACCTCCTACACTACCATAGCAACTTGTAAAATTATATTCATTTTGATCTAGAATTATTGAGATCATTATGTATACCTATCATGTTATAATTAAAAGAGTAGTAACACAATTGATACAGGTCTCAGGATATCAATACAAGCATAATCTTTCTTCTTAACATACTCACCTAACACTTCTACTATACAATGTGGAATTTTTACTACACAAATGTGACACTTTTACTGAATGAAGTACATACATACTTACATAACACTTCTACTAATGCAACAATGCCGTTCAGTTGCTCCCTAGTGTGTAGGGAGCAACATACGCGAATTCAATTTCAGTCATTGGATTTTAGTCAATAGCTGAAATTGAATACTACCAATAAAGCACAAATTCTGGTTTTTTGAGTGTACAAAACTCTCCAAAACAAATAGGTAACCATTTTACTATTTTGGAGAGAGAGAAGAAAAATAACCGATTTTATTATTTTGGAGAGAGAAGACAAAATATATACTGACGAACAAAATTAAACAACAGAGCAACGTTCTCATTCCTTTCTCTCTTTTATTGTTGTACTTGGTAATTTTGTATCGCTTCTTTTGATAACATAGAACATTCTTCTCTATTTAATTACTTGTTGGTTTCAATCATGTGTTACTACCGTAATCGGGGGACCTCCTTGCAGAGGTTAGTCTCTTTCTCTCTCAATGCACTGTTTTCTCTTACTTTTCTTCTATAGAGATATAGGATATATCACATGAGTTCATATAGCAATAGAAGGTGTTATCCGAAATCATATTTACTCATCTTTAAAAAAAAAAAAAATCAGAATGTTTTGCAGTTGGAGTTTAATGTGAACTATATCAACTCTGAATATATATGTGTGGTTTTTATTTTCACCATATATGTATATCTACACTTTCCATAAGAAAAGTAAAGAAATGGTTTTGGTGGCTTTTTAACTTTTCATATTTAATGTGTAATAGAATCATAGAATATGGTGACAAATAAAGTAATAGTAGGAGGATTTCACGAGACGGTGACATTTTAAATATTAACAATCTATTACCCCTCCAGCTTATTAATGAAGATGCTAGCTATTAATTTTGGTAGTGAACAAAATATTTATATAAACTAACATATTAGTGTTCCAAATTAATTATGAAAACATCGATTTAAATATTAACATCATTTATTAAATAGACCATCAAAAATCAATAAATCTTGCTTTTCTTTTATTTGTTAGGCCATCATAAATCAATAAATCTTACTTTCTCTTTCTCTCCTCTTTACTTCTTTCTGTCTTGCTTTTCTTTTATTTATTTTTAATTAATAGCAAACTAACAAATTTATAGTTGAAATCTAAGAACATAATTCTAGACTATAGTGAAATTTAAAGTTATAATATTGTAATTAAAGGATACCAATTGCACCATGTGTAAGATACAGAAAATAGGTCCCTAGGAATAGTTCATATATCCATTCACCTATGCAGATAAATTGCTTATTAAAAAACTTATCCGTTGTACATTCACCATATTACTATCAAACAGTACTTAACAATATATTAGTGGAACAAAGTCTAATTAAGTCGTAAATAATAGTCAACATGGAAGTTTTATGAGAATCTAGATGTCTACACTTGGAAAAAATAATTTACATCAATTGCATTCTACATAGCTTGTAGTATACTGATAGAAATTAAATGGTCGTCGAGTAATTAAGAATTTTTTATTTAAACATATGAAAAAAGTCGAACTTGTATTTTTTATTATTTTTCTTTTTATTGGTTTATCATTTCTGTTGTTTGAACTTATCTAATTTCATATTCTTCTTTAGTTATGAACCACCTAGAAGAAGTTGGGATAGAAAAAGTAAAGGAAACATACATTCCTCAAGTTACACATGAGAAGAAACTAAGACAAGGATAGGAGTTCAAATCTTTAGATGATGCTTATGAATTTTATCATTAGTATGCACGAGAAGCAGGTTTCAATGTACGAATAGATAAAAGTAACAAAAAAAGAAGGGACCAGTGAAATATATTGGAAAGAATATGTTTGTTTTAAAGAAGGGGAAACAAATAAAAGTTACGAAAGGAAAAAAGTGAATGAAATAGTGATGAATGAAAATTTTGAAGGTGGTTCCAAGAAATTAGAACGAAGGCAAAGAATTGTACGTGAAGGCTGCAAAGCAAAGTTAACAGTAGTTAAATGTGAAGAAAATTATGTAGTCAGTCGTTTCGTTGAGGGACATAACCATCCACTTGCAACCCCTACCAAAGTACACTTATTAAGGTCACATCGCTATATTTCAGATGTAAAGAGAAAATTGACTCAACAATTTGCAACTATAAATGTGCCCGCGCCACATATCAACAGTTTCATATTTTAGAGACACAAGTAAGAGGAATTCAAAATTTTGGGTGTACAGAAAGAGATCTTCGAAACTATGAGCGTGATATGAGGGAAAAACTCAAGGGTCATGATGCAGATATGTTGCATGAGTACTTTTTATTAGAACAAGAATAGAATTTGGCTTTTTTTTTTTAGATTCACATTGATGAAAATAATAAAATCACTCGATGTTTTTGGTGGATCCACATGCAAGGAAGGCGTACAATTTTTTCAATGACGTGGTTGTGTTTGATACGACATACAATACAAATCGTTATAGTATGATATTTGCTCCACTTAGAGTTGTCAACCACCATGGAAAGACATTAATTTTTGGATGTGCCTTTTTAAGTGATGAGACTAGTGACTCATTCATTTGGTTATTTAAGACATGGCTCAAGGTAATGACAAACGGTCCGCCAAATGTTATTGTCACTAATCAAGACCTGACAATGGCAATGGCTATATCTCAAACCCTTCCACATACCTTTTATAGATATTGTATCTGGCACATATTGAGAATTTTTTTAGAAAAGTTAGACTCAATAGTGTTTCGAGATCATTATCATCTATATAAAAATCTATATAGAAATTGTAGACAACAAAAGAATTTAAAGAAAGTTAAAAATTTGCATTGGAAAAAAAGTATGAGCCGGATCCTTCACATGTGTTAGATTGGACAGATCTTGAGGTAGAGGAGGACGTGACATATAAGGAGAGGCTAGAATAGATTCTGGACTCTAAGGAGTAGGTGCTTCGGGGCAAGACCATTTCCTTTGGTAAAGGTTCTTTGGAGGCATCATGGAGTCGAAGAGGCTACATTGGAACGAGAGCAAGAAGTACATTCAAAATACCCTGAGTTGTTCACCACTTGAGGTATGTCTCTAATTTTGAGGATGAAATTCCTTGAAGTTGGGAAGTTATAGAGATCGGGACCAATTTTGGTCGGCTTGCATTTATTTCATCATAGTTTCCATAAATTTGTTTTGAATGATGGTTAACATTTTTAAAGTATGGGAAACATGTTAGGGGACTTGTTTAGAGGTTCCAGAATGTTTTGAGAGCGTTTCGGTAAAGCTTAACTTTTTGGGTCAATGGGGCCACGGGACATAATCGAGATGTGCCCGAAAATTCTGAAAAAATTTATGAAAAAAGTTTATTTTGGTAGTAGACCAAATAAAATGTTTAAATAGTTAAAGAAGTGATTTCGAGTCCATAGAAATTTTGGGAACCGAAAACGGAGATCGGAAAGGTATGTTAAGTAGCTTAGAGGCATTTTAGTCTTTTTATTCCTAAAGTGACATAAATATCTAAGTTACAGAGAATATCTCAGATTTAGCTTGACCAAAGCTCATGCCTCGCTCATGAGTCACTGAAGAAGGACAACACATTGGGCTTGACAAGGCTTCAGATTAAATCGAACAATCTCACATTTCAGTAAGGTAGACCTCAGTGGAATTCTTGGAGATTGCTTCAAAGGTCTTCAAATTCGAGTTAGGGGTGCCTTTTCTTGCTTATACATCAATTCTAGGGTTTGGGAGGGTTTTAAGAGGTTGAGGATGAGTTAACATGTATGTGACGGTTTGTAGGGGTTATGGTAGAGTGTTTAAACACTTTTCTCATGATATACAATGTATGGACCAAGTATGTGCTATATGTGCAAATTGAGAGTACGACTATTTATGTGTAAGATTGTGTGCATATGTAATTTATTTAGAGGAATTGAATATATATGTGGCTACATATTGTTAGTGTAATGAGAATGTATGTTAGAAATGATTATAGCATGGATAAGCATTTGAAGAACATAAAATGATATGCCTTATGTTATATATATCTACATTGCATATATGAGAGGTTGTAGAAAATGGTACAAGGGATGTGCATAGTACTTCAAAATGGTCCAACCGTGTCACAAAAGAAGTACAATCATCTACTAGGTATAACCCTCAGAGTGGTCTCATTATACCAAGGCTTTTAGCCTAGAATCAGAGTTTGCCCAAAACTAGTGAATCTCGGAGTTATCCGCTCCATTTTGGAAAACCAACACATTGTTAAGGTCGTATGGTCCTTCAGTGTTTTCCCAATCATACGGTTGCTAACAGAGAGGTCCAAGGTCACATGATCCTTGGAGTGGAACATTCATGTTCAGGTATCAGATTAGGACCAAGAGTGAGAGTATATGCATATTGATCGGCGTTGAATGTTACGCATTCTAGCCTCTTAACTTATGTATTTTATTCTCTTACTGATAGATTATTTTATGATTTTACTTTGTTTTAGTATTTCTGTATTTTCAGGGCCTTAATGATTATTTTCAGTTAAAACCATGATTTTGAGTGTTTAAAGATAATATCCAAGATGGTTAGATGAAGCCTACATCAAAAGGATCCATTCAACTATTTATTTTAACTCAAATCAGTCCCAAAGAAGAGGTCCAAGAGAATTACAAGTGCTTAAGAAGGTTTCGGGCCTGAAGCCCAATTTTGTACTTAATACAATCTTACTCCCATTTTGGAAAACAGACCAAAAGTGTTATTTCCGAGCCTCAAATTGACTTAATTTTCATTAAAGCTAAACGAAATTTAATTCTGCACACTTTTGTATTTCATGAAAATTTCGTGAATCGGACTTCTATAGGGTCAAAAGTTGAGCTGAGCATCAGCAAGAAAAACCCACTTGATTAGTGTTGCAAAAAAATCTAATTAATTCCTAATTGGATTAAGACTTTGGTGTATTCTCTTGAGGGCAATAAAGTGGCGAATTGAAGGCTGTTTGAGGGGAGATTAGAGTGCTTGGAGAGATCCTTTGGACAGAATTGAAGACATACTTTGCAGAGCTTTTGAGTGGAGAACCATTGGAGAACGAAGTCTTACGCATAATTCATGAAGATGATGCCTTCTTCCTCAACCGTTGAAACTTCTTCTTCTACCATGAGCGGCTAGTTCATCCACTAGGATTTTGATGTAACCCTAACAAAGCATCAATGGTTTGATTGTTTTAATTATTGGGGACCTTTATATACATGCATAGATTGTGTAATTTAGAGGATTCTTATTATAGAATTGAGCAATAAAAGTCTTACAAATTCAATCTCAATGATTTCTTATCTTGTTTTAGATATTTGGTTATTGTTATTGAACTCAATCTCTCTTATTTTCTGTGATCATGAGAGCGATTATTACACAATGGTAATCACTGAATATATCACTATACGCTTTGATGGAGTATGCCTAGAGAAGATGGACCATACTGCACCTTAGATTAGAGTAGTTAGGCAGATGGCTCATGCAAATCGAAGATAGTCCATGACTTAGCCTTAATCATATGTTATCTTCTTGATAGATGAAGGTGAGCTTGTAGCCAAGGACACCACTTATGCATGATGTAATTCCCATAGTTAATTCAATTGACCATTGATTGTGGAGTTAGTGGTGAAGTCAATTACCCTAGACTTATCTCATATTATTTTCACTCTCTATTTCCTTTATTTTATTTTATTTTGATTTTTAATTAGTTTAAATATAAAAATCAGATTTCTTTTCTTTTTAAATTTAATTAGAATTAATTCTGTATACCAACTCATTCAGACCATAATCCTTGAGGTTCAACACCTCTTTCGATAGCCTTATTCTGCAAGGAATTCGTTCTATTGCGAAGTGTGGTAATTATAATTTGAGACGCACTCACACACGAATCAATTTTTGGCGCCGTTGCCAGGGATTATCTATTTGATTGATTGGATTTTACAAAATTAATTTTAATTAGATTTTTAGTTTAGGAAATTTTTATATTTTGTTTTTAATTTTATTTTTGTTTTCTTTTCAGGTACTTTTTGCTAATATATGCAAGGTCGTCGCTCTGTGGCTGATCCTTTGATACCTCTTGATCCTGAGCCTGAACGTACTCTTCGACAACAGAGGAACATTCCTATTGATAACCATTGTGCAAGAGGAAGAATTAATTGAAGACATGGAGGAAGAAATAAATAACAATCTTGTTCTTAATGCTGCTGGAGAAAGGGCTAGATTGCTTAGGGACTACTATCTTTCTGAGACATACGCTTCACCAGCTGGTTTTCAGCTGCCCAATGTCACAACACAGAATTATGAGATCAAGTCCAGTATTATTCAAAAGCTACCATCCTATTTTGGGCTGACTCAAGAGGACCCTTACAAGCATCTAGATGAATTCATTGAAGTGTGCTCAACTACCAAAATCCATAACTTCTCTAAAGATGCTTTTAGAATCAGACCTTTTCTATTCTCCCTGAAAGATAAAGCAAAGTATTGGTTCAATTATCTACTGGCAGGTTCTATCATGACTTGGAATCAAATGCAACATGAGTTTCTCAAAAAATATTTTTCAATAGGGAAGACGAATCAGTTTAGACGTGCTATCCCTGGTTTCTCCCAACATGAGGGGGAACAATTTTATGAGACATGGGAAAGATTCAAGGACCTTCTTAGGAAGTGTCCTCATCATCAAGTTCCTAAGTGGCAACTAGTGTAGAGTTTTCATAAAGGGCTGACAAAAGCCAACAGATAGATGGTTGATGCGTCTTGTGGAGGTACTTTTATGTTGAGGAGTGAAGAAGAGGCATGGACCTTATTTGAAATCTTAGTGACAACTCTCTACAACATGTATCCTCTACTCGTTCTAGTAGACCTGCCACTACAAGGAAGACTGATGGGATTTTTGAGGTTGGTGCTTCAAAAACTATGCCAACCGACATTTATATAATTGCGCAGAAGGTAGTAGCAATTATGGTTGCCAATCAAATTCCTTCTGTTTTAAATCCTTCATTGCTAGGCCCTTGTGAATTTTGCTCTAATCCTATGCATAATGTGAACAATTGTCCTTCGATGGGGTAATTTTTTGATGTTTAACATGAGCAAGTCCAAGCTGCATTTACTAGACCAATGAATCCTCCACGAGGTAATACTTACAATCCTACATGGAGGAATCATCCTGGTTTTTCTGACAGTAACCAAGGGGCAGCAATGCAACGATTATATCAACCTAGGAATTTTGTACCTCAACAGCAATATCAAACACAAGTTCCTATGGCACAAAGAATTTCTGCTATTGAAGACAAGCTTGATTGAAATAGAGACAGTGCAAGCTATTCTAGCAACAGTGCAATCTACAGTTTAGCTAGTGCACTCTCATTCTCAGTCCATTGCCAAACTGGAATCTCAGTTTGGACAACTTGCTACTTTATTGAGTAGAACAGAAAAAGGGAAACTCCCTCATCAACCAATTGCTAATCCAAGAGGGCTGCAAGCTTTCACAAGCAACCCACACCATGAGCAGGTTCAAGCTATTATCACTTTGAGGAGTGGAAAAATATTTGATTATAAGGTGGGTGAGAAGAAAGAAGAAGAAAAAGTGACCACAAGTCCAAGTGCTGAAATTCCTTATGAGCCCAAGGCTCTTTTCCCACAACTTTTTCTTGAAGCATTTAAATTGGGGAAGCAAGGAGACAAGCTGCATGACATGATGGAGGTGTTTCGACAAGTAAAGATTAATTTGCCACTCCTTGATGCCATCAAGCAAATTCCTCCTTATGCTAAATTCTTGAAGGACTTGTGCACTCAGAAGAGGCGTTCTAAAAGTCAAGTGCCGAAGAAAGTGATGTTGCCACAACAAGTGAGTTCTATAATTCAGCAGTGCACTCCTCCCAAGTACAAAGATCCTGGTGCTCCAACTATCTCATGCACCATTGGGGAGCACTATGTTGATAAAGCTCTTCTTGATTTGGGTGTAAGTGTAAATTTGCTACCCTATTCAGTGTACTTATAATTGGGCTTGGGAGAATTGAAGCCTACCTCAGTGATATTACAATTTGTAGATAGATCAACAAAGCAACCCCGTGGGATAATTAAAGATGTCCTCATTAAAGTGGACAAGTTATACTTTCCAGTTGATTTTATTGTACTTGACATTGAGCCAGTTCATAACCCAAGGAGGCACATTCCAGTGATCCTTGGTCCACCTTTCTTAGCTACTGCAGATGCTCAAATTAATTATAGATCGGGGATCATGGATATATCATTTAGCAACATGAAGGTAAAATTGAATATTTTTAATGCCAGTGAACATCCTCCAGATGAGAGTGAATGTTTCTTCATGGATGAAATTCATGATTGTGTGGAAGAAATTACCCCGTTTGCTCTATCTCGAGATGATGTGAAGTCCATCGCGGGGGTGAATGATATGCTTGAGTTAGTGGCCATGAAAGATAAGCCACCTTGGAGGATTCCGATTGACCCATTTTCTTCTCTTTCTAACACTCCTCTAGTGCCATCATTGGAGTCTCTTTCATGGGTTGAATTGAATTCAAGGCAAGGATATATATTTTTAGAAGCCAATGCGATCCTTCCAGTTACTTCTAGTTTGACACAAGGAGGTGAGGATCATATAAAAGGGGCGAAGTTAAATCTCTTCGAGCAATGTGGCATTGGTTAAACCTTGAATTGGAGTTGATCATCACCTACGGATGTTAAATTATAGGATTTGTATGTATTTTTATCCTTTAATTTCTTTAGTTTTCTTTGATTTTAATTTTTAGTTTAAGTTTTCTTAATTTTTCTTTCAATTCTAGTTGCGTTTTGATGTGTTTTCTTTGAGTTTTTGATGTATAAGTTGCTTCCAGAGGATACCAAGAGGTGTACCGAGATCTTTGGACTCAAGACGGGTGAAAAAATGAGCTCTTGGTTGACCTTGGGCGATAGATACTTCAAAAATACCCTTCTCGGTCGACCCTTGGCGATAGACACCAAATAGGCATCAGCAGGGGGGATCGATCACCCATTTGAGGGGGGATCGATCGCACCCATTTTTTCTCTATGTGAGCAGGCGATCAGCTGGGGGATCGATGCACCAGCCCTGGGGGGATTGATCCCCCTTGCCCAAAAGTGGGCTGTCCGAATTTTTGGGTTATAAATAACCCCCCTCTCTCATCTACATGCTACTACTTATTCTTTTGACAACTTTGGGATCCAATTTTACTCATACTTCAACAGGGAATATATTTTCTTCAATTGGTGATTCTCAAACAATTATTCATCATTGATCATCATCAACATCAACATCAAAACCGGATTGATCATCACTAGTTCTCAAGAAAACTTTTACTTTCTCAAACTTCTTCATCAAAGTAAGTAGAGTTTTTATTTTGTAAAATTGTGCCAATCTTTTTGGGGGCTTTTGGAGATCAAGTTTGGGGGATATAATTCTTGGATTGAATTGTTCAATTTGGGATTGAATTGTTCAATTTGGGGTGGAAAAATTGCCAAACGAAGAGGTTGAAGGAGAAACTTTTATTGTGCACACCAAGTGTTTGATTTAATTCCACAACCAAAATTTTTCTATTTCTATGGCACCAAAGAGAGCAAGTCACCAAGGTGCTTCAAGCTCGCGCAATCCTCACCGCGCAAGACATGATCGAATATCCATTTCCTCAAGATCTCGCCGAGATGGAATTCATGAGAGATGTCATCCAAGAGCCTTGAATTTTGAAGCAATGTTTGACATCGCCGAACTATATGCTATTTTTCCCGAGAAACGATAGGGGATTTCTGACATCCGTCGTCTTTGGTTGGCTTCAATTTTTGTTCCATTATCTACTACTATCTACCCGAGGCTCGTTAAGGTCTTTTATCATAACTTAATGCCACAACCTGATGAGCGAGGTGTGCTTATTTCTTCAGTGGATGGAACGCGAGTTCAGGTTGATATGTCTTCAATTGCTATTGCCATGGGCTATCCTTATGAATGCCCGACTGATTTGACTAATATCTACACTCCTCTACCCGATGATTTGTCGGTGGGTAACTTGGTTGCATGTTTGTGTGCTAACCAATTCTCTGGGCCAAAGCGTAATGCACATTTATGGTTCCTTGATGTTATTTTGTACAAGAATATATGTCCCATAGGACATAAAATCGAGAAGCTTCAAGAGTTCCTTAGAGCTTTATATGCCATACATTTTGGGCGTTGGCTGTCATTCCCACAGATTGTCTAGGGCCAGATTGAAAATTTCTATTCCAAGGTTGTGGCTAAAGCACCGGACAGTGCAAGTGACTGGGAGTTTTCATTCCCTACTATCATTCATCAGTTGCTCATTGCATAGGGATATGTAGTCAATGAGGATGAGCTTGCTTTCATTATGGCACACATGACTAGAATTTGAACTGATCTCATATGCATCAAAGAGTCATAACTGCGCCAGGTGAAGTGTCTCGATTGGCTCAAGGAGGGGAACTTGTAGATATACCACCATCGGTGGAGGATCCAGAGGAGATAGAAGCAGAAGAGGATGTCTATACACAAGCTGGTGGCCATGATTATCATTATTTAGAGGGGTAGATTACTGGGTTGACCGCCCAGTTTGGCACCTTACAGACTGAGGTTTTCACACAGTTTGGAGTTATGTGAACAAAGATGGTGGATCACTTTCGTGAGACTCACCAGGATCAGCTAGAGATAAGGAGGATGCTGCGTGCATTGATACGCTAGGCGAACTTGGATCCAGATGCTCAGTCACCACCACATCCTTGACTGGAAGGTAACTCTCTTTTGTATTTTATTTTATTTTATTTTATTCTTAGTTTTTATTTTTATTTTTATTTTTAGTTTTATTTTTCTTTTCGTAGTTAGGATTCTTAGTTTCAATGAAAAAAAAAATTATTTTTAGGATTTTTCTATTTCATATTTATTTTCACCTATACTATTTCCCTTGGTCTTTGGGGTATAGTGATTTGTTTTCACAGGTTGTAACATCCAAGTTTGGGGGTGTGCTTTCATTTGCCTTCATCCACCTTGGTGTGCTTTATTTTCTTGCCCCTACTCTGGATTCCTGGTAACATCGTTCTTACTCTTCTCTATACTTTTATTGGGTATACATTGAGGACAATGTACAGTTTAAGTTTGGGGGTGAGGCGATGCCTATTTTTATGCTTTATTGCATTATGGGGGGAAATTTTTGTGAGAAATTCTTCTTGTTTTTGGATTTTTGTTTATTTTCTTTTCTTAGTTTGTTTTTTTATTTTCTTTTGTTTTGGTTTTAGATAAAATGTTTTGACATTATTTAAGGGATTAGTACCTTATGTAGGTGCTTAACTTGTAATTTTTTAGTATGTTTTAGATTTTTGGAAACTATGGTTTAAATTAAGTGGTTTTAATCATTGTTTGAATTGACATGTTTTGGGGTGATTAGTTTTAGTTTCCTTACATACATAGACACACTAGCATAGTCTTGTGGGGTATAAACTATGGCTTTGAGTTGTTGAGTTACATATGCTTGATATTAATTAGTATCTCTTGAGAATGAGTACCGATGATGTGCTTACTTGACTTCAATGAAAAAGAAAAAAAAAAGAGAAAAAAGAAAGAATATGTTGATAAGAAAATCAATTTGATCCTTTTCATGAGTAACCGTGCCTCTATGCCTCAGGAAGCACGGAGTGTTCGCATCAAAAATGAAAGGGTGAGAAAAGATGAGCATTGGTTGTCTTGATTTGTAGGCTGACTGATTCAAGTAATTAAGTTCTTTAGGGTATCTTAAAGCCTAATGCCCTAAAACCATCTGGTTTGGGAGTCACTGACTGAAAGCTTGCTACATGGATCTTTCAGAAAGCTTAATAGATTAAGACATTGCACAACCAATAAAGTAATGAAAAAAAATGAAAAAATATATAGAAAAGTCATGTATTCATGTTTGGAAAGTATGAGTTCAATAAGGGGAGTTAGGGAGTTGAAGGGATATGTGTCTTAATATATTCAGAGTTGAGTTATGCTACATGAGATGACTGCTAGTTCACTTTTCATGAGAGAGCTATAATTGGTTGCTTTGAGATATGTTGATGTGAATTATGTGTGGGGACCATTGATTTGAATTGTGGAATTTAAAATTTTGAAATTATTCTTGAATGCAAGTTTGTAACTATGTATTGTAATCTTCTTCTTGGATTAATGTTGAAACAGAATTTTGAATGTTTGTGGGTAACATTTTTGGAAACCCTCACGATACTATACTTGTCCACTAGGGGGAACCTAGGGTTTAAAGGCTTATTGCATATGCTAAATGCAATCGTTTCTCCTATGAAAGTGGAGTTGGGTAGTTTAGTTAGTATTTGTTAGTTTCTTTTGTTTTAGTTTTGTTTTATTCTAATGCTAAGGGACTAGCAATATGTAAGTTTGGGGGTGTGATCGGCGTTGAATGTTATGCATTCTAGCCTCTTAACTTATGTATTTTATTCTCTTAGTGATAGATTATTTTATGATTTTACTTTGTTTTAATATTTTCTGTATTTTCAGAGCCTTAATGATTATTTCAGTTAAAACCATGATTTTGAGTTTTTAAAGATGATATCCAAGATGGTTAGATGAAGCTTACATCAAAAGGATCCATTCAACTATTTTTTTTTAACTCAAATCAGCCCAAGGAAGAGGTCCAAGAGAATTACAGGTGCTTAAGAAGGTTTCGGCCCTAAAGCCCAATTTTGAACTTAATACAATCTTTATCCCATTTTGGAAAATAGACAAAAAGTGTTATTTTCGAGCCTCAAATTGACTTAATTTTCATAAAAGTTAAATGAAATTCAATTCTGCACACTTTTGTATTTTATGAAAATTCTGTGAATCGGACTTCTATAGGGTCAAAAGTTGAGCTGAGCATCAGCAAGAAAAACCCACTTGATTAGTGTTGCAAAAAAATCTAATTAATTCCTAATTGGATTAAGACTTTGGTGTATTCTCTTGAGGGCAATAAAGTGGCAAATTGAAGGCTGTTTGAGGGGAGATTAGAGTGCTTGGAGAGATCCTTTGGACAGAATTGAAGACATACTTTGCAGAGCTTCTGAGTGGAGAACCATTGGAGAATGAAGTCTTACGCATAATTCATGAAGATGATGCCTTCTTCCTCAACCGTTGAAACTTCTTCTTCTACCATGAGCGGCTAGTTCATCCACTAGGGTTTTGATGTAGCCCTAACTAAGCATCAATGGTTTGATTATTTTAATTATTGGGGACCTTTATATACATGCATAGATTGTGTAATTTAGAGGATTCTTATTATAGAATTGAGCAATAAAAGTCTTACAAATTCAATCTCAATGATTTCTTATCTTGTCTTAGATATTTGGTTGTTATTATTGAACTCAATCTCTCTTATTTTCTGTGATCATGAGAGCGATTATTACACAATGGTAATCACTGAATATATCACTATACGCTTTGATGGAGTATGCCTAGAGAAGATGGACCATACTGCACCTTAGATTAGAGTAGTTAGGCAGATGGCTCATGAAAATCGAAGATAGTCCATGACTTAACCTTAATCATATGTTATCTTCTTGACAGATGAAGGTGAGCTTGTAGCCACGGATACCACTTATGCATGATGTAATTCCCATAGTTAATTCAATTGACCATTGATTGTGGAGGTGAAGTCAATTATCCTAGACTTATCTCATATTATTTTCACTCTCTATTTCCTTTATTTTATTTTATTTTAATTTTTAATTAGTTTAAATATAAAAATTAGATTTCTTTTCTTTCTAAATTTAATTAGAATTAATTCTGTATACCAACTCATTCAGACCATAATCCTTGAGGTTCAACACCCCTTTTGATAGCCCTATTCTGCAAGAAATTTGTTCTATTACGAAGTGTGATAATTATAATTTGAGACGCACTCACATACGAATCACATATATACGTGTTGCTTACACGTTTTAAATTGTTAAGCATGATATGTTGATGTAATGCATTTTTTATAAAATTTGCATTGGGTTAGATGAATATGTGATTGATGAACGTGACATGTAGTGTAGCGGCATACATTCATGTAGGTCAGTGTCAGGTCGATGCCTAGGTGGGATGGGAAATTCCTACTGAGCTGTTGAGTTGCTCACCCCTTTTCCCCAAACTTTATACAGATAAGGCGTCTATGATGGACGGGACTTGAGCATCCAAGTGGAGGTCCTTCTAAGTTACGACTTTAATTTTGGATATTTTGTTTATGGCTATTCATACTAACTTGTGGCATGTCGACTTATGTTGTAGTTGTAGTTGTAGTCATAATTGAATTGCTATTATTTTTGGACCCTAAACATGTAAATCATATGATGGCTATATATATGGTAAAACCGTTATTATGTAATATACACTTTGGGACTTATTTGTGCATTTGTATGAGAATGGGAATGACTTGTGAATCAAAATGTAAGTTTAATGATGAGGAATGCTTGGATGAACGTATGATTATAGACTAAATGCATGATTTAGAACTTGATTATGGTAGTGTTACTTTCCATTTATGATTTGAATGTTGTGTGATGGATTCTTGGTCATTAGAATAAAGTTGGAGTGCTTGAGGGACCAAATGTCTAGTTGCAAGATTTTTTACAAAAGTGACATTCGAGGGGTATACGATGCATCGTAATCTCCATTACAATGCATCGAAACCCAGCGATGCATCGTAATACTTAAGATGATGCATCATAAATTTGGAGACGATTAGGATTGAATTCTATGGGATTTCATAACATGTTTCATAACATGTGCGATGCATCATATATTTCGATGCATCGTAAGTAGAAGGACGATCCATCGGAATGCCTTAAGAAAATCTGGGTTCAGACAAGGATAGAAAATAGAAGATTTTGCATCTTGTTATGATACATGTTGAATGCATCGTAATTGACAATGCATCGTTATATTGATTATAATGTATTGTAATCTAGGAGGGGATGGTTAGCAGATGAAAAAAGGTATGGGGGATATGTGTGGGGCCCATTGCGGTTGGTTGGGTCTGCATTGTACGCACATATGTACAGGCATGTGAATTATGCTTCCGCGATATTTGAGAGGTTGAAATAGTCTGTTAGGGTCTAATGGACGGACGTCACCACTGGTTCCCGGGAGTCAAATATTGGGGCATGACATACTGGTAACTTAATAATCCTAGTCGGGGTAACTTGCTTGTTGTTGAATTTAGTCTATGGTTCAGTAGTGGGCTTGATATATTATGGACCTAATCCCATTCTCAAAAACCCAAATGCTCAAAATGCTTGCACTGCTTCCCTCATCTACTAAAACCCCACACACTTCACAATTAGCCACAATGAAACTGATCACCAAAGGATCTTTGTGGGTGACTTGTATTCTCTTTATATCTTCATTAGTAAAAGCAATTGCCATCCTTAAGGATTTATTTATAAACAGAATGAACTTCTCATATCCTTTGAAATTTATGTGCCTGTCTTAACTGAATTCGTCCTACACCTTCATTCTCCTAACTAGACTCTAGACGACCATAGTTTGTGGTTATCACCCTTATAGTGGTGTGTTCAGCTACTTGTTTTAGAAGGGTGTTGATATTCATTTCATTTCACCCAATCATTCACCAAGAGGTAATCTGTGAGTTGCCACTATCATATCAGCGTCTCTACTTGTCTTCTGAGATTTTTGCAATTATTGGTCTTGTGGCCAAAGTTCTTATGATGCGCACAGTCTTAATTTTTATCTCCCTATTCGATCGATTGGTTCATAGGAGGAGGTGGTTAAAAAAGCCCTTTATTCTCTCGATAAAGTCGGGCGAGAGATGTCTTCAGTGGTGTTACGTTGTCTTCTGCCCTTTGTCTTTTCTCTGGTTCTCTAGATGTTGATGTTGCTCTAGTTGGTTTTGTCTTTCCAATCCTCTTCTTCGTTTATTCACCCACCGTGATTAGAGTAAAATGTTGTTTCTTGGCTCCAATAACTTCTTCTACTCTGAGGTGTTTTTGGCCTTGGAGATTCAAGTCTCCCATATCCTTCAGGATGCTTTTTACTAAGCATCTATGAAAATCTTCCTTTGGTAATATGGCTATTTTGAAGGCCTCAACTGCTGCCACTTGATCACAACGCTCGATCATTAACATCTCTAAGTTGAACCAAATCAAGAAAGCCTTGAATGTTTCTCCCCTAGATTGCCTCATGGTGAACAATGAGGAGATCATCCTTTTTTGCTCTCTATTTCCCACGTACTGAGCAACATATAACTCGCAAAGCCTAACAAAAATAGGAATTGAGTAGGGTGGTTGTTGCCTGAACTAAAGTAGCGCTGCCATTGAAAGACTAGCAAGAAAAACCTTGCACATCAATGGATCATTGTTTGCTTCTAAGGTCATCTTCTACTAGAATTGATATACATGTTTTACAGGATCAATTTTCCCATCAAAGGTCGTGAAGGTCAGCATGGAAAACCTCAACGGATTTTCGGCTTGCCTAATCTTATCTATGAAAGGAGACTCAATCATATAGGTGGTCATTCGGCCAGATCAGTAGGGTTCTTTGCCCATTCTCCCCTTAGAGCTTTAATCTCTATTTGCGTTTGCAACCTCAATTCAGGGTAATCAAGGTCTGGATTGTTCTGGTTAATCCTTGGCCACAGGTTGCTGATCATTTTTTCTTGCATGATTATCATTTTGTCCTCCTACTGATGGATGACTAGAATCTGTACTTTTATCGTTCATTCGTTCTGAGCCCCTTCTATTTTCTGATTAATGATTTATACTTTTATTAATCTCAATGTTTCTCACAGACGACGCCAAAGTATTGATACAAAAAATTGATCGACCAAGATTGATCAATCAATCTTTCGTCAACCTCACAAAATCTCTACAACAATCAATAAAAAGAACAAACAAGTGAGGGGAACAAAGCCAAACGATTCTCTCATTCTTTTATGTGTTTACATGGGGAGTCTTGTGATCCATTTATACAATCAACGAAGTAGCCCCTCCCTTAGGAATCAGGATTCTCCTTCCTATTCTATTTGAATTAAATCACTTCTTTCCATATCAGTTGGTCTCCATATTTAAGTTGGACTCGATTGGCTTTCTTTGATGGACTCAACCCATGAATGCTTTGGAGTGGACTGGGCCATTTACTTTGAGATTTTTTTCCTCTACAATAAATTATCAAAAGCAAGATGGAAAAAGCCCAAGAGTTGCAACATGATTCACATGTAAGTTTTAACCACTTGACCTCTTTCATATTAGGAATGACAAAGGCATTTCCATATAAAAAAGTAAAACCCATCCTGATCCAAAACTATTTATCAAAGGTTTCTCAGCCTTGAAATTTCTCCACCCCGTCCTGAGTAATTAATTTATTTTATTTTTTTAAAAAATAGAAGGGATGTGAGTTTTCCAAACGGAAAACTGAAATGTATTAGGGTTTTGGTTTCTTAGTTTATGAAAGGGTATTTTAGTAACTTTAGTATTATATTAAGCGATAAATGCAGATAAAAATAGGTATTTATGCACATCAGAGTTCAACCAAATGTATAATCATGTGCATTTCCAAACGTCCGATGAAGTGTAAGTTGCCATTAGAGAAACAATTAATGGGGATCTATTTATAGTTTGTTAGCTAGTATTTGGTAGGGGTTTCTATTAAATACGACAATTACTTGTAACGACTTATCCAGCGCATGATCATTGTGAGATGCAAAATTGAATTGCTTTAATATGTATGCATGCATAATAGAACCTTTAAACATCCTAGGAATTGAGACACCATGACATGGCAGGCAAAGTTATCAATGCAATATAGTCTAGTCCAGATTGAAATGAGATGATAATATATATATATATATATATATATATATATATATATATATGTTTGAGATGTTTTGTTGCAACTTGCCAAAAGCTTTGATTGATTAATTGTGGCATATTCGTTTAAAAATGTAAAACAAGTTCCATCCAAAAACGTTTAGAAAATGATTCTCGTATCCTATCTTTGCCTCCGTTGAAATGTCTCGGTCCCGCCCCCATTTAATAAATATTTTACTATTGAAAACTAATAGAAGCCATAAGATTTTATGTAATGGTAAACTGACATTTAATTAGGGTTTTGGAGTTTTAGTTTGTGAAAGGATATTTTAGTAATTTTAGTATTACATAGGGGTATTTAAGAAATTCACTGCCTTTTAGGTGATGTAGATTATTATTTTAATCATCAAGTATCACCCAAATTTAGAAAAAATAAATATGATTGGGAAAAGCGGTGACGAAGGTGTGGCGGCATGGAATGCGATGGTCTGGTGTTGTATTTTGCAATGTGTTTGACCAAATCATGTATTGCAGTTTTCTCAAGTCTGCACATAAAATAAGACACATAATTCATTCTTTTCTTTCCTTCCAATCAAATACAGGTTTCTCATGATCCATGTTAAAGAAAAGAAAATAAAATAAAATGGATGCAAAACATAGTGTGAAGCATTTCTCGATATTTCAAAACAATTCCAATTCCATGTCCAAGTCCTAGTTCTTGTCCTGCAATTGAATATAACAGGTGTAAAATGGGTCGCAACCTAGGCCGAACTAAAACAAAATTAGAACCACAACTCAACACTTTCCAATAATGTCAAGCCAAACTAAAACAAAATTAAAACTACAACTCAACAATTTCTAATAATGTCAAACATTAATTTTGCATAGTTTGAAACCATGGAGGAGAATGCTAATCAAATAATTGTTGTTATCAAGGCTGGCGGAGAATTTGTCTAGGAAAAGAGTTTTCTTACAGGGAGATAAAAATTTCCTCGGCCATCATGATAGGAAAATTACATGTTTATTCATGCAATGACTCCACCAGCCACTGGTAATTACTTCCCCCATATTCATGCCACACATTTGCATACACATTGGCACACACACATGTACCAATCACCGACACACATCACTGAAGCAATGAATTTGAGCCACCTCAATAATTTCTTCTATATATACTCGTACATTGTTCTTCCCACCTCACTATCTTCTATATCAAGAAAATATCATAGTACGCAAACACAGAGGAATTCCATGGATTTCCTTTCTTATCCCATCTCATTCACAGTAACAGCTTTAGCTGCATTTCTTGCAATCTCTCTAACCAAATTTGTTGTCCAAATATCATCAGAGAAGAAAAAGCGATATCACCCTGTTGTTGGCACAGTCTTCCATCAACTTCTACACTTTCAGAGGGTGCATGACTTCATCACTGAAGTTTCAAGCAAAAACACGACTTACAGATCTAATAGTATACACCTTTGTGATTAGTTATTACTACTGTAGTAACCCTTGTGAACCGGTGTGAGTGGGCCGGTGCGAAGACAATTACTGGGCTGAACTACCACACTGACAGGGTACAGGGTGTTCAATCCCACATCGCCTGGGTGTGAAAAAGGGGATGTGCTATATGTAGTATGTTATCTTCAAATGGTATGAGGCCTTTTGCGGTAAAATCCAAGAGTAAAATTGTGCGGGCTCAGACCCAAAGCGGACAATATCATACCATGTGTTGGAGCGGGGTATTACAGTTGGTATCAGAGCCTAAACCCAGCCGGAAGTGTGCCGACGAGGACGTTGGGCCTCGTAGGGGGGTGGATTGTAGTAACCCTTGTGAACGAGTGTGAGTGGACGGGTGCGAAGACAGACATTGGGCTGAGCTACCATACTGACAGAGTACAGGGTGCTCAATCCCATATCGTCTGGGTGTGAAAAAGGAGATGTGCTTATATGGTAGTATGTTCTCTTCAAATGGTATGAGGCCTTTTGGGGTAAAACCCAAGACCAAAACCGTGCGGGCTCAAGCCCAAAGCGGACAATATCATACCATGTGTTGGAGCGGGGTATTACAAGTTACAACTACTGCTTGAACAAAGGTGATCATACTCCTTGTTTTAATCTCATATGAACAGAGATGGCCACCTGAATTTTCCTTTTCATTCTTTTCTATTACATACTATCCCACCTTTTATATTTGACTTTTTAAATTATTTTTAATAGTTTCATCCCACGATAATTTGGGACGACCTCTCTGTCCCTTTCCTTTACATGCAGGCCGACTCGATACAATTGAAGACCTAAGGTGAACGCTTTATAGTACAACACCATAATCACCATGTCACTTTTACCACCATTTTTCTTTTTCTATTTTTTTTCTCCTTTTTTTCTTTTGTTAATTTACATTTACTACCACGCCACCATAGTTCCTTCAACTCCAAATAATTCTTACTCAAGTTACTTACACACATATATTTCATCACTCCCTCCACATATTTATACAAACTAACACATTAGAGCTCTCACTGCTGTCTACCCAAACACCACTATACTAAACAAATAATTATAAACACTAATTCACAAAAGCCACGTGCACATATAGACAATTAAAATAACGAAAATCATACACCACACTCGTTCAAAACCGATCTACCACTGGGACACTGTATCATATTTACATGCACTAGTGCTTTTTTTAACATTATGTAGAATAATGGAAAATATTTGAAATTATCACAATAACAAGTAGTAACACAAGTAAGGTTCGTGAGAGAGATAACTAAATATTTTTTGAATACAAGTAATTGTAACTTCAAATTTTTGGTGATTCTAATGATAATTTTTTTTGTCTCTCAAAATAAAGCTAAATTCAAGAAATTAATTTTTTCAATCAAATAAGTTGGATAGATTCTTAATTGTTTTTATTAAGTAAAAAGAACTTGCATGAATAGGGAAAAAATGTGAGAAGAACCTCCATGAACAGAAAAAAAAAAGTGACATATTTGAAAAAAATCTACATAAAAACTAGAATATACATTCAATCAAAAAATCTATAATGAGACTCACATAAGAAAGAAAGTCTAAAGTTACTAGGAAAGAAGAATTAATAATAGTACAAGGTGTCTTTCGACCTTAGGCGACCCCTTAACTCACCTAAGTGTTGAGTTCCTTTATTTCTATGGAAACTAATATTTCTCCTCTTACCGACGCATCTATAGGTCTTCGTTAGATGTGTCCATTCCATTTAAGTTTACTCTCTCTTATCTTTTCACTACTAAGTGTTAATGCTAATTTATTTCCCAGGTTTCATTAGTTACCCTATCTCTACCCATTATTCTATAAAATTTGTCTTTTAACTTATTTGTTAGTCCCACACAGTTTTGCTCTTAGGTTTTCCCCAAAAGGTCTCATACAATTTAGAGAGAACACACTACATATAAACACATCCATTTAGAGATAACACACTACATATAAACACATCCCCTTCTCCACAGCCGTCCTCATACTATTTGCGCACACTACATATAAGCACATCCCCTTCTCCACACCCAAGAAATGTTAGATTGAGCACCATGTAGCCTGTCAGTGTGGTAGCTCGTCCAGTGTCTCTAGCATTAGCCCACATCACACCCGCCCACAAGGGTCAATACAATCCACCCCCCATGAGGCCTTGGGCCCAACTCTGAGACCATTTGTAACAGCTCGCTCCACCATATGGTATGATACTGTCCACTTCGTGCCTAGCCCGCATGGTTTTGCTTTTGGATTTTCCCAAAAGGCCTCATTCTATTTGGAGAGAACACACTATATATAAGTACATCCCCTTCCCTACACCCAAGCAATGTGCGATTAAGCACCATGTGTAATACTCCTCTCCAACACATGGTATGATATTGTCCACTTTGGACCTGAGCTCGCACGGTTTTGCTCTTGGATTTTACCCCAAAAGGCCTCATACCATTTGAAGAGAATATACTACATATAAGCACATCCCCTTTTCTACACCCAGGCGATGTGGGATTGAGCACCCTGTACCCTGTCAATGTGGTAGCTTAGCCTAGTGTCTATCTTCGCACCCGTCCACTCACACCCGTCCACAAGGGTTACTACACCATGTAGCTTGCTAGTGTGGTAGCTCGCCCAGTATCTCTCGCACCATATAGTTTGCTAGTGTAGTAACTCGCCTCGTGTCTCTTGCAGTTGCCCACATCAGACCCGCCCACAAGGGTCATCACACCATTGCCATGATATCTTGTATTTCTGTTCATGATCAAGTCAAATCCAAGAATTCTATGTTGGGCTATCAAGAATAGGTGAGAAAAGAAAGGAAGAATTTGAATATTTGGATACCCAATCAAACCCAAGTTTTTTTGAGTTTGAGTGCTTGATTTTACCTTAATATTTTATTTTAATTTTTTTGTTCCAAATTTCAAGTTATTCAATATTGCATATGGGTTTTGAGTAATTCAACAAAATATCATTACTTGAACCAATTTTCTCCTCTTTCCTCAGCAGAATTCTCTTCAGGAACTGATTTAAATATTTTTAATTTGGTTTGAAAAGTGTATGGACTTGAACAATGGAAATCATACAAAATGGAATTTGCAAGATATTTGTATATGATATACATACCTTATCTAATTTTTCTAAAGAGGGTAAGAACTGAACTAAATCACATGGCAGAGCCTCATGATCATATTCACTCTTTAGGGCCAGCTGGACCCTTAGGCGACTTAGGCGGTTGCCTAATGCCCCAACCAATAGAAGGACTCCAAATTAGTTTATTTCCTTAATAAGAGTTACTAAAATTTTATTTTATTTATATTATTAGACTTCCTAAAATCTTTGTTTCATTGTAGTGATAAGCCTCAGCCAATGATAAAAATTTAATAATAGGTCAAATAATTTAATTCTGTCCAAAACTTCTTACTTCTATCCTTATCTCAAAACATCTCTTTTTTTTCTCTGTCACTCCTCATTTCATATTTTTTTATTTATGAATTGTTGAATATATACTTAACGGATAATTTTAAAAAATTAGGAAAGATAAAAATTTCCATCCTTCTTCTATTCACTTTTATCTTTTTTTTTCCTTATTCCTCATTTTTTCTCTTCTCTCATTACAACAATTTTTTGTTAGAATTAATAGTAAAATAAGAAGAAATTTAGGCGAAAAATCAAAAAATGAACAACCAAGTAATCTAAAAAAATTACCAGAAGATAATATAATAATGAAAAATAAATATATTTGATACTTAGATTCATAATCATAATCAAATGTGTGATACAAAATTCTTAGCAAATAACATGAAAAAAGAATGAAAGAAAGTGAACTAAGTAGAAAAAAAAAATGAAGATTTTATTCAAAAATCGTACTCTATTTCCACAAATATATATTTATGCACCAGAAAAATATCGTTAAAGATTAAGAGAATTATCAGTAGAAAAGGTCCAATTAAATATCATAATTTCAATAAGATTAATATTTATATAAATATTATTACCTAATATTTGATATTAAAATATTACATGTTAAAGGGTCACTCTTACATTTTTTGCCTAAGGCCTCAAATTATGTTGAGCTACCCCTGCTTTTAAATTGCTGCAACAAAATCTTGTAGGGAGGGTACCAACATAGCATCTTGAAGGATCTTCTAGACGATGGGATATTCACAGTGGACGGAGAAAAGTGGCGACAGCAGAGGAAGACATCAAGCTATGAGTACTCCACCAAGATCCTGATGGACTATAGCAGTGTAGTCTTCATGAACAATGCAGTAAAACTTGCCCAAGTAGTGTCTAAAGCTGTAACTTCCAATCAAATAATTGAAATCCAAGTAAGATTACAATTCATATAATGGAAGTGCATTAATTTATTCCATCTTGGTGAAGTTTTAGCTTGAATTTTGTTTCGGTGGATCCTATTAATTTGTCTCACCTGTTTTGTCTTGCGAGTTATGGTTCCCTGCTCTAGTCTATGTTAAAACCCACATTTAAGGTTGCTAGAGTTTGTGGTGTGGTTATGAGAGATCATTAATATTCAAAATCGACAGTGAGAGAGAGACAAAAGGTTAGAGGCTTGTGAACTTATAATCTCTATTTTTTTCGCATAGTAAAATTATTTTACCGATTTTCACCAACGTTGACTATATGCTGAACAACATATATCTTTGTGTATTGTGTTGTGCATGATTATTTTTGTGTTATTTATAGATTATGTTCTTGGTTTCCGTTTTTTCTGTTTATCCTAACATGTACATCTCATTTATACCAATCCTTTTGTTAAATTGGCAGGATTTATTTATGAAATTGACAGTGGATGCAGTATTCAAGGTTGTAGTGGGCCTAGAACTAGACAGCATGTGTGGGACAAATGAAGAAGGTGCCCGATTCTCCAATGCTTTTGATGAAGCAAGTACAATAACAACATACAGATTTGTTGATATATTCTGGAAAATCAAACGATTCTTAAACATTGGATCAGAAGCAAAAATGAGAGAGAGTATCAAAGTGATTGAGAGATACATATATAAACTTATCGAAAGCAAGACCGAAAAAGTCCAAGAGTTGAAACATGATTCACAAGTAAGTTTTCAACCCCTTGACTTCTTTCATATTAGGGATGACAATGGCATTCACGTTTAAAAAAAATTACAATCTAATGATCAAAAATGTTTAGAAAACCAAATTTACGATTCAAAATATTTATGTCTATTCTTTCTAAAATAAATCTTTCTATCTATGATTAAACAGTCATAATTCACCTACTAGATTCACACATAAATTCACATAGACATGCACATTTACTTACCCTCACACCTAAAATAACCTACACATGCACATCAATCTACCATCAGAGCTAAAATAACATTATATTTTTTATAGTGTCAGTAGCACAGACAATACACTAATGTGTGTGTATATATATATATATATGGTTGACATCGTTTTGTTGCAACTTGTCAATAGCTTTCATTCATTAATTGTGGTATTTTCGTTTAAAATCTATCTCCAACCAAAAACGTTTATCAAAGTCCTGCCCCAATTGCATGACTTTGATAAACGTGTGTGAGAATCTGGATGTCTAGACTTGGAAAAAATAATTTAACATCAATTGCATTCTACATAGCTTGTAGGATACTGATAGAAATTAAATGTTCGTCGAGTAATTAAGAATTTTTTATTTAAACATTTGAAAAAAGTTGAACTTGTATTTTTTATTATTTTTCTTTTTATTTGGTTTATCATTTATGTCGTTTGAACTTATCTAATTGCATATTCTTCTTTAGTTATGAACCACCAAGAAGAAGTTGGGATAGAAAAAGTAGAGGAAACATACATTCCTCAAGTTACACATGAGAAGAAACTAAGACAAAGATAGGAGTTCAAATCTTTAGATGATGTTTATGAATTTTATCATTAGTATGCATGAGAAGCAGGATTCAATGTACGAATAGATAAAAGTAAGAAAAAAAGAAGGGACCAGTGAAATATATTGGATACAATATGTTTGTTTTAAAGAAGGCGAAATAGATAAAACTTACGAAAGAAAAAAAGAGAATGAAATAGTGATGAATGAAAATAGGTGGTAACAAGAAATTAAAAAGAAGGCGAAGAATTGTACGTGAAGGCTGCAAAGCAAAGTTAACTGTAGTTAAATGTGAAGAAAATTATGTAGTCAGTCGTTTCGTTGAGGGACATAACCATCCACTTGCAACCCCTAGCAAAGTACACTTATTAAGGTCACATCGCTATATTTCGGATGTAAAGAGAAAATTGACTCAACAATTTGCAACTATAAATATGCCCGCCCCACATATCAACAGTTTGATATTTTAGAGACACAAGTAGGAGGAATTCAAAATTTTGGGTGTATAGAAAGTGATCTTTGAAACTATAAGTGTGATATGAGGGAAAAGCTCAAGGGTCATGATGCAGATATGTTGCATGAGTTCTTTTTATTAGACCAAGAATAGAATTTGGCTTTTTTTTTAGATTCACACTGATGAAAATAATAAAATCACTCGATGTTTTTGGTTGATCCACATGCAAGGGGGGCGTACAATTTTTTCAATGATGTGGTTGTGTTTGATACGACATACAATACAAATCGTTATAGTATGTTATTTGCTCCACTTAGAGTTGTCAACCACCATGGAAAGACATTCATTTTTGGATGTGCCTTTTTAAATGATGAGAATAGTAACTCATTCATTTGGTTATTTGAGACATGGCTCAAAGTAATGACAAAGGCTCCGCTAAATGTTATTATCACTGATCAAGACCTGGCAATGGCAATGGCTATATCTCAAACCCTTCCACATACCTTTCATAGATATTGTATCTGACACATATTGAGAATTTTTTTTAAAAAGTTAGACTCAATAGTGTTTCGAGATCATTATCATCTTTATAAGCATCTATATAAAAATTGGAGACAATAGAAGAATTTGAAGAAAGTTGAAAAATTGCATTGGAAAAAAAGTGTGAGCCGAATCCTTCATATGTATTAGATTGGACAGATCTTGAGGTAGAGGAGGACGTGACATATAAGGAGAGGCTAGTATAGATTTTGGACTCTAGGGAATAGGTGCTTCGGGGCAAGACCATTTCCTTTGGTAAAGATTCTTTGGATACATCATGGAGTCGAAGAGGCTACGTTAGAACAGGAGCAAGAAATTCATTCAAAATACCCTTAGTTGTTCACCATTTGAGGTATGTCTCTAATTTTGAGGATGAAATTCCTTGAAGTTGGGAAGTTATAGAGACTAGGACCAATTTATTCAGTTTGTATTTATTTCATCATAGTTTCCACAAATGTGTTTTGAATGATGGTTAACATTTCTAAAGTGTGGGAAACATGTTTGGGGACTTGTTTAGAGGTTCTGGAAAGTTTTGAGAGCGTTTGGGTAAAGTTTGACTTTTTGGGTCAACGGGGCCACGGGATGCAATTGAGGTGTGCCCGAAAATTCCAAAAAAAATTATGAAAAAAGTTTATTTTTGGTAGTAAACCAAATGAAATGTTTAAATAGTTAGTGAAGTGATTTTGAGTCCATAGGAATTTTTGGAACCGAAAACAGAGATCGGGAAGATACGTTAAGTGGCTTAGGGACATTTTGGTCTTTTTATTCCTAAAGTAATATAAATATCTAAGTTGCAGAGAATATCTCAGATTTATCTTGACCAAAGCTCAGGTCTCTCTTGTGAGTCTCCGAAGAAAGACAACACATAGGGCTTGACAAGGCTTCGAATTAAATCGAACAATCTCACATTTCGGTAAGGTTGACCTCAGTGGAATTCGAGGTAGGGGTGCATTTTCTTGCTTATACATCAATTCTAGGGTTTGAAGAGGTTGAGGATGAGTTAACATGTATGTGAGGGTTTGTAGGGGTTATGGTAGAGTGTTTAAACATTTTTCTTTGATCCTTATATGCTAACTAATTATATCTCATGATATTCAATGTATGGACCAAGTATGTGCTATATGTACAATTGAGAGTATGACTATTTATGTGCAACATTGTGTGCATATGAAATTTATTTGCAGGAATTGAATATATATGTGGCTACATATTGTTTGTGTAATGAGAATGTATGTTAGAAATGATTATAGCATGGATGAGCATTTGAAGAGCATAAAATGATATGCTTTATATTATATGTCTACATTGCATATATTAGAGGTTGTAGAAAATGGTACAAGGGATGTGCATGGGACTTAAAAATGGTTCAACCGTGTCACAAAAGTAGTACAGTCATCTACTAGGTATAACCCTCAGAGTGGTCTCATTATACCAAGGCTTTTAGCCTAGAATCAGAGTTTGCCCAAAACTAGTGAGTCTTAGAGTTATCCGCTCCATTTTTGAAAACCAACACATTGCAAAGGTTGTATGGTCTTTTAGAGTTTTCCCAATCATACGATTGCTAATAGAGAGGTCCAAGGTCACATGATCCTTGGAGTGGAGCATTCATGTTCATGTATCGGATTAGGACCAAGAGTGAGAGTATATGCGTATATACGTGTTGCTTACCTATTTTAAATTGCTAAGCATGATATGTTAATGTAATGTATTTTTTATAAAATTTGCATTGGGTTAGATGAATATGTGATTGATGAACGTGACATGTAGTGTAGCAGCATACATTCGTGTAAGTCAGTGTCAGGTCAATGCCTTAGTGGGATGGGGTATTCCTACTGAGCTGCTGAGTTGGTCACCCCTTTTCCCCAAACTTTATACATATAAGGTGTCTATGATGGACGGAACTTGAGCATCCAAGTGGAGTTCCTACTAAGTTATGACTTTGCTTTTGGATATTTTTCATATGGCTATCCATACCAACTTGTGGCATGTCGACTTATGTTGTAGTTGTAGTCATAATTGAATTGCTATTATTTTTGGATCTTAAACATGTAATTCATATGATGGCTATATATATGGTAAAACCATTATCATGTAATGTACACTTTGGGACTTATCTGTGCATTTGTATGAGAATGGGAATGACTTGTGGATCAAAATGTAAGTTTAATGATGAGGAATGCTTGGATGAACGTATGATTATAGACTAAATGTATGATTTAGAACTTGATTAGGGTAGTGTTACTTTCCATTTATGATTTGAATGTTGTGTGATGGATTCTTGGTCATTATAATAAAGTTGGAGTGTTTGAGGGACCAAATGTCTAGTTACAAGACTTTTTACAGAAGTGACATTCGAGGGGTATACGACGCATCGTAATCCCCATTACAATGCATCGAAACCCAGCGATGCATTGTAATACTTAAGACGATGCTTCATAAATTTGGAGAGGATTAGGATTGAATTCTATGGGATTTCATAACATGTTTCGTAATATGTGTGATGCATCATTTAATACGATGCATCGTTAGTAGAAGGACGATGCATCGTAATGCCTTAAGGAAATCTGGGTTTGGATAAGGATAGAAAATAGAAAATTTTGCATCTTGTTGCGATACATGTTAAATGCATCGTAATCTGGATTACAGTGTATCGTAATCTAGGAGAGGATGGTTAGTAGATGGAAAAAGGTATGGGGGGATATGTGTGGGGTCCATTGAGGTTGGTTGGGTCTGCATTGTATGCACATATGTACATGCATGTGAATTATGCTTTTGCGGTATTTGAGAGGTTGAAATAGTTTGTTAGGGTATAATGGACGGACGTTACCACCAGTTTTCAGGAGTGAAAAATTGGGGCATGACATACTGGTAACTTAATTATCCCAGTCGGGGTAACTTGCTTGTTGTTGAATTTAATCTATGATTCAGTAGTGGGCTAGATATATTATGGACCCAATCCCATTTGCTAGAAAACCCAAATGGTCAAAATGCTCGCACAGTTTCCCTCATATACTAAAACCCCACACACTTCACAATTAGCCACAATGAAACTGATCACCAAAGGATCTTCGTGGGGGACTTGTATTCTCTTTATATCTTCATTAGTAAAAGCAATTGCCACCCTTAAGGACTGATTTATAAACAGAATGAACTTCTCCTATCCTTTGAAATTTATGTGCTAGTCTTAACTGAATTTGTCTTACACTTTCATTCTCCTAACTAGACTCTAGACGACCATAGATTGTGGTGATCACCCTTATAGTGGTGTGTGCAGCTACTTGTTTTGAGGAGGCTGTTGATATTCATTTCATTTCACCCGATCAATCACCAAGAGGTAATCTGTGAGTTGCCACTATGATATCAACGTCTCTACTTGTCTTCTGAGATTTTTGCAATTATTGGTCTTGTGGCCAAAGTTCTTATAATGCGCACAGTGTTTATTTTTATTTCCTTATTCGATCGATTGGTTCATAGGAGGAGGTGGTTAAAAAAGCCCTTTATTCTCCAGATAAAGTCGGGCAAATGATGTCTTCAGTGGTGTTACGTTGTCTTCTACCCTTTGTCTTTTCTCTGGTTCTCCAGATGTTGATGTTGCCCTAGTTGGTTTTGTCTTTCCAATCCTCTTCTTCGTTTATTCACCCACCATGATTAGAGTCAAATGTTGTTTTGTGGTTCCAATAACTTCTTCTACTCTGAGGTGTTTTTGGCCTTGGAGATTCAAGTCTCCCATATCCTTTAGGACGCTTTTTACTAAGCATTTATGAAAATCTTCCTTTGGTAATATGGCAATTTTGAAGGCCTCAACTGCTGCCACTTGATCATAATGCTCGATCATTAACATCTCTAAGTTGAACCAAATCAGGAAAGCCTTGAATGTTTCTCCCCTAAATTACCTCATAGTGAACAATGAGGAGATCATCCTTTTTTGTTTTTTGTTTCCCACGTATTGAGCAACAAATAACTAGCAAAGCCTAGCAAAAATAGGAATTGAGCAGGGTGGTTGTTGCCTAAACAAAAGTAGCGCTGCCGTTGAAAGACTAGCAAGAAAAACCTTGCACATCAATGGATCATTGTTTGCTTCTAAGGTCATCTTCTACTAGAATTGATATACGTGTTCTATAGGATCAATTTTCCCATCAAAGGTCGTGAAGGTCAGCATGGAAAACCTCAACGGATTTTTGGCTTGCCTAATCTTATCTATAAAAGGAGACTCAATCATATAGGTGGTCATTACGGCCAGATTAGTAGGGTTCTGTGCCCATTCTCCCCTTAGAGCTTTAATCTCTATTTGCGTTTGCAACCTTAATTCAAGGTAATCAAGGTCTGGATTGTTCTGGTTAATCCTTGGCCACAGGTACTTTGCTGATCATTTTTTCTTGCATGATTATCATTTTGTCCTCCTACTGATGGATGACTATAATCTGCACCTTTATCGTTCATTCGTTATGAGCCCTTCTATTTTATGATTGATGTACCATTTCACGATGGTCCCGAACGTCTCATTGAAAAGCTTCGTTCTACTATATTAGAAACTGAACATTTGGGTGGATGGCTCGATCCTCTCCTTGGCTTGCATGGTCTACTCTTTGATTCCTAGGAGGTCTACTCAACTCTGCCACATCATAAATCTTTCTTCTATTATCAACCATGATTTCAACTTTCATTAATCTCAATGTTTCCCATAGACAACGCCAAAGTATTGACACAAAAAATTGATCGACCAAGATTGATCAATCAATCTTTCATCAACCTCACAAAATCTCTACAACAATCAATAAAAAGAACAAACAAGTGAGGGGAACAAAGCCAAACGATTCTCTCCTTCTTTTCTGTGTTTACATGGGGAGTCTTGTGCTCCTTTTGTACAATCAACGAAGTTGCCCCTCCCTAAAGAATCAGGATTCTCCTTCCTATTCTATTTGAATTAAATCACTTCTTTCCTTATCAGTTGGTCTCCATATTTAAGTTGGACTCGATTGGGTTTCTTTGATGGACTCAACCCGTGAATGTTTTGGAGTGGATTGGGCCATTTACTTTGAGATGTTTTTCCTCTACAATAAATTATCAAAAGCAAGATGGAAAAAAGTCCAAGAGTTGCAACATGATTCACATGTAAGTTTTAACCACTTGACCTCTTTTATATTAGGAATGATAATGGCATTTCCATATAAAAAAGTAAACCCATCCCGATCCAAAACTATTAATCAAAGGATTCTCAGCCATCGTTGAAATTTCTCCACCCCGTCCCGAGTAATAAATTTTTTTATTTTAAAAAAAAAAAATAGAAGGGATGTGAGTTTGCCAAATGGGAAACTGAAATGTATTTGGGGTTTGGTTTCTTAGTTTATGAAAGGGTATTTTAGTAACTTTAGTATTATATTAAGCGATAAATGCAGATAAAAATAGGTATATATGCACATCAGAGTTCAATCAAATGTACAGTCTTGTGCAGTTCCAAAAGTCCGATGAAGTTTAAGTTGCCATTAGAGAAACAGTTAATGGGGATTTATTTATAGTTTGTTTGCTAGTATTTGGTAGGTGTTTCTATTAAATATGACAATTACATGTAACGACTTATCCACCGCATGAACATAGTGAGATGCAAAATTGAATTGCATTAATATGTATGCATGCATAATAGAACCGTTAAACATCCTAGGAATTGAGACACCAGGACATGGCAGGCAAAGTTGTCAATGCAATATAGTCTAGTCCAGATTGAAATGAGATGATAATATATATATATATATATATATATATATATATATATATATATGGTTGACATGGTTTTGTTGCAACTTGTCAAAAGCTTTGATTCTTTAACTGTGGCATTTTCGTATAAAAATGTAAAACTCGTCCCATCCAAAAAAGTTTATCAAATGATCCATTGAAATGTCTCGGTCCCGCACCATTTGATAAATATTTTACTTTTGAAAAAAGTTTAACTTTAGTATTAGATAGGGGTATTTAAGAAATTCACTGCCTTTGAGGTGATGTAGATTATTTTAATCATCAAGTATCACTGCCCAAATTGAGAAAAAATAAATATGATTGGGAAAAGCGGTGACGAAGGTGTGGCGGCATGGAATGCGATGGTCTGGTGTTGTATTTCGCAATGTGTTTGACAAAATCATGTATTGCAGTTTTCTCAAGTCTGCACATAAAATAAGACACAGAATTCATTTTTTTCTTTCCTTCCAATCAAATACAGGTTTCTCATGATCCATGTAAAAGAAAAGAAAATAAAATAAAATAAAATGGATGCAAAACATAGCGTAAACATTCCTTGATATTTCATAACACTGAAAAGCTATGGAAAATCGGTCATCATATTCTTAGGGATTGTTCACAGTTGAATAAGAAAGGTCTCGCCATACGTTCAAGACTATGGGGAATTATTAGATGGTCCGGGACCGGTTGACATGCAAGCAAAAAATAAAAATAAAAAGGCTAAAACCTACAACGACAACTTTTTAGATGGTCCTAGAACTATTGGTCTCGGACTAATAAGTTGACATGCAAACAAAAAATTTTAAAAAATAACTAACACATTTACTTGTATGTCTACTTGTGATTGGTCAGAATCGTTGATTCAGGACCATTTAATAATTTTTTCGACTATCCAACCGTGGACATCCCACACATTTATTTTAATCATTACACATATTAGACCATTAAAGCTAAAATCTTGGGGAGAAAGTTGCTAATTCAAATCATTGTTGCAACATAGATTATCTATTGGTGCTTAAAAACAAAACAAAAATGATCAATTGGGATCACCAAATATCACTCATATGATGGGTGCTAAGGATATATCACTCATATGCAACACAGATGATCCATCCACCATCATAGTGTGATTGGTTTTATCCAATAACACCTGTTGCGGTTTGGTTTTTTTTTTTTCATCACCCAATACTCTCAATTTTATCGTGGAATATTTTACAAAAGTGAAAGTATAAACAACTTTGTGACAAAAAGTTAAAAAAGAAAGAAATGGTGCAACGACGGTCAATGGACGGCTGGCGACTGTCCTTAGCCTCGTGCACTCATATTGAGCAACTTTTAATTTTTTTGGTAAGTCACATTGAGAAACTTTGTATGTAAACCTTAAAAAATAATCGAGAAAACATATTTTTTTGTAGCGACAAATACTGTAAAAAGACACAACACAATCAAAATTTGATAGAAAAGAATAAATCACACGTCACACATGTATAAAAATTTTTGTAGTCGGCTTATCTCTATGTCCACGGTGAAGATCGACAAAAAATTTCACTATGTGAAGAAGAATTGGAGATTACAAGTCTCTCAAGCCCTTAATCCCAGTCCATCCTCTGTCTCTCTCTCTATTTCAACTTTCACTATTGTCTCTATAGAAGAATACAAACCCTAATACTATAAATTGGGTTACAATATAAAAAGACAATTCCAATTCCATGTCCAAGTCCTAGTTCTAGTTCTAGTCCTGCAATTGAATATAACAGGTCTAAAATGGGTCGCAACTTAGGCTGAACTAAAACAAAATTAGAACCACAACTCAACACTTTCTAACAATGTCAAGCCAAACTAAAACAAAATTAGAATCACAACTCAACACTCTCTAATAATGTCAAACATTAATTTTGCATAGTTGAAGCCATGGAGGAGAATGCTAATCAAATAATTGTTGTTATCAAGGCTGGCCGAGAATTTGTCTTGGAAGAGAGTTTTCTTACAGGGAGATGAAAACTTCCACGGCCATCATGCATACACAGTGGCACACACACATGTACCAGTCACCGACACACATCAGTGAACCAATGAATTTGAGCCACCTCAATAATTTCTTCAATATATACAATTTTCTTCCCACCTCACCATCTTCTATATCTCAAGTCCATTAACAAGAAATATCATAGTATACAAACACAAAGGAATTCCATGGATTTCCTTTCTTATCCCATCTCATTCACAGTAACAGCTTTAGCTGCAATTCTTGCAATCGGTCTAACCAAATTTGTTGTCCAAATATCATCAGAGAAGAAAAAGATATACCACCCTGTTGTTGGCACAGTCTTCCATCAACTTCTACACTTTCATAGGGTGCATGACTTCATGACTGAAGTTTCAAGCAAAAACACGACTTACAGATTGCTTCACCCCTTTCGGAACCGAATTTTCACTGTAGACCCTGCAATTGTTGAGTATATTCTCAAAACCAACTTCGCCAATTATGGCAAGGTAATATTCTATATCTAATAGTATACACCTTTGTGTATGGTTATTACCACTGCTTGAACAAAGGTCATCATCCTCTTTGTTTTAATCCCATATTAATAGAGATGGTTACTGAATTCTGCTTTTCATTATTTTCTATTACACACCATCTCACCTTTTAAATTTGACTTTTTAAATTATTTTTAATAGTTTCATCTCACGATGATTTGGGATGTCCTCTCTATCCCTTTCCTTTACATGCAGGGCGACTCGACACAATTGAAAACCTAAGGTGAACACTTTTAAGTTCAACACCAAAATCACCATGTCACTTTTACCACCATTTTTCTTTTTCTGTTTTTTTTTTCCCTTTTTTTCTTCTAGTAATTTACATTTACCACCAGGCCGCCATAGTTCCTTCAACTCCAAATAAATCTTACTCAAGTTACCTACACAGATATATTTCATCACTCCCTCCACATATTTATACAAACTAACACATTAGAGCTCTCACTACTGTCTACCCAAACACCACTATACTAAACAAATAATTATAAACACTAATTCACAAAAGCGACGTGCACATATAGACAATTAAAATAACAAAAATCATACACCACACTCGTTCAAAACTGATCAACCACTGGGACATTGTATCATAACTGTTTTTATTAAGTAAAAAGAACCTGTATGAATAGGGAAAAAATGTGAGAAGAACCTGCATGAACAGAAAGAAAAAAAAAGTGACATATTTTAAAAAGATCTACATAAAAATTGGAATATACATTCAATCAAAAAATCTATAATGAGACTCACATAAGAAAGAAAATCTAAAGTTACTAGGAAAGAAGAATTAGTAATAGTACATGGTGTCTTTCCCCAAACGGTACCTTAGGTGACCCCTTAAGTCGCCTAAGTGTTGAGTTCCTTTATTTCTATGGAAATTAATCTTTCTCTTCTTACCGACACATCTATAGGTCTTCATTAGATGTGTCCACACCATTTAAGTTTACTCTC
Organism: Cornus controversa; assembly: GCA_026545225.1. NCBI lineage: Eukaryota > Viridiplantae > Streptophyta > Magnoliopsida > Cornales > Cornaceae > Cornus > Cornus controversa. The sequence continues at coordinate 28,810,214 of CM048850.1, forward strand.
TCTTATCTTCTCACTACTAAGTGTTAATGCTAACTTATTCCTTAGGCTTTCATTAGTTACCCTATCTCTACAAATTTTTCTATAGAAATTGTCTTTTAACCTATTTGTTAGTCCTACACGATTTTGCTCTTAGGTTTTACCCAAAAGGCCTCATACAATTTAGGGAGAACACACTATATATAAACACACCCCCTTCTCTACACCCGGCCTGATACCATTTGGAGATAACACACTACATATAAGCACATCCCCTTCTCCACACCCAGGCAATGTCGGATTGAGCACCCTATAGCCTGCTATTGTGGTAGCTCGTCTAATGTCTCTCGCATCCGCCCACAATACACCCGCCCACAAGGGTCACCACAATCCACCCCCTATAAGGCCATGGGTCCATCTCTGATACCATTTGTAATAACTCACTCCACCATATTGTATAATATTATCCGCTTTAGGCCTAGCCCGCATGGTTTTGCCCTTGAATTTTATCCCAAAAGGCCTCATACCATTTGGAGAGAACACACTACATATAAGCACACATTCTTCTCCACACCCAAACGATATGGGATTAATCACTATGTAGATTGCTGGTCTGGTACCTTGTCCAGTGTCTCTCACACGCTGTAGTTTGCTAGTGTAGTAGCTCGCCTAGTGTCTCTCACACCCGCCCACAAGGGTCACCACACCATTGCCATGATATCTTGTATTTCTATTCATGATCAAGTCAAATCCAAGAATTCTGTGTTGGGCTATCAAGAATTAGTGAGAAAAGAAGGGAAGAATTTGAATATTTGGATACCCAATAAAACCCAAGTTTTTTTGAGTTTGAGTGCTTGATTTTACCTTAATATTTTATTGTAATTTTTTTGTTCCAAATTTCAAGTTATTCAATATTGCATATGGGTTTTGAGTAATTCAACAAAATATCATTACTTGAACCAATTTCCACCTCTTTCCTCAGGAACTGATTTGAATTTTTTTAATTTGGTTTTAAAAGTGTATGGACTTGAATAATGAAAATCACACAAAATGGAATTTGCAAGATATTTGTATTTGATATACATACCTTATATGATTTTTCTAAAGAGGGTAAGAACTGAACTGAATTACATGGCAGAGCCTCATGATCATATTCACTCTTCAGGCCCGGCTGTACCCTTAGGTGACTTAGACGGTTGCCTAATGCCCCAACCAATAGAAGGCCTCCAAATTAGTTTATTTCCTTAATAAGAGTTCCTAAAATTTTATTCTTTTAATATCGTTAGACTTCCTAAAATCTTTGTTTCATTGTAGTGATATGCCTCAGCCAATGATAAAAATTTAATAATAGGCCAAATAATTTAATTCATTCTAAAACTTCTTACTTTTATCCTTATCTCAAAATATTTCTCTTTTTTTTCTCTGTCACTCCTCATTTCATGTTTTTTTATTTATGAATTGTTCAATATATACTTAACTGATAATTTTAAAAAATTAGGAATTATAAAATATCCCATCTTCTTCTATTCACTTTTATCTTTTTTTTCTTATTCCTAATTTTTTCTCTTCTCTCATTACAACAATTTTTTGTTATAATTAATAGTAAAATAACAAGATATTTAGGTAAAAAATCAATAAATGAACAACCAAGTCATCTAAAAGAATTACTAGAAGATAATACAATAATGAAAAATAAATATATTTGCTACTTAGATTCATAATGATAATCAAATGTGTGATAGGAAAATTCTTTGCAAATAACATGAAAGAAAAATGAAAGAAATTGAATTAAGTAAAAAAAAAATGAAGATTTTATTCAAAAGTCATATTCTATTTCCACAAATATATATCTATGCACCAGAAAAATATCGCTAAAGATTAAGAGAATTATCAGTAGAAAATGGTCCAATTAAATATAATTATTTCAATAAGAATAATACTTATATAAATAATATTAACTAATACTTGATATTAAAATATTACATGTTAAAGGGTCGCTCTTATATTTTTCCCCTAAGGCCTCAAATTATGTTGAACTACCCCTGCTTTTAAATTGGTGCGTCAAAATCTTGTAGGGATGGTACCAACATTGCATCTTGAAGGATCTTCTAGGTGATGGGATATTCACAGTGGACGGAGAAAAGTGGCGACACCAAAGGAAGACATCAAGCTATGAGTTCTCCAGCAAGATCCTGAGGGACTATAGCAGTGTAGTCTTCATAAACAATGCAGTAAAACTTGCCCGGGTAGTGTCTAAAGCTGCAACTTCCAATCAAACAATTGAAATCCAAGTAAGATGATATCAATTCATATAATGGAAGTGTATTAATTTATTCCATCTTGGTGAAGTTTTGGCTCGAATTTTGTTTCGGTTGATCCAATTAATTTGTCTCACCTGTTTTGTCTTGCGAGTAGTAATTCCCTGTTCTAGTCTATGTTATAACCCACATTTAAGGGTGCTAGAGTTTGTGGTGTGGTTATGAGAGATCATTAATATTCGAAATCGACAATGGGAGAGAGACAAAAAGTTGGAGGCTTGTGAACTTATAATCTCTATTTTTTTCGCATAGTAAAATCATTTAACCGATTTTCACCAACGTTGACTATATGCCGAACAACATATATCTTTGTGTATTGTGTTGTGCATGATTATTTTTGTGTTATTTATAGATTATGTTCTTGGTTTTAGTTTTGTGCTGTTTATCCTAACATGTACATCTCATTTATACCAACCCTTTTGTTAAATTGGCAGGATTTATTTATGAAATCGACAATGGATGCAGTATTCAAGGTTGTACTGGGCATAGAACTAGACAGCATGTGTGGGACAAATGAAGAAGGTGCCCAATTCTCCAATGCTTTTGATGAAGCAAGTACAATAACAACATACAGATTTCTTGATATATTCTGGAAAATCAAACGATTCTTAAACATTGGATCAGAAGCAAAAATGAGAGAGAGTATCAAAGTGATTGAGAGATACATATATAAACTTATCGAAAGCAAGACTGAAAAAGTCCAAGAGTTGAAACATGATTCAAAAGTAAGTTTTTAACCCCTTGACCTCTTTCATATTGGGGATGACAATGGCATTCCCGTTTTAAAAAAATTTGTTTAAAAAACCAAATTTAAGATTCAAAATATTTATGTCTATTCTTTCTAAAATAAATCTCTCTATCTACGATTAGACGGTCATGATTCACCTACTAATTTCACACCTAAATTCACATACAGATGCACATTTACCTACCCACACACCTAAAATAACTTACACATGCACATCCACCTACCCTCATAGCTAAAATAAAATCATATTTTTTATAGTGTTAGAGGCACGAACAATACACTAATATGTGTGTATATATATATATATGGTTGAGATCGTTTTGTTGCAACTTGTCAATAGCTTTCATTCATTAATTGTGGTATTTTCGTTTAAAATCCGTCTCCATCCAAAAATGTTTATCAAAGTCCTGCCCCATTTAATATATGATTTACTTTTAAAAAATAATAGAAGTGATATAAGTTTATGACATGGCAAAGTGACAATAAATTAGAGTTTTATGAAAGGGTATTTTAGTAACTTTAGTATTTGATAGGGGCATTTAAGAAATTGTGCAATTTAAACACCACCGAACTATCATTCAATAGGAGTACCTGTACGTGTATAACACGCAATGTGAGTCTTATCATGCGTGTATAATACGTAAGATTTAAATTTGCCTGATATATTTACACCAAGGGTATTTTTTATATTCTCGTTCAGTAGGGGCTGGGCAGGAAGCTGTTGGAGCCTTTTATTTATTTGTCTCCTTAACACCGTAATTTCTGATGCAATTTCTAATTGACGTACAACAAAATTAACATATGAATGGCAGATGAAAAAGGGCGACCTCTTGTCAAGGCTTCTGGAATTGAATGAGACAGATCCAAAGTATTTAAAAGATATTATACTCAGTTTCATAATTGCTGGAAAGGACACAACAGCTGTCACTCTTTCCTGGTTCTTTTACATGATGTGCAAGCATCCACTCATTCAGGAAAAAATTGCACTAGAAGTTAGGGAAGCAATACAAATTGATGAAAATTCAAGCTTTGAAGAGCTAGCAAATGGTATCACCGAAGAAGCCCTCCACAAAATGCAGTATCTCCATTCAGTTTTGACTGAGACAATCAGGCTCTATCCTGCAGTTCCATTGGTAACCCATTGTACAACAAGACACACACACACACACACGCACTGCATAATAACACCTTGATCACTATTATTTATTCACAATTAGGCTGTCACAGGATGTGAAGGCTTGTTTTTCGGACGACACATTGCCAGATGGATTCAGTGTGAGGAAAGGGGATTTGATATGTTACCAACCTTATGCCATGGGCAGGATGAAATCTCTATGGGGTGATGATGCAGAGCAATTCCGGCCAGAGAGATGGCTCAATGAAGATGGTGTTTTCCAGCCAGAAAGCCCTTTTAAACTCACTGCCTTTCAGGTGATGTACACTATTTTAATCACCAAGTATCACCCACATTGAAAAAAAAAATGTAATTTTAATTAAATTCCTAACTCTTCCACTGAAAATGCAAATTAAATAATTCTTGTTACCTAGGCGGGCCCGAGAATTTGTCTTGGAAAAGAGTTTGCTTACATGGAGATGAAGATTTTCTCGGCCATGTTGATAGGTAGCTTCACATTCAAGCTGAATGATGAACAGAGACCTGTTAATTACAAGACTATGCTTACTCTCCAGATTGATGGGGGTCTCCATCTTTGTGCCTCCAGCAGACGGGGCATTCAAGTCCTGTAGATGCCTAGACATCTCTCACGCATCAATAATATCACTTCTATGGTTTTAGTCTGGAGAAGCAATATTAGATTATACTTTCAAGTGTGTGCAAGTAAAGTTCCATTGTTTCATTGGAAGATGAAGCCAAGAAACTGAAGCTGAATGTTATTCAGTGAAGCTACATATATCTGTGGTTGTAATATTGATCGGATGTAGTTTCCAAAAAAAAAAAATATATTGATCAGATGTATAATTCGAATTATAAAATGAACTTCTTGAAATGTAACCTACATTCAAGGCAAATTATAAAATGAACTTCTTGAAATGTAACCCACATTCAAGACAAATAAAATTACAGTGCATGCAAAAGGAGTACGGCTGCAAACAAATTGAACCAACTTGATTCAAAGTGATGACAAGCTTAGAATCTTGAACTTGTGCTCAGTTTGGGTTAATCGTGAGCAAGCTCAAGTCTACTAGTGGGTTCATTAATGAGAAAATTTTAAAAATCACTGGTCAATTATTGATATTTATCAATCTGTTAATTTTTTTAAAATATTTGAGTTGACTACTAGGTTCTTCAAACTAATTACAAAACTACTCACTTTCAGACTTTTTCTGAAATAAAAATGTCCATTTGCACGGTTTCATCCAATTATCTAATTACCCTCTACTACAAAATTTACAAAAATGCCTCCAACCTACCAAATATTTTCTTTTTTTTGAAATTATGTTGCACCAGTGCAACAATTATTGCATCGGTTCAATATGGCTCTGGAGCACCGGTGCAACAATTATTGCACCAATGCATTATGATTCTCTAGATTATTTTCCGAGACTTATTGCAAGATTTCAAGCACTGGTGCAACATGTTTTTTTTTTTTTTTTCCGTGGGAATTATGGGTGGTTTTAACTACTTTGTCATAGAGAAAGACTTTGGCAATTTTAGATTCCTATCTGCTTAACTAACCATCAAACTTGACATTTTTTACTTCCTACACTACCAAAGCAACTTTGAAAATTATATTCATTTTGATCTATAATGATTGAGATCATTATGCATATCTATCATGTTATAATTGAAAGGGTAGTAATACAATTGATACATGTGTAAGGACATCAAAACAAGCATAATCTTTCTTCTTAACACACTCAGCTAACACTTCTACTAACTACTTTGTCATAGAGAGAGACTTAGGCAATTTTAGTTTCCTATCTGCTTAACTAACCATCAAATTTGACATTTTTGACACCCCCTAATTTTCGTGCATAAATTGGTCAAACTTATACACAAAAATTAGAAAATGCCAACACATGATAATAAACAATCATATAATACAAGATACAAGAAAGAAGGAATTTAATAGCAGAAAGAAAATCTAAAAAATAATAAATCATGAACCATAAATCTCCCTAACTATTTCCTAATTTAAGTTGGAGTATATACCAACATCTTCAATTAAATACAACTCGAGAATCCAGTAAACCAAGGACCCCTAATCCAAATCCATAAATCAATGTTTACAAAATCATAAAATATCTAATAATCAAAGATAGAGTCCCTACAATGAACAACTAGAATAGACTGTAGACACGTGAATTTAAGAAGAATCCCAAACTCAACTCTATGGCTGGAACATCCTATAACCTAAAATATTAACAAAGAATGGGTTAACACTACAAGAAATTTAGCTTTTAACAACAGACTTTTTACGGCGGGCCCGCATAGCCCGCCATAGAAAGTCACTTTCTACGGCGGGCCCGTGTAGCCCGTGGTGAAAATAAGTTTTTACGACGGGCCCAAAAAGCCAGTCTTAGAAAATACTTTCTATGACGGTGATATGCTGCCTGCCTTTGAAAATGAATTTCCACCATGGGCTAGAACCGCAATGAAAAATTTTGTAACTATCACGTGTAGTAACCCTTGTGGACGGGTGTGAGTGGGCGGGTGCAAAGACAGACACTGGGCTGAGCTACCACACTGACAGGGTATAGGGTGCTCAATCCCACATTGCCTGGGTGTGGAAAAAGGGATGTGCTTATATGTGGTATGTTCTCTTCAAATGGTATGAGGCCTTTTGGGGTAAAACCCAAGAGCAAAACCGTGCGGGCTCAGGCCCAAAGTGGACAATATCATACCATGTGTTGGAGCGGGGTATTACAGTTGGTATCAGAGCCTGAACCCAGCCGGAAGTAGTGTGCCAACGAGGACGTCGGGCCTCGTAGGGGGGTGAATTGTAGTAACCCTTGTGGACGGGTGTGAGTGGGCGGGTGCAAAGACAGACACTGGGCTGAGCTACCACACTGACAGGGTACAGGGTGCTCAATCCCACATCGCCTGGGTGTGGAAAAAGGGATATGCTTATATGTGGTATGTTCTCTTCAAATGGTATGAGGCCTTTTGGGGTAAAACCCAAGAGCAAAACCGTGCGGGCTCAGGCCCAAAGCGGACAATATCATACCATGTGTTGGAGCGGGGTATTACATCACGGGCTAAGCCCGTTATTGAAGGTCTTATTTTTTAAAAAAAATGAATTTATTTTCACGTTGTATTTTTGTTAGGAGAATTAACTTCCCGCGGTTACCAAACACAGTATTATTCCCAAATTCTCTTTCTCTCTCCCCTTTCGTCCAATGGAAAATCAAGCTAAGGGAAGCCCTAACCCAAATACAACATTCATCAGTTGTGGAACCCGAATGTCTAACCCTTGAATCTCAATCAAACTGTAACATTCTCTATCCGTTCATCCAATCGATGTCATCCTTTAGCTCCACTGAAGCAAGTTCAGTCTCTATTTGTCAAAATCCCCAATTTCTCTCCATCTATCGAAGCAATTGAAACCATCGTCTGATAAGGAAGCCCTAACCCAAACACAACATTCAGGTTTGGAACCTAAATGTCTAACCCTCGTATCTTAGCCAAACCCTAACCTTCTTTGTCCCTTCATCCAATCGACGTCATTCTTTAGCTCCACTGCAGTAACCTGCAATATTGCCATCTGAGACAGTTTTGGTTGGTCGAGTTCTAGTGAAGTCCATAGAGAAACAGAGACATTTTAAAGATGCTTCCAACCTCATAGGAACTTTGGTATTTGTTATGACTACTTTTGTCTAGTGATCTTCAATTTGGTTGTTTGTATTATTTTATTTTAGGATCTAACTTAGCAGCTGGCGGCCTTCATTTCTTATAGGGGCTTTCTCATAATTATGTAAAACTTCCTCCAAAAAGCAAATTGGAGTTACATATATATTCCAACATTTTGTTGTACTGTCTTCAGCATTGTTACGGCGCTGAATTTCCAATTAGTGGGGGTACTGTTGCACAGGTAACACCCTTTCCCTCACATTTCTCCTCTTTTTATGAGCACCTCTATGTCCATTTGAACGTTATATTTATATACAGCTTTAGGGTGTATGTTGTTGTACTGCTTTAAGTGAATTTTCTTATGAGGAAACATATCAAAATACTGCTATGTGTGTGTGTGTGTGTGAAAGAGAGAGAGATTGATAGAGAGAGAGTGAGCTCTGGCTGTGTCTCTGTTTTGGGGTGCTGCTGGTTTTTTGGAGGTAGCCATACTGGTCTTCTTAGTGATCCCTTGTTGGTAGTATTTTGGGGAGGCCTTCTATGTCTCATTCCCTGTGTCTATTTCAGTAGTTTGGCCTTGTTGACCTTTATTTTTGGTTTGGATATTGGGCTGGGTTACATTTATTTTGTTTAGTTTGTAGTACAATTCCAGTCTTTTTGCTCTGTGATAAGAACACAGAGTTTCTAGTCCTTCCATGTGTATAGATTTGTTTCCTTTACAGAGTTTTAACTTGCACCCAAAAAAAAAATCAGAAATCAGAATTCCCAAGCACAAGGCAATCCACACTAAGAATTAATGGAGGAAGTTTATAGAAAAATAAAACTGTTGAATCTTTTTGAAGTCAACAGAAACTCATTTGTTATTCATGTCATAAAGGCTGAAGATCTAACTCATCCTTGGATAAATCATCACATACAGTTTTGTACACCCCAAACAAAAGCAAGTAATAAATAAAAATGTAGGAAATAGAAACAAAACTTCAGTACCAAATGTTTTTGGTGATCCACTAAATGGCCACTTCTCTCCTTTGAACTACTTCTTTGATAGAAGTGTCTAATCTCACTGTATCTAAGTAGAGACTGGTATTTTTCTTCCTTGTTTCTTCCATTGAAACACAGTAGATAGCTCAATCCATCAGCATCTGGTCACTCCTAATCAGCACAAAAATTATCTTCTTATTGTGCTTTAACAAACATTACAATGGCTTCTGAATGAGAGCCTAGAAGTCTCCAAAGAGGGAGGCATAAAGATATATGTGTGGTTTCACTTTAAGGAAAACTAATCACTACTACAAATAGATTTGCTTTTGCACTAGGAGTTTGTTTGTAGCAATCTGTTTCAGGAATCATAGATCTTACTGATCATATATATCAATTGAATCTGTAAGTCTTATTTGTGTAATCAAGCCCGAGGCTAAAGCTTAAAATCATTTTTAATGGCATTAGGTTATTTATGGTAGTTCCACAAAATGCTCTTGAATATAATTCAATTAGTTGTCAGCCTAAACATGACCATGCACTGTTCAGAGATAGTTATAATTCTTAGCTAGAGCTTGGCTCTTAATTAATCATTTCTCTATGATTACCTTTCTAAGTTTCTATCTCCTTGCACTGCTAACTTTTCTCAAACTTCTTGCAGTTGTAGTTTAATATTTTGTTGATTAAGGGCTTTCTTTTGATTCTTTTACTCCATTAAAGTTCTCAACAACTACTTATATAGTTTGCCTTCATCTTCTTTGGAAAATGCTAGATGTTGTTCAAATTAGTTCTCTGCACAATTTGATTTTTTTTATTTATAAAAACCATAATCGATGAAATCACTACAGAAACAAGGTATCAAGCAAGCTCAGAGAGACACCATACATGACAGAAACACAAAGGGCAACAGAAACAACCACCCAATACAATCTTGGGAAGCCACAAGTACTTGAAACACAATTAAAAGAAAAATCTGCAAGTCGTCCCGGACATTATGCAATGTCAAGTATAAGCTGGTACAATAACATGGAAGGCAGCTTGAAATTGGCTGGTGGTTGATTGAGATGAGGAGAGAGAAGGTTTAGGTATATGGGGAATGGTTGGGATGGTAGGAAATATGAACTTAGACAGGTCAGGGAGATCTAGTATATGTAGATGAGGCAGTTAAGGAATTTTTGGAAAGTTAGGAAATGGGAATTCCACCTTGGGCAATGATGGTAGCTCAGGCTCAGGTAAAGTTGGGAGATCTGGAAATGATGGCAATTCAGGCTTAGGAAGCTCAGGCAATGTTACCTCTAGCAAGTGTCGTGCCTCTGCCACGATTGTGTTACCGGTCATTGATGACAAGGTGATGATCAGCAACGTTAAGACAAAGGATGGGTACTGGTGAGAAGTGTAAGCCATGTTTGGTGCCTTGGTAGAAGTAGCTCTTGCAATGGCTGTAGATTTACTTATGCATATATGGTTTTCATTTGTATGGCTTTTATAGATGATGGATGTGGAGAATAGGAGGTAAAGAAGTTGGGTTGGTGGGAAGATTGGAGTCTTGTTAGTTCAACTTCTCATCTGCATCAATTGCAGACTTATCAAGAAAACTAGCTAGTCATTATTATTATTTTTGTCTTTTTTCAATTTACTATAAGAATAATCTATTATGCTTTATGATATCCTTACTTTGTATATAGTCTATATCAAATTATTTTTCATCTACCAGGAATGGGATGACAAGTACTAAAAAAATGTGCACATACAAACTGTCAATGTTTACGAATTTCATCCAATCCATTGCTTAACCTATCTTTTTGCACAAATATCAATAGTCTTGTTTCACTCTTGTGAATCTATCAAAAATCCAAATTTAAGTTAGCAAAAACAAAAACTTCTCTCCAATACAATATAGGACCAGAATTCACCAATGGTGTGAGAAATATGCTCCCTTAGTAGGGAAAATGGATTTTCAAACCCCACAAAAGCTTCTAAAATTCAAACCCACTCACCAATTTGATACGTTGTAAACAGTACTGATCAATGGCCATGCTAATCTTGATATCTATACCTTATCTTGTTTGTGTTGCCTATTAATTGTGAATGTGAATAGCTTATTCTAAATAGAGTTCCATTTGTAACTTAAAATAGAAGTCCAAATTAAACTTGAACATAACACCTAATTTGTGGTCACAACAACAAAAGGTACATGAATTGGCCATACATAAAGTTGCAAATTGAGTTTTCAACTATTTCTGTGTATGCATCAAATCCTCTGGAACACAAAGGGCCTGTTTGGATAGGTGTTTTGATATTAGTTTTTGTTCTAACAAATAACATAACATGTGTTATGTTATATTAGTGTTTTGAATATTAATTGATAACGCGTTTGGTAACATTGTTGTGTTTCATAATTTATAAAATCAGAAAATGCATAACATGTTTGGTATCGTTAATGTGCTTACAAAATTTTGATATCTAAACACTGAAAATACGTTGGCAGGTCAAACTGTTGCCAAAAAAATTATTCAAAGCAACAACCCCTCTTGTCCTTGATCCTAAGATCTATCCCCCTTGTTCCATCGATTAATCTTTTTCTTGGATCTAACTTCGAAAGACCACCCAAATTTCTAAAATTATCTTACTAGAGCCTGAAAAGATCACCTTAAAACATCTAGAGCAAGCATGGAATGCATCAACTGGATTAAGATGTATTATAGACATGTGCAACATAGCAACATTATTATTATAGCATATGATGGATATAAAAGAGACACCCTAAGGGAAGTAAAGAAACAAATTGAGAAATGACCAACATCAATCAACATATAGTTTCCTCCTAGGTTGGTCATGGATTCATAACACAGGGCCGACCAACCCAGCTTACACCAAAGAATCAAATTCAGTGTCAAAATCCATTAATATGATTCCATTGTACCATTTGATATCTTTGTTGTTTTAGTGTTAAAATTTAGAGGTTTAATTTCACCTTGACCACAATAGAAAGAGTTGACATTATATATCACAAGTAATTACACACGCACACAGTTTACATTACATAACAAAGTGCACAATAACTTTAATCTTAGTAATGAATGCAAGCAACATGTATGCTGAGCACAATTTTTCTGATACACAAGACATCAACAAATCCATACATGTATTCCTAGCAAATTAGCCTGAATTTTGCACAAAAGAAACATTCAGAAAAGGCACTAAGCCACTTATTCAGTACATAGTTCTAATCACCCGCCACAAAATTTTCTACTGGGGCTGCAAGAAAATAAAGAGAAATTTCAGAGTTAGCACTTTAACATGAGCTTTCTAGAGCAAAGAAAATCTGAAGATTTTATTTTTATTTAGAGCCATTACCAAAAACTGGTGCTTGTAATGATCAATAAGCAGTTTGGGATCAGCTTTTGTGTGCTTGTAAGCATCAACATTGTTCATTTCCTGTAGATATCACGAAAGAATCCTAATTAAAGTATTTATAAAATAGGAAAATCACCCAAATAATTACAAAATTACAAATTATGCTTCCTTTTCCTATAACACAATAAAACAAAGCAAAGACCAACATGATTTAATATTTTTTTACTATTATCAATGATATGCAGGTGAAGAAGATGAGTTATAGACTGGTAACATAGCATATAACATCCTAAAAGGGTTAAAAATAACATTAAATGGAAAACTGTATGTGATGAAGTAATCATATATTTCTTAAGAAGAAACTAAGCTAGTGAATCTTTCTTAGAGAATCATTCTCATGCTATACAACATACTCAATCTTTAGGCTGAAAATTTGCGGATGAAATCATAGATGTGTTTGTTGGTCTCTCGAGGATTTTCTTGGTGGATGAAATGTGCCACACCTTCCATTACAATTACATCCTGCAAAAAATATCACCATTATGATCACACAAAAAATTATAAATCTAAAAAGAGAAAAGAATAATCAAAACCCAAAAGATTACATCTTACTATCATTTCATGATTAGTTATATATGTATTCAACTATTCAAGTAGGTGTGAAGGATGAGCTTGAGTTCCATCACTTCCATTTCTTACACCAGCTTGTTATCATCTCACTTGTAGCATTTCAATGAAGCAATGGTTATTAACTAGTAGTGGGCATTTATATACTAGTGTAGGCATCCAATAGAAGGCTTCAAGGTACTTGCAAGAATTGCTGGGGTGTGGTGTAATTTATGGGCTAAATATATGCATGTTAATGAATTAGGTAATGTGAAGTCAAATTTGAAGTTGGGCTTTGTTTGGGTAGTGATGGTGGGGAGGATGTGACCATTGCCATCAATTCATCTCCAAGAAAATTTCTTGGGTGGCAATACAGCACATTAATTGTCAATGCTTCCAACTTTTGGAGGGGTGTTGTGTGCAAAGGCATCAATGCTACTTCAGTTACTTCAAGAAAACTGAATTGGTTATGTAGGACCCATTTAGGATGAAAGACAAAAAAGACTAGACTTTATAGTGGTTAGGATTATCTTTGGCTGGCTCCCCACTAGTTTAATTTTATTTTTTCTTCTCAAATATATGATCTTGATCACCTGCTTAATTTTTAAATTATATTTTAGGGATAGTAAATTTTCCTTGAACTAGTGGAGTACAATATCAATATCCATCCATATTTTTTTCAGGCCAGGATAAATTTTGCAGAACTCAAATGGGAATTTCAGCTGGCATGGACTCAAGTATATCAAGGTCACTTCTCAATGTTTCATCCTTATAACAGTAGAATGTTGTTTGAGTTTGATGAGGGGGACCTTGTTTATTTTTGTACAAGTCAAATTTGCTTTAAAGTGTGTTTCATCTCTCTCTCATATTTTGTTTGGAGGTTATTTTTTTGTTACCAGTATCTATTACCATTGACTTCTACATGCTGATTTAGTAGGTCCTTTAGCTTTTATTGGAACATATTTATTAATTTTGCTGTCTCCTAGATGATTTTGCGTGTATCAGATATGTGCAAAACTTAAGCCTATATTTTGTTTCGATACTATTTCTTGTTTCTTGATTGCTTTTATTTTCTAGATTTTGATTCAATAGGTTTCGTTTATTGCTTGAAATGTAGTACATCCTTCTCATTTTTCTACATACAGTTTTTATGAATCTGAGAATTTTGAGTCCTATTCTTGGGATTGTAGTAATTATATGCACTTTTTGCTTAAGCTGTACTCGACAAATCATAAGCTGAACTTTTTGGTTACCTCATATTCTTCTGTTTATTTTGTACGATAATTATTTTTTTATTAAAATGTTAGAAAATGCAGAACTCTTAGCAATTTAGCATGAGAGATGAATCATGTTGAAAATCTAAAAAAAAGAAAAGAAAATTGGACTGATTATCACTCATCGATTTTCTTTTGACTTTCAACTTTTTTTGAATTTCTCTTATGACTCTTGAAGTTGAAACTTGGATTGACTACAGGTCAATCGTGTGCTGGATTTGATAGTTCATAGTCTTTATAACCACAAGGATAAGAATAGGTGTATTCTGTATACTTGGATTGTATTCTGCAATATACTGGGATTGACTACAGGTCAATCGTGTGCTGGATTTGCCATTTTCATAGAATAATGATAGCCACAACAGACAACACTTACATTCCTTATATAGGACTATAGTTCAGAACCATTCAAAAGATTTATTCTAAACATTACACAGGTGACAGGAATATAGATCAAATTCTATGTTTAGTAGTACTATATTTTCGAGAACTAATTCTAGAATTGGTGGCCATTAGAAGTCATTCCATACAGATCACTTCTCTAGACAATGTGAGTTTTCGTGCAACATAGAATTTGTCTACATGTTCCTGTGTGAAAGTGCCTCATAAATCATAACTTATTGCAACTGGCCCAAGTCAGTGACAAAATGCCCTGCGACATGTTAATATTCAGATTTTGTGAAAGGGTGTCCAAAATATGTCACCCCAAACCATTTAAGAAAGTAAATTAAGTTCAATGTGGATGCAATAGAATCTTGGGATATATATAAGTGACATATTGTCACTTTTCTTTTCTTTTTTTACTTTTTCATGTTGTAGTCATCTTTGAAATGCAACCCTAATGGCCTTAATTGAGTCTGTAGTGATAATGATGGTCTTAGATATAAAGTTTCAGGGTTAGGTTTTCTGCACATGGTGTATATATATATATATATATATATGGAGCTTTGTATCATGCATTAGAGTGCTCAATTAATTTTGTTATACCATACCTAACAAAAATGATTACGTTTCACATATGGATAATTATGTGCAACAGATTAGCAAGGTCTCAGTCACATGTGAAAGGGTCATACAATTGTGATCAATGTATTAACTAATACCATTTTTTACATAATAAATTTTTGCTTACCAACTTTTGACTATAGCTTTCTTATTTTACTTTATAAGTTGTAGTTTTCACTTTGATAACAAGTTTGTATGCTTTAATTTTTCATAGAACTAGTTATCTAGAACTGAATTATATATGTGATAGTTTCCAAAGAGTTCAGTTAGGCAGTGAATTGAACTGTCCATATTATTTTCTCTATGCAATTTCGAGCTGATATTTTCCTTGGAGGATTTTTTCTACTCCCTACATTTTGTCATTTGTTTCATGATGAACCTTGTTTAGGTTTATTGGTCACTTCTACTAGTAGTTGCCTATTGTTGAATAAATTAGCAAGGAGACATGGATAAAGGCTGGATGCACCTTCATAACAGGTTATTGTAACCTAAATAACCTTACCCATAACAATTTAGACATTATACCTGTCATTCTTGTCATAATGAAAATTTTGACTTTCCGATTGTAGAGCTTCAACAGAGTATTTAAATGGAGCACGTAGATTTGCCAGTTGGGCCCAACGTAATGCAGAGAATCCAGCTATGATTATATGCCCCTGTAAACCTTGTTTAAACTCACAATATCGACATTTTAATACGGTGTACGAGCACTTAGTGATAAATGGAATGGATTCTGCGTATACTGTATGGGCCTTTCATGGAGAGAATTGGATTACGTATGTAGAAAATGAAGGCACTGCAGATGGTGTGGAAATGCCTGAAACATATGGGATGTTTAGAGATGTGTATTTTGATGGTGAAGAAAATGCTACAACAGATCCCACTTATGGAAGTAGAGAGTTTGAGTTCAGAGAGGCGTTGGAAAAGGCTGAAACTCCTCTATATCCTAATTGCACGAAGTATACAATTATGTCAGCAACAGTTGCTTTATATAAGCACAAAGCTGCTCATAATATATCGGATACTAGATTTGATGAGCTTCTTAAGATTATTCGTGATATGCTTCCGACAGATAATAACCTTCCTGAGGGGATCAATGCAACAAAGAAGTTATTGAAGATATTTGACTTGGGGTACGAAAAAATACATGCGTGTATCAATGATTGTTGTCTTTTTAGAAAAGAAAATGAGAATCTGATTGCATGCCCAAAATGTGGTGCTTCACGGTGGAAAGTGAATGAACATCGTAAAAAAATTTGAAATGGGATTCCGACTAAGGTGTTGTGGTACTTTCCAATAATACCAAGATTTAGGCGATTATTTCGATCAAATGAAAAGGCTAAACAAGTATTGTGGCATTCGACTCATAAAAGTCGTGATAAAAAAATGCGGCATCCAGTTGATTCATGTGCATGGGAATTGATTGATAAAAAGTGGCCGAGTTTTGCATCAGATCCTCGAAATTTGAGGCTTGGCCTTGCAACTGATGGGTTCAATCCATTCAGTGACCTTAGCTCTAAATATAGTTGTTGGCCTGTGATTTTAGTGGTATATAATTTTGACCCGTTGCTTTGTATGTCTAAAGAGAATATGATGGTGACGTTGTTAATCTCAGGACCAAAGCAACCAGGAAATGACATTGATGTG
The DNA here is from genome assembly GCA_026545225.1 of Cornus controversa. NCBI lineage: Eukaryota > Viridiplantae > Streptophyta > Magnoliopsida > Cornales > Cornaceae > Cornus > Cornus controversa. Next base: position 28,826,933 of record CM048850.1, read on the forward strand.
TATTTGGAGCCACTACTGGAAGATTTAAAAGTATTATGGGAAAAAGGTGTTGAGCTCTATGATTCATTCACTAAATCCTTATTTAATTTGAGGGTGGTTTTGATGTGGACAATCAATGATCATCCGGCCTATTCTAATTTCTCTGGCCAGGCAACAAAAGGTAAGTTTGGTTGTCCAGTGTGTGTTAAAGACACATATTCTGAATGGTTGAAATCTAGTGGGAAGACTGTGTTCGGGGGTACTCGGCGATTTCTTCCATTCAATCACCCATATAGAAAGAAGAAAACTTGGTTTGATGGAAAAGAAGAAATGAAGGGGCCACCTAGAGTATTAGCAGGTTCAGAAATTTTTTGCGGCGTTAAGGATTTTCAAAATACATGGGGAAAAAGTAAAAATTAGGAAAAAAGTAAAAAGCGCAAGAAGGAAGAGAAACCTAGCATTTGGCAATGGAAGAAAAAGTCAATATTTTTTGAGTTACCATATTGGGAGGTACACAATTTGAATTCACCTATATCTTCGGTGGTCAAGTTTTTTTTATTTGAGGAGTTCAGACTCCTTACTAATAATTCTTTTTGCTTGTTATGTTAGGCGTTACTTTTCCGACACAATTTGGATGTGATGCACATTGAAAAAAATGTTTGTGAGAGTATTTTTGGCACACTATTGAATATAAAGGGAAAATCAAAGGATAGACTAAAGTCTCGTATGGATTTGAAGCAAATGGGCATTAGGGGAGATTTGCACCCAAAAGAGTTGGGGAAAAAAAATTACTTGCCACTAGCACCATATACATTATCGAAGAAAGAGAAGCAATCATTTTGTAAAAGGTTACAACAGTTAAAGTTACCTGATAGTTATAGTTCAAATATTGGGCAACGTGTATCATTGGATGAGTGCAAAATTAGTGGCCTAAAATCTCATGATTGTCATGTTCTTATGCAACAATTGCTGCCTGTAGCTTTACGAGGGACACTGCCAAAAGGTTCGAGGATTGCTATATTTCGCCTATGTGCCTATTTTCATGAAATATGCCAAAGGGTGATTGATAGGAATCAATTGGAAAAAATTGAAAATGAAATTGTCAAAACTTTATGTATGTTTGGAAAGTTCTTCCCACCGTCTTTCTTCGACATTATGGTACACGTTACCATTCATATTGCACGAGAAGCTCGTTTATGTAGACCAGTACAATTTTGTTGGATGTACCCATTTGAGAGGTAATTTATTTATAACATTATTTTATATATGTTATGCAATTACAAATATTATTTAATTTACATATATATAATTATATCGTTATATTCAGGATGATGAAAGTTTATAAAGGATATGTTAAAAATCGAGCAAGACCTGAGGGGTGCATAGCAGAAAACTACTTGGTAGAAGAGTGCATTCAATTTTGTAGTGAGCACATGAAACAAGTCGCTGAAATTGGTGTTCGTCGTTCTCGAAATGAAGATATTGAAACTGAAACAATGGAAGGAGGACGCCCACTTTCAAAGGGAATTTCAAAAACCATGTCTAGTGACATGTTAGCCATTGCTCACCGTTATGTATTATTCAACAATTAGGAGGTGGAACCATATTTAAAGTAAGATGGTACGAATTTTTTTTAATTTATAACTATTATTGAAAAAAAAAATACTTAACCATGTTATTTTCTTATCAGAAAGCATGTGGAGGAACTCAAGGGTTTGGACAGTTGTCTTGCAAGGAATGAAAGCACTCTACAAAAGAAACACATGGAGACCTTTAGTTCATGGTTCAAAACCATGATTAATGCTAGTACTAATGTGTCAACGATGCTAAAGGGGCTTTCATATGGGCCTAGGAACGATGTAATTTCTTATTCTGGTTATATTGTGAATGGCCATCGATTTCACACCAAGGATGTCGAGAGAAGCACACAAAATAGTGGTGTTTCCATTGAAGCTGAAACTATATGTCGATCTAGTGTAAGAGACACAAATCAAGTTGTTGAAAAAATATCTTACTATGGTGTTCTGAAAGATATAATTTTGTTAGACTACTACTCATTTCAAGTACCGTTGTTTCATTGTGACTGGGCAAATATTAGAAACGGCATCAAAGTTGAAGATGGATTTACATTGGTGAACCTTCATGAAGGTCAAAGTCAATTTGAAAGTGATCCATTTATCCTTGCGTCACAGGCTAAGCAAGTGTTTTATTCTAGGGATACTGAAACGTCAAGTTGGTATGTGGTACTTAAAGTACCACCAAGAGGAAATATTGACTTGGACACTTTTGAAGAGAATGCTTATATGCCTTATGCTCCATTAGACATATCAAGACTTAAATGTGAAATTCTTGATGATGGCGAACATCATGTACGAGTTGATTGTGAGGGCATAACGTTGTAGAATATTTTCAAATGGGTATTTGGTTACTTGGTTATATTTTTTGGTTTGTAATTGGTTACTTGTAGAATATTTTTTGATGAAACTGAATGGTTGTGAGTATGTACCTATCTAAATTTGCATTAAATTCCTTCTTAAACTGGTAATATGTTGTTTCTGGTGCTCTTTTTCTAAATCAATAGTGGCGCCTCCAATATAAACTGAATTATTACTCCTTTGATAAGATTACAGGTCATCTAAAGATTTTTACTATGTCTGAACATCCTGAAGTAAGTATCAATCTTACTTAATGTTTATTTAATCTTAAATTGATTGTTTCGATTTAAGTATCAACTTTAAATATGTGTATTTTTAATGTTCTTCTTCTTTTAATGCATGTACTTGAATGAAGTCATCTAGACAGTGTGAGACACGTGCAAAACGAAATCGTCGAGCAGCTATGGCTGCAATGATACGTACACCCTCAGTTGTACGCATTTCTGACAGGGGTTCAAACTCTCCAAGGACACCTTCAGGCGATCAATTTAGAGTTGGTGGGGTTTCACCCGATCCCGTTACTTCTTAAGGACCTTCCATTGAGGCTACATCAAATACAAAGAAAAGAAAGGGTAGGGGAAAGTCTCAACTGTACAAGATAGCATCCACACCAAATGAGCGCCTAGTTTTGGATTTTAATGAAAGGGGGCAGCCAGTTGGTGATAATAGTAAGAAGTATAGTTCTTGCCTTGGGGTTCTAGCACGTGAGAGGGCTCCCATAACAATTAAGAGCTGGAAGGATGTGTCTGATTCTCTATTATAAGAATTATGGGATATTATAAAGGTATTTTATTTTTACTAATTTGCTAGTAGAAGGATGTGTCTGATTCTCTATTAAAAGAATAAAAATATGTTCTCCCTATGATAGTAGGATATTTATTTGATATATATTTGCAGCTAAGATTCGATGTTGCCGACTGTCATGCAAGCGTATCATTTGGATTGATGGGAAAGGCGTGGCGCAATCACAAATCAAATACAACAAATAATGTGTTGTCCATGAGAAATAATCGACGAGCCACTGCCTTAATGAAGCCCAATAATATAAATTTAGTGGATGAGTGGCAAGAGTTTGTTGCCAATCGATTATCGGAGGAGCATGCTGTGAGTTTTTATATGCACTTTTTATATGCACTTTATATATATATATATATATATATATATATATATATATATATATATTTTCATGACCTATATAAATTAGCAACTTTTTTGTATTTACAGAAAGAAAGAAAACAAAAACAAGAATTGAGGAGCAAAATAACTACCCCACACACAACAAGCCGATTAGGCTATGCTCGATTAGAAGATTCAATGGTAATAATGAATGTTTATTTTCTTCACTTATTTAATGCTAACCCTAGTTCTTGTGATTTAGTAGCACAAATAATTGAAACGTGCATGTTTGGGTATGTAGAGAAAAGAGTCTGACACGCCCGATAACATTTCAAGGGTGGATGTGTGGATTAAAGCGCATTTGAGAAAGGATGGGCAGCCCATAAATGAACAAGTCAAGGAGACTGTGGTAACATGCTTCTTTTTTAATTTAAGTTAATCATTTATATTTATTATATTAAATTACTAATGAGTGTGTTTAAAATATGGAATTTTAGGAAATAATTAAGACATATTCCCAAACGACTCAAAGTTCAGGAATTCATGACGATGCGATCAATCATGTATTTGGTTCAAAACATCGAGGAAGAGTGAGAGGGCTTGGGTTTGGGGTAACACTTACAAAATTGAAAACCCAAGCACAACAACAAGAAAATTCCGAAAGATATGAAAAGAAATTTGAAGCAATGATGCGGGACCAAAGGGAGCAAGTGTTGGAAGCAATGCGACTTGAAAGGGAGAAAATGAGGGAAGAGATGAGGGAGGAAATGAGAGAGCAAATGAGGGAAGAGATGAGGGACCAAATGAGGGAAGAGATGAGGGAACAAATGCAAGAGTTTAGATCATTGTTGGTAAGTGAAAATAAGAATGCGTTGTCATCATTTCTATTAAAAATGCTTTGTCATAATTATTTTTCTTTTTTTTCATGCCAGACACAAAATGCTAATAACCAATCTTGTCCCAATGCTTCACCACGTGTCCCATCTACTGAAAATGTTGAAAGAAAAGATTGCCAGTTATTCCATTACAATGGGATAGGATTACTTGTTGCTACTGGTGAAGTTGTTTCCTTAGATCCTTCTGCGCTCATAGGTGATGCACCACTCGGTTCTGATTGTTGGAAAGTGTGGATCGATTTTGTCTTTGAATCCGAAGCTCCCTTGTATAGGGCAGATCCCTCCGGCCGTTATTTGCTTGGGCAAGCTCATGAAAATTCAATTGCATGGCCTACCAAGTTTATCAAGATCAGTAAGTATTCCAAAGTATAATATTTGAATATCTAATTCCATTGATACTGAAAATATAATATATAATATTTGAATATCTAATTCCATTGACACTGAAAATATAATATTTATTTATTTGCAGCTCGGCCTTAAGGATAATCGTATTTTGGGGCTTTTTGCTTGTTTTTGTCGTTATATCTCTACAAGAGATATATAGAACTTTTTTTAAAGCAATCTGTTAAGGGCATGTTTGGTTCTTTTGAAAACAACTCTAAGGTTAGTTTCTCTCTCTATTTACAATATTATGGATGTTTCAGTCTCTGTATATGATTAATAGAGCAAGTGTGGAATGCAAATGTGAAACTGGAAAAAAAGGAGCATTAGTGCTTCTTTTCCTGTATTGAGTAGAAAAATCAGAACCAAAACATATAAAAAAAACTGTCTTCCCTCTAGAGAAAATAAATTGACTACAAGAACTCATGTTAGGGCAGCCACCAAGATAGGGAATAAACACATATCTACATTGTTTGTATTTAAGCAAGATTGTTTTTAAGAACAATCTAGAAATACTTGCATTTATAGTAGAACAACCTAATATAACATGGACCTTATGTGCAAGTCTAAGCATATGAATCCAGACCATCCTCTAATTCATGGAAACTCCTAGCCGGCTAGCCCTATTTGTCAGCAATGCCTCCTCAAGCTTTGATAATTCAATAGGTTATGCTACACCATCAATACGAGTCACACATTCACTCTCCCCCTCCCTCCACCCCACCCAAAAAATAAAAACAAAAGGATAAGTATCTTGTTTCTCACAAGTTCAAGAGCCTCAAATTTAGTAAGAGTACCCGCACATTGCCAGGATATTTTGGAAAATCATCTACTTGCTGGGATTTTATTTTATTATTTTTTAAGTAGTTTTAGGATATTAAAAGAACCCATTTAGTATTTAGAAAACTTTCGAGCACCCAAGTTCTAGTATTTTTGGAATAGTTTTCTCTCCTCTTTCTTCTTTTCTCTTATCCTTCTTAAATCAATTTATCTTCTATATTTCCTTATTCTATAAACTCTTCAATACTTCCCTTTATCTCTCACAATTCTTCTTTTATTCATATCTTTTATTCTTCTTTCACAGCTGAAAATTACAATGGCATCCTTAAGAGGAACAAACTCACCACCAGGAAGTGTAATTCTCCCACTTTCAATTGCTTTCTTAACACCCATTTGAGAGAAATAATCAACTTGTTCCAAATCTTCCATGAAGAACACGCGGCTAGGATTCTCTTGCACTGCTTTAGCAAATCTCTCAAGATAACTTGAACCCAACTCTTCTCTTACCCTTTTGTTACTGACACACTCTTCAGTTTCTTCTTTGTCATCAGTTTGTTTCAACTTGCCTTTTCTCCCTTTCTTCCCAGACCTGCATTCAAGGACTGTTACAGTAATTTCAGGAATAATGTTCACTTGCCATGGAACTTTTTCTTCTAATGCACTGCATAGAATCTTCAAATTCTCAGAATTTAGCTCCTTGAAGTGATGCAAGCATTCCATATCCTCCATTGCCTCGCTGGAAGAAGCTGAATTAGGACTAGAGTTAGGATTGGATAAAAGGTCTGGTTTTGACTCATTTGCAAGTGGTATGTACATTTTCAAATTGGGTTTAAATCCTTCATTGCCATTTTCATTAGATACCAAAAACTGGTGTTCTTTAGGCGGCTGGTTGGGTTAAAAAATGGCTGGCCAGCCTTGGAGTATATGGTGCAAATTAGGTTTACACTGGTCAATTGAAGAGATTGAATTAGAGAGAGGAGAAGATGAAGAAAAATTGAAGTCTTTTTCGAGGAAGTGGACATGTTTGTGGAATGAGCTGCAAATTGAGTTCCATTTCTTGGAGAGGTCTCTAATTTTGTTGCATTCCTATTACAGATCATACAAAGAATACAATTTTAGACTTTACTTGCTCCATCTTGTATCAATATATGGGAATATATATATATATATATATATAGAACTAGGCTTGTGTCAAAATGAAAACCTGATCATTGATACTCTCTCTTCTTTTCTCTTCCTTGTACTGTTGAAGCCATGAAGGAAAGCTTGAGCTGGTTGAAGTGGTGGTGGACTCATGGTTATGAGTAGTGGTTGGTATGGTTAGAGCTTCTCTCCTAAAATTAGCCGAGCAAGCAAGTCAGCTGCTGCTCAACTCCAGTTTTAAGAAGTGACCAACTAGATCCATCACTGGAAAGAGTAAAAGAAAAAAGATTAATGTAAAACCAAAATTCAAAAATTAGGAATAAAATTTCTTAACCTAGCTACATATCTACTTTTAGTAATACACATCAAAAAATTAATAATTTTATAGACAAACATTCAAAAAGAAAATGGAGATATAAGAAATCCAAATATGAAACTTATAGATAATTAAGTTCATAAAAATACCTTTCAAGGTTGAGACTTAGTCCTAAGCTGCCAACAGGAACTATAAGAGCATGAAGTTGCCAAAGAGACTCGAGAGAAGGTTAGCCTGTTTTACACCTCATGTAAGTCTGAAGAGTTGCAATCCCCACTATCCACAACCTTCCACTCTCTCCAATTGCACTCAACATTCTACTAAGTTCCATAATCATGAGTTCCACAGGACAGTAGTAGTTTTTCCTTTGCTCACCACAATGACAGTGTTTTTCCTTTTAGTGCTCATGAATGTGTTTAAAACACTATTTACATCATCACTCAAAACTTGATTATCGGTACTTGGTTTGCTTAGTGATGATCTAAACTGAGTCATTGGTGGAAAATGAGAGAAATTGGTGCCAAAACTTGGTGATTTGGTGCTAATTTTCTTGGACTGGCTATTCACAGGACTTTCAGAACAGATCTCCAAAGAGACAGCTTGTTTTACAATGGTTTTCACTTGAGGACTAGAAAAACCAGCCTCTCTCATGACTCTACATCCACTTGGTTCATCTAAGATTGAGATTATGAGCTGCTCTATCTCTACTTTCAAAGCCAAAATGGGGTGCTGCTAGTTTTCAATGGAGCCACGCCGTTGGTGAGCTTGCGCACGCTTGAAGGCAGCAACCAAGGCATTGGAGAGAGAGAAGGGATTGACAAGAACAGTGCAAATTTATAATATATTTTCACATGAAATATTCCTATTTTCCTTGCCCCCAAAAAAAATTCTTATTCAATCTTGGAACAAATATACTAGCTTTAGAATCCAAAAATACACAAAGCAGCAAGCAATTACACTAATAACGATAACCAAACAGAAAAATTACCCTAAATGAAGGTTGGTAGTTAGCTGGAGCTCCTCCCTAGCTTCTCACCAAACTCACCAGGGAGTCCTCTAGGATCTCCACAGTATCCAATATCCTTCACGATCACCAAACCTTGGCCTATCTCCTTCAAATCTAGGTGGACCACTGCCAATTTCACACATCAAAAATAAATAAATAAATCTCAATTAATAGAAAATTAAAACGAGCAGTCGGATAACCACTTAAAAAAATGACAAACCACTAAAATAAAATAAACAAATGACATATCAATTAAGGGAACCAGATTCAATTAATGCCCAGTAAACTAAACAACAAATGTCAACAAAAAGTATAACTAGTAGAATATAAAAGAAGACCAAGTTCGTATCGCATTTGGCACTCAGATTTGAAGGCTAATGGCTTGTGTTACTATGCTTGCAGCAACAAATATTATCTTGTTGCAAAATTTCTCACGTTATTTATTTCTTTAGTTTATTTTTGAGTGTCAAGAGCCTATTTCTTGCATTTCATGAATTGATATTTTTTGAGTTCATAGTCTTAAGGCTATTGACCAGAAGGTCCAGAACTGAACAGTATGTTGTTTTGCTTAATTGTGTTTGTAGAAGGATAACAAATCTAGTGTCAGGGAATATGAAGGGCAGGAAGTACTACGTGTGCATGCCTATGGCTCGTCATTTTTCACCCTTGGAATTAATATAAGGTTTCTCTCCTCTATCCATGCAAATGAACTGTATATTTTTCACTAGTGTTTATGATGAAGGGCTCTAAGCATTTTTATTATATCTTAATTTAGAAGTTTAGGTTTTAAGCAATTGATTCTATATGCTACGTAGCAGGATTGGAAGTTAATAGAGAAAATTACATATTTTTGGCTTTTTCTTTGCTGCTTCCTATTTTTCCTTCTTTCGGCAAAAAAAAAGAAAAGAAAAAAAGAAGAAAGAAGAAAAAAGAAAAATAAAAGAAATTGTTTATTTATTTGCTGATAATATATTGACAACTTTATTTTGTTCACAGCATACAAATAACTGAACCAATTAGACAGTAATTTTGAAGAACTTATTAATGTCGTGGAAATGAGGCATAGTTGTCAAAGCGTCTAGATGAGCTAAAGTAATGACCCTTTCCGTAGTGCAACTGCCTCATTTTGTATACATATTTGTACATAAAATGTCATACATAATGTGTTCTGTTACATTTGCTGGATTTGTCATTGTGTGTACAGTTTTAAGATATCTGTTGACCTGGGGGGTGAGGGAGTTGGTGAGGCAAGGTTACCTAAAATTAACAAGAAAAAAGAAGCATGATAGCAACAATGGAAGTTGAAGCCAATAATCATGTATTCTTCACTGCATAATCTCCAACACATTTTTGGTGAATAATCGCACTAGACAAGAAAGACTAGGTACTTTCAATGGTCATAAGAGGTCTAGTTATAATTAATAAAAACCAAGAGTTCCTCTGATAGTGGACAATACTAGGAATTCCTATGTTATTTTTCTTTTTTGTTGGGCTAAGGTTGTCGAGAACTTGTAGGAGTAGGTTTAAAAAGGTTAAAGACAGGTTGTATGGTTTGCGGATTGAAAGGGATGAACCTGGATTGATTTTAAAGTTGATTGGGCCTAGGAACTTCGGGAAAATTGTAGGAATTCTCTGGACATAAAGTATTCTCGGATTCAGTTGTTAAATTAAACGCCAACAGGCATGGGAAAGGGGTTAAGGTTGATTGGAGCGTGGTAATGTTGAGTTTGGGGCTGAAATTGAGTTGTAAACTACTCGTGGTAATAACTAAAGGCAGTAAGTAGAAAAGAGAAGAGAAGAAGAAAAGAAGAAGAAGAAGCTAGGAGTATTTGTGGTGTTTCTTATGCTTCACTTGCAAGGGTTAAGCTACACCATACAAATCCAATCTCAAATTATGATAGCTCAACTCCATTAAACAGAAGGATAACCTAGCTGTTTATAGGCCATTGGGTTTCTTACTCCAACCTATGACTTCAAAAATATGAAATTTATACTCTTGACTGTTGAGACTATTCTAGACCTACCAAATTTTCTATTTAAAGACCCAATAACATGACTTGACTCAAAATAGGACCCAATGAACTACTACTACAACTTAGCAAATCTAGAAATTATTGAAATATCCTTGACTCTTAACATTTAGTAAAGTATATAATAAATTCGACTAGCAACATAGTAACTTGAAAGAAAGAACAAAAAAAGAAAAAGAAAAACAGAGACTAAAATTCAATCCAAAACTTGATCACACAATATCCAAATTGCGCTCCATGTGAAATTTTCAGTTACCCCTTTTCTTGTTATCGTACTTTGCTTTATTGTTCCTCTCCCATTCAACAAAAGTTGACCTTAAGTTATACGATAAACCATAAGCTTTGAACCTTCATCCTTGGAGGCATGGGATTTTGGAGTTGATTTGACTTCTTCTTTTGGAAGAAATAAGGGCAATACTAAAAAGGTCCAAGTTTCCCATCATATTATTGACAGTGAAATCAAGTGTTATAAATGAATTTTAAAGCAAAATGCATCTGTTCCATTACATAACCAAAGTCTCTCTCCACCCCCCCTCTCTTTCTCTTCCCCCTTCATATTCCCTTTCTGCCCCTATGTTCCAGCCTGTTTCTTCCTGAAACCTTTTCCTTTGATAAGTCCTATTGCTTTTTGAAACAGTTATCATATCGATTTTGTTAGCTCTTCCATTACTTTATTCCTTCTCCGGTAGGATTTTCTACTCATTTCTTCTTCTTTTGTGGTGGATGACTATCCTCTCCCTCTTGAGTCAAATGCGTAGATCATTGTTGAAATCTTGACAGAAGCAAATATGTAATGGAACACATATAGAGAATGAAGTGTGTGCCAAATCCAATATCATGACTATGGGGTTCTCCATTTTTTTTTTCACGGGGAAGAAGGAAAATTGTAATCCTTCATTAATTCCATGAATTTGATCTTGGAAGTGTCTTGTGACTTGAGAACTTTGTGTCATGGTTATTCTTCTATTGTTTGGGCAAAAATAAGGACAACTTTGAATACACAAAGTTAGAAGAAAATTGCAAAGTAATTGATATATTATTGATAAATTATTGATAAATTGATTGATTGATTTCTGTCCTATGGCATTACATATATTTATAATGGAAAAATCCTAATTCTAATAGTACAAGGAAACTTAAAAATAAAAGGAAACTTGTAGAAATCTTAATCCTAATTGGACAAGGAAGCCTAAAAACAAAAGGAAAACTAGCAGCACAAGAAATTGCTAAAAATAAAACTTTTTCCAAATATTATGAAAAAATTAAATAAGCCTAATAATTAAAAACTACTAAATATGAAATTTCACCCGAATCCGACTTCGTTTGGTCCACAAACAAAATTCGCGAAATATTCAACAAGTCTCCTATAAGATGAAAAAATGCACTTTTGAGGCCCCTTGTTGCTGTGTTATCTGGGTCATTTTTGGAATGACAATGACATAATACGAGGAAATGTTCACAACCATTAATACGAAGTTGCTAATACAGTTTCTAGAAGTTGGAAAATCTACTTCAAAGGGTAACAAGCATAAACCATACAATTGAACAGTCTCTGCGTTGTTAATTTGACAAGAACTGGTGGAGTTTCCAATTAAACAAATGGAGAAACAAATCAAAATAAAATAATGTCTATCCTAGATTTTTCTAAAGTTTCATCTCCATAAACTCTTTGAAGTAAATTCTAAGTAAATCCTGATCATATAGAATATGTCTTTAATATTTTTGTAAGTCATACGATTGATTTAATTGATAGGGTCCCATATTCTAGTCACTGTCCCAAAATGAGATGCTTAAGAATCACCAGATTTGTAAATCAAACCCAACTCACTTTCCGTAGGATGACATTTAATAAGTACTTTTTAGAATACGTAAAATAAAGGAAAAATTTTAGGCGAGAACTATAATTTTCAGGAAGACAAGATGTTTCAACGAGTGTCCAAAGAAGAAACCAAAAATGCATTACAAGAACTGAAGGGAAAAAAAAGAAAGGGAACACAAAAGAGCCCACAACAATAAATTAAAATGGAGAGAATTGCTTATTTTCAAAAGAGTTCTTAGTATCACGCACCTGACGCCTATTAAGCAAGAATCCAGGGCAATTATACTGGATCTTCTTGCCAATAGAATCTGCAGCCTGTAGAAGAACACTTTTCTGTTTTGTGATGGCAAAATCTTGTTTTCTCAGCTTACCCTTTTCAAGAGAATCACGCAGGGGAGGTTGCCTATAAACCTTTTCACATACATTTTTGGGGTGCAACCTTTTACACCAATACTCCTGAAAAGAAAAAGAAAAAATAAATAAAAGTAAGAAAAAACAGAAAGAACATATAATCAACAAAATTTATAAAAAATGGGGCTTACTGCAAAATGCACTTCCTCATACGCATTTCGCATTATTGTAAAATCTTTCATGTTTATATCATATGGTACATCAATAACATAAAAATTTCAGATAACTACACATCAAACTTATGGAGAAGCAAAATGTGTCTCTACTTGAGATTGGGTGATGCAACAACTAAATTGTCATTCTCAGCTCCCACCCATAACTTATAGGCCACCACAACACCTCTGACCTTTAAGCTAGAAAGTAATTTTTCCGATGAGAATTCATAGATTAATCAAAGTTGCTAACAAATGAAATTATTGTGAAAGAAAATTAACTTGTGACAGATTACATATTGATTTTCACACCATATAGGATCCTGTTTTGAGATCATGCATGCCATTCTCTTTGAAAGGAAAAGGAAGCTTTACCACAAGGTTTCCTCTATACGAGGACGGTAAAACATGTCTCATTGAAAGCTTCTCGCATTGCTTAGTCAGTCTGGATTTTGAAGACAAAATTTTTTTTATATACAAAAGGCGCAGGCAAGTAGTTTAAGACTTCCAGATTTCACCCTGCAAGTTTACATGCCAGGCACCCTGGAAAAAAGCCAATGAAGCTACCTACATTAGATGAAGCTCCCCAAGCCACATGTCCAATAACATGAGGTATATAGAATGTGTTGAACTTATACAATAGACAGTCCCAAGCACTTGGGATCGGCTACACAAATACTACTTATCATTCAACTTGATCAGGTACCATATTTTCAGGCAAACCATAGACCGTCATGTCTTCTCCTGCTGTCTCAACCCAACTTCCTTTAAGCCTTCCTCTTGTCCCTGTAGGTCTTTGCACTTTATAGACCAATAGTGGTCCTTCTTGTAATCAGTCCTCGGTCTTCATTGTACTTACTAAACCATCTTAAATGAGTCTCGTGGTCTCAAATGGAGCCATTACCTTCTCACAAATAGAATCTTTCATGTAGCTACTTGTATGACTTCATCCATTTCATCATCCTCCTATTTTTTTCTTTTTTTGTCAATGATAGTGGTGAGGACCTCTTAGTACCCCATAATCCACCACCGGGCACATGCAGTCCCCCATCCCACATGCACCAGGCAATTACCGGGAAAATTCCCAGGGGTAGTCATTTTATAAACATATTCTAACTATCCACCATCATGTAGTGTAAAGCATGACTGAACACGTAGCTATTGATACAATTATCCTTTAGTTCCCTGGGTATTCGACAATCACAAAATGGTTCAGAAGACTTCTTTATTACATCCAACCTACTCTAATCTTGTGGGAAGCATCCACTTCAATCTCTCCACAGTTCTCATAACAAATTTGAGATTAAAGACTGCTTTACATTTCCTTGTTATATCTGTATTAATTGACATTATATTATCATATTCAGTATATAAACACAAAATCACTAAACACTACATCCAACCTACTCTAATCTTGTGGGAAACATCCTCTTCAATCCTTCCACAATTCTCATAACAAATTTGAGATTAAGACTGTTTTACATTTCCTTTTTGTATCTGTATTAATTGACATTATATTATCATATTCAGTATATATACACAAAATCACTAAACACCTAGGACCGCTTTCAACATAAAAAATTTACGAGTGGAGATTGTGAAGTATTCGAACCCACTAAACAGCAATATATTCTCTTGAGTTCCAATTATATATGACTGGTTGCTCCAAATTGTTCTCATCCTATAGTCTTCGGCTACTGGGTTTTGCTTATTGGGTCATTTTCGATCAAATATGGGTTTCTTCGAGTCAAAACAAGTTCGTCGACAATTCTGTCCTACATCAATAAAAGTTCACACTAAAGATTGAGGGTTGTGCTGCATGGATGGAACTCGGTACCAGTTTTGACATGATTACTGACATTATATATCTCTTTCATATAAAAAAGTCCAACTACCTAAAACTTCCTATTATGTTGTTTTCCTTATATTATACAATAATATGGTAGTGATCATGACCAGATGTGAGTGTCAGAGGCACGTGGATTGTAAGCATGTAAAAGTAAAAAGAAATCTTAACTCAACACTTCATTTTTTATTCAGTTATTTTTTAGGAGACCTGTTGAATATTTTTTAGTAAAAAGAAATATTAACCCATGCATTTATATTTATTCAGTTATTTTTTCTTTAAAAAAATATATGGATGTATCATAGTAGGTCAAAACTTCATTTTTTGTCACTAACTATAAAGAACGTTTACTGCAGGGGACGCATTCAGTGTTTCATTTCATTATATATTGATATTTTTTGTGCCTTCTCTGTTGTACTTGCTCCATTGACCCTCTCTCTTTAAATCCCAGGATAATGAACCAGCGCAGTAGTAGCAATAGCAGTAGCAGTAACAGTAGCCTTCTCTTTAGTTGTACTTGCTCCATTTTGCTTCGATTGCCTCTCGGTCTTCAAGTTCATTGTTTTCCTTAAGTTCATTTGTAGCTAGAATGTCTTTTAAATGTTCACTGTATAATTTGTTAATAGTTGTAATTTTAAGCATGCTGAATGTGCTAGCTTGGATGCAAATTAGATATTTGATAAGCACATACTTTTTGGGTTGAGATGAAAGTTATTCAAACTATGTTTTTGGTTGACTTTCATTTAAAAGTTTTAGCTTCGGATGCAAATTGGATGTTGGTATTGTATGGCATCACAGGTTTTTGGATTGGGTTTCACAGGTTTTTGGAATGAGGTATCAGAAAAATGAATTTTCAAAAAAAAAAATAAAGATCTTTTAAGGCAGGCCAAGTCTGCCCTTAATAATTAGTTTCTAAGGCGGCTTACGCCCGCCCTTAATACTTAGCTTCTAAGACGGGATAAGCCCGCCCCTAATAATTAGATTCTAAGGCGGGCGAATCCCGCCCTAAATATCTTAGTTTCTAAGGCGGGCTAATGCTGCCCTTAAAAACCTTTAATTTAGCTTTTAAGGCGGTTACAAGCCGCCCTTAATATTAGTTTTTACGGCAAGCATAGTCCGTCCTAAATAATTAATATTTTAAGGCCGCAACAAACCGCCTTTAATAGTTAAGATTCTAAGGCAACCGCTGACAGCCCTAAATAATTACATTTTTATGGCATGTATTGACCGCCTTGAATAATGAAACTTTTAAGACACTCTATAAGCGCCTTGAAAAAAAATTTTAAAGGCGTTTCTGACATTATTAAAGGCAGTTTTTGAATGCCGTTAAAAAGTTTCTGCATGCCTTTAAAAAAACTTCGTAATCATAACACCTTAATAGAGGACAGGCCATTGAGCGCCTTAAAAAGTCATTTAAGGTAGTTTTGGCCCGTCGTAAAAGACTAATTTTCTTGTAGTGTAAACTCACGAGCAAGTCCTCTCTACTATATCCCAATCAGAGAACCAATAAATCAATCATCTCCTGTCCGAACAACCTAAACTATATGATAAATACACAAATTCTATGCTTATAATTCAATTGATAAACAATTTTACATAGTAATGAATAATAACAAAATAAAATTATAAAAAGGCAATCCTGACATTCCATATATATATAATGGTGAGACTGTTAACTGATAAACATACCCTCTATATGAGGGACAATAAAGTATATAGGTATAACTATACTATTTTATCATTTAATCTCCTATCTCAATAATAATTAGAACTATGTTCTGAACCAACCCAACCACTATCACCATAAAAGTAGATCAAATTTCTAAATTCAAACCATAGGCAATCCTAACATGCCAAATACACTAAGTTTTCTAATTAGATTCTAGGCAATCCTACCATGCCTTCCTCCATATTTTACAAATTCCTTACTGTAGTAACCCTTGTGAACGGGTGTGAGTGGGCGGGTGCGAAGACAGACACTGGGCTGAGCTACCACATTGACAGAGTACAGGGTGCTCAATCCCACATCGCTTGGGCTTGGAAAAGGGGCTGTGCTTATATATAGTATGTTCTCTTCAAATGGTATGAGGCATTTTGGGGTAAAACCCAAGAGCAAAACTGTGCGGGCTTAGGCACAAAGTGGATAATATCATACCATGTGTTGGAGTGGGGTATTATAGTTGGTATCAGAGCTTGAACCCAGCCGGAAGTGTGCCGACGAGGACGTCGGGCCTCGTAGGGGGTGTTTTGTAGTAACCCTTGTGAACGGATGTGAGTGGGCGGGTGCAAAGACAGACACTAGGCTGAGCTACCACACTGACAGGGTACAGGGTGCCCAATCTCACATCGCTTGGGTGTGGAAAAGGGGATGTGCTTATATGTAGTATTATAACGCCCCGATTCCCAACTCCCGGGAAAACCGGAGGTTAACCCATCCATTAACCCCAATGGACCCTCCATTTTCTCTATAATTACCATGAAAGCCTAAATTTATCTTTCATATAGATATACATCATCCAACCTTAATCAACCACCATGGGCCCCAAACCATACCTCGGTTGTGTAACCAACTAGTTGCGGCCTACATATTTTCACACCTGAGAACCTGTGTGATCATAAGTTGTGGATGAAACTTACACCATTGGATAGAGGATTTAAAAACACCCAATTTAAAAAAAAATGGCACTCAATTTCGATCTAAGACGAAGAATTTACACCCATTTGAAGTTCAGATACAAAAAGAGCTGCCCAGGTTCCTTTCGGTCGGCTGATGGGTAGTTTCGGTCGACCGAAGGGGACTTTCAGTCGACCAAAACATTGCCCAGTCGACCGAAACCTATTACAAAATGCAAACTCTCGGGATATTGCACTTTTGATCGACCGATGCAGAGCCCACTCGACCGAAAGTGCTAAAAACAGCCCAAAACCTGATTTTTAAAGTCTCAAGGCATTCAATCACCTTACCAACTCAAAATTAAACTCAAAACATGACTCAATTCATGATTAAAATCTACCAAAACTAATAAAAATTCTCATGAACACTCAATGGATCCAAAATGAATACTTTTTGGGCATGTTTCCCCCAAATGGCTATGCAAATCCCTTGACCACCATCAAAACATTCACACAACTAACAACATTTGAATGAAATCATAATTTACAATCCCTGCATTCCAAATCATCAATTTCATCCAAATCATACTTCAACCATAGTTATACAAAGCCATAAGTAAAGTCCATCCATTCAAAACACACATCCTTTCCATTCATTCCCAACTCTTATACTTGAGAAAAGTCCAACCATAAAGTTATAATATAAGAGGAAACCATAACTTTACAATCCATAATTGAATTTAGTCTAAGAAATCACCACAAAACATCAAGATTCCAAGTTCATAGTCATTACAAAGATTTTATGCATAAGGTCCAACAATGCTAAAAATCCAACCATGACTACAACTACATAAACAACGTGCCACAAGCCGGCACGGATAGCGAAATATATAACATCCCCAAAATATATCAAAAATGCTACCAAACTCCCGCTTAAACATTCAAGTCCCGTCCGTCATTGGCGCCTTATCTGTAAAAGAGTTTATAATAACCGGGTGAGCACCACTGCGGCTCAGTAGAGATACCCCAACACACCTAAGTGCCGACCCGACACGACCTACATGAATGCATGTCACTACATTACATGTATCATCCAACATATTCCATGTTCATTCACAAACAATGCATATGTATAAGAATGCATTAAACATAAATCATGCTTCATAATTTTACAATGAAAGCAATATCATCCACTTGTTCTTCTCTCACGGACTCAACCCGATACCCTAACATGATTTTTTTTTTTTAACCAATCATGTGACCTGGGACGCCTCTCACAACTGTCTTACGACTTTGGCCTACCCCGCCAACATCATACTTCCAGGGTAATATTTTGGTTTACCCATTGGTGATTAGTCCGTATCAGCACCGTCACCAAATATTCGCTTACTCAAGGTGATTAGACCATATCAGCACCGTCACCGAGTGATAGGTGGCTCAAAGTGGTTAGTCCATATCCGCACCGCCACTGAGCATAATTGGATTCA
This sequence comes from Cornus controversa, assembly GCA_026545225.1. Lineage (NCBI taxonomy): Eukaryota > Viridiplantae > Streptophyta > Magnoliopsida > Cornales > Cornaceae > Cornus > Cornus controversa. The sequence continues at coordinate 28,845,346 of CM048850.1, forward strand.
AGGTGATTAGTCAATCTCAACACCGTCACTGACTCATTGGGTGGCTCAAGGTGGTTAGTCCATATCCGCACCGTCACCGAGCATAATTGACCCAAATCACCGACACCTAGTCTTGACCACATTTCCCCGTTCTCTCACAACGGCCCATATATGTATTTCGAACATATAATAATCAAATATTCCACATTCACACTCCACAATGCATAAGCTAATTAGTGTAACACATAGCATGCATTTTCCATCTCCATGAAGCCACATATATATTTACCTATACATGTGAAACCTAACATATTATACACATATGCACATAAATCCCACATAATCACATTTTAATCATGCTTCACCAATGCATACATTTTCTATACAAATATAGCATGCCTTAAACTCACTTACAACATATAACACATATATGTCTCACATTTGCACATAATTGTACATGTACACCACATTAGGCACATAAGCATATATGCTCTCATTCTCCCACATTCTCATGCATTTGTCCCTCACATCATGCATACTAAGAGATACACATCTATTGCATAGAAGAGATTCAAGAGAATAAGAAAAACACCTTATCCCACCCCCCTTACATTTCTAAACATGCAATACACACCCTTAGCTCTCACCACTTCACCCGAAACCCTAGAATCGACAAGTAGATGAGAAGGAACACCCCTACCTCAAAATCCAAGCTTAGAAGTGGAAGACCCAAATTTCACCAAGCTTCAAAACTCCTCCAATGGCAACTTTCCACCAATTAAAACGAAGAGGAGAGCAAGGGGAACAACTTTAATTCTTGGCTTTACCCTCAAATCTCACTTTTAGGCCCTCAAAACTTAGAGAAAAGGAGAGAAGAGAACTTGTAGAGAGAGAGAGTGGTAGAGCCGGCCAAGAGAGAGAGAGAGGAGTGAAAAATCTGATTTTCCCCTCTTTTTTCCATGTATATATCATATATGTATAATATATTTGGCCCTTTGCAACTAAACCCTCCACCTCTCCTTATTTGCTCCTTGTTATGGGTCATTTGCACTTATTCGCAAACTAGCCTTTCCTCATTTTTCATAACTTCACTTATACCCTTAAAACTTCATCCATACCCCCACACCACTCTCTAGAGTTTGTAGTTATTTCCTTCGGTTACCCGAACTCATTCCTGTCCCATACCCGTAACCGAAAACGCAAAAAGATCATTTAAGTCCACTAAGCATGTCATTAAACAATTAGTCATGCAAAAAAAAAAATTCACTTAACTTTTAATCATAATTCGAAAAAAAAAAAATTTTAGGTCATTACAAGTATGTTCTCTTCAAATGGTATGAGGCCTTTTGGGGTAAAACCCAAGAGCAAAATCGTGCGGGCTTAGGCCCAAAGCAGAGAATATCATACCATGTGTTGGAGCGGGGTATTACACTTACTAGGTATTAGACAAAGCTAACCTGCCTCCACCAGTAATGCTTCCAGAAAAATATATCAAACTTATGTTTATATCCAATTAAATATAACCCACTAGCTCATTAACATATCCCCAATTAACCCTGTGACCCCAAGAATAGAGCAGCCCCACATACTACACTAACCCATCAGTTATCTCAATGCAAGTGCAGACTATTTTTAAGTTTACACAAGAAGCAATCCTAACATGCTTGAATATATAATGAGAAACTTTCTTATTAGATATTAGGCAATACTAACATGCCCCAAATAAAATATAAAGATACTTTATTAGGTATTAGGCGATCCCGACACTCCTGGCAATCCTGACATGCCAAATACAATGTATAGATACCTTATTAGGTATTAGGCGATCCCGACACGCCTTGGCAATCCTGACATGCCAAATACAATGGATAGATACCTTATTAGGTATTAGGCGATCCTAACACGCCTTGGCAATCCCAAAATGCCTTGATAATCCCAACATACCAAATATAATACATAGATACCTTATTAGGTATTAGCTGATCCCGACACGCCTTGGCAATCCCAACATACCAAATACAATGCATAGATACCTTATTAGGTATTAGGGAATCTCGACATGCCTTGGCAATCCTGACATGCCAAATACAATGGATAGATACCTTATTAGGTATTAGGCGATCCCGACACGCCTTGGTAATCCCAACATGCCAAATATAATGCATAGATACCTTATTAGGTATTAGGCGATCCTGACACATCTTGGCAATCCCAACATGCCAAATATAATCCATAGATACCTTATTAGGTATTAGGCGATCCTGGCACGCTTGCATAATTAACATTTAAATAAAAATCTAACATACTTAAAAGTATGCTAATTAAAAATTCGGAAACATTCTATTGTCACATTTATTATCTAAACAATTAAAATGACACGGCATATCATGCATGTAATCGACATTTAAAATAATCCCATAAACTGATCTAAACGTCATATAATTTATCACCAACATTTATGAAAGCAAAGAAAATAATAAAAGAAATTCAAACAATTAATTAAAAGAAAACCCCGCAATGAAGCCAACACCTCCATTTAAACATCAAGTCTCTAAACCTATGTCTAAACTAGGTTTTCATGTATATTCTGTCCTTAAAAGTCTTAAAATATATTTTTGAAATTTTTTAGAATTTTCGGTGATTTAAAAATATTTTTCAAAACAAAAGAAAAATAAAAATCCAATTTTGAACTATACTTTTTGTACCAATTCTACAACAAGGGGAACTCATTTCATCTTGAAATTAAAAGCCCATTTGTATTCTGTCCTTAAAAGATTAATTTAAATTTTTGGAAATTTTATGGAATTGTTTGGTATTTTTAAAAATATTTTTTCTAGTTTTCTATATTTAAAAATAATTTAAAATTTAAAGAAAATAAATAAATAAATAAATATTTCGGACTATTCACGAATACTTGATAATTGAATGGGTTACATGATCTGCACTCCACAATACATGCATTTATTATAAAGAAATCCTAATTCTAACAGCACAAAGAAAACCTAAAAACAAAAAGAAACTAGCAACACAAGGAAATCGCTAAAAAACCAACTTTCTCCAAAAAATTCTAAAAAAAACTAAATAAGAAACCTAATAATTAAAAGCTACTAAATATGAAATTTCAGCCAATTCTAAGTTCGTTTGGTCCACAAACAAAATTCCTAAAATATTCAACAGTCTTCCTATAGGATGAAAAACCATAATTTTGGAAATCTAAATGAGGGTTTTCGGCTAAAAAATGATATGGGCCAGTAGATATTGCTACTGGGTTTTGCTTATTAGGTTGTTTCTGATCGAGAATGACTCTCGTGGGGTCAAAATATGTTCATTAAAAAAATTCTAGACATTCACATTGTCACAGAAATTAAATGTAAATACATACAACATGATTTAATTCACTACATATAAATTCCATAAATGAAATCCTAGATTTTTGGTCAACATACATATCTCGAAAAATAAAACCCTAGTTTCTATCAATCTATATAATAGAAACAAAACCCTAGTTTAACACAATACATTCATGCTTTATAAACCATATCTATATATAAATACATATAGATATGGTTTCAGAGGTGAAGAGTTTATAAATTCAAAGGGGAAGAGAAGAAAAGGTACTTGCCTCTTCAAAAATAAATGTAGAAATCACCTAGACGCAAAATTTTTTTGCCCAAAATCACGATCCTCTTCAATTCCTCTTCTCAAATCCTTCTTAGGGTTTGGATCTCCCTCACACAAATATACGTATAACGGAATTTTGTAGAAAACCCTAATATATTAACATATATATATATTCTTCCTTAAAATATATGGGCTTGGGCCTAAATAAAATAAATCAATTCCTTTTCCCCATGAGCCTAAATGTGCACTAAAGCAAAACCCAACCCAAAATAAAAGGAAAATAAAAGGTCCAACCCACACAAATAAAATAAAAACCCAAAAAAATATATATATAAAAAATAACATTTAATAAAACTACTACTCACTTATTTAAAACCACCAAAGCATTTAATACAACACAATTAACATATAAATTAAACCGAAATAAACACATTGACATAACTAAATTAAAGCATTTAAAAGACTCAACATCAACCATCTAAATAAATAAATTATCCATTTAAATAACCTCAAAATAACGGGGTATTACAACATTTTTTACCTCCTACACTACCAAACCAACTTGTAAAATTATATTCATTCTGATCTATAATGATTGAGATCATTATGCATATCTATCATGTTATAATTGAAAGAGTAGTAATACAATTGATACATGTGTCAAGATATCAATACAAGCATAATCTTTCTTCTTAACATACTCACCTAACAATTCTACTATACAATGTGGGATTTTTACTGCACAAATGTGACACTTTTATTGCATGAAGTACATACATACTTACATAACACTTCTACTAATGCAACATACACGAATTCAATTTCAGTCGTTCAATTTCATCCAACGACTGAAATTGAATACTACCAATAAAACACAAATTTTGGTTTTTTGAGTGTACAAAATCACCAAAAAAGTATTTTAAATAAAAAAAACTATCCAAAACAAATAGGTAACTTTTTTACTGTTTGGAGAGAGAGAAGAAAAATAATTGATTTTATTGTTTTGGAGAGAGAAGACAAAATATAAACTGACGAACAAAATTAAACAACATAGCAACGTTCTAAAAATATATATATATACACTGATAACAAAATTAAACAACAAAGCAACATTCTCATTCCTTTCTCTCTTTTATTGGTGTGCTTGGTAATTTTGTATCACTTCTTTTGATAGCATAGAACATTCTTCTCTATTTAATTACTTGTTGCTTTCAATCACATGTTACTACTGCATACGGAGGACCTCCTTGTAGAGGTTAGTCTCTTTCTCTCTCAATGCGCTGTTTTCTCTTACTTTTCTTCTATAGAGATATAGGATATATCACATGAGTTCATATAGTACGAGAAGGTGTTGTCCGAAATCATATTTACTCATCTTTAAAAATAAATAAAAAATCCAGAATGTTTTGCAGTTGGAGTTTAATGTGAACTATATTATCTCTGAATATATATGTGTGGTTTTTATTTTCATCATATATGCATATCTACACTTTCCATAAGAAAAGTAAAGAAAGGGTTTTGGCAGCTTTTTAACTTTTCGTATATAATGTGTAATAGAATCACAGAATATGATGAGGAATAAAGTAATAGTAGGAGGATTTCCTGAGATGGTGGCATTTTAAGGATTAACAATCTATTACCAAATTCACCCTCCAGCTTATTAATGAAGATGCTAGCTATTAATTTTGGCAGTGAACAAAATATTTATATAAACAAATATATTAATGTTCCAAATTAATTATGAAAACATCAATTTAAATATTAAGATCATTTATTAAATAGACCATCAAAAATCAATAAATCTTGTTTTCCTTTTATTTGTTAGGCTATTATAAATCAATAATTCTTACTTTCTCTCTCTCCTCTTTACTTCTTTCTGTCTTGCTTTTCTTTTATTTATTTTTAATTAATTTAACTTTAATTAATAGCAAAACTAACAAATTTATAGCTGAAATCTCGGAACCATAAATCTAGACTATAGTGAAATTTAAAGTAATAATATTGTAATTAAAGGATACCAATTGCACCATGTGTAAGATACAGAAAATAGGTCCCTAGTAGTATGAACTATTCATGCCATATATCCATTCTCCTATGCAGATAAATTGCTTATTAAAAAACTTATTCGTTGTACATTCACCATATTAGTATCGAACGGTACTTGACAATATATTAGTGGAACAAAGTCTAATAAGGTCGTAAATAATAATCAACATGGAAGCTTTATGAGAATCTGGAGGTCTACATTTGGAAAAAATAATTTAACATCAATTGCATTCTACATAGCTTGTAGGATACTGATAGAAATTAAATGTTCTTCAAGTAATTAAGAATTTTTTATTTAAACATCTGAAAAAAGTAGAACTTGTTTTTTTTATTATTTTTCTTTTTATTTGGTTTATCATTTATGTTGTTTGAACTTATCTAATTGCATATTCTTCTTTAGTTATGAACGACATAGAAGAAATTGTGAGTTGCGCGGTGCGGAAACGGTTGCGAAAAGTATTTTAGAACCTAGAGGGGGGTGAATAGGATCACTTGCTCGTTTGCTTAATTTTTAATTAATTCAATTTTAAGTCCAATTAACTAAACAATTAAAGCAAGTAAATAACTTAAAGTGCAAGTAAAGAAAAGAATGCACTAGATATACGTGGAAACCCAAGGTGGAAAAATCACGGAGGGATGCGGCACGCCTCAGGAAACCAATTAACTATGATGAAGCAAAGTACAACAGACTTTGTCTCAGTCTCACACCTCTCTTCACTCTGTCAAGGATCTGATGCGGAACACGTCAGGTTTATGATTGCGACAACACGTCCAACTGCTGCAAACTTCCGGCTAACGTCACAATCCTTACAGAAAGGTTACTGGAAGAACCAAAATACTCAGCAAGTATTTCGTTCCCTTCGTAGTGCAATCTGGTTACCTTTCTTCCTCAGTAAGCAAGGAAGCGAAGAACCATCAATCCAATATTCTGATCAGCAGATAGATTTGATACAGTCTCTGAGCAGCTAATCAGAAGTAGAACACCATCCTAAATATCACTCATGAAGTATGGATGTGTTCTCTCAAAAATATAGAGCCCTAATTATATTGTATATACTTTCTCTCTCTAAAAATATTTATTCTTCAGGCTTATCTTCACCGATTTGTAGAGAAAATATGAATACATATATATAGGCAAGGAAGTTCTAATTCTACTTGAAAAAGAAGTTGAATACCAAAATAAAACTCTCCTAGAAGTTTCAAACCCAATAGGAATCAGAATTTCTGTCAAAAGTTGTTTCCTATTTGGAACAGGACAAGTGGGACCGGTGCCAAATAAATAGGACTGGTGGGACTTTGTAAAAACCTGCAGAAACCAAACTGCCGAGACAAGTTGGACCGGTCCTAAATATTGGGGACCGGTCCTACTTTGAAAAACTCTTAATTTTTTATTAAAACCCTAGTTTTTCAAAATAGGCTCGGAAATAAAAAGTGCAGAGTGTCCTCACCATACTTACCTGTACTATATGGTGTTCTAACTGATTTGTCTGCATCCATGCACTTGAATATCAGCTCAAAGTTGTCGATGATCGATACAAAGAATAATACGAAAATTACAACTCGATCAATCAAGTTTTGATCACCGAAATATGCCAATCACAAATTTATATCTCACAATCTCCCTCTTTGGCAATTTCGTGACAAAACTACCTAGACAATTATAATCTAACCCATTGGAAAAATTAGATTACAATGTTGCCCAAAATATAAAGAAATAAAGAACTGATCAACAGAAGCTTCACTTGTGTGTTCAAGACGGTTAGAATAAAAACCTGCACATCCCTTAAACAACACAACCTGTGAAAAGCTTAATAAAGAAATATAATCAGGAATATCAATATCTCTCCTTAATCTCCTAAGCAAAAATATCTAATAAATATATCTCCCCCTTTGTCAAAGAATATACATAACAATATCTCCCCCTTTTTGGAGCAAATTGACAAAGAACCATCAAAGATATTTATATAAGCAGATAAATCATGAAGCACATAGAGAGAATAAGGAATCAAAAACCATCATCATTGATCAAATAAATATCCAAAATATATTGGTTGATGGAATAAACAAAACATAACAAGATCAAGCATCAAACATAGACAAAATAGAGTTAACTACTCAAAATCCAGCAAAACATAACTAAGTCTATCATCAAGACCTAATCCTCATCATCGTCATGAGCTCCAAAAACTAGATATCAACCTGTATCAAAAAGATATCCTTAAACATGTAACTTCATCCATTGAAATTTGCATCAAAGTTCACAAAAGTATGATCCAAACATAAATATGGTATCCATAAGATCAACATGCAACCTAATCAAAGACACCATGAGTATCCAAAAATAAACAAGTCTAAGTCATAAACCTAGCAAACAGATGAACTAGTCTGAATCATCAAAGCATCAAAGCCAAAAAACTAGTTATCATCAGTGATGTCGGAGAATGAATGATGTCCATTATCAAAGATACATTGGGTACTCATAAGGCTCGAATCATTATTCTCTATAGACGATTTTATCAAGATTTGTCCTTAAATATTATAAAATAATATCACTTGTTTAGATCAAGAACATCAACAATTGAGTCATAAGAATTGTATTCACCGCAATGATAATGACAAATTCTTTGGTTGTAAATGATAAAACATCCAAATCTGAGTCATATAAAGTTCATAAACATATTTCATTCAAATCACCTAAGGACTCCCAACCAAAGTCTTTCAAATCAACATTCTTGTCCACTTATAAAAATACTATCCTAGCTCTTTAATCTATCCATGAGAGCTACACTGAATGGAAGCAGAAACAAGATCACAAGCTCCATTAAAGAATTTTGTCAAACACTTGGAGAACAAGATTTAAAAAAAATTGAGCACAACTTGTTTGATCAATTACTTCAAAATCAACTCAAATCCTCCAAAGAGCAATGATATTTGTTTTCACAATATCACCCCAATCAACAAGCAATCAATACAATCATCAAGCTTCAAAAGTTCAATCCCAACCTCCAATTATACAATCCCAATCCTCCAATATCAATCAATTATAAGAAAATATAGAAGAAAAATGTATATGAGTGGAGTGTATTAGAATGCTTGAGAGTGTAAGAGACTTGAGATAGAGTGTTATGAGAGTGTGTGCACACATATATGAAGAATGCAACTTAAAACATCAAGGTGCACGTGTGCGAATTTCATCAAAATTGGGCATTCACTAAGTGCGACCGGTCCTCATATTTGGGTATCGGCCCAACTTCTTTCGATTCCTCAGAACCTGCAGAAGTGCGACCGGTGCTCAATAATTGGGACCGGTCCAACTTTGTGAGTTTTGAAAAATAACACTTTGGACCTCTAATTCACCAAATATATCTCATCTCAACTTGATCTATCAATTAAGCACACAGAATATGAAAAATAAACACAAAATCAAAATAAAATATATTTTTGGATTTTTGGAAATTTTTCAAGAGAAAATAAAAATTAAAAATAAAACATGAATAATCTAATGAGAATAATTAAAACATATTTTTCAAAGAATAACATGAGTTCTAAAATTTTTGGAAATTTTCAAAAATATTCGTAAATACAGAATTTTAAAACCCATAATTTGTCTATAAAATTCATTCTCAAATTCATGATCATGACACAACTTTCAACACACAAATATTTATAAAAATTTAGAAATTCATCTAATAAATCCATGTGTGTGTGTGCAATCCAACTTCATAAAAAATTAATCAAATTCCTTTGATCCATCTTCTAAAATATATTGGATAATAAGCAAATATAGCTACACATGATCGAACATTCTTTCATTGAATTTCATCATTTTTTATTTATTTATTTCTAAGACGGTGGCTTTCACTCTTACGGGCAGCCAACTATTTTTCTCAAAACAACTCTTTAATTTTTAAAGATATCTCATTGGAGATTTACATTGTAGTGGAAGCTACGAACACATCCAGAAGGTAGCCTTTTCCTTTTGTCTTAGATATTCAGCAAATTTTCATTTTTTTTCATGCTGAATAAAAACATAATTTTTTTTCATTTTTTTTATTGATCATTTAAGCTTTCAATGCTACTCATACAATATACTTTAGTCAACTTCACATTAGTTTTCAATTAATTCTTTCAGAGTTGGACTAGTGCACAAATTGTATGGACTCAGAAGATTTACCTCTAAAAAGAAATAAATACAGCACATTGGTTATTGATGTCAAAATCATAAAATCAAGCACTTCATTCATTGACAAACTAAGTGTCCCAATTATGCATTCACAAATCAAAGTGAAATTAAAAATAAATATAAAGAATTCACATTATTTCTCAGAAAAATATAATTCTCATAATCTTATATAATTATTACTAAAAATAAACAAAACCTATCATAACCTAAAAGATATGGTCCAATGGACAATCAATAACGAACATGAGCTCAGTCCATGACCATCAAAGTCCTAAATGACTCTGTTAGGGGGTTTTGCACCCAAAGACCTATTAGGAATAAATCCTATAGTATCAACAGGCACAAACTTTCCCAAATCTTCCTTTTTCATCCTGATAGTTTTAACATGCAATTTATCAGGAAAGAATTGTGGAAAAATAAAAATATTCTTCTTTTTATTTGAATTCTTTTTACCTTGAGAATTTTCGGGTTTGTTCCAATAATGTGGCTTTTCATTATGAACCTTATTCTTAGCAAAAGAATTATGCACATAAAAATCAGAATTAGAATGTCTTCTCTTTTTATAGCAATAGTGTTGACTATGTCCATTCTTACCACAAAAAGTACAATAAAGCACATTGGACACAGCATTAGCATGCAAGGACTCAACATGAGGCTTAGGTTTGAGTTCTGACACATTCAAGTTCTTAGGTTTAACAAAAATAATTTTTCTCTTAGATGATGACCTAACAAAACCTAATCTAGATTTATCTCCTACAGGCTTTCCAACGCTAATCATGCTATCAAGATTAATCTGTCCAGAAGTAAAAGCAATTATCTCTTGTGATTTTTTCAATTCAGGTTCAAAAAAATTAATTCTAGCAATAAGAACATCTTTGGCAGCAATAGCTTGACTTACCTCACTTTCGAGACTTTGCCTTGAAGATTCAGAATTTCTGTTTTACTTTCTTCAATCAACTTCACTTGATCTTCATTCTTTTTCTTCAAAGTCTCTTTCTCAGATTTTTCTTGCTTCAGCTTCTCAGATTTTTTATTATAAGCTTCTAGCAATTTCTCAAAGAGTTCTGGCAGCTTGCTTTCACATGGCTCTATATCAGACTGCTCATCTTCTTAATCATCAGACCCTACTTGACTGAGAGTAGTGTATATATCTCTGTTTCATGTACATCAGAAGAAGAATAATTAGCAGTATCATTATCAGTATGAGAAATAGTAGGAAAAGTAACAAAAGCAAAAGAATCATTCTCAATAGAAAAATCACTATCAAAGTTAGAAGATTCAGACTCAGAAATAATAGCTTTCATGGCTTTCTTTTTAGTTTTTGAACTTTTCTGTGCACTAAAGCTATTTTTCTTAGGACTTGGACATTGATTAGATGTATGACCTTTACCACCACATGTCCAATAAGTAAGTTCAATCTCCCTAGACTCATCTTCTTTTTCTTTCCTTTCCTTACATTTGCATGATGAGCTTTGATTTTGAAATTTAGAAGGATTTCATTTTCTCAAATTTTTAACCTTTTCATATTCAAGAATCTTTCTAAATTTTCTAGCAAGGAGTGCAACATCATTATCTGAATCATATTCAAAACTTTCAATTTTTTCAACTTCAGATTTTGAAGAATTTGAACCATTTGACAAACTTGAAGACTTTGAAGTCTTTGAGGTTTTTAAAGCCAAATTTTTTGATTTCTGAAGCTTTGGATATTTCATCTCAAAAGTTTGAATTGATCCAACTAACTCAGCCACTTCCATTAAATCTAAATCTCGGCTCTCATCTAAGGCTTACAACTTAGCTTGGAACCTATCAGGTAATGATCTCATTATTTTTCTGATAATCTAAAAAGAAGGAATTTTCTCACCAAGGTTAGCACTACTTTGAACAATATCATTAAGCCTAGAATAAAAATCAGAAAATATCTCATTTTCATCCATTCTAATTGTTTCAAATTTAGTTGCAAGCATTTGTAACTTAGATCTCCTTACCTTGGTGGTACCCTCATGAGTTACCTGTAAAACATCACATACTTCTTTCGAAGTGAAACAAGCAGAAATTCTAGCAAATTCAGAAGGAACAATAGAATTAAATAAAGCATATAAACCCTTGTTGTTATTATTAGTATCTTCATGCTCAACATTAGACCATGTTGTTTTATCCTTCTCTATAGTCACAACAGCATCATCATCACCGGTGGTAGTGGTAGGAATTTTATAGCCATTCTTTGCAGACATCCAAACTCTCTCTCCTTGAGATTTTAAAAAGGTTTCATGCGAAACTTTCAGAAATTATAATTTGAACCATCAAACAAAGGAGTTCACTGAATCGATCCACCCTCTTTCATACTAGATTCTATAATAATTTTTGAAAACAAAAATAAATTTTGATTTTAAAAATACTTCGCAAGGAACTACTCACAAATTAGAGAACACTGCTTTGATACCAATTGTGAGTTGCGCGGTGCGGAAGAAGTTGCGAAAAGTATTTTAGAACCTAGAGGGGAGTGAATCGGATCACTTGCTCATTTGCTTAATTTTTAATTAATTCAATTTTATGTCCAATTAACCAAATAATTAAAGCAAGTAAATAACTTAAAGTGCAAGTAAAGAAAAGAATGCACCAGATATACGTGGAAACCCAAGGCAGAAAAAATCATGGAGGGAGGCGGCACGCCTCAAGAAATCAATTCCATATGATGAAGCAAAGTACAACAGACTTTATCTCAGTCTCACACGCCTTCCTCTGTCAAGGATCTGATGCGAAACACCTCAGGCTTATAATTGCGACAACACATCCAACTGCTGCAGACTTTCGACTAACGTCACAATCCTTACAGAAAGATTACTGGAAGAACCAAAATACTCAGCAAGTATTTCGTTCCCTTCGTAGTGCAATCTGGTCACCTTTCTTCCTTAGCAAGCAAGCAAGCAAGCGAAGAACCATCAATCCAATATTCTGTTCAGCAGAGATCATGGCCATCAAACAATGCTTCCACATCGAGAAAATAGGAAACTTTGTCTAAATCTTTCACCTCAAAAATAGAGCCAAATGCTGAATAAATAGATTAATTTCATCTGAAGATGTTCCAGTGATGATTATATCATCAACATATATAAGGATGAAGATAGAAAAATCAATCTTGTGAAGAGTGTATAATGAGTTATCTGCCTTTTATCCAACGAACCCCATGTGCTGTAGTTTTTCGGTTAGTCTAGAAAACCAGGCCCTTGGAGCCTGCTTAAGTCCGTATAAAATTTTCTTTAAATGGCAAACATGATTGGGAAAATCAGGGTGAACATACCCTTGTGGTTGTTGCATATAAACCTCTTCATGGAGTAAACCATGTAGAAATGCATTGTGAACATCAAATTGCTTAATAGGCCATTGTCGTGTAACAGCTAGAGATAATAGCAACCATATAGCCCCTGGCTTAACCACATGGCTAAAAGTTTCTGTGAAGTTCACACCAAGTTGTTGATGATATCTTTTCACCACCAATCGCGCTTTAAAAAGCTCAATATTGCCATTTGCATGTTTCTTAATTCGAAAGACCCATTTGTTGCCAACAAGGTTCTTACTTGGTTTGGGTGGAACCATAGTTGTCAAAGGCGTGTAAGGTGCAGCTTCTACGCCTGGTAAGGATTGAGGCGAGGCACCTTTAATAAGGCGTGCACCTATTATAGTGAGGTGCAAGGCCCAGTGAGGCACGACTGGTTTAATTAACTTATTTTTCTATGTTCTTATAGTTGTTACCATACTGTATAATTGAAAATAAACACCCAAAACAAACAAACACCCAAACAAGGCCTACCACATTTCGACTCGGGTCACTTAATTAGGGCAGCAAACAAATACTCTTGTTCAAAGAAAATTACGGCAGATTGCAAGCTTTCGGCAAGCTCTCTCTCATCCGGCAAGCTCTCTCTCCTCTAATAAGATCTTTCTCCTCTTCTTCTCTATTTTTTTTCTCTCTCTTCTTCTTCTTCTCTATTTTTTTTTCTTCTGCTCTGTTCTTCTTCTCTTTCTCGCCCTTCTTCTTCTTCTTCTTCTTCTCCTTCTTCTTCTCCTTCTTTTTCTCTGTTTTTTTTTTCTTCTTCTCTTTCTTGCCCTTTTTCTTCTTCTTCTTCTTCTCTCTTTCTCTCTCCTCTTCTTCTTCTCTGTTTTTTTTTCTTCTGCTCTGTTCTTTAGTTCTTCTTTTCTTTCTCACCCTTCTTCATCTTCTTCTTCTTCTTCTTCTTCTCTCTCTTCCCCTTTTTTCTCTATTTTTTTCTTCTTCAGCCAAGCACCATGTTTCTTCTTCTTCTCTATTCTCTCTCTTCCCCTTTCTTCTCACTACAAGAAAGAAACCCTTTTAGGATAGGCCAAAAATGTCATGAAAAGTCATTCACGACGCACACCAAGCCCACGTCTATTACGGTTCCATAAATACTCTTAACTTTTCACGAGAGAAAATAAATCTCGTAAAAAAGTTAAATATTCCCTGTCATTATATATATTGTCTACATAATAAATTTATTTACGATATGAAAATTCCCTCGTTAATAATTAATTTACGTCATATGTGGCCTCTCGTGAAAATGTAAAATATTCTCCGTCAAAAACTTTTTGGCTACAGAATAAAATTATTAACGATGTGCATAATCCCTCGTTAATAATTCATTTACGTCATACCTGGCCTCTCATTAATACATCTAAATATTGACGACCTTTTATTTATGAGGTTTGTTGCTCCTTGTTAATAACATCATTTTTTTTAATAAAACACCCACAAATGCTACCTAATCATCCACATATAACCAGTATTTCCAACAATTACAACTAAACATTATACAATGCTAACAAATCTCACTTAATTGCAATAACTAAAGTAATATATTGAAATACACCATTATACATATCAAAAGATTAAAGACATACATTTTCACAATTCATCAATATTCAATGTGCCAAAAAAAAAAAGTTAATCCATTTCTCAAAAACACTATCAATTTCCTAGCAGTCATGTTGAATAATTCATCAATGTACAATTATCAGTCAATTTAAAAAGCTAGCGATCCTCACTCCAATAATTCGATCTGCACATCATTAACATTCAGTTTTTCCAACAATTTTCCCACCTCATTATCCATGGTAGACATTAAGCTATACAAAATCCAAGCAATTAGTTGCATCACACAAGTCTCAATTTCAGTATGCTAATAATGCTAAGAACTTGAAGGGAAAAAATTAAAGAAAGAAGAAAAGTAAGAGTAAACAAATGACCAAATAGAACCAACTCAAGTGGAGATAGAAACAATGTTGTAAAAAGAAACAAAGTTGTAGATACAAACTAAGTCGACAATCCAGCAAGCACACTATTCATAGTTCAAAATTGGTGAATCATGAATGCCATTTAAAAAGAGAACAGAGAAATAAAAGTTGAATTTAGTTGCCTAATTGTCTAAGCAATTTAGTTGAAAGGTTACTTTTTGATTCAAATAAAGAACAAAACAGAAATAGAAAGAATGGTGGAAAAAAATAAGTCTCTCTTTGTTTTTGTTTCAGAGTAAAAGTAAATTATATAATGAACAAAGCTTCCTAATGATCTTCCTAAATGAATATAACTGATAGAATGCAGAGTATATATGCAAAAGTGGCCTGACTTGAAGTGTTCCTGACTACAACTAAGGTGACTTGGTTCACATTGTGCAAGACTAGAAAAGATGGTGGTCTAGAGTCTGTGGACAATAAGAATGGAACAAATTAAATCAATTAACAAAATAAAATTACAAGAAAATAAAATACACAAGACTCGACCAAATGCTTGTTGTTTAAATTAGTTAACCATGATTAAAGATTTCTTTAAGAATATAGAATTAATAAGATAATAAAAGAGTCCTGATGAATGATTATTCCACTCAGTAGTGGCATGATTAGACTCAAATAAACATTAACATCTAACATAATTTGGACATACTATAGAGGGATTATTCTGAGACCTCAACAAGAATACCACTATTTTTTTTCTTCAAAAAGTTCAAGAAAAAATTCAAATGCAAATTAAAATAAAAATTTGAGAAATATATGATTTGAGATAAATAATAGGAAATTGAGAAGAAATATACCTATAATAAAAGTCCTATAACATTATGGACATCACTCTTAGTTAATGGCTAAGACATTCAGTTGACATCATCCCACATATCATCCCTATCCATGAACAAAGCAATATGCCACCAACATAATAGTAGAAGACAAAAGACTCCAAAATCTAACCAAACAGGGTACAAAGAAACCACCACACTTGCTAAACCACACACTAACAGCAGCAAAAAACTATAGCCATTATGTTGATGTTCAACAAATCTCACAGTAAGACAAAAATAGGAAAAAGAAACCTGTGAGGATAGACAAGAAAACCAGAGGAATGAACATGAATAAAAGGAGTTACTTCATAATTCTCTCAAACAAACCTCATTTTCAACATAACCATTTGTTAGTCATGGAATTAGGAACTTCTATAAGGGATGGATCCCTTAGTCTTACTGAATTTATCACCTCTTTTTGAAGAGTCTAGATATCAGTATATTCATTATTTAAGAGTTTAGTCAAAATTGTATCTCGTATTCCTTTAAAATATACATCTGAGGATTTAACTCTAATGGACAATAATGGATTTCATTTGTTACTTACCTATGAAAAAGGAAGAGAGAAAGAGTATAATGAAATCATTTTCCAAAAAAAATTGAGAAAAAAAAATGTGAGAAAAAACAAGGGAGGAATTTTCAATTTTATATGTTATTGTTCCATTCTTTTTTGCATGTAAAGGCATTGTGGTACTTTTTTATTATTATTATTGAAAGGCATCGTGATAGTTTACATATACCTACTAAATTTTGAAAGAGTATAAACCATCATATGCATGTTTTTAATATTGAAAAGCATCATTATCCTTGGATACCTTAGTAGGTATTGGCAATTTTGACATGCCCCTAAAAATCCTTACATGCCTCTGTACACACAAATTTTGTGTCCGAGAATCTAGGAACGAAATTGAGTAACAAACAATCAATTTTATTAATTTAAGAAAAATTGGTACAATTCTCTGTGGTCGATTCTTTTACAATAAAGAATCTTCCTCTGATTCAATCTCCTTGATGTTCGGTACAAGGGCTTCGAAAGCTTGTTCTTGAACCGGTATTGATGAGCTTTCTTCAAATCTTTAAGATTGAGGAAGACTTGATGGTATTTTCGATCGAGGGCCGATAGAGCTTGATCTCAAACGGTGGATTGAAGGTTTTCAAAGAAGAACGGCACTTGTGTGGCGTGCTTGTTGTTCTTCGTCTTCAGATTCTTCGAGGACTTAAGATCTTTGAAGAAGAACGGCACTTGTGTGGCGTGCTTATTGGTCTTCGTCTTCAGATTCTTCGAGGACTTAAAGATCCTTGAAGTAGAACGGCACTTGTGTGGCGTGCTTGATGTTCTTCATCTTCAGAACTTTGAGTCTTCGTTGAGGCAGAGGTTCGGCAGAGCTTTTGTGTTCTCTTAAACTCTTTGTCCCTGTCTTCTTCTCTGTGTGTCCTCCTCGAATTTGTAGGGTGACCTTGTATTTATAGGCAAAATGGTGGAGGTTTAATTTGGTAACTCCCTATTAATTGTGCCAACTTCCATAAAAAAAGAGATTTTGCCTCCTTTTATATGGAAATAAATTAAATTTAAATTTGAATTATCACACATGTTTTTTAAAGGCCGGAACCTTCAAGATTTTGATATGTGTCCTTTGACGGGATCCGCAATCGTAGAATTAAATTGATCAAAAGTGTTTAACTTATTGACCAATTGGACGGTGATTAATCCATCATAAAATTTATGTGTCTACAAATTACCCCCACTTCAAGTCTCGCGCTATATTGAGCTTGTCACTTTTTTTTTTTTTAAGCGGGACTTGAAGTATTTAATTTTTTTTTTGTCCAAACAGAATTGGAAATTTGATAATCCTATTAGAAATAGGATTTTTTTTTCCTTTTCCAAACAGAATTGGAAATTTGATAATCCTATTAGAAATAAGATTTTTTTTCTTTTCCAAACGAAATTGGAAATTTGAGAATCCTATTAGAAATAGGATTTTTTTTTTTCTTTTCTAAACAAAATTGGAAATTTAAAAATCCTATTAGAAATATGATTTTTTTTTCTTTTCCAAACAGAATTGGAAATTTGAGAATCCTATTAGAAATAGGATTAATTCACCATTATATATATGTAGCCTACGCTTCAGACCCTTCACATCAAAGAATAATGGAGAGAAGTCCCTCCAACTGCTACTGAAAGTGGCAGAAACTCACACCCAACAACTGTAAGTTTTTTTTTTCAGCCACCCCTGTTCTTCTTCCTTTTTTTTTTCTTTTTCTTTTTTTTCAGCCGCCTCTTCTTCTTCCTTTTTATTTTTTTTCTTCTTCTTTTCTTTTTCTTCTTTCTTTTCTTTCTTTTTTTTCTTCTCTTCTCTTCTTCCAGCCGCCTCTTCTTCTTCCTCTTTTTTTTTTTCTTTCTTTCTTTCTCTTCTTCCAGCCCCTCTTCTTCTTCTCTTTTCCTTTTTTTTTTCTTCTCTTCTTTTCTCCTCTTCTTCACGCTACTTTCTTCACTTTTTTGTTTTTTTTTCTTCTTCTCTTCTCTTCTTATTCACGCCACTTTTTCTTTTCTTTTCTTTTTTTCTCTTCTCTTCTTATTCTTCACGCCACTTTCTTTTTCTTTTTTTTTTCTTCTCCTTCTCTTCTCTTATTCTTCACGCCACTTTCTTCTTCTTTTTTTTTTTTTTTTTGAGTAAAACAAAACAACAAACAAAAAAAAAATTAATTTCATTATGGTGCCTATTAGTTTTAAACTTGAGACCTCAAAGAGAATTATTACAATGTCATACCATTTCTCTTGCACTACCTTATGTATCATAGACTTTTGAAAAATAATATAACATGCAACTTCAAATTTTTTTTTTTTTTTTTTTACAAAAGCTTGGAACTCAACTAACTCAAGGGAAGAAACTCTCAGCCACATAGGTATGCCCAATACTTTTTTTTTTTTTTTTTTAAGAAGTAAAAATTTCTCTTGTACTATGCCTATGTAACATAAATTTGCAGACCAAGATGTGCACTTGTGTAACAATCTCGAAGAAGATGTGACCGCGATTTGCACAAGTGAATTTCTGTGACTATCTTTGAAGTCTCTGACTGTGTGCACAATTACGCTCTTGTGCACCAGTTTGGAAGGCGTGATTTAGAAGACTTCAATTATGTGCACAATTGCGCTCTTGTGCACCAGTCTAGAAGGAGTGATTTGGAATACTCCAACTGTGTGTACAATTGTGCTCTTGTGCACTAGTCTGGAAGGCGTGATTTGAAAGTCTCCAGCTGTGTGTACAATTGCGTTCTTGTGCACCAGTCTGGAAGGCATGATTTGGAAGACTCCGACTGTGAGTACAATTGTGGTCATGTGCACCAGTCTAGAAGGCGTGATTCAGAAGACTTCAGTTGTGTGTACAATTGTGCTCTTGTGCACCAGTCTAGAAGACGTGATTTGGAAGACTCCGGCTGTGTGTACAATTCTGCTCTTGTACACCAGTCTGGAAGGCGTGATTTAGAAGACTCTGACTGTGTGTACAATTGCGCTCTTGTGCACCAGTCTGGAAGGCGTGATTTAGAAAACTTCGGCTGTGTGTACAATTGCGCTCTTGTGCACCAGTCTGGAAGGCGTGATTTGGAAGACTCCGACTGTGTGTACAATTGCGTTCTTGTGCACCAGTCTGGAAGGCGTGATTTGGAAGACTCTGACTGTGTGTACAATTGCTCTCTTGTGCACCAGTGTGGAAGGCGTGATTTGGAAGACTCCGGCTGTGTGTACAATTGCGCTCTTGTGCACCAGTCTGGAAGACGTGATTTGGAAGACTCCGATTGTGTGTACAATTGTACTCTTGTGCACCAGTCTGGAAGGCGTGATTTGAAAGACTCCGACTGTGTGTACAATTGCACTCTTGTGCACCAGTCTGGAAGGCGTGATTTGAAAGACTCCGACTGTGTGTACAATTGCGCTCTTATGCACTAGTCTGGAAGGCGTGATTTAAAAGACTCTGACTGTGTGTACAATTGCGCTCTTGTGCACCAGTCTGGAAGGCGTGATTTGGAAGACTCCGGCTGTGTGTACAATTGCGCTCTTGTGCACCAGTCTAGAAGGCGTGATTTGGAAACTCCGGCTGTGTGTACAATTACGCTCTTGTGCACCAGTCTGGAAGGCGTGATTTGGAAGACTTCAACTGTGTGTACAATTACACTCTTGTGCACCAGTGTGGAAGGCATGATTTTTTTTTTTTTTTTGCAGAACTGAACTCATAACAAAGTTCCAAGCAACCTACGTACCCTCAACAGAGATCAAGTCATTTAGGTAGTTCAGATTAACAAACTCAATTTTTTTTTTTTTTGGCTGTACACAGTTTATACTCGTACGGGCCAGGAGTGCAGCGTAGTTTAGGCTCATGCGATCAGGAGCACTCCATCTTTGACTATTCTTCAACTCTACAAGATTCAGAAGACAATCCAAACTTGCGTTGAAAAGTGTGAACCAGCTCGGCGTCAATTTGAAGATTTCTTTCTAGCTTTGTTTCTTCATTGTACTCTTCTTGAACTTGAGAAGAAATATCTCCTTCGAACTCGTCTCCCCACCCAGAAGATAGAGGTGTTTCATTTGTCATGGTCCATGTAGGCGGATTGAACCTCACCCAGTATGCTTTCATTCCGCTGCGAGATTCGATCCAAACAGCCTCTTCGGGCTTCGGTCCCCACACTTTCCCTTCCTCTAGTCTTTTGATTTCTCAAGTCTCTCGTTCCATCCGGGATTATAGATGATTTTGTTCTTGTTCCTCATTTTGTAGTTTCAGACTCTTACCTTGGTGCTTGTCGATGACATGTTGGGAAGGAATTACTTGAGTTGTCATTTGTATATTTTCAGTCACTAATTTTTGTGAGATCTTTTTAGAACCATCCCCTTCTTGAGCATTCTTCTTTGGCCTCCAAGTAAGCACAATTTTTTAATCCTTTCCATTGGAAGTTGTTTGAGGAGAACTTGAAGAATTACCTTCATAATGCTTCTTTGATGCAAATCTTTGTAATTTGTCACTTTTGTTATGCCTTGATTTTTCTTGTTCCTTTTTTGAGACCTCTTTTTTATTTTGAGATTTGAGAAAATGTGTAGGTCTTTTTAAAGGACATGCGTGAACCTTGCTCCCTTGCCCAGAGTATTTCATATGAGATAGTTGAGAATGAACTTTGTATGGAGGGTTTGCCCCCTGTTTGTCTAGTCTTCTACCAAGGTTTTCTTGACTCAATGCACTATGTAACTACGAACCTTCAGATGAAGTCACCAAAATATGATGTGTTTCTTGATACATTTCTTTAGAGACGATGCTTGTGACATAAGACGTATCTATTTCATCGTCTAAGTTAATAAGTATTTTGTCTTCCTCTTTGGACTTAACCCCTTCATCTTTAGGACAGTCGTCAGATATATTGGGAAAGGCAAAAACCTTCGCACCACTACTTATTATGCTTAGCTCCATATCATGGGCACGAGTAACTAGTTCTTCAAATGTACGAGGCCCGATTCCTTGTAGAATGTAGAGCAACTCTCAGTGCATGCCTTGCATACACATTTCGACTGTTGAGACTTCAGAAAGACGATCTTTGCAATCAAGACTTAGCGCTCGCCAGCGGTTGATATAGTCGACCACAACCTCGTCCTTCATTTGTTTAGTGTTAGTGAGTTCTAGCATGCTTACTATTCTACGAGTACTGTAGAAGCGGTTGAGAAACTCTTGCTCTATTTGCTCCCAACAGTCAATACTCCCAACTTTGAGGTCTGCGTACCAATCAAATGCATTCCCTTTGAGGAAACGGACAAATTGCTTGACTAATAGGTCCCCTTTGGTGCCAGCATTACTGCATGTCTCTACAACATGAGCGATGTGTTGCTTAGGGTTGTCCTTTCCATCGAATTGTTGAAGCTTGGGGGGTTGGTACCCAGCTGGCATCCTCATGTTGTCAATTCGTCTTGTGTAAGGCTTCGAATACGTGAGCGAGCTTTGAGAAACACCGCCATACTGTGACCTGATTGTGTTAGTGATCATGTCTTGAAGTTGTTGAACAGACAACGAAGCGATAGAGGGAGCAAAACTGGGATGATTTGCCCTTTGTTCGGATGTGCTTGCATGGTGAGCCTTGTTTGCTGTGGCCCCTTGTGGTGCAAAATCGGGGGAGTGTGAGAGTTCTTGACTTGGCTCCTTAGATTTCTGAGCTTCCAATCTATTCATGAGGGAAGCAATCTGCAATTCTTTTTCTTCAATGATTTTGGTGAGCTTTTCAATAGCGCTAGCCATGGTCGCAAGTTGTTCCTCTACCGATGTTGTATCGGTCATCATAACTTGTATATTGGTTGATTGTGATTGTGTATGAGAATTTAAGTGCCTTAGAGAAATCAACTCTTTCGGAGATCCAGGGGAAGAAACTGAGCGCGATCCTGTATTCGAATTATAATCCGACATAGAGTGAGATGAGCGCGGTGACACGTCTTTTGGAAAAGAGCCTTCAGAAACTGGAGGAACTTTTTCAAGACTAGTGTTGTTGAAGTTCATTATCCTCAAGGACTCGAGAGGTGATAAATGAATGACGAGCTTTTCCACTTGCAGGCTTGGTCGAGTTGACATCCGCCATGCTTTGTTTCTGTGCTAGAAAAGCAGGTGCCTTTGTTTTGTTACGAGTTGTTGGTCTAGTAGGGGTGCTGCTACCAGTTGATGGAGCCATAACATTCTTAGTGTCCTTCTTAACGAGAGAGTTGTTGATTGTTGCAGCGGCAACATTCTTTACAACATTCTTTGAGCCTTGACCGAGTTGAACCTTGTTGGGGGCCATCGATGCAAACAAGGAAAATATTTGATAAATTGATTAAGGAGATAGAAATGAGAGGCAGAGAGGTCCCACCGGGCGTGCCAAAAATTTGTACACACAAATTTCGTGTCCGAGAATCTAGGAACGAAATTGAGTAATAAACAATCAATTTTATTAATTTAAGAAAAATGGGTACAATTCTCTGTGGTCGATTCTTTTACAATAAAAAATCTTCCTCTGATTCAATCTCCTTGATGTTCGGTACAAGGGCTTCGAAAGCTTGTTCTTCAACCGGTATTGATGAGCTTTCTTCAAATCTTTAGGATTGAGGAAGACTTGATGGTATTTTCGATTGAGGGCCGATAGAGCTTGATCTCGAACGGTGGATTGAAGGTTTTCGAAGAAGAACGGCACTTGTGTGGCGTGCTTGTTGTTCTTCATCTTCAGATTCTTCGAGGACTTAAGATCTTTGAAGAAGAACGGCACTTGTGTGGCGTGCTTATTGGTCTTCATCTTCAGATTCTTCGAGGACTTAAAGATCCTTGAAGTAGAACGACACTTGTGTGGCGTGCTTGATGTTCTTCATCTTCAGAACTTCGAGTCTTCGTTGAGGCAGAGGTTCGGCAGAGCTTTTGTGTTCTCTTGAACTCTTTGTCCCTGTCTTCTTCTCTGTGTGTCCTCCTCGAATTTGTAGGGTGACCTTGTATTTATAGGCAAAAGGCTGGAGGTTTAATTTGGTAACTCCCTATTAATTGTGCCAACTTCCATAAAAAAGAGATTTTGCCTCCTTTTATATGGAAATAAATTAATTTAAATTTGAATTATCACACATGTTTTTTAAAGACCTGAACCTTCAAGATTTTGACAGGTGTCCTTTGACGGGACCCGCAATCGTAGAATTAAATTGATCAAAAGTGTTTGACTTATTGACCAATCGAACGGTAATTAATTGTAATACCCCGCTCCAACACATGGTATGATATTGTCCGCTTTGGGCCTGAGCCCGCACGGTTTTACTCTTGGATTTTTACCCCAAAAGGCCTCAAACCATTTAAAGAGAACATACTACATATAAGCACATCCCCTTTTCTACACCCAGGCGATGTGGGATTGAGCACCCTGTACCATGTCAGTGTGGTAGCTCAGCCCAGTGTCTATCTTCGCACCCGCCCACTCACACCCGTCCACAAGGGTTACTACAATCCACCCCCCTACGAGGCCCGACGTCCTCGTCGGCACACTTCCGGCTAGGTTCAAGCTCTGATACCAACTGTAATACCCCGCTCCAACACATGGTATGATACCGCTTTGGGCCTGAACCTGCACGGTTTTGCTCTTGGGTTTTATCCCAAAAGGCCTCATACCATTTGAAGAGAACATACTACATATAAGCACATCCCCTTTTCCACACCCAGGCGATGTGGGATTGAGCACCCTGTACCCTGTCAGTGTGGTAGCTCAGCCGAGTGTCTATCTTCGCACCCGCCCACTCACACCCGTCCACAAAGGTTACTACAATCCACCCCCCTACGAGGCCCGACGTCCTCGTCGGCACACTTCCGGCTGGCTTCAGGCTCTGATACCAACTGTAATACCCCTTTTCCACACCCCAGGCGATGTGGGATTGAGTACCCTGTACCCTGTCAGTGTGGTAGCTCAGCCCAGTGTCTGTCTTTGCACCCGCCCACTCACACCCGTCCACAAGGGTTACTACAATCCACCCCCCTACGAGGCTCGACGTCCTCGTCGGCACACTTCCGGTGGGGTTCAGGCTCTGATACCAACTGTAATACCCCGCTTCAACACATGGTATGATATTGTCCGCTTTGGGCCTGAGCCCGCACGGTTTTGCTCTTGGGTTTTATCACAAAAGACCTCATACCATTTGAAGAGAACATACTACATATAAGCACATCCCCTTTTCCACACCCAGGCGATGTGGGATTGAGCACCCTGTACCCTATCAGTGTGGTAGCTCAGCACAGTGTCTATCTTCGCACCCGTCCACTCACACCCGTCCACAAGGGTTACTACATTAATTTATCATAAAATTTATATGTCTACAGCCTCCTTTAACTTTAAATACCTTAATAGATATTGACAATCCTAACATGCCCCCTGGTAATCCCTACATGCCTCCTATATTTCTTTTAAAGTAAAAAAAAAATATTTTACATACTTAAAAGCATGTTAACTAATACGACAAAAAAATCCTATCGCCACATAAATTAGATAAACAATTGAAATAAATGAACATACCATGAAAACAAACAAACTAACCATGTACATTTATAATTTCAAAGAAAACAAAAAAATAAATAAATAACAAATACAAGAAAATCCCACGTACAAAACTTATATTACAAATTATAAAATAAGTGTATTTAAATCTAGCTCCAATCTATTGTATTCCTGTAACCATGCACGTTTCAAGTAAGGCTAACCGTCACTTCATATATACTATATACAAACTGTTTCTAGAACTGAAAAAATAATTCAATGTGATTGAACTAATAATGCTGGAAAGTAAAAATAAAATAATAATAAATGAAACAAAGCAATATCAGTGAACTAGGTCAACACATGTCCTGATTCACTTCTTTTTATTTAACTAAATTTACACATATACAAAACTCAAGTATATATATTTATATATCAAAACATGTCCCGTGCATACACAACACAAGTATATATATTTATATATCAAAACATGTCCCGTGCATACACTGCTTTAAAGCAATCAAGTTGTCTTTTAGGCTAACCATCACTACATATATAATATATACAAACTGACTAATAATGCTAGAAAGTAGTAATAAAATAATAATAAATGAAACAAAGCAATATCAGCTAACTTGATGAACACATGTCCTGACTCACTTCTTCCTATTTAACTAAATTTACTCATATACAAAAACTCAAGTATATATATATATATATAAAAACATGTCCCCTGCATACACTGTTTTAAAGAAATCAAGTTGTCTTATATCTAATCAATAGTTTATGACAAAACACATATACAAGGCTACATTCACACACACACACATGTATATATATATATACACCTACTGCACTAAGCAATCACTTTATATAACACACTTTATATAACAATTAAACCACTCACCGAAAGTGACCGCCTCTGCTTATGACCAAACTACATACAGAGGAAACATTCATGTATATGCATATTCACCTACTGGACTAAGCAATCACTGTATATATTCATTTACTCAAAACAAAAATGATTATATACATTTTTTTTTATAGAAACCGTGAGACACCAAAAAGTGACCGCCTCTACTTCTAAACAGTCCGATTAGATCCTGATCATACCTACGTGTAACTATGTCTGTGTCAATTCTATATATATATATATATATATATATCTATCTATATATTCAAGCAACCATCTTATTATATTTCATCCCTAACCCTAGAAACCCTAGTCCCTTCTTTTATTTTATTTTATTATATATTTTTTTTCTAGAAAACTAAATAAACTCTAAAATAATATTATAAACATAAATTCTAGTCAGGTATACACCTAACTCAATCATTCCAGCCCAATTCAACTCAGATTCCTTCCTAGTCCAATCCAAAATTAAAATAAAATAAAATCCAAATACTCGACCCAACCAGAATTGAATAAAAAAAATAATAATAAAGTCCCTAACATTTAAAGCACTTAAAAAAATTTAAATCAGTTAATACAAAATCAAGAAGCAATTCCAGGGTATTACATGCCCATCTGTGGGAGGCACAAAGATGTAGATCCCCATCTATGTGCAGAGTAAGCATAGTTCCGTAATTAATAGGTCTTGTTCATCACTCAGCTTGAATATGAAGTTTTACCTATCAAGACGGCCGAGAAAATCTTCATATCCCTGTAAGCAAACTCTTTTCCAAGACCAAATCTCAGGCCCGCCTACATAACAACAAATATTCAATTAGAATTCTCCTACAAAGTTTTTGTCAGAGAATTTAAATATTAAAATTTAAATCTTATTAACCACCATTTACTCTATACCGGAAAACAAAACTTCCCATCCTGTCACAACCCAATTGTGAATGCATTGCAAAAACAAAACATAATTGTGATCAAGGTGTTATTATGTAGAGTGTGTGTTTGTGTGTTGGCATGATGGTATTCATTCATGCAAGTGAGTCAAGTTTTTGTTGGACGACGAGTTACCACTAGAACTGCAGGGTAGACTGTCTTGAGTGTCTCTGTCAAAGCTGCATGGAGATGTTGCATCTTGTCGAGGGCTTCTTCGGTGATACCATATATTTGGAAGCTCTTCCAAGCCTGAATTTTGATCAATTCTTATTGCTTCCCTAACTTCTAGTGCAATTCTTTCCTGAATAAGTGGATGTTTGCACATCATGTAAAAGAACCAGTAAGATGATCTCAAAATATATATATTAAAAAAAAAACATAGAGATTACAAGTTCTCACTCTCCTAACCCTTTGTCTCTCTCTCACTCTCTATTTCGGCTTTCAGTGAACTCTCGTACACGCATAACTAATCATAGCACTCTTGTACACGAGTTACGAGTTACAACAAAGGCTAAACTTATCAAAAATTAAAAAATTAAAAAATTAAAAAAATAATTGGATCAACCGAAACAAAATTGTAGCCACTTCTTCACAAGACGTAACAACTACACTTCCATTATATTAATTGAGATCATCTTACTTGGATTTCTATTGTTTGATTGGAAGCTGTAGCTTTAGACACTACACGGGCAAGTTTTACTGCATTGTTTCTGAAGACTACACTGCTGAAGTCCCTTAGGATCTTGGTGGGAACTCATAGCTTGATGTCCTCCTCTAGTGTCACCACTTTTTTCTTCCACTGTGAAGATCCCATCGCCTAGAAGATCCATTAAGATGCTATGATGGTACCATCCCTGCAACAAATTTGTTTCAGCAACTCAGAAGAGTGAAAATTTATGAGGTTCTGTCATGTGATTAAACTGAGTTCATACACTCTTTAGGATATTCCGTTTGGTAATAATTGTTTGGTAAAAATACCCCCTTTCTACGGTACAAGGAAAGTGACAAATATGGAGATCAATACAAAACAACAAATTTTAGTTATATATATATAACTAAAATTAGAAATGGTATTACCTTGCCATAATTTGCAAAGTTGGTTTTGAGGATATACTCAACAATTGCAGGGTGTGCAGTGCAAACCTGGCTCCGGAAAAGGTCAAGCAATCTGTAAGTCTTGTTTCTGCTGGAAAGTTCAGTCATGAAGTCATGCAGCCTGTGAAAGTGTAGCAGCAACAGGGTAGTATCTCTTTTTCTTCTCTGATGATACTTGGACAACAAATTTAGTTACACATATAGCAAGAATAACAGCTAAAGCTGTTACTACTGTACATGAGATGGGATTATATAAAAAATCCATGGAAGTCCTTTGTGTACTATGATATTTTCTTGTCGATGAATGCACTTGACAGATATAGAAGATAGTGGGGGTGGGGGGAAAAAATTATGTATATAAAGAGAGGAAATGATGTTTGCCTCTTTTGCAAACTTTAGGCCTCAAATTTGTGAAAATGACCATGACACATTTATAGAGCACCAAAGCTGGTGGTATTTATCAGTGTATATAAAAAAGGGACCATGTACATATATATGCATGGCAATTGAAAATGTGGGTTTGACTATGTACATATATATGCATGGCAATTGAAAATGTGGGTTTGACTGTGTACTAGTGATCTTTATACTGTTTTCTGGTTTCTTAGATGTTTGTTGATATATCATGTAATACCCCGCTCCAACACATAGTATGATACCGCTTTGGGCCTGAGCCCGCACGGTTTTGCTCTTGGGTTTTACCCCCAAAAGGCCTCATACCATTTGAAGAGAACATACTACATATAAGCACATCCCCTTTTCAACACCCCAGGCGATGTGGGATTGAGCACCCTGTACCCTGTCAGTGTAGTAGCTCAGCCCAGTGTCTGTTTTCGCACCCGCCCACTCACACCCGTCCACAAGGGTTACTACAATCCACCCCCCTACGAGGCCCGACGTCCTCGTCGGCACACTTCCGGCTGGGTTCAGGCTCTGATACCAACTATAATACCCCGCTCCAACACAAGGTATGATATTGTCCGCTTTGGGCCATAGCCCCCACGGTTTTGCTCTTGGGTTTTACCCCCAAAAGACCTCATACCATTTGAAGAGAACATACTACATATAAGCACATCCCCTTTTCCACACCCAAGCAATGTGGGATTGAGCTCCCTGTACCCTGTGAGTGTGGTAGCTCAGCCCAGTGTCTGTCTTCGCACCCGCCCACTCACACCCGTCCACAAGGGTTACTACATATCATGGATAGTGGGAGTTTTAGGAAGTAACGACACAAACACGGTGATATAGAAAATTCTAAAAAAATATGATATGGACACGACGAGAATACGGTTTTAAAATAATAATATAATATATTAATATATCTTAATTCTTCAACAAAAAAACTACATTACTGAATTACTTCAATTTATCATCAAACAATTAAGAACTAAACAAACTTATTAACAAAAATAGAAAAATAGATTAAGCAACCAGAATTATTTAGTCCTCTATATATATTTAACTTAGATTTTTAATCATAACTTATTCGCATATAATTTTTTTTCGAAATACTTCAATATACAGGATCATTGAATACTCAGCCTTTATCTCCAATAAACATGTATTCATTAGTTTGTTTCAAAATAATCATAATTTTATTTACTTTACATATATCATTTATGTATTCTTCTTTCTGTTATTATCATTATTTGCACAAAACATTCTAATATTATGTTATTTTTACTTAGGTACGTTATAGGTGGAGAAAAGAATATAAAAGTTGTTGTCCGTGGATTTCTTCTTGGAGTTTTATTGGTGAAGCATGTTAAAAGATAAATAATTATATACATTCATTGTTTAGATTTTCTTGCAAACTCTACAATCAAGTTTTGGTTGACTATCAAATACATGAAAGTGCTTAGTATTTACATTTAGCATTTATTTTTCAAAGTCTTGTTCTTCATTAGAATGTGAGTTTTGAAATTATTGAATATTTAATAAAATTTCTTATAGTTCTTCATTTATTACTTATATACATATTCAGGGGTTTTTTTTTCATTTAATGTTCTAACTAGATTGGCATTATTTTATTCACTTGAAATCATTAGTATTTGTAATACCCCGAAAAATTGGGACGTCTATTATTTTAAAGAATTTAAATTTCTTTATATTATTATTATTATTATTTTTCAATTCATGTGGAATGCCTTTATATGCATTTTATCATTTCATGTGAATTGTTAGGTCTTTATACAATTATTATTTTATGTGAATTGGTTGTCTTTATAAATTCTTTCATTTCATGTGAATTGCTCTATTTTTATTTTTTATCAATTTATATGAATTGTTTATTGATTGTGTATTAGTTGATTTAAATATTTTAAATGCTTTGGATTGGGCTAGGGAGGAATCTGGGCTGGAATGGTTGGATTAAGAATATGCTTAAGTTGTTGGGCCATGATTATAGTTATATTATTATGGTTATTATTATTATTATTTTAGTTATTTAGTTTTTAGAAAAATAATAATAATAATAATAGAATAAAATAATTAGGACAAAAGATAATAAGAAATTAGGGTTTCTGCCGTTTGCATTACGCACAAAAATCAGGAGAGTAAACGAAAGAGAGAATGAGTTCGAGTGAACGAGTGTTTGAATCGTCAAAGAGGCAAGTTCAAACTCTTCTCTTTCCCTTTGAATCTGTATACATATATATTTTTGTATATACATGTTGAAATATATGTATAATATATATATTAATTGTATAGACATGTTGTTAGAAATTTGTATGCATTTAATTTTGAAATTAAATGATTTTTCATGCTAAGAATATTTCTGTGAATTAAACATAAAAATTTTGGAGTTTTGGTACTATTTTAGGGTATTTTTGCATATGTATATACATATATATATATGACTGTATAGGCGGGTATATATATATATTAACATAAATTTGGGTTTACTGTATTCATCATTTTTGAACGTTTTTGTTCCAATTAAAAGGTAGATCTTACTTCCTAGAACAATCCTTGAAAGTTTCGTTATGAACCGTTGGGTAGATTGACGGGAAATTGAGTTTAAAATTTTAGATTTTCGAAACTTGAAATTGGGCGTTTTTGATTTAGTCCGCGAGAGGGGATGATTTTGGTACCAATACGTAGCTTAGATCGATACGAGTTCAATGGTATATTCATATGCGCGATTCGGTGCCCGGAAGTGATCGAAACATGGTCGGAAAATTTCGGCCTCCATTGTTGAGCATGAAAGCTTCGGCTGAGGAAGGAAGAAAGAAAGAAAGAAAGAAAGAAAAAAAAAAGAAAGCAAAAAGAAAAAGGGGCCACGCGTCCGCCGGCGCGTGGGGGCGCGTGCCGCTAGTGCTGGTGGCCGAAAAAATATTTTTGGGGCCCACTCTTGGGGGCCCACCTCTGGGTCCGATATGGGCCCATTCCGAATTATTTTATTATTTTTTTGAATTTTTGAAATTTTTGGAAAAACTTAAAAATTCAGAAAATCATTTTTTTTAAAATACTTTTATAATTCAAAAAATTTCCAAATTTTTATGTCAACTTTCTGGGAGCTTAAAGAGCTTGGGGTTTAAATTTCATGTTGAAATGATTTACCATTGTTTTTAAATTAATTTTTAAAGTGTCTAAAAACTGGATTTTTCATCTTCTATAATTTTAGAAAATACTTATAAAGTTTCAAAATTTTCAAAAGTTTTACCAAAACTTTCTGGATGCTAAATACACTTGGGTTTAAATTTTCAACTCAAAATGATCTTCCCTTGTTGTTCAATTGATTTTTAAAGTGTCCAAAAGTTGGGTTTTTCACTTTCTGTAATTTTAGAAAATACTTTTGTAATTCCAAAAATTTCCAATTTTTGTGGTAACTTTCTGGAGGTTAAATAAACTTGGGTTTAAATTTTCATCTTGAAAGGAGCTTCCCTTAGTGTTCAATGAATTTTTAAAGTGTCTAAAAGTTGGGTTTTCACCTTCTTTTATTTGTTGAAAATATTTTTTTTAATTTTAGAAAATTTCAGACTGATTTAATAGGGTTATTAGAAGTAGAATAGGCCCAGAAACCTAGATAAGAGTTTGGTTTAGACTCCCTCATAAATTTGAGTGCATTGGGGGTTGGATTGGGTGTTTGCTTCTAAAGTGGTTAAATTGTGTTATTTGATTTACTTGAATGTATCTTCCTTTAAGGATATAAATGCCCATTAAATACTTGATTATAGTTTACTTGTGAACGATTGTATTATGGTGATAATTTCATGTCGGATAATTTGAATTACTTTGTTTGTGCAAATTAAAATTATAATGCACCTTGTTTATTTTATGTTTCATATTGGGAATGCATTTATACATTTTATTTGGCATGTAAGGATTGTCCGGCGTGTCAGGATCGCTCATACCTAATAAGGTATCTATGCATTTTATTTTGGCATGTAAGGATTGCCCAGCGTGTCAGGATCGCCTATACCTAATAAGGTATCTATGCATTTTATTTTAGCATGTAAGGATTGCCTGGCGTGTCAGGATCGCCCATACCTAATAAGGTATCTATGCATTTTATTTTGGCATGTAAGGATTGCCCGGCGGGTCAGGATCGCCCATACCTAATAAGGTATCTATGCATTTTATTTTGGCATGTAAGGATTGTCAGGCGTGTCAGGATCGCCCATACCTAATAAGGTATCTATGCATTTTATTTTGGCATATAAGGATTGTCAGGCGTGTCAGGATCGCCCATACCTAATAAGGTATCTATGCATTTTATTTTGGCATGTAAGGATTGCCCGGCGTGTCAGGATCGCCCATACCTAATAAGGTATCTATGCATTTTATTTTGGCATGTAAGGATTGCCCGGCATGTCAGGATCGCCCATACCTAATAAGGTATCTATGCATTTTATTTGGCATGTTAGGATTGCCAAGGCGTGTCAGGATCGCCTAATACCTAATAAGGTATCTATGCATTATATTTGGCATG
Organism: Cornus controversa; assembly: GCA_026545225.1. NCBI lineage: Eukaryota > Viridiplantae > Streptophyta > Magnoliopsida > Cornales > Cornaceae > Cornus > Cornus controversa. The sequence continues at coordinate 28,878,162 of CM048850.1, forward strand.
TTGGGATTGTCAAGGCATGTCGGGATCGCCTAACACCTAATATGGTATCTTTACATTTTATTTGGCGTGTCAGGATCTCCTATATCTAATAAGGTATCTATACATGTATGCATATGTTTTCTTTATTTTGAACTTAAAGAATGTGTTCATTGTTGGATGATAAGGGTTTGTTGGAACAATGTATAAGATGATTTTACTTCTGAAAACATGAACTAAATAGGAAATGACTAGTATATATATATCTATACCTATTAAGGTATCAAAAGATTAAATGATGGCATGTAAGGATTGCTTAAACTTGATATTATTTCATGTTATGTTTATTTTTGCTGAACTTAAGAAATGTGATCACTTTTGCATAATAAGGATTTGGGTGGAATATTATAATTAATGACTGTTGTTTTGAAAACATAAAACTGGAATAAGAATAGCTTGTATGTTAAATCTATTGTTTTCTTTTGTGTCCCTTATACTGAGGGTATGTATATTGGTTCTCTGATTGGGATGTAGTAGATAGAACTTGCTCGTGGGTTTAACCCACTTTGTTGATATTTCAGGTTTCAGACAGGTTCCACTACAAGGATAAAGTTTTAGGGTTAGTTGTGGCAGACATCTCTTCTCATCGGTCACAGGGTAGAAACCTATACTCTTATTCAAGGGTCAGACTATGAACTCTTTTGGAGGTTTTGGTTGTTGGTTTTAAATTAGAGTCTTAAACTTGTGTTTATTCTGGTTAAGGGGTCCTTGCGTTACGGGACTTCCAAATTGTATTACCAGACATATAACTATTTATTTATCAGTTATTTCAATTTAGTGGAATTTTCTGTTCAGCTTTTAGAATTTATTTTAGTCTGTCTTTTATATTCTATACTTGTTGCTACCAGTTGTATGTATCTCCCAGGTTTTGTGTATGAAACTGGCCACCTCATGCGCGAAATTTTCTGGGGGTATTTCAGTATTTCAATAGTATTAGGTCGTTAATATATTTCAAAATGTATTTGAAAAATATATATATATAGGATTGTTGAATTCATTTGGAAATAAATATGTCATGGCTGTCAGTGGCATTGGTTTATCATCTACTTTATCATTCTCATCATGTGGGATATATGTACCTTTCTCCTCTTACCTTCAAATGGACTTTCAGTACTTTTTTTTTCTATGGAAGATCGTTGCTAACATTCAAACCAATTAGAATAAGAAAATAGAGAAAGGAATAAGCTAGGACTCTTCTCTAAAAAAGAAAAAAAGAATTAAATTTTTTTTTCTATGTAAGAACATTGCTATTTAGTTTAATTTTGTCGTCAGTATATACTGTTTTTTCTTCTCTCTCTTTCCAAAAATAATAAAACAAGATTGAAACCAACTTCTACGTGAGTGTAGAGAAAGAGACTAACCTCTACGAGAAGGTCCTCCGTATGCCGTAGTAACACGTGATTGAAACTAACAAGTAATCAAATAGAGAAGAATGTTCTATGCTATCAAAAGAAGTGATACAAAATTACCAAGTACAACAATAAAAGAGAGAAAGGAATGAGAACGTTACTCTATTGTTTAATTTTATTATCAGTGTGTGTGTGTGTATATATATATATATATATTTTAGAACGTTGCTCTCTTGTTTAATTTTGTTCGTCAGTATATTTTTGTCTTCTCTCTCCAAAACAATAAAATCGATTATTTTTCTTCTCTCTCTCCAAAATAGTAAAACGGTTACCTATTTGTTTAGGAGAGTTTTTTTTTATTTAAAATACTTTTTTGGGTGGTTTTGTATACTCAAAAACCCAGAATTTGTGTTTTATTGGTAGTATTCAATTTCAGTCATTAGATGAAATCCAACGACTGAAATTGAATTCGCGTATGTTGCTCCCTACACATCAGGGAGCAACTGAACAACGTTGTATACACACACACAACACTACTGGATCTGTACTTTATTTTTTTATACATACACACCCAAACAAAGTAATAATAAGGGGCATTTTTGTTAATCAACATAACAGATATTTTGAAATTAAAAATAATAAAATAATTGGGATATATTTGACATTTTACATGTAATATAATGGCGTTAGAAACAAAAATATCACTTGGAGTGTATATGATAGTTATAAGAAAAGTTTGTGTGTGTGTGTGTCATAAGTCCAAATCTTAGGGGTGTCACTGATATTTACACTAATTTTTTTTTTATTGAATGCGGCTACCCCCACCTAGTATTATGTGGATTTGCGACTTTATCTAGTACTAGTCCCCATTCTCATGATTATTAACTTGAACTTTCTTTTACCATCACCAGGAACAGTACTACCGAGTTGGTTTCTTTTTATTTTTATTTTTTTTGGCAAAGAATTCTCACAATACTCTTGGAGAGTTGAACCCTCTCTGTTTTTTAATTTTGAACAATACCTACTAAGGTATCCAAGGATAATGATGGTGACATGTCAGGATTGCTTAGATTTAATAAAATACATACATATGTTTCTTTGTTTTGAACTTAAAAGAATGTGTTCATTTTTGTATGATAAGATTTGTTGGGACATTGTAATAGATGTCATGACTTGTATGCTTATACCTATATTTTTTTCTTATGTTCCTCATACTGAGGGTATGTATACCGGTTCTCTGATTGGGATGTAGTAGAGAGGGCTTGCTCGTGGGTTTAATGCACTTTGTTGATATTTCAAGTTCCATGCCAGTTCCACTGCGAGGATAGAGTCTTAGGGTTTGGTTGTGACAAACATCCCCTCTCATCAGTTATAGAGTAGGAACTTATTCTCTTCTTCAAGATTAAAATTATGAACTTTTTTTTTAGACTTGGGTTTTTTATTTTAATTTAGAGTTAAAAACTCTTGTTCATTCTGGTTAAGGGGTCCTTGATGTTACGAGACTTTCAAATTATATTACCAGACACGTAATTATTTATTTAACATTTATTTTTTTAATTCAGAGGGATTTTCTATTCTGCTTTTAAGATTATTTCATTCTGTATTTTGTACTCTATGCTTGTTGCTACCAGTTGTATATATCTCTCAAATTTTTTGTATGAGATTGGTCACCTCATGCGCAAAATTTTACCAAAGTATTTCCGGGCATGCAAGTTCTTAGATGCCTAGACATCGATCTCTTACCCATCAAACCGTACAACTTTTATGGTCCAAGGAAGCTGCATATATCTGTGGTTCTAATAGTGATGGGATATATAATTGAAATTATGAAATGAAAATTTTGAAATGTAATATACATTCAAGACAAATACAATTACAAAGCATGCAAGAGGAGTAGGGATGCAAACAAATGCAACCATCTCAATTCAAAGTGATGGCAAGCTTACTGATGGAATTCATTAAATTTTGATAGTTTTAATAAAAAATGTATTTTCTTAATTGTTTATATTTTTATTATATTTGTTATTTTATTTACAAATGAAAAGAGGTCCAATAGTTGTCAAAAAATTTAAAAAAAAAAAGCAAAAAAATATATACGTTCACATGCAGTGAATCTACAAAGAAAATGATACTTTAGCTGAAGCTAGAGTATTTGACCATTGGATGTACTATGATGGACTTTTGGATTAAATTATGGGTTAAATTCATAAAAACTCTCTTCACTTTCAAAAATTCTCATAAAACTCTCCTATACTAAAAAATCAATCAATTTGTCCCCTCCCGTTTGTTTTTCGTTGAAATTAACGGAGAAGCGGCCGTACGTACTTGCATCTCACGTGAGGTGTTAAGTGGTGTGTAAATGACTAAATTACCCTTAACACATATGTTGAAATTAAAAGGATTAAAACACCCTCATGGTAAAGGGATTTTATGATAATTTTTTATAGTAGATGAAGGTTTTATGAAAAAAATTTATAGTAGAGGGGGGTTTTATAATTTTAACTAAATCAAGAAACCCCCTCTACTTTCTAATTTTCTCAAATTGCCCCTTCACCCCATCATTTACAAATAACCTTTTTTTATGAATTTATTTTATTAAATAAAAGAATGATATTTTGATAATTTTGTTATCAAATTAACAGAGCCGTTTAATTTTGTCCTTATATGCGAGAAATTGATAGTAGATGAGGCTTTTGAAAATTCGGCGAGTTTTATGAAAATTTTTGATAGTAGAAGGGGATTTTATGAATTTAACTATTAGACACTTTTATTTAATTTATATTTATCTTTATCATTGTACAACAATTACAATTCAATTTGAAGAAATCATCTGATAATAGGAATATATTCCCTCTTATGGAAGAAAAGAAAGTGGATTAAGAGTTTCTTTATCTCATAATAAGTGACTTCGAAAAAGTAGTTTTAAAGGGGCACTCAATCAATCTAAAGGTTCTAGTTTAGTTTGAATAAAAATCCCAAAAAGTTCAACCAATCCATTATTTGTATTCGGACCCCAGAACTAAGTATATATATATATATATATATATATATAAAACCAGTTTCACACATGTTAGATCTGAGTCTTGGAAACTTCAATTACTTCACGCCATTGTACCTTTTGGCAGTAATTTATGACTTTAAGCAAGAGTAAGACAGAAAGAACTCAAAACACTAGAGAATGGGCCTTGTAAAAAAACTTCCAAAAAAACAAAAAAAAAGGGGTTGGGCAAGTGACAATTTTTGAGGTCACTAGTGAATTGGGTGCCAAAAGGGATCAAAATGCAAGCCAACAGAAGAGAGCAAAGGCAATCCCCGTGACTCCTTGATTAGTATCCTCACACTATAGGCATGAGCCACCTCCCTTTCAAGCCTGTGAAGCTTCTTGTACCCAACTGTGGTCCCACTCGCAACCCGATCTCCGTCCACGTAAATTTCGTGCTGTTTGATCCTCTGGCCTAGCCCGATTGGTTCTTGAATCCTGATCACGTTGAATCTCAGCCGTTCATTCGTCGCCCTAATTTCAATCCAATGGCTCTCCTCATCGTCGTCATCACTCGGAGCCCAGTATGTCCACAAATGGTCATTGTCTAGCACATTTTCGGGGCCAAAACCTCCATCCTTACCTCCCCTCCGGCTACTTGCTTTTATTGAGCATTTCAATGCCAAATTTGTGGAAAATATAGTGTCAATTGCATTCCTAAACTCTCTTAATCTTTGGACATCGGTTTCGGATATTAGCCCAGTCTTGTTAGGTGGCACATTGAGTAACATCACGCAATTTCGTCCCACTGAGTTGTAGTAAATCTCAAGCAACTTGCTTAGCTTCTTTGGTGCTTGTGATTTATGCCAAAACCACCCTGTACGGATTGACACATCACACTCTGCTGGTAGCCAGTCAGTCCCTTTCGGATCACCAGTGTTTAGATAACTGCATCATTATTGTAGTTTGGTATCATTAATCACCACACATACACACCTTTATATATATATATATATATATATATATATATATATAGTTTATGAGATTTGGTAAATTGGTAACTAATCCTCCAAATATAGTCAAAAATTAAAATTTTCCAATTTAGTGTCTGAAATTAAAAATTAATAATTGTTTTATAATGACCATGATTACTATATAGCAATTACTTTTAGGTTTGGTTACTAAATTATAATTTCTTTATATTACATACGTGCCTTGCATATTGAGCCAAGAATGATTTAATTTATTAATCAATCTATTGGTAACCCTGAGAAGATTCCTTTTGAACTTTTGATAGTAGCATAGTGCCTACTGATGATTAAAACTAGAAAATTAACATACAATAATGCATTGCTTTACCAAAACTGAAAATAAAGAAAATAAGAAAAATTGAGTTTAATATTGCTTACTTGACAATGCTACCATTTCCGATTGATAGGGACGTCCGGTTAATGGTGGACCAGCATGTGGTTCCGGCGAACCCCTTTTCGTCTCCGACCCACCGGACGTCCGGACCAGCATCGGAGAATATGTTAATTGTGCTTTGCAATTCTTTCACCATTGAGAACCAATCACTGAAGTAGTAGGACATGTTTGGCGCATTTGAACCCTTTGCTCCATCAAACCATATCTCTCTAACACTTCCATATCTATAAGAAATAGTAAATTATTAAGTGTTAACATCAGCTTCAAATGCTTAATAAAGATTAAATCTTGTAATCAAGACTTACTTGTTGAGTAGCTCTTGTAATTGAGCTAAATAGTATTCATTGTACTCCACATTATGCCCATATCTTCGATCATGTCGGTCCCACGGCGAGAGGTAGAGACCGACATCGATGCCACGGGGTTTTGCAGCGTCGACGAGGTCTTGAATTACGTCCCCATGGCCATTTTTCCATGGACTTTTTATGACAGAGTGGACAGTGTACTTAGAAGGCCACAAGCAAAAGCCATCATGGTGTTTTGCAGTGAGGATCATAAGAGAGACGCCGGCTTGGGCCGCCGTGTCGGCCCATTGGCCGGCGTCGAGGCCGGTGGGGTTGAAGATGGCTGGGCTTTCTTTTCCAGTGCCCCACTCGGAGTCCGTGAATGTGTTGACACCAAAGTGGAGGAACATTATGATCTCTCTCTGTTGCCATTTCAATTGGGAATATGATGGTAATGGAAGAATTGGCAATGGGGGTGTTGTTACTATCTCTCTCTTGGAAATAGCAATTTCAAACAGTGTAAATAGTGTATTTACACACACAAAATACCCGAGCTTGGCCATAATACACTACTCCTCTCTCTCTCTCTATAAATTGTTGGTGATGAGAGAGAGGTGGGGTTTATTGAGCTGTGATTTGGAGGATAGTGAGGAGATAGGGAAGAGGTGGTGGAGGGCTATTAATGCATGAGCATGAGGGACCAAATACTTAATAAATGGGAGACATATTCCTTGTGAAGAGCCAAGCCAAGAAAGAAGGAACGTTGATAATGGGAAATCTTTTTGTTGGAGCTTTGTTTGATTCTTTTCATCGTTGGGAAGTTTTCATTATTGTTTGTTTTATGATGCAATCACTCACGGGTTGGTTTCACTTTCTTATCACTCTTCTGGATCTTATGAACCATGTATATAGGACAGGTTCTCATTGTCCCTTTCCAAAGAACTCAGAAAGATTCATTTACACACACATTGGTACACAGGCACAGAGAGCAGGATGGAAAAACAGTATAGACTTGTATAGTAATTAATAAGAAATAAGTACTCATAATTGGTTCTGACTCGTATGTACTCAAAATTCCCTCGGACAATATTTGTCTATTTACTGTTGAGAAACTCGCAAAATGATAAAATGACATTTATCTATTAAGAGATTTAGTTTTTTTTTAAAAGTTATTTAATTTTTACATTCTTTTATTTTAAAATAAATACGTGTCATTTTATTACTGTGTTACGTAACAAGGAGAAAATTCTTACCCACTTAGACTATTGTAGATTTTTTTTTGGGCATAGACTGTGCTTGGCTACAAAACACTATATGAGACATAGAACTAACAATCTTGAACATTTTTGAAATTACTTTCTAGCCATATGATTAGTGTGAGCCTGCGACACTTGTTTGGCTTGTATCACTTTTTAAATTACCAAGTCACGAGACTTTCCAACAATATATCTTCGTGATTGGCACGAACCAACGAAAAGATGCCATCAAAAGGTCGTCATGAATGTGAGAGAATATAGAAGGTACAGTTTCATTATCATATCTTGGAGAATTTTCAGAGTGACAAAATCTTGAAATTAAGGTATAGAGCCATCTAATTAAAGTCATTAAATAATAGGACATGTCATTATGAAAAGGACATAAATATTCTCTATTTTAAAACATATTATATTTTTTATAAGTTTTAATATTTTATTAAATTAAATGAATCTCATTAGAGGAGGAAGTAAGAACAGTAATCAAATTGAGTTTCTCTCTGCCTAATTTTTTTCTTTATATATATATATATATATATATATTATACTAGTTGAAGAACACGTGCGATGTACGTGGACATAAGTATAATCTTAATTGAAATTCTTATACAAATAATCTTAAATTGAGTTTAACGTCTTATTTTAAATCCTTATACAAATAATATTGCATTCTTTATTAATAACAACATAAAACAAAAATTTATAACTGCATACATGCATACATATATATATTGAGTAAATTTTATAGCAATTCAATTTCATTAGCTCAAAATTTTCAATTCCTTTCTCTAAATTGTTTTTCATTAGTTCATTAATGACTCATATTGATTACTAATGTTATGATATATACCGCATTATTTTTGTACTTTTATTTAATCAAAACGTCTATTGGTAAATTTATTTTTCTCATGATAGTTCATTAGTTGTTTTTAACACCATTATCGTCGAGAGAAAAATAAAAAATTAAATAAAATAAATGATAAATAAACAAACTAATCTTAAAACCAGATTTGTATATGAAATTCGAAATTTTTAGAGCAACCAAATTTTATTGCTAAAAATTTTAAATATATTGTTTCAACAAATGATCAATGATAACCCCTAGATTGAACACACACTCAATCACACTCCTCTGCCAATACACACACATTACACACCTTTATCCAAATCTTGATTGTCTCCGCATTTGTCAAATAAAAATGTGGTATCCACGCAACAATTCTTGGAAGATTAAAAACAAATACCCCTTCGAACAATTGAGTCACCAGGATACTACGAAAAATAATATGTCTGTGTGCAATAAATCTTATGTTATGATTTATCTCACTTCAAAACATAAAAGTTTAAATCCTAATCTAAACAATAAATAAATGTGAACAAAACTATATATTTCAATTATTACATTTATAGTAAATAAATGTGAAATGGAAAAGGAGTTTAATTTATGAAACAAGGACATCAATAAAGAAAATTGATAAGCAGTCAATGTGAAATACCCCCAGAAAATTTCGCGCATGAGGTGGCCAGTTTCATACACAAACCCTGAGGAATATTAACCACTGATAGCAACAAGCATAGATGCAAAAGAAAGAAATAGAATAATTGCTAAAAGCTGAACAGAAATCCCATTGAACTGAAATAATTGATAAATAAATAAATATATTCTGGTAATACAATTTGGAAGTCCCGTAACCCAAGGACCCCTTAACCAGAAAGAACAAAAGTTTTTAAATTCTAAAATTAATACCAACAATCAAAGTATCAAAAGTTCATAGTATGACTCTTGATGAAGACAAGTTCCTACCCTGTAACTGATGAGATGAGACATCTGCTACAACCAAACCCTAAAACTCTATCCTCGCGGTGGAACCTGTCTGAAACCTGAAATATCAACACAGTGGGTTAAACCCATGAGCAAGTTCTATCTACTACATCCCAATCAGAGAACCAATATACATACCCTCAGTACAAGGGACACAAAATAAGTCTATAGATTTAACCTACAAGTTATTCTTTTACCCAGTTTCGTGTTTCCAAAACAACAGGTCAATATTTATAATATTCCACCCAAACCCTTATTATGCAAACGTGAACACATTCCTTACGTTCAGCAGAAATAAACATAATATAAAATAATATCAAGTTTAAGCAATCCTAACATGCCATCATTTAATCTTTTGATACCTGAATAGGTATAGATATATACATACTAGTCATTTCCTATTTAGCTCATGTTTTCAGAAGTAAAATCATCTTATACATTGTTCCAACACACCCTTATCATCCAACAATGAACATATTCTTTAAGTTCAAAATAAAGAAAACATGTGCATACACATATAGATACCTTATTAGATATGGGCGATCCTGACACGCCAAATAAATTGTATAGATACCTTATTAGGTATGGGCGATCCTAACACGCCAAATAAAATGTATAGATACCTTATTAGGTATGGGCGATCCTGACACGCCGGGCAATCCTGACATGCCAAATAAAATGCATAGATACCTTATTAGGTATGGGCGATCCTGACACGCCAGGCAATCCTTACATGCCAAATAAAATACATAGATACCTTATTAGGTATGGGCGATCCTGACACGCCGAGCAATCCTTACATGCCAAAATAAAATGCATAGATACATTCTAATATGCAATATAAAATAACAAGGTGCATTATGATTTAAATTTGCACAACCGTTATTTCAAATCATCCAACATGAAATTATCATCATAAGACAAATCGTTCACAAGTAGACTATAATCAAGTATTTGATGGGCATTTATATCCTTAAAGGAAAATATATTCAAATAAACCAAATAACCCAAGCATCCATTATAGAAGCAATTTCCCAACTCAACCTCCAATGCACTCAATTCTACGAGGGAGTTTAAACCTAACTTTTATCTAGGTTTCTGGGCCTATTCCACTTCTCAGAACCCTATTAAATCATTCTGAAATTTTCTAGAATTTTTGAAATATTTTCAACAAATAAAAGAAGGTGAAAACCCAACTTTTAGACACTTTAAAAATTCATTGAACACTAAGGGAGGCTCATTTCGAGATGAAAATTTAAAACTAAGTTTATTTAACCTCCAAAAAGTTACAGCAAAAATTTGGGAATTTTTTGAATTATAAAAATATTTTCTAAAATTACAGAAAGTGAAAAGCCCCACTTTTGGACACTTTAAAAATAAATTGAACAACAAGGTAAGATCATTTTGAGTTGAAACTTTAAACCCAAGTGTATTTAGCCTCCAGAAAGTTTCAGTAAAAATTTGGGAATTTTTGGAACTTCATAAGTATTTTCTAAAATTAAAGAAGGTGAAAAATCCAGTTTTTAGATATTTTAAAAATTAATTTAAAGACAATGGTAAATCATTTTGACATGAAATTTAAACCCCAAGCTCCTCAAGCTCCCAGGAGGTTGACATAAAAATTTGGGAACTTTTAGAATTCTAAAAGTATTTTTAAAAAATAATTTTCCTAATTTTCAAGTTTTTCCAAAAATTTTAAAAATTCAAAACAAATAATAAAATAATTCGGAATGGGCCCATATCGGACCCAAAGGTGGGCCCCCGAGAGTGGGCCCCAAAAATACTTTTCCGGCCACCGGCGCCGGCGGCACGCGCCCCCACGGGCCGGCGGCCGGGTGGCCCCCCCCCCCTTTTTTTTTTTTTCTTTTTCTTTCCTTCTTCTTCCCCACCTGAAGCTTCACGCTCCCAACAATGGAGGAAAACTTCCCGATCACTTCCGGGCACCGAATCGCGTATATAAATATACCATTGAACTCGTATCGATCTAAGCTACGCATTGGTACCAAAATTATCACCTCTTGCGGCCTAAATTAAAAACGCCCAATTTCAAGTTTCAAAAATCTAAAATTTCAAACTCAATTTTTCGTCAATCTACCCAACGGTTCACAACCAAACTTTCAAGGATTGTTCTAGAAAGTAAGATCTACCTTTTAATCGGAACAAAAACGTTCAAAAATGATGAATACAGTAAACCCAATTTCATGTATATATATATATACATACACGCCTATACAGTCATATATACATGTATATATATATGCAAAAATACCCTAAAACAGTACCAAAACTCCAAAATCTTCATGTTTAATTCACAGAAATTCTTAACATGAAAAATCATTTAATTTCATAATTAATTGCATACAATTTCTAGCAACATGTCTATACAATTAATATATATATTACATATATATTTCAACAACATGAATATACAAAAATATATATGTATACAGATTCAAAGGGGAAGAGAAGAGTTCGAACTTGCCTCTTTGACGAATCAACTTGTTCACCCGATCGTCACTCCCTTCTCTCTTTCGTTTACTCCCTCAGTTCAGTGCGTAAAGCAACGGCAAAAACCCTAATTTCTTCTTTTTCCTTTTTGTCTTAATTATTATTCTATTATTGATTTTTCTAAAACTAAATAAAATCCAAATAATAATAATACAAGCAATAATAATATAATTATAACCTTGGCCCAACATTTTAAACATAATCTTAGCCCAATCATTCCAGCCCAAATTCCTCCCTAGCCCAAACCAAAGCATTTAAAAGATTTAAATAAAACAACACATAATAAATAACAATTCACATAAAATGATAACATTCAAACTTATCAATTCACATGAAATGATAAAATGCATATAAAGAAAATCAACTCACATAAAACGATAAAATATAGAGACAATGCATTTCACATGAATTAATAATAATAAAAATAAAATAATAATAATAATAATATAAAGCAAATTCAAATTTCCTTAAAATAATTGACATCCAAATTTCTGGGGTATTACACAATGCCACATTTGAGAAATAAGTTATACCCATAAAATGAAATTTTATGAAGAAGACAAAGTACCTTCCTCAGATGTCGATTCTTATCTTCGTCTATGTCAGTTGTTCAGCTGCAATTGAGGTCTTCGGGATTTGCTTTTTCAGATGTTTGGTCTATATATCTGTTTCCACCAAGTTAACTTTAGTAATAATATTAAGGGAGGCGATATTCGCAAAGATGGGACACTATTCAAGGTTAACGAGAAACGGTTAAAACTCTACCTAGATAATCAAAAGCAAATGGAACACATGGATGTCGTTAACTTGACGAATCTCATATATTTAGACTCGTGATCCAATTATCGTGTCTTGCCATAGACGCTAAACTTGGCACGTCCATAGTAGCTAATGCTCCCATGAGATCCCGAATATCTAAATTGAGGTTCGTATCTAATGTTTAAAATTCATTTTAGAATAGATGTACTTAGGTTTCAATTTTTGTTTATTTTGAGTTCTGGTAGCCAAGTTTCGATAGTGCAAAATTGCTATTTTGCACAATCAAAAAATTTTGCACATTAATTCTTCCATCGAATTCAATCAAAATTTTTGATACAAGATTGGTTCTAAAAATAGTAAGGTTTCACTAGAAGTTTGCAACTACTTCGTACAATCGAACCATTTTGATCATGCAAAATTCTCATTTCGATTGTGTGAAATATACGTTCATAATTGAACCATTTCGATTGTGCAAAATTCTCATTTTGCACAATCAAAACATTTTTTGCACAAAGAGCCTTCCATCAAACTACAATCGAAACGTTTGATACAAGCATGTGTCTAAAAATAATGGGGTTTCGCAACCATTTCGCAACTACTTCGCACAATCAAAACATTTCGATCATGCGAAATTCTCATTTTGATTATGCGAAGCTTACATATGCAGACACGGGAGGCCACTTATACATTTCAAATAGGGCTTCCCCCCCCCCCCCTCATTTAAACATCTCCTTGCGCACAGACTACCCCCACCCTTTGGCTAAACACCCTCCCTTTTTCTCATTTCACCCTCTTCTTCTTCATCTTCATTCTTCTCCATCCATCTATGATTGTTGAGGTTTGTAAGCAAGATTGGACATTATATTTGGACTTACAGTTGTGTAAAGACTAGGGTTTGGCTTGGGTTTGCTTGGGCCTTCGGTTAGGGAGGTAAGTTTTGGGTTTGTTGAAACTTTAGGTTCTCTTTTGATTATTTTGGTTGGGATTGTTTGGTATAGAAGATTGTAGTTGACAAATTGGTGCATTATGGGGGACCTATACATTTCGACTCTCCTCTCTTAGAAGCCTCTTTGCACAATGGACACCCACTATTTGATGAAAGTCCACACCCCCACTTTTTGAGAAAAAATGGTCTGACACAAGGCTATGGATACAATAGTTCGTGAAGTGCCCACATGGCAGTGGAGTCAGTGTAGTTTCCATGCAGAGCATAGTTTTGAGATAAGTGTCTTTGAGTCAAACGCCGACACCGCGCGGGCGGTGGCTGAGATGAGAAAAAACCTTCTTGACGGGTTTTTCAGGCTAGTTTCCAATGTCGCATAGCTCGATTTGTTCAAGTTTTCTACATGAACATAACTTATTTTTATGACGCGCCGGGTGTACTAAAGTCAAGGGCGAACTGGATGTCTATCACTGTTTTGGTGGCAGACATTGCCTCTATTTTGGGTTGCTCGCACACTAACCCGATTGACTTGGTTGATAAGGAAGGCGCCCAGCTTTATCATGATGCACTCGATGAGACCGACACCGTGTACACCATGGTTCAGGTCATGTGCAATGGGGCGTTCACAACCTGAATCAGAATTGCATAAGCAAGTCGATGTGCCCACGTCGGCTTTGGTTCCTCGATACAATTTTGATGAAAAATGCCTTTCCTTTGGGGCATTTAGCTGAGCGCTGGGGTGACCTTCAGAGAGCCTTATACTTAGTCTACACACAAACCTGGTTTTCTATCCTGGCGATGATTTGGGGATAGATGTACAAGATTTGGGATGGGTTAATCAATAAGAGGAATAAGCGAGCTACTTCTTGGCAGCTCTCTTTCCCTTATCTCATCACCACCCTCCTCGATCGAGCTAATATTCAGTTTGGGGAGGATGATATCCAATTGGGACTGCCTCCAAAATTCCAAGAGACTTATTGGAGGTGGGTTAAGGTGCATCTTTTAAATTCACCTTGAGTTGCTCCTGAGCACAACCACATGGCAGACTATGATCCGAAGCATGATATTATGGACATGGACACTCCTCCTATGTCGGCAACGAGTGATGCAGCCCTAGAGGAGGGCATGCATTTAGATAAGGATGAGGGCGACTCGATCGATATGAGCCACGAGCAGTATGAGTATTTGGCTATTGGATACTAGTGCCTAGCAGCTGAGGTTAAACAGTTATAACAAGATTTTTCTAAGCACATGCGGATCTCCCAAAAGTAGTTTGATACTCTATAAAAGGATCAAGAGACCCTCATTTGTGAGTTTTGGGCTTTTAGAGCAAGCCTCCTGGATGTGTTTTCTGGCCAGCAGACTCCTTCTGCGTCGACTTCTACACCACCACCACCGACATTCGATTAGTTTAGGATTTCTGTATTTTTTGTTTTCATTTCATTTTTAGTTGTTTCTTTGTTTGTTTTAGGCCATGTTTTAGCATCTTTTGTGTCTTCCATTCAAATTTCATGCATTGTACTCAACATTTTAGCGAGTTTATGGAATATAATTTTTGTTTCATCTATATGTATATAGTGTTCCTTTGCAATTGCTATGCACTTTTATTTTACTTTTTTTATTTTCTCCATAATGCTCATGGTATGTAGTTTGTGATCCGTGTAGGTACTTCCATTCCTAGATTGGAAACACATGATTTGTCCATCGGCTTTTCTTACCCTAGGGTGTTATTCTAGTGTTTCTCTATCTGCAAACCTGTACCATTGTTCTTTCTCTTTCATTTTCATGCTGACACATTGAGGACAATGTGAAATTCAAGTTTGGGGTTAGGGAAGGACATTTTGCAAATTGTTTGTGATTTCTTGATATTTAAAAACAAAAATAAAAAAAAATATTTCATAACGGTCCGGTATAGTCACACATTCTCTGACTATGTATGTAGTACCAATTCTATAGTTTGTGTTATGATCGATAAAGTTGATTATTTTCGTTTCTTAAACTCTGGTTTCAATACACAATCCTGTCGAGATTGCTTCAAAATAGTATGGCTTTAATAAAGAAAGGCAACCTATTTGCACTCTATACGTTAGCCTGTCTGGACAATCAATATCTTATCACATATACATTTTAAAAAATTAGGATCCACTAGTTCAGAGAATGGGGAGAAAAGTAGTACCCGTAGTTTTCGCATAAAGAAAGTCTGAATATATATGTATATATTTGTATGTATTTATATCAATTGATGAATACATCTTGTAGGTTATGAATTATTATTTATCGGTAATTTTGAACTTTTGAAATTATGTGTTAATTCGAATAATTCACATCATTGCTCACGTTAGCTATCTTGTAGTTATTGATTCCTAGTGTATCTCGCATGCACATGAGCACACTTACATCTTTATTATGGGGTATGTTGTGGCCCAATTTCCAATACTCGGTTAAGAGCGAAGGAAATAGGGGTGAACAGTGAAGATCAACTTCATCACCACTCACCAACATCTCTAATCTCGCTACGGTACCATTCTTTGATACCAAGTTGTCACACCTTGATTTTTGACTCCCGGTTAAGAGCGAGAGAAATAAGGGTGATTTAAAAGTACTCATTTGTCCCACTATCTCACCATAAAACCATTCAAATGATTCCATCACACAATTGTTGATACATAACTCATTGTACAATTATGATCAAAGGCTAAAAATAAAACCATTGGAAAGAGGGCTAAAAAATGCCCAATTTAAAAAAAAAGTCACTCAAATCCGGTTTGAGACAATAAAGTTACACCTATTTCAAATATTAGAAAATCTGGAGCAGTAAGATAGTCGACTGTCTTACCCTTCCATAAAGCTCAATAAAGGGAAAGTCGACTATTTTACCCTCCTAGAAAGCTCAATATGTTATTGCTAAGAAAATGAGCAGAAAAATAGTTAACTGTCCCAAAAGGGAAAGTCGATTATCTTACCCTCCCAAAAAGCTCTAAAAGTTGTTGTCCAGCACAGTCGACTTCTTTTGAAGAGGAAGTCGACTCCTTTCACCTGGGAACCTCTTTTTAGCAACTTTTTGTCCAAAATTTACTGCAAAACAAACTCATCCAACAACATTCAAATCATCATTCAAATGATGTTTTAACCTAATTAAAAATAAAACCTCATTTAATCGTATCCATAAAACACCTTCAATGAGATTCAGACCAATATTCTCCATTCATACCTCAAAAGTCATACATAGGTTATATGTGGTAATTACATTTGAAATCTAAATATACCAACATAATTCAAATATAAATACAACATCTTTAACATAGTCCACATGCCACAAACTGGCATGGACCTCAATCTATATATCTAAAAGGTAGAAATTCAAAAAAACTCATAAAGTTCACGCGCCGACCTAAGCTTCATCCTCCATGGGAGCTTTATCTGAAAAAGAGTTTGGGTGAGAGTAGGAATAATCCACCCGACTCTACCATAACTCAGGTAGTCATGCATGAAATGCAAATGAAATCTCTACATAGCTACATGACAAATATCTATACTTTTCACCCTTAAAACACTCAAGTTTTGAAAATCATGAATGATACTTCACATTTTAATATAAATAATAGTTTATATGAAACCACAACTCACAAATAAATTCACACCACGTAAAATTCATAAATTAATTCAACTGAGGACTTCTGTTTGTCACAATTCCACAGTGAGGGTTTCTTCAAAATCACAAACTCTGCTTACGTTTTTTGAGCTACTTACCCGACGGGTGCAACAATTCGCTTGGCCAAGTTTTGGGCCTTGCACTCTAGGGCTCTAGGCCCTTCATACTTCTCACACATGCCCTAAAAATGCGATTTTCACATAATGTACACTTATCACATAAATGCACAATTTCACAATTTCCATAAATGCAATGCATTTTATCAAATGAATGCATTTTCTTCCTCAATTCAAGCTTGTCACAATGCAATTTCACTCATCTCATAGAAATCATTACACTTATGCATTTTCAAGAAAATTTCATCTTTCATGCACAATTCAACATATGGTATCAAAACTCTCACCATTTCACAAATAAACACAATTTCATATTATGCATTCATGAATATCACTAAGCTATGTATAAAACACATTTCTATATACATATATATATGCACAAAACCCTAATCTCACAAAATGTCCAACATATTTTTTATGTCACAATTAAGGGACCTATAAAATCAAAATAAAGAATAATTTCACACCCCTACCTCAAGTCCTAAACTTGGGATCCAAGTTCTAAAAATTCAAGCCCTTTCCACCTTGCCAACGTAGACTTTGTTTGGTCCAAAGTGTAGCCCTCGTTGAGTGGAGCAATGCACTTGCCTTCGGCGTTTCCCGATTCCTAGCCTAACACCTCCAAAATCTAGTGAGAAAGGAGAGAAATGAAGTGGGAGAGTTAAAGAGAGAGGGAGATCTATAAAAATGAAATATCCCAGCGCTCTAGATATTTATCTCTCCACTTGGGGCACGAAATGACCGAAACTCCCCCGAGTCACTTAACGTACGCTCCCGACCTCTGTTTCTGATTTCGAAAGGTCCTACGAGCTCTAAATCACTTCCTTAACTCTCTAAACATTTATTTTTTTCATAACCAAAAATAATATTTTTTTCAAAAAAATTTCTGATTCTCGGGCCCACCGGACCTCATCCTAGGACCCCGTTGACCCAAAAAGTCAAACTTCTCCAAATGTTCTAAAAACATCCAAAAATTCTTAAACAACTTTTCAAACATTTTTTCACTCACAAAATATCCATAACATCATTTAAAATGCATTTGTGGTGAAAATGATGAAAAATCCAAAAACTTGTCAAATTTAGTTCCGATCTCTACAGGGTATGTACCTTTACCTTGGTTTATATTTTATAAATGTCCAATTTGAGTTAGAGAACCTTGAGAATTTATGTCCTTGGGATGATTTTTGTATATATTTGTAGTTTATATTTGTGTTGCAATAAGCCTTGAGAGTTCACGTTTAAAAGTAAGCAAGGTTGAACAATAAAGAATTTGATGGATAGTCTAAGTCTGTAGCCTAGTAAACTTGGGCCATTAAGCCTTTTAGGGTGTCTTTACATCTAATTCCCTAAAACCATCTAGTTTGGGAATCATTGGCCCAAAACTCGCTACAAGGGTTTGCTAGTCAGCTTAATGAATTCAGATGTTGCACAGCCTCCATTTCATATTAAAAAAAAAGAAGCATAATTATGTCTTACGTTTATATGTTCATTCTTTGGTCTGTCTATTTAAAAAAAGGAGATTCTAATGATTTGAAGATATTGCAATTTGCATCTAAGGGTACAGTTAAACCACACATTTGGATGTAAGTTCACTTTCATAGGAAGGCTAGGATTGATTGCTATTTTGATATGCTAATTGAGTTTTGCATGGGCACTTTTGTTTTGATTCATGATTTTTGGGAGTTTTTAGATTACTAATCAATAATAATTCTTCAAATACTTGTTGTAGTCATTTTATTGCTAAATTTTTGTGGGTATCATTTCTATTAAACCTTCACTCGACTTCACTCATCCACTAGGGATGCATAGGGTTTTAAAAGGTTTGTTCCATTCATTAAATGCAACCGGATCTCCCATGAAAGAGGAAGTAGTTTAGTTGTTTCTTTTTATTTTTAGTTTTGTATTGCTAAGGGACTAGAAATATGTATGTTTGGGGGTCTGATAAGCGTCGAATATTGCACATTTAAGCCTCTTTAATTGCATATGTTAATTCCTTAATTATATGTACATTGGTATTTTTATGTTATTTTCTTATTTTTGTTGTTTTTAGGTTTTGTCCCGGAAATGCCAATATGTCCATCAACTATAATCCTTTCGTTTGCGAGTGCAAGTGAAAATTTCAAATCCACAGTCCAAGCTGGAAAGGCATTTCGCACAATCAAAATTGTGAATCCTTTCGCACAATCGAAATTGACATTTCGCATGATCGAACTTCGATTGTGTGAAATATCTATTTTGCACAATCGAAAAATTGCAGACTGCAACTTGGCCACTTGCCTGTTTGTTTCCCCACTTACTCCAAAATGGGACTTTGCACGACACTTTTGGAGACTTTCTGAGTTCTAAAGCATATTTGACGGGATGTTAGACATTTTGAGTGGAAAGATGTATATAGATACATGGTGGGGCCCATAGAAGACTAGCTTTGAGAATATAGACACTTTTGGAGCCAAAAAGAGGGAGAGCTCGGTTTTGGGAAGTCTGGAACAACAAAGAAGATGGTTATAAAGCTGAACCTACCTCTGTCAATGGAGGACTTCTACTCCACCATGATCAACTAAACCTCCTCTCTAGGGTGTGGATGAAGGCCTAGTCATGTAATTTGTTTATTTTGTAGTAATTTTTGGATTGTGTATTATGTGTAGATTACATTGCCTAGTACCTTGTTAAATACAAGTTTAAACCTTTTTATATTCATTTGATTCATATTATCCTTCTTGTCTTAGAGTTTGATGCGTTTCAAATGAATTTTTTTTCTCAACATTTATAGCTTTCACAAGAAGTGTAAGTGATAGATTTGTAATGGTTCTTAATTTAATGTGATTATGCTAGTTTTGATAGTCCATACCAAGACAAGGTAGTTTTGATACACTTAGGTAAGATAGGAAGTTAGTGTAATTAGTAGGAAAAGAAATTATGCTTGTTAAAGATGGATTATGCTTAGCTAGGATTCACATATTTTTTTGAAGATTTCATTGTAGGCCACAAGCCAAATGAATCATTGTTACATATAATTTAACAACTCCCATTTGTACTACAATTGGACAAGGTTATGTGGCTAGTGGTGGAAACCAAACCCTAGTTCTCTCTCTACTTCAAACTTTGTTAATTTATCGTATTTTCAGTTTTCACAATAACTATAGTTACGAACAAAAATTTATTTTTAAGTTAAATTGAAATTACTCTCTTATTTCAAGCAATTTCATCCGCATAGTCTCTATGGGATCGACACCCTCTATATAGAGCCCTATCTCCAAAGATTCGTTTTCTTGCGAGTGGTTAAATTATTTTGCTTGTCAAAAGAACACTAAAAAAAGAACACAAGTTTGTCCACATCACTCACCAACACCTCGACATTGCGCTCTAAAAATTAAGCTAAAGCATATTAGAATTTTTGTACTTCTATTTTGTCATGACCCCTCGGAATCCCTTGGTCGTAATTGAATTGACACGCTGCTCGATCAGGATGATAAATTTTTCTAATTGTGATGTTGGGGGTCACATAGCCAGGAAGATAACCTGTAGTGATAAAGGCCAAGTTAGTGACAACAACGTTAGAGTAAAGATCGTTCCCTTCAAAGGCTTGACCAACTGGCGAGCTGTAGAAAGGAAGAGAAGGACCAGTGTAAGGACGAGGACTAAAGCGGTGCACTTGATCAATGTATTGTGAAAATTTCTTTCAAGAGATAGTTACTTTGTTCCATCTGGCGAGCAATTGCCACCACTACCGGGATTCATTTGAGGTGTATAAGTTGGAAAGTGTTCATATATAAACATTTGGAGGAATGTGGCTAAACCGAACCAAGCCACATAGAGTCGAGCCATGCATTGTTCATAATGCTCATAGAAGTTGTTTAAGGCATGATAAAGTGTCCCCAAGAGTAGAGGAACAAGGGGAATATGAACTCCTCGAGTTAACTTCACAGCAAGAGTAGCAAGGTCAAGGCTCGAAGTGTCTTCAAGAGGTCCAAAGAAGATAAACCGAAACAACCATTAAAGAATACAAGCTATAAGGCGAAGAGAGTGTTCACATTTAGGACCCCATACCCATTTGTTGGTATCATTATAAGCAAAGTCCTTAAAGAAATGTCGAAAAAGAGAAACTCATGTGCATTTCCCTCATGTTTCTGGAGCTTCTTCATGCACAACTTCTCATTTTTTGTTGAACCTCATTGATTTCCTTGCAGCACTTTATACTTCTACTCGGAAAGTTATTATCCGATGCTCCTTGACCTCGTCAAAAGTCTTGTCTGATGGGTTTGTTGTTCCAAAAACATTAAGGCGCATAAGGACATTAACATCCTCGAGCGTTGGTGTAAACTCACCCCAAGATGTAATGAAAGTATGAGAATGAGTGTTCCACCTCGATTGTAGCACTTAGAGCCCCGCTACATCTCAGTTAATGGTAAAGCTTCGAGTGTTCTCTATAGCCTCGAGGATCGATCCCTGCGTTGGTTAGTTGAGCTTTGTAGTCAGGGACTGAAAGAATGAAATCCGTCCATTCCTCCGACCCAATACAAGAGGTGGTTGTGATTGGAAAATACAAAAAAATAAATAAGGAAAGTCCTCTAATTCGACCCTAAAACAAAGAATGGAATTAAGGGAGTCAAGGACCTTCCATCGAGGTGGGGGGCTCGAATCAATTGTAAGGGGCTCGCCAATCATTTCATCAATGTCAATCAAGTTTTTGGTTTGGGCCCAAAAGATGTCCTCGAAACCAAAAAAATGGAGCCACCCTCCAATCATTGAGAGAAGGGACCTCGAGAATATCATCCTTGGAGCGAGGCCTTGACATGATGTAAATAACAAAAGCTTGAAGTGGGAGATGATAAAACGTCTTTTAAGTTTATCTGTACTAGAAAGTAATGAAAGCAAAAATTGCTAAGTGTCCCTTTTATAGTAGGGAACTTATAGTCAACAAGGCACCGAAGCATCACCAAGCACTTAATATAAGGCACTGAATACGAGGCGACGAAGCATCTCCTTTACTGTTGCCAATAATAATGATGATTTGATTGACACGACAATTTTACATTTGTCAAGGCATTCAAACTGTCATATGTCATAATGAGGAATGTTTGAATCAATGCATCCAATTATAGAACCGGTGTAACTATTAACGCTGAATAATTATTTTGAGAATAAAATAATGTGTACGAGGACCTACACATAAGACCTCGCACAAAGGGGCTAAATATTGGTATTGACAACCTGACACATGCCACATGTTTCTATCTAACATTATTTAATATTACTTTGAATTTTCTACAAGTGAAATAGATCTCTCTCTCCCAAAACAAGGATCTCGAGGGCCCACCTAAGAAGGGATCTCAAGATACACAAAATAAGGAGCTCGAGAGACCATCAAGGGATAGACCTCGAGATGTGTATCGAGATATGCATCTAGGTGCTCGTTCCTACAGATAAACATTATGGAGGTCCTCTCTACGTATTAACCTCCCACAGCGAGGAACTCCTCTCTATGGATAAGCCTCAATTTGTACGGAGATCCTCTCTACGGATTAATCTCCCGCAATGAGGAGCTCCTATCTATGGATGAACCTTGATTGGTGATGATCTCCTCTTTAAGAAAATAAGACATTATGGAGGTCCTCTCTACGGATCAACCTCCTTAGGCGAGAAGTTTCTCCTTTCTACGAATAAAACCTTGTGAGGAGTTCCTCTCTCTACGGATAAACCTCAAACAAGTGTTTTCCTTCAAGGATAAACATCAGATGGTGATGAGTTCCTCTCTACGAATAAAATATCGCGGAGGTCCTCTCTACAGATCAACCTCTTGACAAGGAGTTCCTCTCTACGGATAAAACTCGTGGCATTCCGAGGTCTCATGGGGGTAAGACCTCGAATCACTGTCATATGGGAACCAAGGGTTTGGGTTCGGTGGGTGGAGTTCAAGGAATACTAAATTAACAATAGGCCCCATCTCTGGCTAGGATGGGGCCCCCTTACTGTCAATTGGCCTGTCACAGAGGAAGAAAGGACACTCGTGCGAGATGAGTGAACCTCCTTCGTCATGCAACATGAGCCCTTGATTCATAGATATTTTTTCATCTCAAAACCTTAACCCTTAATGGGATAGATATTTTTTAGTATAAATAGAGGAAGAAACCGAAAAGAAAAGGATCAATAAAATAAACCAAAATCTATTTTCCACACAATTTTAGATTGGTTAAATCAAAATCCCCCACACTCTTCTTAGAGTTTATATATATCATTGAACCCCTCTGTGACAGCTTAGACTCTAATCTATATCATTATTCTCTGGTGATAATGCATCACTGTGGAAAGTTTGACCTTAATTTTTAGAATCTACTACAAACAGTGTGTGAGTACTTACATTATCAAAACAAAAAAAAATCAATTCATTTATTTATTTATCGCGACCTCCACATCAGTTACATGTACTACTAAAATATATATAAATCAGTTTTACTTGTGTGAAAAAAATTCTTGGGGCACTGCCCCCTCAACCCTACAAGCTAATCGAGTTGCTCGACCCCCGACTACATTCGTGAAATGGCAACATCAAAAAATTCTACAAACTCGAAAGTTTGAGGCACTATATATGTATCCAAACAAGGGTCCACAAAAGTTTGAGGCACTTGAAGCATTAGTCTACTACGCAGGTATGGGCATGTCTACATCGAAAATATCTACTACAACATAGGAAGAAATAAAGTTGACGTTTCAATTCACTTAAATAGGGGTAACTGATAAGCAATTATGATGAGAAGTCCTAACAGACGAATAGAATAAGTCAAAAAGTCAATAGATGTGACGATAAAATTAGACAATTCAAATTTGAAGAATTCAAGATGATGGAATCTCATCAGAGGAGGGAAAACCAAGCTATTCAAATTCAAAAAGTCGATTTAAATTCAAAAGTGAAATGATGTAAAACGGATGAAGAGATAGAATTGTCAAAAGATTAGGTAAGATAGGAAGAGTCTAACTATGCTACGTCAACAATCCCTCATAAATGAGGTGAGACAACTGATCAAATATGATGAGATAATAAATTAAAGCATTGAATGCTCTTCCTTGTTAACTCTAACTTTTGGATCCTGATCAGCGATACGAAATCGGTGCTAGTGAGATGACTTTCTTCCTTTTTTCTGGGAGGGCAGAGTGAATTCGAATGGTGTAGAATTGAGCTTTCTCAGTATATATGTATGTATGAATGTATTTTGGCGTGAACCTATATGAGCATATATATTAACATTTGATGAGAACAAGAAATAAATAAATAAATAAAAAGAAATAATATATTCACAGTAAGGTCCGTTGTTTATATATATACATAGAGAGAGAGAGAGAGAGTAGTGAAGAAAGGGTGATGAAAATAGATAAGATGATACAAGGGTAATTTGTCCTAAAAATAATATTATATCATTTTATTTAATATAATAATATTATTTAATATTATGATAAATATTCACATCCACAAGAGTAAGGACATAAATTCTATTTTGAAAACAAACTACTTGTAAAATATTACTCTAACAAACAGCGACCACTAGCCTAATAATGGAGGGGGAGGGATTTGAACCCCGCCTGGACAATGTGTATAAGTACTTACTTGATAAAAAATAATAATAATAAAAAATAAATATAAATACATAAATAAAAAACTGCTCTAACACTCTTATGGAACCTGTTATCAGATGAACTTCAACAGATAATGACACCATAAGACTTGGTGATGTCATTAATGAAGAAGTTTCTTTCACGAAAGAACAACTTCAACAAATGCAAAAAATGCAGATCATCAAAAAAGAAGAAATTTACAAGATTTCTCCCTTTACCAAATTCAACCCATTTTCTGCTAGAGTCTTTGAACAATTTAGTGGAAATACCTCTGCGAAATGTACTGCAAATGTTACTGTCGAACTTAGTTTCTTCACAAAGGAAAAAATTGTCCGATGGAAGAAAAAATATCCTAAAGTTTGATATGTTCATATTGGAATCATACAAATAAAGATAACTTCTTTATACAAATTAGGATGTGATATTCCAATATTAGTCTTGATTTGTGACAATCGATTCAAAAACCCAGTAAAAACTTTAATCGGAGAGATGCAATCCAATTCATCATAACCAAAGGATCTCTAGAATTCTGTATATCCAAACAAATATGGAAATAACCCTTGATGCTTAATAGGAAAGTAGTCGAATACATACATTTTATTAATTTGAGGGAAATATTTTATAAAATATCTTGCAAAACTATATTTCAAATATTTGATTTATACTATAATTCAATTACTATGGATAAATTGACTTTTTCAAACCATTAAAATACATAAACCTTTAAGTTTAAGTAGTTTCACTTTCACGTCATCTAATAACTCTCAAGTCATGCACACTTCCCATTCAATCCAACTCTTATGTTGATTTAATTCATTTAAATATAATCCAACTCCAAGTGATTGTTCTTAAACATGTCAGAAGTCATACAACTCATATGTTATTGGTTCAACATAAGCACACAGTCTAAGGTTCGTGAACCTACTACATAAACTCTCTTCAACCCATGTGTCTAATGGGCTCTGAATCGAATCTCGGATCAGACCCGTCTCATATCAAGCGTGATTTAGGCCCAAGCCCATCCATTGATCCTTCAAAGTCGGGTAAAGGCAGATCAAAAATGGGCCCAGACTGGGTCAAAGCACAATAGGCTCGGACTTAGCCGGAGGGGCTATTAGGCCTTGGACTTTCTGGCAGTCCTTAGTGGTACAATGGTGAAATTATAATCTATTGATCCTTACCTGCAACGTTTTGTTAAGAATTATGTGTTAATTTATACACTGCCTAATATGTGATATGTAGTTCTTGTACTTGCATTACATTGTTGTATCAACAGCGCTATTGAGCCTTTCTTAATCTTATGGTGCGTTTGCTATGCTTTATAAAAGCATGATACTTCTACGAAAGTGTTGTGTTCATATCGAACACGACCGTATTCCATGGACACTTCATGGACACGTGTTTGATACTTCATAAACGTGTCCATAATTTAGAAATATTTTTGTTAATTTGGACAGTTGGCCAACACTTCTCGAACACCTTGTCAACACATCCCGGACACTTGATTAACACATTCTACACTCTCAAATACAAGTTGTAAAATACAAATATATAACAATCTTGAAAACAATACAAATATAGTTCAACGTGTCAACCTCTTTTCTTTTGAAAGAAGACTGTCACTGTATACATGTCATAGTATGTAATGATAATGATAAAACAGAAAAGTAATAACATATATAATATTAAGATATTCACATAACTCTCTCATCTAAATTATATAACAATATTTCTAACTGTCTTTTCTAATAAAATTATAAATGATAATTTATATTTATTTAATTGTGTTCTATTTTTAAAAAAATTGATATGTAGCCATATCAACGTCGTATCGTGTCCGTTTCTCACGTCTGTATCCATGCTTCGTAACTCTTTAACCTATTAATAGCTTACGAAAGCGTGGGTTGGGTTTGATTGGTCGAAGGCAAGGCCAAGAACCCAATACCCAATAATGAGTTAAACTTATTGCACATAGCCCAATCCATAGTAACCTATTGTTGGGATGGTCAACCCATGTTTGATCAGGTCCACTTACCTTTGGTTGGTTCTTGGTAGTCTAGGGGTGGGATTCTTTACCATTCTAGTCTAAATCTCCTGCATAAAAGTATCATCTCAATAATTTTATTTTTGCAAGGGGTTTGATATTGGATAATTACCACTTACACCCCTCAATTTAGGAAATATTTCGATAGATTAATCTTCATAAATTCATGTATTCCAGATTTCCAGTTATCTCAAGCCTGCACATAAATAGTATTTATAATTTTTTTTATTTTACAGCACATTGAGAAGAATAAATTTTTTTAAACAAAATTATCCTCAAAATTATAGCATTAAATCTCATTACCAGAAAATCACCCATCTTTAAATCTAAATGTTATTATCATTTGTCCATCATCTGTTATTATCCATCATTTACCAAACCATCCTCATTCTTCAACTGTGACTATCCATCACCACCTCTCTCTCTGTCTCTCTCTAGATTGCCAGATACCAACCAAACGCATTTTGTGATATTGGGTTCTCATGAACAGATTTTTTTTTTTTTTTAACAACCAAATATTGGTTTCTCATGAACCACGTAAAAAAGAAAAAGCTGCAAAACTGAGTGAAGCATTTCTTGATAATTTTTTTTTAAAAAAAAGTTCAAGCAAACTCACACATATCTACAATATCGCTGGTAACGGAACTCAATCACTCAATCTCCCATTTAAAGAGGAGAAATCTCTCGTTTGAAGAAGAAAGATCAAACCATACGAATTAATGACCCAATGGTATTTTTTGACTTTTGAATGAGATGGGTCTCGAGCTATATAGGGTCAAGATTCAATAGCGGATAATACTTGCACAGCCCATAAGCAACTTGACAAAACATTTCTCTTCTAAATAATCCAAAATCTCAATTTAAATATAATTTTATCGTGATCTGGTTACTATTTCCAATTTTTGGTGCAGTGGGTTTCAATATCATTTTGTTTAAGTATCCAAGAGGACTTGACATTTAAATCTAATACTTGCTAGTCATTAAAATCAAATTATTTATCCACTTAATCAATATTAGGGTTTCTGTTTAAGTTTCATACATGTAATAGTATGGAAAGTAATAGTATAATAATTTGAAATTTTAAATGACATGTTTTATGCACAAATTCATGAGTTAAATTGAGTCTGAACCAAGTCTGAGTTTGACTCTATAACTGATAGTCTGAAGTGACTAGATCAGTGATGACAAATAAATTTTAAGATTGTTGTTTGGATAAAATTAAAAGTATAAAAGTTTCACTCTCAATTTGTTCCATGATTTAATGATATAGACCAGCACATGCAATAATGCTGAAGTACAACAACAAACAAGCCACTATTGTTGGACAAAGATTACCCCTTTTATTGACAATTGAAAGACTTGCAATCATAATTAACTACCAAAAATAGCTGACTCTCCAAGGTAATTGACACTTTTGGAATAAAATCATTGCTACCAATTTCTAAAAGAGAAATTTTTGATCCTTCAAAGGCCACAATTGAAAAGATGCTTAACAAACTACTTGTTCACACCTTTTTTTTCTAAAAATTATTGACAATTCTAATTTTTTTACATTTACACTTCACTTATTCTTTTTTTCTCAATAAAATGATAAATAAAATTTTAAACTCATAAATACATCATCTCTTATTTTATAATACTATAATTACATTTTATAATTTATCAATAAACTTCAACTCTTTTTATTTTCTTTAGAGATAAATTTTTTCTTGCGTCACTTTTCTGGTATTTTTTTTTATCTTGTTAAAAGAGAAATTTATTCAATAGAGATTACATTTTTTTTATATTTTGTTTTGAGGTCTTGTTAAAAGAGATAATTTAATCAACAAAGATATTTTTTTTTTTGGGTACTGTAAAAAAAGATACTTTATTCAACAAAAATAACTTTTTTTAATATATTTTTTCTTTTGATCCAGTCAAAAGAGAAAAAAAATTTCAGATATTTTTTTTTGGGTCCCTCCTTTCGATAATTAGGCAGAATTGCAAGCCTACACTTCCCTTTTCCATAGAATGCATGTAGTGAGTGCATGTGGTGAGATCTACCACATGCATTCAATGAATGTAAAAGTGTAGGTCTAGCAATTATGCTTAACAATTATGCCTAAATAACATGGTTTTTTTTTTTTTTGCGGTCTTATCAAATAACATATTTTATTCAACAGAAATAATATATTTTTTTTAGTCCTGTCAAAAGAGATAATTTATTCAACAAAGATAAAAAAAATTTGGATTTTTTTTTTGTTCATGTCAAAAGACTTAATTTATTTAATAAAGTTAACTATTTTTTGGGTTTTTTTTTTGGTTCCTATAAAAAGAGATAATTTATTTAACAGTGATAACTTTTTTTTTTAGGTACGGTCAAAAAAGATAATTTATTCAACATAGATAATTTTTTTTTTTTTTTGGTCGTATAAAAAAATATATATTTTTGAATTTTTCTTATCGTGTCAAAAGAGATCGAAAACATTAAAAATTGGAGAGGAGGATTTTTTTCTCTAAATAGAGAGGAGGATATCTAGAAGGGTAGTTGTGTAATTTGAAAAAAAAACATAATCATTTACTTGTAAAGTTAAGGTTAAAAATGTCATTTCTTTTAATATAAGAGTGCAAACGTAAAAAAGAGCAGTGCGATTATCGCATACGTTTAACTATTCATATTAATTAAAAGAAAATTGATAAATGGGCAAACGTAAGTAGGGGTGACAATTTGTGTTCCCATGTTGTATTCATGTCGTGTCGATTTATGAGTATTTTACTAAGCAGCTCAATCCTAACTCGACCCATTTAATAATCATGTCAGAGAACCACAACACTAACCCAATCCGTTTATTAAATGTATTACCCATGTCGACCTGTATAACCCGTTTAATAAATATGTCCTATAATGACACGATTTGTTTAATAACATTTTTAAGTATCATATGAGTTTCACCACCCCTAAACATCTCTCTGAAGATCATATAAAAAATAAAGTACATATCAATACATAAATCATAAATCAAACTATATTATAAATTTTATATTTATATATAAACTCAAAAACATATTAAGGTGATTCAACAACTAAAAAGACATTATAATAATCTCATCCTTGTATTTCACCACTACATTAGTAATGTAAACAAATAAATTTATTACAAATAATTGCAATAAATATAATTATGTATAAAATCATAATATATAAATAACTCATGTCATAATTATATCGTACGTAATCATGTTAAGGGTTAAATAATTTAAATTTAAATTTAACTTAATTTTTGCGTGATCTATTTATTAAAAATATTAATTTAGTTCAAATTTAAATTCGCTTAACTCGCGTGGAATTTACATTTGGCAGGCCATAAATGATACAAGTAGAAACAAGTAAAAGAATAACCAAAGAAAGACAGGTGTAGATCACATGCACGTGACACATGGGTAAATAAGTTTATTTGATAAGTTGGAGAGTGGCGTTGGGTCATGTGCAGAGTACCGTATTGATGACAGGTGAAGGACAGAAATGACTCCATTACAAGGTGTGTCCCTTATAAGATGTGGTACATTGTTTTTGGATCTGTCGAAACAAAAAATTTATTCGAAGAGAGAGAATTTTTTTTTTAATTTTTTTTTTTTGAAAAACGAAAGTTACATGATCTATATTTTCTCATTCATAAGATAGATTTAGCAAATACGTATAGTGAGATTTATTACATGTATTTAATAAATATAAAAGTATAAGTTTAACAATTTTATTTAAGTAGCATGATTTTTTTTGTACGGTCCTATCAAAGGAGATATTTTATTCAGTAGAAATAATATTTTATTTGGGTCAATGTTAAAAGAGATAATTTATTCAACAGAGATAATATTTTTTTTGAATTTTTTTTTCATATCAAAAGAGATAATTTATTTATAAAGATAACTTTTTTTTTATTTTCTTTTTCAGTTTCTACAAAAGAGATAATTTATTTAGCAAAGATAACTTTTTTTTTTTAGGTTTTGTCAAAAAAGATAATTTATTCAACATAGAAAACTTTTTTTTTAGAGTCATGTAAAAAAAAATAACTTTTTTGGATTCTTTTTATCGTGTCAAAAAAGACCCAAAACATTAAATATTGGAGATGAGGATTTTTTTGGAATATCTAAAAGGGTAGTTGTGTAATTTGAATATATATATATAATCTTGTTAGAAGTGTCATTTTTTTAATATGAGAGTTGCAAATAGTGATGGCAATTTGTCCACCCCGTTTAAAACTCGTTTACAGAACCGTTTAAGGAAACAAGGTGGGAATGAGGTTAGGAAAAATAACTCACGCAAATTCGGGACGGGAGCGAAGTAAGACCCTACCTCGACGTATACCCGCCCCGCCCAATTTAAGTATATATATATATATATTTAATATATAAAGGAAACATTCTACGTCACAGTAGATGAAATTTATATATACTTTTGAATTTGTGAACTATTCTAGTTCAAATTTTACAATTTTAATTCGATTTTACGCCACAATACTTGAAATTTGCACAACTTTTTCTTTAATTTTCACTATATTATGGATTATTATAAACAAGTAAGAGACTAAGAATTAAGAACACAATAGTGTAACAATATTTAAAATTACTTAGTGCATATGTATCTAAGTATTAGATTTATTATTATAAAAAATTTTGCATTAAAAAAAAAAGTATAAACGGACAAGAACGGGACGGGAAAAATTAAACGGTTTTGAGAATAGAGTTTGGGGATGATTTTGTAAACGATTGCAAGATGGGACAGGGAAAGTTAAACGGTTACGGGAACGAGAAAGTCAAAACCTGCCCCGTTGTCATTAGGGATGGCAATTTTCGCCCCGCTCTAATAGTAGGGGCGAGTATGATTTTTTTTTAAAAACCCGCCTAGTACCCGCCCCGCCCGATTATATACATACATATATATATAGTGACATAATTGTATGAAATATGCTATTTTTTATTATTATATTACTTATATAAATATAGTATACTAGATATACGACAGCCACTAGGTTACCTTGTTCTATTATATTCCTCTCTTTATCTTATGGCTAAAAGAGAACTCTATCTTGTGTATATAATAGATCTATAATAAAAAAAATTCTTGAAAGCCAAAACCGTTTCCATCTTCATCTACATATGTATGTATGTTTATGTCATTTTCTTTGGTCTTATATATTGAGATTTTGACTGTAGGAGTGTTGTATCATCGTTTGGGTACATTTAGCCCAAATATCGAATTTAAAGCAAATAAAATAAAAAATTTTAAGGATTTTGTTATTCCTCTCTTTCTCTAAATGGAGCGGTAATGGTATACTTACCACTAACCCGTTAGAGTTCTTAACGGGAGATGAATTTTGTATTTCTTTGATGGGGCGGGGTAGGATTTTGGCATACCCGCCCCGTTGTCATCCCTAGTTGTCATCCCTAGTTACAAATGTAGAAAATGAAAGTGTAAATATGATTTTTTAAAAAAATATTAATATTAATTAAAAAGAAAATGATAAATGGGCAAACGTAAGTGGACTGGCTCAAATAATTGATTAATAATAGAAGTAGAAAGAAGTAAAGGAATAACCAAGGAAAGACTGGTGTAGATCACATGCACGTGACACATGGGCAGTTTCATAGTAAGTAAGTTTATTTGATAAGTTGAAGAGAGGGTTGAGTCATGTGCACACCACCGATGACGATGACAGGGAAAGGACGGAGATCAACTCCATTGTAAGGTGTGATCGAACCCACTCTCTACGAGAGTAATTTTCACCCACCTTATTTACATTTAAGTCTCTCAACTCAATTTGCCTTCTCATCTTAAAAAATTTAAATTTTCATCACTACACAAAATCTCATTACCAGACACTCACCCATCTTTAAATCTAAATGTCATTATCATTTGTCCTTCATCCTGTTATTATTCATCATTTACCAAACCCTCCTCAATCCTCATTCTTCAACTGTGATTATTCATCACCACCTACCTCTCTCTCTCTCTCTCTCTCTCTCTCTCATCATCCTCATCTCTAGATATCCAGATACCAACCAAACGCATTTTGTGATATTGGTTTCTCATAAACAGTTTTTTTTTTTCTAAATATTGATTTCTCATAAACCACGTAAAAAAAAAAATTTGATGCAAAATTGAGTGAACCATTTCTTGATTTTTTTTTTATTTTAAAAAAGTTCAAGCAAACGCAAACACATCTACAGTATTATTCTTAATCATTTAAAGAAGAGAAATCGTACCATATGAATTAATGGTTCAATGGTATTTTTTGATATTTCAAAACAATAAAAAGCTATCAAAAAATTGCTGAGGTATTTTAAGAATTTTAGTGGGGGCATATAAATGTTTGGTGAGGTATTTTAAGAATGTTAACGGAGGCATGTTTGAAATTTTACAAAATTCAAGTATATAATACAGAGAAAAAAAATTCAATGGGTGCGCCCACCCCCACTCGTCCTTTGTTGGCTCCGTGAGTGTCTCGTGCTATATAGGATCAAGATTCAATAGTAGAACCCATAAGCAACTTTACAAATCGAATACTTCTATTTTAGTGAAAAGAAATGCGCGTCCATTCTCGTGTCAAACTTCACCCAAAATTTCAAAAAGTTTGTGTCATTTGGACTCATTTCCTTTCCTGAATATAATTTTATGGTGATCTGGTTGGTATTTACAATTTATGGAGCCTAACAATATTAAAAGTACTATACCAAACATATCCATTATGGTGCAATGGGTTTCAATATCATTTTGTTTAAGTTTTTTTTTTTTTCCTATTTGGTACACAAACTCATTTCAAAGAATTATTTGTATTCAAAAGAATTTGATCTTTAAACCTAATAGTTTGCTGGACACTAAGATCAAATTCTTTATTCGCTTAAGCCTTTTATACATGTAATAGTAAGGATAATAGTACAATAATTTGAAATTTTAAATGAAATGTTTTATGCACAAAATCATGAGTTAAATTGGGTCCGAACCAAGTTTGAGTTTGACCCCTATAAATGATAGTCTGCAGTGACTAGATCCGTGATCACAAATAAATTTTAAAATTTTTGTTTGAATAAAATTAAAGTATAAAACTTTAATGATAAAGAACAACAAATGCAATAATGCTGAAGTACAACAACAAACACGCCATTGTTGTTGGACAATGATTCCCCTTCTTTATTGACAATTGAAAGACTTGCAAGCATAATTGACTACCAAAAATAGCTGACTCTCCAAGGTAATTGACACTTTTGGAATCAAATCATTGCTACCAATTTCTAAAAGAGAAATTTATGATCCTTCAAAGGCCACAATTGAAAAAGATGCTTAACAAATTAATTATTGAACCCTTTTTTCTAAAAATTATTGACTTCACTTGTATTTTCTTTTCAATGAAATGTTATAATAAAATTACCTTTTATAGTTTTTTACTCACCTTTTTTAAAGGTAACTTTTTTCTTGAGTTATTGTTTTTTTATATTTTTTTTATCTTGTTAAACGAAATAATTTATTCAACAGAGACAACTTTTTTTTATACTTTTTTTGAGGTCTTATCAAAAGGGATAATTTAATCAACAAATATAATTTTTTTTTTTAGTACCGTAACAAAGAGATACTTCATTCAACATAGATAACTTTTTTTAGGTCTTTTTTTTTTGTCCTATCAAAAGAGAAAAAAATTTCAATAGAGATAATTTCTTTTGGGTCCTTTATTTTTCTTTTTTTTGTGTGTACCATACTTTTTTTTTGCGTTTTGTCAAATGAGATACTTTATTCAACAGAAAAACTTGCTTTTTGGGGTTTTTTTTTTTGTTCATGTCAAAAGAGATAAAAATAAATTTCAATTCCTGTAAAAAGATAATTTATTTAGCAGCTTTTGTTTTTGGATTTGGTCAAAAAGATAATTTTAATAACTTTTTTGGATTTTTTTTATTAAGAATTGGAGAGGAGGATTTTTTTTTTCTTAAATAGAGATGAAGATATGTGAAAGGGTAGTTGTGTAATTTAAAAAAAATTATAATTATTCACTTATAAAATTAAGATTAAAAATATATATATTTTTTAATACAAGAGTGTAAACTTAAAACGAAAGTGTGAATATCATTTTTGATATCAAAAGTATCTTTTGTCTTAAAGATTCTTTATTGTTTATATATATAATATATAAAAGATAAATATTAGTACTATTTGACTAGCTAGCTAGACCGGTGGTTTTTGTCCATGCATGTAATTTACATATATATAAGATGAATATTAGTACTATTTGACTAGCTAGCTAGACCGGTGGTTTTTGTCCATGCATGTAATTTATATATATAAGATCAATATTAGTCCTGTTTGACTAGCTAGCTGACCGGTGGTTTTTGTCCATGCATGTAATTTAATTTATATATATAAGATCAATATTAGTACTATTTGACTAGCTAGCTGACCGGTGGTTTTTGTCCATGCATGTAATTTATATATATATATATATATATATATTAGTACTATTTGAAAATGATAAAATGGGCAAACATAAGTGGCACTTACTCAAATAATCAATTAACGTGGCAGGTGATAAATGATAGAAGTAAAAACAAGTAAAAGAATAACCAAGGAAAGACTGATGGAGATCACATGCATGTGACACATGGGCAGTTTCATAGGAAGTAAGTTTATTTGATAAGTTGGAGAGAGGTTGGTTCAAGATGGTAATTCGTTTCTGTGTTTCGTATTCGTATAGTGTCGAGATATGAATATTTTATTAAATAATTTAATTTTAATTTGATTCATTTAATAATTGTATTAGAGATTTTTAATATTAATCTAACCTGTTTATTAAATCTGTTATTCATCGATTCGTATAATCAGTTTAATAAATATATCCTATAATGACACGACTTATTTAATAATCTTTTTAATCCATTTAACTTATATCATATGAGTTTTTTCATCTTTAAAAATCTTTATGAAAATGATATAAAAAATAATTTTATATAAACCTATAATATATGAATAACTCTTATCGTAATCATGTCATGGGTTTCGTATCGAGTTCGTGTCAATTCATTTATTAAATGTGTCAACTTACCTCAAACTCAAAGTCGATTAACTCATGTCGTGTTCATGCTTATCCCATTTTACCACCCTTAGTTAGATCATGTGCACATTACCGTATTTATGACTGCTAAAAGATAGAGATCACTCCATTAAGATGTGGTTCTCTCACAAATAATGAGGACCCTTTACATTAAGTCTTTGAACTCAATTTTTCTTCACATCATAAATAGTTTAAATTTCCATCACTACACTAATCACGAGTCAGATTAATTGAGTTTACTAACTATAAGAATTTATTTTAATAGTTGAAGCCAGTTAATATTCGTGTTCCAACAAAGTCTTCTAGTGCTCTACCCTCATTTTTTCCTAAAATTTTAATTAGTCCATAAACAATCAGGTACCCTAGTTAAGTTGTATATGCAAGAGATATTATTAAATAATTTAAAAATATTTAAATTACTTGATGGTCCAATTCAATCAAAATTTACATATAAATTTCTATCAAAATTGATGTTGAGATTTTTTTAAAACATTTTATTATTCTTATAAGATGTACAATGACTTGGACAGACCATGACAAGCAATGGCCAAAATGACCTACAATGGCTTGGCCAAAATTGTGAGTTAGGCCATGACTTGCCTAAACAGTTAGCCAACATGTTAGTCAAGCAAATTATTTAAAAATAAATTTTTTATCTACCATTCTTGTACGTTCTTTGCTGGCATATATATATATATATTATTTTTTTCACTTAAACTTATATAACTTTTAATAGAAATAAAATTTTTTAATGAAATAATTTCTGTTAGAAAGATAATTTTGAGAGTTTCTACCATTAGACTATGCTATGACTTAATTTTAAAAGATTAAAATTTGTTAAAGTATTATTATTTTTTACTAAATTTTAAAATTTTTTTCGTGCCGACGTTGGTGAATGGCCAAGAATTTGAAGGTGGACAATGAAAAATATTGTGATGTTATGAATGCAATGCTATGAATGCGGATGTATTAGTTGGAGCATTTTGATTGCACCGGAAAATACGGTCCATCTAGTAATTTATTTGAGGATCATGATCAATTATTTAGAAGTATTGTGTACCCAATAGAAACTCAAACTAAGGAAGATGGTTACCTTTAAAGCTTGCGATTGTTTTGAATGCTGCTATCAATAAAT
The DNA here is from genome assembly GCA_026545225.1 of Cornus controversa. Classification (NCBI taxonomy): domain Eukaryota; kingdom Viridiplantae; phylum Streptophyta; class Magnoliopsida; order Cornales; family Cornaceae; genus Cornus; species Cornus controversa. The sequence continues at coordinate 28,915,147 of CM048850.1, forward strand.
GGTTGATTGGGCGTTGAATTGCTGCAGAGAACAGTAAATGAGAATTGACAGATACATATATATATATATACAGAGTGAGAAAGTTGTTTTACCTTTTATTACTGCTGCTGTCTCATAAACCTTTTATAAGAATGGATAGGACCCACTGCCTGCACGAAAATGGACAGTGATAAACCGATAGTGATAGGAATGGGGCGGGACCCAACTCCATTTGTCTTCATTTAAGTATTTAACAATACTCCTCCTCTTCGCTTCAAATTATTTTATTAAATGGGATGAAATGGGGTCTTTACACTCTTAACGTCTTTAGTAATTTATAGGTGCATCTAATAAATTTTAAACGAGTTATATATATATATATATATATATATATATATAACTATATAGGAGTATTTTTGTATAGGTATAATATATTTAAGAGTAATATAATAAATATAAAATGGAAACATAATGATGGTATTTATCGCCATTCATGTTCCATTGCTATGCAAATTTTTTCTCTTACTTTCATAATCGTTCCAAAATTATTTATATTTTTTCAAAAACAGTTTAAATGGGATGGGATGGGGTGGGTTTGGCAAATTGTTATCCCTAAATAGTGATGACGATGAAAGAAAAAAATAAATAAAATAATGACGGCGGTGATTGATTTTAATTAAGGAATAAAGTGCAAAAAATTTCCTAAACTGTGTCCAAATTTGCAAATAATCTCCCTAAACTATATTTCATACACAAAATCCCTTGAACTATCACATTTTGTTAGAAAATGCTCCCCATGCCTAGTTATTTTTCATTAAATGACCATAATATACTTTCTTATTAAATTACACTTAACCCATTTTCCTTTTTAAAATAAATAGTGAAAAAAATTCATAATATTTTGATGACATATTTTCTATCAAATTTGCATAAATTTACATTTAATGCTTGAAAATAATTTTTTAATAAAAATCTTAAGTAACTTTTTTTTAATTTTTTAAAATAATTTCTTAATATTTCATGAATATACTTTATGAAAAAGAATTTATTTTTTATTTAAGTAATTTCATAATTTTTCATGAATATATTATATGAAAAAAAAGTATTTTTTTACCATAAAAAAGTTTAAATTGGGTATAATAAGTGTTACCCAAGTATTGACCCTGGGGGGGGGGGGGGGGGTGAATAGGGTTTAAAGCAACTCATATATAATTTTTGAATTTAAAAAGAATATATTACCAAAATTAAATTCCCCTATTATGCAATATAGATAAGACAAACAATTGAAGTAATTCAAACACAATATAAAGAGTTAGAGATAGAGAATTCAAGCGCTAATGACACGATGATTTTTGTGAGGTTTGGAATTCCTACTCCTTGGCTCAAGACCCCTCTTGAGACTTCTCAAATCCAATATAGCACCTCCTTATAGGTGGAGGGAAAAACCTTCTTTCTAAGAGAAACTCCTCCTCCTAGTCTTCCTTAGGTCATACCAACACTTGCTAAAGGAACAACCTCCTTTAGACATCCTTTGGATCAAATCGATGATTTTGAGTGGAAGAAGTGCTTACAGATATAGCTCTCAAAGTAGATTTACAGCAAGAAGCTCTCAATTGATATCTCTTAATATAGATGAATACACAAGTGTAAGCTCACAAGACTAAAGTATAAAATGAATTCACAAGTTGAAGCTTAAGTTTATTGAATGATTTTTACAAGATAGTATATGAATGTATTGAATGCTCAAATTATATGTATTAAACTCTCTTCAATGTGTATGAGCATTATATAGGCATAGCCATCTGAAGCAAGGTGGTTAGAGTAGTTGGGAGAGCATTAAATGCAAAAAAGAGCCATTGGATTCAAAATCTGCTAGTATCGGTCGGCTGATGAATATTGTTTCGGTCAGCTGAAGCTATATATGGTTGAAACAATGTTTCAGGTTCTCCAGTTTTGCACAACCTATTAGAATGAATTCTAGTTTCTACCAGCCGTCTAATAGGTTTCATCAACTTGCTGATAACACTGTTTCGATATACTTCAGCTGACTAAAAAAATATTCCAACTTCCCCTATTTTGCATAACGCACTGGAATAAATTTCAGGTTTAATTAGCCAACTGATGGAGCTTATCAGGCGACCAAAACTCTATAAGAATCTGAGTTTGCCATTTTTGAGGGGTTTGAATGTTCAAACACGTTTATAGGTCCATGAAAGTATATGAGTGGTGTTCAAAACCTACTGTTTGATCGATGAAAGATCAAGTATATAGAAGTTGAAAAAGTATTTTTAACTAGCATAGGTTTTCAACTAGCATGACTCTAATATCTTGTGGGAATGGAAATGAGCCAACCCCGGGAGGTGAGATAGTTACAGAAAGTGAAGATAGAACTTTAGCCTTTATAGGCTTTGCCCTATCCTCTTTTTCTTCTCTTTCTTCTTCATTCTCTTCTTCTTCTTCAACCTCAGCTCCTTCTACAAACTTAGGATCAAACCAATGATGATCTCTATTCTCTTGTAGTTTCACGATCCTCGGTATAGTGGAGTTAATTTTGTCCCTTGGTCCGTGAGTGTTCGAGTTAAAAGCATTCAAATTAACCCCTTAGTCGTAAAAATTTGAGTTAGTGGCATGGCGTAGAAGAGATGAACCCCACTTTTCTTGTAATCAAATGTGGTAGTAGATGAGAAATGAGAGATCGAATCTCTCCATTAAGTACACACCACACAAGAAAGGCTTTCATGAATGATACGTCCGAGCGGCCACCAAAATTTGGAAAAATCGTATACATAATGATGTTGTACACGAGTTGGGCTTCCACGGTTAATTTGTTCAACTTTACTTTAATGATATTCGAGGTAGTCCTATCATGACTCATTTGACAAATGGCATCCAAAAGATTGAATCATTCGCCTTTGTGCCAAATGTGGGAGGTGTAGTATTGAATTTCTCATTTGGAAATGTTGAAAAGCCTTCGGATGGATGCTTGATCAATTAAAATATCGGTACTAGCAACAAATGAGTACAGAGTTGAGACCGGTGCATCTTTTATTGATATCAAGTGAGCATATAATAGCCTTACTAGTTTCGGACAGTATGGAATGTCTATGGACATAAAATCACCTAAGTCGATTGCATTAAACAAATTATAGGTATTTAGATGAAGAGATGCACATTCAGAGCGTGTGATAATATTACCCTTTGATATGGTTCGATTGATGTATTTCTTCTCATATGTGAGATGATAATTCTCAGACTTGAACCATCAGATGTGAGGAATGGGTGAAAACACAGTGGGAGCTGACGCCATGGATGGTGGTGTAGGAGTTGGCTGCTCAGCGTTATTGTCATGAACGACCTTGGCTTTCTTTTTGGACTGAGTTTCCCTCACTGGATTATGTCTAGGAGGATTGGTGATTTTTAATTTGGGATTAAAAGTGAAAAAGGTTGGAGAAGATTTGGAAATGGGTGAACAGGACCTCAGATCAATCATTTAAATACTTGAATTCAAAGCAATAAATCCCTAAAAGTGAATGAAATTAATTTTAAAATGGTAACTTAGGATTTGCCTATGGAGAAGAAATCGTTCTTCAATCAACTGGAGCTTGGTGGGACAGAGAGAAATGAAATAAAACTAGGGTTTTTGCAACTTAAAACTGTCTAGAACACAGTTTTGGTCAGTTAATGGGTTTTCGATTGGTTGAAATATCTATTAGTTGGCTGATACATACCTTAGTTATGTGTATTTTAATACCCATGGTTCGGTTAGCTGAAGCATCCCTTCAGGCGGCTAATGGATTCCCAGAACTTCAATTTTTGCAAATTTTAATCACTTCCTTTTCTAAGGCCATCCCTAGTTCTTTTCTTAGAGTATTAAGCCTATATTTTCGAAGAGGTTTGGTAAAAATGTCGGCAAGTTGCTTATCGGTACGTGTTGATAAAAACAAGCTCGATATCCCCTTTTGACGCATGATCTCTAAGAAAGTGGTACCTTGTTTCAATATGCACTGTTCGGGAATGTTGAATATGATTTTTGGAAATGCAAATTGCACTTGTGTTGTCACAATAAATAGGGATATAATCAAAGGTAAGAACAAAATCTTATAATTGTTGTTTGATATAGAGCGTTTGAGCACAACTACTTCTGGTGGCTACTTATTCGGCTTCCACTGTTGATAAAGAAATGAAATTTTGTTTCTTACATGACCAAGAAACAAGTGAGTGTCCTAAGAAGTGACAAGTGCCTTTTGTGCTCTTCTTATCAATTTTGCAACTGGCAAAGTCGGCATCTGAATAGCTAGTGAGATCAAAACAAGTATTTCTTAGATACCAAAGTCCTAAGTCAATGGTGCCGCTTAAATATTTGAAAATATGTTTAATGACATTTAAATGAGATTCTTTAGGACGGGATTGAAATCTAGCACATAAGCAAACATCTTTGGCATGTTTGGCTTTCCCAAACATTAGAGGAGGGACTCATTAGATTTTGGCATGTTTGGCTTCCCCCAAGCCGAATTTCTTTAGAAAATCCTTAACATACTTAGATTGGTAAATGAAAATGTCATCGAGTGTTTATTTGATTTGCAAACCTAAAAAAAAGTTGAGTTCTCCCATCATGCTCATTTCAAATTCTTTTTGCATGCTAGAAGAAAAATCTTTACATAACTTGTTATTTGTTGACCAAAAATGATATCATCAATATATACTTAAATGATTAACAAATTTTCACTTATGATTTTGGTAAAGAGAGTGCTATCAATTTTTCCTCTAATGAAATCATTTTTAAGTAATAAATCACTTAATCTTTCATACCAAGCTCTTGAGACTTGTTTTAAGCCATATAGGGCTTTTGACAATTTGAAAACATGATTTGCAAAATCAAAATTTTCAAAGCTCGGTGTTTGTTCAACAAACACTTCTTCTTCTATTAGGCCATTTAGAAAATTTCTTTTTACATCTATTTGAAATAATTTAAAGTTCTTGTTGGCAGAAAAAGCAAGTAGTATTCTAATAGCTTCTAATCTAGCTACGAGAGCAAAGTTTTCTTCATAGTCAATTCCTTCTTCTTGATTATAACCTTGAGCAACAAGTCTTACTTTATTTCTAGTAATGACACCTGATTTATCCTTTTTGTTTCTAGAAACACATTTTGTCCCAATGATGATTTTTTCCTTAGGTTTAAGAACTAAATTACACACTTGATTTCTTCAAATTGATTTATTTCTTCTTGCATTGTAAGAATCCAAGAATCATCATTTTTGGCTTCACGGAAAATTTTTAGGCTCAAGTTGAGACACAAAAGCCAAATGATTGTATATGTTGCTAAGTTTGGATCTTGTGCTAACACTTTTGAATGGATTACTAATGATTTGGTCTATTGGGTGATTTTGTACAAATTTTTAACTTTTAGGAAGATAATATTTTCTTCATCTATAGGTTGATCAGTACTTGAATTTTCCTTTGGAGAATCATTAAGTGAAGACTCATCATTCTTAGTCTCAATGCTAGGGTTGCCATTAGTCTCTTCTATCTCAAGGACGTCATCATTATCATCTAAAACTTTTTTAAGTGGTGGGGGTAGTGATTCATCAAATACAACATGTATGAATTCGACTACAGTTAGTGTTCTTTTGTTGAATACGCTATAAGCTTTGCTTCTAGATGAATATTCTAGAAAAAAACACCTTCATCATATTTGGCATCAAATTTTTCTAAATTGTCTTTGTCATTTAAGACAAAACATTTGCATCCAAAAATTTTGAAATAACTAATGATTGGCTTCTTCTCATTCCATATTTCATATGGGGTTTTATTAAGAATTTTTCTAATAATAACTCTCTTTATCACATAACAAGAAGTGCTAACATCTTTGGCTCATAGGTATATAGGAAGATTATACGCATTTAGCATCGTTCTAGCCATATCTTGGAGAGACCTATTTTTTCTTTCAACAACACCATTTTGTTGAGGAGTTCTAGGTGCCGAGAGATTGTAATTGTATCAATTTTCATCACAAATTTTTTTTATATTTTTGTTGTCAAATTCTCTACCTCTATCATTTCTAATAGTCTTAATTTTGAAATCCTTCTCGTTTTGTTCTCTTCTACAAAAATTGGCAAAAATGAAAGGAGTTACACTTTTGTGAGTGATAAAGATGGCCCAAGTATATTTAGAGTAGTCATCAACAATTACAAAGGCATAGAGTTTACCACCAAGACTAGCAATTCTTTCTGGGCCAAACAAGTCAATGTGAATTAAATCAAGTTGGTTAGTAGAGGTGATATATTTATTTCTTTTAAAGGAAGATTTGACTTGTTTACCTAATTAGCAAGCACTACATGTCATGTCTTTCATATACTTAGTCTTTGGGAGGCCTTTGACTAAGTATTTTGAAGACAATTTAGATGTTAAGTCCATACTAGCATGTCCTAGTCTTCTATGCCATAGCCAACTACTATCACTAGATGATATAAATCTTCTATGCCATAACCAACTACTATCACTAGATGATATAAAACATTTAACATTTTGATCATGCAATTCATATAAAAGTAAGGAATATAAATTTTCATTTTTATTTGTAGAGAAAATTTGTTTTTCGTCATTTTCAACAATGCATTTATTATATTTGAATGTTACACTAAGTCTTATATCACATAGTTGACTAATGCTAAACAAATTATGCTTTAATCCATTAACCAAAAAGACATTATCAATAGATAGGAAGGAATAAATACCTATTGTTCCTATGCCAAGAACTTTCTCTTTTGAGTTATCTCCAAATGTTACACTTCTACCATTATAGGGTTTAATGGAGGTAAAAATTGAATGATCTCCCATCATGTGCCTTGAACAACCACTATCGATAAACCATTTATCTTTAGATATGGAGACAGACTTCAAGCATACCTAGAAGAAGAGTTTAAGTAACTTATTTTGGTACCGAATCATCTTTTGTGTCCATTTTGGTTAATCTTTTGAAAAGTTCCTTTTATAACCAACATCATTTTTTCAATTATTTTTCTTTTGAATGGACACTCAAAGATTTTATGTCATTTCATCAAACAAATATTGCAAACATAATTAGAAAATAGGTGTTTTACGTTTTTTGACAAAGGTTTCCTTAAGAGATTTTCTTTTCTTAATTAAACATAAATCTTTGTTATGAGGGATATTTTCAAGTTCTTCTTTAAGAAGAAAGCAGTTTTGCATTCCAAGCATAAGACCTAAATTCTCTTTTCTTTGGTAGATTTTGCAAAAATTTAATTTGATCTTCAATAGATTTTATCAAATTTTCATTTTCAATTTCAAGAGCAATTGAAGAGGAATCATTTGAAGAGAAATTCTCTTCCTTTTTTTTCAAAGAATCATTTTCAATTTGAAGCTTCACAAGATTTTGAGAAAGAGTGTGATTTTGACCTTTAAGAGAAGTACATTTTAAGACAATTTTTCTAAGTTCATCACGTAATTCTTTAAAAGCTTCTTGTATTTCATTACGAGAATCAATTAACTCATCATAAAGATGATCTTGAGAATCAAGATTAGGAGTTACCTCTTCTCCAAAAGCCATAAGACAAAAATTTGCCATTTCCTCGCCATCCTTATCATGGTATGGTTATTCATCATCATCACTCCACGTAGCATTCAAGGTTATTTTTTTCTTGTTTTTGTCTTTCTTGTATTTGAGAATCACTAAGTGAAGACTCATCATTCTTAGTCTCAATGCTAGGGTTGCCATTAGTCTCTTCTATCTCAAGGACGTCATCATCATCATCTAAAACTCTTTTGAGTGGTGGAGGTAATGATTCATCAAATACAACATGTATGGATTCGACTACCGTTAGTGTTTTTTTGTTGAATAATCTAGAAGCTTTACTTCTAGATGAATATTCTAGAAAAACACTTTCATCATATTTGGCATCAAATTTTCCTACATTGTCTTTGTCATTTAAGACAAAACATTTGCATCCAAAAACTTTGAAATAACTAATGATAGGCTTCTTCTCATTCCATATTTCATATGGGGTTTTATTAAGAATTTTTTCTAATAATAACTCTATTTATCATGTAACAAGAAGTGCTAACATCTTTGGCTCACAGGTATCTAGGAAGATTATACTCATTTAGCATCGTTCTAGTCATTTCTTGGAGAGACCTATTTTTTCTTTCAACAACACCATTTTGTTGAGGAGTTCTAGGTGTCGAGAGATTGTAATTGTATCAATTTTCATATCAAATTTTTTTTATATCTTCGTTGTCAAATTCTCTACCTCTATCACTTCTAATAGGCTTAATTTTGAAATCCTTCTCGTTTTGTTCTCTTCTACAAAAATTGGCAAAAATGGAAGGAGTTACACTTTTGTGAGTGATAAAGATGGTCCAAGTGTATTTAGAGTAGTCATCAACAATTACAAAGGCATAGAGTTTACTACCAAGACTAGCAATTCTTTCCGGGTCAAACAAGTCCATGTGAATTAAATCGAGTTAGTTAGTAGAGGTCATATATTTATTTCTTTTAAAGGAGGATTTGACTTATTTACCTAATTAGCAAGCACTACATGTCATGTCTTTCACATACTTAGTCTTTGGAAGGCCTTTGACTAAGTATTTTGAAGACAATTTAGATATTAAGTCCATACTAGCATGTCCTAATCTTCTATGCCATAGCCAACTACTATCACTAGATGATATAAAATATTTAACATTTTGATCATGCAATTCATATAAAAGTAAGGAATATAAATTTTTATTTTTATTTGCAGAGAAAATTTATTTTCCATCATTTTCAACAATGCATTTATTATTTTTGAATGTAACACTAAGTCTTATATCACATAGTTGACTAATGCTAAACAAATTATGCTTCAATCCATTAACCAAAAAGACACTATCAATAGATAGGAAGGAATAAATACCTATTGTTCCTATGCCAAGAACTTTCTCTTTTGAGTTATCTCCAAATGTTACACTTCTACCATTATAGGGTTTAATGGAGGTAAAAATTGAACGATCTCCCATCATGTGCCTTGAACAACCACTATCGATAAACCATTTGTCTTTAGATATGGAGACAGACTTCAAGCATACTTAGAAGAAGAGTTTAAGTAACTTATTTTGGTACCCAATTATCTTTTGGGTCAATTTTGGTTAATCTTTTGAAAAGTTCCTTTTATAACCAACATCATTTTTTCGATTCTTTTTCTTTTGAGTGGAAACTCAAAGATTTTATGTCCTTTCATCAAACAAATATTGCAAACATAATTAGAAAAAAGGTGTTTTACGTTTTTTGACAAAGGTTTCCTTAAGAGATTTTCTTTTCTTAATTAAACATAAATCTTTGTTAGGAGGGATATATTCAAGTCCTTCTTTAAGAAGAGAGCAGTTTTGCATTCCAAGCATAAGACCTAAATTCTCTTTTCTTTGGTAGATTTTGCAAAAAATTAATTTGATCCTCAATAGATTTTATCAAATTTTCATTTTCAATTTCAAGAGCAATTGAAGAGGAATCAATTGAAGAGAAATTCTCTTGCTTTTTTTTTCAAAGAATCATTTTCATTTTGAAGCTTCACAAGATTTTGAGAAATAGTGTGATTTTGACCTTTAAGAGAAGTGCATTTTAAGAAAAATTTTCAAAGTTCATCACGCAATTCTTTAAAAGCATCTTGTAATTCATTATGAGAATCAATTAACTCATCAAAAAGATGATCTTGAGAATCAAGATTAGGAGTTACCTCTTCTCCAAAAGTCATAAGACAAAAATTTGCCATTTCCTCGCCATCCTTATCATGGTATGGTTATTCATCATCGTCACTCCACGTAGCATTCAAGGTCGTTTTCTTCTTGTTTTTGTCTTTCTTGTATTTGAGATGATCAATTTTGAAATGATCGAGCTTTCCACAATGAAAGCAAATAGGAGTCTCTTTGCTCGAATTATTCTTTGAAGTATGTCCCCAATTAGGTCTTGTCATATAAAGAATTTTTCAAAATTTATTAGTGATGAGAGCGAGTTCTTCTTCAACATCACTAAACTCATTATCATCTTCTTTGCATGAGGCTTGGAGAGCTAGACTCTTCTTTAGTTTAGAGTCTTCTTCACAATTATTCAATGTGATCTCCGAAGTTAGAAGAAGGCCAAGAAACTCAACTAGATTGAGTTTGTTGAGATCATTAGATTCTTTGATAGCCACCACTTGTGCATCCCATTTTGGAGGTAGGCTTCTGAGTTAGAGATTTTTTAGCAAGATACATTAAGCCATTAACAATAGAAGAGAATCTAGTACACATGTCATTAATTGATTCACTCTCAATTTTTGCAACTTTTGTTTCTCCTACGATTTTCATTGGAACAAAAGGTCCATTGACAATAACTTGCCAAATTTGATAAGCTTGAAGGAAATCTATCATTCTATTTTTCCAATAGTTATAGTTTGTCCCATCAAACTAAAGAGGTCTATTATTGGAATGACCTTCTTCATGTTATTGGTTTCCTAAGTGTGCCTTGGATCAACTCTAAGTCTTTTAAGACAAATCTAGAGCCGAGGCTCTGATACTAATTATTACCCAAGTATTGACCTTAGAGGAGGAGGGAGTAAATAAGGTTTAAAGCAAGTCATGTACAATTTTTGACTTAAAAAAGGATATATGAGCAAAATAAAATCTCCTATTAATAGACCTCTAAATATATATAGAGAGTGAGAAAGTTGTTTTATCTTTTAGTACTACTGCTGTCTCATAAACCTTTTATAAGAATGGGTAGGACCCACTGCCTGCACAAAAATGGACAGTGATAAACCGATAATGATAGGAATGGCAACTGGCAGCAGGTTTGGGGCGGGTTCCAATTCCATTTTATCTTCATTTAAGTATTTAACAATACTTCTCATCTTCACTCCAAATTATTTTATTAAATGGGGGTGAAGTGGGGTCTTTACACTCTTAACGTCTTCAGTAATTTATACGTGCACCTAATAAATTTTAAACGAGTTATATATATATATATAACTATATAGGACTATTTTTTTATAGGTATAATATATATAAGAGTAATATAATAAATATAAAATATAAATGGAACGAAGGTATCTATGTCCATTCATGTTCCATCACCATGCGAATTTTTCTCTTTCACTTTCATAATCGTTCCAAAATTATTTATATTTTTTCAAAAGCAATTTAAACGGGATGGAATGAGGCGGGTCTCTATCGGAACAGGAAAAATTGTTATCCCTAAATAGTGATGGCGATGAAAGAAAAAAATAAATAAAATAATGACGGCGGTGATTGGTTTTAATTAAGGGATAAAGTGCAAAAAATTTCCTAAACTGTGTCCAAATTTGCAAATAATCTCCCTAAACTATATTTTATACACAAAATCCCTTGAACTATCACATTTTGTTAGAAAATGCTCCCCATGCTTAGTTATTTTTCATTAAATGACAATAATATACTTTCTTATTGAATTACACTTAACCCATTTTCCTTATTAAAATAAATAGTGAAAAAAATTCATAATATTTTGATGACATATTTTCTATCAACTTTACATAAATTTACATTTAATTCTTGAAATTAATTTTTTAATAAAAATCTGAAGTAACTTTTTTTAAAAATTTTTTTTAAGTAATTTCTTAATTTTTCATGAATATACTGTATGAAAAAGAATTTATTTTTCATTTAAGTAATTTCTTAATTTTTCATGAATATATTGTATGAAAATTGTATTTTTTTTTATCGTAAAAAAGTTTAAATTGGGTATAATAAGTGCTACCCAAGTATTGACCCTAGAGGTGGGGGGGGGGGTGAATAGGGTTTAAAACAAGTCATGTATAATTTTTGAATTTAAAAAGAATATATTACCAAAATTAAATTCCCCTATTATGCAATATAGATAAGACAAATAATTGAAGTAATTCAAGCACAATGTAAAGAGTTAGAGATAGAGAATTCAAGCGCTAATGACACGATGATTTTTGTGAGGTTTGAAATTCCTACTCCTTGGCTCAAGACCCCTCTTGAGACTTCTCAAATCCAATATAGCACCTCCTTATAGATGGAGGGAAAAACCTTCTTTCTAAGAGAAACTCCTCCTCCTAGTCTTCCTTAGGTCATACCAACACTTGCTAAAGGAACAACCTCCTTTAGACTTCCTTTGGATCAAATTGATGATTTTGAGTGGAAGAAGTGCTTACAGATATAGCTCTCAAAGTAGATTTACAACAAGAAGCTCTCAATTGATATCTCTTAATATAGATGAATACACAAGTGTAAGCTCACAAGACTAAAGTATAAAATAAATTTACAAGTTGAAGCTCAAGTTTATTGAATGATTTTTACAAGATAGTATAGGAATGTATTGAATGCTCAAATTATGTGTATTAAACTCTCTTCAATGTGTATGAGCATTATATAGGCATAGCCAACTAAAGCAAGGTGGTTAGAGTAGTTGAGAGAGTACTAAATGCAAAAAAGAGCCATTGGATTCAAAATCTGCTAGTATCAGTCGGCTGATGAATATTGTTTCGGTCAGCTGAAGCAATGGTTGAAACAATGTTTCAGGTTCTCCAGTTTTGCGCAACCTATTGGAATGAATTCAAGTTTTTACTAGCCGTCTAATAGGTTTTCTCAACCAACTGATAATTCTGTTTCGGTATATTTCAGTTGACTGAAAAAAAATTCCAGCTTCCCCTATTTTGCATAGCTCACTGGAATAAATTCCAGGTTCAATTAGCCGACTGATGGAGCTCATCAGGCGACCGAAACTCTATAAGAATGTGAGTTTGTCATTTTTGAGGGGTTTGAATGTTCAAACACGTTTATAGGTCCATGAAAGTATATGAGTGATGTTCAAAATCTACTGTTTGATCGATGAAAGATCAAGTATAAGTTGAAAAAATATTTTTAACTAGCATAGGTTTTCAACTTGCATGACTCTAATATCTTGTGGGAATGGAAACGAGCCAACCCCGGGAGGTGAGATAGTTACAGAAGGTGAAGATGGAACTTTAGCCTTTATAGGCTTTGCCCTATCCTCTTCTTCTTCTCTTTCTTCTTATTCAATCTCAGCTCCTTCTACAAACTTAGGATTAAACCAATGATGATGTCTATTCTCTTGTAGTTTTATGATCCTTAGCATAATTGAGTTAATTATGTCCCTTGGTTCGTGAGTGTTTGAGTTAAAAGCATTCAAATTAACCCGTTAGTCGTAAAAATTTGAGTTAGTGGCATGGCGTAGTAGAGATGAACACCACTTTTCTTGTAATGAAATGTGATAGTAGATAAGAAATGAGAGATTGAATCTCTTACCATTAAGTACACACCACACAAGAAAGGCTTCCATGAATGATACGTCCGAGCGGCCACCAAAATTTGGAAAAATCGTATACATAATGATGTTGTACAAGAGTTGGGCTTCCACGGTTAATTCGTTCGACTTTACTTTAATGATATTCGTGGTAGTCCTATCATGACTCATTTGACAAATGGCATCCAAGAGATTTAATTATTCGCCTTTGTGCCAAATATGGGAGGTATAGTATTGAATTTCTCATTTGCAAAGGTTGAAAAGCATTCGGATGGATGCTTGATCAATTAAAATATCAGAACCAGCAACAAATGAGTAGAGAGTTGAGACCGGTGCATCTTTTACTGATATCAAGTGAGCATAGAATAGCCTTACTAGATTCAGACAGTATGGAATGTCTATGGACATTAAATCACCTAAGTCGATTGCATCAAACAAATTATAGCTATTTAGACGAAGAGATGCACATTTAGAGCGTGTGATAATATTGCCCTTTGATATGGTTTGATTGAGGTATTTCTTCTCATATGTGATTATAATTCTCAGACTTGAACCATTGGATATGAGGAATGGGCGAAAACACAGTGGGAGCTGACGCCATGGATGGTGGTGTAGGAGTTGTCTACTCAGCGTTACTATCATGAATGACCTTGGCTTTCTTTTTGGACTGAGTTTCCCTCACTGAATTACGTCTAGGAGGCATGGTGATTTTTAATTTGGGATTAAAAGTGAAAAAGGTTGGAGAATATTTGGAAATGGTTGAACAGGACCTCAGATCAATCAGTTAAATACTTGAATTCAAAGCAATAAATCCGTAGAAGTGAATGAAATTAATCTAAAAAAGGTAACTTAGGATTTGCCTATGGAGAAGAAACCGTTTTTCAATCAACTGGAGCTTGGTGGGAAAGAGAGAAATGAAATGAAACTAGGGTTTTTGAGACTTAAAACTACCCAGAACACAGTTTCGGTCAGCCAATGGGTTTTCGATTGGCTGAAATATCTATCAGTCGGCTGATACATGCCTTAGTTCTGTATAGTTTAATACCCATGGTTTGGTTAGCTGAAGCATCCCATCAGGTAGCTAATGGACTCCCATAACTTCAATTTTTGCATATTTTAATCACTTCCTTTTCTAAGGCCATCCCTAGTTCTTTTCTAAGAGTATTAAGCTTATATTTTTGAAGAGGTTTGGTAAAATGTCGGCAAGTTGCTTATCGGTGTTGATAAAAACAAGCTTGATAAACCCTTTTGACACGTGATCTCTAAGAAAGTGGCACCTTGTTTCAATATGCTCTGTTCAAGAATGTTGAATATGATTTTTGGAAATTCAAATTGCACTTGTGTTGTCACAATAAATAGGGATATAATCAGAGGTAAGAATAAAATCTTATAATTGTTGTTTGATATAGAGCGTTTGAGTACAACTACTTCTGGTGGCTACATATTTGGCATCCACCGTTGATAAAGAAATGAAATTTTGTTTCTTACATGACCAAGAAACAAGTGAGTGTCCTAAGAAGTGACAAGTGCCTCTTGTTCTCTTCCTATCAATTTTGTAACTGGCAAAGTCGGCATCTGAATAGCTAGTGAGATCAAAACAAGTATTTCTTAGATACCAAAGTCCTAAGTCAATAGTGCCGCTTAAATATTTGACAATATGTTTAACGACTTTTAAATGAGATTCTTTAGGACGGGATTGAAATCTAGCACATAAGCAAAATCTTTGGCATATTTGGCTTCCCCAAACATTAGAGGAGGGACTCATTAGATTTTGGCATGTTTGGCTTCCCCCAAGTCGAATTTCTTTAGCAAATCCTTAACATACTTAGATTAGCAAATGGAAATGTCATCAAGTGTTTGTTTGATTTGCAAACTTAAAAAAAAGTTGAGTTCTCTCACCATACTCATTTCAAATTCTTTTTGCATGCAAGAAGAGAAATCTTTACATAACTTATTATTTGTTGACCAAAAATGATATCATCAATATATACTTAAATGATTAACAAATTTTCACTTATGATTTTTGTAAAGAGAGTGTTATAAATTTTTCCTCTAATGAAATCATTTTTAAGTAGAAAATCATTTAATCTTCCATACCAAGCTCTTGAGGCTTGTTTTAAGCCATATAGGACTTTTGACAATTTGAAAACATGATTTGAAAAATCAGAATTTTCAAAACTCAGTGTTTGTTCAACAAACACTTCATCTTCTATTAGGCCATTTTGAAAATTGCTTTTTACATCTTTTTGCAATAATTTAAAGTTCTTGTTGGAAGAAAAAGCAAGTAGTATTCTAATGGCTTCTAATCTAGCTACGGGAGCAAAGTTTTCTTCATAGTCAATTCCTTCTTCTTGATTATAACCTTGAGCAACAAGTCTTACTTTGTTTCTAGTAATGACACCTGATTTATCCTTTTTGTTTCTAGAAACTCATTTTGTCCCAATGCTGGTTTTTTCCTTAGGTTTAATAACAAAATTACACACTTGATTTCTTTCAAATTGATTTATTTCTTCTTGCATTGCAAGAATCCAAGAATCTTCATTTTTGGCTTCACGAAAAATTTTTAGGCTCAAGTTGAGACACAAAAGCCAAATGATTGTATATGTTGCTAAGTTTGGATCTTGTGCTAACACTTTTAAATGGATTACTAATGATTTGGTGTATTGGGTGATTTTGTACAAATTTTTAACTTTTAGGAAGATAATATTTTCTTCTTCTATAGGTTGATCATTACTTGAATTTTCCTTTGGAGAATCATTAAGTGAAGACTCATCATTCTTATTCTCAATGCTAGGGTTGCCATTAGTTTCTTTTATCTCAAGGACATCATCATCATCATCTAAAACACTTTTGAGTGGTGAGGTTAGTGATTCATCAAATACAACATGTATGAATTCGACTACCGTTAGTGTTCTTTTGTTGAATACTCTATAAGCTTTGCTTCTAGATGAATATCTTAGAAAAACACATTCATCAGATTTGGCATCAAATTTTTCTAAATTGTCTATGTCATTTAAGACAAAACATTTGCATCCAAAAACTTTAGAATAACTAATGATAGGCTTCTTCTCAATTCATATTTCATATGGGGTTTTATTAAGAAATTTTCTAATAATAACTCTATTTATCACATAACAAGAAGTGCTAACATCTTTGGGTCATAGGTATGTAGGAAGATTATGCTCATTTAGCATCGTTCTAGCCATTTCTTGGAGAGACCAATTTTTTCTTTCAACAACACCATTTTGTTGAGGAGTTCTAGGTACCGAGAGATTGTAATTGTATTAATTTTCATCACAAATTTTTTTATATATTTTGGTTGTCAAATTCTCTACCTCTGTCACTTCTAATGGTCTTAATTTTGAAATCCTTCTCGTTTTGTTCTCTTCTGCAAAAATTGACAAAAATGGATGGAGTTACACTTTTGTAAGTGATAAAGAAGGCCCAAGTGTATTTAGAGTAGTCATCAACAATTACAAACGCATATAGTTTACCACCAAGACTAGCAATTCTTTTCGGGCCAAACATGTCCATGTGAATTAAATCAAGTGGCTTAGTAGAGGTGATATATTTATTTCTTTTAAAGGAGGATTTGACTTGTTTACCTAATTAGCAAGCATTACATGTCATGTCTTTCACGTACTTAGTCTTCGGGAGGCCTTTGACTAAGTATTTTGAAGACAATTTAGATATTAAGTCTATACTAGCATGTCCTAGTCTTCTATGTCATAGCCAACTACTATCACTACATCATATAAAACATTTAACATCTTGATCATGCAATTCATATAAAAGCAAGGAATATAAATTTTTATTTTTATTTGCAGAGAAAATTTGTTTTCCATCATTTTCAACAATGCATTTATTATATTTGAATGTAACACAAAGTCTTATATCACATAGTTGATTAATGCTAAACAAATTATGCTTCAATCCACTAACCAAAAAGACATTATTAATAGCTAGGAAGGAATAAATACTTATTGTTCCTATGCCAACAACTTTGCCTTTTGAGTTATCTCCAAATGTTACACTTCTACCAGTATAGGGTTTAATGGAGGTGAAAATTGAACGATCTCCTGTCATGTGCCTTGAACAACCACTATCGATAAGCCATTTGTCTTTAGATATGGAGACAAACTTCAAGCATACCTAGAAGAAGAGTTTAAGTAACTTCTTTTGGTATCCAATTATCTTTTGGGTCCATTTTAGTTAATCTTTTGAAAAGTTCCTTTTATAACCAACATCATTTTTTTAATTCTTTTTCTTTTGAATGGACACTCAAAGATTTTATGTCCTTTCTTCAAACAAATATTGCAAGCATAATTTGAAAAAGGTGTTTTACATTTTTTGACAAAGGTTTCCTTAAGAGATTTTCTTTTCTTAATTAAACATAAATCTTTGTTATGAGGGATATATTCAAGTCATTCTTTAAGAAGAGAGCTGTTTTGCATTCCAAGCATAAGACCTAAATTCTCTTTTCTTTCGTAAATTTTGCAAAAATTTAATTTGATCCTCAATAGATTTTATCAAATTTTCATTTTCAATGTCAAGAGCAATTGAAGAGGAATCATTTGAAGAGAAATTCTCTTGCTCTTTTTTCAAGGAATCATTTTCATTTTGAAGCTTCAGAAGATTTTGAGAAAGAGAGTGATTTTGACCTTTAAGAGAAGCACATTTTAAAACAGTTTTTCTAAGTTCATCATGCAATTCTTTAAAAGCATCTTGTAATTCGTTATGAAAATCAATTAACTCATTATAAAGATGATCATGAGAATCAATTAACTCATCATAAAGTTGATCTTGAGAATTAAGATTAGGAGTTACCTCTTCTCCAAAAGCCATAAGATAAAAATTTGCCATCATTATCATGGTATGGTGATTCATCATTGTCACTCCACGTAGCATTCAAGGTCGTTTTCTTCTTATTTTTATCTTTCTTGTATTTGAGAGAATCAATTTTGAAAAGATCGAGCTTTCCACAATCAAAGCAAATAGGAGTCTCTTTGCTCAAATTATTCTTTGAAGTATGTCCCTAATTATCTCGTCATATAAAGAATTTTCCAAAATTTATTAGTGATGAGAGCGAGTTCTTCTTCAACATCACTAAACTCATTATCATCTTCTTTTGCATAAGGCTTGGAGAGCTAGACTCTTCTTTAGTTTAGAGTCTTCTTCACAACTATTCAATGTGATCTCCCAAGTTAGAAGAAAGCCAAGAAACTCATCTAGATTGAGTTTGTTGAGATCACTGGATTCTTTGATAGCCACCATTTGTGCATCCCATTTTGGAGGTAGGCTTTTGAGAAATTTTCTACAAACATCCGAGTTAGAGATTTTTTTACCAACATACATTGAGCCATTAACAATAGAAGAGAATCTAGTACACATGTCATTAGTTGATTCATTGTCTTTTATAGAGAATAATTCATATTGATGAACGAGAAGATCAATTTTAGATTCTCGAACTTGCTCGGTTCCTTTATAGGTCACAACTATATCCCAAATTTATTTAGCCATTACAGAAGTGGAGATTCTATTATACTCATTTGCATTTAGAGCACAATTGAGATTAACTTTGGCCTTGGCATTAATTGAGATGAGTTTACGATCATCTGCATTCCATTCACTCTCAATTTTTGCAACTTTTGTTTCTCCTACGATTTTTATTGGAACAAAAGGTCCATTGACAATAACTTGCCAAATTTGATAAGCTTGAAGGAAATCTATCATTCTATTTTTCCAATAGTTATAGTTTGTCCCATCAAACTAAAGAGGTCTATTATTGGAATGACCGTCTTCATGTTATTGGTTTCCTAAGTGTGCCTTAGATCAACTCTAAGTCTGTTAAGACAAATCTAGAGCTGAGGCTCTGATATTAATTGTTACGCAAGTATTGACCTTGGAGGAGGAGGGAGTGAATAAGGTTTAAAGCAAGTCATGCATAAATTTTGACTTTAAAAAGGATATATGACCAAAATAAAATCTCCTATTATGCAATATAGGTAAAACAAGCAATTCAAGTAATTCAAGCACAATATAAATGGATAGGGATAGAGAAATCAAACGCCAATGACATGATGATTTTTTCAAGGTTCAGAATTCCTACTCCTCGGCTCAAGATCCCTCTTAAGACTTTCCGAATCTAATATGACACCTCCTTATAGGTGGAGAGCAAAACCTTCTTGCTAAGAGAAACTCCTCCTCCTAGTTTCCTTGGGTCACACTGACCCTTGCTAAATGAACAACCTCTTTTAGATTTCCTTTGGATCAAACCGATCACTTTGAGTGGAAAAAGTATTTACAAATATAGCTCACAAAGTAGATTTACAACAAGAAGCTCTCAATAGATATCTCTCAATATAGATGAATACACAAGTGTAAGCTCACAAGACTAGAGTATAAAATGAATTCACAAGTTGAAGCTCAAGTCTATTAAATAATTTTTGCAAGATAGTAGATGAATGTATTGAATGCTCAAATTGTGTGTATTAAACTCTCTTTAATGTGTATAAGCATTATATAGGCAGAGCTAGTTGAAGCAAAGTGGTTAGAGTAGTTGGGAGAGTATTAAATGCAGAAAAGAGCCATTGGATTCAAAATCTACTAGTATCGGTCAGCTAATAAATTCATCAGTCGGCTGAAGCTACGTTTCTGCCAGTTAAAATAATATTTCAGCTTCCCTAGTTTTGCACAACCTACTGGAATGAATTCTAGTTTCTACCAGCCATCTGATGGGTTTCATCAACCGGCTGATAACACTGTTTCGGTCGGCTGAAGCTATGTTTCAGCCGGCTAAAACAATGTTTGAGCTTCACCTATTTTGCACAACTCACTAGAATGTATTCGAGGTTTAGTTAGATAGCTGATGGAGCCCATCAGGCGACTGAAACTTTATAAGAATGCGAGTTTTTCATTTTTGAGGGGTTTGAATATTCAAACACATTTATAGGTTCATGAAGGTATATGAGTGATGTTTAAAACCTATGTTTGATTGATCAAAGATCAAGTATGAGTTGAAAAAATATTTTTATGCATGATATTTGAAATTTTTGAGCTTCATAGGAATTCAAATATACTTTGACATAAATTCCTAAGTACTCACCATCCTATCTACCACTTTCTTCAATGTGAATTGATCGGTTGAGCTTTGGATATTTGACTTGCTTGTTTGAATTACTTTCTTGAACTTGAATGACTTTGTAAACTTGAAAGCTTCTATTTTGACTTTCTTCAATTTCAATACACTTGAACATGTATGTAATATGCTTTTGAGCTTGAAGTGTTTGGAATTGGATTTGATTCCTTGAGTCTTGTTTTTGAATTTGATCAACTAGCACAACCAGTCAATGTAGACATTAGTGCTGGAAACACCATTAATGATTTGTAATCATCAAAATTAATACATTGCCCTTAGGTCAACACCTTTGGGTCAACATTAAGTTTTATTATAAATAGTATAGTTTTAATAATAAGTTAATTATTTTAGAAAATAGCTAAAATTAGTAGTAATTATAACTTTGTGTTTTTTTTCTCCATTGTAATGACAAATTAATACCAATAATAAAATTAACGTAAATGGTATAATTAATATTTTTATAAGAGAAAAAATAATGAAGATAATTTAATAATAAAGAACAAATTTAATAAAAAAGGTAAAATTGTCTTTTGTGATAGGTGTGTCCTTAATTGCAACAAATCAATAGTTCAGGAGGGCAATTTGTAATTCAAGAGGGTTATTTGCAAAAAAACAATAGTTTGGGATTTTTTTGCATTTTACCCTTAATTAAATAAAACTACGAATTAATTCTTATTTCACACTAAAAATAATAAGTCTTATGAAATTTTAGCGACACTGAAATCCTAATTTTTCATAAATATTCCAAACAAAGTCTATAACTAATACAATTATAGAATGTTGTTTAACTATTTTTTCCCTCAAAATTTCAAACAATTGTGCTAGAAAATTGATTGAATAATTTTTTTTTAAAAAAAAATTTCAAATTCACATTAGTTTATTTCTGAAAGTAAATTTTGTAATACCTCGCTCCAACACATGGTATAATATTGTCCACTTTGGGCCTAAGCCCGCACGATTTTGCTCTTGAGTTTTACCCCAAAAGACCTCATACCATTTGAAGAGAACATACTACATATAAGCACATCCCCTTTTTCACACCCAGGCAATGTGGGATTGAGCACCCTGTACCCTGTTAGTGTGGTAGCTCAGCCCAGTGTCTGTCTTCGCACCCGCCGACTCACACCCGCCCACAAGGGTTACTACAATCCGCCCCCTAGGAGGCCCGATGTTCTCGTTGGCACACTTCCGGCTGGGTTCAGGCTCTGATATCAACTATAATACCCCGCTTAAACACATGGTATGATATTGTCCGCTTTGGGCCTAAGCCCGCATGGTTTTGCTCTTGAGTTTTACCCCAAAAGGCCTTATACCATTTGAAGAGAACATACTACATATAAGCATATCCCCTTTTCCACATCCAGGCGATGTGGGATTGAGCACCCTGTACCCTGTCAGTGTGGTAGCT
Organism: Cornus controversa; assembly: GCA_026545225.1. Classification (NCBI taxonomy): domain Eukaryota; kingdom Viridiplantae; phylum Streptophyta; class Magnoliopsida; order Cornales; family Cornaceae; genus Cornus; species Cornus controversa. The sequence goes on from CM048850.1 coordinate 28,936,969, forward strand.
CAGCCCAGTGTCTGTTTTCGCACCCGCCCACTCACACCTACCCATAAGGGTTACTACAAATTTGAAATAGTTTGTTAAATGTTTAGGAGTATTAATTTTAGAAACAATTAGTATTTTTCTTTCTTAGTAGATATTAGTTACAAAATAATGAAAGTAAATAGAGAATTTTATTTTTTAGTGAGAAAACGTAATTTAGTCGAAAGGAAAGATACTAAAAAAAAATGTTCAGTTTTATAACACTGTTGTTTAAATAACTTGTTTCTCTCTTCACTTTTCTCTCTCTATATATATATATTGATGATGTATTATACACATTTTTATAACACTGTTATTTAAATAAATTGTTTCTCTCTTCACTTTTCTCACAAAATTTTAAATCACATTTTTGTTTTTATTTTATTTTCTCTGCTTTGTCCCACTTCCGTTCCTATTTTGCTAAATATACATAGATTTTAACTGCAGATTAAATCAACTGCTTAGTTTTAGCAACTTATTTTTGACTTATTCTTTTTTATCTTTGTTTTATTTAAAAAAATGTTTATTAACTGTATATAACAGATCAAGGATTTAGTTTCAACAACTCTAATTTATTAGATCTGCAACAAACCTTTCGTTGCTCTCTTGTTGTATATATATACACTTATTCTGATCAATAAAGAACAAAGAAAAATGAGAGTTCATTCCTTCCAAATTCTGTCATGGTATCAGAGCATCTTTAAGAGATAGCCAATCCATTTTTTTTTCTTTTCTTTTGAACAGCCATGACCACCAGCTTAACTCCCATCACCGTTCAAAACACCAATGACACTCATAGCACCCTCATCACCATTAACGTGGCTGCACAAACCCCTCTTAAACTCACCTCAAGCAACTACATCTCCTGAAAGTTGCAATTTCAAATCTTGTTCATTGGCTATGATCTCCTAGGCTATATTAATGGATCAAAACCATGTTTAGCAGCCACCTTCACCCAAAATAACACTACAGTACCTAATCCAGATTATATCATTTAGATTCGACAAGACCAACTAATCCTTAATGCCATCATTGGCTCCCTCTCCCTAACAATTATCTCATTTATTGCTCAAGCCCAACTGCTCGTGAAGCATGGAACATCTTGGCCACCACATATGCTAAACCAAATCGAGTACGTATCAAACAGGTTAAAAGTCGCTTAAAGAAAATCACAAAGGGTCCTAAAAGTGTCACTGAATTTTTGCAGGCAATAAAAGTATGAGCTGATGAACTCTTTTCTTGGAGCACCACTTGAAGCAGATGATCTTATAGGGAAAATAGTAGATAGACTCGGTGATGAATACAAGGAATTAGTTCATGCTGTTCAAGCCAGAGATACCCCAATAACCTTTGAAGAGCTTCATGAAAAGTTGCTCAACTTTGAAGCATTAGTGCTGACCACTAAACCAAAATCATCTTATTTTCCTACTACAACAAATCCAACCAGCAGACACACAACAAATTGGCGCCAATCCTCAACCTTTGGCTTTATAACACCTCCTGGCGACCCTCTAACAATAATATAAATCGATTCTCAACATCAATAGGTGGCAAACCAACATATACTCCAAGAAATTGACCTTCCCGTCCATATCTCGGATACTGCCAAATATGTAGGATACAAGGCCACACTGCAAAGAGATGTCTTTAACTCAGGCTAATACCCATTCCACCATCCACAAACTCTAGTACCCCAATAAATTATCCTACAACACAATGGCAACCAAGGGCCCATTATGCTGCTAGTTCTACAAACACTACCAATCCATCATGGCTCTTGGACAGTGGTGCCTCTCACCATGTTACATCTGACCTCACAAATCTCTCAATACACACTCCATACAATGGCTCAAATGACATTATGATTGGAGATGGCTTGGGTTTCCCAATCACTCATACCAGTTCAACCTTTCTCATCACTTCTAAAAACATTTTTCAATTAAACAATGTTTTATGTGTTCCTGATATGAAAAAAAATTTAATCTCAATTTCATAATTCTATAACACAAACAAAGTTTCAATTGAATTCTTATTATCTACTTTTCTTGTGAAGGAACTTCGTATGAGGGCAACACTTCTGAAGGGCAAAACTAAAGATGGTGTCTATGAGTGGTCAGTATCATCTCCACTTATTACATTTTCTAGCATAAAGACTTCTGCATCTGAGTGGCATCATAGATTAGGACATCCAACTTTTTTCACTCTAAAACACATTATTTCCAGTAATAAACTAGGCTTAAATTCTTATGTGTTAGCTGATTTTTCTTGTAATGCTTGCCTGTGTGATAAAAGTTATAAATTCTCATTCTCCAAATCCACACTTGTCTCTACTCACCCTCTTGAAACTATATTTTCTGATGCTTGGACCTCACCAATAATTTTAAATGGTTTTAAATACTACATAATTTTTGTTGACCACTTTACTAGATATATCTGGTTTTACCCCATTAAGCAAAAATCAGAAGCCAAACCTATTTTTATTAGATTTAAAACCATTGTTGCAAAAGTACTTTGACAAAAAATAAAAACACTATACTCTGATAATGGTGGCGAATACATAGCCCTTGCCAATTTTCTTGCAGCCCATGGAGTTTCCCATCTCACTACCCCACCCCACACACCTGAACATAATGGCTTTTCTGAAAGAAGACATCTTTACATTGTTGAAACTGGTTTAGCCTTACTCTCTCATGCATCTATTCCTCTAACTTATTGGAGTCATGCTTTTGCCACTACGATTTACTTAATTAATTGCATGCCGACCCCTACCCGCAATCTTTCTTCTCTATATGAAACTATTTTTAGGATTACACCTAACTACTCCAAACTAAAAATATTTGGTTGCCTCTGTTATCCATGGCTTAGACCATATACAACTCACAAATTAGAGTCTCGTTCCAAACCATGTGTCTTTCTAGGATATTCTCAAACTCAAAGTGCCTACCATTGTCTCAATCCATCAATTTCCAAAATCTATGTCTCTCGTCATGTCATGTTTGTTGAATCTTTATTTCCTTTCACCAACCTATCACAACAATTACCCTGTCCCCAATCCACTTCTATTGCTACTTGGATTCCCCCACCAATTCAAGTATCCTCATTACCCCTATTACCACCACTCAATTCACCATCTGCAGGAGATGCTCCTCCACAATTGCCCAGCGAAGATCCATCACCAACCTCCTTGCCTGACTCCATACTTACCTCAAATTTGCCTGAACGTGCCCCTCAAAACAATTCACATCTGCCTACACCACAAAATATTCCACAAACTACCCACATAATGACCACTCGAGCCAAGAACAACAATCACAAACCCTTCAAAAAAATGAACCTATACATTCAATTAACCTAATTCAATGACCTTGAACCAACCACAATGACCTAAGTCCTCAAAGATCATAACTACCACCAAGCAATGTCCGAGGAGTATGATGCATTAGTTAAAAATGGGACATGGGAGTTGGTACCACCTGACACAAATCAAAACCTTGTTGGATGTAAGTGAATTTTTAGAACTAAATACAAGTCTGATGGTTCTATTGACAGGTTCAAAGCTCGTCTAGTTACAAAGGGCTTTCACCAAAGACATGGAATAGATTACAATGACATGTTCAGCCCTTTGGTTAAACTATAACAGCCCGTTCCACCACATGGTATGATATTGTCCACTTTGGGCCTAAGCCCATAGAGTTTTGCTCTTGAGTTTTACCCTAAAAGGCTTCATACCATTTGGAGAGATCACACTACATATAAGCACATCCCTTTCTCCGTACCCAGGCGATGTGGGATTGAGCACCCCATAGCCTACCAGTGTGGTAGCTCACCCAGCGTCTCTCGCACCCCCCCACATCACACTCGCTCATAAGGGTCACCATAATCCACCCCCTTAGGAGGCTCAACATCCTCGTCGACACACTTCCGGTTGGGTTTAGCTCTGACACCATTTATAACAGCCCGCTCCACCTGATGGTATGATATTATCTGCTTTGGGCCTAATCCTGCACTGTTTTGCTCTTGAGTTTTACTCTAAAAGATCTCATACCATTTGGAGAGAACACACTACATATTAAGCACATTCTCTTCTCCACACCCAGGTGATGTGGGATTGAGCACATTGTAGCCTGCCAGTGTGGTAGCTCACCTAGTGTCTCTCGCACCCGCCCACAAGGGTCACCACAATCCACCCCTCTTAGGAGGTCTAACGTCCTCGTCAGCACACTTTTGACTGGGTCCAGCTCTGATACCATTTGTAACAGCCCGCTCCACCTGATGGTATGATATTATCCACTTTGGGGCTAAGCCCAGATAATTTTTCTCTTAGGTTTTACCCCAAAAGGTCTCATACCATTTGGAGAGAACACACTACATATTAAGCACATCTCCCTCTCCACACCCAGACGATGTGGGATTGAGCACCCTGTAGCTTGCCAGTGTGGTAGCTCGCCTAGTGTATCTTGTACTCACTTATATCACACCCGCCTACAAGGGTCACCACAATGGCTTAGGCCAAAAGCGGACAATATCATACCATATGGGTGGAGCGGGCTGTTACAAATAGTATCAGAGCCGGGCCTAGCCAGAAGTGTGTCGACGAGGACGTCAGGCCTCCTAAGAGGGGTGGATTATGGTGACCCTTATGGGTGGGTGCGAGAGACATTGGGTGAGCTACCACACTGGCAAGCTATGGGTGCTCAATCCCACATTGCTTGGGTGTGGAGAAGGGGATGTACTTAATATGTAGTGTGTTCTCTCCAAATGGTATAAGGCCTTTTGGGGTAAAACCTAAGAGAAAAATCGTACGGGCTTAGGCCCAAAGCCGATAGTATCATACCATCAGGTGGAGCGGGCTGTTATATAAACCAAACACCATTCGTGTTCTGCTCAATATCGTTGTAAGTCGTGGCTGGTCCTTAAGACAACTTGATGTAAAAAATATTTTCCTTCAATGTAATCTCAAAGAAAATGTATACATATCCAAGCCACCAGGTTTTGTTCATAAAGATAACCCAACACATGTCTGCAAGCTTAGAAAAGCCATCTATGGCTTGAAACAAGCTCCTAGGGCATGGTATCAGGAACTTAAAAATTTTATTCTTTCCTCTGATTTAAGAATTCATATGCTGATGCTTCTCTCATTGTTTTCAATGTTGACAGTCATATTCTATATCTCATTGTTTACGTTAATGACATAATCCTTATGGGTAATAATCCTACCATGGTCGATCGATTTGTGACTATTCTTGCTCAGTGATTTTTCATTAAAGATCTTGGGTTCTTAACTTATTTTCTGGGTGTAGAAGTTTTCCCCAACAAAAATGGTGTGCTACTATCTCAAATACGTTATATTCTGGACATCTTAACCCAAACTCAAATGCACGTAGCCAAACCTATTCTCACTCTAATGCCAACCAGTCCTTCTCTTACGCTACACTCGGGCTCTTCTTTATCAGATCCTTCTTAGTACAGAACAGTAATAGGCAACCTTCAATATTTACTCATTACAAGGCCAAACATTGCCTTTGTTGTTAACAAGTTGTCCCAGTACATGCATTATCCAACCACTGAGCATTGGTCATATGTAAAGTGCCTTTTACGTTATTTAGTTGGAACCATTAATGATGGCTTACAAATTTATCATGATTCCTCTCTTAGTTTGCATATTTTTTCTGATGTTGATTGGGTAGGAGACAAAGACACTTTTTCATCCACAGGTGCTTATGTTGTTTATCTTGGAAAAAATCTATTGTCTTAGAGTTCTAAAAAGCAAAAGATTGTTACTAGATCTTCCACCAAGCCAGAATATCGCTCAATTGCAAACACTGCTGCTAAATCAAATGGATTTGCTAGCTACATTCAAATCTTGGCATTATGCTTCCCTACTATCTAGTAATATATTGTGATAACATTAGGGCCAATCAATTATGTTCAAATCCAGTTTTTCATTCAAGAATGAAGTATGTTGCCATTGATTTTCATTTTATTAGAGATCAAGTTCAAAATGGTGCTCTTTGTGTTGCTCATCTTTCTTCTGAAGATCAAATCGTTGATGCACTCGAAAAGCCTCTTCCTCACCAACGATTTCTTCAACTCAAATTCAAGATTGGACTACTCTCCCGAGCTCCATCTTGAGGGGGCATAACAGCAGATTAAATCAACTTCTTAGTTTTAGCAACTTATTTTTGACTTATTCTTTTTATTTTTGTTTTATTTAAAAAAATGTTTATTAGCTGTACATAACAGATCTAGGATTTAATTTCAACAACTTTGATTTATTAGATCTACAACAAACCTTTCATTGCTCTCTTGTTGTATATATATACACTTATTCTGATAAATAAAGAACACAAAAAAATGAGAGTTCATTCCTTCCAAATTCTGTCAGATTTCACACTTTCCATTGTAATTTACTTTTCATCATTTTTTAGAGTATTTGTTACTGATTTTTCTTCTCTTTTTATCCCTTTGAATTTCAACTTTACATATGCTATAACTAGGGCTGCAAATTAACCAACAGCTCTGATTCATTCATTAAACAAACGAGCCAAGCTTAAGCTTGATTTTTAGGCTCATTTAATAAATAAGCCAGTCCTAAATAAGATTATGCTCGGCTCATGAACATGAGTTTGTTTATATTTGTGAACAAATCTCGTATAGAGTTCTTAAGCTCGTGAACATGTTCATGAACATAGACTTGTATAGGCTTGTTTGCGTTCATAAATAAGCTAAAATGATCTTGAACACGAGCTCAAATCGAGTTCAAATTTTATTAAATGAGCTGAGCCCGAGCTTCTCAAAATAATGATGAGTTGCGCCCGAGCTCAACTTTTTGCACTCGTCATGAGCCCAAGCCTGAGTAGACTCAAGCTCGGCTCATGTCACGCCCCAAAATTCAGACCGCAAGGACTCCCCAAGACCGACCTGAAGCCCGAGTGTGAACCCGTTCACTCAACCCCATGAATGACTTAACTACACTCATGCGATAGTATCGTACATGATACCACGCTATTATGCCCCGATTTCTCGACTCCCGGAAGACTGCAGGTTAACCCAAGCATTAAACCCAATGCATCACCCTTACCCTCAATTATTGTGGATGCTTAACTTTATTCTAGCACGTAGAAGTGCAATACTCCACCTTATCCGGCCATGATGGCTCCTATATCAAATCATACCCCTTAGTGGGAATTCTATTTATCCACACTCTCAAGAATCACTCACTTTTGGGACTCAACAATGTTTATCTTTGGAATCTAAAGCTGAAACTTATCCCATTGGATAACGAATCTAAAAATACTCAATTTAAAAAAAACCACGCTCAATTTCGATTTAAAACGAAGAAGTTATCCCGTTTGAAGTTTGGAGAAAATTTTAAGGTATGCTGTAAAAACTGACTTCGATTCATCTAAGTGATGAGTTCAATGCATCGAAGTGATGAGTTCGATGCATCAAACAAGTATCATCCAAAATTAACTCTCGGGACCTTTACATTCCAAAATTCTTGCAGGTTTTTCGATGCATCGAACTGGCAACTTCGATGCATCGAACTAGATACTTCGATGCATCGAACTGCCCAGAAGTTGAAACTTTGCAAATGGTCATTTTTGACCTTCTAGGCCATTTCTACCAACATAATTCATTCCAACAACCTCCAAATCATATAAGAAAGGAGTTTACATCATTCACAAGTCCTAAATCATGCTCATAATCAAATCACAGACCAATATGAGTCATTCTCCCTCATAAACACATTTTATCCAAAAATAAAACTATCCAACAACTATTTTAGTCCATCAAATGAAAGTAGATGCTCTTACAATCATTGTGTAAACAAGTCCATTGTCTCATCATATTTAATAAGCTCATAGTCCAAGCATACACATAAGTTACATTTGTCTAAAATATAACTATAACTCAAAGAGAAGGATCTCATGCCACAAACTAGCATGGATAGCCACAAAATATACAATATCCAAAATATATCAAAATATGACAAGAGTTCAACTTGGACACTCAGGTACCATCTGTCATCGGCACCTTATCTATAAAAGAATTTAGAATAAAGGGGTGAGCACCACTGCGGCTCAGTAGAGATACCCCAATCTACCTAAGTGCCGACTCGACACGACCTACATGAATGGATGTCACTATATTACATGTATCATCCAACATATACCATGTTCATTCACAAGCATTGCATATATATATATATATATATATATATATATATATAAGAACGCATTAACACATATTATGCTCTACAATTTAAAATAAAAGCAATAACATATCCTTGTCACTCTCTCGGACTCAACCCGAAACCCTAACATGATTTTGACCAACCATGCGACCTGGGATGCCTCCCACAACCGTCTCAAGACTTTGACCTACTCCGCCAACGTCATACTTCCAGGGCAATACTTTGGTTTGCCCATTGGTGATTAGTCCATATCAACACCGTCACCAAATATTTGCTTACTCAAGGTGATTAGACCATATCAGCACCACCACCATGTATTAGGTGGCTCAAAGTGGTTAGTCTATATCAGCACCGCCACTGAGAATAATCGGATTTAAGGTGATTAGTCCGTATCAGCACCATCACCGAATCATTGGGTGGCCCAAGGTGGTTAGTCCATGTCAGCACCGCCACCGAGCATAACTGACCTAAATCACTGACACCTAGTCTTGACCATATTTTTTTGTTTCCTCACAACGGCCCATATGCATTTTGAACATATAATAATTAAGTATTTAACATACACACTTCACAATGTATAAGCTAATTAGTGTAATACATAACATGCATTTTCATCTTCATGAAGTAACATATATCTTTACCTATACATGTGAAACCTAGCATGTTATACACATATGAAAATGAATCCCACTTAAGAACATTTTAGTCATGTTTCACCAATGCATACATTTTCTATAAAAAGATAGCATGCATTTAACTCATAGGACAACACATAACACATACATGCTCTCATTCTTCCACATTTTCATGCATTTCTCCTTCATATCATGCATACTAGAAGATACACATCTATTGCATACAAGAGACTCAAGAGAAGAAGAAAACAAATTATCCCACCCCTCTTACATCTCTAAAACATGCAATACAGAGCCTTAGCTCTTACCGCTTCACCTGAAACCCTAGAATCGACAAGTAAATAAGAAGGAGAACTCCTACCTCGAAAATGAAGGCCTTTTTAGCACTTCTAAAAATCACAGCAATGTCAACCTTGTCGAACCGCAACTTTGATCAGTTCAAAGGGAAGCCCTAGCTGTCCCCTTCCAAAATCTAGAAAGAAGGAAGAGAGGAGAAGAGGGAAAGGTTTAGAGAGAGTGATCCATGAGAAATGGCTGGGACTCTCTCAGCCATATGTTTTAAAAGGTATCTAGGGAGCAAAAAGACTAAAATGCCCCTAAGTCACTTAACGCACCTTCCCGGATTCCGTTTTCGATTTTAAAAACTCCTATGGCCTCAAAATCACTTCCTCTACTCTTTAAACATTTCATTTAATCTATTCCCAAAAGTAAAAAATTTCAAAAAAATTTCAGATTCCCGGACCCACTTAAGTCACATTCCGGGCCCCAATTTGACCAAAAAGTCAAACTTCTCCAAATCTTTTGAAAACTTTCAAAAACACTTAAAACACTTCCCAAACATGCGTCCCACACTTAAAATACGTTAAGCTACACTCAAAATGCATTTATGGCAATTATAATGCAAAAAATGCAAAACCGGTCAAAATTGGTCACGGTCTCTACAACCTCCCCTCCTTAAGGGAATTTTGTCCCCGAAATTAGAAACATACCTCAAGTAGTGAACAACTAGGGATATTTTGAGTGAACTTCTTGTTCTCACTCCCACATGGTTTCCTCGACTCTATGATGCCTCCAAAGGACCTTAAGCAATGGAATGGTCTTGCCCCGAAGCACTTGCTTCCTAGAATCCATAACCTGTATCGGTCTTTCCTTATAAGACATATCCTCCTCTACCTCAAGATTTGTCCAATCTAACACATATGAAGGATCTAGCTCATACTTCCTCAACATCAAAACGTGGAAAGTGTTGTGCACACTTGACAATTGTGGTGGCAATGCCAAGCGGTATGCAACCTCACCCACACGATCCAATATCTCGAATGGACCGATAAATTGAGGGGCTAGCTTCCCGCTACGCCTAAACCTCATCAAACCCTGTCGTGGCAAGAATTTCAAGAAGACATGGTCCCCCACCTCAAATGTAAGAAGCCTCCGCCTTCTGTCAGTATAGCTTTTCTGACGACTCTGAGCTGTAAGAAAACGCTGCCGTATGATCTTGATCTTTTCTGTAGTCTCCCTGATTATATCTGGCCCCAATGCCACTGTCTCACTAACCTCTATTCAATAAACCATTGACCTACAAGGCCTACCGTATAATGCCTCGAATGGAGCCATCTCAATACTAGTTTGGTAGCTATTATTGTATGCAAACTCCACTAATGGAAGGTGATCCTCCCAACTGCCCTGAGAATCAAGTGCACATTCTCTAAGCATATCCTCCAAGATTTGTATATTACGCACTGATTGACCATCTGTTTGGGGATGAAAAGCAGTACTGAAATGGAGGTCCGTATTAAGTGCAGCCTGAAAACTCTGCCAAAACTGTGACGTGAATCTCGAATCCCTGTTAGACACAATAGAAACTAGCACTCCGTGCAGTCTCAAAATCTGATCTATGTACAACCGACTAAGAATGTCCACATCATCCGTCACTCGAATAGGAAAGAAATGAGCCACCTTAGTCAGTCTATCCACAATGACCCAAATTGCGTCGTTACTCTTCCTTATTTTGGGTAACCCCGTTACAAAGTCCATAGTGACGTGTTCCCACTTCCACGTAGCAACTGGTAAGGGCTATAACAAACCTGCTGGTCTCTGATGCTCAGCCTTCACTTGTTGACAAGTGAGACACCTTACCACAAACCGTGCGACGTCCTTTTTCATACCTTTCCACCAATACTGTCTACGAAGATTGTGGTACATCTTGGTACCACCGGGATGTACTGCAAGCCTGGAATTATGAAAATCCTTTAGAACCTCATCTCTACAAACCAACGGAACAACTATTTTGCCTCTGAACCTCAGACCTCCATTTGAATGAATAACCCAATCTTCCACTATCTCAACACCCAAAATTCGAGTGCAAAAACTCTCCAACTTACTGTAATGCCTCTACTCCTCCACCAACATACTCACTAGAGTTGGTTACGCTATAAGTGTGAACAAAGTGGCCTGTTCATCACTCTCACTGAAGCACAATCCCATTTCTGAGATGTCTTCCATCATCTTCCACTCACGGATAACAGTACTAGCTAGAGTGCCATGTGACTTTTGACTCAATGCATCGGCAACCACATTAGCCTTTCCTGGGTGATACTGAAGATCAAAGTTGTACTCTTCCATGTATTCAACCCATCTCATCTGTCTCATATTCAAGTCCTTTTGAGTAAAAAGGTACTTCAAACATCTTATAATCGGAGAAAATCTTAAATTTCTCTCCGTAGAGATAATGCTTCCACGTTTTCAAAGCAAAAATTATCGCCGCCAACTCCAAGTCATGAGTCGGGTAATTTTGCTCGTGGATCTTCAACTATCGGGAACCATATGTAACAACCCTCTTGGTTTGCATCAACACACATCTCAAACCATCCCGTGAAGCGTCACAGTAGATGATGTAACCCAAACCATGCTCTGGAATAATCAAGATCAGAGCACTAGTCAATCTACGCTTTAATTTCATAAAGGAATGCTCTCAAGCCTCGTTCCACTCAAACTTAACTCCCTTACGAGTAAGCTTGGTCATCGGCATCGCTAACTTTGAAAAGTCTTTCACGAAACGTTGGTAATATCCTGCCAAACCCAAGAAGCTACGTATTTCGAATACATTCTTAGGCCTCTCCCAATTCATTATCGCTTCTATCTTAGAAGGGTCTACCGATACTCCTCCTTCTGACACCACGTGTCCTAGGAATTTCACCTCCGTTAGCCAAAATTCACATTTTTTGAATTTGGTATACAAATGGTGCTCTCTCAATATCTGTAACACTGTCCTCAAGTGGATCTCATGTTCCTCTATAGAAGAAGAATAGACAAGAATTTCATCCACAAAAATCACCACAAACCTTTCCAAGTATACCCTGAATATCCGGTTCATCAAATCCATGAATGCTGCAGGTGCATTCATCAATCCAAATGACATCACTAGAAACTTATAGTGGCCATATCTAGTCTGAAAGGTTTTCTTCAGAATGTCCTCTTCCTTTACCCTTAATTGGTAATACCCTGACCTCAAGTCGATCTTCGAAAACAAGTCGAACCCTTAAGCTGATCAAACAAGTCGTCTATCCTTGGCAAATGATATTTGTTCTTAATCGTTACTTGGTTCAACTTACGGTAGTTTATGCATAACCGTAAAGATCCATATTTCTTTTTAGCAAAAAGGACTGGAGCTCCCCAAGGTGATGTACTAGGTCGTACAAATCCCTTATCTAATAATTCCTACAATTGATCTTTTAACTCCATCAACTCTACCAGTGCCATCTGGTATGGTGCAATAGAGATAGGCGCGGTACGAGGAGCAAGATCAATGTTAAATACCACATCTCTCATTGGAGGTAACTTTGTCAAGTCCTTTGGAAACACATCCATAAACTCACTAACCATCGGTGGAAATCCTCCACTAGTTATAATCTCATCTTCCTTGGCTAATAAGTTAGCTAGGAAATATCCAACCCTGTCCCACACACCAGAACTAAGCAAAGATGGAACGTAGAAATCATCCCGCTCACCCACAAAGTAAAAGCAATCACCCTCAGGTATGCACACCATCACTCTCCTATGGAGATAATCAATTGTGGCTCTAAATGTATATAGTCAGTCCATACTTGGAATGACATCAAAAGTGGTCGTGTCTAGCAACACAAAGTCAAACACTAGTCGACGCCCAACAACCTCAATCTCACAAGACCGACATACTCTATCCAGGGTCTACCCCCAATTGGTGTATCAATGGACAATGGTGACTCCAGTGATGACACCCTCAGCCCCAAGGCATAAGTAAATACAATAGATATGAATAAATGTGATACATCCGAATCTATTAACACCCTACCCCACGAGCTAGAAACCAGGACAATACTTCTGACCACTGACGGTCCTAGTATGTCCTCTTCTGGAGCAAGCCTGAACACACAGCCCCGTGACTGCTGACCCTGCTGGCTAGTCCCCTGTAATCCTGACTGCTAACTAGAAGCAGGCATGGGACCTCTCGCTACCCGCGATCCCTGAACTGATTGTGCTAGTAGGGGCATTGGTAATACCCTGAAACCAGATTGAACTGTAGTCATCTGCCCAGTTCTCTGTTGAGTCCTTGTATCACTCTGTAATACCTGCCTCCGTGAGCAGTTAGCTTTTATATGCCCAGGTTGTTTACAAAAGAAGCATACCCTTTCCCCCATTATCCCTATTATCACTGGTGCCACTGTATATCTCTGTGGGCACTCCCTGTTGAAATGGCCAATCTGATGGTAATTATAGCACACCACAGAAGATCGTGAAGATCCAGTAGGCAAGGCCAATGAAATTATCGGGCGAGCTTGTTGCTGCCTCTGAAAAACTTGCCTTCCTTGTTCCTCTTCCGTCACTAGCTACTCGAAGATGCCCCCACACTCTTCACTTTTTGTTTAGAGCCCCACATCCTTTGGGTGTCTTTGTCATCCTCAGTCGCTAAGGCTTTGTCAACTACTTCATTGTAGGTCCTCAAACCTAAAATGGAAACCCTCTTTCTGAAAGAGGTTTTCAATCCCCTCATGAACCTTTTCACTTTCAACTCTTCGTTCATCACCATCTCTGGGGCCAAACGAGCCAATGATGTGAATTTGGTCTCGTACCCCATAATGTCTAAGTCCCCTTGGACTACATTTATGAACTCTTGCCTCATCTGGTCTCTTATCGAAGCCGAAAAGAACTTGTCAAAAATAACCCCTTAAAGGTTTCCCAGTCCATGACCTCGGTATTGTGGACATACCCAATGAATTGCCACCACCGATCCGCTTCTCATTGTAAGTGAAGCTCTGCCACTCCCACTTTTAGATCCTCATCAATTGTTAAGGCAACCATGAGTTTGTGAGTCTGATCTATCTAACTCTCAACCACTAGTGGGTCACGTGCACTAACAAAGGTAGGCAGCTTGAATTTCACATACTCCCTCATTGCCACCATTTGGCAGCTCAAGGCAACTCTAGGTAATGCCTGAACCTCTTCTTCTCTGGTTTCCTTAGCCATCCATATCATAGTGTCAGCCATGTCACGCATAAATTGCGTTCCATCAGTTGGCTCCTGAGGATCATCAACGCCTGTGTCTCGTGCTCTTCTTGGAGGCATTTTGCTATATGTACAATAAGTAAAATTTAGAACCAAAGAATGTATACTTCTTATATCATTTTCATCATGCTTACACACACCATGTCAATTAAGTCCATATAGGCATGTTAAGAAAGCGTAAGCATACATTAAGTTCCACATAAGCAATTTACAACTACAAGTCAAAATCATTATGTGAATCCAATCTTCGCAATTCACACATGATGTGATTGTCACTCGTCGCCCCTAGGCATTCTAACCTACTGCTCTGATACCATTCTATCACGCCCTGAAATCTGAACCGTCGGGATTCCCCTGGATCGACCCGAAACCCGAGTGTGAACCCGTTCACTTAACCCCATGAATGACCTAACCACACTCATGCAATAGTATCGTACTTGATACCATGCTGTCATGACCCGATTTCTCGACGTCCGAAAGATCGGAGGTTAACCCATCCATTAAACCCAATGGATCATCCTTACCCTCAATTACCATAGAAGCTTAACTCTATTCTTGCACGTAGATGTGCAATTCTCCACCTTATCCGACCATGATGGGTTTTACACCAAATCATACCCCTTAGTGGGAATTCTATTTATTCAAACTCCTAAGAATCACTCACTTTCGGGACTTAACAATTTGTGTCTTCAGAATATGAAGATGAAACTTACCCCATTGGATAGAGAATCCAAAAACACTCATTTTAAAAAAAAAGCACGCTCAATTTCAATTTAAAACGAAGAAGTTATGCCCGTTTGAAGTTTGGGGCAATTTTCAAGGTATGCTCGAAGTGATGAGTTCGATGCATTGGAGTTTCGATACATCGAACAAGTATCGTCCAAAACCAGCTCTCGAGACCCTTACATTCCAAAATTGTTGTAAGTTTTTGATGCATCGAACTGGAAACTTCGATGCATAGAATTGGATGTTTCGATGCATCGAACTGCCCAGAAGCTGAAACTTTGTAAATGGTCATTTTTGACCTTATAGGCCATTTCTACCAACATAATTCATTCCAACAACCTCCAAATCATATAAGAAAGGAGTTTACATCATTCACAAGTCCTAAATTATACTCATGATCAAATCATGCACCAATATAAGTCATTGTATCTCATAAACCCATTTTATCCAAAAATGAAACTATCCAACAACTATTTTAGTCCATTAAATGAAACTAGATGCTCTTACAAGCATTGGATAAACAAGTCAATTGTCTTATCATATTTAACAAGCTCATAGTTCAAGCATACACACAAGTTACATTTGTCCAAAATATAACTATAACTCAAAGAGAAGGATCTCATGCCACAATCTGGCATGGATAGCCACAAAATATACCATATCCAAAATGTATCAAAATATTACAAGAATTTCACTTGGACACTCAAGTCCCACCTGCATCAGAGCCTTATCTATAAAAGAGTTTAGAATAAAGGGGTGAGCACCACTACTGCTCAGTAGAGATACCCCAATCCATCTAAGTGTCGACTCAACACGACCTACGTGAATGCATGTCACTACATTACATGTTCATCCAACATATTCCATGTTCATTCACAAGCATTGCATATATATATATATATATATATATATAAGAATCTATTAACACATATCATGCTCCACAATTTAAAATGAAAGCAATAACATATCTTTGTCACTTTCTCAGACTCAACCCGATACCCTAACATGATTTTGACCAACCATACGACCTGGGATGCCTTCCACAACCGTCTCACGACTTTGACCTACTCTGCCAACGTCATACTTTAGGGGCAATATTTTGGTTTGCCCATTGGTGATTATTCCATATCAGCATCGTCACCAAATATTTGCTTACTCAAGGTGATTAAACCATATTAGCACCGTCACCGAGTATTAAGTGGCTCAAAGTGGTTAGTCTATATCAGCACCACCACTGAGCATAATTGAATTCAAGGTGATTAGTTCGTATCAGCACCGTCACCGAATCATTCGGTGGCCCAAGGTGGTTAGTCCATGTCAACACCGCCACCGAGCATAATTGACCCAAATCACCGACACCTAGTCTTGACCATATTTTCCTGTTTCCTCATAATGACCCATATATGCATTTTGAACATATAATAATCAAGTATTCAACATTTACACTTCACAATGCATAAGATAATTAGTGTAATAGATAACATGCATTTTCATCTCCACGAAGCCACACAAATCTTTACCTATACATGTGAAACCTAGCATGTTATACACATATGCATATAAATTCTACTTAAGCATATTTTAGTCATGCTTCACCAATGCATACATTTTCTATAAAAAGATAGGATGCATTTAACTCATTGGACAACACATAACACATATATGCTCTCATTCTCCCACATTTTCATGCATTTATCCTACACATCATGCATACTAGGAGATACACATCTATTGGATACAAGAGACTCAAGAGAAGAAGAAAACACATTATCCCACCCCTCTTACATCTCTAAACCATGCAATACACAACCTTACATCTCATCGCTTCACTTGAAACCCAAGAATTGACAAGTAAATGAGAAGGAGAACCCCTACCTCGAAAATGAAAGCCTTCCAAGAACTTCTAAAAATTTCAACAATGTCAACCTTGTCGAACTGCAACTTTGATCAGTTCAAAGGGAAGCCCTAGCCGTCCCCTACATATCTCCCTCATTCGACAAAGCTTGAATCACTCCCGAAGGCTTCCGAAATCTAAAGAGAAGGAAGAGAGGAGAAAAGGGAAAGGTTTAGAGAGAGAGAGAGTGATCCATGAGAAATGGATGGGACTCTCTCAGCCATATGTTTTAAAAGGTATTTTGGGCACAAAAAGACTAAAACGCCCCCAGGTCACTCTACGCACCTTCTCGGACTCCGTTTTTGATTTCAAAAACTTATATGGCCTCAAAATCACTTCCTCTACTCTCTAAACATTTCATCTAATCCATTCTCAAAAATAAATATTTTTAAAAATTTTTCGGATTTTCGGGCCCACTTAAGTCACATCTGGGGCCTCGATTTGACTAAAAAGTTAAACTTCTCCAAATCTTTCGAAAATATTCAAAAACACTTCCCAACACATGCTTTCCACACTCAAAACACGTTAACCATCACTCAAAATGCATTTATGACAATTATAATGCAAAAAATATAAAATCGGCCAAAATTGATCACGGTCTCTACAAATAGGCTCGGCTCAGCTAGGCTCATTTGCAGCCCTAGCTATAACTGTGATGTTAAGATGAATGAGTAGAGTGACTAGAAGTTATAGAGCCAATAAAATTGACATGGAATGAGGTTTCTAAATATGATGATGAATTATTGCATAGTCCATTAGTGGTTAGTATGGCTATTACTCAATTCTGGGAATATATTGATGTTCAACAATCAATGGTTCTTTCTTAACAAAGTGTTGTCTTAGTCAATTATTTAGCTCAATCTTGTTATTGCTAGCATCCCCTTAGCCCTAGGTTTATCAAATGTAATGTGAATACTTTGTTTAACCATGCACCCCAATCCGGAGGGGGCGAAATTTTTTTTAGAGATTGCTCTAGATCTTCTGTCAAGGTTCTGGTTTTCAAGCATTTCTTAGCTTCTAATGCAGTCTTTCTTAGCTTCTAATGTGATCTTTCCTGAAGCCATTTGTTTTAGAAAAGCAATCAAGAGGGCTAAAGATTGTGGCTTTTCGCATGTTTGCTTTGAGAGAAATTCATTGATAGTTTGCAAGGCGACTTTAGGGCTTATTTCGGGGCCAACAAAGACTCATTCTATCATTTTGACATTAAGTTTGCTTTGTGGAATTTCACCTGTGTCTCAATTAGTCATGTGCTCAGACATGACAGTGGTGTTGCTCACCTAACATTATTGGGTACCCTGGGGGTACCTACTATATAGTACCCCTCACCAATAACAAATCTCTATTTCTTATCATCAAGAAAAATAGAAATATTTCATTGGTCAGGGTGTTGCTAACACAGTAGCCAAGTCATCGATGAATCATTTTACTGTTGGTTTATATCATATTTCTTGTGATATTTTGATCTTGTTGATAATGACTATAATAATTCTTTTGTGTGTTACTTGTTGTTGCCAGGTTAAAAAACAGAAACACAAAATGCAAATAATATAAAGGGTTAAGTGAAAAAAAAACAAAAGACGCCTCAACTACAATTTTTTTTCTCTAAACTAATGATTTGTTGCATTATAGAACAATCTGTAACCTGCTTCTAACGAAAAAAAATTCAAAAGACATTTTTACCCTTATTAAAAAGGACCTCGTTTTGAAAGTTATAAACTTAATGTCAATTTGTGGAAGGGGATAATCTCACATACCAATGAAAGCTCCACATCACAACCTTGTCACAATGTCATAATAATAATAATAATAATAATAAATTTTTGTGAATCAACCAAATTTTTGTTAAATTTTTTGATTTTCAATTCAAACAGAGTTTGTGTATCTTAAAAAAAAAAAAAAAAAAAAAAAAAGACTATTTTCAACAGAGCCTGCATATCTTAAAAGAAGACCGTATATTTTCAACAGTAGCACAACATTCAGGCTCTCAACGAATGTCACTATCACCATTCATTATGTGAAGTGAAGACAACCATAATTCATGTCCATTAAACCATTTCGTAAAACAAAAAATTTCCGTACAACTTATGCGGAGGGCTGCAATAATTAGCACCGAGGCACTTCTCGTCTTTAAAAAAAAAGAAAGAAAAAAAAGTGGGGTCCAAGTCCTCGAGTAAGATTGATAAAGAAAAAAACTGATTAAACATGTGAACAAGGACTCGTTTGCTCAACAAAAATGCTTAGACAAAGTCGAACTATTCATAAATTGCTAATTTCGTTTGCATACTCAAACAAGAGAGTAAATGGTATTGAAGAGCACAATACTACAGTACTTGGAAGAACTAAAAGCATATTGAAACTTATCCTTAGGACGTCAAGGAAGGAAATAAGTACCTGCCAGTTTTCAAGAAATAGGCAGTACGTGCCAGTCTCATTCATTTCAACCACCCAAACACTTCAATAAAAGTACACAACGTATACCAGTATCACAGCTACTAGTGGAAAGAGAGACCCAACTACCCAACTCATATCACTTATCCCAGTTTCATTCAATTGAAAGCTAAAAAATACAAACGCTTCATCAAAGATGTTGTATTTGTATTGAACATTCGAACACTGTATCGAATATTTATCAGATACGTGTTGGATATTTTGTAAAAATGTCTTAACATTTTTCTTTTTAGGACGCTTTTCGGATACTCACTCATTCAATACTTCTTGGACACTTTTCAAAGACGTATCGAACATTTCATAGTAATGATGTATATTCAAATATTTCGAATGAAAATTATATGATATTAAGTTATGATTAAAATATAAACTAAATATATGTAAAAGACTAAATAAGTCTGGTTCTTTAATTTATTTTAATCTATTTGTCTATTTTTGTTTATAAGTTTGTTTAATTCTTAATTGTTTGATAATGAATTGAAGTACTTTTGTAATTTAATATTTTTTTTATTAAATAATCAATATATATTAATATATTATATTATTATTTTATAGTGATATCTTTACCTTGTCCGTCTCCTATTTGTTTAAAATTTTTTGTATTATCGTGTTTTATATTTGTATTCGTATTTCTTAGATTGAAAGCAAACATATATATATATATATATATATATTTTTTTTTTTTTGTTTAACAAAAAATTTCATAAATAAACACAACGGTAAGATACTGGCAATCAAAGAAAACCTTATTAATGATTTTAAATACTAGGATAACACGAAGAGATTGAATAACCCAACACAAAGGCACATCCATAAAGTTTTCTCTTCTACCCATTCATAGTCATAATCAGACGGTGCTCAGATTGAATAAATGCATCTTGTGGGCCACATGAACAGCTTCCATATACCAAACAGCTCATTGGCATTTAAGAAACTTTGTATTGGATCACAACTTTGTACTGACAACCATGAATTTAGATTCAGTAAACACTATCTTTACAGATTGGAAACCCATCTCACCACCGATTGTTAGGCATGCTGGAACCCACTAGATGGTGATCTACAGTGGTTACTTTTGGAGTAAACTATTATTCAAAAGTAGATGAATTACTCATATGGGATACAGATGTAAAATATGTGTTGAAGGTCTCATACTCAGCACCGGTCACATGTGTCTGACTCTATGTGCGCTAACAATAATCAATTAGGTACACTAACGAAACAACACGTGACAATTTTACGTGTGTGATTAGACTTTAATTTATTATTAAGAATGATTTAACGTATTTATATTTATTTATGCATTACCGACATGTAAAGGCGGTAAAGTTGAATGTTTCGAAATTATGAATAATGTGTCACACGATAGATATATATCTATATATATATATATATATATATATATATATTATAGTTTTACACCAGTAACTTACACCGCCACAGCCTTAGTTACTGCTGGAGAGCCTGGAGTGAAATACCCAAGCTACTCTCTTGTATCAATAAGTGACATTCATGAGACAACTACCATCTTTATTACCTGCACAAGAAGACAGATTAAAGGTCCCTCCTCTCAGTATTTCGGGTCTTGAAAACCAGCCCAAAAAACACTTCTCAGTTGCCTCCTCATCTTCTTCACACCCACTTCAATTTTCTCTTTCTTTCCTACCGAAAAAATGACTGGAATTCCAGTCAAATGGATGTTTCTCTTCCTCACAAGCTATATGTTTCTCATCCTTGTCGTCTCTGCAAACACCCCATTAACAAAAAACACTTATATCGTCCAAATGGACAAATCAGCAATGCCAGAGACGTTCTCTGACCATGTTGGATGGTACTCATCGACTATAAAATCAGTAGTCTCTAAACCAGAAGAGGAAGAAGATACCGAATATGAAGAAAGGATAATTTATAGTTACCAGACGGTCTTTCATGGTGTTGCAGCTCGACTTAGTAAAGAAGAAGCGGAGAGACTAGAGAAACAACATGGTGTGATGGCCATATTTCCCGAGACTTCATACCAACTACACACCACAAGAAGTCCAAATTTTCTTGGGCTAGATCATGAAGACAGCAAAACTGTTTGGTCCGATAAAGTATCCAGTCACAATGTCATAGTGGGTGTGCTCGATACAGGGATTTGGCCAGAGAGCCAAAGCTTCGCTGACACCGGCATGACACCAGTTCCAACTCATTGGAAAGGAGCATGTGAGACGGGCCGAGCATTTGCTACACATCACTGCAACAAAAAAATTGTTGGTGCCAGAGTATTCTACCATGGGTACGAGGCTGCTACAGGTAAAATCAATGAGCGAGATGAGTACAAATCACCACGAGATCAAGACGGCCACGGCACTCATACTGCAGCAACAGTCGCGGGCTCTCCGGTTCGCAATGCAAACCTTTTGGGCTATGCTTATGGCACTGCCCGAGGGATGGCCCCTGGTGCAAGAATTGCAGCTTATAAGGTTTGCTGGGTTGGTGGGTGCTTTAGCTCAGATATACTTTCCGCAGTTGATCGAGCTGTGGCCGATGGCGTGAATGTCTTGTCCATCTCTTTAGGTGGTGGAGTTTCATCTTACTATCGTGACAGTTTGTCCATAGCGGCTTTTGGAGCAATGGAGATGGGAGTGTTTGTTTCTTGCTCAGCTGGAAATGGTGGCCCTGACCCAATCAGCCTTACAAATGTATCGCCATGGATTACCACGGTTGGAGCCAGCACAATGGATAGAGATTTTCCAGCTACGGTTAAGCTGGGGACTGGCAAAACCATAGCTGGAGTTTCACTCTACAAAGGCCGAATGAACTTGTCGAAGAAAAAACAATACCCACTAGTTTATACAGGGAGTAATTCCAGCAGCATCGATCCGAGTTCGTTGTGCTTAGACGGTACCTTGGATCCACACATTGTTGCTGGAAAGATTGTGATCTGCGACCGTGGCATTACTCCTCGAGTTCAAAAGGGTCAGGTGGTGAAAGATGCGGGTGGAGTAGGCATGGTTTTGTCAAATACTGATGCCAATGGAGAGGAGCTGGTTGCGGATTGCCACCTTCTTCCGGCAGTCGCTGTTGGAGAAACAGAAGGAAAAGAAATCAAGCAGTATGCTATAACAAAAGCAAATGCAACCGCAACTCTTGCATTTTATGGAACTAGGTTGGGAATTAGACCGGCTCCGGTGGTGGCCGCATTTTCATCCAGAGGACCTAATCTCCTCACGTTGGAGATTCTGAAGCCAGATGTGGTGGCACCAGGAGTGAACATTCTAGCAGCTTGGACTGGTGAATTGGGTCCATCAGGTTTGCAAACGGATCACCGAAGAGTAAAGTTCAATATATTGTCTGGAACTTCAATGTCCTGCCCACATGTGAGTGGAATTGCAGCATTGGTTAAGAGCAGGCACCCAGAATGGAGTCCAGCAGCAATCAAATCGGCATTGATGACAACAGCTTATGTTCATGACAACACCTACAACCCTCTGAAAGATGCCTCAATAGGTGCACCTTCGACCCCATATGACCACGGTGCAGGACACATAAGGCCATTGGAAGCTCTTGACCCTGGTTTGATATATGACATTGAGGCGCAAGATTACTTTGATTTCCTGTGCACCCAAAACTTAACTCCAAGCCAGCTGGAAGTTTTTGCTAAGTTCTCCAAGAGGTCCTGCCGACACTCTCTAGCCAATCCAGGGGACTTGAACTACCCAGCCATCTCAGCTGTGTTCCCAGAAAACACAAACACCACAGCTGTCACCCTTCACAGAACTGTCACCAATGTTGGGTCCCCAATTTCAAATTACCATGTTGTTGTTTCACCATTCAAGGGTGCTTTCGTCAAGGTTGAGCCAGCAACACTTAAATTCACCAGCCAGCACCAGAAGTTATCTTACAAGGTTACATTCATGACAAGATCTCGTCAAACAGCACCTGAGTTTGGAGGTTTGATATGGAAAGATGGAGTACACAGGGTAAGAAGTCCAATTGTAATCACATGGTTGAGTCTAATATAAAATGTTACTAGATGTTCAACATGAATCTGTATGGTCCCATAATAAACATTTCTTTTGTGAAGAGCCCCATGGCTCCCTCATTTTTCTAAAATGGAATGCTTTTCTCCCATAGCTTTCTTGTAATGTTATGGGCTATTGTTCAGATAATGCTAATATTATTACAACTGCTCCAACTAAAGCTGTACCTCAATTATGTTTTGCACAAAATTTAATCAGAACTTGCAGAAAGCAATCTGAACATTACTCAATTCTTACTTTGAAATAACATTAGAAAATGGGTGTTATATGCTACAATTGCTAAAAAGATGGCACGAGGAAGAAGAAAAGAACATCTCTATAATACTTCTTAATCTCATAGTTAACTGGAAAAAAAAGAAGCTTATAATTGTCATAAACCTATCTTAGTTTCTCTGATAGTTGGGGAAACAACAGATTCACAGAAATAGTGTACATTTGTGCAATTGTTACGAAGACTAACTTCTAGTTGGCTCGATCACCCCTAAACCAAGCCAATGCTATTTCATCCTGGAGGTGTTTGCATGCATTAAATGACCATTAGCTTCCACGTCGTAATTTTGGCATCAGCCTTATTAGAAATTAAACATTTTCAAACACACTGATTGTTAGTACCCATTTTCTAGATTATTGTAATTCGTTAGGCGCTTGCCCTCTGACTCCAAACCTTAATCCATTGGGTAGTGCTGCATATCCACCTATATATATCTAACACTCTTTTCATCCGGATAAAATGTGGAACAAAGAAGACCCTCTAACATTCTCTCCTACTCAAACTTGCAACGTCTTCGTTGCGGTCGGACCACCCTGTCTATCCGAGTGGGCAAATTCAGACGCTTTCAAATCGGGTGCTTGACATGACACTGTATCAAGGACTGAATCTGACTCTAATACTAATTGTAACGAATCGGACGCTTGCCCTCTAACTCAAAAGCTTAAGCCATTGAATATGCAACACTACTCAATGATATAAGCTTTTGGGTTAGAAGGCAAGCCCGTCACAACTATCCACTCATGGATCACTCCAAACAACATGTGAAAAACTTTCATCTTTGATAATGGATTGAACTAAATGCCTGGATCTTCCCATTTAATCTATCTCCAATATGAAATGGTTTAGAGGTTTGGTGGTATGGTAGGTCAAGACATGTTCAAGCTCATAAGAATACAAGAACTTGCTTGGTTATTAAGTGATTTCGCAGATATTCATGTTGCATTAATAAACATACGGGATAAGTTGAGCAAGGATTTTTTTTTTTCACCTCTTTTTCATGACAATTAGATACTTAATGCGGTAAGCCTCGAAAGTTTCAAAAGAGACATCTTTATCCAGTGGCCCCAAACAATTTGCAATATCAGTGACATGGCCCAAGACTAGAATGACCGGTTAAGGTTACCCTTTCAATATGACCTTACAGCCCACTTCTTGTATTGACTCATTTACTTTCGAGCAAGGATATCAAGAGAGCTCTCAAAACAAGAGCCACGAGTTCTCTTTGTTGATTATTAGATTGAGATATTTATTAAAAGATTCATTTGACTTTTCACACAACGGAAAATGTCTTGATCAAGTGATTAATAAAGAAAACTTACGGTTCACCTGGAGAAGGAGCTCTTGATAGTCTTACTCTTTACTTTCTAATATATTAGACATTCTATCTTTTCGGTGTAAATTCCTATGCCTAGCCTATGGCCGTGGCTAGGGTTGCGTGGTTTTGCTTGATTAAAACTCGGTTCAAGCTCGTACTCAAAGCAAATGAGTCAAGCTCAAGCTCATTTTTTAAGCTCTGTAAAAAACGAGCCCAGCCCGAATAACCCATGGCTTAGTTCATTAGGCTAGCAAACTTGTTCACAAATATCGAAAATGTTCATGAATAGGTTGGTGTTCATGAACAAGTTCATTAAGACTAGTGGACATGACACATTTATCCGAGCTCGTGGTCTGAAGCTCGAGCTCGAGTAGAGCGCAAAATAGCTAACCGAGCCAAATAAGTCGAGTTCGCATTTGATGAGCAAAGTTCAAGCCGAGCTCAAACACTAAATCTGGGTTTGAGCCCTAGCCAAGGTTCCTTTCCGATCCCATCCTTATTGTTAGCTACACAACAAGATTTGAATCTTCGACACTCCAAATGGTAATGCTGATACCATTCAACTATGAGCAATGGTTGTTGGACAGAGATGGTTGTTGTTATCCTAAAGTCTCTCTTCTTGTGCTTTGAAGTTGATGTTGATTGTTATCTTGAAGTTGAAGCTGGCTTGCTTGCTGATGTTCGGCTGCTTTGAGATTGAGTCTGGATTTTTGGGTTGATTCGCTCCTTTTATTTAATCTTCATCATGAAATGGAGGGGTTTTTGATTTCTCCTGCTGTATTTCAGCGTTTGGGTTCATTGCATTAATGTTGTAGGTTCTTTGCTGGCATGTTGGCCAATTTGGAGCTACTCCTCTCTTGTTTGCCTGAATGGCTGTATGTCTCTTTGAGACCCCTTGTATATTCTCTTTGTTTCTTTATACTACTTACCCATTTTATCGGATAAAAAAACTATGAGCCATGTTAGTGCATCCGAGACAATCAGCCGAAATAGCTAACCAGCTGTTTTTAAAACAATGTGATGCACTGTAGTGAGACTCGTGTAGGTCCCACAGCAGTGCATCAAATGTTTAAAAAACAATCTGTTTGTTATTTCGGCTGTTTGTTTCATCCTAAAATTATTTTCCTTAAACTATATTGTCTATGGAATTTGTGTATTCTATCATATACCTTTCAAGCTTAGGGCAACAAATATGCATACATGATACCTATAAAGGCTACATCAATGAAATCAATCAAAAGAGTTCAGGCAACTCTTACTGCCTTACTAATGCAGGATTACAGTTACACTGTAGCTAAGTTGCATTGTTACCAGTGATTTCAATCTACCAAGACATATGTTAGTAACTTGCAATCATAAGAAGTAAGAACCAAAGAGAATAGCAGAGTTTTACAACAAAGGCATAGTCTTTACATTTATGGTGCCCCTCAGATCGGTATATTTCAGTTATTCCTTCAAATCACTAACAATCAGGCAGTCAACAACTGAGAAAATGAATTGAGATCACAACCAGATTACTGTACTACCCCTGATAATATCTAGAAAGAGTTTGACCTATGACAGACATTTGATGCATGTCCATGTAATATATGAGGAGCAAGTGTAGAAGTAGGTATAACAAGCTTTTTGAAGTTTCTAGATAGGCTTACTGCAATAAAAGTAGCTAAAAGAGCTTTATAGTTTAGAGAACTTCCCAAATCTGAACCATATATATTAACTCCATTCATTGTGACTAGAGTAAAAAATCCTCCACTGCAGCTCATTCATATTTCAATTTCATAGTAGTCTAATCAGTGGAAATGATAGCATACTGCAACAGGAAAAGTAAATTTGGGCCTAGTGGGGTTGGTCAAGTTTTAAATCAGGCTTGGCCTTAGAAGTTTTCCTCATTAATCTGGCTGAAGCACAAGCAAAGTTTTATACAGAGCCATACTTGGGGTACACATTTACAAGCCTGGCATGGCCCAGCTAACTAAGTACTATTAGTTCTTAAGTTTTAATATGTATAAATAGTATTCCTACAATTTATATCAGCTTTTAGAGGTAAAATATTTTGTTATATTGCTATTTAAGTCAATTGATTATAAGGTTTCTACACTATGAAGGTTTAGGAACTATAGCTAATTGGTTAAGATTTCAAACCCTTAGCATTTAGAACTGAAGACAATATGACCTCTAAAAGCCTCTTATGTCTTGGCCCAGGCCTAATAAGCCCACCCCCTAACCAGGGTGAGTAGAACCTGTAGTGCACATGTATGTATTAGAAGCATGGTCCAGCCAACTGGTAAATCTATCTGCAACTTCATGCTTCATTTTTCTGTGTAGATACCAGGGCGGACTCAACACAATTTGAGGCCTAAGGCAGAAAAACAACATACGACCTATTATTTAATTTATTAATATAAAATTATATTAACAAATTATTTATAAATCATACTTCTTGCCTCTTTAAATACAAAAGCACTAGTTAAATGTTGTATTGAAAGTATTTTTAATATTTCTTGTGCATTTGAGTATATAATTAACACAAGTTAATACATATTTTCTTATCTTTTTAAATTGTTTCACATTTAAATTAACATTTGTTTTTTGTATGTTGGTAAAAAAAATTACAAATAAAATAAAAAAAATAATTTAAGTTAAAAGAAGAATAGAACTTGTTAAAAGTTAATATTGGAAACTGTTGTCAATTCCCACAATTAAAGAAAAAAAAAGTTAATATGGGAAAGTTTTATCAATTCCCACAATTATTCATGTGATATATATTAAATAATTAATATAACGCGGCTATGTAACAATAGAGAAGAAAATAAAACGTGGGATGAGGAGAGGAGAAAAAAAAGGAGATGAGATAAGGAAAGAAATAAGAGTTTTAATAGAAAGTAGAATAAAAAAATTTAAGAAATTATTAAATTATTTGAGCTCACTATTAAATCTCTATCATTGGTTGGGGCCTAATATAAAGAAATAAAATTTTTAGAAAATCTAATCCTATATAGAAATAGAAAATTAGGGGCCTTCTATTAGTTGGGGCCTTAAGCGACTACCTAACTCGCGTAAGGCTCCAACTGGCTTGGTAGATACTAACCTATAAATTTTCTTTTTATCCTCGTGGTTCCTAACTAAAACTTGTCCCTTCATGCCACTTGCAACATTTAAAATTCATCACTCAATTTGTATTCATCAGATATTTTTAATGTGAATAAAACCTTCAATAAAATAACAATAATAAGAAGAGAGAACTTATCATCACCAGTTCTCAGACAAATCACAGAAGCAATTTATAGTATCAGTTATGTAGTATGTGGAAGGAGTGTTGAACTTACATTTTGGAACAAATATATAATGTTGTAGCAGTCCCCATTAAATGCAGCTCAATTCTCATCCCTTCTCTTAGGTCCCAAATTCTTTTATATGCCAACCGTGTTCCTGAAAGCCTAGAGGGAACTGGTTTGGGCTATCGAAACAACGCCAACAACATCACAGCAGCTGAATCAGTCAAAAGGAAACATATTTAGATTAAATTTTAACCATTGTTAGAAAACATTCATGAACCATCCCAAAAGTGAAAGAATTAAACAAATGCTGCATTGGACTCAAGGGTTCATGCAGGATGTCCAGATAACCTTTCGATGTGTTAAAATACATGAACACAGCACACAACCTTAAATTTTAGTCCCCATTGCATTTTGCACATTGGTAATCCTTGATGCCTATAGCTAGCACCTCACAATTTAAAGTAAGAATCACATACCCTCGAGATAAAGCCAACTTTGTGGCTAAATTAGTACAGATATTTCTCCAAACCAAGCATGGCCTTTTTGGCCTTTCCCATTTCATTCTAAGCAAGTATACCACTGATTGAAACACACAGCTTCAAGGTTTGAACATAAATTGCAAAATCACCCGAAATAAGTTCCATAATCCCCATGAACAGTAATTGTTAATATGCAAATAAGAAATGAAATTAGGACAAACCCACGTCAATAACCAAATAAACAAGAGTATAACTCGGGTTGCAATTGAGCCCAGCTAAGAGTTCAGCTGTTTGAGCTCGGCAATCACACTCGAGCTCGAGCTCAAGCTCAAATTGAGCGAGTGTTCAAGCTCGGCCCGAACATTACTCATCGAGCTTGAACTTGGCTAGTTTGGCTTGTTTAGCCAATTTCAAACTCAACTCAAACTCATTAAAAAGACCAATATTGATAAGTTGTAATTTTGATTATAGATTCAAACAAAACAAACGAGTCATGTCCAAAAACCTTAACCTTAACAAACTTGTTAATGAACAAGTTCGCGAGGCAATCGAATGGAGTCATGGGTTGTTAGTGTTGGAAAAAATTAATGTACAGAGCAAAGTGCTGATTTGGACAAGAAAATAAATAGGAATATATAATAAATAAAATTATATATAAACTTAGTTAAGGCATGAAACATTGCCCTTAAGAGTAGATCCTCCCTCTGAGACGACGTCTCGGTGTAACAGGATACGACATCCTGCCCTACAAGATACAACAACAAAATCTTACACTCATAATGTGGAAGAAGTCGAACAATTCAGTACAATCATCTGGTGATAATATAATTGTAGAACACTAACAATAGAAGCCTATAGTATTTTGCAGAATTTGAATACGTGAAAAGATTTTTGTAAAACTGTAATAATGAAGGAATTTAAGAGTGAAAGCCTAAACGTATTTTTTTGTTGTATCAACTTCGTAGAACTTAGCTTTATTTGTAGCCAAAGTGTACAGCGGCTATGCGCATAATATTAGCAACTAAATGCACGATTAGCGTCAATACATGCACAATATTGGGACTCAACATGAAAATATCATGTCTATAAATGCATGATATTTGCACCAAACCCACCCACCTGATAATTTGGGACATGGGCAATTGACATAGTATTTGTGAGAAAATAAAAGATTCCTAATATATATTGTTATATATATTTTGAAATATCTCAAATATACAACAATCCCTCACATATTTCAAAATACAAAAGTAACTATAGAGTAATCAAATGTAACTAGAGGATCATGAGAACCCAATGCATCGGAACTGGTGTCTTTTGGACTATGAACTAGCCCTAAGGGAAGTAAGTCACCATTTACAGAAAAATTGGTGAAACTATGTTTCTATGAACCAAGATTTCTTATTGTAGATCAGACAACTAACCACCCACATTGTTAACTCTATACCGAAGCTGTTCATATTGGGTTGGCACGAATAGGCTTGGCACCCTACCTGGATATTCATGAGTGCTCTAGAGAGTCTGCCTACACTCTCATGGGGGGCGGCCCCACCTCCACACTTATATAGGTGAATTCATTAAGTGTCTACTGTAACTAAACACATCACCTATTAGGGCTATGATATTCATTAAGAATTTTAATTCAACCTTTACGTTACAGTCTTGCACTATCTACACAATAAGGAGGAATTCTCAAAAGATATAGATGATAGTGCACTCTGCCTAATCAACTAGTAACTTATTTTTACCCATATGAACCTACTTCATGGGATCTCCATTCACATAGGTTGGTCACCATCACTATTGACCTTTGTTATAGGCATAAGTCCTATCCCCCTCGATGTATTCATCGCTAGCTTTTTGCCTAGCAGTTTTGTAAGAGAAGAGGCCAAATTAAACTCTGACCTCACAAATTCTAGGGATATCTTCCCAGTAGCAAGCATTTGCTTCACAATATTTTGTCTTAGGCTCATATGCTTGATTTTCTCATTTTGTCCTTTGCTCTAGCTATCACAACTTGGCAATCACAGTGCATAGACACGGACAAAGCGGGTCTCATCCATGTAGGGATATCTACTATGTGAATTTTAAGCCATTTAGCCTCATAATCAGCCTCCTCTAAGACTATGAATTCAGATTCCATAATGAACCGAGCTATGCATGTATGTTTGAATATTTTCCATAACATTGCATCCCCACCAAGAGTGAATACACATCCACTTGTGGATTTCATTTCATCTGAATCAAAAATCCAGTTAACATCACTGTACCTCTCTCGGATAGCGGGTAATCCACTATATTTTAACTCATACTCATGAGTACCTTTCACGTATTTGAGTACTCGGGTTAGAGCTTTCCAGTGTTCCTTTTTAGGATTCTGAGTGTACATACCTGTTCAATCCACCAACTGCATTTGCAGTGTGAGTCATAGAACATTTCATCAATACATCAATTAAATTGAGCATACTCAGATTATGACACGCTTTGCTCTTTAATTTTTCTTTAATTGAGAGTTATCATCATAAGGAAATGAAATAGGTTTACTCTCAAAGTAACCAAATTTTCATCATAAGGAAAGGAAACAAATTTACTCTCAAACTAACCAAATTTCCTTAGTATATTTTTAACAAAATATCATGATACCATCACATGTTCTAGTTAATTTCTAGATTCACATCTACTTCTCCCATATCTTTCACATTAAAGTTAGAGGTCAAAAACATCTTAGTCTCATTGACCATCTCAAGATTTGTTCCTATAATAAGCATGTCATCCTCACACAAACATATAGACATTGTTATTCATAGATTTATAATATAGAGTTATCTGCCTCATTAATCAGAACAACATTTGATAATAACACGCTATCCATGCTTATTGTCACACCCTGGATTTTTGAGGAAACCCAAATGTGAAAGATAAATAAAATAATGAAAAAATAAAAATTAAAACAAAAATTAATGAACAAATACACATTGATCCAATATCTATCCAATAAATCCCGTATAAATTCTAATACATTGGAAAAAATATTAAATATATTTCTTCCTTACAAATTCTCAGAATAATACAATCTCTACCAAATTCTGAAAAAAAATATAATACTAATGATCCCACACTACTACCTTTTTAACCGGTACTACCAAGTCCCGTAATTATCCTTGTGTCAGCGTCCTAACTTACAAAGTCTGAGAGGGGGTGAACTCAAAGCTCAACAAAGATATGCTGAACAATCTTTCATTGCTTCAGTAAGTTGACAATTGCATCATAATCTCAAAATATAAAAATAATTGATATTTTTATAAATAACACATTCACAAATATACAATTTATCATTTCATAACAATTAAGCATTGACAATTTATAATGCACAAACCACCATCAATATATAATTAAATGTACAACACGTTCACAAGTAAATAAGCACACATCCACAAACTGTGCCCATAAAATAACACAATTGAAATGCACCAATTTACCAAACAAGTACATAATTAAATGCACAAAATATCAATAAGTACACACATACACATTAACAAGTTGTGAACATAAAATAATGCCACAATTGCACTTAAACATCAATGCCACGTAAATAAATTTACAACACAAAATATACTTCACATCCATAATTCAATTAATTGCAAAACATAATTTAAATAAGCAATTAACATTAACACATTCACATTCATCAATATGTATATATATATAATTATATATATATATAATTATATATATATATATATATATACATTTATATATATATTATTATATAAATTTAATACAAGGCAACAATTATGCAGATATATCAAATTATACGAAAATTAAATGTATTATTAATAGGAGAAGAGAGCAAGTATCAACTTGCCTTGGCTTTTATCCGAAAGCCCGCGAATCCATTGTTGTCTAGAAATCCAAAGCCCTCCTTTTGGCTCGGTCCAATGTCAAGCCAAGCGCACAAAATCAATCCATTTCATTTTAAATCGATACTGGGCCTATTTTAAATTTCGCCCAGTTCAATTTACCAAGCTCAATAAACCAGCGTAAATCTTTGGTTCATTTATCTAGTCCACTCTATAGGCACCCAAATGTCAAAGCCCAATACTGCCTATGTTCAGATTTCAAGCCTAGTTTAATTAGGCCCAGTTAGATTGTGCAAGCCCAAATAATGCAAAATGGCACCCCAAATACATCAAAAATTAATTTATGGTCCTAACTCACTTATTGCCCATGACCCACAACCTAACTCAGCCCACACAATTAACCCAATTGAACCATCACCAGCAGCAACTGCTGCAACATCGGCGCCACCACCTTTGGCTGGATCAGAAGCATAACAATTTCAATCACAACCTTCACAACCTTTGTCAAAAAGTTGACACTGATGGGCTAAACTTGAAACTCCCATCTACCTTGGTCATAAAACCAAAATAGGCTGTAAGCTAACTACCAATCAATAATCAACAGAACACCCACTTCTCACCAAACTATGAACCTTCAGGACACCATACCTTCACCACCTCAGCCGCTTGAAGGAGACCCACCAACAATACTCCCATGGCTACCGAGCCTAGTTTCCCACTTTCGCAAGCCCGTTCGCCATGCCTCAACTGCCATTAGTCGCCTAACAAGCTGTCATAACTGTGACGGTCAAGTCATCACAAGACCTATAATCGGCCACCTTAAACTCACGGTTGAGCCCCACCATCAATACCCACCATCATGAGTCACGCTGGCGCCACCATCCTTACTGCCACAATGCAACCGAAACACCCAGCCGAGTCCCTCTTCTCTCTCTTGACTTCTCTAATTTTCTCTCCCCCTCATCTTTTTTCTCTAGAGATCTTTCCCTTCAGTTGATGGAGTACCCCTTCACCAAAACCCTAAACTCGAAGGAGAGCCCACCTTATTACCTTTCTCTCTATAATATATATATATATATATATATATATATATATATATATATATTAGAAAAATAAATACTAAGAGAAAAATAAAAGGGAAAAATAATAATAGATATATACCCAGTCCAAACCTAAACAATTATAATACAACCTAATCCAGCTCAAACTCAACCCAAATTCAAATAATCCAACCCAAACTCCCCCCTAGCTTAACTTGAAGAGAATTAAAAAAATAAAGAACATAAGTATGGTCCAACAAAGTAATAAAACACCGACATATTTTTACTAAAAAAATATAAAATACATTTACAACAAAAACTGCACACATTAATAAAGGCTATCAACACTTAATACCTCTATATCAAACATCTATATTAAGCAATAAAGAACAGACATTTGAAATTTTTTTAACTAAAGCGTTTAAACAAAAAAAAAATTTAACTAAAGCATTTAAACACTCACAAAAATAAACAATTTAAATAAATGAAAAACTCAAATTAAATAACTTCAAAATTACGGGGTATTACATTCTTCCCCCATAAATAACTTCAATATTACATTCATCCTCCCTTTCCCAAGTGGATTCCACCTCATAAACCCAGAACATGACCAAATGGGACTGACTATTGGTCACCACTATCATATGGGTGATTTTACTGTCCACTGTCTATTTCTTTTCCATTATTGGACCGACAAATTTCTATCTCCCATAAAGAAATTTTATAAATTTTTCAAGGCAAACATTTATATAATAAAGTAAAAATTTTCTTCCTCACAAATTTTCAAGCCTAGTCCGATAGAGAATATTACTCTCCTCAGTAAAGATCACTCTCACTTTCTATACTAGGTATTGCACACCTAACTCAACATATATATTTTTAAATTAAAATAAACATGTAATCACGAAACGTATTGCACTTAATCAAATATCTACACATAAATGTGCAACTCATAAGAATTTAATAGCAATTTATAAATATAAAATCCAGCAGGAATTTCAACCTTGATAGAAAATAATTAAATGTATAATCAAGCAACTCATAATCTTTAACCGCATTTTATGAATATAAAATTTAGCAATCAATGCAATTATTACTGGTAAATTTGTGAAATTGACAATCCCAACATACCTGTAAATAAATATTTGTAAAATTGGTAATCCCAACATGCCCGAAAATAAATATTTGTAAAGTTGGTAATCACAACATGCCCAAAAATAATTATTTGTAAAATTCCAATCCCAACATGCCTGAAAATAAATATTTACAAAATTGGCAATCCCAACATGCACAAAAATAAGTATTTCTAAAGCTGGCAATTCTAACATGCCCAAAAATAAATGTTTGTAAAATTGGCAATCCCAACATGCCCGAAAATAAATAGGTGTAAAAATTGGCAATCCCAACATGCCTAAAAATATATATTTGTAAAATTGGCAATCCCAAAATGCCCGAAAATAAATATTTGTAAAATTGGTAATCCCAACAAGCCCGAAAATAATTTGTAAAATTGCAATCCCAACATGCCCGAAAATAAATATTTATAAATTTGGCAATCCCAACATGCCCAAAAATAATTAATTATAAAATTGGCAATCCCAATATGCTCGAAAATAAATATTTATAAAATTGGCAATCCTAACATGCCTGAAAATAAATGTTTGTAAAATTGGCATTCCCATCAAGCCCGAAAATAAATAGTTGTAAAAATTGGCAATCCCAACATGCCCAAAAATAAATATTTGTAAAATTGGCAATCCCATGATGCCCAAAAATAAATATTTGTAAAATTGCAATCCCAACATGCCCGAAAATAAATGTTTATAAAATTGGCAATCCCAACATGCTTGAAAATAAGTGTTTATAAAATTGGCAATCCCATCATTCCCGAAAATAAATGTTTGTAAAATTGTCAATCCTAACATGCCCGAAAATAAATGTGTACCCTATTTATATGAGGCAATCCTGACATGCTTATTCCCATACTTCACTGATACCTTGTTAGGCATTTGGCAATCTTGACATGCCTCCGGGCAATCCTTACATGTCTCCCTTATTAACAAATTAAATACCCAACTATATAATTGGCAATCATCACATGCCTCCCTTATTAACCTTGAATACCTTATTAGGTATTGGCAATCCTGACATGCCTCCTACATTCTTGACATGTCCCCTTTATTAACCTTGAATACCTTATTAGGTATTGGCAATCTTGACATGCCTCCGTATTACTTTTAAATAGTATAACTCTATATCTAAAACAACATTAAATCATAATTATAAAAATCACAGTAGACAACATAACAGACAACTTATTTATGTCTACAAAAGAAAATCTAGTCCCCCGACAAGGGCTTATACTTAAACCCACAATTCCAAACTTACGTAAGTTTGGATTCTAACTCTTCGTCCGAAGGTTTTCAAACCTAAATTCCAACCTAACGTGCCAAAGCCGTAGTCCTAGGGTGTTTGAATGTAAAGCTCTGATACCATCTGTCACGCCCCGAATTTTTGAGGAGACCTGGAATGTGAAAAATAAATAAAATAAAAATTAAAAAAAAAATTAAAGAACAAATACACATTGATCCAATATCTATCCAATAAATCTCATATAAATGTTAATACGTAGGAAGGAATTCATTAGGATGACTCAAATTTCTATTGTGATTAGGTTTCTATTATAGAGTTGTATCTTATTAGGTAATTTCTTAGTAGGCAAGCCTTGGCCTCAAGGAAGGAAAGTACGTGTTAGGTAAGTCTGGGCTCTCAGGAATTGTAATCCAAGTCCACAAAGGAATTGAGTTTTGGGCTCTATAAATAGTTACCTATGTTATAGGTTGAGATGAGTGAGAAGAAAATAGGCAATACTTTCATTGTATTTGAGAGGTTACTCTCATTGTTTTGAGAGGGCAACTCTTGCGTAGAGGTAATACTCTCATTGTTATTGAGAGGACACTTAGAGAGAGAATTCTTATTTAGAATTTGTGATGTCCTTTTGAGTTAGATTAGGTATACAAGGGTTATGGGTTAAGAGTTAAGCGTACTCTTGATACAATCTTTTTTCTTTTACTGTTACAATCTATATAGTGAAATCAGGCTCTGTGGACATAGGCTTGTTTAGCCAAACCACATATAATTCTTGGTGTGCTCTTGCAAATTTCTTCGTGCTTGTTTACTTATCATCACATCGTAATATTTGGTGATTTGCGATTGGGGGCTTATTTCACAACAGAAATATTAAATATATTTTTTCCTTACAAATTCTCAAAATAATACAATCTCCAAAATCTTGAAAAAAAATATAATACTAATGATCCCACACTGCTACCTCTTTAACTGGTACTACCAAGTCCCGTAATTATCCCCATGTCAGCATCCTAACCTGCAAAGTTTGGGAGAGGGTGAGCTTAAAGCTCAACATGGATATGCTGAATAATCTTTCATTGCTTCAGCAAGCTGACATTTGCATCATAATCTCAAAATACAAAAATAATTGATTTTTTTTATAAATAACAGATTCACAAATCTAGAATTTATCATTTCATAACAATTAAGCATTGATAATTTATAATGTACAAAACCACCATCAATATACAATTAAATGTACAACACGTTCACAAGTAAACACATACACATCCACAAACTGTGCTCATAAATTAACACAATTGAAATGCACCAATTTACCAAACAAGTACACAATTAAATGCACAAAATATCAATAAGTACACACAAACACATTAACAAGTTGTGCACATAAAATAATGTCACAATTGCACTAAACATCAATTTCACGTAAATAAATTTACAACACAAAATATACTTCACATCCGCAATTTAATTAATTGCAAGACATAATTTAAATAAGCAATTAACATTAACACATTCACATTCATCAATATTTATATATATATATATATATTTATTCACATTTCTATTTAATAAATATATACACATCAATTTATATATATATTTTTATATAAATTTAATACACGGCAATAATTATGCACATATATCAAATTTTATGAAAATTAAATGTATAATTAATAGGAGAAGAGAGCAAGTATCAACTTGTCTCGGATTTTTATCCGGAAGCCCGTGAATCCATTGTTGTCTAGAAATCCAAAGCCCTCCTTTCGGCTAGGTCCAATGTCAAGCTAGGCCCACAAAATCAATCCATTACATTTTTAATTGATAATGGGCCTATTTTAGATTTTG
Source organism: Cornus controversa (assembly GCA_026545225.1). Lineage (NCBI taxonomy): Eukaryota > Viridiplantae > Streptophyta > Magnoliopsida > Cornales > Cornaceae > Cornus > Cornus controversa. Next base: position 28,974,911 of record CM048850.1, read on the forward strand.
GCCTAGTTCAATTTACCAAGCCCAACAAACCAGCCTAAATCTTTGGTTCATTTATCTAGTCCACTCTGTAGTGACCCAAATGTCAAAGCCCAATACTACCTATGTTCAGGTTTCAAGCCCAGCTTAATTACGCCCAGTTAGTTTGTGCAAGCCCAAATAATGCAAACAGGCATCCCAAATAAATCAAAAATTAATTTCCTGTCCTAACTCACTTACTGCCTATGACCCACTGCCTAACCCAGCCCACACAATCAACCCAGTTGAACCATCACTAACAACAACTGCTGCAACATCGGTGCCACCACCTTTGGCTGGATCAGAAGCATAACAATTTCAAACAGAACCTTCACAACCTCTGTCAAAAAGTTGACACTGATGGGCTAAACTTGAAACTCCCATCTACCTTGGTCATAAAACCAAAATAGGTTGTAAGCCAACTACCAATCAATAATCAACAGAACACCCACTTCTCACCAAACTATGAACCTTTACGACACTAGACCTTCACCATCTCAGCGACTTGAAGGAGACCCACCAACCATACTCCCATGGCTGCTGAGCTTAGTTACCTACTTCCACGAGCCCATCCGCCATGCCTCAACTGCCATTAGTCGCCTAGCAAGCTGCCATAACCGTGACTGTCAAGTCATCACAAGACCCAACCGAAATGCACCTACGTACCAAGAACCCATAATCGGCCACCTTAAACTCACGGCCTAGCCACACCATCGATACCCACCATCGTGAGTCACGCTGGTGCCACCATCCTTACTGCCACCATGTAGCCGAAACACGTAGCCGAGTCCATCTCTTTCTCTCGACTTCTCTTTCCTTATCTCTTTTTCTCTCTCTCTCCCCTTCTCTTTCTAGAGATCATTCCCTTCAGTTGATGTAGTTCCCCTTCACCAAAACCCTAAACTCGAAGGAGAGGCCACCCTATTCCCTTTCTCTCTATACTATATATATATATATTAGAAGAATAAATACTAAGAGAAAAATAAAAGGAAAAAATAATAATATATATATACCCAGTCCAAACCTAAACAATTATAACACAACCTAATCCAGCACAAACTCAGCCCAAATTCAAATAATCCAACCCAAACTCCCCCCTAGCTCAACCCGAAGAGAATTAAAAAAGTAAAGAACATATGTGTGGTCCAACAAAACAGTAAAACACCTACATATTTTTACTAAAAAAAAATAAAATAAATTTACAACAAAAACTACACACATTATTAAAGGCTATCAACACTTAATACCTCTAAATCAAACATCTATATTAAGCAATAAAGAATAGACATTGGAAATTTTTTAACTAAAGCATTTAAACAAATTTTTTTTTTACTAAAGCATTTAAACACTCACAAAAATAAACAAATTAAATAAATGAAAAACTCAAATTAAATAACTTCAAAATTACGGGGTATTACATTTTTCCCCTTAAAAAGAGGAATTTCGTCTTCGAAATTCACCCCACACCTGAAATGAAAAGCTCTGGATACTTTGCCATTATTTCATCCTCCTTTTCCCAAGTGGATTCTACCTCATCAACCCAGAACATGACCAAACGATACTGACTATTGGTCACCACTATCATATGGGTGATTTCACTATCCACTGTCTATTTCTTATCCATTATTGGACCGACAAATTTCTGTCTCCCATAAATAAATTTTATAAAATTTTCATGGTAAACATTTGTACAATAAAGTAAAAAATTTCTTACTGACATTTTCCCAAGCCCAGTCCGATAGAGAATATTACTCCCCTCAGTAAAGATCACTCCCACTTTCTATACTAGGTGTTACACATGTCACGCCCCGGAACCCGGATCGCCGAGACTCCCTCGGACCGACTCGAATCCCGAGTGTGAACCCGTGAGATCACCCTCACGCTATAACCACCACTTGATCATACAATCTCAATTTCTTATTATTTTCACAAAAATTGGGCATAACCCAATCTAATAAATCGGATCTTGATATGTCATTCCTGCTTTCAATTCAAATGGACACTTATGGGCACGTGTTCCCTCAGCATTTATATCTAACAATCAAAATGGACAGTTCTAGGCACGTGTCCCCCCCAACATTCCTCCAACATGCATTAAACAATTGAAATAATAACTCAGTCCCTGAATGTCTGTCTCATATACATACATCAAATGTACAACTGGGATAAATTACCCAACATAAAATGTCCAGCTACATTTAATCCAAATGTACAACATCTATCTAAAATCCTGGACATAAATTAGATTCTAAGGAGACTAATCACTACCTCTACAACTGGTACTACCAATCCCCCAAATGACTCCAAAATTAGCAACACCTGCAAAACTTGGGAGGGGGTGAGCTCAAAGGCCCAACAAGGTATGTAGAACCATACTATCACTGCTGCAGCAGGTCGATCCTCACATATTCTCAAAAACATACACATTTAAATATGTCACAATATTTAAATCATGCTCCACCTAGCATATACACACCAACAATGCATATGGCCAACCTAGCACATATGAACATATAAACCAACTACGCATGATTTTTGAAATCATTTTCAACATGCTTGAAAGCAGTAAACATCCAACACCAATATGTATATAGAACATATATGTCGAAACATTTACATAAACCAATGTAAATCAATCATCACGTCCCCTACTCGACAAGTAGCAATCTCAAATGTAATGAAGATGCATTTAAACCATAAAACATGCTTAAAAGAAATAGACATCCAACATACATCATGTTCCATCACAAGCAACGTATATATATAAGAATGCGTTAAACACTTAGAATGCTTCACCAATGCACACATTTTTAATATACATATAGCATGCATTTAATTCATATAAACCCACACGTAATCACGTACATGTCAATTGATGCATATAAATCACCTATGCACATACACTAGCATAAATATAGTCATGCTCTCATTCAATGCATACATTCACTACAAGTAGCCAACATCCATTCCAATCACAATATATATACACATATATATATATTTCGTCACTTATATACGTAATAAGAACATATAGAACAATTAGCACATCATAATCATGCTCTTCAAATGCTCGCCAACACTATAATCATATATAGCATGCATTTTCACTACTACCACAAATATATAATCACATATATATTTAACACCATGCATAAAAGCCACATACGCATACGAAACAACGCTTAGCTAAACATATATTATTTAGCATACTTTTCATAGACTTTAATCTATACTATACATGCATATCACAATGCAAAGAAGCATTTAAATTTAATCATGCCTTCACATCCCAAATATATATACGCACATATATATATATTTTCACTCACATCCCATGCATATACAATATCCACCTTTATATATATATATACACACACACATATATATATACAAATGCCACATATGATTAAATTAAGAGCATATGTAAATTAATCAATATAATTAAAGTATAAACGTAGGAGATAGAGGTAAGAATCAATTTGCTTTAGGTCCCACTTTCACTAAGTCCGTGCCTGCAAATCAGTCCATCTCCAAGTCCCGATCCAGTCCTTTGTCGAATCCCACATGAATAATTTAACTAAACCGTTTTCCTTTCTATTTTCCATGTTTGAGCCAACTCAAATTATGAACCCAAACCATAAACCAAATTCAGCCCAATTTCATTTTATTTGAATCTAAACCCGGCCAATTCCTTGGGCCTAACCCAAACCAATCTTTAACCCAATTCAAGTCTTGGGTCCATTTCAATTTAACAGTCATCACCTAGCTACTATCACCATTATCCTTCCCATTGAAATCGGCCAATACCACACTGTTCAACCATCGTTAATTACCATCTTCCTCACCAACCGGGAGCGAATCCATTCCAGACATTGGAGCTGCCGCAAGCCCCACCCGAAACCATCATAAACAACAATAAACAACCAAGGAGATCCATCAAAATAAGCTATTCGAACAGCTGTGAGGAACAACCATCGGGTCACCCAAGACCGCCATTTCCAATCGCGGACCAGCTATGCCAAACACAGCCTTTAACCGCGCTGCACTTCCACCACCAAGGCCGAGCAAACCCCCAACCAATTTCAGCCACCACAGGCTATCCAAAGAAAAACTAAACCCATCTCCATCGGAACCAACCGAAACCAGCCCCTTCGGTACCACCATGGACCCCGAAACCATGAGCAACCCAAGGAGAAAACCCATCATCAGCCGAGCCTCCACCATCCACGGTCCCCTGTCCAAGAAGACCCGTGAGCCTAGCCATAACACCACCCAAACAGGCCACTTCTGGCCACCACAGCACCCAACTGACAGCCACCAAGCTCCCTCAACTGAGCCACCAAGCAGGCCACTCAACCACCGAACCCACCTGCAACCATAGCCGGTCACCCACCATGGAAGACCCATCCGAACTGTTATAGCTGAACCCAACCGAGCTCAACCCAAAATCAAACCAAACACATCCTCACCAACAAAGAGCCCAAATAGTCCACGTGGTCGAACCCAATCGCGAGCATCCGTCGGACCCTCATGATCGGACCACCAACTGACTAGCTCACAGCCCAATCGTGAGCCACCACCGTTGCCCAAGCTCCACCATGAGCATCACCCAATCGCGAACAGCCCAGCCAAACTGAGCCACCATGCGACACCGAACAACACCATCGTGAACAGACGACAACCACAATCGCCGTCGACACCACCACCGAAAATGACCTCCACCGCTTCTGCTAGGGCCGCTGAAATGGATCCCCCTTTTCTCTCCTTCGGTTTCTCTCTCTCCCGATTTCTCTCTTTTTCCCTTTCCATTTTCTTCTTTTCTTTTTCCTTTTCTTTCCCTCTCTTTTCTCTCCTCTCAGCCGGACCACTCATGTGGTCTTCCTTCTCTTTATTTTTGAATCCTTTTTAATACGCACCACATATTTTGTCAACTAACCTTAACCACATAAATATATATGTATATAATATAACATATAATACCATATAGGTGAACACACTCTTCCACTTATATATATATATCCCACACATATATATATACATCCCCAACATATATATAATTGCATATATATATATATACATGTATCTCCACATTTTTCCAAAATTAATTAATTCAAAAAATATTAAATCCGGTCCAAATTCACCCGGAATAGTCAACATTAATCCGGGTCATTACAACCTCCCCACCTTCAAGGAATTTCATCCTCGAAATTAGCATACTCAAGGTTTTTCCAAAACCAATCCATACCGGATGTCATTCTTTCCAATGATCATCACTATCTCTTCCCAAATACCCTAGGCGCTACACTTGCAACACCTAACTCATAACACTCAAGTCTGACACAATCAGTGCATCTCGACTGCTCTAAAGCAGTGTAACCATGGGATGGTCTAGCTAATGTGAGTGGATAACTCTGAGACAATCACAAGTTGCATAGACAATTCCAAATGATCAAACCTAGTGGATAATTAACCACTTCTGTGACATGGTTGGGCAACTCTGAACCCATGTACGGTTCACTTCCACGATTTCCTGAAGTACTTGCTCCCTAGAGTCCACAGTCTCTACCTCAAGACCCATCCAGTCCATCTCTATCTCTAGTCTAAGGCAACACCTCCGACTAATCATACCTATCACTCACAGTGATACGTCCTTATCATCTGGGATTATCAATACTCAAAGTCATTCTTTCATTATCAAACATGACTTTCAATCTCTGGCATACCATTCCCAGGCTTAGTCCAATATCCTGGGCATCATTGCAACACAAATCATATCAATCCAGTGCACATCACAAGCGCACTCACTAGCAAGGCACATGATAGTGTACTCGCCGATAAAAATAACATAAACAGTGTATTTACTGCAGCAAGCCACATAATCCTGCCTGGTCTCATAGACTACAACCCACTAGAATCCAATGCCAAGTCCAGGATCTTACATCCCACTGATTTCACAATCTCATTACTCAAGAGGAGAACCATTTTCCATTTTTATCCTTCACACCAAGGAACCAGTGGATAATAGAGAGAATTCCTTTCATATTAGCACTTCACTTTAGATAACCTTTACCAATGAGAGTTCGAGGTCACCTACAGTAGCCAAACAACAGCCATATAGTGGCTGCAGCCCACTGCATCTACACGTCCACTGCGTCCAACTCTTCCCTCTCACGGCAAGAAACTATCCTCACTTCAGATACCATATGTCAGGATCCTCGTCCACTATTAATGCATCCTTCTCTTAACATCATATCCACACTATGATCCAACTACATCAAACATGTGCATATCACAGCACACCATTGGGCTCAAGGCACATAAGAATTGCACTTATCAAAACAAATCATCTAGTTCTGTCCATCTTTGTGGACTATAATCCATTGGCATTTAGTGCCAATATTAGGGTTTTACATGTCCTGAACTTCACAATCTCATTTCCTAAGGAATGAATCCGACTTACTCGTCCATTAATCCTAACGGACGTTTTCGACTTCTCGAATATCTATCCATTCCTTTCTAGCATCTCACTTGACAACCCAAGATCTTAACTGCTTCGTCTAGGACCCCACAAATCTTTCCATGTATCACTATTGCACTAATCAACATCTAGGCATTATGATGCATCATAATGCATATAATCCAAATGTCTTATACTCTTCAGACATCAAAGTCATCACATGTCTGCTGACTCCAAGAATTAAATCAATTCTGAGTCCTCATCCGACTATCCAAATAACATATCTTAAACATACCCCGTCTAGAATCCCGGTATCACAATACTACTGATAGTCTTAGTCAACTAACTAACATTTAGTCTTTAATAGTCGTGCAATTACTGTAACTCAAATTTGAATCACCAAACTCTCAGTTTGGAAATTCCCAAGGCAAATCAAGCCCTTCTTCATCAACACTAGACTCCTACTCTCAAGGCTTATCATAACATGTCCATTTCAACATCGCCAATCAATTCAACCCTAAACCTCTACCTAGGTTTGCTAATTCTTAAAGTCTAGGATTTTTAAACAATGGCTACATGCCACTACTGACCACGTGACGCATAATGCAACACTAAGATTAATGTATAGTCACATGAGTCAAATCTACCACATAACATATAATAAACAACATGCTAAATTAAATAAACACGTTCCATGCATGATATGACATATGATGCATCAAATCAAATCAAAACCCTAGCTCTCGGGCTAAAATTAGGAAAATACCCCTGACCACACATAATCCTGGTACTTCCTCTGCTTGAGCAAGTGTGAAAACACTGCCTAGTCCCCCTAGTACACACACATACTAGAACATAAAATCTAGAGAGGTTCAAACCAACCAACTCTCATCCTCTGTACTCATTGGTAAACACCTACCAATTGTAATACCCCAAAAAATTTGGACGTCTATTATTTTAAAGAATTTAAATTTCCTTATATTATTATTATTATTATTTTTCAATTCATGTGGAATGCCTTTATATGCATTTTTTCATTTCATGTGAATTGCTCTATTTTTATTTTTATCAATTTATATGAATTGTTTATTGATTGTGTATTATTTGATTTAAATATTTTAAATGCTTTGGATTGGGCTAGGGAGGAATCTGGGCTGGAATGGTTGGGCTAAGGATATGCTTAAGTTGTTGGGCCATGGTTATAGTTATATTATTTTGGTTATTATTATTATTATTTTTTAGTTATTTAGTTTTTAGAAAAATAATAATAATAATAATATAACAAAAATGATTAGGACAAAAGATAATAGAAACTAGGGTTTCTGCCGTTTGCATTACGCACAAAAATCAGGAGAGTAAACGAAAGAGAGAAGGAGTTCGGGTGAACGAGTGTTTGAATCATCAAAGAGGCAAGTTTGATTCTTCTCTTCCCCTTTGAATCCGTATGCATAGTCTAGATTTGAGGATTGTGTTTATTTTGAAAATTTGTATATAATTGTATGTTTTTTTTTTCTCTGTTGATAAATTTTGTGAGAATTAATTATGCTAATTGTATAGACATGTTGCTAGAAATTTGTATACATTTAATTATGAAATTAAATAATTTTGCATGCTAAGATAATTCTGTGAATTAAACATTAGGATTTTGGAGTTTTGGTATTGTTTTAGGGTATTTTTGCATATGTATATATGATTGTATAGGCGGGTGTATATATATACGAACATGAAATTTGGGTCTACTGTGTTTATCATTTTTGAGGGATTTTGTTCCGATTAAAAGGTAGATCTTACTTCCAAGAACAATCCTTGAAAGTTTCGTTATGAACTGTTGGGTAGATTGACGGGAAATTGAGTTTAAAATTTTAGATTTTCGAAACTTGAAATTGGGCGTTTTTGATTTAGTCTGCGAGAGGGGATAATTTTGGTACCAATACGTAGCTTAGATCGATACGAGTTCAATGTTATATTCATATGCGCGATTCGGTGCTCGAAAGTGATCGGGAAGTGATTGGCAAGCTCGGCCTCCATTGTTGGCCGCTAGAGCTTCAGCCGGGGAAGAAGGAAGAAGAAAGAAAAAAAAAAAAAAAGAAAAAGGAAAGGGGCCATGCGTTCGCCGGCACCGGTGGCCGAAAAATTATTCTTGGGGCCCACTCTCGGGGGCCCACCTCTGGGTCCAATATGGGCCCATTCCAAATTGTTTTAATATTTATTTTGTATTTTTGAAATTTTTGGGAAAACTTGAAAATCTGGAAAAATGATTTTTTAAAAATACTTTTATAATTCTAAAAATTCCCAAAATTTTATGTCAACTTCCTGGGAGCTTAAGGCGCTTGGGGTTTAAATTTCATATCAAAATTATTTACCATTGTCCTTAAATTAATTTTTAAAGTGTCTAAAAACTGGATTTTTTCAGCCTCTTTAATTTTAGAAAATAGTTATAAATTTCCAAAAATTCTGAAATTTTTACTATAGCTCTCTGAAGGCTAGATACACTTGAGTTTAAATTGTCAACTGAAAATGATCTTTCCTTGTTGTTCAATTGATTTTTAAAGTGTCCAAAAGTTGGGTTTTTCACATTCTGTAATTTTAGAAAATACTTTTATAATCCCAAAAATTCCCAAATTTTTACTGTAATTATATGGAGGATAAATACACTTGGGTTTAAATTTTCAACTCAAAATAATCTTTCCTTGTTGTTCAATTTATTTTTAAAGTGTCTAAAAGTTGGATTTTCACCTTCTTTTATTTTTAGAAAATATTTTAAAATTCCAAAAAATTCTAGAAACATTTAGGTAACTTTATAGGACTAAAATGCACTTGGGTTTTAAATTTCATGTCAAAATGAGTCTCCATTGTGATTGTGTTGGTTGTGAAAGTATGCCTCGAATTATGTTTATTTTCTTTTTGCTAGAATAATATCTTTTTAAAATTTCCAAAAATTCTAGGAAATTCCAGCATGATTTAATAGGGTTATTAGCAGTAGAATATGCGCAGAAACCTAGATAAAATTTAGGTTTAGACTCCCTCATATATTTGGGTGCATTGAAGGTTGAATTGGGAAATTACTTCTTTAAATGGATGTTTGAGCTATTTGATTTACTTGAATGTAATTTTCTTTAAGGATATAAATGCCCATCAAATACTTGATTATAGTCTACTTGTGAACGATTTATCTTATGATGATAATTTCATGTTGGATGATTTGAAATAACGGTTTGTGCAAATTAAATCATAATGCACCTTGTTATTTTGTATTGCATATTGGAATGTATCTATGCATTTTATTTTGTCATGTAAGGATTGCCCGGCGTGTCAGGATCGCCCATACCTAATAAGGTATCTATGTATTTTATTTGGCATGTAAGGATTGCCCGGCGTGTCAGGATCGCCCATACCTAACAAGGTACCTATACATGTATGCATATGTTTTCTTTATTTTGAACTTAAAGAATGTGTTCATACCTATTAAGGTATCAAAAGATTAAATGATGGCATGTTAGGATTGCTTAAACTTGATATTATTTCATGTTATGTTTATTTCTGCTGAACTTAAGAAATGTGATCACTTTTGCGTAATAAGGATTTGGGTGGAATATTATAATTAATGACTGTTGTTTTGAAAACATGAAACTGGAATAAGAATAGCTTGTATGTTAAATATATTATTTTCTTTTGTGTCCCTTATACTGAGGGTATGTATATTGGTTCTCTGATTGGGATGTAGTAGATAGAACTTGCTCGTGTGTTTAACCCACTTTGTTGATATTTCAGGTTTCAGACAGGTTCCACCGCGAGGATAGAGTTTTAGGGTTTGGTTGTAGCAGACGTCTCATCTCATCAGTTATAGGGTAGGAACTTGTCTTCTTCAAGAGTCATACTATGACCTTTTGAGACTTTGATTGTTGGTATTAATTTTAGAATTAAAAACTTTGGTTCATTTTGGTTAAGGGGTCCTTGGGTTACAGGACTTCCAAATTGTATTACCGGACATATACTTGTTTAGTTAACAGTTATTTTAATTCAGAGGAACTTTCTTTTCTGCAATTAGAAAATTGTTCATTATATCTTTTGTATTCTATGCTTGTTGCTACCAGTTGTATGTATCTTCCAGGTTTTGTGTATGAGACTGGCCACCTCATGCGCGAAATTTTCTGGGGGGTATTTCACCAATCTGTCCACATCCATTGTCTAAGGCAGTATCCTTAACTATCTATACTGATCACTTCCGGTGATATCCCCCTACTATTGGGAATCATTTATCCATCGTCACCTAGACTAAACAACTCAACAACCACAAGGGCCAGTGTATTGTAAGAGGAGCGCTAATCTAAGAAAAATGTCTGGCCAAGCCACTATTCCCAATTAGTCCAACTTTAGCAATATGCCTTCCTTGTATCCTCTTTCAATCTCAATTGCCATCCTCGGCAATACACTTACCAATAACATATCATAAGCCCCTAAGTATCTATAAGGACTTAAACACTCGCAACATTCTTTGCGTTATCTCTTCATTGTTCACTAACAGGACTTAATCATTAAGTCAAAATCTAAACTCAACCAACTCCGGGAGTTATTACCAATCGAAACCAATTTCACACACCAATACTTTGATATTTCATTTGGATTGCTCGAACCGAGCAAATCATTCCACTACCGTCCATAGGTAATCAAACGTATCATCTTGGGAGCTACCAACCGTTGAATATCTCCAAACCAACACGTGATTTGACCATTCGTCCTTAGGTATTCGAACCTATGACTTTGATACCCTAGGTTTTCCAACCTAATGCTTTACTAGCAATTCAGAAATCCTCAAATCCTCAACCTTTACCTGTTGCCCCTAGGTATTCCAACCTAGTGCTCTAATACCATTCTGGTATCAGGTACATAATCCAACCTTCTTAACCATACACACGATATGTCCATTCCCCATCGTCTCTAGGTATTCCAACCTAGAGCTCTGATACCATTCTGTCACGCCCCAGAACCCGGACCGCCTAGACTCCTCCAGACCGACCCGAATCCCGATTGTAAACCCGTGAGATCACCCTCATGCTATAACCACCTCATGATTATACAATTTCAATTTTCTATTACTTTCACAAAAATTGGGCATGACCCATTCTAATAAATCAGATCCTGATATGTCATTCCTGCTTTAAATTCAAATGGACACTTATGGGCACGTGTCCCCAAGCATTTATATCTAATAATCAAAATGGTCACTTCTAGGCACGTGTCCCCCCCAGCATTCCTACAACATGCATTAAACAATTGAAATAATAACTCAGTCCTTGAATGTCCATCTTATATACATATATCAAATGAAATGTACAACTGGGATAAATTACCTAACATACAATGTCCAGCTACATTTAATCCAAATGTACAACATCTATCTAAAATCCTGGACATAAATCATATTCTAAGGAGACTAATCATTACCTCTACAACTGGTACTACCAATCCCCCAAATGACTCCAAAATTAGCAACACCTGCAAAACCTGGGAGGGGGTGAGCTCAAAGGCCCAACAAGGTATGTAGAACCATACTATCACTGCTGCAGCAGGTCGATCCTCACATATTCTAAAAAACATACACATTTAAATATGTCACAATATTTAAATCATGCTCCACCTAGCATATACACACCAACAACGCATATGGCAAATCTAGCACATATGAACATATAAACCAACTACGCATGATTTTTGAAATCATTTTCAACATGCTTGAAAGCAGTAAACATCCAACACCAATATGTATATAGAACATATATGTCGAAACATTTACATAAACCAATGTAAATCAATCATCACGTCCCCTACTCGACAAGTAGCAATCTCAAATGTAATGAAGATGCATTTAAACCATATAACATGCTTAAAAGAAATAGACATCCAACATATATCATGTTCCGTCACAAGCAACGCATATATATAAGAATGCGTTAAACACTGAGAATGCTTCAGAATAGATAATGCAAGCAATCTCATAATTTTGTCTCTTTCTCTCGGGTCCCACCCGACAGCTTAACATGATTCTTGACCAACCATGTAACCTGGGACACTCCCCACACCAGTCGAAATCAATGATCAAGAACATCGGTCCTACCAGGTGATGAGATAATTTCAAAATGCACCACCAAAAACATCGGTCCTACCAGGTGATGAGATCGTTTCTGAATGCACCACCGAGAACATCGGTCCTACCAGGTGATGAGACATTTTCAAAATACACCATCGAGAACATCGGTCCTACCAGGTGATGAGACCTTTTCAAAATACACCACCGAGAACATCGGTCCTACCAGGTGATGAGACCACTTAAACACCGTGACCGAGTATTGACCTAATCTGGGTGATTCAACCACACTTCCCTGTTTCCTCACAACGACCCCATATATGTATTTCGAACATATAACAATCAAGCATTCAATGTTCATGCCTCACAGTGCATAAGCTAGTTAAAAGTACATAGCATGCATTTCAACTCTACAAAGCCACACGCATATTTACCTATACATGTAAAACCCAGCATATAGTTCGTATATGCTCACAAACCTCATTTAAGCACATTTTAGTCATGCTTTACCAATGCACACATTTTCAATATACAGATAGCATGCATTTAATTCACATAAACCCACACATAATCACGTACATGTCAATTGATGCATATAAATCACCTATGCACATACACTAGCATAAATATAGTCATGCTCTCATTCAATGCATACATTCACTACAAGTAGCCAACATACATTCCAATCACAATATATAAACACATATATATATATATATATATATTTCGTCACTCATATATGTAATAAGAACATATAGAACAATTAGCACAACATAATCATGCTCTTCAAATGCTCGCCAACACTATAATCATATTTAGCATGCATTTCCACTACTACCACAAATATATAATCATATATATATTTAACACCATGCATAAAAGCCACATATGCATACGAAACAACGCTTAGCTAAACATATATTATTTAGCATACTTTTCATAGACTTTAATCTATACCATACATGCATATCACAATGCAAAGAAGCATTTAAATTTAATCATGCCTTCACATCCCAAATATATATATGCACCTATATATATATTTTCACTCACATCCCATGCACATACAATATCCACTTTTATATATATATATATATATATACACACACACACACATATGTATACAAACGTCACATATGATTAAATTAAGAGCATATGCAAATTAATCAAAATAATTAAAGTATATACGTAGGAGAAAGAGGCAAGAAACAACTTGCCTTAGGTCCCGCTTTCACTAAGCCCGCGCCTACAAAGCGGTCCATCTCCAAGTCCCGGTCTAGTCCCTTGTCGAAGCCCACAAGAATAACTTAACCAAACCGTTTCCCTTTCTATTTTCCATGTTTGAGCTAACTCAAATTGTGAACCCAAACCATAAACCAAATTTAGCCCAATTTCATTTGATTTGAATCTAAACCCAATTCCTTGGGCCCAACCCAAACTAATCTTTAACCCAATTCAAGTCTTGGGTCCATTTCAATTCAACAGCCATCACCTAGCTACTGTCACCATTATCCTTCCTATTGAAACCGGCCAATACCACATTGTTCAACCACCGTGAATTACCATCTTCCTCACACCAACCGTGAGCGAATCCATTCTCGACATTGGAGCTGCCACAAGCCCCACCCAAAACGATCATGAACAACAATAAACAACCAAGGAGATCCATAAAAATAAGTTATCCGAACATCCGTGAGGAACAACCATCAGATCACCCAAGACCGCCATTTCCAATTACGGACCAGCCGTGCCAAACACGGCCTTTAATCGTGCTGCACTTCCACCACCAAGGCCGAGCAAACCCCCAACCAATTTCAGCCACCACAGGCTGTCCAAAGAAAAACTGAACCCATCTCCATCGGAACCAACCGAAACCAGCCCCTTCGGTACCACCATGGACCCCGAAACCATGAGCAACCCGAGGAGAAAACCCACCATCAGCCGAGCCTCCACTGTCCACGGTCCCCTATCCAAGAAGACCCGTGAGCCCAGCCATAACACCACCCAAATAGGTCATTTCTGGCCACCACAGCACCCAACCAACAGCCACCAAGCTCCCTCAATCGAGCCACCAAATAGGCTACCTAACCACCGAACCCACTTGCAACCTTAGCCGATCACCCACCACGGAAGACCCATCTAAACCGTCATAGCCAAACCCAGCCAAGCTTAACCCAAAATCAGACCAAACACAACCTCACCAGCAAAGAACCCAAATAGTCCACGTGGTCGAACCCAATCGCGACCATCCGTCGGACCCTCATGACCGGACCACCAATTGACTAGCTTACAGCCTAGTCGTGAGCCACCACCATTGCCCAAGCTCCACCGTGAGCATCACCCAGTCGCGAACAGCCCAGCCGAACTGAGCCGCCATGTGACATCAAACAACACAACGGTGAACAGCCGGCAACCACAGTCGCCGTCGACACCACCACCGAAAACGACCTCCACCGCAGCTGCTAGGGCCACCGGAATGGATCCCCCCTTTCTCTCCTTTGGTTTCTCTCTCTCCCGATTTCTCTCTTTTCCCCTTTCCTTTTTCTTTTTTTCTTTTTCCTTCTCTTTCCCTTTCTTTTCTTTCCTCTTAGTCGAACCACTCATGTGGTCTTCCTTCTCTTTATTTTTGAATCATTTTTAATATGCACTACATATTGTGTCAACCAACCTTAACCACATAAATATATATGTATATAATATAACATATAATACCATATAGGTGAACGCACTCTTCCACTTATATATTTATATCCCACACATATATATATATACATCCCCAACATATATATAATTTCATATATATATATATGCATGTATCTCCACATTTTTTTGAAATTAATTAATTCAAAAAAAATTAAATCCAGTCCAAATTCACCCGGAACCGGTCAACATTAATCCGGGTTCTTACAACACACCTAACTTAACATATATATATTTTAATTAAAATTAACATGTAATCACATAATCATGTCACCACGAAACATATTACACTTAACAAAATATCTACAGATAAATGAGCAACTCATAATCATTTAACAGCAATCTATAAATATAAAATCCAGTAGGTATTTCAACCATGATAGAAAGTAATTAATTGTATAATCAGGCAATTCATAAACTTTAACTGCATTTATGAAGATAAAATTTAGCAGTAAATGCAATTATTACTGTTAAATTATTAAAATTGACAATCCCAACATTCCCGTAAATAAATATTTGTAAAATTGGCAATCCCACATCCCGAAAATAAATATTTGTAAAATTGGTAATTCGAACATGCCCGAAAATAAGTATTTATAAAATTGATAATCCCAACATGCCCGAAAATAAATGTTTGTAAAATTGGCAATCCCAACATGCCCGAAAATAAATAGTTGTAAAAATTGGCAATCCCAACATGCCCAAAAATAAATATTAGTAAAATTGGCAATCCCAAGATGCTCAAAAATAAATATTTGTAAAATTGGTAATCCTAACAAGCCTGAAAATAATTATTTGTAAAATTGCAATCCCAACATGCCCGAAAATAAATATTTATAAAATTGGCAATCCCAACATGCCCGAAAAAAAGTATTTATAAAATTGGTAATCCCAACATTCTCGAAAATATATATTTAAAAAATTGGAACCCCAACATGCCGAAAATAAATATTTGTAAAATTGGTAATCCCAACATGCCCAAAAATAAGTATTTATAAAATTGACAATCACAACATGCCCGAAAATAAATGTCTGTAAAATTAGCAATCCCAACATGCCCGAAAATAAATAGTTGTAAAAATTGGCAATCACAACATGCCCAAAAATAAATATTAGTAAAATTGGCAATCCCAAGATGCTCAAAAATAAATATTTATTGAAATCCCAACATGCCCGAAAATAAATATTTATAAAATTGGTAATCCCAACATGTTCGAAAATAAGTGTTTATAAAATTGGCAATCCCAACATTCTCGAAAATAAATATTTAAAAAATTGGCACCCGAAAATGCCTGAAAATAAATGTTTGTAAAATTGGCAATCCCATCATACCTGAAAATAAATAATTGTAAAAATTGGCAATCCCAACATGCCCAAAAATAAATATTTGTAAAATTGGCAATTGTAGTAACCCTTGTGGACGGATGTGAGTGGGTGGGTGCGAAGACAGACACTGGACTGAGCTACCACACTAACAGGGTACAGGGTGCTCAATCCCACATCGCCTGGGTGTTAAAAGGGGATGTGCTTATATGTGGTATGTTCTCTTCAAATGGTATGAGGGCCTTTTGGGGTAAAATCCAAGAGCAAAACCGTGCGGGCTCAGGCCCAAAGTGGACAATATCATACCATGTGTTGGAGCGGGGTGTTACAGCAATACCAAGATGCCTGAAAATAAATATTTATAAAATTGCAATCCTAACATGACCGAAAATAAATATTTATAAAATTGGCAGTTCCAACATGCCCAAAAATAAATGTTTGTAAAATTGGCAATCATAACATGCCCGCAATTAATTGTGTACCCTATTTATATAAGGTAATCCTAACATGCTTATTCTTGTACTTTACTGATACCATATTAAGTATTTGACAATCCTGATATGCCTCCGGGCAATCTTTACTTGCCTCCCTTATTAACACATTAAATACCCTCCTATATAATTAGCAATCCTCACATGCCTCCCTTATTAACCTTGAATACTTTATTAGGTATTGGCAATCCTGACATGCCTCCTACAATCCTGACATGCCTCCCTTATTAACCTTGAATACCTTATTAGGTGTTGGCAATCCTGTCATGCCTCCATATTACTTTTAAATAGAATATATATATATATATGTATATATATATGACTCTATATCAAAAACAACATTAAATCATAATTATGAAAATCACGACATACAACACAGCAGACAACTTATTTATGTCTACAAAAGAAAATCTAATCCCCGAGAGGGTCTTATACTTAAACCCACAATTCCAAACTTACGTATGTTTGGATTCTAACTCGTCGTCCGAAGGTTTTCAAATCTAAGTTCCAACCTAACGTGTCATTGGGACCTAACCCGTAGTCCTAAGGTGTTCAAACCCAAAGCTCTAATACCATCTGTCACACCTTGGTTTTTTGAAGAAACTTGGAAAGTGAAAAATAAATAAAATTAAAATTAAAACAACAATTAAAGAACAAATACACATTGATCCAATATCTATCCAATAAATCTCGTATAAATGTTAATACATTGGAAGGAAATATTAAATATATTTCTTCCTTACAAATCCTCAAAATAATACAATCTCTCCAAAATCTTGGAAAATATATAATACTAATGATCCCACATAGCTACCTTTCAATTGGTACTACCAAGTGCTGTAACTGTCCCCGTGTTAGCATCCTAAGCTACAAAGTCTGCGAGGGTGTGAGCTTAAAGCTCAACAAGGATATGCTGAACAATCTTTCATTGCTTCAATAAGTTGACATTTGCTTTATAATCTCAAAATATAAAAATAATTGATTTTTTTATTTATAAATAACACATTCACAAATATTCAATTTATCATTTCATAACAATTAAGCATTGACAATTTATAATGCACAAAACCACCATCAATATACAATTAAATGTACAACACGTTCACAAGTAAACACGTACACATTAACAAACTGTGCCCATAAAATAACACAATTGAAATGCACCAATTTATCAAACAAGTACACAATTAAATACACATTTATTCACATTTGAATTTAATAACTACATACACATCAATTTATATATATATTTTTATATAAATTTAATACATGGTGACAATTATGCACATATACCAAATTATATGAAAATTAAATGTATAATTAATAGGAGAAGAGAGCAAATATCAACTTGCCTAGGATTTTTATCCGGAAGCCCGCGAATCAATTGTTGTCCAGAAATCCAAAGCCCTACTTTCGACTCGGTCCAATGTCAAGCCAAGCCCACAAAATGAATCCATTTCCTTTTAAATTGATACTGGGCCTTTTTTAAATTTTGGCCCAGTTCAATTTACCAAGCCCAATAAACCAGCCTAAATCTTTGGTTCATTTATCTAGTCCACTATGTAGTGACCCAAATGTCAAAGCCTAATACTGCCTATGTTCAGATTTCAAGTCCATTTTAATTAGGCCTAGTTAGATTGTGCAAGCCTAGATAATGCAAACAGACACCCCAAATAAATCAAAAATTAATTTCTAGTCCTAACTCACTTACTGGCCAAGACCCGCAGCCTAACTCAGCCCACACAATCAACCCAACTGAACCATCACCAGCAGCAACTACTACAACACCGGCGCCACCACCTTTGGTTGGATTAGAAGTATAATAATTTCAAAGATAGCTAAGAAACCTTTGTCAAAAGGTTGACACTGATGGGCTAAACTTGAAACTCCCATCTACCTTGGTCATAAAACCAAAATAGGCTGTAAGCCAACTACCAATCAATAATCAACAAAAGACCCACTTCTCACCAAACTATGAACCTTCACAGCACCAAACTTTCACCACCTCAGCCGCTTGAAGGAGACCCACCAACCATACTCCTATGGCTGCCGAGCCTAGTTACCCATTTTTGCGAGTCCATCTGCTATGCCTCAACTACCATTAGTCTCCTAGTAAGCTGCCATAACCATGAATGTCAAATCATCACAAGACCCAACCGAAATGTACCCACCAAGAACCCATAATCGGCAACCTTAAACTCACAGCCCAACCACACCATTGATACCCACCATCGTGAGTCATGCTGGTGCCACCATCCTTGCAGCCACCATACTGCCGAAACACCCATTTATGTCCCTCTTCTCTCTCTCTCGCGGCTTCTCTTTCCTTTTCTCATTTTCTCTCCCTTTCCTCTTTTCTCTTTAGAGATCCTTCCCTTCAGTTAATGGAGCCCCCCTTCACCAAAACCCTAAAATTGAAGTGAGAGCCCATCATTTACCATTTCTCTCTGTCTCTCTCTCTCTCTCTCTATATATATATATTGGAAAAAATAAATACTAAGAGAAAAATAAAAGGGAAAAATAATAAAAGATATATACCTAATCCAAACCTAAACAATTATAATCCAACCCAAACTCCCCCTTAACTCAACCTGAAGAGATTAAAAAAAATAAAGAACATAAGTATGGTCCAACAAAATAATAAAACACCAACATATTTTTACTAAAAAAATATAAAATACATTTACAACAAAAACTGGACACATTATTAAAGGCTATCAACACTTAATACCTCTAAATCAAACATCTATATTAAGAAATAAAGAACAGATATTGGAAAATTTTTAACTAAAGCATTTAAACATAATTTTTTTAACTAAAGCATTTAAACACTCACAAAAATAAACAATTTAAATAAATAAAAAAATAAATTAAATAAGCTCAAAATTACGTGGTATTACACTTATTGACTGAGAACTTGTTTTTAGACCATAAAATGATTTTACTCATTTACACATTTTATGCTAATGACCAGAAGCTACATAATCTTTACATTGATCTATATAAATTTCTTCTTCTAATTCTCCATTAAAAAATGCAGTTTTAACATCCATTTGGTAAATAACAAGATTGTTTATAGAAACTAAAGCAATCAAGACTCTAATAGAAGAACCTTAGTTAGGCACCCCCACATTTTCATATATGACAAATTAGGTGCATAATCTTTTCCACAACTCATATGATGTTTTACCATTTTTCTTATATGAGATTCTATTTTGTATATGACAAGTTGACATAATGGCCTCCTCCACAAGTTAATAATTATCCCAAAAATTACAATGTTTACTCCATTCACGTACAGTGAATACATTCTCTCAAACAATTGTTAAGGAAGTTATTAAAAAATTATATTGTAATTGATATACAATATTTCTCTATTCTTACCTTCGAAGTTTCAAGGCATATCTCCTAGAGAACTTCACTAATTTTGAAACTCCTTATCTTACTCGACAATGGATCACAACTAAGTGGATCTCGTGGCCTTGAGTTTAAAATATGTCCAATGTTACATATCTATATATGTATACTAAACACCCATCTAAAACTCCCTTCAATCACATATATACAGTTAGCATCCAAAGAAAATAAAGGACACTAATAACATCATTTGGTCTTGTGAGCAACGAATTAGAAGAGAAAAAAGTTTTTATCTATATTTATATATGAAAAATATAGACACAAGTGCATCAATCACAAATACCCATACCCACTTTTTCTTTCTCTATCCATGCGTCAGACCAAGACTCCGCTTTCTATTCTCTTTAAATTTCTTTTCAAAGTTATATTATAAGAATAGTGGAAATATTTTCATCCTTTTTAGTTTAGTGTAACCAAGGAAAAGCTGAAGCTTGTACCACCTACAAACCCTTTTAGTTAGCAACTTTGTCTATTTTTTTTTCTTTTGGATATCTTATACACTTTTCAGTATCTCTATCCATATATATATATATACATGGAAAGTTCCACTAACTATAATGACATATCATAAATACAATACATCATGCACATCATTAGTTCTCAATCAACAGAAAACAAAGATTAAAAATTATCTTTCTTTTCTCTCACTATGCTGACACCACTTCTTATCTCTTTGAGATATTTATTTCACAACACACACACACACACACACACACAAATATATAGATACACACCATCGACACTCTAGCAATTAATTAATGCAAGTGGGATTTGCTTTTATGCATAAGTCTACACAATGAAACTCCTCTCTTAATTTTAATACCTACAAGATTGTAAAGCTATGTTGAGAATATATATATATATATAAAATCTCCTGATCCCTCTTTCACTTTTGTCACGTACCACATAGTATACTATTAACATTTCAAAATACTTTCTCCACTGAATACACATGATTGTTTATAAAATCACATATTCCAATATGTCCAAACAAAGACCCATAGACAAATAAATCACATCATTTAATTCTCTTCAATCATTTTTATATGTCCAAATGAAATAAGTTTATTTGAGAATAACACGTACAATACTAATCTTGATATCTACTATCACACCCCGATTTCTGACTCTCAGAAATCGAGGGTGATCAAGTCACAAACCCATCTCAAAATCGGAGAAAGTTATCATAATCACATTATTACGTATGCACAGTCCTGCAACGCTCATCTCAATGGGTCCACACATGGCCACACACACACCTAACTTCACTCATTCTATTTATCAAGTTAGCGAAGGCTATAATCAGCACCAGCTTTTTTCAGTCAGCTGAAGAAGTGCTCTAGAAATGCTTGTTTCATTCTGTATCTTTCAGTCGCCTGAAAGTGGACTTTCAGCAAGCTCAAAGTGAACTTTCAACAAGCTCAAAGTCGACTTTCAGCAAGCTGAAACTACCTGGGCCTGAATTTTTTGCTGTATTTACTCAACCTGATACATTGGTCATTTTTGTGTCTAAATCTCATCTTAACACCCCGGATCATTCATACAACACCTATAGAATTTATAAATACTGAATCATCATGCACATATTCTAAAATCATGCATTTAAAATAATAATAAGCCCACAATCCTTATACATCTTCTATACAATTTCACAATAAACATAAATGAATCTATTGTCTTTACTTACGAACTTCGAATGATAAATATGAGTTACATATATAAGAATGTAACTACTAAGTCTACATGATTCACATGCCACATGCCGGCATGGATGGCCAAGTATACAATCTATATATAAAGATCTCAAAATCTATCCGAATGTTCAAAGTGACCGGTTATGTCCTTCCCATCTGTCCTTAGGCATTATCTGAAAAATGTTAGGGGAGAAAGGGGTGAGCACCATGGCAGCTCAGTAGAGATACCCAAACCAACCTATGCATCGACTCGATGGAACCTACATGAATGCAAGCATGGCATCCCTGTACTATATGGTATACTTCCAATGCATGTAAAATGTTTTCATGACATTCCTACACGTTACATGGCATACAATAGTGCGCATGCTCAATGAGGTTTCAATTTAAAGCTTAAATGGGAAAGCATGTTCAACATTACTCACTTTCAAGTAAAATGCCACACAATATCAACACAATTATCACAATTCAATAATAACACTTAAACACCAAACCACGTAAGTTTTGAAATCACATGAGAGTGGGAGTAGTCGTAGGTCATGGGTCAAAAGCCTTCGAACACTTTTCCCAATATTTTATTTCACAGGCTAAAATCCGAGGGTCTAGACAAAACTCGATATTCTACTTTATGGGTGATCAATCCGAGCGTTTAGACAAAACCAATATTCTATTTTATGGGTTACTAACCCAAAGGTCTAGCTAAAACCCCCTTGGCCAAATTCCGAGCTCGATGCCCTTTTTCATTTCTGACCTACTCCCAAAATCAACAACCAATCACATCGGTTTGAAGTATGGCAACACATGCAATTTCAAATGTATCATAAGTCACTTAACCCATATGCTAAAACATGTAATTTCATTCATTTTATAATGCAACCATGCCATAGTTCAAGTGCATTATAAGCCATTTAATTCACATTCTAAACTATGTAATTCCATGCATATCACAATGCAACATTTGAAGGAAATGATCATTCTCATACATATTATCAAACATATAACATGTATTATATACACAACATGGTCTCTACACTACAATTCATGTTATGAAGAAACAATACTCCACAATTAGTAACACTTAAGCATATAAACATAATTCAATACACATGAATTCAACAACACCATCAATTATCATGAAATGACCCAATTAAAAGTGCAAGACTCACATTCTCATAATTTTAGACATGCTAAACAATACAACTCCCATCAATTATTAAGGAATCGATGATAAGATGGAGAGAATACCCCTACCTCAAGTTTGGAAGCCTTCCAAGCAATCTCCAAAAATCACCAAACTTTAAGTTTGTCCAAATTACGATTTCTTTCTGTAGAACCGTAGATCGGGTTGAGGAGAACACACTTTCCTTCTTGGACGAAGCCCGAATCCAAACTTTAGTAACTCTCAATTTTCAGAACTCTCATTTGGGGGATTTTGAGCCCACCAATGTGTAGAGGAAGGAGAGAGAAGAAGCTTTCTCTCTTAAGACAAGGCCCAAACACACTTTAAAGTGATGAAAACCAAGAAGGAAGCTTCGGGAAGAAGGAGAGATTTTAATGACTGGAATCTGTTTGTATCACCTCTGCCCCAACAATATATATATGTATATATGACACCTCACTAAGGGTAAATGACCCTTTTGCCCTTAAGTCTCTTAACGTACCTTCCCGGACTCTGTTTTTGATTTCAAAAACTCCTATGGTCTCGAAATTACTTCCTTAATTCATTAAAAATTTTGTTATATCAAATTTTAAAAATAAATATTTCTCAAAATTTTTTAAATTTTCGGGCCCACCCGGACTGTATCTTGGGCCCCGGTTTGACCAAAAAGTCAAACTTCTCCAAATCTTTTGAAAACTTCCAAAAACCTTATAACATATTTAAAAACATGTTTTCCACTCTCGAAACATCCATATGATCATTTAAAATGTATTTATAGTGAAAAATGATAAAAAAAGAAAATCGGCCAAAATTGGTCACAGTCATTACAACCTCTCCTCCTTCAAGAAATTTCATCCTCGATATTAGGAACATACTATAAGTTTTCAAATTTTATCACAAAACCTTTGGTGACCTCTCTTAACTCCCTGCCGGTCTCCAAGACTCGGCTTTCACTCCTTACCCAATGAGGCTTTTAGTTTCCCTCATGTACAACTTCATTCCAAGTCCATGAAACATTTTAGGTATTAGTAAACCTTAACTACGTCCAGATATCACCAAAGTTATAGTGAAGTCTCCATACCATGAACCCACATGTCACTATCACTTCCTAACCTAAGTTCAGGAAGGATCAACACTATAATCAACCAACTTTTGAAACAATGAAAGTATGGGCACATACCTCTGTCCACTAACTCATTTACATTGAGTTACAATTTTCAAAATCCTTTCTTTAGACCACATCATGTGTACAAGTCTAAACTCTCATTCCTCATTCCTCATATCTGGCCTATAGCCAACACTTCCTAAAGAGCTATAACACAATCCTCAACGAATTTGATCACGTTCCTCTTCCCAATGAAAAGTAAGGATAATTTTTTCTAAGGTGGTGCTTCAAAACACATGAAACTCTCATTTTCCTATATCTTGTAATTGATCCTTGGATCTCTCCAACCCTGTTAGTACCACAAGGTACGGCATAGTAGAATCTCACTATTTATTTGTCACCTATTGCTTGGTCAATGATTAAACAAAAACAAAACTAACGGTATCCCCACTATTATCCTCTCATGACGTCGAAACAAATCATGCTCTAAAAATTGAGTCAACTTCTTTACAATAATCATAACTTGATCTCTTAGGGTTATATTACCCATAATGATACCTCAATAGACAAAACTGTGTCCAGAGATAAAATCCCATCTCAACGAATGCGTCAATAGACAAAATTGTGTCTACTTGATGACAAGTACTTTCTTAGATATGTTAATGGAGAAAACTGTCCCCAAATAACAACCTACCAAACTAAGGGTAGAGTCACAGACAAAACTGTGTTTTCAGTGACGACAATAAAAAACAACGAATGGGTCAGTGGACAAAACTGTGTCCAAAAATGATACCAATCCCTCATCTAACGTGTCAATAGACAAAACTGTCTCTTAATGACAACATCGTCCTCATCGGCATGTCAATAGACAAAATTGTGCCTATATTAACAGTAACAAACGCAATAGATATGTCAATAGGAAAAATTATGCCTTAAGGACATTCTCCTTTGATAACCATTCTGAAATCTATTACTTTCTAAGAACTCTAGCCTGTCTCCTCAAGTACTCTATCAAGCACTGCAATACAACCTTAAGAGTGGTTTAAATTCAACCTACTATTGTTATCATGAACACTTTGACAAGAATTTTCTTGCTCATCTCAGTTATAATTTCATCTATGAGTAAAATTTCTTTCATACTCAAAACCATCCAAATCTCATTTTCTTACTCATCAATACCTAACGAGTCAATTCCATAACTATCTGTATCTAGCACATTGTAAGAGAAGCACTAATCAAAGAAAAATGTCTGGCCAGACCATTTTCCCTTGTTAGTCTAACTCTGGCAATATGCCATACTTGTCCTCTCAACCTCTGTTCCATCCAACCTGGAACTATAATCAATTCTCAGATTTCCCACCTGAGAAACACTATATTCTACCCTTCTCAAAGTTCTATGCTCACTCCTGGAATCTATTACGACCCATCCACCTCAAGTATCACAACTTACCCAAGCCAAAACTTTTGGCCCGTCTCGTTAAGCCTCAGAACTAAAATCCCTATGCGGTAATGATACGCCTAATAATACCATGTGACTTCTAATGTAACCGCCTATACCCTCTGCACAATCATATAAACCACACCAATAATATAGCATATCTCACATTACATCAAGAATACTCTAGGTTTTCCTAAAACCAATCCCAACAAGGCATTTTTATCTCCAATAGTCATCACTTTTCTCATTCCATACATCCTAGGCATTACACTTGCAACACCTAACTTATAACACTTGAGTCTAGTACAATCAGTGCACCTCAACTGCTCTAAAACAGTATAACCACGGAATGATCTAGCTAATGTGAGTGGACAACTCTGAGTCCTAGGCCTCAGCCTCAGTATGATGAGATAATTTTGATAGTCATACCCTAATGGATAATTACACAACTTTTGTGACATGATTAGGTAATCCCAAATCCCATGTACAGTTCACTTTCATAATACCATGAAGCACTTACTTCCTAGAGTTCACACTCTCTACCTCAAGACCTATCCAGTCTATCTTTATCTTTAGTCTAAGGTAATATCCTTGACTAATCATACCAATCACTCACAGTGATGCGTCCTTGTCATTGGGATCATCAATACCCAAAACTTTCCACCATTATCTAGTATGACTTTAACTATTACACTATTTCAGGTATCGTCCAAAATCTCTTACCTCACTGTGACACAACTATACCAAACCAGTGCACTACCTAGAACAAGGTATATAAAGGGTGCATTTGTAAACACAATTCATAGGGTTCTGTTCGCCTTTATAGATTATAATCCAATGGGCATTTAATGCCATATCTAGGGTTTTACATCCCCTTCACTTCACCGTTTCATTTCATCACTATCAATCATGATTGTCCGATGCATCATCACTACAAACCGCATCATATCCAGTGCACTTAGCATAATAAGCGCACTAACCAAACAAGTCACGTGATAATGTATTTGCTAGGATGAACCACATATATAGTGTACTTGCTGCAACAAGTCACATAACTCTGCCCAATTTCATAGATTACAACCCAATATAATACAACATCAAATCTAGGATCTTACGTCCTACGAACTTCACAATCTCATTATCCAAGAGGGGAATCATTCCTCTTTTCATCCTTTCACTCCAAGGAACTAATTCACAGTTACAAAGAAGTCCTTCCTATAACACTTCACTTTAGGCAACCTTTACTACTGAGATTTGAGGTCGCCTACTGTAACCTACAATCACACACAACCAACCTGGTGTATAATTCTGGACTGCGTTCATTGTACCCATTTCTTTCTCCTTATGAAAGGTATTTTTTTTCTCACCTTAGACACTACATATCAAGGTTTTCACACACCTTAAGCATCATACTCACACTCATGATACCACTGGTCAACTTATTCTTTACTTAATCATCATATCCACACAAATGACATAACTTTAAACTCATCTCACATAGTTCAACTTCTCATTTTTAGACGTGCAATGTCATCACATGTCCATTGACTCAAAGGAATTCGATAAATCCTGAGTCCTCATCCGACTATTTTAATAGTACCTCTTAGACACACCTTGTCTAGAATCCCGATATCATAATACCACCCACACCTCAGTTGATTAACTAACCTCTAGTCCTTTACTAGTCGTGCAAATTACAACGTCACTTTAAACCACTACCAAACTCTTGGTTTGGAAATCTTCAAGGTAAATCATACCCTTTCCAACAACCTTAGGCTCACGCTATCGAAGTCTATCACACATGTTCATCTCAACATCACAATCAACTCAGTTCCAATCCTCTTCCTAGGTTTACCAATCCTTAAAATCTAAGATTTATAAGCGGTGACTTCATGCCACTACTAAACATGTGACGCATAATGCAACGCTCATATGTAATGTTCAGTTACATAAATCACATAATTCATAAAGCACATAACATACAACATGATAAATCAAATAAACACATACGATGCATGACATGATATATGATGTATCTAAACAACCTAATTCCTTAGCCCTTGAGATACAACTAGGAAAATACCCCAAACCTCGCATGGTCCTGGTACATCTTTTGCCCGAGCAAGCGTGAAAACACGAGCCAGTTTCTCCTAGTACACTAACACATACTAGAATTCACCACACCAAGAGTGGTTGTCTTCAACCTCAACCTCAAATGAACACATGTTCAATTTCTCATTCTTCGTCCAAGGTAATCATACCTATCACTTTGATATACTTTTGCGATCACATAGTTCCAATCTAATACATGATTGGACTTCATCTTACATCTTTAAGTTTTCAACCTATAGCTTTAATGAAATTCTAGTACTCACCGTACATCCTCAATTTCATACGTAATCCAACCATTATTCTCTTCTCTAGGTATCCCCATTTAGAGCTTTTCCAATCAACTAATACCTGTTGTCCCCAAGTATTCAAACCTAATGCTTTAATAGTAATTGGGAAATCATTAATTCCTCTCAATTCAAATTAGGATTCAACTTTGACCCATCACCTCTAGGTACCCCAACCTAGTGTCCAGACAAACTACAAGTCAATACTTTCTTCCAATCTAACACGTGACCAAGTACTTAGGTTTTTGGACCAAGTACTTTGACACCATTCTGTTACTTAATACATCATCACAAATCCCTACATGGTTTGACCTCCCTTCGTCCCTAGGTGTTCAAACCTAGTGTTCTGATACCAAGTTGTCACACCCCGATTTCGAACTCCCAGAAACCAAGGGTGATTAAGTCACAAACCCATCTCAAAATTGTAAAAAGTTATCATAATCACATTATTACGTATGAACAGTCCTGCAACGCTCATCTCAATGGGCCCACATATGGCCATTCACACACCTAACCTCACTCATTTTATTTATCAAGTTAGCTAAGGCTATAATCAGCACCAGCTTCTTTCAGTTGGCTGAAAAGAAAGTTTCAATCGGTTGAAGAAGTGCTCTAGAAGTGCTTATTTCATTCTGTATCTTTCCATCGCCTGAAAGTGGACTTTCAGCCGCCTAAAAGTGGACTTTCAGCAAGCTCAACATGCAAATATCACGTCTATACATGCATGATATATGCACTCAACCCACATGCCTAATAATTTGGGATATGGGCAATTAACTTAGTATTTGTGAGAAAATAAAAGATTCCTAATATATATTGTTATTTATATTTTGAAATATCTCAAATATACAACAGTTAGGACTTGGCTCATTTACTAAATGAGCTTGAGGCAAGATTCATGAACTACTCAGTTCATGTGCAGCACTATGTATTGATAGCTAGAAGGTATGAACACTTCATCTAGGGGTGTCGTGGTGGTGTCGGACACGTGTCGGACACTCCTTAGAAGTGTCCTGTAATTTTTTTTTGGACACATGGGGGACACAGATTGGACTTGGTGGGGTATATTTTGTAATTTTTAAAAGTTCATAAAAACCAATGAACTTTTCCAAAGTAGCAAAAAGACTTCCTGAACTATTTTTTGGAGCATTTCTGCCTCATATCTTCTAAAAGTTGACAACTTGACCTCTTGGAAGAACTATATTGACATATATACCCTTTAATATCATCATTATGCCAATTTCTCTATAAATGTAGTGTTTTCTAAATAAAAATTCGGAAACATAAAAAATAGTTAGATAAAATTCCTAAATTATAAGTTTAGAAACAAAAAAAAAAGAAGCCCAATTGAACTTTATTTAACATAAAACTATGTTGTTTTGTTTGGTATTTTGTATTTAAAATTATTTGTTGTGTTGGAGACCATATTTTACCCAATATAGAAGATTGTTGGAGATCATATTTTACCCAATATATAATTTTAGGATCGCATTAATTACGATCCTATAATTAAGGTATTGGTTTGACTTCCAGTTTTTCATTTATTTAATTTTATTTCTTTCCTTATATATAATTTTCTCAATTTATATAAATATAGATGCAGGCTCCTCAATTGAGCAAGCCATTCTAAAATTCTACTTGGTATCAGAGCCATCGTAACTTGTTCAGCCCCATCGCATCTTCGTGACCCTTTCTCATTTCCTCTCTTGGTGCAGCTTCCCAGCTTTTCTCCCTCTTTTAATGCAAACCCCCAGTCCTCTCTCTCTCTCAGTGTAGCCCTTTTCTTCTCTTTCTTCTAGTCGCACATTGCGATAGAGCAAGGGGAGGGTTTAAGCCCTCTTTTTGACCCCTGTGTAGGGGCATTCCCTTAGTTCACTCTATGAACTAAGGGTCCTTTAAAAATTTCAACTTTGTGAGGCTACTGGTGTGTTCGACAACATCTTTCCGGATCATTCTTCATCGATTTATTTTTTCTTCGGCAGATTTGTAAATTGCTCTCCGGATATGTATTTGTGGGCTGAGTTTGTGATAATATTCTTTTTATTTTTTGCGAAGTCCTATTCTTTGTTATGGGGGATTCTAACATACACCTACTCAGCGTGTGACTAGTGTACTGTTAAATGGTATAAGCTTTGTTTTGAGGTCTCAATCATTCCGTCTGTACTTAGGTCGAAAAGGAAAGACAGGTTGGATCCTTGGCACTGAGAAAAAACCTAAGGTGGGAGATTCTAAATTAATCAAATGGGATATGGAGAGTTGTACTGTTCTTGGTTGGCTATTTAATTCTATGGGACCTAGGACATACAAAATGTTTATGTTTAGGACATACACAGATGTATGCTCATGCTCACAATGAAATGAGACTTTGGGAGCTTTACTAAGATATCTCTTAGGTTCTTAGGCTACCTTGCAGTTATCAGTGGTCAATTATTTTGGATATTTGCAGACCAGGTGGCAAGAGTTGACCCAATATGATCCTTTGAGTTAGTTTTCTATAGAGGCAGCCACTATAACATTTAAACGACTTACTATCATCTCACATACCAATTTTGATGGGATTGAAGCTTGTGTTTGAGCCTCTTTGTGCTCAGATCCTCAACACATCACCTAGGGCATTTCTGTATGACACTTTTGCTACTATTAAAAGTGATAAGTGTAGACTTCACTTACTTTAGATGCATTTTCCTCCTGCTTATTCCCCTAAGTCAGTTATTGTTCCTGACCAGATGGCTTTTGTTGCTCACATTGGCTCTTCTCCTATTGGAAACACTCTAATATACAGTTATTGTAGGGTAACTGGTCATCTTTTGGCTCAATGCTTCGAACTTTATCCCGAGTTAAAATAAAAAATTTTGAGGAACAAAATCTGAGGATCTTCTCACTCTGTTGCTATTGCTGAGATTACTTCTAGACTAGCCCCTCCTCTCCCAAACATGAGCCAACTTCAGTCACAAATTAGTCTTTTTTAGAGTCAGCTAGGATCTCTTCTCCAACGCCCTTCTGGTACTAGTGTGACTCCTACTGCCACAGTTGCTATAGGTACTCTCTCTGGTTTCCATGTTAGGATTGCGACACTTACTTGGGTTCTAGATTTTGGAGCCAATGATCACATGACCGGTGAGTTATCAGTTTTCTCCTCTCCAGTCACTTCTGTTCGTCAGTCGATTAGTCTCGCTAATGGATCCACCTCACAGATACATAGTAAAGGAACTATATATTTGACTCCCCAAATTACTCTATCCTCTATTCTCCACGTCCCATACTTTGCATTCAACCTTTTATCTATTAGTAGACTTACAAAGAAATTTAATTGTGCTGTCATTTTCTTACATAATCGCTGTTTGTTACAGGACCTTAGTATGAGGAGGATTTTTGGCAGGGGATATGAGCGTGATAAGCTGTCCTACTTTGGAGATCCTCTAGCTTTACCACCTGATGCATCAGTTCTTTAAGTCACTGTGTTACCTGAGTCTTATTCTTATGTTTTCTTTTTCAAAACATCGTATTTATGGCATGCCCATTTGGGACATGCAAATTTTCAGTCTTTAAGCAAGTTATTTCCCTCGTTAATAAAGGCTTGTAAGACTCATAACCTTCAGTGTGTGGTTTGTGAATTGTCAAAACATGTTCCTACTAGTTACATTCCGCACATGCATCGTGTATATGCCCCATTTGATTTAATTCATTCTGATATATAGGGACCCTCTCCGATTACTGCCTTATCTGGTCATCAATATTATGTAACATTTATTGATGATTATTCTAGATGTACTTGTGTTTATCTTCTTAAGAAAAAATCAAAAGTATTTCCTTTATTTTTTTAATTTTTAAAAATGATTCAAACTCAATTCTTTGTCACTGTTCAAAATATTCAATCTGATAATGGCCATGAATATATTTCCAATGACTTTTGCTCCCAATTAAATCAATAGTGCATTTTACATCAACTCACTTGTCCATACCCTCCTGAACAGAATGGTGTGGTGGAACGCAAGAACCATCATATTATGTCTGTTGTTCGATGTCATTTGTGTAGTATGGTAGTTCCTAAATATTTTTAGTACATGGTTGTCCTAACTGCCACATACTTGATCAATCACACTCCTAGTCGAGTCTTATCTGGTAAAACTCCCCTCCAGCTTTTTCAGCTCGATCGTGTTCTTTTTTTTATTCTTCATAGGGTGTTTGGTTGTACTGTTTTGTGCAAAATCGTAATCCTACTCGCACCAAATTGGATGACAAGTCCGTTCGTTGTGTCTTTTTAGGATACTCTGATTTTTCTAAAGGGTATCGTTGCTATGATCCTGTGTCTACACATATATATCACTCATTGGATGTTACTTTTTTGGAAGAACTTCTATTTTTTGGTGTGTTTGCTCCTGTTCAGGAACCTCTTCCTGTCCTTGCTGAAGATTCATCCTTAGTTTATCCTCTACCTATCTTTGAGTCTTCGCTGGAACTGACGTCACCTACCTCTATTCCTCCTCGCCTATAGGTTTAGTCCAGGCGCCCTCATCCTTAGACTCCTCTACCAGAAGCTCCCTTAGATTCACGTGTACCTTCTTCTCCCTGTCCTATTCCTAATCATATTGTTACTTCTCGTTATCCCTCTCGTAATTGTAAACCCCCCATTGGTATGGTTTCTCTAATAACACTCACCATCCTATCTCCCAGTTTGTTTCTTCTAATTCTCTTTCTGATTCTTATCAGGCATTCTTAGGAAAACTTGATTATGTTTCCATTCCCCACTCTATCTTTGAGGCATTTCAGCATCCACAGTGGGTCACTGCTGTGCGGGCAAAGATAGAAGTTCTTCAGGACAATCACACATGGGATCTTTTACCTCTTCCTTCTAGTAAAAAAACTATGGGTTGTAAGTGGGTTTTCAACCTGAAGTATATGCCTAATGGTTCTATTGATCGATAGAAAGTTCACCTAGTGGCTAAATGATTCACTCAGGTTCTAGGGAACAATTTTAGTGCTACTTTTGCCCCTGTGGCGAAGTTGACTACGGTCTGCCTCCTTGTGTCCCTAACAGCTTCCCATTCTTGGCCTCTTCACCAACTCGATGTCAATAATGTCTTTTTAAATGGTGACTTGCTTGAGACTATTTATATGGACCCACCTTTGGGATTTCAGGCTACGGGGGAGTATGTTGGGAAGGTTTCTTATCTCCGAAAATCTCTTTATGGGTTAAAATAGTCTCCTCGGGCATGGTTCAGTTGATTTAGTGATGTGGTTTTATCCATGGATTTCGTGCACTTTCACTCTGACCACATGTGCTTTGTTCGTCGGCAATCTGATGGACAGTGTATTATTCTCTCGGTGTATGTTGATGATATTATCATCACTGGAGATGACTCAACTGGTATTGCTCAGGTTAAGAAGGATCTTGGATGTTTTTTTGATGTTAAGAATTTAGGTCTTCTTTGTTACTTCCTTGGAATAGAGGTTGCCAGATCCTACCATAGGATATCTCTCTCCCAAAGGAAGTATACTTTGGATCTTTTGATAGATACATGGTTACTAGGATGCAGACTAGCCTCCTTTCCAACGGATTCAAATCAAAACCTCTCTTCAGAGTCAGGAGATTTACTAGATGATCCTACTTTATATCAACGCTTAGTAGGTTGCCTTATATATTTGACCAACACTAGACCAGATTTAGCTTTGCAGTTAGTATTGTGAGTCAATTCATGCATGCTTCGCAAATAGCTCACCTGGACGCAGTCTATCACATTCTGTGGTACCTTAAAGTATACCCAAGCCTTGGATTATTCTATGCTTTAGGTAACTAGTCTGGAATCTCTTGTTTTACAGATGTCGACTATGATGGGTCTAAGATGGATGGACGATCTACTTACGACTTCTGTACTTTCTATGGTAAACATATTTTATCATGGAAAAGTAGGAAGCATGTTGTTGTTTCCCAGTCCTCTACCGAGGCAGAATATGTAAGCTTCTCTAGATTCGATCTATGCTTGCCAAGTTGGGATTTACTCAGATGGATTCTTCTAATTTAGTCTGTTATAAAAAGTCTACCATAATGCTTATTTTTTACTCAGTTCTCTATGAAAGAATGAAACACATTGAAGTGGATATCCACTTTATTCAGGAGAAAGTTCAAGTGGGGATTATTACTCCTTCATTTGTTTCGTCAGAACAGACAACAGTTATGTTCACCAAGTTTGTTGGTCCATCAGTATTGGAGTCCTCCATAGTCAAGCTCGGCTTGATTAACATCTTCGCTCCAGCTTAAGGGGGAGTGTTGGAGATTATATTTTACCCAATATAAAAGATTGTTGGAGATCATATTTTACCCAATACATAATTATAGGATCGCATTAATTACGATCCTATAATTAAGGTATTGGTTTGATTTTCAAATTTTCCTTTATTTAATTTTATTTCTTTCATTCCATGTAATATTCTCAATGTATATAAATATAGATGTAGGCTCGTCAATTGAGCAAGCCATTCTAAAATTCTATTGTTTGTTATTAGAAAAATGAATAACATGCAAGGTTCTAGCAGTGGTTTTGAACCCAATGACATGTTAATTGCTTGATAATTAATTGAAGTATTTGTGTAATTTATTACTTTTTTTTGTTAGATTTATGGTATTGTGGATATTGGTTAACTTGTTGAATATATATTAATATATTATATGATTATTCAGAACCGTATCCTCGCCATGTTTGTGTCCTCTTTTTTTGGAATTTGCCATGTCATTGTGTCTGTGTCCACGCTTCCTAGATTGAAAAATAATCCTAACCCAAATATGGGAGATACGAAAATAATGTATAAAGAGCAGAACAAGAAATCAACAGAAATAATAACACAAAATTTACATGGTTCATCCAAACTAGAGCTACATCCAAGGAGTTACAGAGATTTCACAGCAAAGAAGAATTACAAATTGATTGCACATGCAATAGCCACACCTTACACTATAATTATATAGAACTAGAGCTACATAACAAGTTGGATATGTCACATGCGTAATAAGGTGTACAATACAATCAAATTCCACACTATCTATCAAGTATAACCCATCGAGTTCTAATTTCAACTTTGACAATGTCTTTTCTTTAAGCTATAACATTTTTTGGCAAGTGATTGCAGCTAAAATGAGCCACTAACATGAAAGAAGGTAAAGAACAAATATAAAACTTATTCTTTATTAACAAGTATTCAATAAATAATTAGCTTGGAAGAGCCTTCAATCAGTTCATGTAACAAAAGAAAAAAATAGATTATACAAATAATCGAAATCCCTAAATACTTGCTACATTCAAGTTCACTTCTATTTTCCAGTTCCCGAAATTGTTTACACACACATACATACATAAATGCATACTCACAAGATATATACATATATACACATAGAAACATATATAATTTAATTCAAATATAATGAAAAATGGAACTCACCGAAAGTTTCGGAGAGTCGTATCTTTCTGCAAATCAAGTGCCAAAATTTAAAAATAGGGATTTATGTCCGTTAAATTAAAGAATATACACAAAATGTGAACCCTGCATTATTAATTCAGGTCTTCATTATGAAATAATACTAACAATAATAACAATGGAAAATTACTCTAACCTCTCTGACGTTTGTTTTTATTGCCCAAAAATTTTTTAGTAGGGGAGGTTTGGTCAACTTTCTTATGACACCTCAAGTTAAAAGTCACTTAAAGTATTAAATTAAAATGCCAAAAATACCCTTGTATGTTGCAAAATAACAAAATTAACCTCATTATTCTTTTGAAATGACACTTAAAATACCCTTATATATTTAGCATTTTGATTACAATTAACAATTAGTATTATTAATTTAATACTAAGGGTGAATTACTCTCACCTCCCCCTAAGGTTTGTCCAAATATTCTACAGTTGAAACTATTGGCAAAAATATGGTTAACCTATCTTGAGGTTTGTCCAAATTACTCCGATGATCCCTAACGTCAATCAATACTTTCTAAATATTGAAACTACCCCAGGTAAAATGACATAAATAACCCTTTAGGTAAAATGAATCAAATAACCCCCTCTCTTTTTCTCTTTTTAAACTATACATGCACTCTCTCTCTATACAAACTTTATGCCCTCTCTCTCCCACCAAACCACCACTTGGCAAATCAACCCTGAAACAATCCAATTGCTACCTTGATGGGATGATTTCACCATCTAAACATCATCGTCATCATATCCTCTCAAAATCTCACTCCAACAAAAACTCTATTACAATCACTATCATCATCGCCCAGCTCGTCTTAGCGATGAAATCACTCCACACTGCCCTCAAACTCACCGAAATAACTGACATTCAGGTCTCAACACCCCACTGTCATGCACCCATCAAACCAACAAGCACCTTCAATCTAATCATCGTACAACACCCTAAAACCAACCGCCGTACGCCACCACAAACCCCAATCGACAACCCTTTGAAACTCAAAACACAAGTCGATCACATACCATAACTTCTTCACTGGAACCAAGTCGTCATCCCATCGCCATCGCAAACCAAAGCAACCTCATGTTGGTAGTCAGAGTCTAATCAATGTTAAACCTTGGATCATCACCCATTGATAGCTTAAAGCTAGGTGTTTGTTTTGTTTCAACTTTGAAAATTTATACTAACCTTTGTACTATCACTAGTCACTACCTGCAATCGGACGGATCATGTAGTGTAGTAGTAGGGGTATCGTCCACTAGGATCAAAGCTTGTTTGTATTCAAAGTGAATGCTTAATTGAATTCGAGGTAAGTTGAT
Source organism: Cornus controversa (assembly GCA_026545225.1). Classification (NCBI taxonomy): domain Eukaryota; kingdom Viridiplantae; phylum Streptophyta; class Magnoliopsida; order Cornales; family Cornaceae; genus Cornus; species Cornus controversa. Next base: position 29,011,969 of record CM048850.1, read on the forward strand.
TTGGTATTACTTCTTAATTTTTCTAATCGAAAGTAATGGAATTGTAAGTAAAAGCCTAGCACACGAAATGAGTATAAAAGATAGAGAGAAACTTAGGGCTTTTGAATCCGCCCTAAGCCTTCGCAATTGTACCAATCACAATTCAATTTGGGAAAATTAACTTGTTGAGGTATAGAAGCGAATGCGGCTATAAGCGCACACCAAGGGTCAAGAATATGATATAATTGCGATCCAAAAACATAATTCATCTTAGCAGCATGTATTGTCCACCTACCTAATTCTACTTCAACTTGTAGAACAACACCTCTACACAAGAGCATGACTTATCAAATCAATCTTAATTCCTATCCAATTATAATTTTTACGCAAGAATCATCAATACAATCACAAAAAGTAATGATGTTGGAATCAACCACAACCAAGCAAATATAAGACAAGAATAAGCTCAATTAAAGATTGATATAAAATTTACACTTCATTCCTTAGTATAACTAAAGATTCATCTCTAGCAAACATGATCCATATATCACAAGTAGAAATCTCCAAATTAAGAAGTGAATTGATACAATACTAGAGCTTAAGGCTTCATCAAGTCCTAAATAGAAGGTTTAGCCGACCATGGGGGGAAGAAGACTCTTCAATTTGACTTAGACATTCATCTTCATGGCATCTCCAAAGGTAGCTCTCGAGAGAGAAAGTAGGAGGTGAGAGATGGTGTCTCACCCAAGTGCTTCCTAAATAGCTCTATTCTAGCTATTTATACATGGCTCTAAAGGTTCAATCAGCGTGCACCACTCTTGCCCCGCGTCACATAACGAATCCGATCTTCAAGCTCAAATAGGCCAAATTGAATCGATCGAACTAAGTGCTCGATCGATCGAGCTTCGATTGATCAAAGCAAGTACTTGATCGGTCGAACAAAGTTTTCTTTAAATTTCTCTAATCTGCTTTTTGCTACAGCTGCCCTAGACTACCCTGAAAGTTTCAAACCTCGTTAAATACTGAATTGCACCTTCTTTTACCTCAAGTACTACAAATTAAGATTAAGCTAAATTAGAGCTAAAATGATATAAACTGATGAACCTAGAGGGGGAGGGGGTGAATAGATTCTTCAATTTTTTGTCCTAATATTGTAAGTTTGGTTGGCATATGCAATCACACCATTTGATGGATACACAGATTTATAGAGGAAATCCCATGGTGGGGAAAGAAACCTTTTTGAACTGAGTTCCACTATGTCTGAAAGGGTAGTATAGTAATTCTCTCAATCACTGTCTCACTCACCCAACCCACAACATAGTTTGCTCCAGCACTCGCCCAATTCACAACCTCCCTAGGTCTAAACCACTCTTACCAAATCTCATAATAGCTTTTCTGCTCTCAATCCCAACTTAGGCTTCCCAAAGCCCAAGCTATCTCACCACAATCACTCACACTCCCCCTATCCAAAATATCCTAGTACTTGGACTATACATATTGATTGTGGAGTCAGTTTGATGTCTTGAGTAGCAGTAATGATCTTCAAGCTTTGTATGTAGGTCTTCAAAGGTCAATCTTCAAATCTTCAAACTCGGATAGTTAGTCTTCAAGGTCCGGCATGCAATGACCCGGTCACTTGTCTCCTTGGCAGATCATGACACTTGAGCTTCTTCAAAGATAGGTCTTCAATAAGTACACCCTTAAAGGTGTAGTTGCAATGGAATTGTAGAAGACACTCTTTCAATTAATCTCAATCTCAGCTTCTTGAAAACTCTTCATTATTTAATGGTCAGCAAATTCAGCTTTAATAAGACAACAATTTGAACAGCTATTTTCAGTATAAAAAATCAGCAAAGTGAACATCAATTTTTAGCATAAAAAATTAGCAAAGTGAAAAACAACTTTCAGCCTATATCAGCACATTAACACAACAATATTTTAGCCTATATCAGCCCAAAAACTTAGCAATATTTCAGCCTATATCAGCCCAAAAACTAAGCAATATTTAAGCCTATATCAGCCCCAAAACTCAGCAACATATAATGTTCAGACCAGCAAGTTTATAGACCCAATCAACATGATAAATTAGCAATAATGGGACAGAAAAATTCAATAACAAAAATCAGCATATTAGCACCTTTAAAGTAGAAAAAATTCAGCACACAAGATCAACATATTTCAAGATAGCAATAATAGACTTCATCAATTCAGATTTTAGAACAAAAGCAATAGACTTAAAATATTAGACAACATGTTCAATAAATGAACCAAGAAGCTTTGGATATAGTAGGTTTATATAGACACAAACAAATTGAACCAACAAGATCCATTACATAACACACATCAAATTAATATAATGTTTGCAAATTGATTTATCAACAATAGCACAGCAAGATATATGTAAAAACCCCAAAATCTTTTGTGTTCATGTGTAGTGAGCATATAGAGGATGTTTACCAATTGGATGAAGAGAGAATAACCAAAAGTGATGATACCCGAAACTAGAACCATGGATAATGAATCAAAAAAATAAACCAAGATGAGCTATGATTATTTCAATCAATCCATTTGAAGCTGAGATTCCATTAATCTGAAACATTTAAAGTTGAGATTCTATTTGAAAATGTGATGAAGATGTTGTCTCATGTGACAAACGATGACGCCAACAGAGAAGAAAGACGTGTAAGAGGACGCCAGCAGTAACGATTGCCGATGAGGATGATTAGTGCATCTCCGTTACTCTCTTCTCTCTCGTCGTTCCTTTGACACAATTTTTCTATGCTTTCATATAGCTCTCTCTCAGTTATCTGAATTAATTTCCTTCTCTATGTATCTATGCTCACCTTTATTTTCGGCCACACATGCTCTTTTATATCAGATCCTCTCACCTTGCTTTTTGTTTGATTTCCATCTCATTGAAAGACCTGTTTTATCTCTTCAGCCACTAGATGATGCCTCGAACCATCTAAGCCACCAATTTTTAATAAAAAGAAAAGTCACCTTTTTTAATAGATAGAAACCCTAGATCAATACTTTTCCAAAATGTCCCTGCACCCAATATGACATTCTTTGAAATATAAAGATAGAATTACCCCTAAAATTTTGTTAGTGCATAAAAAGGAGGATCATAAAAAATAGAACAATAAATTAATTCATAAATTTATGTGAAATGACACTAATGCCCTTTGACATTAAAACTTTGGCAAACATGTTCGTGGGACCATCAATCTCCCCCTTTTGCCTTTTAATATTAAAAACTTACCTAATTACCCTTAACTTCTTTCTCCCCCTTTTTGACAATGAAAGTCAAAAGGGTAATAAAATAGAAAGCTAGTGATGAGGAAGGGTGAGACCTAAGGCAATGCAAAGAGTCTCGAACCAGGTTGGAGGCAAGAGTTTGGTCATAATTAGGCCTCAGTATTGATATACTATATGAGAATGTTTCCTTTTTACACATTATCCCATAGAAAGTGATACTTAATGTCAATGTGTTTGCTTCTATTGTGAAAAGTGTGGTTCTTCCTAATGACAATTACTCTTTGATTATCATAGAAAATGGTAGTAGAAGTAAAAAATTCAATGCCTAGATCTGTGAGTGTGGTTCTCATCCACAATGCTCGAGAGCAAGTTTGTGCTACTGAAATGCATTCAGCTTTTGAGGTGGAGAGAGACATAGAAGCTTGCTTCTTGCTAAATCATGAAATCATATTATTTGCAAACATGTAACAACATCCTGAGGTGCTTTTTTTATCAATTTGGGAACCACCCCAATCAGTATCGGAGAAGGCCATAAGAGACAACACTTAAGAGGGGTATAATATAATCCAAGTCTAGTGGTGCCTTTAATATATCTAAGGATCCTTTTGATAACTGTCAAATGTAAGACTCTAGGATCACTCTAAAATCGAGCAACTAAACCAACTGCAAACATGAAGTCAGGCCTTGATGCAGTTAGGAATAAGAGACTACCGATCATGGATCGGTAAAGTGTATTATCAATAAGGTTAGTGGTACACTCTTTGGATAATTTTGTGGTTACCCACATAGGAGTAGACATTGGTTTAGAATCATCCATATTAAAAAAAATTTAAATTTCTTTTGCATATTTCTCTTGAGATATGAATATACCTTTAGCATATTGAATGATTTGAAGTCCTAAGAAGTATTTTAAAGTGCCTAACATGGACATCTCAAACTTAGATTGCATAAGTGTAGCAAATTATGTGGTTTGACTTGGGTGTGAACCACAAAACATTATATCATCCTCATAAATTTGTAAAATTAAAAAGTTTGAGTTGAAATGCCTCACATAGAGTGTGTTGTCGACCTTTCCTCTTTGGAACCCTTATTCAATAAGAAAGGAGTGGAGTTTGTCATACCATATCCTTGGAACTTGCTTGAGTCCATAGAGTGCTTTTCTGAGCTTGAGAACATGTTGAGGATGCTTTGTGTTGACAAGTCCTTCGGGTTGCTCAATGCATACTTCTTCGGATAGATCACTATTTAGAAAAGAGAACTTGACATCCATCTGATAGACCATTACTGTCTTGTAGCATGCAAAGGAGAGGAGCATTTCGATGGACTATAATCGAGCAACTAGAGCAAAAGTCTCATCATAGTCTAATCTGGTAATTTAACCAAAACCTTTATAGACCAGTCGAGCTTTATTTTTGATGACTGTCCCTTTTTCATTCATCTTGTTCCGGTAGATCCATTTGGAGCCAATGACATTCTTATTGTTTGGCTTGGGGATGAAGATCCAGGTATCATTCTTCTCAATTTCATGTAGTTCTTCTTGCATCACAGTTATCAAATCAGGGTCATCTTTTGATTCAGAGTAATTCTTTGGTTCCATAGAGGATAACATAACAAAGTGACTATGCTCATCCTCAGCTACAAGTGGTAATGCCTTCTTCTTAGCTCTTGTGAGAGCCTTTCCTTCATTCTTGTCGAGAATGTTTTCTTATTGGATTTTTTTTGTAGATTCGGATATCGAGGTTCTCTTTTTTTTTCTTCAATAGTAGTGGATGAGCTAGGTTGCTTATTTTCCTTTTTGGCTTCTGAAGGAAGATCTTCTTCTGAGTCTTCCTTTGGAGTGGTGCCTTCTTTATTAATCTTCACATGGATGGATTCCACCATTTTCTTGATCATCAAATTGTAACATCTTTAGGCTTAACTCTTTGTAAAATATACCGAAAAGATTCCTTCATCAGCTTTTGAGTCACACTTACCCAGATTATCATGGTCGTTGTAGATGACGTGTTTACTTACAAAGATTTTGAAGTAATGCACAGTTGCAGGCCTCCCAAACCACAAGTCAAAAGGTGTCTTTGTCGAATTTGATCTTGGAAGCTCTGTTGATAATGTAGACTAATGTGTTTACCACTTCTATCCAAAAACCCTTGGATAGATTCTTCTCAAACAAAACTGTTCTGCTCATTTATTAAACAATTATGTTTTTTCTTTTAACCACCTCATTTTGTTGGTGTTCTAACTACTGAGAATTCTTTCTTGATTCTCTTTGAGTCACAGTAATTGATCGGCGTTGAATGTTACGCATTCTAGCCTCTTAACTTATGTATTTTATTCTCTTAGTGATAGATTATTTTGTTATTTTACTTTGTTTTAGTGTTTTCTGTATTTTCAGGGCCTTAATGATTATTTCAGTTAAAACCGTGATTTTGGGCTTTTAAAGATGACATGCAAGATGGTTGGATGAAGCCTACATCAATGGGATCCATTGAACTCCATATTTTAACTCAACTCAGCCCAAGGAAGAGGTCCAAGAGAATTACAGCTGCTTAAGAAGGTTTCGGGCCTGAAGCCCAAATCTGCGCATAATACAGTCTTAATCCCGTTTTGGAAAATGGACCAGAAGTCTTATTTCCGAGCGTCAAATCGACATTATTTTTGCATAGGGTTGAACGAAATTCGATTCTACACACTTTTGTATTTCACGAAAATTCTGTAAATCAGACTTCTAGTGGGTCAAAAGTTGGGCCGAAGTCAGCAGAAAAAACCCACCTGATTAGTGCTGCGGGAAAACCTAATTAATTCCTAATTGGATTAGGACTTTGATGTATTCTCTTGGCTATTTAAAGTGACAAATTAGGGCTGTATTGAGGAGGCTTGGCAGCAGCTTGGAAGAGCTTTTGGAATGGAGAATCATTGGAGAACAAGGCGTATCATGAGCGGCTAGTTCAGCCACCAGGGTTTTGATGTAGCCCTAACTAAACATCACTGGTTTGATTGTTCTAATTATTGGGGATTTTTGTATTCATTCATAGATTGTGTAATTTAGAGGATTCTTATTATAGAATTGAGCAATAAAAGTCTTATAAATTCAGTTTCAATGATTTCTTATCTTGTCTTAGATATTTGATTGTTGTTATTGAACTCGTCCCTCTTATTTTCTGTGATCATGAGAGTGATTATTACACAATGGTTTTCACTGAATATATCATTAAAAGCTTTGATGGATTATGCCTAGAGAAGATGAACCATACTGCACCCTAGAGTAGAGTAGTTAGGCAGATGGCCCATGCCAATCGAAGATAGTCCATGACTTAGCCTTAATCATATGTTATCTTCTTGACGGATGGAGGTGAGCTTGTAGCCACCGACACCACTTATGCATGATATGATGCCCCATAGTTAGTTCAATTGACCATTGATTGTGAAGTTAGTGGTGAAATCAATTACCCTAGACTTATCTTATATTCTCTACACTCCTTAGTTTTTCTTGCTTTTGTTCAATTGCTTCATTAGTTAATTTAGAATTAAAAATCAGAATTTATTTCTTTTAAATTTAATTAGAATTAATTCTGTATATCTAACTCAGTCAGACCACAGTCCCTGAGCTTCGACACCCATTCCTTTCGATAGCCCTATTCTACAAGGAATTTGTTCTATTGCGAAGTGTGGTAATTTTTAATTGATATACTTTTTGAGTCACACTCACACACGAATCAGTAATCATTGAATTCTTTCATGATGAACTCAATTTCAAAATTAGATCTAAGTCTCTTAACCCTGCAACTTTCTCATTTCCATCAAGGTTAACAAACTTTTCAAAATGAATTATAGCTTCAGATTTTTCTTTCAGAAAATAAATCCAAGTTTGTAACTACTCAAATTTTTTTTTTTTTATCATGACTAAAGGTTAAATGTATTTTCCTTTTTAAGCATGGTTAGTTGCCTAATGACGTGCTTAGTGGACCTAAATAATCATTTCTATGTTTTCGGTTACGGGTGTGGGACCGAAATTAGTTTGGGTAACCCAGAAAAATAACTACGGACTCTAGAGAATGGCGTGGGGGTATGGATGAAAGTTTAAGGGTATAAGTGAAGTTTTGAAAAATGAGGGAAGACTAGTTTGCGAATTAGTGAAAAAGGCCCATAACAAGGAGCAAATAAGGGAATGATAGAGAGTTTAATTGCAAAGGGGCAAATTGATTTAATATATATGATATATAGATGGAAAAAGGGGAGGAAAAATTAGATTTTTGTGCTCCTCTCTCTCTCTACATTCGGCTCTCTCTCTCTCTATCTACAAAGTTTCTCTTCTCTCTAACTTTTGAGGGCCAAGAAGTGAGATTGGAGGGTAAAGCCAAGACCAAAAGTTGTTCCCCTTACTCTCCTCTTCGTTTTGATCGATAAAAAGTTATCATTGGAGGATTTTGAAGCTTGGTGAAATTTGGGTCTTCCACTTCTAAGCTTGGATTTTGAGGTAGGGGTTCTTCTTCTCATTTACTTGTCGATTCTAGGATTCGGGTGAAGCGGTGAGCGCTAAGGGTGTGTATTGCATGATTTAGAGTGGTAAGAGGGGTGGGATGTAGTGTTTTTCTACTCCCTTTAGTCTCTATTGTGCAATAGATATGTATATGGTAGTACACATGGCATAAGGGGTGAATGTGTGAGAGAAGTTAGCATGTATGCTTATATGGTAGATTTTGTGCACATATGTGGGAATGTGTTATGTTGAACATATTTGTATTATGCGTTGTTGAATGAGTTAAACATATTCCATCTTTGTATAGAAAAGGTGGGCATTGGTGAAGTATGACTAAAATGTGCTTATGTGAATTTTGTGAGCATATGTGACTTATGCTAGAGTTTTACATATATAGGAAAAATATATATATGTAGATTAATGAGTATGAAATGCATGCTATGAAGTTTTATAATTAGCTTATGCATTGTGAAGCATGAAATTCTAAATGTTTGATCACTATATATTTGAAATGCATGTATGTGTCTGTTATGAGGAAACGGGGGAAAGTGGTCTAGTCACCTTGGAGATAGGAGTTCTCGGTGGAAGTCTTGAAAGGGTTTCATCACTTGGTAGGACCGATGTTCTCAAGGGTGTATTACGAAAACTATTCCATCACTTGGTAGGACCGATGTTCTTGGTGGTGCGTATTGGAATGATTTTATCACCAGGTAAGACTGATGTTCTCGGTGGTGTGTATTGAAAGGATTTCATCACCTGGTAGGACCGATGTTCTCAATGGTGCGTATTGAAATAGTTTTATCACCTGGTAGGACCGATGTTTTCAGTGATGTAAATTCTAAAATTTGCGTGTGAAAGGTCCCAGATTGCATGGTTGATCAAGAATCATGCTAGGGTATCGGGTTAAGTCATGAGAGAAAGACGAGTGTGTGATGTTGCTTTCATTTTAAATCATGGAGCATGATGTATGTTTAATGCATTCTTATATATATATGCATTACTTATGAAAGAATATGATATATGTTGGATGATACATGGAATGTAGTGACATGTATTCATGTAGGTCGTGTCGGGTTGGCACTTAGGTGGGTTGGGTATCTCTATTGAGCCGCAGTGGTGCTCACCCCTTTATTCTAAACTCTTTTATAGATAAGGCGCCAATGATGGATGGGACTTCAGTGTCCAAATGAGATTCTAGTAGTATTTTGATATATTTTGGATATTGTGTAGTTGGTTATTTGTGTCAGCTTGTGGCACGTCAATTATGAACTTGTAGTCATGGTTGGATTTTTTTTGCATTTTTTGACCTTATGCATGAAATCCTTGTAATGACTATGAACTTGGAATCTTGATGTGTTATGGTTTATTCTTGGACCAAATGTAATTTATGGATTGTAAAGTTATGATTTCTTTTTGTGTTATAACTTTAAGTCTGGACATTTCTCAAGTGAATGAGTTAGGAATGAAGTGAATGGATATGTGGTTTGAAGGGATGGACTTTAATTGTGTTTTTGAGTAATAATGTATGAAGTATGATTTGGATAGAATGGATGATCTGGAATGCAAAGATTGTGAGTTACTACTTACATTTAAATGTTGTAAGTAGTGTGAATGTTTCGAAGGTGGTTAAGGGATTGGAATAACCATTTAGGGGAACACATGTCCAAAAGTGTTCATTTTGGATTCATGGAGTGTTCATGAGAATTTGTATTATTTTTGTTAGGTTTTTAATCATGATTTAAGTCATTCTTTGAGTTTGATTATGAGTTGGTAAGGTGATTGAATGCTTTGAGGCATGAAATTAAAATAAGGTTTTTGGTTATTTTTAGCACTTTCGATCGAGTGGGCTCTGCATCGGCTGACCGAAAGTGCAATATCCTGAGAGTTTTCACTTTGTAACAGGTTTTGGTTGACTGGATGGAGTTTTGGTTAACTGAAAGTTCACTTTCGATCGACTGAAACTACCCATCAACCGACCGAAAGAAACCTAGGCAGCTTCATTTGCATCCGAATTTCAAACGGGTGTAATTTCTTCGTTTTAGATCAAAATTAAGTGTCATTTTTTTAAAATTGAGTATTTTTAAACCCTCTATCCAATGATGTGGGTTCAGTCTCAATTTCTAGTCATACAGATTCTCATGTGTGAAAATATGTAGGTCGCAACTAGTTAGCTATACAACCGAGGCATGGTTTGGGGCCCATGATGGTTGATTAAGGTTAAATGACACATATTTATGTGCAAGGTTAGATCTAAGCTTCTATGGTAATTAAGGACAAAAAGGAGGGTTCATTGGAGTTGATGGACGGGTTCACCCTTGGTTTCCGGGAGTTAGAAATTGGGACGTGACAAAGTCATTCTACTATAATCATCAATGAAGTACTTGCTACCACCAATAGTTGTGGTCCTCAATGGTTCACACAATTCTATATGCACAATATCAAGTGGTTAAGAGGTATTCACTTCCTTTATTTAAAAGAGATTTTTGTCTGCTTACTTTATTGGCAAGCATTGCATACTTGATTTTTATTCAAAGACAAATTTGGAAGACCTCTAACAAACTTAGGCTTGATGAGATTTTGTATGTTTTTGGAATGCACATGCCCTAACCTTTTGTGCCAAAATGTTGAATTTTCCATGTTAGTGAAATTGCAAACAGTGTGTGAGGAGTCTTTATGAATAGTGTAGACATTTCCTAGAGCTCTAGATGCAGTAAAAAGAGTGTTATTGGATTGTTTACCAATAACATTGCAATTTTTTTTATCAAAATTTATTAAGCTACCAGTGTCACATAATTGACTCACACTCAACAAGTTATGCTTTAACCCACTACATAGAGCACATCACTTAGCATAGGCATTTCTTTGGTTTCAAGTATTTTGCCTTTTCCTACAATTTTGCCATTCTTATTATCTCCAAAAATAACAGAACCACCATCAAACTTTTCAATGTCAACAAATTTGGTCTTATCTCCTGTCATGTGTTTAGAAGAACCACTATCAAGACACCACTTGGTATTAACATTACACACTTTCAAAGCAGTGTAGACAAGCATGCTTACAGAGTTCAATTTCTTAGGAATCTATATCATTTTAGTTTTAATCAACCCTTTTAAAGTTATAGATGCTCTGTGCAAGTGTAGATCTGTCTTTCTAATATACATGGGTTTTATCTTCACATAATTTGGACATATAATTCTAGTAGATGCATTCTTAGTCCTAGATTGATGATAAGCATTATATAAAATTTCAAATTTTGGTCTACTAGCTCTATCAACATCAGGATATGATACATATATATTACCATTCACAACTTCAACAAAAGTTAAGTGGGATTTATTTGAGATTACCTGAGTGGCTTTGTCGTCAAAGCCAATACCTGTTTTGCCCAATTTCTTAGTAGACTTTTCCTAAATCTCGTGCATCTTTTGAGATCTCTCCTCAAAAAATGAAATTAGTTCTAGTTTGCACCTTTTGGTGCTCTAATTTGATTCTTGAGTCCTGTATTTTGTTAGATAGCACAAAGTAAATGAAATAGCACATAAGGAAGACAATTTTACCCTTATGTGATTGACAATCAATTCCTTTGATTTTTGTAGCTCTGAGTTGGCCTTATTCAATTGTTTCCTTTGTTCACTACACTTCTGTGCCAACTTTTCGTATTCAGCAAGGGTTTCATCAACATCAAGTTCTTCTTCACTTTCAAAACTTGAACTTGCCACATCTGATTCTTGTAAGGCCATAAACAAGCATGCTTCTTTATCATTCTCATCAGATGATTCTTGTTATTATTCATCTATGCTTGAATCCTATCCCGTGTAGTACACCTTTTTCTTGCCCTTTCCTTTGTATTATAGAGCACTGAACTTCTTATGTTTTTGTTTCGTGGGAGCAGTTGGATAATTAGCTTTGCAGTGACCTTGCTTTCCACACCCAAAACAGCCTTGTCCTTGTTGTTGCTTTGTTTTTCTCCTCATTTTGAATTTTTTAAACTTTCTTGCAATGTAAGCCATTTCATCTTCAGAATCATCAAAATTTGATTCCTTTTCAGTTGGACCCTCCACTTCTTTTGCTTTTAAAGCTGCCTCCCTCCGTGTTTGAGTAGGAGGTCCAATTCTCATCTCATAAGCTGTAAGTGATGACTCCAGCTCATCAATCCTGAGTTTAGAGATATCTTTGCCTTCTAGAATGGTAACTTTGGGATTGAACCTATCAGTCATAGTGCATAGTATCTTTTTGCACTGTCTTCAACCTATTCACCCAAAGCCCTCATGTCATTTTCAATCTCTTTGACTCTAAAGAAGTAATCTGCCACATTTTCTCTTTCATACATCTTGAGACCATCGAACTTGACTTGATGAAGTTGAATGTTATTTTCCTTGATGGTGTTGCTTCCCTCATGTGTAGTTACTAGAGAATTCCAAATTTCCTTTGCAGTTTTGTAATTCTTGACTCTTGTAAACTCTTGTTTTTGCAATGCTTTGTATAAAACATTTCTAGCTTTCCCATTGAATGATTTGGCAATCTTGTCAGCTGCTGAGGGGTTTGCAGGATCAAGAATGACAACCCCTTCCAATGTAGCATGCCAAACATCATAGGAGATGGAAAGTAAGAAAGCCTCCATCTTAATCCTCCAAGTGTCAAAGCTGGTACCGTCAAAAATTGGAGCCTTGTGAGTCGAACTGTCTTCAGCTATACTTAGGATCTTTTCTGTAGGCAGTTAAACCAATAAATGCAGACTTGGGCTCTGATACCAATTGATGAACCTAGAGGGGGAGGGGGTGAATAGGTTATTTGATTTTTTATCCTACTATTGCAAGTTTGGCTAGCAAATGCAATCACACCATTTGATGGACACACAGATTTATAGAGGAAACCCTAAGGTGGGAAAAAAACCTCTTCCAACTAAGCTCCACTCTGTTTGTAAGGGTAGTACAGTAATTCTCTCAATCACTCTCTCACTCACCCAACTCACAACATAGTTTGCTCTAGCACTCACCCAATTCACAGCCTCCCTAAAACTAAACCACTCTCACCAAATCTCACAACAACTTTTTCGCTCTCAATCCCAACTTAGGCTTCCCAAAGCCCAAGCTATCTTACCTCAATCTCACCACAATCACTCACACTCCCCCTGTCCAAAGTATCCCAATACTTTGACTATATATAGTGATAGTGGAGTCAGTTCGATGTCTTGAGCAGCGACAATGATCTTCAAGCTTTGTATGTAGGTCTTCAAAGGTCAATCTTCAAATCTTCAAACTCGGATAGTTAGTCTTCAAGGTCCAGCATGTCAATGACACAGTCACTTGTCTCCTTGGTAGATCATGACACTTAAGCTTCCTCAAAGATAGGTTTTCAATAACTACACCCTTAAAGGTGTAGTTGCAACGGACTTGTAGAAGACACTCTTTCAATTAATCTCAATCTCAGCTTCTTGAAAACTCTTCATTAGCTTGATATTCTTCTTGAGCAACTGTTCTTGCTATTCTTGAATTTAGAACCTGTTCTAATGATTTAAACATAACTACAACTAGGATAGAAGTTAGTAGCATAGGTAGTTTAAAAGATAGACAGCATGTGCACTATTTAATGGTCAGCAAATTCAGCTTTAGTAAGACAGCAATTTGAACAACAATTTTCAGTATCAAAAATCAGCAAAGTGAACATCAATTTTTAGCATAAAAAATCAGCAAAGTGAACAGAAACTTTCAGCCTATATCAGCATATTAACACAACAATATTTCAGCCTATAGCAGCCCAAAAACTCAGCAATATTTCTGCCTATATCAGCCCAAAAACTCAGCAATATATAATGTTCAAACCACCAAGTTTATAGACCCAATTAGCATGATAATTCAGTAATAATGGGATAGCAAAATTCAACAACAAAAATCAGCATATTAGCACCTTTAAAGTAGCAAAAATTCAGTAAACACGATTAACAAATTTCAAGATAGCAGTAACAAACTTCATTAATTCATATTTTAGGATAAAAACAATAGACTTAAGATATCAGACAACATGTTCAATAAATGAACCAAGAAACTTTGGATATAGCAGATTTATATAGACACAAACAAACTAAACCAACAAGATCCATTACAATACACACATCAAATTAAGAAAATGTTTGCAAATTGATTTATCAATAATAGCACAGTAAGATATATGTAAAAACCCAAAATCTTTTGTGTTCATGTTTAGTGAGCATATAGAGGATGTTTACCAACTGGATGAAGAAAGAAGAACCGAAAATGATGATACCCGAAACTAGAACCATGGATAATGAATCAGAAAAATAAATCAAGATGAAGTTGTGATTCTTTTAATCAAACCACTTGAAGCAGAGATTCCAGTAATCTGAAACATTTGAAGCTGAGATTCTTTTCAAAAATGTGATGAAGATGATGTCTCATATGACAAACGATGATGCCGATGGAGAAAAAGGACGTCTAGGAGGACGCTGGCAGTGATGATTGCCGATAAGGATGATTAGTACATCTCCATTCCTCACTTCTGTCTCGTCGTTCCTTTCACACAATTTTTCTATGCTTTCATATAGCTCTCTCTCTGTTATCCAAATTAATTTCCTTCTCTGTATCTTTGCTCACCTTTATTTTCGGCCACACTTGCTCTTTTATATCAGATCCTCTCACCTTGCTTTTTGTTTGATTTCCATCTCATTTAAAGACCTGTTTTATCTCTTTAGCCACTGGATGATGCCTTGAACCATCTGAGCCACCAATTTTTATAAAAGAAAAGTCACATTTTTTAAAAAATTGGAAACCCTAGATCAATACTTTCCCAAAATGTCCCTGCACTCAATATGACCTTCTTTGAAATATAATGACAGAATTACCCCTGCAATTTCGTTAGTGCATAAAAAGGAGGATCATAAAAAATAGAACAATAAATTAATTCATAAATTTATGTGAAATGACACTAATCCCTAGGATATTGAAACTTAGGCAAACATGTTCATGGGACCATCATAAACACATTACTCATGTACTATCACGTGCACATTTTAAGGTCAAAAAGTATAACATTTGGCACTTATCACTCATCATCGTTGACAGTCCCTTGGTTAAAATTCGTCTTCATAGTCACAGTCAATCAGTCAACCGTCGTTGTTCATCGTCCTGCGCCTTGAAACACCATCTCTATTGATCTCCATCAGTGACCCAAGCCGAAAACCTTCATCTGAAGTTGAGTGAACACTAACTGATGCCTGGTTGGAATCGTGAAGCCACCATCGCATCCCTCTCATTGTAGAGAGAGTTTGTGTTATAGACTCCCTTTCACTCCGATCCTCCAAAATTAGAATTCAATATCATTAAATTCAGACCTAAATTTGTGTTTTTTATTTTTGGGAACATATTTGGTTCAAGAAAATGATGAGAATTTTTGTTATTGTTGTGATTGTGATTTTTGATTTTTTTATGATGAAGGGATGGTCTGAGGTATGGGTTTTAGTAGAGAACACATGGGAGTAAGTTATTGGGGGTTTTAATGATGGTCTCTGTTAAGAGAAAAAAAATTCATTGTGAGAAGTTAAAAGAAAGTGAGTGAGATAAAGAGAGAGAGAATGAAAGGAGTAGATAGAGAGGGTGAATTGATCCAATGCAAACAAAAACTAACTTTAGTTAGGGTTAAAAGGGTATAAAGGTTAATTAAATTTTCGTCATGAAGTCAGTTTACACATAAGCCTTTAAGAGACATTTAGTGTGGAAAAAATGGTAATTTAAGAGGTGGTTAACTCTGACAAGGGTGTCAGAGATATTTTCATCAATAGTTTCAGTCGTGGAATATTTGGACAAACCTTAGGGGATGTAAGAGTAATTCACTCTAATACTAAATTCATCAATTTTCTATTGAATATTTGAAATCTATCAAATTATATTGTAGACATTAAAAAATTATAAGATGAACCCAAAATATAATTTGGGCTTATCTTCAGTTTAGCCCACTTTAGAATGTGACCCAATGAGTCAGATAATTCAAAGCCTAGGCCCACCACAAATAAATGGGTCATGACTAATCCAAATTCTCTAAAAATGTCCAAGCCTACTTGAGAATGGGTTAAATGGATAATTACATATATATATATATATATATATATATATATATATTTATCATCAAAGATATTTATTATGTATATATTGGATAATTATCACAATGATCATAAAAGATCATTACAGGATAATTATCAAAAGAAAAGAAAGTTACAAATCTACCCCCCTTTGTGAGCCTATAAATAAAGGTCTAGGGGTTGGGGAGAGTGATTCGTGTGTGAGTGCGTCTCAAATTATAATTATCACACTTCGTAATCAAACGAATTCCTTGCAGAATAGGGCTATCGAAACAGGTGTCAAACCTCAGGGATTATGGTCTGATGAGTTGGAGTACGGAATTAATTCTAATTAAATTTAAGAGAAAAGAATTCTGATTTTTATATTAAAACTAATTAAAAAGAAAAATTAAATAAACCAAAGAAAAATAGAGAGTGAAGATGATAAATCTAGGGTATTTGACTTCACCACTAACTCCACAATCAATGGTCAATTAAATTAACTATGGGAGATTACATCATGCATAAGTGGTGTCGGTGGCTACAAGCTCACCTTCATCCATCAAGAACATAACATATAATTAAGGCTAAGTCATGGACTATCTTCGATTGGCATGGGCCATCTGCCTAACTACTCTAATCTAGGGTGCGGTATGGTCCATCTTCTCTAGGCATACTCCATCAAAGCGTATTATGATATATTCAATGATTACCATTGTGTAATAATCGCTCTCATGATCATAGAAAATAAGAGAGATTGAGTTTAATAACAACAACTAAATATCCAAGACAAGATAAGAAATCATTGAAGTTAAATTTGCAAGACTTTTATAGCTCAATTCTATCATAGGAATCCTCTAAATTACACAATCTATGCATGAACATAAAGGTCCCCAATAATTAAAACAATCAAACCATTGATTGATCTTAAATCGGGTTGTTGGGAGTCCTCTTTAAGTGTTTGTTGTTGAAGAAAATCGGTGAGAATTTTTGATCGAGGGCTGAAGAAGCTTGATCTTGAATAGTCTTGTTGATGATTCTTTGAATTTGTTGAATCGTGGAGGAAGAACGACACGACTTTGAATGTGGTTGTTGTTGTTGTTCTTCAAAGCTTTGAGGGTTAGATGAACGTATGTCTTCAGAGCTTTAAGTGTTGATTGAAGGCAGAGTTTGGTAGAGCTTTAGTATTATGTCAGAGTTTTCTCGTCCTTCTCTTCACCATTTAGACCTTTATTTAAAGGCTCACCGGAGGGGTAGATTTGTAACTTTTTTTTTCTTCTGATAATTATCATATAATTATCTTTTATAATAATTGTGATAATTATCCAATATATACATAATAATTATCTTTAATGATAATTACATAATAATAATCTTGTAACATAGTGCAAAGTCATTGGCCATCTTTCTTAGGAGCCTTGGTTTAAAGGTGTATTTGTTTTCAATTTTTTTATTCACTTTACAATCCCCTGCCCCCTCCCAATTGGGCCAAATCTTGGCCTGCCTGGCTTGTTTAAGAATTGTACATTTGGTGGATCCAATTTGTTGTTTGGTTGTGGATGCTAGTTATCGATGCCATGAATTGCCTTATCATAAACATTATATGAAAGTATTGCAAGTAACTGAAGGATAAACAAATCGAAGTTAAAATCAATAGTTAAATAGTTGCGGAATTATTTTAATCACCCACATAGGCGTTGAAAATTCAATCACATTTAGCCAGCGTGGTAGCCATATAAGTCTTTGAAAACTCAAAATCCAACTCTGACGTCATGCTAGGTCATCAAAGCCTCGAGAGCAGTTCTCTTGATCACTATTAAAATCTTGACATCCACCCAGGTCATTAAAGCCATGAGAGCACCATCAAAACTCTAATAGCATGGCAAGTCATCAAAACCTCGAGAGTAGCTCTTTCGAGCACCTCAAAACCCTAATGCCATACCAGGTCATTAATGCCTCGAGAGCACCATCAAAACTCTGACGCAATGCCAGGTCATCAAAGCCTCTAGAGCACTCTTTTTGAGCACCATCAAAACCCTAACGCAATAAGAGGTCATCAAAGCCTCGAGAGAAACTATCTCGAGCAACGTCAAAATCCTGATGTCATTTCAAGTTAGCAAATTTTGGAGAGTAGTCCTCTCGAGTACCATCAAAACTGTAATGTCATGTCAGGTTAGCAAAGCCTCAAGAGCAGTGATCGCTTGAAGCTAGGTGCTTGTTTTGTTTCAACTTTAAAATTTTATAATAACCTCTTTACTAGGACTAGTCACTACTCGCAATAGGACGGATTGTGTAATGCATTAGTAGGGATATTGTCTCAAGCTTGTTTGTATTCAAAGTTAATGCTTAATCGAATTCAAGGTAAGTTGATTTGGTATCACTTCCTAATTTTTTTCCTAACCGAAAACAATGGAAATATAAGTAAGAGTCTAGTGCACGAAAGGAGTATAAAAGGGAGAGAGAAACTTAGGGTTTTTGAATCTACCCTAAGCCTTTGCAATTGTACCAATCATAATTCAATTTGGAAAAAATTAACTTGTTGACAAATAGAAGCGAATGTGGCTGATAGGCGTTGAATGTTACGCATTCTAGCCTCTTAACTTATGTATTTTATTCTCTTAGTGATAGATTATTTTATAATTTTAGTTTGTTTTAGTGTTTTCTGTATTTTCATGGCCTTAATCATTATTTCAGTTAAAACCAAGCTTTTGGGCTTTTAAAGAAGACATCCAAGATGGTGAGATGAAGCCTACATCAAGGAGATTCACTCAACCATTTATTTCAACTCAAATCAGCCCAAGAAAGAGGTCCAAGAGAATTACAGCTGCTTAAGAAGGTTTCGGGCCTGAAGCCCAAATCTGCGCATAATACAGTCTTAATCCCGTTTTGAAAAACGGACCAGAAGTCTTATTTTTGAGTCTCAAATAGACATGATTCTTGTGCAGGGTTAAACGAAATTTGATTCTACACACTTTTGTATTTCACGAAAATTCCGTGAATCGAACTTCTAGTGGGTCAAAAGTTGGGCTGAAGTCAGCAGGAAAAACCCACCTGATTAGTGTTGCGGGAAACCCTAATTTATTCCTAATTGGATTAGGACTTTGGTGCATTCTCTTGGGGAATAAAGTGAAGACTTGGAGGCTGATTAGAGAGAGAGATTAGACAGAGAGAAGAGAGATTGGAGAGTCTGAGAGGGCTGAGAAGAGAACAGAAACATATTGCAGAGCCATTGGAGAACAAAGTCATACGCGTAATTCAGAAAGATGATGTCTTCTTCCTCAACAGTTGAAGCTTCTTCTTCTACCATGAGCGGCTAGTTCATCCACTAGGGTTTTGATGTAGCCCTAACAAAGCATCAATGGTTTGATTGTTTTAATTATTGGGGACCTTTATACATGCATAGATTGTGTAATTCAGAGGATTCTTATTATAGAATTGAGCAATAAAAGTCTTGTAAATTCAATCTCAATAATTTCTTATCTTGTCTTAGATATTTAGTTGTTGTTATTGAACTCAATCTCTTTTATTTTCTGTGATCATGAGAGAGATTATTACACAATGGTAATAACTGAATATATTGTTATGAGCTTTGATGGATTATGCCTAGAGAAGATGAACCATACTGCACCCTAGATTAGAGTAGTTAGGCAGATGGCCCATGCCAATCGAAGATAGTCCATGGCTTAGCCTTAATCATATGTTATCTTCTTGACGGATGAAGGTGAGCTTGTAGCCACCGACACCACTTATGCATGATGTAATTCCCCTATAGTTGATTCAATTGACCATTGATTGTGGAGTTAGTGGTGAAGTCAAACACCCTACATTTCTCTCCTATTATCTTCATTATCTTATTTACTTTGATTTATTTTATTTTATCTTTTTAATTAGTTTAAAAATCAGAATTCTTTTCTTATAAATTTAATTAGAATTAATTTCGTATTCCAACTCATCAGACCATAATCCCTGAGGTACAATACCCCTTTTGATAGCCCTATTCTGCAAGGAATTCGTTCTATTGCGAAGTGTGGAAATTTTTAATTGATATATTTTTGAGTCACACTCACACACGAATCAGTGGCTACAAGCGCACACCAATAGTCAAGAATATGATATAATTGCGATTTAAAAACATAATTCATCTTAGCTAAGCATGTCTTGTCTACCTTCCTAATTCTACACCAAATTGTAGAACAACACATCTATACATGAGCATGAATTATCAAATCGTTCTTAATTCCTATCCAATTATAACTATCATGCAAACATCATCCATACAATTACAAAAGGTAATGACGTTGGAATCAACCACAACAAAGCAAATCTAAAACAAGAATAAGCTCAATTAAAAATTGATATAGAATTTAAACTTTATTTCTTAGTACAACTAAAGATTTATCTCTAACAAACATGATCCATATATTACAAGTAGAAATTCCCAACCTAAGAAGTTAATTAATACAATATTGAGCTTAGGGCTTCATCAAGCCCTAAGTTGAAGGTTTAGCCGACTATGGGAAGAAAAAGAAGTCTTTTCAATTCGACTTGAACCTTTACCTTGATGGCTTCTCCAATGGTGACTTTAGAGAGAGAAAGTAGAAGGAGAGAGATGGTGTCTCACTCAAGTGTGTCCCCTTCAAAAAAAGAAAAATGTTTCAATCAATTTCTTCAAATTGTGTAATCACTTTGTAATAGCTTAATAAGTCCAACTAACCACAAGTTATTGGACTGGGGCCTAGGTCTTGTATCTTGACTTGGCCCATTAGTAAAGGCCTAGAAATTTTATCAAATTAATCTTGCAGCATAGTGTAAAGTCGTTGGACATCTTTCTTAGGAGCCTTGGTTATAAGGTGTATCTATTTTTAATTTTTTTATTCACTTTACAATCCTCCTCGCCCTGCCCCCCAAATTTGGCAGCCTGCCTTGCCTGTTTAAGAGCCGTACATCTTGTGAACCCAATTTGGTGTTTGGTTGTGGATGCTGATTATTAATGACATAAATTACCTTATCATAAACAGGATTGGTTATATGAAAGTATTGCGAGTAACTGAAGGATAAACAGATTGAAGTTAAAATCAATAGTTATATAGTTGGGAATTATTTTTGTCATATTTCAAAAGTTGATGAATAGTTAGATCTACTAAAATTAAAATTAGGAAGTTTAGGGTTTAGGGTTTAGCCATTGCACGAGTTACGTCACCATTGCCACAAGACGTTGAAAATTCAATCACATTTAGATAGTGTGGTAGCTATATAAGTCTTTGAAAAGTTAAATCCAACTCTGATGTCATGCTAGGTTATCAAAGTCTCGAGAATAGTCCTCTTGATCACTATTAAAATCCTAACATCCACCTAGGTCATTAAAGCCTTGAGAGCAGCTTTCTCAAGTACCATTAAAACTTTGATAGGATGGCAGGTCATTAAAGCCTTGAGAGTAGCCCTCTTGAGCACATCAAAACCCTAACTCCATACTAGGTCATAAATGCCTTGAGAGAACCATCAAAACCCTGACACAATGTCAGGTCATCAAAGCCTTAAGAGAAACCCTTTTGAGCACTAACAAAATCCTGACAGAATGTCAGGTCATCAAAGCCTCGAGAGTAATCCTTTTGAGCACCATCAAAATCCTGACGTAAAGCCAGGTCATCAAAGCCTCAAGAGCAACCTTTTCGAGCACCATCAAAATCTTGACATCATGTCAGATTAACAAATCATTGAGAGTAGTTCTCTCGAGTACTATCAAAACCCTGATATCATGCTAGGTCAGCAAAGCCTCAAGTGCGACCCTCTCGAGCACCATCAAAACCCTAAATGCCATACCAGGTCAGCAAAAGCTCAACAACAACCCTCTTAAGCACCATTAAGGCCCTGACATCATGTCAGGTAATTAAAGCCTTGAGAGCATCCCTCTCAATCACTATCAATGCCTTGACGTCATTCCATGTCATCAAAGCCTCGAGAGCATTCTTCTCAATTTTAAGATAAGAAGTTACCAAGTGTAGAAGCAAGATTTGATAGGGTCTCCTCAAACTGATGTAACTACTTCTCTTTGGAATATTTAGAAGAAATTTGGATTGGTGTATGAGAAGTTAGAAAATGCCCGACATGTCTAATGGGCCTAGATAATGGAATACTGAGCATGTGCTGTGACAAAGATCCTTATAATCACCATTAATGCTTTGCTGTATTGCAGCCGAATGCATTTAATATTTGTTTAAAATACTAATACGCCACAACATTTAAATGCATGGTAAAACAAGGGATTTAACTTCTTTGGTGTTTAGGAAATTATTACCTAGCATTTCAGATATTGGACAAAAACCAAGACAAGTCAAGATAGCTTTGGGCCAAGACTTGAGAGGTTCACGCTATAAATACACGTGTTTTAGTAAACATTTAGGAAAACATTCCTACTTTCGTTATAGGTTTCATTAATTAGTCACTTCTCCTCTTTCACTCATATATACTTCTCTTAGTCCTCTGTGTTTGATATATTTCATTTACTGTTTAATTTATTGTGCTCCCATAATGAACCCTTGTAGCCATCCAACTACTAGGATTGTTGGCTTGATTTGAAGTTATCTATCAATTTTTAATAAAAAATGATACTTGACCGATTCATCACAATACTTTATTTGAGGTTTACAATCATTTTTTGGAGAATTGATATTTGATCAATTATCAATAATAAGGGTTTATAATTAATTACTCATCTTGACCTCCACTCACTAAAGATATTTTATGAAGAGGACTCTCGACAATCACCATTGTTGGAAGGGGGTGAGACTTAAGGTAGGTCTCACCTTACTCATCTTGAGCTCCACTCATTAAAGATATTTTTCATGACACACGTGAGCAATAATCCTTGACATTTAAAATAAAATGTTAAACAAGAATTTTCAAGAAGTGCTTCAATTTGAGGAAAATTAGATTTTGGTGACCAAAATTAAATTACTTTACAGTGACCTTAAACTCAGTAAAAGGTAAATAGGGACCAATCTTGAACAATAATTGCCAATGAGTGACCATTTAACTTTAATGTCCAAAATACCCTCTTTTATCCCTTTTTTGTTTTCTCCAATCGTAGCCCCAAATATCAAAGTTTTAAAAGGCATAAAAGGATTCTCAGAAAGAAAATATATATAAATATAGGGAGAGAGAACTTCTATGACTTTGAAGAAAAGTCTCTCTCTCTCTCTCTCTCTCTCTATATATATATATATATATATATATATTCTATGACTTTTATATATATATATATATAGAGAGAGAGAGAGAGAGAAAGAGAGAGACACACAGAGAGAGATATGTTTGTCTTACAATTAATGCATGTGTGCATATATGTATTTTTTTTTCTTTGGTGGGTTTTGGAAATTCACTTATGAGAAGGTGACGTTGATAAAAAGCCTTCAGGGTAGGCAACATGTTTGTTTACCAAGTTTATCTCGTCTCCTCAATTCCTTATTAATAAACTAGTTGAGCAATTTGTTCCAAGCATGTCCAGGTTTAGCAATTTAATTCTAATTTCAATTTAAAAAATGAACAGTACATTTTTCAATCTATCTTGGGTGTTCAAGAAACATTTTTTTTTTTTTTTACAATTCGTTGGGTTATTAATACTAAATGTGAGATTTGTAATTAATTGCACCCAAATTAGTTTTTCTTTTGTTGGTATGAAGGGTATTTTGGGTATTAAGATCAAATGCTCAGTCATTAGCAATTAGTTTTTAAGTTTTGTCACTGTAAGATCACCAAAAAGTAAATTTTTTTCTATTTTGATCACTAAAATCTAATTTTTTCTTAAATAATTCAGTAGTCTTAAGTTTAAATGGCAGAAACAAATACAGAACGTAGCATAAGACAATATTGAACAAACCTCGGCAACAAAACACATCACTTCAATTTAAAATGAAATGAAACAAGAGTAGTAATAAACTCATCATGCGCAGTAACAAAGAAAAGTACTAAACTTCTCAAACAAACTCACATCACAGTACTAACATAACAACAACTAGTTGACACTACTAGTGTATGTAGTGCTTATTTCAGAGACTATATATGAGCAGCAAATACAGCATCGATCAGTAAACTAGTTAGTTGGAAGCACCACCTCCACCAAAGTGAGCTCGAAAAAAGGCTGCCAGTTTGTCTTTAGGAGGCAGATTTTGCTTGATAACACTGCAATTAACGTACTCATCGATCCATTTAAATAAAACAGGAAACTTCTCTCTTGTAAGCAATTCTATTCCACTTACTTCTTGCATCACACCAGCCCAGTAAGCTATGACGTTAGCAACAATGTCCACCAATCCGATAGTGTCTCCACCAAAGAACCTCTTGTCCTTGAGCTCACTTTCAAGGGTTTTCAGGAGCTCATGTGCCTCTTCCAAGGCCTCCTCTTTCTCCTTGTCTTTGCTCCAATTAGCCTTAAATATTGCAGTCAAGCACTATAACAAGTATAAATTTAATTTTGTACGTCAATAACCTTTTAGTGTAATGCTAGGACAAGGCAAAGAGAAAATAAAATTCATATAGACGATCCAAATGTTTAGACTAGTCTTTTAATTTGTAGAGTTATGCATGAGACATCTTATAGGTCATTTTGTTATAATTGATGGGTAATTACTAGATGTTTTAATTGTCAATGAAAAGTTGAATATTCTAGTTCAAAATCATAATAGCCAACAGTCCTTTCTATAGCAAACCTACTTTGAAGTTGAAATTGATTCCAGTCTTCTTGAATACTGATGCAGAGCATCCGAGTCAGATGATGCTGAGGTATCAGACGACACGTTGATGGCACTGAAATATCTTGAGTTGACAGATCAACGTAAAGATGGCAGGAAACCGTGACCTTGTCACTAATTAGGGTATTTTTCGATACGCTTCAGTATTTTGGCCATAACTTTGGCTACAGGTGTCAAAATCGCCTTTATGACCACAATTCGGAAAGCTTGGTGTGTATTTTTTCGAGGCCAAAATCCACTATTTTCCCCTACGAATCCCTAATTTTAGTTATTTCTTTCCTTTTTTGGTAATATTTATTTTGTTGATTAGGAAGAGATTCTGAGCTTGATTTGGGCCAGAATTCTGGCAACTTCCTTCTTTTATTTCGTATTTTATTTTGACAAGAATATTAGGTTTTTGCTATTTTTAGTAATGTTAACGAAGTTCAGCTATATAACCTGGCTTGTGGGTTGATTCGAATGTACTTTTGATTTTGAATAATAATATTGAATAGCAGAGACTTTTCTCTGAGTTTTTGGGCAATTCTCGTGTCTTTCTGTTTATTTTCTGTTGCCCTTAGCCTACAGAATAATTACTATTCTGTCCGGCGTCAAATACTATGCAGTCTTTAGCTCACTTCTAAACAATGCATAAACACCATCACATATATTTAATCAATTATATTGAATTCTTATCCACCAAATCATTATTCTTCTTCTTGTATATACATAAACATAGTTGAAAGTGACATAAACTGATAAACTATATATATAATCTATAGTGTTTCAAAGTAATATGTGTGTGTATTATAGAGATTAGAGAAGACATGACATACCTTGTCATCTATGAACTTAGCCCAGAAACGTGCCATGGCTCTGTCATAAGGATCTTCCGGCAAGATGGGAGTGCCTTTCCATGTCTCGTCAATGTATTCAAGAATAACAACTGATTCGGCAATGGGCTTTCCATTGTGGACGAGCACAGGAATTTTCTTGTGGACAGGGTTGTACTTGAGAAGCAAATCACTCTTGTTAAATATGTCTTCTTCTATGAATTCATATTGGACACCCTTTAGCTTCAGAGCAATCTCAACTCTCCGGCTAAAAGGGCTTGCCCAAACCCCTAACAACTTCACTTCCTCTGCCATTAAAGAGTACTTCTCTCTCTCTCTCTCTATATTGTTCAATTGATGTGGGGTTATCATTCTGGATTGTTCAAGTTTTTATAGCACCTGGTTACTTAGCCACCAAGACTGTGTTATGTTGACTATTATTATATGAATATTTTGACCAACCACATTCATAATTATGAAATTGGTGGTTGGAAACTTCTAGACTTTAAATATATATGCCTCTTAATTCACCATTCGCTGCTTTATTAAAATTTTAACTTATCAATATATCTATGTTTACTTGTAAAATACAAATAAGACTTCAAATTTAATTTATATAAATTAATTATTGAATATCATGTCCATATCTAATGTATTAAAAAAGAGGTCATTTCCAGCTATGATCCTTATCGCTAACAGTGATTAAAATGGGTAATAAAAAAATTCAGTTGACTTCTTGTGTTAATAAATGCAGGGTAAGGTGTATAATTTCACACACACGGCTAACGCTTGTATAGTCATGCTTCATTAATGATATATTTCCTAAAGAACTGACCTATTGAGTGACCTCATTCACCTTATCCTTCAACATAAATTATATATATAGTTATTGTTTGAATTTCCGAAAAAATAAAGTAATGAGAAATGACATGAAATTATAATTTCATGATTTGTATCATAGATGATAAAATGACACCGTTATTTAGCATTGTTATTCAATTTAGAAGTGCTGAGAACATGGATTATAAATTTTATTGTTCAAATGGAAAAATAAAACAAGAAGAAAAATAAATTATCTTTGTGGGCAATTTTCCTTCTAATTTGAGTATTTAACAACACTTGACTTCTACAGCACAAAGCAGAATTTTCGTTCTTCCTTTGGGATGCGAATTTAATTTAAGATCCAAAAAAGAAATAGAAAAATGGCGAAGGTATAATAGAAAAATTATTAAAACACAAATTATGATAATTTGAAGTAGACAAAAAATAAAGATTTTGTTATAAGAAAACTGGAGTCAAAATGATGTCGTTTGCTATTACGACATCAACCGGAAACATTGAATGGGTTCTAACGCCCAACAGCGAACAGCACCTTTGGTGCATTACAATCTCTCTTTTTTTGCAACTGCCAATTGCTGCCAACAATCTCTTGTCGGCTTGCTTGTCAATTTTGGTTCACCTCTCCCCAAGAGTTCTGTTTATTCACAATTACAGTCGTACCTGCTCCATTTCAATGTCTAAGTGTATTGTCAGCTTGCTTGTCAAGCAGTGGATTCATGTAAACAGCTTAATAATCACTTGGCTCTTTTTCAATGGAGAAAGGAACTGGAGTTTTAGATTGATCTTCTGGTTTTTTTCTGTTTTTAGGACTAATCAATGACAGAGAGCTTCACATAAGCAAATTCAAGATATGCTTGGTTGGCTGAAAAAAAAAAAAAAAAATTTCTAAAAAATTCAAAAGAATCGTGATTCGGCACCGAACCGAATTGCGGCTCCGGTTTCTAACGATTCCATACTTCAACGATTTCAATTCCAAAATCAACAAACTATGTGGACCTCTAGTTTTAGTTACGCATGATTAGACCTCCAAGAAAACCTTTAAAAAAAAAATCAATCAATTTAATGATGCATTCACAACTACCACCAACATTTCTGTGGACCTTTTAATGGAAATACTGTTGTAAAAGCAAAATAAAAAAATTTGTCATTGAATGCTTTCACCTATATATATATACACACACACAAACATACACACACAGATCTTGAAAAGAAAAATTATATTATTTGAATTAGAGCGCTGATATGCTAAGTATTCAATACTGAATAAGACACAAAGTTTGTGGAGTCCATCATGACACAACGGTGGGTCTCACAAGCCTTGCCAAGATTCATTTTTCTTAGAATCAATATCTTGCAAGACATTCCTTCGGAAAAAAAATAACTTGTACAACATTTCTTAATTAGAATACTTGTGTCTTTGGACCATCAAGGGTTAGTTTAGGCATAGGGCTACATCAAAACCCTAGTGGATGAACTAGCCGCTCATGGTAGAAGAAGAAGCTTCAACGGTTGAGGAAGAATGCATCATCTTCATGAATTATGCATAAGACTTCGTTCTCTAATGATTCTCCACTTGAAAGTATGTCTTCGATTCTGTCCAAAAACTCTCTCATCTCTCTCCCACTCCTAATTCAGCCTTCAATTCGCCCATTTATTGCCCCAAGAGAATACACCAAAATCCTAATCCAATTAGGAATTAATTAGGTTTCCCGCAGCACTAATTAGGTGGGTTTTTCCTACTAACGTTCGGCCCAACTTTTGGCCCACTAGAAGTCCGATTCACAGAATTTTCGTGAAATACAAAAGTGTCCAGAATCAAATTTTGTTTAACTTACAAAAAAATTAAGTCGATTTAAGGCTCAGAAATAACACTTCTGGTCCATTTTCCAAAACGGGATTAAGATTGTATTAAGCGCAAAATTGGGCTTCAGGCCCGTAACCTTCTTAAGGAGCTGTAATTCTCTTGGACCTCTTCTATGGGCTGATTTGAGTTAAAATAAATGGTTGAATGGATCCATTTGATGTAGGCTTCCTCTAACCATCTTGCATGTCATCTTTAAAAGTCCAAAATCATGGTTTTAACTGAAATAATCATTAAGGCCCTGAAAATACAGAAAACACTAAAACGAAGTAAAATAACAAAATAATCTATCACTAAGAGAATATAATACGCAAGTTAAGAGGCTAGAATGCGTAACATTCAATGTCGATCACAACCCCAAACTTACAGATTGTTAGTCCCTTAGCAATAAAATAAAATAAAACTAAAACAGAGAAACTACTAAACACTAACTAAACTACCCAACTCCACTTTCATGGGAGAAACAATTGCATTTAGCCTATGCAACAAGCCTTTAAACCACTAGGTTCTCCCTAGTGGATGAGTATAGTCTTGTGAGGGTTTTCAGAAATGTTACCCACAAACATTCAAAATTCTATTTCAACATTAATCCAAGAAGAAGATTACAATACATAGTTACAAACTTGCATTCACGAATAATTTCAAATTTTCAAATTTCACAATTCAAATCAATGGTCCCCACACATAATTCACATCAACATATCTCAAAGCAACCAATTCTAGCTCCCTCATGAAAAGTAAACTAGCAGTCCACTCATGTAGCATAACCCCGCTCTGAATATATTAAGGCACATACCCCTTCAACTCATTAGCTCCCCTTATTGAAATCATACTTCCAAACATGAATACATGACTTTTTTTATTTTTCTTTTCATCATTCTTTTTTTTTCATTGTTTTATTGGTTGTGCAACGTCTTGATCTATTAAGCTTTCTGAAAGATTCATGTAACAAGCTTTCAGTCATTGACTCCCAAACCAGATGGCTTTAGGGTACTAGGCTTTAAGATACCCCGAATGTTTCTCTCATGAAGGGAGTAATGCGGTTTGGAAAAAAATAAAGGGGAGGTTGTCACCTCGTTTTATGGCTCCTTTCATGATTACTGACAGGATCGGAGCAGTAGCGTATAGAGTGACGTTACTAAACACAGTGCACAAGGTGTATTATATCTTTAATGTGTCTATGTTATGAAAATTATATAAGGAGGATATTATTGATCAGCACAATGAGGTTGGGGAGATTGAGTTACAGCTAGATGCAACATATGTAAAGTAACTGTACTGTACTCATGACCATAGGAATCAATTCCCTCATCTTAAGACTATTCCTTTAGTTTGGGTTCAGTAGAGTCACTACAAATGGGTGGAATCCACTTGGGAAAAGGAGGATGAAATAAAAGCAAAGTATCTAGAGTTTTTTTTTTTTTTCTCAGGTATAAGCTGAATTCTGAGGACGGAATTCCTCTTTTTAGGGGGTAAGAATATAATACCCCAAAAATTTGGACGTCAATTATTTTAAAGAATTTGAATTACTTTTATTATTAATTCTTGTGAAATGCCTTGTCTCGATATTTTATCATTTTTTGTGAGTTGCTTTTCCTTTATATGCATTTTATTATTTCATGTGAATTGATAAGTTTGATTGTTGGTATTAATTTTAGAATTTAAAAACTTTTGTTTATTCTGGTTAAGGGGTCCTTGGATTACAGGACTTCCAAATTGTATTACCGGACCTATACTTGTTTAGTTAGCGGTTATTTTAATTCAGAGGAACTTTCTATTCTGCTTTTAGAAAATTGTTCATTGTATCTTTTGTATTCTATGCTTGTTGCTACCAGTTGTATCTATCTCCCAGGTTTTGTGTATGAGACTGGCCACCTCATGCACGAAATTTTCTGGGGGGTATTTCATGTGAATGCACTTAGTCAGTTGTACATTGATCAGATTTTGAGACTGTACAGAGTGCCAATTTCCATTGTGTCTGACAGAGATCCGAGGTTCACGTCACGATTTTGGCAGAGTTTTTAGGCTGCACTTGATACGAACCTCCATTTCAGTACTACTTTCCATCCTCAGACAGATGGTCAATCAGAGCGTACCATTCAAATCTTAGAGGATTTGCTTAGAACATGTGTACTTAATTTTTGAGGCAGTTGAGAGGATCACCTTCCATTGGTGGAGTTTGCATACAATAATAGCTACCAAGCTAGTATTGAGAGGGCTTCATTTGAGGCTTTATACGGTAGACCTTGTATATCACCTGTTTGTTGGATGAAGGTCGGTGAGACAGTGGCGTTGGGGCCAGATATGGTCAGAGAGACTACAGAAAAGATAAAGATCATACGGCAGCGTTTGCTTACGACTCAGAGTCGTCAGAAAAGCTATGCCAACAAAAGACAGAGGCATTTAGCATTTGAGGTGGGGGATCATGTCTTCTTGAAGGTCTCTCCACAACAGGGTTTGATGAGGTTTGGGAGTAGCGGGAAGCTAGCCCCACGGTTTATCAGTCCATTCGAGATATTGGATCGAGTTGGCGAGGTTGCATACCACTTGGCATTACCACCGCAATTGTCAAGTTTGGACAATACTTTCCACGTTTCGATGTTGAGAAAGTATGAGCCAGATGCTTCACATGTGTTGGATTGGATAGATCTTGAGGTGGAGGAGGATATGTCTTACGAGGAGAGATCGGTACAGGTTTTGGACACTAGGGAGCAAGTGATTCAAGCCAAGCCCATTCCATTGGTTAAGGTCCTTAGGAGACATCACGGAGTCGAGGAGGCTATGTGGGAGTGAGAACAAGAAGTCCACTCAAAGTATCCTGAGTTATTTTCTACTTGAGGTATGTTCTTAATTTCGGGGATGAAATTCTCTCAAGGAGGGGAGGTTGTAAAGACCATGACCAATTTTGGATGGTTTTGCATTTTTTGCATCGTAAGTGTCATAAATGCATTTTGAGTGGTGTTTAACATGTTTTGAGTGCAGAAAAATTTTTCAAGAAGTGTTTTAAATGTTTCGGTAAGTTCTTAGAATATTTAGAGAAGTTTGAATTTTTGGTCAAACCTTGACCCGAGATGAGGTTTAAGTGGGCCCGGGAATCCAAAAAATTCTAGAAGTATTTATGTTTGGGAATGGCTTAGATGAAATTTTTAGAGAGTTAAGGAAGTAATTTCGAGACCATAGGAATTTTCAAAATTGAAAACGGAGTTCGGGAAGGTACGTTAAGTGGCCTGGGGCGTTTTGGTCTTTTCGCGCCCTAGATGCCATTTTAAAACATATGATTGAGAGAGTCCCAGCCATTCTCATGGATTTCTCTCTCTTTGTAAACCTTTTTCTCTTCTCCTTTCTTCCTTCTCTCTAGATTTCGGAAGCCATCGGGCATGATTCAAGACTCGTCGAAGAGGGAGATACGTAGGGGATGGCTAGGGCTTCCCTCTGAACCGAACATCTTTGTGGTTCAGCAAGGTTAACATTGCTGGAAATTTGAAAAGTTCTTGGAAGGCCTCAAATGTAACGCTCCATTTCCCAACTCCTAGAAGACCAGAGGTTACCTCGTCCATTATCCCAAATGGATCATATTTACCCTCAAGTGTCATAGGAGCTTAACTTTATTCTTGCACATGGATGTGCATAACTCCACTTTATCCAACCATAATGGGCCCACATCAAATCATATCACCTTAGTGGAAATTTCATTTATTCCTACTCATGAATCACTCATTTCCAAGACACAACACTTCATGTGATTGGAACCTAAAACTGAAACTATAGCATTTGATAGAAAATCGAGAAATACTCAATTTCAAAAAAAATCACACTCAAATCCAATTTAAAATGAAGAAGTTGTGTCCGATTGAAGTTTGGATAAATTTCAAAGCATGTTATGAAAAGTGACTTCGATGGATCGAAGTGATGATTTTGATGCATCGAGATCGAAGTGATGCTTTCGATGAATCAAACATGTATCGAAGAAGTATCGACCAAAAATAACTTTCGGTAATTTGACATTCCAAAATCTTGCAGGTTTTTCGATAGATTGAAGTAGCCATTTTGATGCATCGAACTGGGCATTTCGATGCATCAAAGCGCCCAAAAATTGTAATTATACAAATGACTATTTTTGACATTCTAGGTCCTTTCTACCTACATAAACCATCCTTGCAACCTTCAAATCATACAAGAAAGGAATCTACATCATCCACAAGCTCTAAATCATGCTCATAATCAAATCACACACCAATATGAGTCATTCTCCATCATAAATATATTCTAATTTATATTGAAAACATCCATCACTACATTAGTCTATCAAATAAAACTAGATGCTCTTAACAAGCATTACATAAACAAGTCCATATCTTATCATATTCAATAAGCTTATAATCTAAGCATACAACAAAGTTATATTTATCCAAAATATAATTACAACTCAAAAAGGAGTCTCATGCCACAAGCCGACATGAATAGCCACAAAATGTACAATATCTAACATATAACAAACGGCTACTAGAACTCCGCTTAGACACTCAAATCCCATTGGTCATCGATGCCTTATTTGTAAAAAAGTTTAGAACATAGGGGTAAGCACCACAATGGCTAAGTAGAGATACCCCCCCCACTTAAGTGCCGACCCGACAGTACCTACATGAATGCATGCTACTATGTTACACGTATCATTCAACATACATCTTGTTTGTTCACAATAATGTATATATATGAGAAATGCATTAACACATGGCGTGTTTCACCATTTAAAATAAAAGCAAAATCATACACTTGTCTCTCTCTCTCTCAGACTCAACCTGATACCCTAACATGATTCTTGACCAACCATGTGACCGAGACACTTTTCACACTATTTGAACACCATCACCAAGAATTTACATCCTCCAAGGTGATTGTCCCACCACTACCGAGGATTCACCTCCTCCAGGTGGTTGTTATCCCACCACTACCAAGAATTTACATCCTCCAGGTGGTTCGACCATTATTTTCACTACGTACTTACCTACTTTAAGGTGATTGTTCCACCACTACCAAGAATTTACATCCTCCAGGTGGTTGTCATCCCACCACTACCAAGAATTTACATCCTCCAGGTGGTTTGAACCGAGTATCGACCTACTCTAGGTAACTTAGGCTTTTTCTTCGTTTCTTCACAACGGCCCCGTATATGCATCTCAAACATATAACACTCAAGTACTCAATATTTATGCTTCACAATGCATGAGCTAATTACAAATATACCTAGCATGCATATCATGTTCATCAATCCACACATATAATTACCCATATATGTAAACCCTAGCATAAGTTGCATATACTCACATAATTCACTTAAGCACATATTTGTCATGTTTCACCAATACACACAATTTCTATACAAAGATGGCATGCATTTAAGTCACAAAACATCTCATAACACAAATATTCTCATTTTATACAATTCACAAAAGTGCACAAAACCCTAACAGATAAGTGTACATGTTTTTTTTCTCTCACTCATTCACTCTTCACATCATGCATACGACATATACATACCAATTGCATTTAAGAAATTAAAGAGAGATAGAAACTCACCAAATCCCACCCCTCTTACCACTTTAAAATATGCAATAAACAACCCTAACTGTCATCGTTACTACCAAAACCCTAGAATTAACAATTAAATGAGAAAAGAAACCCCTACCTCAAAATTGAAGACCTTCCAAGCACTTGACCAAATTTCTAGTGACATCTACCTTGCCGAAACGCGAAGATGTTCGGTTCAAATGGAAGCCCTAGCCTTCCCCTACGTATTTCCCTTTGTTGACCCAAAGGTTTTAACTTGAGGGTAATCTAGTAATTTTGATGATAATAAATCATTAATGATGTTAAATACTAATATCTAAATTGAGTGATTGCTTAGGATGATTGTCACAAACAAAGAAAGCATTCACATTGTGGAATAATCATGAAAAGAGATAATGACATGAGAAAAGCATTTATTAAAGAAGAAAGAAGTACCTCGAAGCTTCAAGACATTATCAAGCATGAAGAAATGGGGTAGTTATAGCTTGGTAAGAGATAGGACTTAATTTGTCAAAGTTATATTTCAATAACTTGTTTAAAGCTCACTTGCATATCATGACCATGATGCATTCACATCTGCATCATCTCTTGGTCATTATATCACCAAGAAATTTATCTTAAAGCCTTAGGGACATTTTTCAAAGATCAATCCTCTTTTTAAAGTCTTTCCTGCACTTTGTTGAAAATCCTTCAAAGACATGTCCAGTTTAAGCTTGCTGAAAATCTAGTTTGAACTTGCTGAAAACTCATTTTCAGCAAGCTGAAAGTGCACTTTGAGGCAACTGAAAAACAATAGTAGGTAATGATGTTTCTAGAGCACTTCATCGGCTGACTGAAACATTACTTTCAGCTGACTGAAAGTAACTGAATTTTAATGCAATGGCTAGTTCAGTGTATTTAATGCTTCCAACTACTTGTCAACAGTTATATTCCTCAAAGGGTCTCTATACATTGATATGCTTTGCATTTATGAAAATACACCAATACTCTTGAGCATTCATTGAGCTACATTCATTGCAATCTACCATCATTTAATATATTTGAGTTTCAAACGTGTGATTCAATTTTAACTATAGTATTGAGAGCTTAAAATTGTGTTTTCTTCTTTGAGAGATATCTATTGTATCACAAATTCTTTTCTATATCATTTGTAAAGGGTTGTTGAATCCTAGAAGACTAAGTGAAGGAGTTTACTTAGCAAAAATGAGCTTGTGTGCTCCATTATAAGGGTTTGCTCTCCACCGACAAGGAAGGAGCCATAGTGAATTTGGAAAAATCTCAAGAGGGATCTTGAGTCATGGAGTAGGAGTTGCCGAACCACGCTATATTCTTGTGTCGATAGTGTTTGAATCTCTCTATCCCTAACTTATTTATATTGTGCTTGTTTGATTCTATTATTATCTCATTATATTTTGCATATCTTTTTAATTTATAAATTAGATTCTATTATTTGCCAAAGACCCTATTCACCCCCTTTTAGGGTCATTACTTGAGTAACAATTGGTATCAGAGCTAGGGCTCTAGTTTTTGACCTAACTGTCTTAGAGTTCGATAATGGCAAACATACAAGTTGCCTCTCATATGGAAGGATAATCAAACAACAGGCCACCTTGGTTTGATGGCACCAACTATAATTATTGGAAACCTAGAATGACATTCTTTCTCCAATCCATTGATTATCAAGTTTGGGAAGTTGTTTGTAAATGGCCTTTAGTTTCCATGAAAAATGTTGAAGATAGGAAAGTTCCCAAGGATGAGGAAGAATGGACCGATGGTGATAGAAAGCTAATTCAAATCAATGTTAAAGCTATCACTAATTTGTATTATGCTTTAAGCAAATCCGAGTTCAATAGAATTTTGAATTGTAAAACGGCCAAAGAAATTTGAGAAAAATTAGAAGTGACCTATGAGGGCACTAAGTTAGAGCTACCAAAATTAGTATGTTAATTCATGAATATGAGCTTTTTAGCATTCTTCCAAGTGAATCTATTAATGAAATTGATAAGCAATGAATGTTGTGTATTCAATGCCCCTAAAATTATATGAATTAGTGTCTTAGTAATATTTATTTCATATTTTTATTAATAATTTTAATCGTTTCATGATTTCAGATGATTAAGTGTAATTCTGATTAATAATGGCGCAATCGAGCTACAGATGGTGCTATTTTAGTAAGAAGGTGAAGTTTGACCCATGAGATATGTGTATATTAAAGATTTAAACTAAATGGACTGAAGAAATGGACTGAAAATTAATGTAAATGAAAGAAAGGAGCACGGGCCTATTCACATTGAAGATTGGGCCAATTTAGGCTTAAAAAGTTTTGGATCCGTTTTGGTATTTAGACGATAACTCCGTACAAGATTGTCAAAATGACCCAAACTCTGTGTGAAGCAAATTCAATTCTGTACATTTTTGTATTTCATGAAAATTTCCTAAACTGGACGTTTACGCACCGTTTTGCCCTATTTGCGCAGCTGCCACTTTTTGAGGCGCAGGTTCCATTTTCTTATACGCATTTTCCACTTTGGCAGAGGAGGTGTCCCGTTTGTGTTTACTTCACAAAATAAAAGAGAGAAAATAGAGAAAACTAGGGTATGATTCTGGAGAGAAGAAACAGGGAGATATTGACAAAGGCGATTCGTGACGATACGGGCAAGAAGATGACAATTCCATCATCGTTCAAACCTCGACCTCTGATCATGAGCGGCTAAACACCATTCTGGGGAAGTGACGTAACCCTAACCTATCTTTCAATGTTTTAATTTGTATATTAATTTGGCAACGATTTAATTTGTGCATCGATTGTATAACCAAGACATAAACAATAACTGTGCTGTTGGTTTGAATTTTAGTGGATTATTTCATTGCAGATTTACTTTTATTCTTGTAGAATGAATACAAGTTTGCAGTGATTAGGGTTTGGTTCTTTTCAACTTCTATGATTTTGTTGAGATAGGTTATATAATAGTTTTCACAGATCATTCAATTTAAAGCTTTTATAATTTGTACTAAGCGAAGATGGGTTATCATATCATTTGTTAGTCAGATGTATAAGCCATGTTAAGTGAAGACGAGTTATGCTTAATTGTATGTTGAATGAATCCTCTTGATAGATCTGAATTGGGCTTGTAGCCATTCTTTTCTGAATGCGTAGATTAGACGTCCCAAATTAATACAATTGTCCTTGTCATAAGATTAGTGGTGAAGTTAGTTCCCAAGACTCTCTCTCCAGTATCTATCATTTATTTATGTTACTTAATTTCAGCAACTTAATTTAAAAATAAAACAAATTCTCTTTCAATTAAATTAGACAAGATCTTGATAGCTTAACGAAACAACCAACGCAATCTCTGTGGGTTCGACCCCTACTCACCACTTTACTAATTTTAGTAGAGCATTTGTAGGTTTTTATAAATTATATTTTGTCGAAATGTAAAACAACAACGACACTATTACATAATATTTTATTGCATTTTGCACATCGAACAGAAATGTTTACTAGATTTACTAATATTGTTAATAGCTTATCTCATCTTGGTAAGACTTATTCTCACTCCGACAATGTTAGAAATGTGCTTTGGTGTCTTCCTACAAGTTGGGATGCAAAGGCAATGACTATTCAAAAAGTTAAGGATCTTGATACCTTGAGTCTTGAAGACCTTATACGATCGCTTATGACTCATGAGATCCAAGTTGGTAGTCGTCAAGAAATAGTCAATCCGAAGAAGACCTTAGCATTGAAATCATCTCTCCAAGATTCGAAAGAAATTGATAAAAGTGGGTCTAGTGATGATGAGGATGACATGGCATTCATTGCTCACAAATTCAAGAAGTTCTTAAGAAGGGAACCTTTCCTCAAAAGAAGACCCTTCAAGAGAGATGAGCCAAAAGGAGATTCAAGCAAAAAGGAACCTCCTACTTGCTACAATTATGGCAAATTGGGACATTTTCTAAGAGATTGTCACAAGTCAAGAAGAGATAAAAGTAAGAAAGTAGCAATGAAAGCCACATGGGATAATTCTGACTCAAGCGATTCGGAATAAGACACAAGCAATGAAGTCTCAAATCTTTGCCTTATGGCAATTGATGATGAGGTAAATTCTAACCTTGGAACTTCTTCATTGATTTCATATGATGATGCAATGTGCTTTTGAGGATTTGCATAAAGAGTTAGAAAAAGTGATTTTGAAGAACTCCACTCTTAAAGAGAAAAACTCATCTCTTTCTCTAAAAATCTCAAATGCTCAAAATGAAAATGATTCTTTGAGAAAAGAACAGGAATGCTTGTCTTCATCTCTTTCAAAAATCCAAAATGAAAATATTTTGTTAAAGAGTGAAAGAGAAAATTTTTCTTCAAACAAATTTTCTTCAATTGATTCTCAATCTAAAATTGATAACTTGAAGAAAATTATTGAGGATCAAGTGGATATTCTTGCAAAATTCACCAAAGGAAGAAATAATTTAACTATTCTTCTTGGTATACAAAGAGATGTTTATGACAAAGAAGGGATTGACTACAATCCTTACGACAAACAAAAATCTTTGATTAAAAGGCCATCTTCTAAGAATGACAAGTTTAAACCATTGACTCACTTATTTGTCAAAAACTCTAAATTTAGCTTTAATAGCTTTATATGTAATCTTTGTAGAAAAATGGGACATAAGATCTTTGCTTGTCCATTTAGAAGGAGAAAATTAACTAAAATGATTTGGGTCCAAAAAGAACATTTCCTATTATTGCTAACCCAATTTGACCAAAAATGATCTCAGTACCAAAAGAAGTCACCTAAGTTTGTCTTGTAGGTTAGCTTGAAATCCTCTTCAGTGTCCAAAGACAAGTGATTTCTTGATAGAAGATGTTCAAGGCATATGACGGGAGATCGTTTTAAATTCATCTCCCTCAAGCCTTATGATGGAGGTAATGTCACCTTTGGAGACAATTCAAAAGGTAAAATTGTGGGCGTTTGCACTATAGGTATATCTTCCTCTTCCTCTATTGATGATGTTTTTCTTGTAGAATGATTAAAGCATAACTTGTTTATCATTAGTCAATTGTGTGATAAAGGTTTTGAGGTTATCTTTAAATCGGGACATTGCATAGTTGAAAAAAATAGTTTACAAACTTGTATTGCTCAAAGACATGGTAACTTGTACACTATCCTTCTTTATGAATTGCTTGGTCAAAATGTTACTTGCTTTATTTCTTCTAGTGATAATAGTTGGTTGTGGCATAGAAGATTAGGTCATGCTAGCATGGATTTGATTTCAAAATTATCTAAGAAAGAATTAGTTAAAGGCCTCCCAAAGGCTAAGTTCATAAAAGACAAGACTTGTAGTGCTTGCTAATTAGGTAAGCAAGTCAAATCCTCCTTTAAAAGGAAAAAAGACATCACAACCTCTAGACCTTTAGAATTGCTTCACATGGATTTATTTGGTTTGGAGAGGGTTGCTAGTCTAGGTAGAAAACTTTATGCATTTGTTATTGTTGAATATTACACTAGGCTTTGTTGGATTTTCTTTCTTATTCACAAGAATGAAACTCATGCAATCATTGCCAAATTTTGTAGAAAAGTTCAAAACGAAAAGGACTACAAAATTAAGACCATTAGAAGTGATACAGGTAGAGAATTTGAGAATCAAGACTTAGAAAATTTTTGTGATGAAAATGGCTTTGATCATAATCTTTCAGCACAGAGGACTCCTCAACAAAAAGGTGTTGTTGAAAGAAAGAATAGATCTCTTCAATAAATGGCTAGGACTATGCTTAATGAGCATAATTTACCTAGATATTTTTGGGCCAAAGCCATTAGCACTTCTTGCTATGTCATAAATAGAGTTATTATTCGAAAGAAACTTAATAAGACACCCTATGAGCTATGGAATGGAAAGAAACCCAATATTGGGTATTTTAAAGTTTTTGGGTGTAATTGCTTTATGCTTAATGACAATCATAGCTTAAGAAAATTTGATGCTAAATTCGATGAGGGTGTTTTTCTAGGACATTCAACAAGAAGTAAAGCATTTAGAGTTTTCAACAAAATGACTCTAGTGGTTGAGGAATCTATACATATAGTATTTGATGAATCTCTTCCATTTGCTCCTAAAAATAATATGAATGATGAAGTTGCTGATCTTGAGAAAAGTGTTGATGAATTACAGATAGTGACAAAATAAGTGAGCCTTCACAAAGTCCTCAAAATAAGGAAGTCAATGATGAGATCACCCAAAGTGATCCAAATGATGTCTTCCCTAAAAGTTGAAGAATTGTTCATAATCATCCTCTTAACCAAGTTATAGGTGATCCACCTATGGGTGTTGGTACAAGATCTCAACTTAGAGATGTGTGTAATCATTTGGCATTTTTGTCTCAAATAGAGCCAAAGAATTTTCTTGAGGCTGAAAATG
Source organism: Cornus controversa (assembly GCA_026545225.1). Taxonomy (NCBI): domain Eukaryota; kingdom Viridiplantae; phylum Streptophyta; class Magnoliopsida; order Cornales; family Cornaceae; genus Cornus; species Cornus controversa. Next base: position 29,051,987 of record CM048850.1, read on the forward strand.
AAGAGTCTTGGATCTTAGCTATGCAAGAAGAACTTAGTCAATTTGAAAGGAATCAAGTTTGGAGGTTAGTTCCTAGACCTAAGGACCAAACCACCATAGGCACTAAGTGGGTGCATAGAAATAAGAAAGATGAATCAGGCATTATTGTGAGAAATAAAGCTAGACTTTTTGCCCAAGGTTTCAACCAAGAAGAAGGAATTGATTATGAGAAAAGCTTTGAATCAATAGCTAAATTAGAAGAAATTAGAATGCTCCTTGCCTATGCTTCACATAAGAATTTTAAGTTATATTAAATGGATGTGAAAAATGTATTCTTGAATGGCTTCATAGAAGAAGAGGTCTATGTAGAACAACCTCCAGGATTTGAAAGTCATGACCTTCCAAGCCATGTCTTCAAATTATCAAAAGCTTTATATAGCTTGAAGCAAGGTCCTAGAGCTTGGTATGAAAGACTTAGTGGTTTTCGATTAAAAAATGATTTTGTTAGAGAAAAAATTGACAATACACTTTTTACAAAAATCATTGATGAAAATTTGTTGATTATTCAAATTTATGTTGATGATATAATTTTTGGATTAACAAATGAGAAGTTATGTAAAGAGTTTACTTCTAAAATGTAAAATGATTTTGAGATGAGCATGATGGGTAAACTTAACTTCTTCTTAGGATTGCAATTCAAACAATCATTGGATGGTATATTCATTTGTTAATCCAAATATGTTAAGGATTTGCTAAAGAAATTTGGCTTGGAGGATGTCAAACATACTAAAACTCCTATGAGTAACGTCTCTAAACTTGATAAGGATGAAAAAGGAAAAGAAGTTGATATCAAGAAGTATAGAGGAATCATTGGAAGTCTTCTATACTTGACGGCAAGTAGACCGGACATCATGTTTAGTGTTTGATTATATGCAAGATTTCAATCATGTCCCAAAGAATCCCATCTAAGTGCCGTAAAATAAATTTTCAAATATTTGAGTGGCACAATTGATTTAGTACTTTGGTTTCCTAGGTTTATATCATTTAACCTCATAAGTTATTCAGATGCCAATTTTGCTGGATGCACAATTGATAGAAAAAGCACTAGTGGTACTTGTCACTTCTTAGGACACTCTCTTGTGTCATAGTCTAGTAAGAAACAAAATTCTGTGGCATTATCAACGGCAGAAACTAAATATGTGGCTACCAATAGTTGTTATGCACAAAAGCTTTACATTAAACAACAACTTGAGGACTTTGGACTTACATTTGATCACATACCTATCAGATGTGATAATACGAGTGTGATACGTATTTCCAAAAATCTCATTCAACACTTTATGACCAAACATATTGTAATACCTTGCTCCAACACATGGTATGATATTGTCCACTTTGGGCCTAAGACCGCACGATTTTTCTCTTAGATTTTATCCCAAAAGGCCTCATACCATTTGAAGAGAACATACTACATATAAGCACATCCCCTTTTCCATACCCAGGCGATTTGGGATTGAGCACCCTGTACCCTGTCAGTATGGTAGCTCAGCCTAGTGTCTGTCTTCGCACCGCCCACTCACGCTCGTCCACAAGGGTTACTACAATCCACCCCCCTACGAGGCCCGACGTCCTTGTCGGCACACTTCCAGCTAGGTTTAGGCTCTAATACCAACTGTAATACCCCGCTCCAACACATGGTATGATATTGTTTGCTTTGGGCCTAAGCCCGCACGATTTTGTTCTTGGATTTTATCCCAAAAGGCATCATACCATTTGAAGAGAACATACTACATATAAGCACATCCCCTTTTCCACACCCAGGCGATGTGGAATTGAGTACCCTGTACCCTGTCAGTATGGTAGCTCAGCCCAGTGTCTGTCTTCGCACCCGCCCACTCACACTCGTCTACAAGGGTTATTACAATCCACCCCCTACGAGGCCCGACGTCCTCGTCGGCACACTTCCAGCTGAGTTTAAGCTCTGATACCAATTGTAATACCCCGCTCCAACACATGATATAATATTGTCCGCTTTAGGCCTAAGCCCGCACGATTTTGCTCTTAGATTTTAGCCCAAAAGGCCTCATACCATTTGAAGAGAACATACTACATATAAGCACATCCCCTTTTCCACACATAGGCGATGTGGGATTGAGCACCCTGTACCCTGTCAATGTGGTAACTCAGCCTAGTGTCTATCTTTGCACCCGCCCACTCACACTCGTCCACAAAGGTTATTACACATATTGAGATTAGGCACCACTTTTTGAGAGATCATGTGTCTAAGGGTGATATTGAGCTCATTTTTGTAAATACCAAAGACCAATTGGCCGATATTCTTACGAAACCTCTTCAAGAGGATTGTTTCTATAAAATTATGAGAGAAATTGAAATGGAAAAAAGAGAATGAGGTGATCCATACTTAATCTCACATTTTAATTTATCCTCTGCCATTTTTAATCGCTTGAAATTGAACTTTAAGCCGACTGAAAGTCATGCAGTTCGGTCCTCTCACCAAATAAATTTCAGTCATCTTAAACAAGCATGCCTCCACTTTATTACCTCCATCCCCACTCTTCTCCACTTTCATATCTCACCATGCCTCCTCGCTCATTCACAAGAAAATGCTCAAATGTGTGCCTAACAGAGGAGCGACGCACCAAAGGGAGACATGATCCCGACGAGAGTTCTACTCCTCTTGTGGAACCAAATCTCAGGTTCTTTAAATCCCCTGAAATTAAAGTTGTATATGAAAAGGATTTCATCAACAAACACATGACCAAACGTAAGATTGTTAACCTTACCATCTGTGCTAAACATCATTTGAACACCTATGATTTGTTCAATGCCATAAGGTGGGAAAAATTTCTCACTTCAAAAACCTTCATACCCTAAACTTGTTAGAAGCTTTTATACACATTTGGAGGAAGACAAAGAGTCTAGAGAGTTGGTCTCGTTTGCCAAAGGGAAGAAGATTTCTTTTTCCAAATTCGAACTAAGGACTTAACTGGGGATTGTTAAAGGAGACTTTCAATTCTTTCAGACACACAACTGGGCACATGTTCATGGTTTTGATTCACTCACAACTGTCCATCAATTATGCAATGATCAGTCTATCACTAGTGTTGGGAGAATGTATTCAAATAGATTGACATTTGAGGGGTTGACTTCTGCATAACATCATTACATACATTATTCTGCCCAAGTCTGGTGGTCGGTCAGATGTCACTTACGTGGAAGTCTTCATTATCTGGTGCTTGTTCAATGGGAAAAATTTGGATCTTTTCCATATCATCTATCACCACATGCTAGAGAGCAAAACCAAGGCAACTCAGTGCTATTATGCCTTGCCCCTTACACAGATATTTGAGGCACACCAAGTAGATCTTTCCGAGGAGGAAGCTCGGACTATTGGGCAAAGAGATTTCCTGAATCACACAACCCTCTTGCTTATGAAAATGAAGCAAGATGCCAATGGATATTGGCATTGTCCTAGAGGTGCAGTCCCTATCCTTGGTGAAGGTGAAGAAGATGAAGATGAAGAAAAAATAGATAATGATGAGGAAGAACAGGAAGAGGCTGAGAAATCTGTGTCTATACCTACGTATGCTCCACTTATCATGGATGCTCACTCCTCAATAATGAGCTAACTTATCTCCCAGATAGATGATCAGCTTGTCATTGCTGGTAGGACAGAAGAAAAAGTGGACACTTTGAGCAATGATTTTGAGCAATTCATGACTGAATACCAAGAGGATTCGGAGGCCACTAGAAAACAACTTCATGACATCACTGCAAGGCTAGCTGATATTCATCATTTCTTCTCCATTCCTCCTCACTCTCCAGTGCCATGACATTGGTTCTACCCCCTCTTTTTGACGTTGCCAAAAGGGAAGAAGCATAATGATATGGGGTTAGTTTATAGTTTAGCCTTTATATTTACTTAAATATGCCATTATGTCTCTTGTTGAACTTAAACATTATCTTTTTGACTTTTATGGCTTTTGAATGAACTTATGGCATTATTATAAATATATTTCGAACATCCATGTTTCAATGTTATGATGCTCCTTATGAAATGTCTTTCAATATTATATCATGATTAGGCTAATTCTTGTGAATTCAATGATAATTGTGTGATGATTAATGCATACATGAGTTTCATTATGAATGCTATGAGAATTCAATGATATAACTTATGATGTTTGATGCTTAAAGGAGGAAGGGATATGATTGATGGTCTGTTGGTTGAGTTGTGGACTTAAAATATCATTTCCTTTACAAACTTCAGATTATATGTTATTGTCTTTTTGAATGAAAGTATATCGATAGGGGAAGATTGATTATCTCCATATATAATAATATCATCATCAATGTGCTTATCTTGAATTTACATTTGAAACATGACGTATGAGCTTACAAATGCATATACCATGTAAAGGCATTCTAGAATTGTTATTTCTACAATATTGTGTTCAAATTGTGCATGTTGATAGGGGGAGCATTTTTAAATGCAACTCCACATTTTCTTAGAACACATTATTGATTTGTCACCATCAAAAAGGGGGAGATTATTGACCCAAATGTTTTAAGTTAAGGGTAATCTAGTAATTTTGATGATAACAAATCATTAATGATGCTAAATACTAAACATCTAAATTGAGTGATTGCTTATGATGATTGTCACAAACAAAGAAAGCATTCACATTGTGGAATAATCATAAAAAGAGACAATGACATGAGAGAAGCATTTATTAAAGAAAAAGGAAGTACCTCGAAGCTTCAAGACATTATCAAGCATGAAGAAATGGGGTAGTTATAGTTTGGTGAGAGATAGGACTTAATTTGTCAAAGTTATTTTTGAATAACATGTTTGAAACTCACTTGCATATGATGACCATGATGTATTTCACATACACATCATCTCTTGGTCATTATATCACTAAGAAATTTATCTTAAAGCCTTAGGGACATTTTTCAAAGATCAATTCTCTTTTTAAAGTCTTTTCTACACTTTGTTGAAAATCCTTCAAAGACATGTCCAGTTTGAGTTTGTTAAAAATCCAGTTTGAGCTTGCTGAAAATTTATTTTGAGCATGTTGAAAGTGCACTTTAAGGCGGCTAAAAAAAAATAGTAGGTAATGATGTTTCTAGAGCACTTCATCAGCTGATGGAAACATTACTTTCAAGTAGCTAAATTTGAATGCAACAACTAGTTTAATGCATTTAATGCTTCCAACTACTTGCCAACAGCTATATTCCTCAAAGGGTCTCTATATATTGATATGTTTTGCATTTATGAAAATACACCAATACTCTTGAGTATTCATTGAGCTACATTCATTACAATCTACCATCATTTAATATATTTGAGCTTCAAACGTGTGATTCAATTTTAACTATAATATTGAGAGCTTGAAATTGTGTTTTCTTCTTTGAGAGATATCCATTGTATCACAAATTCTCTTCTATATCATTTGTAAAGGATTGTTAAACCTTAGAAGACTAAGTGAAGGAGTTCACTTAGCAAGAAGGAGCTTGTGTGCTCCATTGTAAAGGTTTGCTCTCCACTGACAAGGAAGAGCCATAATGGATTTGCGAAAATCTCAAGAGGGATCTTGAGTCATGGAGTAGGAGTTTCTGAATCATGTTACATCCTTGTGTCAATAGTGTTTGAATCTCTCTATCCCTAACTTATTTATATTGTGCTTGTTTGATTCTATCATTATCTCATTATATTTTGCATATCTTTTTATTTATAAATTAGATTCTATTGTTTTCCAAAGACCCTATTCACCCCTCCCCCTCTAGGGTCATTACTTGAGTAACACCCTTCTTCAGTGAAACTCAAATCACACTCGAAGGCTCCTAAAACTTAGCGAGAAGACCAAAATGCCCCTCGGGCCACATACCTTCTCGGACTCTGTTTTCGATTTTGAAAACTCCTACGGTCTCGAAATCACTTCCTCTACTATCTAAATATTTCATCTAAGTCATTCCCAAAAATAAATATTTTCAAAAATTTTTCAAATTCCCATGCCCACTTAAGTCGCCTCCCGGGCCTAAGTTTGACCAAAAAGTCAAAAGTTCTCAAATTTTTCAAAAACTTACCAAAACCCATAAAACTCTTCTCAAATATGTTCCCCATACTCAAAACATGTTAAATACCAATCAAAATGCATTCATTGCAATTATGATGTGAAAATACAAAATCGGCCAAAATTGATCACGATCTCTACAGTATGGTTCCCAACATCCAGAAAAAAAATTAGAACCGATTTTTCACGACTTGATGCAATTGTTGTTGTCAACAAGCAGTAAGCCTTTCGACAGATTTTTTTTCACTTGCTCGGTCATGAAGGTGGCACCAGTCACCATTCTTAGAAAACCAATAGGAAGAAAGAAAATTATTTATGGACAAAAGAGTTTCATTTCCACAAGTTCTCCATAGAACGAGAGAAGCCATGACTATGCGCCAAGAAGTTGGCATAGGTTAGGAAGGACAGAGGTTAGCCATTTGAAGCAACTCTTGCACAAACACTGGAATCGGGAATCGGAGGCCGCAGGCAAAGGCGCCCTCATAAAAGTATGTCTCCCCCTCAGAAATTAAGTAGACTCTTTCCGCGTTAATTGGAGGCCTGCCAATGATCCCCTCTGGGAAAGAATAGTGAATTGCCAACTTTTCCACCTCCTGAGGAGTCATAGTGGAAGCAAGATAATGGCATTCAGTGTAGGTGTCCATAAAAGAATAGAAAAAAATCAAGGGTTTCGTGGAGGGGAGAGGAATGAGCAAATGATTCTAGATCTAGTCTCTCAAAGTTATGATGAAGAAAGTAAAGATAGCGAGAAAGGGAAAGGATAATGGAATTAAACATATACTGAGTGTTAGTTGAAGGTGAATGGAGAATGAAGACATTGGGGAGTTTTTATAAGCATAAAGGAAAGGGGCCAATGGCTAGAAGTGCAATAGTTAAAAGTACAACAGCTAAAATACAATGTCTATAATGCAACGTATACAAAGTTGAGAGCGAGAAGTGTCAAAAAAGGAAGTCGACCAAGAAACCCTTAAAGGCTGGCCTCTAAAGGTCGGCTAGGGCCGACCACTAAGCCAGACCCAAGCTGGTCCCTAGAGGCTAGCATAGGCTAGTTAGCCTAAAAGCTTAACAGGTTCGAGTTCGAGTCCACGGGCCAAGGTGGAAGATCAGCGAAATTTCTTGCGACAAGGTTTTGTTTCTACAGCCCAATGGGCCAACCAGAGTGTTCCTAAGGTTCAACGAGCGACCCTCATAAATAGGGGGCATCTGATAGAGTATTTGACTCCAATTGTGAAATGAATGACGTGGAAGTTGAGATTAAGGTGACGTGGATAAGAAGTATGCTTTGACTAGGACTTTTTTATCTCTTGATAAGTTTGAAGAACGGAAGAGCCAGTCTCCTATTAGGACACACTCCCATTAGACCGCTATAAATACAAAGATAGTTCATATACCAGGTATGCAATTAATACCCTTTGAGTGCCTTTATAGATTTAAGAGCCCTTCTGATTTCTGACTTGATCGTCGGAGCGTAGTTGGCCAGCACCGCGCTGGTGTCCTTCCGATTACCCTTCTCTTGTCCTTTTACATGTTGGCGTTTAACTAGCTCAAGGTGAATTTGTGCTTCATCACAACGTATACTATAATCTAACAAATATTAATACAAGTGCTTCGTCCTTTTAGATTGTGTTATATTTATAAAGGGTTCAAGTATTCGTAGGAGTAAAATAGGTGATTGTGCCATTTGTCATATATATATATATATATAAACACACTCACATATAAGGAGAGAGAGCTATGAATGACAATTAAGCCCGACTTGGTAGGTTATCGCCCCTTCCTTGGAAATTTCTTAAACGGGAAATGGACAGGTATGGTATAAAAGGTCAACCCAATTCGAGTTTGGGGCGGGATGAGTTTGGCATTTTCCCACCTCGCCCCGATTATTTAACTACATTAATACCCTTGTTTTAGTGTTATATAGCTAAAATAGCCTTACCTATATATATATAAAAACATCCATTTTAAGTTCATTTCCTTAAAGGCATAAAGTTTCTATTTCACAACTGCCACCGCCCACCCCAAATCGGCTCTCAGTTGCTGCTCCCCTCCCCTAATTTCATTCTTGTTTCTCCTGTGATCAGCGTTTGTTTGTGACACGTTATGGTCGAAGATTATCTATGGCAAGTAATAATCTCCTGTACAATCATTTCGTACACCAATCTCACTTCCCAGTTGGCTCGACACAAATATGGCAATCAATCTGACCACCGTGACTAGTCTTGGTAATTTCTCTTTCTCTCTACATATATATTCACATATATTTTTATATAGAATTTTCTTTATCCTTTGATCTATATGTACAAACATGTATACATAAATACGTATGTGTATAAGGTCGGTATGGGAAAGGAATGGGCTATCAACCTCAGTTTTGGGGCGAGGATAAGACTGCTGGTATAAACCCGTCCAAGTTCGGGACGAGGATGCAATAAGAGTTCTATAATCGAGCAGGGTAGGGTTTGGGGGAACCCCTCATATTGTAAAGGATTGACTTCATTGGAAAATTTTCTACTACTTGAAAAGTTATATTGTTGTAGAATTTTGAGTCTAGTTTCCATAGGGGCAAAGAATTTTTAAAATATCTTATTATATTCGTGTGCGTGTGTGTGTAATTGTATAAAATTTGTAAAATGCTTATCTAATTAACAAACATGTCTCCCTAAATGGCAAAATGGCCTTCTAATTAACAAAAAATTATTAGTTACCACAGGAATTCTGTGTATTGGAGAATCTTACCACTAAAAAGATTTCATTTATTATGATTTTCTATAATAATGAAAAATAGTGTTTTATGAGTGGTGAAATTTCTACATTTAAAGAATCCCTGGGGTATTGTAAAACTACTCATAATTATTAACCTTACTCATCCTATTACTTTTTCTATAAATAATTTTTTTTTAAAGTTTCATTAAAGCAAATGTAGATTTTTACGGCTAACATTAAAATTCTTTACGTTTGGTTAGTATGAATTTTTAATTAAAATTTCTTTTACATTTTAGCCAAATGTTGAAGTCTCAGTTTAATTTAAGATTTTGTTTTCGCGTATCATAAATTATTGGATTTGTGAAATTTAAGTTCTAAATTTTTTTTTTATTATTATTTAAATTTGTTTATACTTCCCTCAATTATTTTAATGATACTTATATTGTGTGCTTGTTTTGGAAATGTTTTTTTTTTAAATTTATACACTCTCTTATTTATATTTTGAAATAGAATATAAATTATTTCTTCAATATAAATATAACATCTTATTAAATATGCATTTTAAAAAAAAAAAAATTCTACTGTTGTTAAAGGTCCCCGTCAAATATTGTATTTCTTTTTTCTCCACAGGTCACAGATGATTCAACGCATTCAACTTTGTTCCTTAAAATAAGTGAAATATCTATATCAGTTACTCGACCTTCACATGGTGATCAAGTCATCATGATATCCAGGTGCTGTCATGCGCAGGTTAGGCCCATGTGCTAAGTTTGCTAAATCTAGGGGCTGACATTGACAGAAGCTCGAAAACCCGGGCTGAAGAGAATAAAGGAAGAGAGAGAGAGAGAGAGAGAGGAGAGAGAGACTCTTCGCAAAGTGCATTGACGTGGCATTTGTTGGGGGACTTGTTGGCCCACCTGTTAAATTCACCGTCTGTCCTAAGGTCAGAGTCTCTTTGACACGTGTCCTGGAAATGGAGCATTGGTCATGGGCTGTTGGGGCGCTACCCATTGAGTTAGCTAACAAATCTTCCTCCAAGAGAAATATAAAAAAAACTTACGGGCTGAAATTTGAACGGGTCGGAGACATAACTCGAATTTTGAAATTTTTTTAATTTGGAGTTCTAATTTACTCTAACTTGATTTTCAATCCATGCTGGTTAACTCGAGTCCAATGAATTCTGAAATATTTGTACTAGAGTCTGAAATCGAAATTGTATTAAAAAAATGTATTTAAACATCAAATTATAACGTAAGAATAAGACAGAATAGAGATTGTCAATGAGCAAAAATCGCTTAAAAGTCGTCAAAATTTCACACCGTCATTGTAACAAGAGTATCATAGAATACGAGATCAGTCGGAAGGGAGAGATCATATAATATATTTGAAAAAAGATGTATTGGTGTAACTTGTCTTGAAATAATATGATACTTTTTAGGACATATATTCTTGAACATGTAACTAATTAGAAATTTAAAATCTATATAAAAAATTTTAAATTCTTAAAAAATTAATTATTCAAAGTATTAATGTATAATAAACTAAATATAAACAAAATAAAATGAAAAAAATAGTAATCTATCATTTGAAATATAAATAATAAATTACAAATATATAAAAATAAAAATAAAATTTTAATTTGAAATCCGTTACTGACAGTCTCGGGTTCGGATTGACCCGATCAAATTACTCCAAAACAGTAGTTCCCTTCTCTCCCTCTCTCTATATATACGTTAGGTTTGTGATGAATCTCGATAGTGAGTCTCGGGTTCGGATTGACCCGATCAAATTACTCCAAAACAGTAGTTCCCTTCTCTCCCTCTCTCTATATATACGTTAGGTTTGTGATGAATCTCGATAGTGACAATAGTTCAGTTGTTACAGCTACTTGCGAAGCTATTGTTAATGATGCAGGGTGAAGGTAGCAATAAGTACATGACGAACCATGAAATGAGGGATAGATGCCGTGGCCGCCGACGCCGGAGGTTGGAGATGAGGCGGTTGTCGGCGATGTCGGTTGCTGGTAGTTCCTCCTTCGTTAGGAGTTCAAGCAGCGGAGAAATGCAAAATCCTCTTTCGTCGTCCTCGGCGTTGTCCGGCGAAGACACAGAGGTCATACCAGAATCACATAATCCTAGCCCCAATCCTAATCCGAATCCACAAAGTCCTAGTTCTAGTCCTAGTCCGGTCAATGATCCCGCGCCTGTCTTCGGTGCCATGTCGGTTGCCGGAAGGTTTCGTAAAATGGAAGATACGATCACCACAAGGACTTTCCTTTGCCGGCCGGTTATCAACCGGTATCGTCCGGTGCACTACTTCGCCGTGTACGACGGACATGGAGGAGCTCACGTAATTAACACTCACGGTTCTTCTTGTTCTTATTTATATGTGTATGTATGTATGTATATGTATAGGTTATTGAAATTGAAACGTGCAGTGGAAAGACAAATTTAACCTTTTTATTGAACTGTTAGTAGAGTAGGGGTATATTTGTCATTCTGGAGTAGGTGCACGGTATAATATATTGACAAAAGGGAAAAAAAAACAGTGATGCAAAAAACTTTATACTATATTTTGAATGATATCACACTTTTACATTTATAAAAATGATCAAATTATTTATTTTTTCACATATTATTATTTTCTATGATCATTTTATTTTTTTATTATTATAAAAAATAAAGAACAATTAAGAGAAAGGTTTTTTTTTATATCAAGTTATATCAATTTTCAGAAAAAAATAAAAATGCACAATTACATAATAAAAAATTTCTGATTTTTTATTTTAAAAAATTTTTTTATTAGAAAGAGAAATTTTTTTTATATTAAATATTTCTTTACCTTAATAAAAAAAAAAAAAAGAAGTATTTTTCCAAAAAAAAATTTACGAAAATTGTATTGGGAAAAAACTAAATATGCACAATAATATTAATTTTTATATTTTTTTTCAAAAGTTGTTTTATTTTTATAAATTCCCTCTCTTTCTAATTAAAAATGTTTCAGAAACAATTTTTAAAAAACAAAATAAAAAATTGAAAATTTTTTTATTGAGTAATTGTTCATATTTTTTTCCGAAAATTTTTTCAAAATTTTTTTTCAGGAAAAAAAACTCTTCTTTTTTTTATTGAAGTAAAAAAAAAAAAACTTGAAATAAAAAATTCTCTTTTCTAATGGAAATTTTTCGAAAAACAAATAATGTTCAAAAAATTTTATTACGTAATTATGCATTTTTTTGTTTTATTTTTTGAAAAAAAAAAACTCTTGTTTTTTTATTAAGGTAGCAAAATTAGGGTAAAACAGTTATAAAAAATGATAATATGTGTTAAATAGAAGTAATTTGTTAGATTTTATAAATGTTCAATTTTATAAATGTGAAGGTACGATACAATTTCAAATATAGCACAGGATTTTCTTGCAATTTTTTTAAAGTACGGTTTTTTTTTTTCGCCTTTTGAATAATATATGTATACATGTAGTCTTTACATCATTCATGTTTTGCAGGTGTCAGAGATATGTAGAGATAGGATGCACGTGATGATGGAGGAGGAGCTGATGCGCGTGACTTTAGCAGGAGTGAGTGAGAGTGGTGGGGGCGGCGGCGGAGAGGCGGAAGAGGCGGAGGAGGAATGTTGGAGGAGAGCTATGAAAAGGTGTTTCGAGAGATTGGATACAATGGTACTTAACACGTGCGATAGTGAGAGCTTAGCGTATCAATACTGTGGATGCGACCTGGTGAACTTGGCGATGGCTGGCTCCACCGCCGTGGTGGCGGTTCTGACCCCACAACAGATCTTTGTTGCTAACTGCGGCGATTCACGTGCCGTCCTCTGCCGATCCCGAAGAGCAATCCCTCTGTCTGTTGATCACAAGGTAATCATTATACTACCAGCTTCTTAATTGTGTCTAACTGTATATTTAGTTGTATCGTTATTCATGTTCAATTAATCAAGGATCGATTTTGGCTGGATAACAATCTAATTTAGCAGTGTGACTGACTGTATGTTTTAAATTGAACGGTCTTTTCTACTAGTATGTTCTCAATGATAAACCTATAAATAGAATTCATCCTTAAAAGTCGGCTTATAAGGACGGGCTTATAAGAAAAGGGTGTTCATGTGTATATACAACGCACATTTCAAAAGTAGTCTGACGATGGGACTATGCTCCCCTCCGTGCAGGACTAAGAGATACGAATCCGACCGGTTTCTACGGTACACCTGTTCGATACCATGATAAACCCATGAATAGAACTCATCCTTAAAACCGGCTTACAAGGAGAGGGTGCCCATGTATATATACACTGCACATTCCAAATGTATCCAGGCGATGGCGACTATGCTAACACTCAAATAATCTTCTATGACTTATCTATTTGTTTTGGTTTGAGTTGCCATAAAGGACATATATAGGATTCTGACCTTAAAATTTTATTTGCAGCCGGATAGAGCAGATGAAAGAGCAAGAATTGAAGCTGATGGGGGAAGAGTCGTCTATATAGATGCCCCACGAGTAGATGGAATCCTTGCAATGTCGCGATCACTAGGTAATTTCTTCTCCATTTTAATTGCATTGACATGCTGATTATTGCTAATATTCTGAAGGCGTAGAAGTGTCATAGTTATTCACAATGAATTAGCATAATCTATAATCTATTGTGCTGTGTAGTCAGATAATTTTCACGCATTCTCAACTAGAGTTTGTCCTATGGTATTTGATCATATAAAATTATCACAGTAATTTTATGATACTATAGATTAATCTTTGTACAGATTGTTGTTTTATCCAAGTATCATTTGAGCCATATGCATAATTTTGTTCACTTTAAGCAGTGAATTGGCCATCATATATATATATATATATATATCCTGGCCTTAACATTGAGTTGTATTTAAAGGGAAAAGCAAAATTTATAAAGGTTTCAAGTGATTGAATTTGAGAGACAAGAAGGGATTTTATTTAGTATCACAGCCTTTGAGATGTCATTGGTATTTTGGAGATGACATATATAAATGACATTCACTGGTATGAATGATGCCACAGCTGCCGGAAAAAGAAAAGGGAAACAAAGAGGACATCATAATGCTTAGATAAGAAATCTAGAAGTTCTGAGGGAACAATGGTTTATTGTGGCATCCAAATTTTTGTCTGGAACTAGCAATTTGCTGCCTACCTTAGCTTGGCACAAACTGGTCCTGTATACTTAAGAAAGCGTATCTAGGAGTGACCTCAAGAGTAAGGCTGTGTTCCCATGGCAATAAATTAGACTTAATTGCAGGTGAACCAGATTGAAGATTGAACACAATGAAGTTGTCCTTTCACATGGTCTTCAAAAGTAATCTTGAAATACGTTTATATAAAACTACAAATAGACATAAAGGTGTCTTCTATAATTATGGATGCACTCTATAGGGGAAATTACTATACAATCTAAAAAACTTTCTTATATCACTACACAATTCGTTTGTATACATTATTAGTAGTAGTAGTAGTCTTCATTAATCATAGGTACTCGATAAAGAGACATTTTTTGGCTTTGATGAGAAAGGAGCTCAATTGGATTATTTCGATGAGAGCGGAGCTCAATTGGATTATCTGTTTCTGCATCCCACACAACCTCTCTAGACATGCATTGTTCACCTCTTGTGTGGAAGGTCTTGAGAACAAGGTCTAGATGTATTCCCTCATGGGAATAGTGTTTCAGCTATTGTAACCTAAAGATAGATGCTGCCATGTTAAAATCCAATAAATGCATCCAGTAAATAAGATTTTGTGACATGTGGAAAGGCCAAAAATGGCAATCCATGGAAAGGCCAAAAAGTGACTATGTTTGAGTGCCTTATATTCCTCTCATGAGAATGGAATTTGCTATGATCAATGCAAAAAGAAGTTGCTTTGATTCTCGTGATTGGTACTAGAAATGAAAAGGAATGCAACAAAATAATTAATGGAATGCATTTTGAAAACTATCATATAACAGCCACCAAAAGCTGTTTAAGTGAATTAAATATTGATTTTTTAATTCTTAACAATGGTTAGAGAAACAAGTGTAATGTGGTAGTATGATGTATGACCCTAGATTAGTTTGGGGGATGTAGGCGCTCTTTCTTTAGGTTTCGATTTGTTACATGGTGATGCCATTTGTGGAAATGTTTACGATGATAAATTATGAGACTTTAGATAGGATATCATCCATAAACAGTAGTATGAGAGTATAAGTCTTAGTGCAGCCCTATTTTTAGGATTGTCTTGTGATGGTAATGCTGTGAATTGAGATTCCAATCTGTTAACTATCATGAGGAAGCAGTTTTTTACAATTACAAAGGTATTTGTTTGTTTGTGTATTATATAGCGAAAACGTCACACCAAAATCCAAATTATAGGTATTTATGCATCCATGAATTTGGTTAGAATGGAATGTATATTCATATGGAAATTTAGGAACATCTGGTACGATGGCGGAGTTACCATGCAAAGATTAACAAATTAGATAAGGAATCAATGATCATAACTGCATTTTGGTCTCCAAAATATGCTAAAAATGCCTTCATCACCTTCTTATAAGTTCTCTTGTATGCAAACTTACATAATGGAAATTCAAGAAATGTAGATTGTGTAGTTGAGAACTTAATTTGAGTGAAAGTGAAAAGTAGAAAGGGATAGTGTAGTAACCCTTGTGGACGGGTGTGAGTGGGCGGGTGCATAGACAGACACTGGGCTGAGCTACCACACTGACAGGGTGCAGGGTGCTCAATCCCACATCGCCTGGGTGTGGAAAAGGGGATGTGCTTATATGTAGTATGTTCTCTTCAAATGGTATGAGGCCTTTTGGGGTAAACCCAAGAGCAAAACCGTGCGGGCTCAGGCCCAAAGCGGACAATATCATACCATGTGTTGGAGCGGGGTATTACAGTTGGTATCAGAGCCTGAACCCAGCCGGAAGAAGTGTGCCGACGAGGACGTCGGGCCTCGTAGGGGGGTGGATTGTAGTAACCCTTGTGGACGGGTGTGAGTGGGCGGGTGCATAGACAGACACTGGGCTGAGCTACCACACTGACAGGGTGCAGGGTGCTCAATCCCACATCGCCTGGGTGTGGAAAAGGGGATGTGCTTATATGTAGTATGTTCTCTTCAAATGGTATGAGGCCTTTTGGGGTAAACCCAAGAGCAAAACCGTGCGGGCTCAGGCCCAAAGCGGACAATATCATACCATGTGTTGGAGCGGGGTATTACAGTTGGTATCAGAGCTTGAACCCAGCCGGAAGTGTTGTGCCGACGAGGACGTCGGGCCTCGTAGGGGGGTGGATTGTAGTAACCCTTGTGGACGGGTGTGAGTGGGCGGGTGCGAAGATAGACACTGGGCTGAGCTACCACACTGACAGGGTACAGGGTACTCAATCCCACATCGCCTGGGTGTGGAAAAGGGGATGTGCTTATATGTAGTATGTTCTCTTCAAATGGTATGAGGCCTTTTGGGGTAAACCCAAGAGCAAAACCGTGCGGGCTCAGGCCCAAAGCGGACAATATCATACCATGTGTTGGAGCGGGGTATTACAATTGGTATCAGAGCCTGAACCCAGCCGGAAGTGTTGTGCCGACGAGGACGTCGGGCCTCGTAGGGGGGTGGATTGTAGTAACCCTTGTGGACGGGTGTGAGTGGGCGGGTGCGAAGACAGACACTGGGCTGAGCTACCACACTGACAGGGTACAGGGTGCTCAATCCCACATCACCTGGGTGTGGAAAAGGGGATGTGCTTATATGTAGTATGTTCTCTTCAAATGGTATGAGGCCTTTTGGGATAAACCCAAGAGCAAAACCGTGCGGGCTCAGGCCCAAAGCGGACAATATCATACCATGTGTTGGAGCGGGGTATTACAGATAGTAGTATATATTTTATTTTATAATTATATGTATTTTCTCGTCTTGTTTTCCAACAACTTCTCTTGCTTTTTGGAAAGAGCTTGGTTATCAGTTCCGAAATGCTTTCAATTCTAACGAGTCTTAACTTTGTTCTTTTATTTATTTATTCATTGTTAATCACTATATAATATCACAATATTAGTTTTCATTTTTTTACTTAATGCATTTTTTTTATTAAAAAAAATATAATATTTGTCTTTCCATTGTCTAGAATTTGTACTTGTCTTTCTAAATCCTAGACATCCTAGTAACCTCCAGATTAAATCTGCCTACTCCTAATGAAGTCCAAGTTGTTTCCGCCTACTCCTAATCAAATGAGTTAACGGTAAAAAGTTTCGTTCAAGTTGTCTCAGTAGAATTTCAAAACTTTATTCAATACATGTATTTAGTTATCAATGGTTTCCAAGAAGTCGTAGCATATTGCATGGAGTTTTCTAGATCCTAAACATCCTAGTTATGTCCAAGTTTTTTCTATTTATTTCTAATGAAATGAGTTAGCCTACCCTCAATGAAATGAGTTAACTGAAAAAAGTTAAACATCCTAGTTATGTCCAAGTTCTCTCAATATACACATGTTAGACTACTCCTAATAAAATGAGTTAACTTTAAAAGGTGAAGGTTGTGATAACTGATATTCCCTGAATTGTCAAAACTTTAATGATTACATGTATTTAGTTGTCAATGGTTACCAATAACTAGTTGCATATTGCAATATGGTTGGAGTTTTTCTATGTAGAGCTGTTGAACTATGTTTAACTTCTTTTTTTTTTTTACTTCTTGAAATAGGAGACAAGTATCTAAAACCAGTTATAATATCGGAGCCGGACATTTCCATTACAAGAAGGGAGCCGGAAGACGAGTGTCTAATTCTGGCAAGTGATGGTTTGTGGGATGTTGTGTCAAATCAATTTGCCTGTGATATAGCTAGTGATTGTCTTCGAGGAGGAGGTGCTGCTGTGTTCACATATCTTAATCTTCCGCCTCAGATGGAGGATGATGGGGCTGAACCACTGTATTCCTCTCGAAGTGCATTGGCAGCCGCACTCCTAACACGCCTTGCTCTGAGAAGGAGTTCTGATAACATTAGCGCCATCGTCGTTGATTTGAGAAGTAGAGGATGAGTAGGTGGACATTCCTGTGGGAAGGAGAAGCGATGTCATTGTTGGAGAGTTTCTTTTGTCTCAGTGGCAAGACAGATTCTTATACAAAAGGATATATCCCTCGTGAATGGGGTTTTATTTTTTTTGGATACAGAAATTATCATGACATGCATTTGATGTGTTAAATGCACCTTCATCTAAGGATGCTACTTTGATTTAGGAATTCTAATTTCAATGTATTGTATTGGGAGTACATGGAGAATTTTTGTCTCATCTTTTTTTTTTTTTTTTTTTTTGAAAAGTTAAGCAAATTTTATGTATGTGAAGTAATATATACATGAGAGGCCCATTGGGGCAAAGCAAGGGAGAAGCCCAAACAAGGGAAAATTTAACCAGACAAAAGCAAGGCATCATAGCCACAAAGTTGGATTCTATGGAAAGCCAGAGATAACAGAAATGTCAAAATACCGTTACTAATGGATATCCAAATCATTCCGGTAAGCAGGCGAAGACACCAAAGAGGAGCATGGTGTTTGCTTCACCGAATTAATCTAGTGGCCTCGGCACCGAATTAATCTAGTGGCCTCGGCGGTGGACGACAGCACAAAGAAGATAAATCCCAAGCTTGGAGTTTTAAAAATTTTTGTCTGATTATGTGTTGCTGCCATTGGACAGAAGATTTTGGCAACAATAATTATTGGAGGTTTAAAAATAATCTTATCTTTTTGACCTTTAATTTCTCCAACTCATTTCATAATAATAATTAATGTTGATATGTAAGTCAGTAGGATAGAATCAACTCATTTAATAATAATAATAAATTGACAATAAAAATATATGAAGGCTTTTCATGTCCACCCTACTTCATGGTAGTTGTTGAGAGGAGATGAAGAGAAATCAGTTATATAGAATAGGTTTTATATGAATAGATTTTCTTATTTTGTAATATTATATATAACATTAGTCAGTGTTTATTTTACAGATGTTTGGTGTTGACTTAATTTGTGAGTATGCAAAAATATTTTGCAACTTTCCACATGAAGGATGAAAAAATTATTAAGGTCCTGTTTGGATTGACTTTTGAAAAGCGGCTTTCGGCTTTTCAAGTTCAAAAGTTATTTTAGAGAGTGTCTGAATTGGTAAGGCGAAAGAGTTTAGGAGTTCAAAAAGAGCGTTTAAAGGAAACTGGGGGTACCAGCTTCCTGATTTAGCTTCTACTTCTCTTTTTCTTCTGCGTAAAAGTGAAAGCAAAAGTTCTGTCAAACGGAGCTTAAGTCTCGTATAGATTCTATGCAATTTTTAGTCATCAAGTTTTTTCCCACTTTTTAGTAACTTTGACAAAGAAAGAAGCTCTTTTCTAATAGAAACTGAAGCCAGGTGACTGAAAGTGACCTAAAAAGTGCTTTAAAATAGATAGATGATAGTTTTATAGGTATAAATTAGATATATGGGGCACAACATTTTGCATTGAGCAGAAGGAATTGAGAAGTAGATTTTATATTATTGGATTTTGTTCTATTTTTTCTTATTACCATCTCATAATTCTAAAAAAGTAAAAACTAAAAAATTTAACGTGCTATTAAATTAACTATATCTAAAGCGGTATTTTTGAAAAATAATAAGATAAACACTATGGATAAAAGAAGTGAATGCTGCGTACACCACACAAAATTGGTGAACTAGCTATTTATAGTCATTATATTATTAATGATACAAAATGTGCAATAAGTTCAAAAACTAAAGAGGACAGCCCCCGTCATGTCCTGCCAACTTGCAGGGAGACGCTACACCACATAGGTGACATGCGAGCATTAACGAGGACTCTATATGGCATGAAGAGAGTAGGGTTGTAGTATATTTCAAAGTTGTGTAAAGAATTGTGTAGTGTTAAGAGGGAAGTAGGGGTGGCAACGGGGTGAGTATGGAGCGGGTTTGTTTAAACCCTACTCTATTCTGTTAGCATAATTTTTATGCTATTTTTGTTAAAAGTCCGAAACAGATTATTAGTAGTCCTATTATACCCGTTTCGCTGAAACAATCGATACCCTGCCCAACTAACAAATTTTTTTTGTTCAGTTAAAGAGTTGGCCCAAAACTCAAATTTTCATATTAGACTTTGCCTTTTTTATTATATCAATAAATGAACCAAATTTCATTTATTTTTTCAAAGTCCCATCAGTAAAAATCTGTAGTTGGCCCAAATTAAACTCATTGTCTTAACACCTATTTAATGAAAACATGTTGAACTAATAATAATAAAAATCACATAAACCTGCTGCTGAAATGTCATTCATTCTAAGGCCTTGTGTACCCACAAATCATTCATTCATTAATAAAATTTGGGTACCCACAAACCTTGTGTTCAACATTGAAAATCAAAGAATAAAATAAAACAACCATTCTAATTACTAGTACACCAAATTAAGAAGGAAATTACAAGTTTTCACAAATACAAAACATAACAGATCTAAGTCATAACATGACATAAGAATGATGCTGCCATTCTTTCCTTTGCCTCCTTCAATCCTTCAGAAAAAAAGATGAGAAACAATATTAATCTTAAAAAGAATGAAAAATAGTTTGTATAGAAAATTATAATGATAAAAACAGTACTCCACAAAGTCTTTTAATACCCAATAAGAATATCATAATTTAAAAGTTGTACCTCCAAACTCTTAGTTAACCATCTCTTCCACTTCCTCGGTGACGGTAGATTTAGAAGCTGGTGAAACAATAGAACATCTTGAATCCTCCTTCAAGTCCACCAAGGTAGGTTCAACTAAAAACCCTTAGTAAAAGAATTGAATTATAATAATGCTTTAATTGAACATGAAAAATAAAAGTTTAACTCATTTGTTACCTTCGAATTCTTCCCAAATCCAATCTTACAAGCACATCAATGCCACTAAAATTCCGAGACCAAGTCTACTACGATGTGGAATAATCACCTGTCACTCGTACTAAATGCGGACTCAGATGCAACTGTAGATACAGGAATGGCCAAGATGTCTCAAGCAATTAATTTTAATGTTCGATACTTAACCTCATTTGACTTCCACCAAGTCAAAATATCGAAATCATCCTCAGGAGGCATGACAAGTTCCTCCAAGTAATAGTCCAACTCTAATTTCACACTCACCGTACTTGATGTATTTTTAATAATTAGAAACTCAGAAAAAAGGTTAACCTCTCCAACCCCCCTTCCCCTAACAACTTAAGGACCACGTGAAGATAAAGTTGATCCACTTTGACGTGACACATTAATCGTATTAAACTTAACCTGATACTCTTGAAGTAAATCGTAACAAAATTTACGTACATCTTTCATACGAGAAAGCTGAATTCGATCCATATGCTTAGAAAAAATATGTTCCAAAAATGTCAACTTGAACCTTGGATCAAAAATCACCGCTAGTGCCCCAACAAGATGACATTTAGTGTAGTAACCCTTGTTAGTGGGTGTGAGTGGGCAGATGCGAAGACAGACACTGGGCTGAGCTACCACACTGACAGGGTACAGGGTGCTCAATCCTACATCGCCTGGGTGTGGAAAAGGGGATGTGCTTATATATAGTGTGTTCTCTTCAAATGGTATGAGGCTTTTTGGGGTAAAACCCAATAGCAAAATCGTGCGGGCTTAGGCCCAAAGCGGACAATATCATACCATGTGTTGGAGCGGGGTATTACAGTTGGTATCAGAGGCTAAACCCAACTGGAAGTGTGCTAACGAGGACGTCGAGCCTCCTAGGGGGGTGGATTGTAGTAACCCTTATGGGCGGGTGTGAGTGGGTGGCTGCGAAGACAGACACTTGGCTGAGCTACCACACTGACAGGGTACAGGGTACTCAATCCCACATCGCTTGGGTGTGGAGAAGGGGATGTGCTTATATGTAGTGTGTTCTTTTCAAATGGTATGAGGCCTTTTGGGATAAAACTCAAGAGAAAAATCGTGCGGGCTCAGGCCCAAGGCGGACAATATCATACCATGTGTTGGAGCGGGGTATTGCAGTTGGTATCAGAGCCTGAACCCAGTCGAAAGTGTGCCGACGAGGACGTCGGGCCTCCTAGAGGGGTGGATTGTAGTAACCCTTATGGGTAGGGATGACAACAGGACGGGGCGGGGCGGGTTTTGCCTTTCCCATAACCGAAACCGTTTAACTTTCCCCGCCCCGCAACCGTGTATCAACGAGGCGGGTTTTGACTTACCCATTTCCATAACCGTTTAATTTTCCTCGCCCCGCCCCATTTATACATTTTTTTTTAATGCAAATTTTTTTATAATAATAAATATGATATTTTGATACATATACACCAAAAACACACATTTAGGTACTTGCAACATAATGGATAATATTGAGTCATCTATTACTGATATAATAAACTTGTATAGTTGTATGATATATATAATATTAATATTTTCTTTATACATTATTAATATTTTCTCTATATATTATATATATAAGTATAAATATATATATACTTAAACGGGGCAGGTACCCGTCGGGGTAAGGTCTTACCCCCGTCCCCACCCCGTTTAAACGCGGGTTATTTTCTCTAACCCCATCCCCACTCCGTTTCCTTAAACTGTTCCGTAAACGGGTTTTAAACAGGACAGAGCGGGGCGGGTACCCGACGGAGCGGGGCAAATTGCCATCCCTACTTATGGGCGGGTGTGAGTGGGCAGGTGCGAAGACAGACACTAGGCTGAGCTACCACACTGACAGGGTACAGGGTACTCAATCCCACATCGCCTGGGTGTGGAGAAGGGGATGTGCTTATTTGTAGTGTGTTCTTTTTAAATGGTATGAGGCCTTTTGGGGTAAAACCTAAGAGCAAATTTGTGCGGGCTCAGGCCCAAAGCAGACAATATCATACTATGTGTTGGAGCGGGGTATTACATTTAGTCCAATATTTATTAAACTTTTCTAACATTTTTGCTGCCATATTTCTTATCACCTCATCTTCTGATTGAAGCCAAGTACGCAATGCAATTTTCACCTCACAAATTTTAGGCAAAAGAAAATTTGTGGTGGGATATTGAGTCCCAAAGAATAGCTCAGTAACATTATAAAATATCATCAACCTCCCACAAATTTCTTTTGCAAGACTCCAATCATTTGCAGATGGTAATGATGTATAATGCCTCTAATGTAGCTTCAAACACGAAAATACATCCTTATAAACTAAAGGATTTTCAACCATCAAGAATGTGAAATTCAGCCTTGTTTTACAATCAATGGCCAACTTCTTTTTCCAATGTATATGCAATTGACGAGCAGCCTCCTCAAATTCCTCGTCTTCCTTGAGTGGCAGTCCAATAAACAACACTATCACAAACTTTTTCAATTGCTCCTCCAATTACATCTAACCTATCTCTCACAACTAAATTAAGGACATGTGCAACACAATGCATATGAAGTAATTTTTCATCCAATAAAAGTGGGCCACTCAATAATAACTTGTCAATGGGAATATAAATCAATGCATCATTAGTTGAACAATTATCCACAGTAATTGTAGAAATCTTTCGATCTAAATTCCAATCCAACAAGCAATTAGAAAGAGCATCACATAGAGCTTCTTTTTTGTGTGGTGCAGGCACATAAATAAACTTAAAAACATAAAATGAATGAAATAAATTGACTTAATTATAAGAAATACATAAAATAAATAAGATAGAGTAAAATAAATAATCAATGATGACAAAGAAAAACACAACTCACCCAATAATCTTGCTTTGTAATTTCCAATTCTCATCAACAAAGTGAGCTGCGACAGCCATGTAGCCCCTTTTTTGTTTGGACGACCACATATCAGTTGTTATAGCAACTCGATTTTCAAGTTTGTCAAACATGCTACAAGCTCTCATTTTTATTGATTGATATATTTTTAATATGTCACTTTTGATTGTATTGCGGCAAACTATTTTAAATCGTGATAAATTTTTAAGAAAATGTGGATGAAAATTGGAGAATTTCTTTTTAATAATTTGGGGGAAAATTGAGTCAGAGAGGTGGGATGAGGAAAGTAAGAGAACAGAAGTAATGTATGTAGCGATGAGTGATGAGTGATGAAAGAGAGAGAGAGAGAGAGAGAGAGAGAGAGAGAGTAGCAGTAGTGCTTTGGGGGCAGAGTACAACTTGGGGTCTTATCTTCAGTGCTACACCATTCCTTTTCTATAATCAACAAAAGAAACATAAACACTATAAAGTGAGTGGTGGTGCTATTCACATTGTCGAAGTTGATGATGATTTTCACAAAATGCTGGAATTAGAAGTCTGAGCAAAAGCTACTGATGTTGCCAAATCCTAGGTTCCATGAAATTCTTGTTATTTTCTTTTTCACTAGGCTATTAATTCAGCTCCTAAAAAGCAAAATTTAGTCAATGTTATAAGGAATTCAAACTACAATTTTTTTATGCAATTTTATTTTTGTTGCTCATGTCAATTTCTTGCTATCGTTTCTCATGAAATTAGAACAACAGTGAATGGCATCCTTGGTATGTCCAGAATGATTGGGATTTTAAATCCTTTTTCAATAAAGTATTACATTCATTTTATGTATGTAATTACAGGAATGCTTGCTCTGCTTCTAGATACAAATTTGAGTTTAACCCAAAGGGACTATGGTCAAACTGCTCAAGCCTGTGGAAAGGCACTGATAACAATAATAAATTAAGTGCTGGACATGGCTAAAATTGAACCTGGCAAATTAGAGCTGCCAACACAACCAATCAGCCACCACTGCCATAAAAAAGACCCACTTGAAGCTCCATTAGAAGACTCGCTGTAATACCCCGAAAAATTTAGATGTCTATTATTTAAAAGAAATTGAATTTCTTTATATTCTTACTTTATTTTATTAATTCATGAGAAATATTTTTTTCTTCTATAAATTATCATTTTAGGTGAGTTGCGTTTCTTTTATATATGCATCTTATCATTTTATGTGGATTGCTTAGGTTTTATAGATTCAATTCATTTCATGTAAATTTCTCTGTTTATTTTTTTATCATTTTATGTGAATTGTTATTAATTGTGTGTTATTTTATTTAAATGTTTTGGTTTGGGCTAGGGAGGAATTTGGGCTAGAATGAGTGGGCTAAGGTTATGTTTAAAATGATGGGCTTAGGGTTATAATTATATTATTATTGCTATTATTATTATTATTTTGATTTTATTTAGTTTTAGGAAAATCAATAATAGAATAATAATTAAGACAAAAAGGAAAAAGAATTAGAAATTAGGGTTTTGCCGTTGTTTTACGCACAGAACTAAGAGAGTAAACGAAAGAGAGAAGGGGTGACGATCGGGTGAACAAGTTGATTCGTCAGAAAAAGGCAAGTTTGATTCTTCTCTTTCCCTTTGAATTCGTATACGTAGTTAGGTTTGAGGATTTTATTTATATTAAAAATTTGTAGTTAATTGTATGTTTATATTTTTCTGTTCTTGATAAATTTCGTGAGATTTAACTGTGATGATTGTATATAGAATAGATTGATTTTGTTTATGTAAGGTTATATGCACATATATTCATGTATATGTATATTGTGTTAAGAAAGAAATTATTCATGCATGCAGTTTGGAAGTAAGTAGATGTTAAATCGTGAACCTACTGTGTTGGGATTATCTTGTAAACAACTCTGGATCCTTAGGAAAACAGATCGTGAATAATTTAGTTTTGAATTTTTGAATTTTGCGAAAAATCCTAGAACTTGTGAATTGGGGGTTTTTGATTCAGGCCGTTTCTGATGGGGTTTTTTACACCAATAGGTAGACGGCGTCGAGAGGAGAAGAACGGCACAAAAATGGAGGCGAACGGTGGCCGGAGGAGGCCGGACCGTCGTCGGGAAGTCGCCGACAGCGCGCTGTGCGCGCTGCTGGACGCGCTGGGGAAGAAGTCCCAGCGCTGGGCGCTTCCCTACGCGGGGGCCCACCACTGGGTCCACTATTAGGGCTGCACAAAGAACCGTAGGAACCGGAACCGAAACCGTATGGAACCATACCTGAACCGAACCGAACCGTCGGTACGGTTCCGATTCTGGTTCCATTTTTCAAGGAACCGTTGAACACGGTTCCGGTTCCGGTTCCAGGCCCAGCAGAACGTAACCGAACCGTAGGTGACGGTTCCAAGGAACCGGATCCGGAACCGATCCGGAACCGTTAAATTAGTTATTAGTCTTATTACTAATTTACTATTATAATATTATGATAATATTATACAAACACCAAACATATATGGTTAAACTACATTTATTATCAATAATATTGTATTATATTATATAATGATTCAATATATTAGATTGTAAAATTGAAAAAAAAAAAAAAAAATTTCCGGAGAACCGCGGTTCGGTTCGGTTCCGCCTCCCAACGGTTCCGGTTCCCAAAAATAGGGAACCGTTGGGACGGTTCCGGTTCCGGTTCCTCCAGGAACCGTAGGGAACCGAACCGTGTGCAGCCCTATCCACTATGGGCCCATTCCGAAATGTTTTGATATTTTTTTTGTATTTTTGAAATTTTTGGAAAAACTTGAAAATTTTAAAAATCATTTTTTAAAAATACTTTCATGATTCCAAAACTTCTGAAATTTTTACTGTATGATACTGGATGTTAAATACACTTGGTTTTAAATTTTCAACTCAAAATAATTTTTCCTTGTTGTCCAATTAATTTTTAAAAGTACCCAAAAGCTGTCTTTTTCACTTTTTGTAATTTTAGAAAATACTTTTACATCTCCAAAAATTCCCAAATTTTTACAGTAACTCTCTGGAGGTTCAATACACTTGGGTTTAAAGTTTCAACTCAAAATGATCTTTCTTTGTTGTTCAATTGATTTTTAAAGTGTCCAAAAGCTGGGTTTTTCACTTTCTGTAATTTTAGAAAATACTTTTGTAATTCCAAAAATTCCCAAAATTTTTTTGTAACTGTTTAGAGATTAAATAAACTTGGGTTTAAATTTTCATCTCGAAATGAGCTGCCCTTGGTGTTCAATTAATTTTTAAAGTGCCTAAAAGTTGGATTTTCACCTTCTTTTGTTTATTGAAAATAATTTTTAAAATTTCAGAAAATTCCAGAATATTTTAATAGTGTTCTTAGAAGTAGAATAGGCCTAGAAACCTAGATAAGAGTAGGTTTAGATTCCCTCGAAGATTTGAGTGCATTGGAGGTTGGTTTGGAAAATTATTTCTCTAATGGATGTTAGGTTATTTTGATTTAATTGATTGTATTTATTTTTAAAGATATAAATGCACATGGGAGACTTGATTAAGGTTCACTTGTGAATGATTTATCATATGGTGATAATTGCATAGCAGATAATTCAAATTTGTAGTCTGTGCAAATTAAAAATCATAATGTATCTTGTTTATTTATTATTTCATTTTGGGAATGCATTTGTATTTTTATTTGGCATGTAAGGATTGCCCGGCGTGTCAGGATCGCCCATACCTAATAAGGTATCTATACTTTTTATTTGGCATGTAAGGATTGCCCGGCGTGTCAGGATCGCCCATACCTAATAAGGAATCTATACTTTTTATTTGGCATGTAAGGATTGCCCGGCGTGTCAGGATCGCCCATACCTATTAAGGTATCATGCATTATAATTGACATATCATGATTGCATAGATTTAATAAAATGCATACATATGTATCTTTATTTGTGAACGTAATGAAGGTGGTCGTTTTTATATAGTAAGGGTTGTTGAGGAAATATATGAGATGATTTGTATCTTTAAAAGCATGAACTGAATAAGGAATAATCTGAATGGTTGCACGTATATCTATCTCTTGTGTCCCTCACATTGAGGGTATGTATATTGGTTCTTTGATTGGGATGTAGTAGATAGAACTTGTTCGTGGGTTTAACCCACTTTGTTCATATTTCAAGTCCCAAGCAGTTTCCCCCGCGAGGATAGAGTACTAGGGTTGGGTTGTGACAGACACCTACTCTCATCAGTCACAAGGTAGGAATCTACTTTTTCTTCAGGAGTAAAACTATGAACTCATTTAGAGGTTTTGGTTTTGGTTTTCAATTTAAGTGTTAAACTTCTGTTCTTTTTGGTTAAGGGGTCCTTCGGTTACGGGACTTCCAAATTGTATTACCAGAATATAATTATTTATTTATCAATTATTTCAATTCAATGGAATTTTTGTTCAGCTTTTAGTAATTATTCTATTTCTGTCTTTTGCATCTATGCTTGTTGCTATCAGTGGTTAATATTCCTCAGGTTTTGTGTATGAGACTGGCCACCTCATGCGCGAAATTTTCTGGGGGGTATTTCACTCGCAGTTATCGGCGAGCAAAGATGGCCGAAAATGATGATCTCCAACGATGATAAGAGATAGAAATGGAAGAAAAGAGAAAGGAAAATAATATATACATCACTGCTTTAATTGTTTAGTGTATTATATTTATTACTGTATATCGGGAGAGAGTGTACATTTTACAAATATATAGGTTTAACTGCAGAGGTGTAGTAACCCTTGTGGACGGGTGTGAGTGGGCGGGTGCGAAGATAGACACTGGGCTGAGCTACCACACTGACAGGGTACAGGGTGCTCAATCCCACATCGCCTGGGTGTGGAAAAGGGGATGTGCTTATATGTAGTATGTTCTCTTCAAATGGTATGAGGCCTTTTGGGGTAAACCCAATAGCAAAACCGTGCGGGCTATGGCCCAAAGCGGACAATATCATATCATGTGTTGGAGTGGGGTATTACAGTTGGTATCAGAGCCTGAACCCAGCCGAAAATGTGCCGACGAGGACGTCGGGCCTCGTAGGGGGGTGGATTGTAGTAACCCTTGTGGACGGGTGTGAGTGGGCGGGTGCGAAGATAGACACTGGGCTGAGCTACCACACTGACAGGGTACAGGGTGCTCAATCCCACATCGCCTGGGTGTGGAAAAGGGGATGTGCTTATATGTAGTATGTTCTCTTCAAATTGTATGAGGCCTTTTGGGGTAAACCCAATAGCAAAATCGTGCGGGCTATGGCCCAAAGCGGACAATATCATATCATGTGTTGGAGCGGGGTATTACAAGAGGTGGCAACTTCAATAGAGAAGAATGAAGTGTGGGTAACATTGATTAAGAATATTTTAGGGATCATTCTCTCTTTTATATTATGCCTACCATTATCCTATTGTGGTCAATGATATTATGTAAACATTTGTTTATTGACATGTTGAGTATATGAAATTAATTTTTATTTCAGTCTAATAATTTTTTTTATAGTGTCATAGACACGGGCAATACGCTAGTATATATATATATATATTTAAAAGCAATGGAAACCTTAGTGACACAAATTCTCAAAAATACCCTTTGGACACCTATGCCTTGGCATTAATTTCCAAATCCCCCTTCATTGATAAATTGACTAAAGTGTCGCTGCAATTTCATTAGTGCATAACATGAAAGAGCATGATAGAGCAAGACAATTAATTAAATCATAAAATTATGTGAAATAACACTAATGCCCCTGCAGATCCTTTTACATTAAAACTTGGGCAAACATGTTCATGGGCTTCCTAGACCATCAATTTACCCCTTTTGCCTTTTAATGTCAAAAATCTAACATCTTATGCTAACTACTTTCTCTCCATTTTTGACAATGAAAGTCAAAAGGGTAGTAAAATAGAGAGCTAGTGCGGAGGAATGATGAGTGTTCTGTTATGTAAGGAATCACCCCAATCTATATCTGGAATTGGCTAAGGGATAGTTTTGAAAAGGGAGTGTAATGAAATCCAAGATTAGTTATTCCCTTATAAAACATTGAAATCCTTTTGACAATCTTTAAGTATAAGAATTTTGAAGCACTTTGAAATTTTGTAGCAAACGTGTGATTAGGTCTAAAAGCAATGAAGTGCAATGAGCTTTTAAATATGGACCTATCAATGCTAGTGAGAATGCACTTGCTAGTAGTCATTGATTTGGGGTTTTTCATACTACCCTTTTTCATTTTAGCACAATTGCATGCAATGTGTGTGGTATTTTCATAAATGGTGTAGACATTACTAGAAGCTCTAGATGAAAAAATAATGGTCTTTCCTCATTATTTGTTAATTACTTTGTAATAATCTGTATCAAATAGAACACGATTACCATTGTCACATAATTGACTGACACTAAGCAAATTATGTTTAAGACCTTCTACATAGAGCATATTGTCTAACTTAGGCATTTCTTTGGTTTCAGGTATTGTGCCTCTTCCAACTATTTTACCTTTCTTATTATCACCAAAAATGACAGGACCACCATTACATTTTTCAAAATAGCTAAATTTGGTCTTGTCTAATCTGGCCCCATTGCGTTCGGCGAAGTGTAATTCGCTTCAGGAGAAAATTCAAAAAGAGGTTGAGCTAATTAGACATGACCTTCGATCTGAGACTTCGTCAGACCTTGCCGCGAAAGCGATTAGGGGGTTTAAAAACATTTTTCAAAACAAAAGAAAATAAAAATTCAATTTTGAAGCATATTTTTTGTACTAATTCTACAAGGGAACTCATTTCATCATGAAATTTAAAATCCAAGTGTATTCTACCCCTAAAAGATTAATTTAAATTTTGAAAATTTTTCAGAATTTTTTGGTATTTTTAAAAATATTTTTCCTAATTTTCTATATTAAAAATGATTTAAAATTAAAAAAACCCCACGCATCGGAGAGCCATTTTTTCTTTTTTCTTTTTCTTTTCCTTCTTTCTTCATTTCTCTTTTCTTTTCCTGCAACTTACTGTTGCACGCACCAACCATGAAGCTGCAACTTTTCGGCCACCTCCGGCTACCAAAACTCACGTTTGAATATACCATTCCATTCCCATCGACCTAAGCTACACATTGGTACCAAAATCATCACGAATCATTGCATAAATCGAAAAGCCCCAATTTCAAGTTTTAGGGTTCTAAAATTTCAAACTCAAACTCTCGTCAAACCACCTAACGATTTCCCACCAAACTTACAGGGACTATTCGGGTGAGCAAGATCAACAATTTAATCAGAACAAAAATCTTCAAAAATTACGTTTACATTCAACCCAAATCTCATGTGTGTGTGTGTGTGTGTATATATATATATATATACATATGTATCTACCTATATACTCATATATATACGTATATACATGAAATAATTTACACCATAACAGTACCGAGACCACAAATTTCTCATGTTTAATGAAACAAAACAAATTCTTTTCCATGTATAATCATACAAATACAAAGATATACATGTATATACGTATATTCAAGCAACACTAAAATTAATCTATGTTTATAAGTTCAAAGGGGAAGTGAAGAGATTGAACTTGCCTTATGATTTTGAGCAAAATCACATTCTCTCTCTTTTTTCGGCGTTTATCGTTCTCTCCCTATCTATGCGTAGCAACTCTTTGTGCGCAAAATCACATTCTCTCTCTTTTTTCGGCGTTTATCGTTCTCTCCCTATCTATGCGTAGCAACTCTCTGTGCGTAAGAACGATTGAACCCTAATCCTATTTTCTCTTTCTTTTATCTATATTTTTTTTCTAAAAATTATTAAAATAACTCTCTAAATAATTTTTAAAAAAATAAACCTCAATATATATGGTCAACATATATAAATGTGGCCCAAACTCAAAAGTCTAACCCAACCCGACAATAATAATAATAATAAAAAGAAAATGCAACCCAAAGTCCCACATATTAATAAAAGGAAAATCTAGATAAAAAACAAACATTTCACAAAGATTTTAAAAAATCAACCATCTATATTAAATCAAAACCAAGAACAGACATTCACAAACATTTACTAAAATATTTAAAACACCACAAAATGAACAATTTAAATAATTAAAATTCCAAATTAAATATCCTAAATTTTGGCGTATCACATAAACAACATGGTAACGACACAAATTCCATACTTATAACTCAATTGATTAACAATTTTACATAATAATGAACAATAACAAAATATAATTATAAAAATGCAATCCTAACATACTGTATATATATTGGTGAGACTGCTTATTAGCTAGCTCCCAATTCTGTAAGGCAATCCTGAGATACTGTGTATATATATTAGTGAGACTACTTATTAGCTAACTCTCAATTCCGTATGGCAATCCTGACATGCCATGCATATATATATATATTAGTGAGACTGCTTATTAGCTAGCTCCCAATTCCGTATGACAATCCTTACATGTCGTGTATATATATATTGGTGAGATTGCTTGTTAGTTAACTCCCAATTTTGTATGGTAATCTTGATATGCCATGTATATATATATTGGTGAGACTGTTTATTAAATAGCTCCCAATTCCATTTGACAATCCTGACATGTTGTACATATACATACATATATATATATATACACATACATACATATATATATTAGTGAGACTGCTTATTAGCTAACTCCCAATTCCATATAGCAATTATGACATACCGTGCATATATATATTGGTGTTTATTAGCTAGCTCTCAATTCCGTATGACAATCTTAACATGCCATGCATAAATAATTCTTCCACAATATAACATACTTAGAAGCATGATTAATAACATATAACGAAATGTACCACTAACTCATAAGAGTAAATTAATTTAGACAATTGAAAAGAGTCAAATCTATAAAATAAAATAAAATACTATTCACGAATACTGTTCATCGACACTGTTGAACAGCGACGGCTGGGGGGGGGGGGAGGGAGGGGCTGTTATCGTTCACGAATACTTGATAACATGATCTGCTCTCTACAATACATGTATTTATTATATAGAAATCCTAATCCTAACAGCACAAGAAAATATAAAAACAAAAGGAAACTAGCAACACAAGGAAACCACTAAAAATAAAACTTTCTCAAAAAATTCTAAAAAAAATAAATAAGAAACCAATAATTAAAAATTGCTACATATTAAATTTCAACCAATTCTGAGTTCGTTTGGCTCACAAACAAAATTTCTGAAATATTATGCAGTCTTCCTATATGATGAAAAAACATAATTTTGGAGACTTAGATGAGAATTTTGGCTGAAAAATTAAATTGTCCAATAGCTTTTGCTACTAAATTTTGCTTATTGGGTCGTTTCTAATTGAATATGAGTCTCGTGGAGTCAAAATATGTTCATCGAAAAATTCTAGATAAGGAGACTGTTCACAAAAATTAAATGTAAATACATACAACACGATTTAATTCACTACATATAAATTTCATAAACGAAATCCTAGATTTTGGTTAACATATATATCTCCAAAAATAAAACCCTAGTTTCTATCAATCTATATATTAGAAATGAAACCCTAATTTAACACAATACATTCATGCTTTATCAGTATATATATATATATATATATATATATATGGTTTCAGAGGTGAAGAGTTTATAAATTCAAAGGAGAAGAGAAGAAAATGTACTTGCTTCTTCGAAAATAAAGGTAGAAATCACGTAAACACAAAACCCTTTGCCCAAAATCATGATCCTTTTCAATTCTTCTTCTCAAATCCTTCTTAGGGTTTGTATCTCGCTCTCTAAAAATATACATATAATGAGATTTGTAGAACCCCAATATATATATATATATATATAAATTCTTCCTTAAAACATCTGGGTTTCGACCTAAATAAAATAAACCCATTTCTTCCCCCCATGTGTCCAAATGTACACTAAAACAAAACCCAACCCAAAATAAAAGAAAAATAAAAGGCTCAGCCCACACCAATAAAATAAAAACCCAATATATATATATATATATATATATATATATATATATATATATATAAAATATTTAATAAAACTACTTCACACTTATTTAAAACTACCAAAGCATTTAATACCACACAAGAAAAATCTAATTTAAACATAAATAAACACATTGACAAAATTAACTTAAAGCATTTAAAAACTCACAAATCAGTGATCTAAATAAATAAATAATCCATTTAAATAACTTCAAAATAACAGGGTATTACAGAATACGTGTCGAATGCTTTGCAGCAGTGATGTAAGCTAAATATGTGTAGAAGACTAAATAAGTCTGGTTCTTTAATTTATTTTAATTTTTTTGTTTATTTTTGTTTATAAGTTTGCTTGGTTCTTAATGCTTGATTATGAATTGAAGTATTTCTGTAATGTAGTATTTTTTTATTAAACAATTAATTTATATTAATATATTATATTATTATTTAATGGCTTTATTCTCGCCGTGTCCGTGTCCCAGTCTGTGTCCTATTTTTAAAAAAAATTTTGTATCGCCTTATCCATGTCGTGTCGTATCCATATTCCATATCCATGTCCGTATTTCTGAGGTTTCAAATCCATACATTAGATTTTGAATTTTTATTATACAATAATATATTAAATTTGTACTTTTTTGGTAGCACAAGTATATCGTACTTATGTACAAACGCTTGGACCAGGACTTGAACCCAAAGCAAGACCTATCAAACTACAACTATTACACTAGTCTTTCCTAACCCTACCCCAGGCATCTTCCAAACAATAAATAAATAAACCTCACACTAAGCATTTTAATAGCCATTGCTTTGTTATTAATTTAATTATTTTCGGCTAGATATAATTACCAATTCAATGGCCTAAGTTTGATGAGTTGGTGATCCAATTCAGCGTGATTAATTAGTCATTTTCAATTAAATAAATATTAATGTAAATGACGTCTATGGAATTAATATAAGTCAATTAATTAACTCTTACATACATAATATAAGCATATGGTCATCCAGAATTTAAAAACTATGACATTTCCAATGGAAAAAAATTGCTTAACAAAACATTACAAGCACTAAATTACATCAACTTGAAGGCTGCTAATTGGCTTCCAATCATATTCAATACATCATTAAACTATAATTTTCTTGACTTCCAACGCTTCATCTTCTCTCTTCATCCCAAGACCCCTTCACTTTCTTTGAAATGTCCGAAAGTTTGCTTTCTTCTTGTTAGATCCACCTTGTTCTCTCCCCTTCAAATCCCCACTATCTCCTTTTGGATACTCATCACCTTCTTCCATTCACTTGATGAAAGAAATGATCTGGAAATATTTCTGTTGCACCGCTAGTGAAGAGAAACCCGATATCAGGTACGATTCATCGATTCAATATATATATATATATATATATATATATATATATATATATATATATATATATCATAACCATTTTTCCGGTACAAGTTTTTCTTTTCTAATTTTATTTAATTAATTTTGTTTTAGTGTAAACAAGCAAAGAGATTACCCATGGGAAGTATACACTCTGAAGGAGCTTCTTCATGCAACAAACAACTTCCATGACGAAAACAAAATTGGCGAGGGAGGGTTTGGAAGTGTTTACTGGGGTCGAACAAGTAAAGGCATCGAGGCAATCATGTCCATCTTTTTCCTCTCTTCTAATATATCTATCTATATATATATATATATTGTTAAAAAAAAAAAAATCACATAGGAGAAAACATACATATATACACACATAAACAAACATACATCGACACGGATCCTCTCCGGTATAAGGCTCCCATCATGATTATCAGACTGTAATCATGATGCCATGTCATCGGAGACTCTTCTGTATAATGGATTGATTGAGGATCCAAGTCGATGTATATAAATGCACTAATTAATTAAAGAGAAGAAGCAACCAAAATATATATATTGGGGTTTATAAAAGAAATTAATATATACTTTGTTTGGTGTTGCAGATAGCAGTGAAACGGCTAAAGGCGATGAGTCCCAAAGCGGAAATGGAATTTGCAGTGGAAGTGGAAATACTTGGAAGGGTGAGACATAAGAATTTGTTGGGTTTGAGGGGATTCTATGCAGGAGGGCATGAGAGGCTCATAGTCTATGATTATATGCCTAATCACAGCTTGATCACTCATCTGCATGGCCAACTCGCTGCTGATTGTTTGTTAGATTGGCCGCGACGAATGAGCATAGCCATTGGATCAGCAGAAGGAATAGCGTAAGTGTGTGTATATATATAAATTATATTCTTTAGTACAAGCACTTGATAGATAACTGCACCTGAATTTCTCGAATATTTTTTATAAATTAAAATTTTAAACTATACATTATAGACATATTTGGCATATATTTCAAAAATGATCAATTGATTAGAAAATTTTAAAGGTATCGCCTAACCTCTCATCTCATTACATGGATATTTGGGTTGAAACGAGAATTATTGGATTGATCATAAGTGTAAGTTCTTTATTTCTTTTAAAAAATATTAATTTTTTTACGATTAAGAAAAAATAGAGGACTTACACTTGTTAGGAATACCAATTCATCAGTATCTCCATAGTATTATATACTTCTCCTATTTATAGTTATAGAGACAAAAATGAAATAAGCTAAATTGATCTATATATATACGCACACATACAATACGTGTGTCTGTTATATATATGCATTCAGAAATTTGTCCATAATGATGGGTTAGTGACCCTTTCATGATAATTTCGTGATTAAATTTTAGACTCTAATGATTTCCCAAATAGTTCATGAGCAGTGATAGATATCATGAAACAATTTTCATGATTTTTATCTTGAATGATAAAACTACATCGTATATTATGTTAATTTCTTCTATTCAGAAATTAATTTTCTTAAATCAAATGAATTATGAGTCCACCATCACCTTAATTACATGTTTACTTGAATTACTTATTCATTCACCATAGAAATCACGAAAACTATTTCATGTTTATCATTTCTCTTAATTTCCAAACACTTGCATCAATATGATTAATTAGACCAAGGTGCCCATGATCTTGAGGGTTATTTCGTTCTTTGCATTGTGAAGGTACTTACACCATGAGGCAAATCCACATATAATACACAGAGATATAAAGGCTAGCAACGTCCTTTTAGATTCAGAGTTCCAATCA
Source organism: Cornus controversa (assembly GCA_026545225.1). Lineage (NCBI taxonomy): Eukaryota > Viridiplantae > Streptophyta > Magnoliopsida > Cornales > Cornaceae > Cornus > Cornus controversa. The sequence continues at coordinate 29,088,674 of CM048850.1, forward strand.
AAAGTTGCTGATTTTGGATTTGCCAAGCTTATACCAGATGGAGTCACTCACTTGACCACAAGAGTGAAGGGAACACTTGGGTATTTAGCACCCGAGTATGCCATGTGGGGTAAGGTCTCAGATAGCTGTGATGTCTATAGCTTTGGTATATTATTGCTAGAAATAATCAGTGCTAGAAAACCAATAGAGAAACTCCAAGGAGGGGTTAAAAGAGATATTGTACAATGGGCTAATCCTTATGTCCAAAAGGGTGCTTTTGATCATATTGCTGACCCAAGATTAAAGGGTAAGTTTGATCAAGAACAGTTGAGAACGGCCATTAGGATTGCAATGAAATGTACTGATAGCAATCCCGAGAACCGGCCGAGCATGTTGGAAGTCGTGGAGTGGCTAAAGGGTGGTTGTGGTGGTGGTGGTGGTGGAGGGAGGAAGAAGAAAGAGGTACCGGTGGACCATGAAGATGAAGATGAAGATGGAGACGACCATGATACAGATTATGAATGGTTTGGGAAAGAAAATTCCGTTCCAAGAATGCCCATTGTGAGTTCAAGGAGATAGTTTAATATATTTGTCGATTGAATTTGTAGAATTTGATTTGTTTCTTTTTGGCCTTGGGGATCCGGTTAAGTCATGTAACTAGATAAGATTTGGACATTCAAGAAATTGATTGAAAAATAAGAAACTCCATTGCATCCTTCCCATTGCTTTTATTTTTCTAATTATGTATATCAATTAATGCAGATATAGTAAGTTTGTTTTAGTGTAATCTTAAAATCCCAGGCCAGAATGAAAAATATCATAAATAAAGTTGCATAAATCTTACTCGTAATAAGAAGTAGCCCTAGTTTTTATTTTATTTTATTTTTACTCTTATGCATATGCATACGTATATGTATATGCATGCACAAGGCAGGCCTTTCCATTCACACTGTATGGATGACATTGTCAATCGCTTTCGAAAGAACAAAAATATTTCATGAATTGAATAAAGAATATGCCACTAGAACTAGGCTATGGTATATGGAGAACTTAAAAGGGTATTTTATAGTTTTGAACATTGTATGCTCAGAGTCAAATCTAGAAGCGGTGTTTTTGTAATCTATAGACCACTACAGGTTAGCTTATTCTTCTTATTACAGGCCAATGTGGGCCATTTCAATATGAGGTCCAGCCCAGCTGCTTGACTCAGCTTGGGCCTTCCTGCTACCCTGCAAATGGGCTTTGAATATGTTTGATTTGTGAGAGTGAAATTTCTGAGGCCTAATGGCCTATCACTCTTCCTACACTCCACTAAAACATCGAACGATTTTACTACTTTACATGATTTTACAAAGAGCATTGCTACACGTTATAAAATTATTTCATGAATTTGTATCATGAATGATGTGGTATGACAGGTAACATAGAGAGTTAGTATTGGTGGGATTCCCCCCATATACAGAGTCCCATGATATTATCACTCAATCCCACCAATATTAACTCTCCATGTTACCTGTTACATCATTCATGATATAAATTCTTGAAATAATTTCATGACGTTTAGCATTTCTCTTTTACAAAACAATAAATGCTAGATGAGTTTGGAAAATTGTAATGGAATAATTGAATAATTATTAAATCGTGATTTCTTAATTATAAAGTAGTAAATAGAAAAGAGATGGGTTTGGACCACCATATCCTTGGCTTGTGTGGCATGTCCTTCACTTTTTAAAAAGGGTAGTTGAGGGTTAAGTCTAATCTTGGACATGTGAGTTTACTCGTTTATAAAAAAATAAAAAAATAAAGAGAATGAGATGAGCTCGATTAATCTGGTCTAACATGTTAGAGCCACTTCCTCAATATTCTCAACATATTACTCTTCATTCAAATTGTTTTCAATTTTCGTTTTCCTCATCCTTATCATAATCTAAACCATATTGAATTGTATTTTAAAATTTTCAAATAATACATTGTAATCAGTATGAATGTACTACAATAAATAAGGTTTTTAGTGAAAAATATTCAATACTTCTGGAGTAACTACTATGTAGTACCCTCGATCAATAAAAAATTTATGTTTTTCTTGATAATAAAAATAATAATTCTTAGCCGAAGTACTGTGTTCATGATACCCGAGGTACCCAACAAAATACTTTTTTTGTTTTTTTCACAATGAGGCAATCCCATCACTAATGGGTTTGTGACAGTTACTTGTGCCATTGCAAAAAATACCTCGACACCCAAGCCTAAGGGTGCAAATCGAGTGGGTTCAACATAGACCATCCCAAGTTTTGGCTTGGGTTGGTTCTTTCTGACCCTAGCCCATTTCATGTTGGGTCTGGTCTAAAAGATTTTAGTCCGAATTCGGTTTGTTTATTATATATATATACACACACACACTTTAGAATATGAGATTAACTATTCATTTCATCCGACGGTTGGTCTTGTCTATATATAATTCAAGAATTAGAACTATCGAGATAATCCTAAATTGTTGTGTTAAATTCACTTTTGTTTTTATTTTTATATTGGCTCGTGGAACTAGTTTTCTTGTGAAAAAATCTCTCAGTAGTGTATTATTACCGATTTCACTATATTTGTATAGTTGATCAATTGTTATGAAGCAACTAAACTTGTCATTTAGTTGACAAATTCTATTACAGATTTAAATGTTGTGGACTCTATCCATGAGCATTTAGTACTTTTTTGTGATAATGAACTTTCATAAAATATGTGAAAAAATAAAAGTTAACCAATTGTAATAAGCACATTGATATAAAGTATTTTTTTCTTGTGTGAGAAGGTTAAGGAAAGTTCTATTGATATTCCTCATATAGATAAAGAAAAAAAAAATGATTGCATATCCTCTTATTAAAAGTATTTAGCTGAAAGTATTTAAGAAGCACGTGATTTGAATAAGTGTTCGAGAGTCATTGTGTTATGATGTTTGTATTTGGTTTATATCATGTTACATTGCAGTTAGCTTTTAGCTTATTTACACCTTATGGTGACAATTATTTTTTTTCAATTTATTTACACTTTGTGGTGACAGTTATTTGTATAAAAACTAAAGTTATGATGCATCATTATTATTATCTTTATATATATGGTTTATGCACGTGTGATTATGTTTATCTATAAATGATGTTACACTCATGAGGGTGTTTGGGTTAGATGTGAGATTGACACCACATTGGTAAATTCAAACATAATTATTCACGTTTGCCTATGGAGTTGTATTACACTTCATGAAGTTGTTTGGGCTAGATGTGGGATTGGCATCAAATCGGTAAATCCAAACATAATTATTAATGTACCTATGGGAGTGTTTCACACTCCATGAAGAGCTTAGGCTAGATATGGGATTGGCTTTATATCGGTAAACCCTCAAACTGGAGAGAAAGTTAACGATTTGCTATAATATGTTTATGTGACATATCGTGATGGTATGAAGCAGGACAGATAGTAAGGTATACGTTTAGACCAGATGCAGTTTGGGCATCTTATGAAATGCAGTAAAAACCACTATATTTGCTCAAATCCTAGATGAAATTGATTTTGAGACTATGGAACTGTTTACACTAATATATTACTTGTCTACGCATTCATGATTTACTATTGAGGAAGTTTATAGAAGAGAGTTTTTTAAAGTTTCAATCCATCTGTTTCGATAATTATGTTTTTCTAAAATAAAAAAATGAGTGGTCATTCGACTTTTCTAAAGTATTGTAATTCATAGTATCGTTTTTATAAAACTTAAAGTGCATGTACCAAGTGGGAGATTGTTGGAATTTTTAATATAAATAAAAGTTATTTTGTGGCCCTATGCACTATGTTTTCTAAAATTGGATTGTAATGTGATTATCGTTACTTGATGGGTTGAAGTTATACTTGTCAATTGTGGTCTAATTGACAGTATAATATTTAAACGGTTGGATTGTGATTTTACATTGATATCTCAGTTTTTATGATAAGAAGGGAGACTTAGGTATGCTTATTTGTAAAGAAGTCGTCTCATATTACTGTCATATATAAGGGTTTCAAAACCCTTATTCAGTCTTAAGGATAACTCTCAAAAAAGGAGGTACAGCTCTCTAAAGGTTTATTGCAGAAACTCAAAGGTATTTCAATGGGTTATATCATCAATCAGGTACGATTGCTAAAACTCTCTTTAATTAATTATTATATTTTTTATTTCTACAAATTGAATATAGATTAAATTCCAACACCCTCTCCAAATTAACAAAGTGAAAATCACACCCCACTATTTTTCTCTTGTCAATTCGCCTACCTAATTTGATCCATTATCCAGTCTAAATGTGGATTCCACTCCTCACAAATGGACTGAAATTCTTTGTCAACTGGCATCTAATCACTGGAAAGAGAGTCGCGATCTACCACATATAGAGTGAGCGCAATGCCAGAATCTTTTAAGAGGTCGTCTCTACCCAATCTCAAGTGCTCCATCGAATCCTTAATGATGTTGAAGGAAAACTCATCTCACTCTAATTGAAAGATGACACGATTGCGAGAAACCTTCTCCTTGAATGGTAGCTCTTGACATCTCAATTGTTGTTTGGGATTGGGGATATTCTGTAATGCTTGTAATTCATTTTGGGCATTTTGGGCTCTGGTACTGGGTTGAGCTTCTTTTGTAATGCCTTTGGGCTTGTTAAGCCTCCTGCTTGTTTGGCCCATCTGTTTTGGGTTTGCACACAGACTATACATATTACCTCATTTATACAATTTGCTTCAATTTTCGAAAAGAAAATAACATAGCCATCATTCACCTCACTCCTAAATATACCATCACTTTTGTAAAATATTATAATTAGTGAGGGTAATAATTATAATATTTTACAAAAGTAATGCTAGGAAGTAAAAATAAATAAAAAATGGCAACACATATGATTAGTTTAACCAATCACATGAGAGACAGTTGCACTAGCATTTCTCGTCCAATCTATTATGGGTAATGCTACTCAGGCAGAATTCTTAGACAGAATTCATAAGCAGAAACTTTTAGAACCATTGGATGTATGTAGTAGGCCCCACCACATACACTCACCACATGCATCCAATAGTTCTAAAAGTTTCTGCTTATAAATTCTGCCTAATGTTTCTGCCTGAGTAGTATTATCCATCTATTATATATTTAGACATTGGATGAGTCAAGCATATCACGTTATTGATATATTCATTTAATGAAATAAATTATTTTAAATTATTAAAAGTAAATTTTATATATAAGTAAAGTTATTTTTATTAAATAATATATTTTTATTGATCAGGATGATGTAATATGTTGAACTCGCCAAATGACTATTTTTACATTTGGTCATGATCTCATGGAAGAAGAAGTGGGATAGGAGAGGAAAATTTGGAGAGAGGTGTGCTGGGGAAAAACAAAGCACGGAATCTTATTATATTAATTTTGACCAGTGTTCCCACCTAATTAAAGTCCAATCAATTATACATTTGATGTGGAACTCTCAACACTCTCAACTTTCTAGAATACTTTGCAGAGAGATAATAAATTAGGAGAGATGAGAAGTCCGAACTTGGCAGCGGAGGGAAAAGAAAGCACGGAACCCTGTGATTTCATGACGAAAAATGCTAAACGTCATGAAATTATTTTATGAATTTGTATCATGAATGATGTGGCAGGTAACGTGGAGAGTTAATATTGGTGAAATTCAGTAATAATATCGTAGGACTCTATGTATGAGGAAAATTCCACCAATACTAACTCTCCACGTTACCTGTCACATCATTCATGATATAAATTTATGAAATAATTTCATGACGTATAGCATTGCCCTTTCATGATTATTTCCACTTAATTAATGTCCAATCTACTGCACATTTAATTATACCCAAATTAGTCATCCGTCTCATTGAGAAAAAAAGTTGGACAAAGAACATGGGGTCATTCAATAATGCAATTATTGAATAACCATTGAAAGCAATTTTTCTTTTTGGCTTCACCATATAAAAAGTTGTCTATCCAAAGTATGGTCCCACTTGGCTTGGAATTCAAAAGTTGTATCTAACCGTGATCAAGGCTAAGGACAATGAATGTGTTCAAGACACACATGTACACATCTTATAATATATATATATATATGGATGACAGATCCAAAATTAAATTAAAGTAATCAATTGATTACAACAAATATATATGTACTAGTGTATATCCGTGCTTACGGCACTATCGTACATTCGCCACCGTAACTGTTAGATGAAATGATTGTGCGTCGTTGATAGCTTCACATATTTGTCAAGCTTAAATGTAATATAGATATATGTACACATCTTATATATATATGTATATATATATATATATATATATATATATATGATCATCATTTTTTAATATTCTTAACTTTTGGTAAGAGAATGACCCATTAGGAATTGACCCGTTACTTTAATGTAAACCAATCACGCACTCAACAATTTTCGTTCCGACTCATAATTTTAGTCCAGTACACCTTTTAGGAATGTCTTAAAGTACATGTCTATTTTTTTTTTAAAAATGAATGTACTATCTTTTATATGATTCCTAAACTTTCTTTTTTAAACTCCACTATTTTAAAAGTTCGTTTTACTATATAATAATAAGGACAATACTTACTTACTCACCGGTGTGTAGGTGAGTATTCGTGACCGCTAATGTGTTCCAATAAAAAAATAAACACATCAGCTTTAATTACAAAATTAAATTTAAAATACAATAAATAAGTATAATAAATGAGGTTTAAAATGCAATAAATAAGTATAATAAATGAAATTGACCTCATTTATTATACTTATTTATTACACTTTAAAACCGACGTGTTCATTTTTTATTAGAACACATCAGTGATCAGGAGGCCTCACCTATACACTGGTGAGTAGACAGTATTGTCCTAATAATAATACTAACTTTAAAATAATAACTAATTTGTAAATTCATTTATTAGCACCGTAAAAATAATATTCATACCATAAAAAAGTTGAATTCTACGGAGATTCTAAAAATTATGGAGCAGAGAGGGAGTATATATATTTACACGCGCGCACATATGTTACTTGCACTTAAGTAGATATAACTGTTCCATTCTCTCTTTGTGAACAATTCTTTTCTTTCTTTTTTGGTGGGTTCATCACCAAGCAGTTCACATGTCTGATCATCAAGCATCACCGTTAAATTCCACCGACAAAGTCTCGGACTACCTTCCCATAGTCGTCAATCCCGACGGCACGATCACGCGCACCCAACAAGACCAAAGCGTCCCTGCAGCAGCTGATCCCAGCTCTCCCTCACCTGTCCTCACCAAAGACCTGCCTCTCAACACAGAACACCACACGTGGGTACGTCTATTCCTGCCCCGGCAAGCACCGGATAACTCCCCCACAAGAAAGCTGCCCCTTGTTGTGTATTACCATGGTGGCGGGTTCGTCATAGGCAACCCAGACTGGAAGATTTTTCACGATTTTTGCATCGAAATGGCAGTCCAACTCAGCGTGGTGATCGTGTCCGTCGATTACCGTCTCGCTCCGGAGCACCGCCTTCCGGCCGCGTACGATGATGCCGTGGAAGCGTTACATTGGATTAAAAACTCCCATGATGAGTGGTTACGTGACTTTGCTGATTTCTCCAAATGTTTTCTCATGGGCAGTAGTGCGGGTGGCAACATGGTATATCATGCAGGACTACGTGCAGCCGCGGCAGTTGATGATCTTCAGCCGTTGAAGATCGAAGGGCTGATATTGCATCAACCTTTTTTTGGTGGGTCCGAGAGAACAGGGTCAGAGCTGAGGCTGGTCAACGACAGAATACTGCCACTGTTTATTTGTGATCTGATGTGGGAATTAGCTTTGCCAATTGGTGCTGACCGTGATCATAAGTATTGCAATCCTACGGTTATGAATGGTGGAGTACAAGCTGGTGAACAATTTAAGCTGCTGGGGTGGAGGGTTATAGTGACAGGCTATGACGGAGACCCTCTGATTGACCGTCAGATGGACTTCGTGAAGGTGTTAAAAAAGAAAGGTGTACAAGTAGTAGCAAAGTTTGGTGAGGGAGGTTGTCATGGGGTAGAATTTTTTGAAACATCAAAAGCTGTGGTCCTTTTTTCAGTTCTGAAAGATTTTATTTCATTGTCACCATCGGTGAGTGCTTAGAAAATCCTAGATAGTTTGAAAAATAGTAAATAGGTCAGGTCAGGCCAGCTGGGCTGGGCCTATTTGGTTATTGCTTAATTAATGATATATTGTAATGCAAGCAAAATATTGTTTTCATATAAAAATAAGTTTAGGAAAAAGAATTATTGTTTGCTTTAGGATGTTAATTAAACCAGCTTAGGCTTTTCTCTAGTTTAATCAAATGTCATTGTTATTGTTTCTCTTTTTATCGTATTTTAAACTCTTTTTTGTATACTTCATTCAGCTTAAATTGTTGTTTTTATTTGTTGAATGTTTCTCTTATTGTGCTATAATTGCATGCCCTTTTTATTAAGGTTAAAAGTCTGCTGAATTTCTATTTCTTAATCTTCTTTCTCTCTCAGTTGTCTCCTTTTATCTCTCGCATCTACGATCAATGAATCGGACAAATAAGTGAAATTGACGAGCAGCTCTTAATTCCCTCGTTTATGTTAAAATCGCCATATTTGAAATCTATATGGGAAATCATTTTATTATTAGTAATTGTGGAGAAAAAAAAACTATTTGGTTGAAATTTCTAGTGATTATATGTGAAATAATTGTAATGGAAGTGCAAGTTAAGATATTTCAAGGGTTCCTTAAATCAAGGCTTTGCTAAGTGCAACGCAACAAGTGAAGAGAAGTTTGAAAAATAATAGAAGCAACAGTGTGTGGGCGGCTTGGAGAGGGAGGAAAAGAAATAAAATGCTATGTTATTCAATGGAAGATGAGACAGTAATCTTTACTCTGATTTGGCTCAAATTTTAGGTGGTGATTTTTGATGATGAGCTTTGCATAACTCTCAGTTCAAATCTTTCATTCTGCCTATAAATTGATCATTTTGCCTCATCATCTTCTGCCACTTTGTGAGATCTAAACCTTCTCTTGTTGACACTATTGTTGAAATCCACTTTATTGGTGAGTGTGTTTGTTGGGTTAAACCAAGAGTGATTTATTATTCTTGATTGTAAATCTCTACTTGTCTCTAGAGAAGAAACTTGTGCATCCATAATTCTTACATAGTGGAAGTTGTTATCAAACTACGGTCCTCGTGGTTTTTTCCCCCTTGCAGATTTTCTTCACGTAAAGCTTGGTCACTTGTGGATGATTTTTATTATTGTTGTTTGGCATGTAAAAATCTTGTAGTTGAAGCGCGGGCGTGCCAGGAACTTGTTCAGTTCTAATAGAAGATTCAAACTAGTTTCTAGTTGAAAAGTAGGGATCGGGCAATTGTTGGGAAGGTTTGGATGACCACCTTCCAAATGTTCTTTTTTGCCTTTGAGATCGAAGGAATTTTAGGATTTTTTAAATGAAAAAGAAATACGAGACAAGAAAATTAAAGGAATTAAAAGGGCAGGACAAGGAAATTAAATGAATTGAAAGGATTATACAATAAAAGTAAACAATTGAAGAACAGTTGTTGGAATTTAAGTATTGAAGTGTTGGACTTGGAAGGAAATTAAACAAAACATAATGTATAATCGAAAGTGTAGGACGTTGGATTAAAACATATTGAAATATATTATTGGAATGTAAAAGATAACAAAGTACGTTGGTGACTTTGAATTGAAATATTGTTGTGTGCGTTGAGCTGGGTTTGCAAGTGAGAACTAACTGTCCTATTTATAAAGCTTTTTGATCACGGTTACTGACAGCAATTTCCACTGATAGTTATCAGTTCTCACATGGACCAATTAGTTAGTACATGATTCATACTTTCTCTCTACCTAATGCCATACTCAGGCAATTGATCCTAAATATTCTCATTTAGCTTAAATTGTTGTTTTTATTTGTTGAATGTTTCTCTTATAGTGCTTTAATTGCATGCCCTTTTTATTAAGGTTAAGAGTGTGCTGAATTTCTATTTCTTCATTTTCTTTTTATCTCTGTTGTCTCCTAATATCTCTTATTCATGTTCTACCACTAAAATCAAAAAATTGAATAAATAAGTGAAATCAACGAGCAGAGCAATGAGCTCTTGATTCCCTGGTTTATGTTAAAATCAACAGATTTGAAGTCTATGTGGGAAATAATTTTATTATTAGTAATTGTGGAGAAGAAAACAGGTATTTGGTTGAAATTTCAAGTGATTATATCTGAAATAATGGTATTGGAAGTGCAAGTTAAGATACGAAAAAAGTTGTAATTTAGTATCTTTAACAATGGAGGAAATCAATGTACTGATTGTGAATGGGACAAAAGCCCACTTTTGGGTCTTTTGTGTGAAGCCCACTCTGGCCAGCGGAGAGTGGGGGAGAGTGAGAGGTCGTGGGGTGGCGGCTGGGCTGTCAAAAATACCATTGGAGTCTAGTCATTTAGGCTAGTCCATTGGCCCCACTCCTGGGTCCAACAGGGATAAAATAATATATTTAATTAATTTTTAAGTAATTTTATGATAGGAAAATTTAGGAAGAGAATTAAATAAATTCTACAAATTATGAAAAATTTTAGAATAATAGAATTTCGCATAATGAACCTAAATTGTACTGAAATATGGATATTAGATATTGTCCAAGTAGTTTAATCCAATTAAAACCCAAAAAGTAATTTTTTGGTGCACTTAATTGAAGAGTACAGAGAAATGGTAAATAGTTAGCTTTTGAAATTTTACTGAGACCTATATTTGATGTTAAGGAATTTTCAAAAATTTTGTACTCTCATTGGTTGAATCTTGTATGTCTTAGATAATAATTAAAGTGTATAAGAACACATTGATTATTGATTAAAATTGTTTAATGTTGCATATGTGTTATAAGTCAGTATATAGGGTAATAATTTGATGTTGTCTGATTAGTTAGAGGGTAGTCCGGGACTAATCCTACAAGGACTTTATTAGGCATGGTCCAAGACCAACCTATTTGGAAGTGCACGATCCTTTTTGTATAGCCATTAGGTTAAGCGTACCCTTATTATGTGAACGTGATCCGGGGCCATCTGGGTGAATAAACGTACAAACCCAGTCACATGTGTGACCTTCGATCGTCCGGGACTATGCGATGCACACTATTTTGTTGGCTGAGCTATCATTTAGTGGAGGGGAGCCTGTGGCTCATGTGAGAACTTAATAATAATTAATCAAGAAAATTAATTGATTTAGATATCATAATTGGAAAAAGTGTGACATTGATTAAATTGTGGGAACTTTTAGTTTAGGTATTGTAATTAATGATATATAAATTATTATATGATATTAAGGATGGCAACGTTTGAAAATTCATAAAATGACTTGTGACAAGTTATACATGATCAATGTATATCTTATATGAGATTGTATATTTTTTTTATATGTTAATTGATGTTGATTGAATTAACTAATTTTGAAATAATAAAAATGGTTGTTGTGAGTTACTTTTATAGATGATAATATAAGGTCGAGTCAATTTGCTGGGCAGTAATTGTGTTTAGCAATACACTTGTTGAGCTTGTGAGCTCACCCCTTTGACAACTTTTAGTAACTCGTTGGGTATGCATGTGTAAGAGACCAATGGTGGAGATGGAGATCATCTAGTTTATTTTCTTATTTCTAGTTAGTTTAGTTACTTCTTTTATTGAGAACTCATGTAACGAGGATGATGTTAGTTGGTGAAATTTTTAGTAGTGTTGATGTATGAATTTATTTAGTATTTAATGGTATTATTGAATGAAGATAATTTCATTTAATGTTTTGATGTTGATTGTCGATGATGTGTTTAAGTCATACTCTAGATTTATGTATGAGATGAGGGTTTCCTGTGTTTAAATTTGGGGGTATGATAATTTGGTATTAGAGTTTAGGTTTGGAGATTCTCGGGAAGAGAAGTAGAAGTAGAATTATGAATAGGAGCAATATTGAGGAAATATAGAAGAGATTCATTGCATAGATAATTGTCTATTAGAAAAATTAGACTCTAGTGATAGGTCATTTAAGAATTTAAGTCTATTGGTTATGTATATTTAGTTTACTTCGGAGGTTGAAGGATTTTGTATTATATTTGGTGATTGATGATCTTCTAGTTACTTTGGGTAATCATTAATTATTACATAGAGTTGGTACAACTATTATCAATAGTGATATCTATGCTTATTTATCTATTTATTAACATGATTGAGTTTGATCACTCAAATCCGGTACCTGTAGGTTTTTGGTGAAATGGTTTTATTATATATTTATTTATTAAATATATTATTTTTCACAAAGGAAAACTTTTATGTGATTAAATGGAGGATGTTAATAATGGAGAAATTTTTATAATTAGTGTAACAATTAGAAGATAAAGATAATAGACTCGTAGTTTTTAAATGTTATGTAATATTCTTGAATTATGGTTTCCTCTAAGGAGGGTAGTGAATTATGATAAAAATGTGATGACTTACAATACATTGATAATGATAAGGTCTAATTTAGAGATGCATGGGTGCAATTTAGAGAAATTTATATTGTGAATTCATGAGATGAGGGATAGAGTTAAGATGAGCGTTTCTCTATTCTATGAATTTTGTTTGGGTTCATTGTATAGAAGATAATTTACCGGTTGAATTGTATAATTATGCATATATGCGTAATTAGAGTTGTGTAGCAGAAGCATGATGAGATCTTGGAATGGTATTGACAAGTTAAGTATCAGTTCCAAGCCAAAGACTTTTTGAGTATAGTCATGATTAACTTCATAATGAGTTAGAATCCAACAAGGAATGAATTATAGGTGAAATTATCTTGTACAAGTACAATTTTTTTAGTTGGATTGTTTTGTATGAATCTAAATATTAATGAGTTAAAATGTTTTGCATGAGTGCAATGTGCATTATTGTGATTGGTTGAGTTGAGATAACTCTAGGTATTAAATAATTGATGATATCTGTGGTTAGTTTGAATAAAAATAATAAACGAGTGTAATGAGTAACACTTGTGATAAAACTAATTGTAAGGTATACGTTAACTGTCGTGTGATATATATATATATATATATATATATATATATATATATATATATATATATATAAAGGATGATTTAAGTTCATTTTCGGTGTTTGATGTGAATTAATTTTTTTTAATTTTTTTTAATTTGGGGTTTAGATGACGATTTATGTCTTGAAATGTGAGTCAGCATACTAATTGTTATAACTTGTATGAGACTTATTTAATTCAGTTCTAGGAAAAAGATTCTTATCCATTATGATGATATAAATGTTCTAGTTTTACCATTTAAGATTAATGGTTTATTTGATATTTGATCACGAAATGTACTTTGAAAAGAAATAGTGCATTAATGTAGTGTAAGTACAGAAAATTGTTCAACTGATAATTGCCAAGAAATCAATATACACACCCAAAAATCATGAACATGATGTATTTAGAGAAAGAGAAAAGATCTTGCGAGAGGTGGATTCGAGGATCCCTTTCATTGATAGTTTCATGAATATTTATACAAGTAGGAATTCAAATCCTTTTTGGACTTGAATTCCCTTGTTGAAAGCTAACTTTTCTCTCAAGGAATCTAGATTCCTTTTTGAGTTGTAAATCTGCTTTTGATTTGGGCTTTTCAGCCTTGGGGTGGGGAGACTAGGCCCTTGACAACTAACGACCTAGCCCTTTTGGATTTTCTGCTGATACATGGGTCCAAGCCGACACGGGCCTAGTCCATTTTCTGTACCAGTTCCGTCCATTGGAGTGAGTGTTAATTTTGCCCCTACACATTGCCCCCAATTCCCTTTAATTTATGGAATTTGCCATAATGGAGGGAATTCGTTTGGGTTATATTATAATCTCTCTATTTACATCGAGGTTCGTCTTTTAATGCTGGATGCTAGTGACGGCGCAGAGCACATAAGTTTCTTTCTTCACGTTTCCTCTTTCGTATTTTGTGATCATATTTGTCATTTTTCAACCACAAATCTTCTATGACTGCCTGACTTATTTTTCAGATTCATCCTTTTTGACTTTCTTGGTATCGATTTGTCGCTCAGGTCAGTTTTCGCCTATTCGCTTTTATCACTTTTTTTTTCTTTTAAAAATGTTTTCTAGTGACAGTGACAGTACATTTTCTAACAACCAAGAGAACGCCATGTCTAGTTCCTCTCACCCTACTACGGAGAGACTGCCCATCCTGACGAGGTGGTTGGAGATGTGGTCACATCAAACCAGGGTGTGGTCGCCACTCTGGTGACAAGGTTATTGGCTGACCTTGATAAGGTCAAAAAAAAATGTAAAGTCCCTAGCGAGGTTACCACAAAGGGTTACCCTCTGGATTTCGACTATAGTACTTGGGAAGGAGTTAAGGATTGAAAAGTCCTTTTCTCAATTTCCTATCTGAAACCTTCAGATTTACCCTTAATCCTTTTTTTAGGTTTGTTTTGTACAATCTGAACCTTGCGCCGCTTCAGTTAAACCCTAATTTTTTCAGAATCATTTCTTGCCCACTCTACTTGAACCACCTCCATAAACTTGGCCTGAACCTGAATGATCTTCTGTTCTGTTACTCTCCTCATAGGGTCAGATCAAAAGATAATCGTTACCGCCTGTTCCCTAGCAATAAGGATAAGAGATTGTGTTATAGCCTTCCTACATCTAGCAAGATGTGGAAAGAGAAACTAGTTCTTGTGAAGGGGCCCTGGAGTGTCAGAGCGGCCCAAAACTTCCCCATTCATAGTGCTTTTGGCCATGTTGTCATTCCTCAATTTTCTTTTTCTGGCAAGTTTCTAGGATTTCCTTCTCTTTTTGCTAAAAGTTTACACATTTTGTAATCTTGTGTTTTTCTTCATTATGCAGACATACGGATTTCTTATCTGAAAGAAAAGGTGTGAAGCCTTCGCCTTTCAGCGGATAAATACGTATCTTGGGGGCAACTTTGAGTTAACGCCGTTGCCGCTCAGGTTGAGTCTTATCATATATGTCCGACCTCGGTTCTGCCAAGGCAAAATTCACTGAGGGGCACAAAGGCAAAGCCACTATTCCTTCTTCTCCTCAGAAGAGGGTCTCTTTTGGTGTTGCTCTAGCTCCCAAGTGCCAAAAGTTGATGGCGAGCGCTATGAAGGGCCAGGGTTCTTTCACCCTTACCTTGCCTGGTGCTGTTAGCGACTTAGCTGATGAGCCGTTCGTTGGCTCTTCTGACTAATGGACTCCAGACTTAAAAAAGTCTGATAGATCTAGCCTGATGGTGGGGGACTGTGTTGCCCTCGACCATGAAGTGATGAGGGCTCTTGCCCATGGGATCTGGCCTCACAGGATGAGCTCTACCAGCAAGGAGCCAACAGAGAAGGCCTTTTTGCCAATGCACCTCATTATGCCCAGACTGGAAGATTTTTCACGATTTTTGCATCGAAATGGCAGTCCAACTCAGCGTGGTGATCGTGTCCGTCGATTACCGTCTCGCTCCGGAGCACCGCCTCCCGGCCGCGTACGATGATGCCGTGGAAGCGTTACATTGGATTAAAAATTCCCATGATGAGTGGTTACGTGACTTTGCTGATTTCTCCAAATGTTTTCTCATGGGCAGTAGTGCGGGTGGCAACATGGTATATCATGCAGGACTACGTGCAGCCGCGGCAGTTGATGATCTTCAGCCGTTGAAGATCGAAGGGCTGATATTGCATCAACCTTTTTTTGGTGGGTCCGAGAGAACAGGGTCAGAGCTGAGGCTGGTCAACGATAGAATATTGCCACTGTTTATTAGTGATCTGATGTGGGAATTAGCTTTGCCAATTGGTGCTGACCGTGATAATGAGTATTGCAATCCTACGGTTATGAATGATGGAGTACAAGCTTGTGAACAGTTTAAGCTGCTGGGGTGGAGGATTATAGTGACAGGCTATGACGGAGACCCTCTGATTGACCGTCAGATGGAGACCGTGAGGGTGTTACAAAAGAAAGGTGTACAAGTAGTAGCAAAGTTTAGTGAGGGAGGTTGTCATGGGGTAGAATTTTTTGAAACATCAAAAGCTGTGGTCCTTTTTTCAGTTCTGAAAGATTTTATTTCATTGTCACCATCGGTGAGTGCTTAGAAAATCCTAGATACTTTGGAAAATAGTAAATAGGTCAGGTCAGGCCAGCTGGGCTGGGCCTATTTGGTTATTGCTTAATTAATGATATATTGTAATGCAAGCAAAACATTGTTTTCTTATAAAAATAAGTTTAGGAAAAAGAATTATTGTTTGCTTTAGGATGTTAATTAAACCAGCTTAGGCTTTTCTCTAGTTTAATCAAATATCATTGTTATTGTTTCTCTTTTTATCGTATTTTAAACTCTTTTTTGTATACTTCATTCAGCTTAAATTGTTGTTTTTATTTGTTGAATGTTTCTCTTATTGTGCTATAATTGCATGCCCTTTTTATTAAGGTTAAAAGCCTGCTGAATTTCTATTTCTTAATCTTCTTTTTCTCTCAGTTGTCTCCTTTTATCTCTCATTCATGTTCTGCATCTACGATCAATGAACCGGACAAATAAGTGAAATCGACGAGCAGCTCTTAATTCCCTCGTTTATGTTAAAATCGCCATATTTGAAGTCTATATGGGAAATCATTTTATTATTAGTAATTGTGGAGAAAAAAAAAACTATTTGGTTGAAATTTCTAGTGATTATATGTGAAATAATTGTAATGGAAGTGCAAGTTAAGATATTTCAAGGGTTCCTTAAATCAAGGCTTTGCTAAGTGCAACGCAACAAGTGAAGAGAAGTTTGAAAAATAATAGAAGCAATAGTGTGTGGGCGGCTTGGAGAGGGAGGAAAAGAAGTAAAATGCTATGTTATTCAACGGAAGATGAGACAATAATCTTTACTCCGATTTGGCTCAAATTTTAGGTGGGGATTTTTGATGATGAGCTTTGCATCTCTGTCAGTTCAAATCTTTCATTCTGCCTGTAAATTGATCATTTTGCCTCATCATCTTTTGCCACTTTGTGAGATCTAAACCTTCTCTTGTTGACACTATTGTTGAAATCCACTTTATTGGTGAGTATGTTTGTTGGGTTAAACCAAGAGTGATTTATTATTCTTGATTGTAAATCTCTACTTGTCTCCAGAGAAGAAACTTGTGCACCCATAATTCTTACATAGTGGAAGTTATTATCAGACTACGATCCTCGTGGTTTTTTCCCCCTTGCGGATTTTCTTCACGTAAAGCTTGGTCACTTGTGGATGATTTTTATTATTGTTGTTTGGCATGTAAAAATCTTGTAGTTGAAGCGCGGGCGTGCCAGGAATTTGTTCAGTTCTAATAGAAGATTCAAACTAGTTTCTAGTTGAAAAGTAGGGATCGGGCAATTGTTGGGAAGGTCTGGATGACCACCTTCCAAATATTTTTTTTGCCTTTGAGATCGAAGGAATTTTAGGATTTTTTAAATGGAAAAGAAATACGAGACAAGAAAATTAAAGGAGTTAAAAGGGCAGGACAAGGAAATTAAATGAATTGAAAGGACTGTACAATAAAAATAAAAAATTGAAGAACAGTTGTTGAAATTTAAGTATTGAAGTGTTGGACTTGGAAGGAAATTAAACAAAACATAATGTATAATCGAAAGTGCAGGACGTTGGATTAAAACATATTGAAATATATTATTGGAATGTAAAAGATAACAAAGTTGGTGACTTTGAATTGAAAAATTGTTGTGTGCGTTGAGCAGGGTTTGCAAGTGAGAACTAAGTGTCCTATTTATAAAGCTTTTTTATCATGGTTACTGACAGCAATTTTCACTGATAGTTATCAGTTTTCACATGGACCAATTAGTTAGTACATGATTCATACTTTCTCTCTACCTAATGCCTTACTCAGGCAATTGATCCTAAATATTCTCATTTAGCTTAAATTGTTGTTTTTATTTGTTGAATGTTTCTCTTATAGTGCTTTAATTGCATGCCCTTTTTATTAAGGTTAAGAGCGTGCTGAATTTCTATTTCTTCATTTTCTTTTTATCTCTGTTATCT
Source organism: Cornus controversa (assembly GCA_026545225.1). Lineage (NCBI taxonomy): Eukaryota > Viridiplantae > Streptophyta > Magnoliopsida > Cornales > Cornaceae > Cornus > Cornus controversa. The sequence goes on from CM048850.1 coordinate 29,106,734, forward strand.
CCTAATATCTCTCATTCATGTTCTACCGCTACAATCAATGAACCGGATAAATAAGTGAAATCAACGAGCAGAGCAATGAGCTCTTGATTTCCTGGTTTATGTTAAAATCAACAGATTTGAAGTCTATGTGGGAAATAATTTTATTATTAGTAATTGTGGAGAAGAAAACAGGTATTTGGTTGAAATTTCAAGTGATTATATCTGAAATAATGGTATTGGAAGTGCAAGTTAAGATACAAAAAAATTTGTAATTTAGTATCTTTAACAATGGAGTAAATCAGTGTATTGATCGTGAATGGGACAAAGGCCCACTTTTGGGTCTTTTGTGTGAAGCCCACTCTCGCCAGCGGAGAGTGGGGGAGAGTGAGAGGTCGTGGGGTGGCGGCTGGATTGTCAAAAATACCATTGGAGTCTAGTCATTTAGGCCAGTCCGTTGGCCCCACTCCTGGGTCCAACAGGGATAAAATAATATATTTAATTAATTTTTAAGTAATTTTATGATAAGAAAAATTAGGAAAATAATTAAATAAATTCTACAAATTATAAAAAATTTTAGAATAATAGAATTTCGCATAATGAACCTAAATTGTACTGAAATATGGATATTAGATATTGTCCAAGTAGTTTAATCCAATTAAAACCCAAAAAGTAGTTTTTTGGTGCACTTAATTGAAGAGTACAGAGAAATGGTAAATAGTTAGCTTTTGAAATTTTATTGAGACCTATATTTGATGTTAAAGAATTTTCAAAAATTTTGTACTCTCACTGGTTGAATCTTGTATGTTTTAGATAATAATTAAAGTATATAAGAACACATTGATTATTGATTAAAATTGTTTGATGTTGCATATGTATGATAAATCAGTATAATTGGTAATAATTGGATGTTGTCTGATTAGTTGGAGGGTAGTCCGGGACTAATCCTACAAGGACTTTGTTAAGCATGGTCCGAGACCAACCTATTTGGAAGTGCACTATCCTTTTTGTATACCCATTAGGTTGAGTGTACCCTTATTATGTGAACGTGATCTGGGGCCATCTGGGTGAATAAACGTACAAACCCAGTCACATGTGTGACCTTCGATCGTCCGGGACTATGCGATGCACACTATTTTATTTTCTGAGCTATCATTTAGTGGAGGGGAGCCTGTGGCTCATGTTAGAACTTAATAATAATTAATCAAGAAAATTAATTGATTTACATATCATAATTGGAAAAAGTGTGACATTGATTAAATTATGAGAACTTTTAGTTTAGGTATTGTAATTAATGATATATAAATTATTATATGATATTAAGGATGGCAACGTATGAAAATTCATAAAAGGCCTTGAGACAAGTTATACATGATCAATTTATATCTTATATGAGATTGTATATTTTTTTTATATGTTAATTGATGTTGATTGAATTAACTGATTTTGAAATAATAAAAATGGTTGTTGTGAGTTACTTTTATATATGATAATATAAGGTCGAGTCAATTGGCAGGGCAGTAATTGTGTTTAGCGATACTCTTGTTGAGCTTGTGAGCTCACCCCTTTGACAACTTTTAGGAACTCGTTGGGTATTTATGTGTAAGAGACCAGTGGTGGAGATGGAGATCATCTAGTTTATTTTCTTATTTCTAGTTAGTTTACTTACTTCTTTTATTGAGAACTCATGTAATGAGGATGATGTTAGTTGGTGGAATTTTTAGTAGTGTTGATGTATGGATTTATTTAGTATTTAATGGTATTATTGAATGAAGATAATTTCATTTAATGTTTTGATGTTGACTGTCGATGATGTATTTAAGTCATGCTCTAGATTTAAGTATGAGATAAGGGTTTCCTGTGTTTAAATTTGGGGATATGATAATTTGGTATTAGAGCTTAGGTTTGGAGATTATCGGGGAGAAGTAGAAGTAGAATTATGAATAGGAGCAATATTGAGGAAATATAGAAGAGATTCATTGCATAGATAATTGTCTATTAGAAAAATTAGACTCTAGTGATAGGTCATTTAAGAATTTAAGTCTATTGATTTTGTATATTTAGTTTACTTCGGAGGTTGAAGGACTTGGTATTATATCTGGTGATTGATGATCTTCTAGTTACTTTGGGTAATCATTAATTATTACATAGAGTTGGTACAACTATTATCAATAGTGATATCTATGCTTATTTATCTATTTATTAACATGATTGAGTTTGATCACTGAAATCCGGTACCGGTAGGTTTTTGTTGAAATTGTTTTATTATATATTTATTTATTAAATATATTATTTTTCACAAAGGAAAACTTGTATGTGATTAAATGGAGGATGTTAATAATGGAGGAATTTTTATAATTAGTGTAACAATTAGAAAATAAAGATAATAGACTCGAGGTTTTTAAATGTTATGTAATATTCTTGAATTATGGTTTCCCCTAAGGAGGGTACAAGTACAATTTTTTTAGTTGGATTGTTTTGTATGAATCTAAATATTAATGAGTTAAAATGTTTTGCATGAGTGCAATGTGCACTATTGTGATTGGTTGAGTTAAGATAACTCTAGGTATTAAATAATTGATGATATCTGTGGTTAGTTTGAATAAAAATAATAAACAAGTGTAATGAGTAACACTTGTGATAAAACTAATTGTAGGGTATACGTTGACTGTCGTGTGATATATATATATATATATAAAGGATGATTTGAGTTCATTTTCGGTGTTTGATGTGAATTAATTTTTTTTAGTTTTTTTTATGTGGTGTTTAGATGACGATTTATGTCTTGAAATGTGAGTCAGCATACTAATTGTTATAACTTGTATGAGACTTATTTAATTCAGTTCTAGGAAAAAGATTCTTACTCGTTATGATGATATAAATGTTCTAGTTTTACCATTTAAGATTAATGGTTTAATTGATATTTGATCACGAAATGTACTTTGAAAAAAAATAGTGCATTAGTGTGGTGTAAGTATAGAAAATTGTTCAACTGATAATCGCCAAGAAAATCAATATACACACCCAAAAATCATGAACATAATGTATTTAGAGAAAGAGAAAAGATCTTGCAAGAGGTGGATTCGAGGATCCCTTTCATTGATAGTTTTATGAATATTTATACAAGTAGGAATTTAAATCCTTTTTGGACTTGAATTCCCTTGTTGATAGCTAACTTTTCTCTAAAGGAATCTGGATTCCTTTTTGAGTTGTAAATCTGCTTTTGATTTGGGCTTTCCAACCTTGGGGTGGGGAGACTAGGCCCTTGACAATTAACGACCTAGCCCTTTTGGGTTTTTTGCTAATACATGGGTTCAAGTCGACGCGGGCCTAGTCCATTTTCTGTATCAGTTCCGTCCATTGGACCGAGTGTTAATTTTGCCCCTACACATTGCCACCAATTCCCTTCAATTTATGGAATTTGCCATAATGGAGGGAATTCGTTTGGGTTATATTATAATCTCTCTATTTGCATCGAGGTTCGTCTTTTAATGCTGGCTGCTAGTGACGGCGCAAAGCACATAAGTTTCTTTCTTCACGTTTCCTCTTTTGTATTTTGTGATCATACTTGTCATTTTTCAACCACAAATCTTCTACAACTGCCTGACTTATTTTTCAAATTCATTCTCTTTGACTTTCTTGGTATCGATTTGTCGCTTCAGATCAATTTTTGCCTATTCGCTTTTACCACTTTTTTTTCTTCTGAAAATGTCTTCTAGTGACAGTGACAGTGACAGTAGATTTTCTGACAACCAAGAGATCACCATGTCTAGTTCCTCTCACCCTACTACGGAGACTGCCCATCCTGACGATGTGGTTAGAGATGTGGTCACATCAAACCAGGGTGTGGTCGCCACTCTAATGACAAGGTTATTGGCTGACCTTGATAAGGTCAGAAAAAAAATGTAAAGTCCCTAGTGAGGTTACCATTAAGGGTTACCCTCTAGATTTCAACTATAGTACTTGGGAAGGAGTTAAGGATAGAAAAGTCATTTTTCTCAATTTCCCATCTGAAACCTTCAGATTTACCCTTAATCCTTTTTTTAGTTTTGTTTTCTACAATCTGAACCTTGCGCCGCTTCAGTTAAACCCTAATTTTTTCAGAATCATTTCTTGCCCGCTCTACTTGAACCACCTCTATAAACTTGACCTGAACCTGAATGATCTTCTGTTCTGTTACTCTCCTCATAGGGTCAGATCAAAAGATAATCTTTACCTCCTGTTCCCTAGCAGTAAGGATAAGAGATTATGTTATAGCCTTCCTACATCTGACAAGATGTGGAAAGAGAAACTAGTTCTTGTGAAGGGGCTTTGGAGTGTCAGAGCGGCCCAAAACTTCCCCATTCATAGTGCTTTTGGCCATGTTATCATTCCTCAGTTTTCTTTTTCTGGCAAGTTTCTAGGATTTCCTTCTCTTTTTGCTAAAAGTTTACACATTTTGTAATCTTGTTATATTTTTCTTCATTATGTAGACGTACGGATTTCTTATCTGAAAGAAAAGGTGTGAAGCCTTCGCCTTTCAGGGGATAAATACGTATCTTGGGGGCAACTTTGAGTTAACGCCGTTGCCGCTCAGGTTGAGTCTTGTCATATATATCCGACCTCGGTTCTGCCAAGGCAAAATCCACTGAGGGGCACAAAGGCAAATCCACTGTTCCTTCTTCTCCTTAGAAGAGGGTCTCTTTTGGTGTTGCTCTAGCTCCCAAGTGCCAAAAGCTAATGGCGAGCGCCATAAAGGGCCAGGGTTCTTTCACCCTTACCTTGCCTGGTGCTATTAGCGACTTGGCTGATGAGCCGTTCGTTGGCTCTTCTGACTAATGGATTCCAGACTTGAAAAATTCTGATGGATCTAGCCTGATGGTGGGGGACTGTGTTGCCCTCGACCATGAAGTGATAAGGGCTCTTGCCCATGGGATCTGGCCTCCCAGGATGAGCTCTACGAGTAAGGAGCCAACAGAGATGGCCTTTTTGCCAATGCACCTCATCATACCATGGAGGTTTATTCCACCCCATTCATTCATCTGTTCATCGTTCCTAATGCCTTTGTTTTTAACTTGATCTATTTTCTATGATATAGAGTGCATATATTACCCTCACTCATTACAAAGCTCTGGAGGTCGAACGTCTGAACGAACGAAAGGCCGAAATCCTTAAGAGGAAGGTGAAATCCCTAACCAAGTCCCTTAGTGAAAAGGAGAAGGCGCTTTGTTATTTTGAATAGAGGGCGCTTAAAGCTGAGAAGAGGCTGTTGGGCTTGAGGCCTTATTTCAAGTTTACCGGGCTAGGGACCTTGAAATGTATTAGTGGTTTCTTTAGATCCCAGCCTTGAAGCTTGCTGACGGCTTCTGCTATGGCTTTGAGTAAGGAGAGAAGCCTGAAGCTAAACGGGATTATGCTTGGCTGGATGAGTTTGATGCTGAATAGGCCATTGACTCATTTGGTGATTACAGCATTCCTCTTGCTGGTGAAGCTGAACGATAGTTTGCAGAATTTCTAAAGATCTCAAGCCCCGCTCCTCATTCTGCTATCATTCCTTCAGCCGCTCTTTCTACCTCTCTGGTTGCTGCCTCAGCTGCCCCCATCTCTCACGATCAATTTCCTGTTGAAGTGCTTCCCCTAGAAAAATACAACACTTTGATTGTCGATTCCTTCGATCCGAAATCCAGTAAAGAAGGAGCGGCGGTTCTTCAGGGTTGATTTCTTTGGTTGGTTTTTTTTTTTTTTTTTTTTGTAATGCTCAGAGAGAGCCTTTTGCTTTAAGGGCAAACTTGTGGCCCCCTACTTTGTAATGGACATTTTTTCTTTAACTAATACAATCTTCTTCTTTTCTTGCTGCCAATTTTTGAGATACAAATTGGCACCTCTGAAAAATGCTTGTGTTGACAATTGCTTCAACTAGATAGGTTTGATTTCCTTTACTGAACCTGGGAGATTTCTTGTGCGATCGGTCATGTGGACCTTAGCATTGATAAGTGATAGGTCATTTAAGACCTCAGTTGAATTTGGGCCAAGGGCCTCTTTCTTTTAAGCAATCGGTCATTTAATTCCTTAGCTTTGATAACTGTTCGGTCATCTAAAACCTTAGCTTTGATAAGCGATCGGTCGTTTAAGACCTTAGCTTTTGATAAACATTCGGTCATTTAAGACCTTAGTTTGACTTGGGCCAAGGGCCTCTTTTTATTAACCGATTGGTTGTTTAAGACCTTAGCTTTGATAAGTGGTTGGTCGTTTATGAGCTTAGCTTGATTTGGGCCAAGGGCCTCTTTCTATTAAGCGATCGGTCATTTAAGACCTTAGGCCTGATAAGAGATCGATCGTTTATGACCTTAGCTTTGATAAACGATCGGTCGTTTAAGACCTTGGCTTTGATAAGCGACCGATTATTTATGACCTTAGCTTGATTTGGGCCAAGGGCCTCTTTCTATTAAGCGATCGGTCGTTTAAGACCTTAGCTTGATAAGCAATTGATCATTTAAGACTATAGATTTAATAAATGGTCGGTCGTTTATGAACTTAGCTTAATTTGGGTCAATGGCATATTTCTATTTAAATGATCGGTCGTTTAAGACCTTAGCTTTGATAAGTGATCAGTCATTCATAATCTTAGCTTAATAAGTGATTTGTCATTTAAAACCTTAGCTTGATAAGTGATCGGTCATTTAAGACCTTAGTTTGATTAGCGATTAGTCATTTACAACCTTAGCTTGTAAACGATTGGTTGTTTAATACCTTAGCTTGATTAGCGATCGGTCATTTAAGACCTTAGCTTTGGTAAGCTATCGGTTATTTATGACCTTAGCTTGGATTTAGGAAGTTGGTCATTGTTGTTGGCCTAAAAGCAAGCGTTGACATGTAACGGCGTATCTTAGCTCTTTTGCACCGTTCCATGTCCATGTCGTGCCTTTAAGGGCTTTGTTTCCCTTTTTATACAGTAAAAGACAATGACTTTTATCCAATATGGGATTTCGTCAGTACATATATTCATAATGAGCAACTAAAAATGGCTCTCATTAGATTTCAGGCCAATTATTGGGAAGGTGAATCTATTCCAAGAAAGACAATGGGGCTGAATTGCCTATATTTAAATTCAAGATTTCCTTTATATGATAAAGTTCTCTTTATTTTTTTTTTGGAGAATATTGGGAATCTTTGCAAAAGACGTCATGGTGGTCTTAGAGGCTAAAGTGCCTTTTAAATAAAGGCAAAAAATAGGGCTAGGCATTGCCGCTGTGTATTTCAAGGCTTACACCGTGGCCATGCCTTGCCACGACTTTAGGACTTTCATTTTACACTTTATTTAGTATAAAGTATGGAGTCTTTTGATCGGCGTTGAATGTTACACATTCTAGCCTCTTAATTTGCATATTTTATTTTCTTAGTGATAGATTATTTTGGGATTTTACTTCGTTTTAGTGTTTTCTGTACTTTCTGGACCATAATGATTATTTCAGTTAAAACTATGATTTTGGGCTTTTAAAGATGACATCTAAGAGGGTTAGATGAAGTCTACATAAAAGGGATTCATTCAACTCTATAATTTAACTCAAATCAGCCTAAGGAAGAGGTCCAAGAGAATTATAGCTGCTTAAAGAGGTTATGGGTTTGAAGCCCAATTCTGTGCTTAATATAGTTTTAATCCCGTTTTGGAAAAAGGACCATAAGTCTTATTTTCAAGCCTCAAATTGACTTAATTTGCTTAAAAGTTAAACAAAATTCAATTCTGGACACTTTTGTATTTCACGAAAATTCCGTGAATCGGACTTCTAGTGGGTCAAAAGTTGGGCCGAATGTCAGCAGAAAAATCCACCTGTTTAGTGCAGCGAGAAAACCTAATTAATTCCTAATTGGATTAGGACTTTGGTGTATTCTCTTGGTGCATAAAGTGGTGAATTGAAGGCTATTTTGAGGGAGTCTTAGAGAGATTTTGGACAGAATTGAAGACATACTTTGCAGAGCTTTGGAGTGGAGAACTATTGGAGAACGAAGTCTTGCGCGTAATTCATGAAGATGATTTCTTCTTCCTCAACCGTTAAATTTTCTTCTTCTACCATGAGCGGCTAGTTCATCCTCTAAAGTTTTGATGTAGTCCTAACTAAGCATCAATGGTTTGATTGTTTTAATTATTGGGACCTTTATATACATGCATAGATTGTGTAATTTAGAGGATTCTTATTATAGAATTGAGCTATAAAAGTCTTATAAATTCAGTTTTAATGATTTCTTATCTTGTCTTAAATATTTAGTTGTTGTTATTGAACTCAATATCTCTTAATTTTTGTGATTATGAGAGCGATTATTATACAATGGTAACCACTGAATATATCATTAAACGCTTTGATGGAGTATGCCTAGAGAAGATGGACCATACTGCACCCTAGAGTAGAAAAGTTAGGCAGATGGCCTATGCCAATCGAAGATAGTCTATGACTTAGCCTTAATCATATGTTATCTTCTTGATGGATGAAGGTGAGCTTGTAGCCACCAACACCACTTATGCATGATATAATTCCCCATAGTTAATTCAATTGACTATTGATTGTGGAGTTAGTGGTGAAGTCAAATACCTTAGATTTATCTCATATTTTTTACACTTTCTATTTTTCTTTGTTTTATTTTAATTACTTTTTAATTAGTTTAAATATTAAAATCAGAATTCTTTTCTTTCTAAATTTAATTAGAATTAATTCCGTATACCAACTCATTCAAACCATAATCCTTGAGGTTCGACACCCCTTTTGATAGCCCTATTCTGCAAGGAATTCGTTTTATTGCTAAATGTGGTAATTTTAATTGATACACTCACAACACACGATCAGTCATATTTCCTTTTGACAATGATATCCTCTTTATTTTTATTTTATTTATTTATTTTTTAAAGATGTATTCTTTATTGATTCCTTCCGTATCTCTTTAAAAATCAGAGGATAGTCTGTCGAAAAGGAAGTACATAAATTAAACATGCTGGAATTTACACATAGTACTTTTTTAAATGTGTTACATTCCAAGGTTTGGGGATTGCTTCTGCATCGCTAACTCTGCAAACCCTGTATGCGCCCTTCCCGATCACCTCAGTGACTTCATACAGGCCTTTCCACTTTTCTGTGAGTTTTTCAGCATTTCGTTCTTTTATGTTGTCAGTGACTTTTTGTAGAACCAAATCCCTAAAGCTGGACGTTTGATATTTCACTTTCTTGTCATAGCTGTTCTTGACCATCCTTTGATAGGAAATGAGTCTTATTTACGCTGCCTCCCTCTTCGCTTCTAGGAGGTCCAGGTTTCATTCTAGTAACTGGTCATTCTACCCCTTTTCCAGTACCTCTGTTCGGATGGTCGGAGTTGACAGTTCGGTTGGTATTATCGCCTCAGAACCGTACGCTAGGCGGAATGGACTCTTGTCGGTCAGGACACCTCGAAGTCATTCGGTATGCCCAAAGGACCTTGGGTAGCTGTTTCAACCACCTGCCCTTATGTTTCTCTACCTTCTATCGGACGCATTCAAAGATGGTCTGATTAGTTATCTTTGCTTAGCCGTTGCCCTCTAGGTAGGATCTGGCAGAGAACTTCTAGTTAATTTCATACTTTTTGAAGAACTTATCTAGCGACTGGTTGTCAATATTTGTGGTATTATCCATGATAATGGATTCCGTAGCCTAAATCAACAGATGATACTATTCCAGATGAAGCTCTTGACCTGAACATGGGTGACTGTTACATATACCTCTGCCTCAACTCACTTTATGAAGTAGTCGGTGGCTAAGAGTATGCATTTTTTGCTATTAGCAGTAGTTGGAAAAGGTCCTACTTGATCCATCCCCCATTTTACGAATGGCCAGGGGCTGGCCATAGTTGTCAAGTCTTCCGGGGGCTGGTGTGGTATACTGGCATACCGTTGGCACTTATCATACTTTATGGTAGGGCTGCAACTCGGGCAGGTTGGGCGGGTTAGAGGTATAACTCGGGCTCAACCCTACATATGAAATGTTCAACCCTAACTCAACCCTAACCCTACTTTCAACCCTAACTACTCAACCCTAGCCCAACCCATCCTTAAATTTTGCAACTCGGGTTGAGATTTCAGGTTAGAAAGTCGGGTTAATTCGGGTTATCTATATCACCAATCTCCATATTGAAAATTTAAAGTGATCTTTAATAAGTTTCATATTATATTACTCCTAAACACACACAAAATTAAGAACTTAATGTAAATTTCTAAAAAATTACAAACAAATTTTTAGGAAATTAATTATCTAGAGTGTTAACATACAATAAATTAAGATTTAAATAAAGGAAGTTGAAAAGAAAAAGGTTATCACAATTTGAATATTATATATAATATATTTAAAATAAAAAATATGTATAAAAATAATATTACAATTCGGGTTCAGGTTGGGCTCGGGTTGTTGACACGTCAACCCTAGCTCAACCCTAATTAAGTTCGGGTTGAGATTTTTCAACCCAAGCTCAACCCTAATTGTAAAAATAGTTGCCCAAGCTCATAAAAAATCGGGTTGGGCTCGGGTTGAATTCGGGTTGCCCAACCCAAGTTGCACCCCTACTTTATGGCATACTCTTCGGCTTCTCTTGCTATGTATGGCCAGAAATATTCATGTGTAAGGACTTTATGGGCAAGTGAACGTCCCCTTGAGTGATTTCCACATACCCTTCATGGATTCTGGAGAGTATTTCCCTTGCTTCCGCAGAGGCCACCCATCTCAAGTATGACCCTGAGAATGACCTTTTGTAGAGATGTTCGCCGATCATGGAGTATCTGGCAAAGTTTAGTCTAATTCTCTGTGCCTCATTTTTTGAGTCTGGTAACACCTCGTCTACGAGGTAGGCTTTCATGGGATCCATCCAACTGGGTTGGTTCTGAATCACCAGCACCTCTTGTTAGGGATGTGTGTTGGATTCTTGCAAGGACTCGATTAAAGCTATTTTGATTAGATCTGGATAGGCAACTGATGCTGAAAATGCAAGCTTATCGGCATTCAAGTTCAGATCTCTTGAGATTTGGGAGATTTTGACTTGATTGAACCCTTTAAGCAGCTTTTGCACCAGATCTCTGTAGGCTTTCATCCAATCATCTTTTGGCAGGTAGTATACACTAACCTTTTTCACAATTAGCTGAGAGTCACTAAAAACTTGTAAGTTTTTTACCTGAAGTGTTTGCATTAATCTTAGTCCTGTTAAAAGGGCTTTATACTAAGCTTCATTGTTCGATGCGGGAAATTCCAAGTGGATTGCCTGTTGCAGGACTGTTCCGTTTGGGGTCTCGATCTCCACACCGACACCCGAACCTGTTCGTGTTGACGACCTATTGACGAATAGTCTCTATTCAGAATGAGACTAAAGTTATGTCTCCTCGTCACTTTCAAGTTCATATTCTAGCAAGAAGTCTGCACCTGCCTATCCCTTTATGGCAGTTCAAAGTTCGTAGGCTATTTGGTAAGCACCCAGCTCTATTACCTATTTGGCTACTCTGCTCGACTAATCAGGCTTATGAAAGATTGCTTTGATCGGTAATTTAGTTGGGACAACAATTGGATGAGCCTCGAAGTAATGCCAAAGCTTCTTTTTTGCCTAGACTAGGGCTAGTATAACCTTCTCCATCTTTGAGTACCTTTGTTCTGCCTTAGCCATGGTCTTACTTGAGTAGAACATCGGGTACTATTTTTTGTCAAGTTCTCTGATCAAGAAGGCGTTGGTGGCCGTTTAGGATACTGTGAGATATAAGTATAGAGATTCTCCAGCATCAGGTGCCGAGAACGTTGGTAGCTGGATTAGATATTGTTTTATCCTTGCCAAGGCTTCACTCTGTTCAACCCCTCATACTTCTCTTCCTTTCAACCGGATGGCTTCGAAGAAGGGTTTACATTTGTCCGATAGTCGAGAGATGAATCTGCTTAGAATAGTAATACGTCCTATTAGGATCTGAATGTCCCTGTGAGTCTTCGATTCTTTGTCCTAGATAAAGACCTTCACCTGAATTGGGCTCGCCTCTATTGATGTGGCTAAACTTGATTGTAATTGTAAGCTTATTTTTGCCCTTTTTCAAAATATAATTTAACCACTCGCAAGAGCACGAATCTTTGTAGATACGGTTCTACATAGAGGGTATCGATCCCACGAGGAACTAGTTGTTAATTGTCTTGAAGAGAGATTAATTCCATTTTAATTCAAAAAATAAGGTGTTGATTTTTGTTTTAAAACTATTGCATGAAATTTAAAAACACTAAATTTAAAGAGTTGTAAGTTGGGAGAGAGAACTAGGGGTGGTTTCCACCACTAGCCATTCACATGTCCATAAATGTAGCAAGCTTGGGATTTATAAAATGAAATGCCTAACAATGTCATTAGGCTTGTGACCTCAATAACATATCAAAAGATCAATGTGTTTTCCAACCTATCACAACCCATCTTCAACAAGCATAGTTCTTCAACCTAACTAATTACCCTACTCTCTAAGTGAACCTAAATGCATCCAAACTACCTCATCTTGGCATGGTTTATACAAGCAAGAACAACACATTCTATTTAAACACCATTGCTTAGCCATCACTTACACATTTTGTAGAAGATTCAAGTGTTGTGCATTCATAAGATGGATTCTACTCTAAGACAAGAATAAAAACAACATCATATGAATATATATTAGAAATGTATAAGTGTACATCATCACTAGACTAAGTAATCAACATTTAAATACAAATCCCAAATAATGCTACAAAAATAAACAAGTTTACATGGCTAGGGGTTTCACCCACACCCTAGTAGAGAAGTTAGTTGATCATGGCAGCCTTGCACTCTTCCATTGATGGAGAAAATGAAGCTCCAAGGTCTGGTTCAGCTTCCCCTTCTCCTCTCCCGAAAGTCTCCAATGTATGGTATATGAAATATGTGAGAAAATGGCTCCTTTTGTGCATTTTTGGCTACTTTCCATCCTTGGGACCCACCATGCATATATATATATAGCAATATATATACCAACTAAATCAATAATATCTCCATGTGTCTTCTTCAAGTCAGAAAATCCATCCAAGTCGTGCAAAAAGGTGGATTTTGGTGCAAGTGGGAGAATAGGTGAGCAAGTGGGCAAGTGGGTCTGCAGAATCTCGATTGATCGAGATTGGAATCTCGATTGATCGAGATTTTGATTAATCGAAATGCATGTCTCGATCAATCGAGATCTCGATTGATCGAGATCAACATCTCGATTGATCGAGATGCCTTAGCTTCATTTCTGAATTCTGCTTTTCAACTGCAAATGGCCTCAAACATTGCTCCTTTTGGTACAAAACCTACAATACATCAAAAATACAAAAATACCGTAAACGTACCTCGGTAAACGTAATAACGGGACTAACATATGCAATAAAGAGGGTTCAAATGCATAGTATTGAACACTTATCACACCCCCAAACTTACACATTGCTAGTCCCTTAGTAATGCAATGTTACAAAAATGAAATGAACTATCTTATACAAAAATTGAATCATGCTCAGTCATCAACTAGATAAAGGACGATTATCTGTTCATTTCACACCTGACAAATGCAATAAGTATTACAGAACTATGCGGTCATTAGCAAAAATGGACCTTCACAAACTACAAACAGACGACAGTCCCCACATAATGGCCAGTCCGGACAAAAATATCGATTCTAACCCCAAAATCCTCTTTGAAAAGTGAACATGCATTCTAACGCGTGGCTTTGTCATATTTGGAGAAAAATAAGAACAAATCTATTTTTAAAAGAAAAACTCATTGAGAAAGCTCGACACTATTGTTCATTATCGCAAAACATACATGAATGCTCATGTGCGGATGACCGTGCAATGCTTAGCTCTTTTTGCTTTCCTGCAAGCCCATGTAGCGGCATTGGACCAATGACTCCCAAACTAATTGGTTTTAGGGCATTAGGTGAAGAAACACCCCTCGGACTTAATAACCGAGCTTACAAGGCGATGAGCTTAAACAAGCCACCTGCTTATTATTGCTCAACCTTGCACATTTATACGCGAATACTCCATGCTTAATGAGGCATAGAGATCCGGTTTATTGAGTGAGAAGGCTTATTGCATATTTTTCTCTTTTTTTTTTTTATTTTTTTTACAACAACCGAAAGAACTCATTCTTTAAGCTGTTCAAATAAAAACAAAAATTTACAAAATTCTCCATCAGACTTATACCCCACAATTTAAAATGCATGTGTGCGAATTTGTGCGGTTAAGGACAAATTTAGGGCAAGAACTGTACATATTCATATTTGAACAAAAATGTGGACCGTTCTAATCTATTACATAGCTTGCAAAAGTGCAGGTATTTACAATGTTAAAGCTCTTAACTACCTGTTGCATTTACCTCGGACATTTATTCGAATGATCTTCCCTTAAAAAGCAAGACATCATAGCAAGCATGCAAAAATATCAAGAAAAAAAAAATTGTTCTACAATGACAATCAATACAAATATTGAACATTTGCATGCATATGCAAGTGGTATAGCATACCGCACCCCCAAACATACATGCAGAACTCGACAAAAATGGCATTCTAACACGACCGGTCATCCTGTAAATGAGAAAAACCTGCACAGAACACCAATTGGATACCACGAGCATTAAATGGAACAAAAAGTACATGAAAAGAACATGAAAAAAGAATTATGTACAAGTTGGCAATGCTGAGGTCACTGCACATCCAAGGCTCTGAACTGGTGTTTCCCAATTGAGTAAGAGGACTATGCAATAAGATATTGACTATCCAGGCACGCTAACGTATAGCATGCAATGGGTTGCCTTTCTTTATTAACGCCATACTGCGTTGAAGCAATCTCAATAGTATTGGGAATTAAAATCAGGCAGTAATAAACGGAAATCATCAACTGAATCGCATATAAAAATTAGGCAAGTGGTACTACATACATAGTCAAAGTATAGAGAGTAGAGATATTGGCAGAAAGTAAAAAGAAAGACAGTAAATAGAACACATGCTATAAAAGAAATGACAACTGTATTCCATATATGTCAAAATGAGTTTCAGTACAAAAGGGTACATGCATTTGGAATACACAAAAACTAACATGGCCAACATGGCCTATTAAAAAGCAAAGAAAGAAAAACAACAGAAAGTAAATCAGAAAATACGAAAAGATAAAGCTACTCTAGGGTGGGTGGTGGTGGAGGTGGCTCGGTGGGTGGAGTAGAGGTGGAGGTGGAAGCTTGGCTGGCAAACATGAACTGCAGGTCCTGCCGGAATGCCCGAAACTCATCTATAAGCACCCTCTGACCCTGCGTCAGAGACGTAATGTTCGTCCTTATAGCCGCCAGCTGACTCTGCGTCACCTGGACATGCTCCTCAAAACCCTACTGGAGACGCTCAACGTCGGCTGCCAGACAGGAATAGCCCGTAGCTAAAATCTCATGCCGCTCTGCGGCGATATCAGTCTCTCCCTCCTCCAACTCCTCATCAGATGCCCCACCCTCTGCGGGCGCATCCTCAACCATCTCCACCGGAGCATCCATGTCCATGTCCTCTGGTGGATCGCCCTGGTGGTCCTGGAGCTCCAAGTGCCTCCTCACCCGCACCCATTGAGTATGCATGAAGCGGGAGGGCGGTGCCAACTGGATGTCAGTGTCACTGACCGGTATATTGGTATGGCTGAGCAAAACTGCGACTAGGAAAGGGAAGGGAAGCCGCCAACTCGACGCCCGACTCATCTTCTTCTTGACGAGCCCGTCCCAGACTTTGTACATTTGTCCCCAAATCAGTGACGGGACAGAAAACCATGTGCCTGTGTGGAAAACATACAAGCAACGAAGAAGGTCGCCCCAGCGCTCTGCTATATGCTGTAAAGGACACGCGTTCTTGATGAGAACGGTGTCCAGAAATCATAAAATGCTCGGGCACATCGATTTGGAGGTGAAGTTGTGACTGGGAGTGGTAAACACCCCGCCACACATGTCCATGACGATGGAGAAAAGGGTCATGTCGGCCAAAAACTCAGGCCTGTAGAGTGGCTGACCATCCTGGTCAACTATGTTCGGGGGCTACTGGTGTGGAATACCGATCATTTGTGCTATCCGACTTGGCGTAATGGTAATCGTCGAGCCCCCCACAACTATTTCTAAGGTGTCGGGTTCGGTGCATGAATAGGTCATGCGCTCGTAGAAACCTGCACCAATCGCTCATACGCCACATCGGTGGGTGGCACACATAGCTGGTCGAGCCAGCGCCGCATGAGCTCTGCTACCGCCCATGAGCAATCGAGATGGCTCTCGAACTCCACCAAATCAAATCGGTGCTCCGGGTGGACTTCCGACTCCGAAAGGCTCACCCGGGCACATCTCGAATAACAACAGTGGGATTCTTCACATGCACCATAATCTGGAACAGTCTGCACTTATTCCAAAAATAAAGTAAATAAAAATAAAATAAAATGAATACTAAAATAAAAATAAAAAGTAAAAAGAAGTTCTAATCCATGATGCCAAGACATGTACGCCAAAACATGCAACCCGTGTAATACACAGGATGTACAATGCAACTCAAAAGCTAACACGACCCGCACAAATATATCTCTCATTCCGCTCTCAACCAAGCGGCGATAAGCGGATGCAACCGAACAATGAAGTCGTGGTTGCAAACCGAACATCAAGCATCCGAAACAAAAATAATATACAGGATCTCAATCGCTCTTGCACACCTATCCCCATAACCCGCAAGTTCCCATTATGAACGTAGCGAATGCAAGCCACTCCAACCCAACATCATCTATCTACGCTTATTAAGCCGGTAAACTAACAAAAATAGCGGCAAATCAAACAAAATAAAGCATGCATCAACTTACCTCAAGGCGAAGATGATGAACGGTGCAAGAAAATGAAACCCAACACGCAGCCGCGAAGATACGAACTCGCGCGAATATGCAGAAGGCTCAGACAACGGAGAACGAAGGCGGAGGGCCGGGAATGAACAGAAAAGGTTGGAAGGTGATTGGGGATGGCTTTGGAGCTCTCGGACTGGAGGAAGAAGTTCGATGGTCGCGAGAAGAAATGGAGAAATAACAAGGAGCCGACGGTTTCGAATATGTAAGTGAAACACGTGCAGTTAGCGTGGTAACTCGATTAATCAAGATGCACATCTTGATAAATCGAGATCTCGATTGATCAAGAATGGGATCTCGATTGATCAAGATTTCGATTAATCGAGTACCTATCGAAATGCTATCGAGAAAAAACACCTCTCGGTACTTTGCACTTTGCAAAATGTTCCAAAATCTCTGCATTATTTTGATCAATCGAGACCAAAATCTCGATTAATTGAGATCTCGATTGATCGAGATCCTTGTTTCGATCAATCGAGATTCTGAAAAATAGCCTTGTTGATCAACTTGATTTAGAACCTCATGGACTTGAACTTATGGGACTTAGATACAAAATTGCTTTGGATTAGAGGGACATCATGGAAGCATGATAGCTACCATGGCCGCGCCAAATTATAAGTCTATAGCATGACGTTGGAATTGGTTCACGAGTCAAAATAAATGGGATCCGTCAAATTGACGACATCCACATACTCCATGGTAACTTGGTCATCCACGCACGGTTTTAAGCGCTGCTCGTTCACTTTGAACAACGTTCCATCTTTCAAGTCCTTCAATTCCACCGCTCCGTGGGGAGCAACGGAATTAACCGAAAATGGACCATCCCAACGGGAGCAAAGTTTTTCGGGAAACAAACGGAGGCGTGAGTTGTATAACCATACTTTCTGTCCCGGAGAAAATGTTTTGACTCGAATATTACGATCATGAAAGGTTTTAGACTTTGCCTTATAGATTTTAGCGTTCTCATACGCGTCATGTCGCAATTCTTCCAATTCATTCAATTGAAGCTTTCAATTAGAGCCGGCCATTTGCATATCAAAATTGAACGTTTTGGTGGCCCACATAGCTTTGTGCTCCAATTCAACAGAAAGATGGCATGTTTTACCATAAACCAACCGGTAAGGTAACATTCCAATGGGAGTCTTATAAGCAGTTCGGTAAGCCCATAATGCATCATTTAGTCACAATGACCAATCTTTCTGATCAGGCCAAATTATTTTCTCAAGGATGTTCTTTATCTCCCTATTGGATACTTCCACTTGTCCACTAGTTTGAGGATGGTATGGGGTGGCTACTTTGTGTGTGACAGAGTATTTGGTAAACAAGGTTCGAAGGAACCAATTACAGAAATGTTTACCTCCGTCACTAATGAGGGCCCGAGGCGTACCAAAACAACTAAAGATATTAGCTTGAATGAACTTAACCACGACTGCGTGGTCATTGGTTTTGCTAGCAACAACCTCTATCCATTTAGAAACGTAGTCCACCACCACAAGTATGTACTCATGACCAGTAGATGGTGGAAAAGGTCCCATGAAGTCGATGCCCCACACATCAAATATCTTAACAATAAGAATAGGGTTGAGAGGCATCATGTCCTTCCGAGACATCGTGCTAAGGTGCTGACATCGCTCACACGAGCGGCTAAGTATGCATCCCGATGAAGTGTTGGCTAAAAAAATCCGCATTGAAGAATCTTTGCTGCAGTTTTCTTAGTACTAAAGTGTCCCCCACAAGCAAGTGTATGACAGAATTTTAGAATGCTTTGGAATTCACTGTTGGGTACACATTTTCGGATTATTTGATCGGGGCAATATTTGAACAATTGAGGATCGTCCCAATAATATGATCGTGATTGGGAGAAAAATTGATCCTTCTCTTGCTTGGTCCAAGAAGACGGTATTTTACCGGTTGCCAAGTAGTTAACAATGTCCACACACCAAGGGATACTCTCTTGAGAGATTACAAAAAGTTGTTCATCCGGGAAGGATTCACAAACTGGAATGGAATCATTGAGGGATTCAACAAGAATTCTAGAGAGGTGGTCAGCCACCACATTTTCGGTTCCCTTTTTGTCTCTAATCTCAAAATTAAACTCTTGCAACAAGAGTATCCATCGGATCAATCTAGGCTTAGTGTCCTTTTTGGCCAAAAGATGCCGGAGGGCAGCATGGTCCGAATAGACAATGACCTTGGAACCTAATAGATAAGCTCAAAATTTGTCCAAGGCAAATACTACCGCAAGTAACTCCTTTTCCGTTGTGGTATAATTGATTTGAGCCTCGAAAAGGGTTTTACTTGTATAGTAAATAACATGTGGTAATTTGTCTACCCGTTCCCCTAAGACCGCACCCATAGCATAATCGGATGCATCACATATGATCTCAAATGGGAGAGCCCAATTTGAGGGATGAGAATTGGAGCAGTTGTAAGCATGGTGCGGAGCTTTTTTAAAGCGTTAAGGCACGCTTCATCAAAGGTAAAACAAGACTCTTTTTTAAGAAGGTGACACAAAGGCTGAGAGATCTTGCTAAAGTTTTTGATGAAACGGTGATAAAAGCCCGCATGCCCAAGGAATGAATGAATCTCTCTCACTGTTGATGGTGGAGGAAGTTTGGAAATAAGTTCAACCTTGGCTTTGTCAACCTCAATTCCTCTCTTAGACACAATGTGCCCTAGGATAATGCCCTCTTGAACCATAAAATGGCTCTTTTCCCAACTGAGGATTAGATTGGTTTCTTGACATCGTGTGAGAGCACTGGATAGATTTTGCAGGCATGATTCGAATGAAGGTCCAAACACGGAGAAATCATCCATGAACACTTCCAAGAAATTTTCCACCATGTCCGAAAAGATAGACATCATACATCGTTGAAAAGTTGCCAGTGCATTGCACAACCCAAAAGGCATGCGTTTATAAGCGAATGTGCCAAAAAGACATGTAAAGGTGGTTTTCTCTTGGTCCCTCGGGTCTATAGCAACCTGATTATAGCCGGAATATCCATCTAAGAAGCAATAAAAACTTTGACCAGCTAATCTCTCTAAGATTTGATCAATAAATGGAAGAGGGAAGTGATCTTTCTGAGTTGCTGAATTTAGTTTTCGATAATCTATGCAAACTCTCCATCCTGTGGTGGTGCGTTGGGAAACCAATTCACCCTTATCATTTGGTTGCACCGCAATACCGAACTTCTTAGGAACCACTTGAGTGGGACTAACCCACTTGGATGACTTACAACTTCCCAACCTCCTTCGTTACAATGTCCTTCATATTTGGATGTAATCGACGTTATGCCTTTCTTGAGGTCTTTGCATCTTCTTCCAAGTCTATGAGGTGCATACAAATAGAAGGATCTATTCCCTTAAGATCTGCCACATTCCATCCTATTGCTTCCTTATGCTCTTTTAGCACTTTTAGAAGTTCCATCTCTTGATCATTGGTGAGATTGGAAGCAATAATGACTGGAAGGGTTTCATTAGAGCCCAAGAAAACATACTTGAGTGTAGCCAGTAAAGGCTTGAGCTCAAGTTATGGTGGGCAAATTAGAGAAGGAGTTTGGAAAGTATTGGACAAAGGAGGCAAAGGTTCTCTCGGAACTCTCCATTTAGGCAAATCCATGACGGTCGTGACATCGAGCATTGAATTAGCTTCACAAATGGATTGCCCAATGTCATAATCATCACAGTTGAAATGACTTAGGCATGCCTCTAGAAGATCCTTAGAAAGAATGGAAAGAAGAGCTTCTTGGACGAGATCTTCCACTACATCAACACAAAAGCATTCACTTTCATCGTCGGATGTGTGGTGAGAAGCATTAAAGATGTTCAAGCGGACTTTCATATTCCCGAAAGAGATGTCCATTACTCCGGTACGGTAATTAACGCAAGTGTTTGCCGTGGCCAAAAATGGACAACCTAGAATGATAAGAATATGTCTATTTGGATTTTGGACCGGTTCCGTGTCAAGGACTATGAAGTCCACCGGAAAGTAAAATTTGTCCACTTGAATTATCACATCCTCAATGATGCCACGTGGTTGCTTCACCGAGCAGTCGGCAAGATGCAACACAACTGTGGTGGGCTTAAGTTCCCCCAAACCTAATTGTTGGTAAACTGAGAATGCAAGCAAATTGACACTAGCCCCTAAATCAAGAAGTGCCTTTTCAAAAGCTTGATTTTCGATGGTGCATGAAATGGTTGGAGCACCCGGATCTTTGAATTTAGGAGGGGTTTGGTGTTGGAAAATGGAGCTTACTTGCTCAGTTAGGAGGACTTTCTTAGGAACATTGTTCATAGATTTACGCTTTTGAGTGCACAAGTCCTTCAAGAATTTAGCATAGGAGGGAATTTACCGGATAGCATCAAGGAGAGGGAGATTGATCTTTACTTGTTTGAAGATCTCCATCATGTCTTGAATTTTCTCTCCTTGCTTCCCAAAATGAGAAGGTTCCTTCAATCTTTGAGGAAAAGGAACCGGAGGTTCAAAAGAGGTGTCAAGATTTGGAATAGATAGTGACACAACTTCAATTGCCTTTCCATTTGGATTTTGTGGGACTTTGTTCACATTTGGATTTGAAGGAGACACATTTGGATTTGATTGGGATTCTTTTTTCTCTTCCCCGACCTTGGAATTTATGATTTTACCACTCCTTAAGGTGGTGATTGATTGAACTTGCTCCGGAGGAGCATTACAAGAAGATGAAGGAGAATCATCAATCACATGAACACCCTTAGGATTTGTCACCGACTTACTTGACAACTTACCTTCCTCTCTTCTATTCAAGGCATTAGCTAGTTGCCCGATTTGAGCTTCTAACCTAGCCATAGATTGAGCATTAGCTTCAAGCTTAGAGATTGATTGAGAGTGGGTTTGCAACAAGCGGATATTAGTCTCAAGATTTCTTATCACTCTTTCCTCAAAGCCTTGACTTATCTGAGGAGGTGGTGGTTGTTGGTAGTTGGATCTTTGATGGTAAGGTTGAGGATTTGGCCTATATTGAGGCTGTTGAGATTGGGAATTAAAGAAATTTTGCCCTTGAAAAGAGGGACTTGGTCTTTGAGATTTCCATGAAAATGCCAGATGATTCTTGTAACTAGGATTGTAGGTATTTGAATATGGATCATTAATCTGTTTAGAATACACGACATTCGCTTGCTCTTAAGCATAATCGGGAGATTGACCGGCAATAGGACAATCTCGCATATAATGTGAAGTGCTATAGCAAAACGAACACCCTTCCTGATTTTGAACAAGTTGGCTTGGAGTAGGCAGCCCATTTTTCATGATTTGGTCCATTTTTCGGGTTAAGACTTCTACTTGCATGGCAACCTCATCTACCCTTGAAATCTCATGCACTCCTCTACAAGGTTGGGTGGATTTCCTTTTTCTAGTGGAGGAGCGCTGAGCTGAATTATTACTTAGGGTTTAAAAAAGTTTCTATGCATCATCTGGGCTTTTCAAAAGGTATCCACCTCCACAAGTGAAATCTATCATTTGCCTATATTGCTCACTTACCCCATCATAAAAGCTTTGCACTAGCTGCCATTTTGGGACAGCATGATGCGGACAAGATTTAAGAAGATCTTTTAATCTCTCTCAAGTCTCATGAAATTATTCTTGATCAATTTGGGTGAATCCGGTGATTGCTCACCGAATATCACTCGTCTTTCCCATTGGGAAGTATTTTTTTAAGAATTCAATTTGCATCTCCATCCAAGAATGGATTGAGTTAGATTCTAAGGAATTGAACCAACTTCTAGCTTTATCCTTTAGGGAGAATGGAAACATACGAAACTTTAGATCATCTTTCGTAAACTGTGGTACCCGAATGGTGGAACACACAGAAAGGAAGTAATCTAAATGCCGATGTGGATCTTCATTTGGGAGACCATGGAAGCTATTAAGAAGATTGATGGTGGAGGACTTTATTTCAAATTGATTTGCCGCTACATCAGGAAATTGAATACATGAAGGTACTTCAAATGTAGTCGGAAGATAAAAGTCCATAAGCAATTCTCCTTGAGGAGGAGGAGGTGGAGGTTGTTGTTCATGATTAAATGGAGGTAGTATGGGAGGTTGTCCATCATTTGGTTCCATGTTTTCAGTCCTAGGCAATATAGGGTCCCTAGAGGTTCCTCTACGTTGTCTAAGTGTTCGTTCAAGTTCAATATTACACAGAAGCAAAGGAAGTGACAATGACCGTCTACCTAGCATGCATTAAAAGTAAAACAACACCTCAATATGCAAAATAAAAAAAATTACTCAAATCCACAAATTTTAGACTTTATACTCACAAAAGGGTCCAACCTTGAGTCTTTGAGATGCCCACTATGTGGTATACCTAAAATCAAGCAATTTGAGAGATAAGCACAAGATATATACAAAAAAAAAAAATGAATGAAAGAATTTCTAGCCTAAGAATTAAACTAGATTTAATCTTTCAATGGCGACAATTAAACCGTAGTCCCCGGCAACGGCGCCAAAATTTTGATATGGCTAAGCTTGATTGTAATTGTAAGCTTATTTTTGCCTTTTTTCAAAATATAATTTAACCACTCGCAAGAGCAGGAATCTTTGTAGATACGGTTCTATATAGAGGGTATCAATCCCACGAGGACTAGTTGTTAATTGTCTTGAAGAGAGATTAATTCCACTTTAATTTTAAAAATAAGGTTTTGATTTTTGTTTTAAAACTATTGCATGAAATGTAAAAACACTAAATTTAAAGAGTTGTAAGTTGGGAGAGAGAACTAGGGGTGGTTTCCACCACTAGCCATTCACATGTCCATAAATGTAACAAGCTTGAGATTTATAAAATGAAATGCCTAACAATGTCATTAGGCTTGTGACCTCAATAACATATCAAAAGATCAATGTGTTTTTCAACCTATCATAACCCATCTTCAACAAGCATAGTTCTTCAACCTAACTAATTACCCTACTCTCTAAGTGAACCTAAATGCATCCAAACTACCTCATCTTGGCATGGTTTATTCAAGCAAGAACAACATATTCCATTTAAACACAATTGCTTAGCCATCACTTACACTTTTTGTAGAAGATGCAAGTGTTGTGCATTCATAAGATGGATTCTACTCTAAGACAAGAATAAAAATAACATCATATGAATATATATAAGAAATGTATAAGTGTACATCATCACTAGACTAAGTAATCAACATTTAAATACAAATCTCAAATAATGCTACAAAAATGAACAAGTTTGCATGGCTAGGGGTTTCACCCACATCCTAGTAGAGAAGTTAGTTGATCATGGCAGCCTTGCACTCTTCTATTGATAGAGAAAATGAAGCTTCAAGGTCTGGTTCAGCTTCCCCTTCTCCTCTCCCGAAAGTCTCTAATGTATGGTATAAGAAATATGTGAGAAAATGGCTCCTTTTGTGCATTTTTGGCTATTTTCCATCCTTGGGACATACCATGCATATATATATAGCAATATATATACCAACTAAATCAATAATATCTCCATGTGTCTTCTTCAAGTCAGAAAATCCATCCAAGTCGTGCAAAAAGGTGAATTTTGCTGCAAGTGAGAGAGCAGGTGAGCAAGTGGGCAAGTGGGTCTGCAGAATCTCGATTGATCGAGATTGGAATCTCGATTGATCGAGATTTCGATTAATCGAAATGCATGTCTCAATCAATCGAGATCTCGATTGATCGAGATCAACATCTCGATTGATCGAGATGCCTTAGCTTCATTTCTGAATTCTACTCTTCAACTACAAATGACCTCAAACATTACTCCTTTTGGTACAAAACCTACAATACATCAAAAACACAAAAATATCGTAAACGTACCTCGGTAAATGTAATAACGGGACTAACATATGCAATAAAGAGGGTTCAAATGCATAGTATTGAACACTTATCACACCCCAAACTTACACATTGCTAGTCCCTTAGCAATGCAATGTTACAAAAATGAAATGAACTATCTTATACAAAAATTGAATCATGCTCAGTCATCAACTAGATAAAGGAGGATTATCCGTTCATTTCATACTTGACAAATGAAACAAGTATTACAGAACTATGCAGTCATTAGCAAAAATGGACTTTCACAAACTACAAACAAACGACAGTCCCCATATGTTGACTGCGTCTTTTTTCGTTCAGTGCGATGCACCTCATAAGTTGGTGAAGCGTTAAGAGGAGTCCTTGCATCATGTGTATCCAGCCTCTTCCTATTATCATGTTATATGAAGAGCTGAAATCGACAATGATGAAGGCCTCAGTCAATGTTCTTGAGGCTACAGTAACTGGGAGCTCCGCAACTCTTACTAAAGTCACTTGCTTACCGTCGAAGCCTATGAGTGGTTCGGCAGTAGGCTTTACGCGTTCTAATTCTATACCCATCTGCTGAAAAGAAAAATAATTCAGAACATTGGCAGTACTCCCTACGCCAACCAATAGCTTTTTTACCTCGTAGTTGGAAACAATGGGGCTAATCACAAGAGGATCTTCGTCAAGCGTTGGACCCTGCTCATGTCTTTGTCCACGAAGACAATTGGTGTACTGACTTAGTGATCATATACTGAGCGAACTTCTCCAATTATTTGGATCTTTTGGGCATTTTTATGATTTGATCGCCTTTCAAACTCGCTTTCTTGGTCTGAGGCTGGTCAGCTACGAATAACATTAATAATCCAGACCGAAAAGGTATTGAGCTGTTTGTTTGCCCTTTGTTGGGGCTAATCACAAGTTCTTACCTATTCTTTCCGAACGACGTACTCTGCCAAACCCCCTTTTACGATCAGGGTTTCGACTTGCTGTCTTAAATTCTTGCACTTGTTGGTGGTGTGGCCGAAGTTGTTGTGGAGGGAATAGTGTTTATTCTTATTCCTTTGCTCTAGGGGTTGTCTAATAGCTGGAGGGGGCCAAAAATTTACTTTGCCCTTGTTTTCATAATAGAGTTTAGCCAGAGTTACTTTTTGAGGGGTAACCTTCTCCTCAATCTTCTATCTTTTCACAACCTCAAGAGTAGATGAGGAAGGCGTGCGAGGTGGCCTCGCCTTGGCCACTTGGCTTTTGGTTTGTTGCACTATAGGCTGCCTCATCCTCATCTATCCTCAGGTACTTTTGGGCTTGGAAGTTTAGTTCACCCATATCCTTCGAGACATTCTTTAGATTTCAATGTCTCCCCTTTGGCTTATCTCATAGTGAACAATGAGGAGATCGTCCTTTTGCATTCCTAATTTTCCACATAGTGGGCTACAAACATATCGCACAGTTGATCAAAGTTTGGTATCAAAGGGGTAGCTGTTGCTTGAACCAAAGCAGTGCTGGCTCAGACAGACTTGACGGGAAGATTTTGCACATAAGTGCATCATTTTTGTTGTCCAGTGTCATCTTCTATTGGTACTAGTAGATATGCTCTATCGGGTCTATTTTTCTATCAAAGGTAGTGAATGTCAGTAGAGTGTACCTCCTCGGTCTTTTGGTTCTAACTATATTTTTAGTGAAGGGGGATTCGGTCAACTGCGTGGTGGCGAGCAATCGATTGGCTGGATAGCTTGATCTGTCGCCATTCAACACGTCGATCTCCTGTTGCATCTAGATTCTCCATTCTGGGATGGGCCGCGGGCGATCGAATTGACCCTCACTGGGTCGATTGGGGTGACGCTGCCTGTTACCGAATCGATTGTGATATGAGGCAGTCAGCGAGCGGTTGCTTGAGCCGGCCCCTTCGTTTTATTGTTGCTCAAGGTTTCTTGCGCTTTTGGCACGTTCTACCCTATCTTGTAGTTCTGCGATCTGTTGATGAAGAGCATCGTTCTATTGGGTTAACTGCTGAACACTGAAAGATTGGCTAATTTTGCACTCAAGTATATGTGAGTAGAATAATGTAGAACAAATGCAAATTGTCTCACATATTTTTCAATGAAGAACAAATTTTTCAAAAAATGCATATGGTCTCATGAAAGGAATGTCAAATATTAAGAATTTATATCACACAAAAATATAACTCTGTCATGTCCGTATCCAAACTATACTATCCTTAAGATCAAAAAGGACTTCTATCAGGATGTAACTTTAGGTAGAAGAAAGATTAAAAAAAAAAAGTCCCGAGCCACTGGCTGTATGGGTTGTATGGGTGGCGCCTTCCTTTGATTCTTGGGGGGTCGACCTAGCTCTGCCGCATCATAGGTATTTCTCCTTGTATCGACCATGGTTACCAACTTCTTTTATTTGAAAAAAACAACTAAACGTTTTCCACATATGGCGCCAAAGTGTAGGTACATAAAATTGTTCAACTAATAATTGTCAAACAACTCAATGCACACACCAAAAAATCATGAACATAATGTTTTTAGAGAAAGAGAAAAGATCTTGCAAGAGATGTCGAGGATCCCTTTCATTGATAATTTCATAAATATTTATACAAGTAGGAATTCAAATCCTTTTTGGATTTGAATTTTCTTGTTGACAACTAACTTTTTTCTTAAAGAATTTAGATTCCTTTTTAAGTTGTAAGTCTGTTTTTTATTTAGGTTTTGTAGTCTTGGGGTGAGGCGACTACGTAGCCAATGTGGGCCTAATCCATTTTCTGTATGAGTTCCGCCCATTGGACTATGTTAGTTTTGCCCCTATATATGGTAATTTTGATTCTCTTAAATGATTGTCAAGGTGTTAGAGTATGCATGATAGATTGATTAAATAAATTATTAAATTTAAAATACTAGTATAGCGATGATTGATATACATAAATTAATTGAATAATTGGTGCTTTTATTTAAGAAAAATACTCTAATAGATATCTTTTGGAGACTTGATCTTGTACACTTAGTATTTGGTGATTTGAGTATTTAATAAATGAATTTTGGTGTCTTTACTCTCTATCCCAACGACACCTGCTAATCCTATTCGACGTTTTACTTTTTGGCTTCTCAATTCCAACCACACCTATTAATGATATTGGAATTTTTTCTTCTTGGCTTCACCATATAAAACGGTGTCTATCCAAAGTATGGTCCACTTGGCTTGGAATTCAAAAGTAGTATCTGACCATGATCAAGGTTAAGGACAATGAGTGGGTACATATCTTATATAATATATAATAAATATATGATCATCATTTTTTAATATTCTTAACATTTGTTAAGAGAATGACGCATTAGGAATTGACCCGTTCCTTTAATGTAAAGAAATCACGCACTCAACAATATATATTTACACGCGCGCAAACATGTACACCCAAAAGCTATCTACACCATCTATATATAACTGTTCCATTACCTCTTTGTGAACAATCAGTTCTTTTTCTTTCTTTTTTGGTGGGTTCATCACCAACCAGTTCACATGTCTGATCATCAAACATCACCGTTAGATTCCACCGACAAAGTCTCGGACTACGTTCCCATAGTCGTCAATCCAGACGGCACGATCACGCGCACCCAACAAGACCAAAGCGTCCCTGCAGAAGCTGATCCCAGCTCTCCCTCACCTGTCCTCACCAAAGACCTGCCTCTCAACACAGAACACCACACGTGGGTACGTCTATTCGTGCCCCGTCAAGCACTGGATAACTCCCCCACAAGAAAGCTGCCCCTTGTTGTGTATTACCATGGTGGCGGGTTCATCATAGGCAACGCAGACTCGAAGATTTTTCACGATTTTTGCATCGAAATGGCAGTCCAACTCAGCGTGGTGATCGTGTCCGTGGATTACCGTCTCGCACCGGAGCACCGCCTCCCGGCCGCGTACGATGATGCCGTGGAAGCGTTACATTGGATTAAAAGTTCCGATGATGAGTGGTTACGTGACTTTGCTGATTTCTCCAAATGTTTTCTCATGGGCACTAGTGCTGGTGGCACCATAGCATACCATGCAGGACTACGTGCAGCCGCGGCAGTTGATGATCTTCAGCCGTTGAGAATCGAAGGGCTGATATTGCATCAACCTTGTTTTGGTGGGTCCGAGAGAACAGGGTCAGAGCTGAGGCTGGTCAACAATAGAATAATACCACTGTTTATTTGTGATCGGATGTGGGAATTAGCTTTGCCTATTGGTGCTGACCGTGATCATGAGTATTGCAATCCTACGGTTATGAATGGCGGAGTACAAGCTTTTGAACAGTTTAAGCTGCTGGGGTGGAGGATTATAGTGACAGGCTATGACGGAGACCCTCTGATTGACCGTCAGATTGAGATCGTGAAGATGTTAGAAAAGAAAGGTGTACAAGTAGTAGCAAAGTTTGGTGAGGGAGGTTGTCATGGGGTAGAATTTTTTGAAACATCAAAAGCTGTGGTCCTTTTTTCAGTTCTGAAAGATTTTATTTCATTGTCACCATCGGTGAGTGCTTAGAAAATCCTAGATACTTTGGAAAATAGTAAATAGGTCAGGTCAGGCCAGCTGGGCTGGGCCTATTTGGTTATTGCTTAATTAATGATATATTGTAATGCAAGCAAAATATTGTTTTTTTATAAAAATAAGTTTAGGAAAAAGAATTATTGTTTGCTTTAGGATGTTAATTAAACCAGCTTAGGCTTTTCTCTAGTTTAATCAAATGTCATTGTTATTGTTTCTCTTTTTATCGTATTTTAAACTCTTTTTTGTATACTTCATTCAGCTTAAATTGTTGTTTTTATTTGTTGAATGTTTCTCTTATTGTGCTATAATTGCATGCCCTTTTTATTAAGGTTAAAAGCCTGCTGAATTTCTATTTCTTAATCTTCTTTTTCTCTCAGTTGTCTTCTTTTATCTCTCATTCATGTTTTGCATCTACGATCAATGAACCGGACAAATAAGTGAAATCGACGAGCAGCTCTTAATTCCCTCGTTTATGTTAAAATCGCCATATTTGAAGTCTATATGGGAAATCATTTTACTATTAGTAATTGTGGAGAAAAAAAAAACTATTTGATTGAAATTTCTAGTGATTATATGTGAAATATGGTAATGGAAGTGCAAGTTAATATATTTCAAGGGTTCCTTAAATCAAGGCTTTGCTAAGTGCAACAAAACAAGTGAAGAGAAGTTTGAACAATAATAGAAGCAACAGTGTGTGGGCGGCTTGGAGAGGGAGGAAAAGAAGTAAAATGCTATGTTATTCAACGGAAGATGAGACAGTAATCTTTACTCCGATTTGGCTCAAATTTTAGGTGGTGATTTTTGATGATGAGCTTTGCATCTCGCTCAGTTCAAATCTTTCATTCTGCCTGTAAATTGATCATTTTGCCTCATCATCTTTTGCCACTTTGTGAGATCTAAACCTTCACTTGTTGACACTATTGTTGAAATCCACTTTATTGGTGAGTATGTTTGTTGGGTTAAACCAAGAGTGATTTATTATTCTTGATTGTAAATCTCTACTTGTCTCCAGAGAAGAAACTTTTGCACCCATAATTCTTACATAGTGGAAGTTGTTATCAGACTACGATCCTCGTGGTTTTTTCCCCCTTGCGGATTTTCTTCACGTAAAGCTTGGTCACTTGTGGATGATTTTTATTATTGTTGTTTGGCATGTAAAAATCTTGTAGTTGAAGCGCGGGCGTGCCAGGAATTTGTTCAGTTCTAATAGAAGATTCAAACTAGTTTCTAGTTGAAAAGTAGGGATCGGGCAATTGTTGGGAAGGTCTGGATGACCACCTTCCAAATATTTTTTTTGCCTTTGAGATCGAAGGAATTTTAGGATTTTTTAAATGGAAAAGAAATACGAGACAAGAAAATTAAAGGAGTTAAAAGGGCAGGACAAGGAAATTAAATGAATTGAAAGGACTGTACAATAAAAATAAAAAATTGAAGAACAGTTGTTGAAATTTAAGTATTGAAGTGTTGGACTTGGAAGGAAATTAAACAAAACATAATGTATAATCGAAAGTGCAGGACGTTGGATTAAAACATATTGAAATATATTATTGGAATGTAAAAGATAACAAAGTTGGTGACTTTGAATTGAAAAATTGTTGTGTGCGTTGAGCAGGGTTTGCAAGTGAGAACTAAGTGTCCTATTTATAAAGCTTTTTTATCATGGTTACTGACAGCAATTTTCACTGATAGTTATCAGTTTTCACATGGACCAATTAGTTAGTACATGATTCATACTTTCTCTCTACCTAATGCCTTACTCAGGCAATTGATCCTAAATATTCTCATTTAGCTTAAATTGTTGTTTTTATTTGTTGAATGTTTCTCTTATAGTGCTTTAATTGCATGCCCTTTTTATTAAGGTTAAGAGCGTGCTGAATTTCTATTTCTTCATTTTCTTTTTATCTCTGTTATCTCCTAATATCTCTCATTCATGTTCTACCGCTACAATCAATGAACCGGATAAATAAGTGAAATCAATGAGCAGAGAAATGAGCTCTTGATTCCCTGGTTTATGTTAAAATCAACAGATTTGAAGTCTATGTGGGAAATAATTTTATTATTAGTAATTGTGGAGAAGAAAATAGGTATTTGGTTGAAATTTCAAGTGATGATATCTGAAATAATGGTATTGGAAGTGCAAGTTAAGATACAAAAAAAGTTGTAATTTAATATCTTTAACAATGGAGGAAATCAGTGTACTGATCGTGAATGGGACAAAGGCCCACTTTTGGGTCTTTTGTGTGAAGCCCACTCTCGCCAGTGGAGAGTGGTGGAGAGTGAGAGGTCGTGGGGTGGTGGCTGGATTGTCAAAAATACCATTGGAGTCTAGTCATTTAGGCCAGTCCGTTGGCCCCACTCCTGGGTCCAACAGGGATAACATAATATATTTAATTAATTTTTAAGTAATTTTATGATAGAAAAAATTAGAAACACAATTAAATAAATTCTACAAATTATAAAAAAAAATTAGAATAATAGAATTTCGCATAATGAACCTAAATTGTACTGAAATATGGATATTAGATATTGTCCAAGTAGTTTAATCCAATTAAAACCCAAAAAGTAGTTTTTTGGTGCACTTAATTGAAGAGTACAGAGAAATGGTAAATAGTTAGCTTTTGAAATTTTACTGAGACCTATATTTGATGTTAAGGAATTTTCAAAAATTTTGTACTCTTACTTGTTGAATCTTGTATGTCTTAGATAATAATTAAAGTGTATAAGAACACATTGATTATTGATTAAAATTGTTTGATGTTGCATATGTATGATAAATCAGTATAATTGGTAATAATTGGATGTTGTCTGATTAGTTGGAGGGTAGTCCGGGACTAATCCTACAAGGACTTTGTTAGGCATGGTCCGAGACCAACCTATTTGGAAGTGCACTATCCTTTTTGTATAACCATTAGGTTGAGCATACCCTTATTATGTGAACGTGATCTGGGGCCATCTAGGTGAATAAACGTACAAATCCAGTCACATGTGTGACCTTCGATCGTCCGGGACTATGCGATGCACACTATTTTGTTTTCTGAGCTATCATTTAGTGGAGGGGAGCCTGTGGCTCATGTGAGAACTTAATAATAATTAATCAAGAAATTTAATTGATTTACATATCATAATTGGAAAAAGTGTGACATTAATTAAATTATGAGAACTTTTAGTTTAGGTATTGTAATTAATGATATATAAATTATTATATGATATTAAGGATGGCAACGTATGAAAATTCATAAAAGGCCTTGAGACAAGTTATACATGATCAATGTATATCTTATATGAGATTGTATATTTTTTTATATGTTAATTGATGTTGATTAAATTAATTGATTTTGAAATAATAAAAATGGTTGTTGTGAGTTACTTTTATATATGATAATATAAGGTCGAGTCAATTAGCAGGGCGGTAATTGTGTTTAGCGATACTCTTGTTGAGCTTTTTGAGCTCACCCCTTTGACAACTTTTAGGAACTCGTTGGGAATTTATGTGTAAGAGACCAGTGGTGGAGATGGAGATCATCTAGTTTATTTTCTTATTTCTAGTTAGTTTAGTTACTTCTTTTATTGAGAACTCATGTAATGAGGATGATGTTAGTTGGTGGATTTTTAGTAGTGTTGATGTATGGATTTATTTAGTATTTAATGGTATTATTGAATGAAGATAATTTCATTTAATGTTTTGATGTTGACTGTCGATGATGTATTTAAGTCATGCTCTAGATTTAAGTATGAGATGAGGGTTTCCTATGTTTAAATTTGGGGATATGATAATTTGGTATTAGAGCTTAGGTTTGGAGATTCTCGGGAAGAGAAGTAGAAGTAGAATTATGAGTAGGAGCAATATTGAGGAAATATAGAAGTAAATCATTGCATAGATAATTGTCTATTAGAAAAATTAGACTCTAGTGATAGGTCATTTAAGAATTTAAGTTTATTGGTTATGTATATTTAGTTGACTTCGGAGGTTGAAGGACTTGGTATTATATTCGGTGATTGATGATCTTCTAGTTACTTTGGGTAATCATTAATTATTACATAGAGTTGGTACAACTATTATCAATAGTGATATCTATGCTTATTTATCTATTTATTAACATGATTGAGTTTGATCACTGAAATCCGGTACCGGTAGGTTTTTGTTGAAATAGTTTTATTATGTATTTATTTATTAAATATATTATTTTTCACAAAGGAAAACTTGTATGTGATTAAATGGAGGATGTTAATAATGGAGGAATTTTTATAATTAGTGTAACAATTAGAAAATAAAGATAATAGACTCGAGGTTTTTAAATGTTATGTAATATTCTTGAATTATGGTTTCCCCTAAGGAGGGTAGTGAATTACTATAAAAATGTGATGACCTACAATACATTGATAATGATAAGGTCTAATTTAGAGATGGATGGGTGCAATTTAGAGAAATTTATATTGTGAATTCATGAGATGAGGGATAGAGTTAAGATGAGCGTTTCTCTATTCTATGAGTTTTGTCTGGGTTCATTGTATAGAAGATAATTTACTGGTTGAATTGTATAATTATGCATATATGCGTAATTGGAGTTGTGTAGCAGAAGCATGATAAGATCTTGGAATGGTATTGACAAGTTAAGTATCAGTTCCAAGCCAAAGACTTTTTGACTATAGTCATGATTAACTTCATAATGAGTTAGAATCCAACAAGGAATGAATTATAGGTCAAATTATCTTGTACAAGTATAATTTTTTTAGTTGTATTGTTTTGTATGAATCTAAATATTAATGAGTTAAAATATTTTGCATGAGTGCAATGTCCACTATTGTGATTGGTTGAGTTGAGATAACTCTAGGTATTAAATAATTGATGATATCTGTGGTTAGTTTGAATAAAAATAATAAACAAGTGTAATGAGTAACACTTGTGATAAAACTAATTGTAGGGTATACGTTGACTGTCATGTGATATATATATATATATATATATATATATATATATAAAGGATGATTTGAGTTCATTTTCGGTGTTTGATGTGAATTAATTTTTTTTAGTTTTTTTTATGTGGTGTTTAAATGACGATTTATGTCTTGAAATGTGAGTCAGTGATAGGCGTTGAATGTTACGCATTCTAGCCTCTTAACTTATGTATTTTATTCTCTTAGTGATAGATTATTTTGTGATTTTACTTTGTTTTAGTGTTTTCTGTATTTTCAGGGCCTTAATGAGTATTTCAGTTAAAACCAAGCTTTTGGGCTTTTAAAGAAGACATCCAAGATGGTGAGATGAAGCCTACATCAAGGAGATTCACTCAACCATTTATTTCAACTCAAATCAGCCCAAGAAAGAGGTCCAAGAGAATTACAGCTGCTTAAGAAGGTTTCGGGCCTGAAGCCCAAATCTGCGCATAATGCAGTCTTAATCCCGTTTTGGAAAACGGACCAGAAGGCTTATTTCCGAGCCTCAAATCGACATTATTTTCACTTAGGGTTGAACGAAATTTGATTCTGCACACTTTTGTATTTCACGAAAATTCCGTAAATCGGACTTCTAGTGGGTCAAAAGTTGGGCCGAAGTCAGCAGGAAAAACCCACCTGATTAGTGCTGCGGGAAACCCTAATTAATTCCTAATTGGATTAGGACTTTGGTGAATTCTCTTGGGGAATAAAAGGAAGACTTGGAGGCTGAATTGTGAGGAGTTTAGACACAGAGATTGGAGAGTCTGAGAGGGCTGAAGAGAACAGAACATATTGCAGAGCCATTGGAGAACGAAGTCATACGCGTAATTCAGAAAGATGATGTCTTCTTCCTCAACAGTTGAAGCTTCTTCTTCTACCATGAGCGGCTAGTTCATCCACTAGGGTTTTGATGTAGCCCTAACAAAGCATCAATGGTTTGATTGTTTTAATTATTGGGGACCTTTATATACATGCATAGATTGTGTAATTGTGAGGATTCTTATTAATGAATTGAGCAATAAAAGTCTTGTAAATTCAATCTCAATGATTTCTTATCTTGTCTTAGATATTTAGTTGTTGTTATTGAACTCAATCTCTTTTGTTTTCTGTGATCATGAGAGAGATTATTACATAATGGTAATCACTGAATATATTATTATGAGCTTTGATGGATTATGCCTAGAGAAGATGAACCATACTGCACCCTAGATTAGAGTAGTTAGGCAGATGGCCCATGCCAATCGAAGATAGTCCATGGCTTAGCCTTAATCATATGTTATCTTCTTGACGGATGAAGGTGTGCTTGTAGCCACCGACACCACTTATGCATGATGTAATTCCCCTATAGTTGATTCAATTGACCATTGATTGTGGAGTTAGTGGTGAAGTCAAACACCCTAGGTTTCTCTCTTATTATCTTCATTATCTGTTTACCTTTGATTTATTTTATTTTATCTTTTTAATTAGTTAAAAATCAGAATTCTTTTCTTATAAATTTAATTAGAATTAGTTCTGTGTTCCAACTCGTCAGAACATAATCCCTGAGGTACGATACCCATTCCTTTCGATAGCCCTATTCTGCAAAGAATTCGTTCTATTGCGAAGTGTGGAAAATTTTAATTGGTATACTTTTTGAGTCACACTCACACACGAATCAATTTTTGGCGCCGTTGCCGGGGATTATCTATTTGATTGATTGGATTTTACAGAATTAGTTTTAATTGGATTTTTAGTTTAGGAAATTTTTATATTTTATTTTTATTCTTGTTTTTGTTTTCTTTTCAGGTGCTTTTGGTAATATATGCAAGGTCGTCGTTCTGTGGCTGATCCTTTGATACCTCTTGATCCTGAGCCTGAACGTACTCTTAGACAACAGAGGAACATCCCTGTTGACACCAGTGTGCAAGAGGAAGAAATAATTGAAGACATGGCAGAAGAGAGGAATAATAACCTTGTTCCTAATGCTGATGGAGAAAGAGCTAGATTGCTTAGGGACTACTATGTTCCTGAGACATATACCTCGCCAGCAGGTTTTCAATTGCCCAATGTCACAGCACAGAATTATGAGATCAAGTCCAGCATTATTCAGATGCTACCATCTTATTTTGGGCTGACTCAAGAAGACCCTTACAAGCATCTGGATGACTTCATTGAAGTGTGCTCAACTACAAAAATTCACAACTTCTCTGAAGATGCTTTCAGAATGAGACTTTTTCCATTCTCTTTGAAAGACAAAGCAAAGTATTGGTTCAACTCTCTACCGGCTGGTTCTATCACGACTTGGACTCAGATGCAACATGAGTTTCTCAAGAAGTGTTTTCCGATAGGGAAGACCAATCAGTTCAGACGTGCTATCACTGGTTTCTCCCAACATGAGGGGGAACAATTTTATGAGACATGGGAAAGATTCAAGGACCTTCTTAGGAAGTGTCCCCATCATCAAGTTCCTAAGTGGCAACTAGTGCAGAGTTTTCATGAAGGGCTCACAGAAGCCAACAGACAGATGGTTGATGCGTCATGTGGAGGTACTTTTATGTTGAAGAGTGAAGAAGAGGCATGGACCTTATTTGAAAATCTTAGTGACAACTCTCTACAATATGTGTCCTCTACTCGTTCTAGCAGACCTGCCACTACCAGGAAGACTGATGGGATTTTTGAGGTTGGTGCTTCAGAAGCTATGCCAACTGATATTGATTTAATTGCACAGAAGGTAGCAGCAATTATGGCTGCCAATCAAACTCCTTCTGCTTCAAATTCTTCATTGCTAGGCCCGTGTGAATTCTGCTCTAGTCCTATGCATAATGTGAGAAATTGTCCTTCAATGGGGCAATTTTCTGATATTCAACATGAGCAAGTTCAAGCTACTTTCACTGGACCAATGAATCCTCCACGAGGTAATACTTACAATCCCACATGGAGGAATCATCCTGGTTTTTCTTACAGTAACCAAGGGGCAGCAATGCAACCATCATATCAACCTAGGACTTTTGTGCCTCAACAGCAATATCAAACACAAAGTCCTATGGCCCAAAGAATTTCTGCTATTGAAGACAAGCTGACTCTTACCTTGTCTAAATTTGACAAGCTTGATTCTCTTATAGAGACAGTGCAAGCTACTGCAGCAACAGTACAATCTACAGTTCAGCTAGTGCATTCGCATTCTCAATCTATTGCCAAACTGGAATCTCAGTTTGGACAGCTTGCTACTTCATTGAGTAGAAGAGAAGAAGGGAAGCTCCCTAGTCAACCAATTGCTAATCCAAGAGGGATGCAAGCTTCCACAAGCAACCCACACCATGAGCAAGTTCAAGCCATTACCACTTTGAGAAGTGGGAAAATAATTGACAATAAGGTGGGTGAGAAGAAAGAAGAAGAAAAAGTGATCACAAGTCCAAGTGCTGAAATTCCTTATGAGCCCAAGGCTCCTTTCCCACAACGTTTTCTTGAAGCATCTAAGTTGGGGAAGCAAGGGGACAAGTTGCATGACATGATGGAGGTGTTTCGCCAAGTGAAGATTAATTTGCCACTCCTTGATGCCATCAAGCAAATTCCTCCTTATGCAAA
Source organism: Cornus controversa (assembly GCA_026545225.1). Classification (NCBI taxonomy): domain Eukaryota; kingdom Viridiplantae; phylum Streptophyta; class Magnoliopsida; order Cornales; family Cornaceae; genus Cornus; species Cornus controversa. The sequence continues at coordinate 29,144,423 of CM048850.1, forward strand.
ATTTTTGAAGGACTTGTGCACTCAGAAAAGGCGTTCTAAAAGCCATGTGCCAAAGAAAGTAATGCTGCCACAACAAGTAAGTTCAATAATTCAGCAGTGTACTCCTCCCAAGTACAAAGATCCTGGTGCTCCAACTATCTCATGCATTATTGGGGAGCACCATGTGGATAAAGCTCTTCTTGATTTGGGTGCAAGTGTGAATTTGCTACCCTATTCAGTTTACTTACAATTGGGCTTGGGAGAATTGAAGCCTACCTCGGTGGTATTACAATTTGCAGACAGATCAACAAAGCAACCCCGAGGAATCATAGAAGATGTGCTCATTAAAGTGGACAAGTTCTACTTTCCTGTTGATTTCATTGTACTTGACACTGAGCCGGTTCACAATCCGAAGAGGCACATTCCTGTGATCCTTGGTCGACCTTTCTTAGCTACTGCTGATGCTTGCATAAATTGTAGGTCGGGGATCATGGATATTTCATTTGGCAACATGAATGTCAAGCTTAATGTGTTCAATGCTATCCAACACCCTCCAGATCAGAGTGATGTGTTCTCCATGGATGATATTGATGAATGTGTGGAGGAATTTGTTTCATCCTCTATATCTCGAAACTCCCTGGAGGTATGTAAGTCATTTTATGACTTTGAAAACACTAATGATGAAGGTTTGTGTGAAGAGGTGCATGCTATGCTGGAAGTGGATGCTATTCAGAATACTCCACCATGGAGAATTCCAATTGAGCCACTACCTTTTCTCTCTAGCACTCCCTTAGTGCCTTCATTGGAGTCCCCTCCAGAATTAGAGTTGAAGCCTTTGCCTGACAAATTGAAGTATGTATTCTTGGGGGCACAGAAAACTCTTCCTGTTATAATTGCCTCTGATCTGACAGAAATTCAAGAGAAGAGCTTAGTAGAGGTTTTATACCAACATCGGGAAGCAATTGGATGGAGTGTTGCTGATCTTAAGGGCATTGATCCCTCAATTTGCATGCACAAAATCCATTTGGAAGAAGGATGTAAGCCAACTAGAGAGGCTCAGAGGCGGTTGAACCCCAACATGAAGGAGGTGGTAAAGAAAGAGGTTGTCAAGTTACTTGATGCAGGAATCATTTATCCAATTTCTGATAGCACATGGGTGAGTCCGACACAAGTGGTTCCAAAGAAATCTGGTCTTACCATTGCCCCTAACTCCATGGGAGAGCTTGTCCCACAACGTACTGCCACAGGTTGGCGTGTTTGCATTGATTACAGAAAGCTCAACTCTACGACAAGGAAAGATCACTTCCCCCTTCCATTCATTGACCAAATACTTGAAAGGTTAGCTGGTCAGAGTTATTATTGCTTTCTGGATGGCTACTCTGGTTATAACCAAGTAGCTATGGATCCAGAAGATCAAGAGAAGACCACTTTCACTTGTCCCTTTGGTACTTTTGCGTATCGTCGTATGCCTTTTGGATTATGTAATGCTCCGGCTACATTCCAGAGGTGTATGATGGCCATCTTTTCTGACATGGTGAAAAAATTCTTGGAGGTGTTTATGGATGATTTCTCTGTTTTTGGATCATCTTTTGAACATTGTTTGAGCAATTTATCACTTGTGCTTCAAAGATGCCGAGAACGGAATCTGGTACTTAGTTGGGAGAAGAGCCATTTTATGGTGAAAGAAGGTATTGTATTGGGCCATATTGTTTCAGAGAGGGGCATTGAAGTTGATAAAGCAAAGATCGACCTAATTGCAACTCTGCCTCATCCAACTTCGGTAAGGCAAGTTCGATCTTTCTTAGGCCATGCCGGGTTCTATAGAAGATTCATCAAGGATTTCAGTAAAGTAGCTCGACCATTGTGCCATTTGTTATCTAAGGATGTTCCCTTTATCTTTGATGAAGAGTGCGTGAAAGCTTTTGAAAAGCTTCGATCTCTGTTATCCTCGGCACCAATCATGCAGTCTCCAAAATGGGCTGTACCTTTTGAAATCATGTGTGATGCCTCTGATTATGCAGTGGGAGCCGTGTTGGGACAGAGAGAAGAGAAACGACCACATGTCATCTACTACGCTAGTAAGACTCTCTCTGATGCTCAACTCAATTATACAACCACAGAGAAAGAACTTCTAGCTGTAGTGTTTGCCTTGGACAAGTTTCGTTCTTATTTATTAGGATCCAAGGTGGTTGTCTATTCTGATCATGCAGCATTGAGACATTTATTGGCAAAGAAAGAAACCAAACCGCGTCTTATTCGGTGGATTTTATTGCTGCAAGAATTTGATTTGGAGATAAAAGACAAAAAGGGGACGGAGAATGTGGTTGCAGATCATTTATCTCGAATCGAGTTTGAGCCGGTGATCGATGCACTACCAATTCGAGACTCATTCCCGGATGAGCAATTGTTTGGAATCACGTTGATGAAAGTTAATGGCCAAAGGTTGAAACATTGTGTGGAAGGATGTGTGCCAAGAAGAGACGTGGAGTCCGTCGACTTGACGGATCCCATCTATCCGACTTAATCCCTTCGGAGAGTCAATCGTCTCCTACGGACGTTAAATAGTAGGTTTTGTATGTATTTCTATACTTTATTTCTTTTAGTTTTCTTTAATTTTAATTTTTGATTCTAGTTTTCTTAGGTTTTTCTTCAATTCTAGTTGCGTTTTAATGTTTTTTCTTTGAGTTTTTGATGTATAAGTTGCTTCCGGAGGATGCCAAGAGGTGTACCGAGGTATTCGGACTCAAGACGGGTGAAAAATCGTGCTCTCGGTCGACCTTGGGCGATGGAGACTCAAAAATATCAAGTCTCGGTCGAACTTGGGCGATGGAGGGTCAAACAGGCCTTCAGGGGGGGGATCGATCGCCCCAGTCAAGGGGGATCGATCGCCCCATGATTTTCCATGAGGACCAGCACCTTCAGGTGGGCGATCGATCGCCCATCCTAGGGGGGATCGATCGCCCAAGCCCAAAACATGGGCTGGCCGAGAGTTCTCCTTATATATGGACACCCACTCCTCCTATATTGCTCCTACATGCATCCTAAGCCTCTTTGAACTCCAATTCAAGTCCTACATCATCCGGAAAACTAATTTCTTCAATTAGTGATTATTATACAAGGATTCAACATTGATCAACATCAACTTCAACATCAAAGAGGATCAAAAATCACTAGTTCTCAAAGGAAGCTCACACTTTTTCAAGTTCAACATCAAAGTAAGTGAAGTTTTTCCTTGAAGAAATTGTTCAAATCTTTTTTGAGGGCTTTTGAAGACCAAGTTTGGGGGATCAAATTGGTGCAATTACTTGTTCGATTTGGGTGGAAAAATTGCCGAAAAAAGGAGGTTGAAGGTTACAAAAGAATTGTGCACACCAAGTGTTCGATTTAATTCCTCAACTACACTTTTTCTACTTCTATGGCACCAAAGAGAGCAAGTCACCAAGATGCTTCAAGTTCACGTAATCCTCGCCGAGCGAGGAATGATCCGACCACAGGTTCTTCACGATCTCGCCGAGACGGTATTCAAGAGAGATGGCATCCAAGGGCGTTGAACTATGAAACAACGTTTGACATAGCCGAACTGTATGGTATGTTTCCCGAGACACGATGGGGGATTTCCGACATTCGTCGTCGTCGGTCGGCATCCATTTTTGTTCCACTCTCATCTACTATTTACCCGAGGCTTGTCAAGGTATTTTATCAAAACTTGATGCCAAAACCTGATGAGCGGGAGGTGCTTACTTCTTCCATAGATGGAACAATAGTTCGAGTGGACATGTCATCCATTGCCATTGCTATGGGTTGTCCTCATGAATGCCCAGCTGATTTATCTCATATCTACACTCCTTTACCCGACGAGTTGTCGGTGGGCAATATGGTTGCACGATTGTGTGCCAACCAATTCTCCGGGCCAAAAAGGAATGCAGCTTCAAAGTCTTCAATGCCAAATCATTTATGGTTCCTTGACGCTGTGCTACTCAAGAATGTATGTCCAATTGGACATAAAACCGAAAGACGTCAAGAGTTCCTCCGAGCCTTATATGCCATATATTTTGGGCATTGGCTGTCACTCCCACAGATTGTCTGGGGCCAGATGGAGAAATTCTATTCCAAGGTTGTGGCCAAGGTACCAGACAGTGCAAGTGACTGGGAGTTCCCATTCCCTACTATTATTCACCAGTTGCTTGTAACACAGGGGTATGCAGTCCACGAGGACGAGCTTGCCTTTCCACATGACCTTCATTATGGCACGCATGACTGGAACTTGAGTCGATCTCATATGCACCAGAGAGTCATAGCAGCGCCTGGTGAGGTATCTCGGGTGGCCCAAGGAGGAGAGCATGTAGATGTACCACCACCGGTGGACGATCCAGAGGAGATGGAGGCAGAGGAAGAGGAAGTGCATGCACAGGCTGGTGGCCATGATTATCAATACTTAGAAGGGCAGATTGCTGGGTTGACAGCCCAGTTTGGCACCTTACAGACAGAGGTCTCCACACAGTTTGGTGCAATGAGAGCAGAGATGGCGGATCACTTTCGTGACACTCGCCAAGAGCAACTAGAAATGCGGAGGATGATGCGTGCACTGATGCGCCAAGCAAACTTAGATCCGGATGCTCAGTCACCACCACATCCTTGACAGGAAGGTAATCATCTTTTGTATATTATTTTATTTTTAATTTTTCTGTTTAGTTTTTTTAGTTAGATTTTTAATTACACAAAAAAAAAATAAATAAATAATGAAAAATGAAAAAAATATTTTTTTTTTAGGATTTTTCTCTTTCATATTTTTTTTCACCCATACTATTTTCACTTGATCTTTGGGGTATAGTGGTTTGTTTTGACAGGTGGAATCATCCAAGTTTGGGGGTGTGCTTGCCTTGCCTTCATGCTAGTGATGTCCTCTATTTTCTTTCCACTATTCCATGATCCTGGTATTATCGTTCTTACTCTTCTCTATGTTTTGATTGGTAGTACATTGAGGACAATGTACAGTTTAAGTTTGGGGGTGAGGCGATGCCTATTTGTGTGCTTTATTGCAATATGGGGGGAAATTTGTGTGAAATTCTTCTTGTATTAGGATTTTTATTTTATTTTATTTTCTTAGTTTGTTTTTTTTTATTTTATTTTGTTTTATTTTTAGATAGAATGTTTTGACATGATTCAAAGGATTAATACCTTATGTAGGTGCATAACTTGCAATTTTTGAGTATGTTTTGAATTTTTGAAAACTGTGATTTAAATTATGTGGTTTTAATCATGGTTTGCAATAACATGTTTTGGAGTAATTAATTTTAGTTTCCTTACATGCACAAACACACTAGCATAGTCTTATGGGGTATAAACTTTGGTTTTGAGTTATTGAGTTACATATGTTTGATATTAAGTAGTATCTCTTGAGAATGAGTACCGATAATGTGTTATACTTGACTTCAATGAAAAAAAAAGAAAGAAAAGAAAAAAAAGAAAAAAGAAAAAAAGAGTTGAATAAGCAAATCAATTTGATCCTTTTCATGAGTAACCGAGCCTCTATGCCTCAGGAAGCACGGAGTGTTCGCGTCAAAAGTGAAAGGGTGAGAAAAGATAAGCATTGGTTGTCTTGATTTGTAGCCTGACTGATTCGAGTAATTAGGTCTTCGGGGTATCTTAAAGCCTAGTGCCCTAAAGCCATCTGGCTTGGGAGTCACTGACTGAAAGCTTGCTACATGGATCTTTCAGAAAGCTTAATAGACCAAGACATTGCACAACCAATAAAGCAATGAAAAAAAAAAGGAATTGAAAAGGAAAAAATGAAAAAGTCATGTATTCATGTTGGGAAGTATGATTTCAATAAGGGGAGCTAGTGAGTTGAAGGGTTATGTGCCTTAATATATTCAGAGCTGAGTTATACTACATGAGATGACTGCTAGTTCACTTTACACGAGGGAGCTAAAGTTAATTACTTTGATATATGTTGATGTGAATTATGCATGAGGACCATAGATTTGAATTATAGAATTTGAAAGTTTGAAATTATTCTTAAATGCAAGTTTGTAACTATATATTGTAATCTTCTTCTTGAATTAATGTTGAAACAGAATTTTGAATGTTTGTGGGTAACATTTCTGGAAACCCTCACGAGACTATACTCGTCCACTAGGGGGAACCTAGGGGTTTAAAGACTTGTTGCATATGCTAAATGCAATCGTTTCTCCCACGAAAGTGGAGTTTGGTAGTTTAGTTAGTATTTGTTAGTTTCCTTTGTTTTAGTTTTGTTTTATTCTATTGCTAAGGGACTAGCAATATGTAAGTTTGGGGGTGTGATAGGCGTTGAATGTTACGCATTCTAGCCTCTTAACTTATGTATTTTATTCTCTTAGTGATAGATTATTTTGTGATTTTACTTTGTTTTAGTGTTTTCTGTATTTTCAGGGCCTTAATGAGTATTTCAGTTAAAACCAAGCTTTTGGGCTTTTAAAGAAGACATCCAAGATGGTGAGATGAAGCCTACATCAAGGAGATTCACTCAACCATTTATTTCAACTCAAATCAGCCCAAGAAAGAGGTCCAAGAGAATTACAGCTGCTTAAGAAGGTTTCGGGCCTGAAGCCCAAATCTGCGCATAATGCAGTCTTAATCCCATTTTGGAAAACAGACCAGAAGGCTTATTTCCGAGCCTCAAATCGACATTATTTTCGCGTAGGGTTGAACGAAATTTGATTCTGCACACTTTTGTATTTCACGAAAATTCCGTAAATCGGACTTCTAGTGGGTCAAAAGTTGGGCCGAAGTCAGCAGGAAAAACCCACCTGATTAGTGCTGCGGGAAACCCTAATTAATTCCTAATTGGATTAGGACTTTGGTGAATTCTCTTGGGGAATAAAAGGAAGACTTGGAGGCTGAATTGTAAAGAGCTTAGACACAGAGATTGGAGAGTCTGAGAGGGCTGAAGAGAACAGAACATATTGCAGAGCCATTGGAGAACGAAGTCATACGCGTAATTCAGAAAGATGATGTCTTCTTCCTCAACAGTTGAAGCTTCTTCTTCTACCATGAGCGGCTAGTTCATCCACTAGGGTTTTGATGTAGCCCTAACAAAGCATCAATGGTTTGATTGTTTTAATTATTGGGGACCTTTATATACATGCATAGATTGTGTAATTGTGAGGATTCTTATTAATGAATTGAGCAATAAAAGTCTTGTAAATTCAATCTCAATGATTTCTTATCTTGTCTTAGATATTTAGTTGTTATTATTGAACTCAATCTCTTTTGTTTTCTGTGATCATGAGAGAGATTATTACATAATGGTAATCACTGAATATATTATTATGAGCTTTGATGGATTATGCCTAGAGAAGATGAACCATACTGCACCCTAGATTAGAGTAGTTAGGCAGATGGCCCATGCCAATCGAAGATAGTCCATGGCTTAGCCTTAATCATATGTTATCTTCTTGACGGATGAAGGTGTGCTTGTAGCCACCGACACCACTTATGCATGATGTAATTCCCCTATAGTTGATTCAATTGACCATTGATTATGGAGTTAGTGGTGAAGTCAAACACCCTAGGTTTCTCTCTTATTATCTTCATTATCTGTTTACCTTTGATTTATTTTATTTTATCTTTTTAATTAGTTAAAAATCAGAATTCTTTTCTTATAAATTTAATTAGAATTAGTTCTGTGTTCCAACTCGTCAGAACATAATCCCTGAGGTACGATACCCATTCCTTTCGATAGCCCTATTCTGCAAAGAATTCGTTCTATTGCGAAGTGTGGAAAATTTTAATTGGTATACTTTTTGAGTCACACTCACACACGAATCAGTCAGCATACTAATTGTTATAACTTGTATGAGAGTTATTTAATTCAGTTCTAGGAAAAAGATTCTTACTCGTTATGATGATATAAATGTTCTAGTTTTACCATTTAAGATTAATGGTTTATTTGATATTTGATCACGAAATGTACTTTGAAAAGAAATAGTGCATTAATGTGGTGGAAGTACAGAAAATTGTTCAACTGATAATCGCCAAGAAAATCAATATACACACCCAAAAATCATGAACATAATGTATTTAGAGAAAGAGAAAAGATCTTGCAAGAGGTGGATTCGAGGATTCCTTTCATTGATAGTTTCATGAATATTTATACAAGTAGGAATTTAAATCCTTTTTGGACTTGAATTCCCTTGTTGATAGCTAACTTTTCTCTAAAGGAATCTGGATTCCTTTTTGAGTTGTAAATCTGCTTTTGATTTGGGCTTTCCAACCTTGGGGTGGGGAGACTAGGCCCTTGACAACTAACGACCTAGCCCTTTTCGATTTTTTGCTAATACATGGGTTCAAGTCGACGCGGGCCTAGTCCATTTTCTGTATCAGTTCCGTCCATTGGACCGAGTGTTAATTTTGCCCCTACACATTGCCCCCAATTCCCTTCAATTTATGGAATTTGCCATAATGGAGGGAATTCGTTTGGGTTATATTATAATCTCTCTATTTGCATCGAGGTTCGTCTTTTAATGATGGCTGCTAGTGACGGCGCAGAGAACATAAGTTTCTTTCTTCACGTTTCCTCTTTCGTATTTTGTGATCATACTTGTCATTTTTCAACCACAAATCTTCTACGACTGCCTGACTTGTTTTTCAAATTCATCCTCTTTGACTTTTTTGGTATCGATTTGTCGCTTCAGATCAGTTTTCGCCTATTCACTTTTACCACTTTTTTTTCTTCTAAAAATGTCTTCTAGTGACAGTGACAGTACATTTTCTGACAACCAAGAGATCACCATGTCTAGTTCCTCTCACCCTACTACGGATGTTGCCCATCCTGACGAGGTGGTTAGAGATGTGGTCACATCAAACTAGGGTGTGGTCGCCACTCTGGTGACAAGGTTATTGGCTGACCTTGATAAGGTTAGAAAAAAAATGTAAAGTCCCTAGTGAGGTTACCATTAAGGGTTACCCTCTAGATTTCGACTATAGTACTTGGGAAGGAGTTAAGGATAGAAAAGTCCTTTTTCTCAATTTCCCATCTGAAACCTTCAGATTTACCCTTAATCCTTTTTTTAGTTTTATTTTCTACAATCTAAACTTTGCGCTGCTTTAGTTAAACCCTAATTTTTTCAGAATCATTTCTTGCCCACTCTACTTGAACCACCTCTATAAACTTGACCTGAACCTGAATGATCTTCTGTTCTGTTACTCTCCTCATAGGGTCAGATCAAAATATAATCGTTACCACCTGTTCCCTAGCAGTAAGGATAAGAGATTGTGTTATAGCCTTCCTACATCTGACAAGATGTGGAAAGAGAAACTAGTTCTTGTGAAGAGGCCCTAGAGTGTCAGAACGGCCCAAAATTTCTCCATTCATAGTGCTTTTGGCCATGCTGTCATTCCTCAGTTTTCTTTTTCTGGCAAGTTTCTAGGATTTCCTTCTCTTTTTGCTAAGAGTTTACACATTTTGTAATCTTGTTGTGTTTTTCTTCATTATGCAGACGTACGGATTTCTTATTAGAAAGAAAAGGTGTCAGCGAGTAAATACGTATCTTGGGGCAATTTTGAGTTAAAGTCGTTGCCGCTCAGGTTGAGTCTTGTCATATATATCCGGCCTCGGTTCTGCCAAGGCAAAATCCACTGAGGGGCACAAAGGCAAAGCTACTGTTCCTTCTTCTCCTCAAAAGAGGGTCTCTTTTGGTGTTGCTCCAGCTCCCAAGTGCCAAAAGCTAATGGCGAGCGCCATAAAGGGCCAGGGTTCTTTCGCCCTGACCTTGCTTGGTGCTATTAGCGACATGGCTGATGAGCCGTTCGTTGGCTCTTCTGACCAATGGACTCTAGACGTGAAAAAGTCTGATGGATCTAGCCTGATGGTGGGGGACTATGTTGCCCTCGACCATGAAGTGATGAGGGCTCTTGCACATGGGATCTAGCCTCCCAAGGATAAGCTCTGCCAGCAAGGAGCCAACAGAGATGGGCTTTTTGTCAATGCACCTCTTCATGTCATGGAGGTTTATTCCACCCCATTCATTCATTTGGGCCAAGGGCCTCTTTCTTTTAAGCAATCGGTCATTTAATTCTTTAACTTTGATAACTATTCAGTCATCTACGACCTTAGCTTTGATAAGCGATCGGTCGTTTAAGACCTTAGCTTTTGATAAGCGTTCGGTCATTTAAGACCTTAGTTTGATTTGGGCCAAGGGCCTCTTTTTATTAACCGATCGGTTGTTTAAGACCTTAGCTTTGATAAGTGGTTGGTCATTTATGAGCTTAGCTTGATTTGGGCCAATGGCCTCTTTCTATTAAGCGATCGATCATTTAAGACCTTAGGCCTGATAAGAGATCGATCGTTTATATCCTTAACTTTGATAAACGATCGGTCATTTAAGACCTTGGCTTTGATAAGCGACCGATTGTTTATGACCTTAGCTTGATTTGGGCCAAGGGCCTCTTTCTATTAAGCGATCGGTCGTTTAAAACCTTAGCTTGATAAGCAATTGATCGTTTAAGACTATAGATTTAATAAATGGTTGATCGTTTATGAACTTAGCTTAATTTGGGCCAAGGGCATCTTTCTATTTAAATGATCGGTCGTTTAAGACCTTAGCTTTGATAAGTGATCAGTCGTTCATAATCTTAGCTTGATAAGTGATTTGTCGTTTAAAACCTTAGCTTGATAAGCGATCGATCGTTTAAGACCTTAGCTTGATTAGCGCTTAGTCATTTATAACCTTAGCTCGTAAATGATTGGTTGTTTAAGACCTTAGCTTGATTAGCGATCGGTCATTTAAGACCTTAGCTTGATAAGCGATCGGTCTTTTAAAACCTTAGTTTTGATAAGCTATCGGTTATTTATGACCTTAGCTTGGATTTGAAAAGTTGGTCATTGTTATTGGCCTAAAAGCAAGCGTGGACATGTAACGGCGTATCTTAGCTCTTTTGCACCGTTCCATGTCCATGTCGTGCCCTTAAGGGCTTTGTTTCCCATTTTATACAGTAAAAGACAATAACTTTTATCCAATATGGGATATTGTCAGTACATATATTCATAATGACCAACTAAAAATGGCTCTCATTAGATTTGAGGCCAATTATTGGGAAGGTGAATCCATTCCAAGAAAGACAATAGGGCTAAATTGCCTATATTTAAATTCAAGATTTCCTTTATATGATAAAGTTCTCTTTATTTTTTTTTTTTTTGGAGAATATTGGGAATCTTTGCAAAATACGTCATGGTGGTCTTAGAGGCTAAAGTGCTTTTACATAAAGGCAAAAAATAGGGCTAGGCATTGCCGCTGTGTATTTCAAGGCTTACATCGTGTCCATGCCTTGCCACGACTTTAGGACTTTCATTTTATACTTTATTTAGTATAAAGTATGGAGTCTTTTGTTCGATGTGGGACCATGTCCTTGATCGGCATTGAATGTTACACATTCTATCCTCTTAATTTGCATATTTTATTCTCTTAGTGATAGATTATTTTGAGATTTACTTCGTTTTAGTGTTTTCTATACTTTCTGGACCTTAATGATTATTTCAGTTAAAATCATGATTTTGGGCTTTTAAAGATGACATCTAAGAGGGTTAGATGAAGTCTACATAAAAGGGATTCATTCAACTCTATAATTTAACTCAAATCAACCCAAGGAAGAGGTCCAAGAGAATTATAGCTGCTTAAGGAGGTTATGGGTCTAAAGCCCAATTCTGCGCTTAATATAGTTTTAATCCCCTTTTGGAAAATGGACCATAAATCTTATTTTCAAGCCTCAAATCGACTTAATGTGCTTAAAAGTTGAACAAAATTCAATTCTGGACACTTTTGTATTTCACAAAAATTTCGTGAATCGGACTTCTAGTGGGTCAAAAGTTGGGCCGAATGTCAGTAGAAAAACCCACCTGTTTAGTGTAGCGAGAAAACCTAATTAATTCCTAATTGGATTAGGACTTTGGTGTATTCTCTTGGTGCATAAAGTGGCGAATTGAAGGCTATTTTGAGGGAGTCTTAGAGAGCTTTTGGACAAAATTGAAGACATACTTTGTAGAGCTTTGGAGTGGAGAACCATTAGAGAACAAAGTCTTGCGCGTAATTCATGAAGATGATTTCTTCTTCCTCAACCGTTGAATTTTCTTCTTTTACCATGAGCGGCTAGTTCATCCACTAGGGTTTTGATATAGTCCTAACTAAGCGTCAATGGTTTGATTGTTTTAATTATTGGGGACCTTTATATACATGCATAGATTGTGTAATTTAGAGGATTCTTATTATAGAATTGAGCTATAAAAGTCTAATAAATTCAGTTTCAATGATTTCTTATCTTGTCTTAAATATTTAGTTGTTGTTATTGAACTCAATATCTCTTATTTTTTGTGATTATGAGAGCGATTATTATACAATGGTAATCACTAAATATATCATTGAACGCTTTGATGAAGTATGTCTAGAGAAGATAGACCATACTGCACCCTAGAGTAGAAAAGTTAGGCATATGGCCTATGCCAATCGAAGATAGTCCATGACTTAGCCTTAATCATATGTTATCTTCTTGAGGGATGAAGGTGAGCTTGTAGCCACTAACATCACTTATGTATGATATAATTCCCCATAGTTAATTCAATTGACTATTGATTGTGGAGTTAGTGGTGAAGTCAAATACCTTAGATTTATCTCACATTTTCTACACTTTCTATTTTTCTTTGTTTTATTTTAATTACTTTTTAATTAGTTTAAATATTAAAATCAGAATTCTTTTCTTTCTAAATTTAATTAGAATTAATTCTGTATACCAACTCATTCAGACCATAATCCTTGAGGTTCGACACCCCTTTTGATAGCCCTATTCTGCAAGGAATTCGTTCTATTGCGAAGTGTGATAATTTTAATTGATACACTCACAGCACACGATCAGTCATATTTCCTTTTGACAATGATATCCTCTTTATTTTTATTTTTTTTATTTATTTTTTAAAGATGTATTCTTTATTGATTCCTTCCGTATCTCTTTAAAAATTAGAGGATAGTCTGTCGAAAAGGAAGTACATAATTTAAACATGCTGCAATTTACAGTACCTCTGTTCGGATGGTAGGAGTTGATAGTTTGGTTGGTATTATTGCCTCAAAACCGTACGCTCGTGATTCGTGTGTGAGTGTGACTCAAAAAGTATACCAATTAAAATTTTCCACACTTCGCAATAGAACGAATTCCTTGCAGAATAGGGCTATCGAAAGGAATGGGTATCGTACCTCAGGGATTATGTTCTGACGAGTTGGAACACAGAACTAATTCTAATTAAATTTATAAGAAAAGAATTCTGATTTTTAACTAATTAAAAAGATAAAATAAAATAAATCAAAGGTAAACAGATAATGAAGATAATAAGAGAGAAACCTAGGGTGTTTGACTTCACCACTAACTCCACAATCAATGGTCAATTGAATCAACTATAGGGGAATTACATCATGCATAAGTGGTGTCGGTGGCTACAAGCACACCTTCATCCGTCAAGAAGATAACATATGATTAAGGCTAAGCCATGGACTATCTTCGATTGGCATGGGCCATCTGCCTAACTACTCTAATCTAGGGTGCAGTATGGTTCATCTTCTCTAGGCATAATCCATCAAAGCTCATAACAATATATTCAGTGATTACCATTGTGTAATAATCTCTCTCATGATCACAGAAAACAAAAGAGATTGATTTCAATAACAACAACTAAATATCTAAGACAAGATAAGAAATCATTGAGATTGAATTTACAAGACTTTTATTGCTCAATTCATTAATAAGAATCCTCACAATTACACAATCTATGCATGTATATAAAGGTCCCCAATAATTAAAACAATCAAACCATTGATGCTTTGTTAGGGCTACATCAAAACCCTAGTGGATGAACTAGCCGCTCATGGTAGAAGAAGAAGCTTCAACTGTTGAGGAAGAAGACATCATCTTTCTGAATTACGCGTATGACTTCGTTCTCCAATGGCTCTGCAATATGTTCTGTTCTCTTCAGCCCTCTCAGACTCTCCAATCTCTGTGTGTAAGCTCCTCCTCTTCAGCCTCCAAGTCTTCCTTTTATTCCCCAAGAGAATTCACCAAAGTCCTAATCCAATTAGGAATTAATTAGGGTTTCCCGCAGCACTAATCAGGTGGGTTTTTCCTGCTGACTTCGGCCCAACTTTTGACCCACTAGAAGTCCGATTTACGGAATTTTCGTGAAATACAAAAGTGTGCAGAATCAAATTTCGTTCAACCCCACGCGAAAATAATGTCGATTTGAGGCTCGGAAATAAGACTTCTGGTCCGTTTTCCAAAACGGGATTAAGACTGCATTATGCGCAGATTTGGGCTTCAGGCCCGAAACCTTCTTAAGCAGTTGTAATTCTCTTGGACCTCTTTCTTGGGCTGATTTGAGTTGAAATAAATGGTTGAGTGAATCTCCTTGATGTAGGCTTCATCTCACCATCTTGGATGTCTTCTTTAAAAGCCCAAAATCACGGTTTTAACTGAAATAATTATTAAGGCCCTGAAAATACAGAAAACACTAAAACAAAGTAAAATCACAAAATAATCTATCACTAAGAGAATAAAATACATAAGTTAAGAGGCTAGAATGCGTAACATTCAACGCCTATCACACCCCCAAACTTACATATTGCTAGTCCCTTAGCAATAGAATAAAACAAAACTAAAATAAAGAAACTAACAAATACTAACTAAACTACCTAACTCCACTTTCGTGGGAGAAACGATTGCATTTAGCATATGCAACAAGCCTTTAAACCCCTAGGTTCCCCCTAGTGGACGAGTATAGTCTCGTGAGGGTTTCCAGAAATGTTACCCACAAACATTAAAAATTCTGTTTCAACATTAATTCAATAAGAAGATTACAATACATAGTTACAAACTTGCATTCAAGAATAATTTCAAACTTTCAAATTCCACAATTCAAATCAATGGTTCCCATGCATAATTCACATCAACATATATCAAAGTAATCAACTCTAGCTCCCTCGTGTAAAGTGAACTAGCAGTCCTCTCATGTAGCATAACCCAGCTCTGAATATATTAAGACACATACCCCTTCAACTCACTAGCTCCCCTTATTGAAATCGTACTTCCCAACATGATTACATGACTTTTTCATTTTTTTTTTCATCATTCTTTTTTTCATTGCTTTATTGGTTGTGCAATGTCTTGATTTATTAAGCTTTCTGAAAGATCCATGTAGCAAGCTTTCAGTCAGTGACTCCCAAACCAGATGGCTTTAGGGCACTAGGCTTTAAGATACCCTGAAGACCTAATTACTCGAATCAGTCAGGCTACAAATCAAGACAACCAATGCTCCTCTTTTCTCACCCTTTCACTTTTGACGCGAACACTCCGTGCTTCCTGAGGCATAGAGGCCCGGTTACTCATGAAAAGGATCAAATTGATTTGCTTATTCATCACATTCTTTTTTCTTTTTTTTTTCACTTCTTTTCTTTCTTTTTTCATTGAAGTCAAGTATAACACATCATCGGTACTCATTCTCAAGAGATACTAATTAATATCAAGCATATGTAACTCAATAACTCAAAACCAAAGTCTATACCCCATAAGACTATGCTAGTGTGTTTGTGCATGTAAGGAAACTACAATTAATCACTTCAAAACATGTTATTGCAAACTATGATTAAAACCACATAATTTAAATCACAGTTTTCAAAAATTTCAAACATACTCAAAAATTGCAAGTTAAGCACCTACATAAGGTATTAATCCTTTGAATCATGTCAAAACATTCTATCTAAAAACAAAACAAAATAAAATAAAATAAACAAACTACGAAAATAAAATAAAATCCTAATACAAAAAGAATTTCACACAAATTTCCCCCCATATTCCAATAAAGCACACAAATAGGCATCGCCTCACCCCCAAACTTAAACTGTACATTGTCCTCAATGTACTACCCAATTAAAGCATAGAGAAGAGTAAGAACAATGGTACCAGGACCAAGGAGTAGTGGCAAGAAAATAGAGCACATCACTAGCATGAAGGCAAGGCAAGCACACCCCCAAACTTGGATGATTCAACCTGTCAAAACAAACCACTATACCCCAAAGATCAAGTGAAAATAGTATGGGTGAAAATAAATATGAAAGAGAAAAATCCTAAAAAAAAAAATAAAATTTTTTCATTTTTCAAATTTTTTTTTTTTTATAAACATCTAACTAAAAAAACTAAACAGAAAAACTAAAAATAAAATAATATACAAAAGATGGTTACCTTCCTGTCAAGGATGTGGTGGTGACTGAGCATCCGGGTCGAAGTTTGCTTGGCGCATCAGTGCACGCATCATCCTCCGCATCTCTAGTTGCTCTTGGCGAGTGTCACGAAAGTGATCCGCCATCTCTGCTCTCATTGCACCAAACTGTGCGGAGACCTCTGTCTGTAAGGTGCCAAACTGAGCTGTCAGCCCAGCAATCTGCCCTTCTAAGTATTGATAATCATGGCCACCAGTCTGTGCATGCACTTCCTCTTCCTCTGCCTCCATCTCCTCTGGATCATCTACCGGTGGTGGCACATCTACATGCTCTCCTCCTTGGGCCACCCGAGATACCTCACCAGGCGCTGCTATGACTCTCTGGTGCATATGAGATCGACTCAAGTTCCAGTCATGCGTGCCATAATGAAGATCATGTGGAAAGGCAAGCTCGTCCTCGTGGACTGCATACCCCTGTGTTACAAGCAACTGGTGAATAATAGTGGGGAATGGAAACTCCCAGTCACTTGCACTGTCTGGTACTTTGGCCACAACCTTGGAATAGAATTTCTCCATCTGGCCCCAGACAATCTGTGGGAATGACAGCCAATGCCCAAAATGTATGGCATATAAGGCTCTGAGGAACTCTTGACGTCTTTCGGTTTTATGTCCAATTGGACATACATTCTTGAGTAGCACAGCGTCAAGGAACCATAAATGATTTGGCATTGAAGACTTTGAAGCTGCATTCCTTTTCGGCCCGGAGAATTGGTTGGCACACAATCGTGCAACCACATTGCCCACCGACAACTCGTCGGGTAAAGGAGTGTAGATATGAGATAAATCAGCTGGGCATTCATGAGGACAACCCATGGCAATGGCAATGGATGACATGTCAACTCGAACTATTGTTCCATCTATGGAAGAAGTAAGCACATCCCGCTCATCAGGTTTTGGTATTAAGTTTTGATAAAATACCTTGACAAGCCTCGGGTAAATAGTAGATGAGAGTGGAACAAAAATGGATGCAGACCGACGACGACGGATGTCGGAAACCCCCCATCGTGTCTCGGGAAACATACCATAAAGTTCGGCTATGTCAAACGTTGTTTCATAGTTCAACGCCCTTGGATGCCATCTCTCTTGAATACCGTCTCGGCGAGATCGTGAAGAACCTGTGGTCGGATCATTCCTCGCTCGGCGAGGATTACGTGAACTTGAAGCATCTTGGTGACTTGCTCTCTTTGGTGCCATAGAAGTAGAAAAAGTGTAGTTGAGGAATTAAATCGAACACTTGGTGTGCACAATTCTTTTGTAACCTTCAACCTCCTTTTTCCGGCAATTTTTCCACCCAAATCGAACAAGTAATTGCACCAAATTGATCCCCCAAACTTGGTCTTCAAAAGCCCTCAAAAAGATTTGAACAATTTCTTCAAGGAAAAACTTCACTTACTTTGATGTTGAACTTGAAAAAGTGTGAGCTTCCTTTGAGAACTAGTGATTTTTGATCTTCTTTGATGTTGAAGTTGATGTTGATCAATGTTGAATCCTTGTATAATAATCACTAATTGAAGAAATTAGTTTTCCGGATGATGTAGGACTTGAATTGGAGTTCAAAGAGGCTTAGGATGCATGTAGGAGCAATATAGGAGGAGTGGGTGTCCATATATAAGGAGGACTCTCGGCCAGCCCATGTTTTGGGCTTGGGCGATCGATCCCCCCTAGGATGGGCGATCGATCGCCCACCTGCTGGTGGGTGATTTCTTGAAAAACAATGGGGCGATCGATCCCCCTTAAATGGGGCGATCGATCCCCCTTCTGATGCCCTGTTGGACCCTCCATCGCCCAAGGTCGACCGAGACTTGATATTTTTGAGTCTCCATCGCCCAAGGTCGACCGAGAGCACGATTTTTCACCCGTCTTGAGTCCGAATACCTCGGTACACCTCTTGGCATCCTCCGGAAGCAACTTATACATCAAAAACTCAAAGAAAAAACATTAAAACACAACTAGAATTGAAGAAAAACCTAAGAAAACTAGAATCAAAAATTAAAATTAAAGAAAACTAAACGAAATAAAGTATAGAAATACATACAAAACCTACTATTTAACGTCCGTAGGAGACGATTGACTCTCCGAAGGGATTAAGTCGGATAGATGGGATCCGTCAAGTCGACGGACTCCACGTCTCTTCTTGGCACACATCCTTCCACACAATGCTTCAACCTTTGGCCATTGACTTTCATCAACGTGATTCCAAACAATTGCTCATCCGGGAATGAGTCTCGAATTGGTAGTGCATCGATCACCGGCTCAAACTCGATTCGAGATAAATGATCTGCAACCACATTCTCCGTCCCCTTTTTGTCTTTTATCTCCAAATCAAATTCTTGCAGCAATAAAATCCACCGAATAAGACGCGGTTTGGTTTCTTTCTTTGCCAATAAATGTCTCAATGTAGCGTAGTAGATGACATGTGGTCGTTTTTCTTCTCTCTGTCCCAACACGGCTCCTACTGCATAATCAGAGGCATCACACATGATTTCAAAAGGTATAGCCCATTTTGGAGACTGCATAATTGGTGCAGAGGATAACAGAGATCGAAGCTTTTCAAAAGCTTTCACACAATCTTCATCAAAGATAAAGGGAATATCTTTAGATAACAGATGGCACAATGGTCGAGCTACTTTACTGAAATCCTTGATGAATCTTCTATAGAACCCGGCATGGCCTAAGAAAGATCGAACTTGCCTTACCGAAGTTGGATGAGGCAGAGTTGCAATTAGGTCGATCTTTGCTTTATCAACTTCAATGCCCCTCTCTGAAACAATATGGCCCAATACAATACCTTCTTTCACCATAAAATGGCTCTTCTCCCAACTAAGTATCAGATTCCGTTCTCGGCATCTTTGAAGCACAAGTGATAAATTGCTCAAACAATGTTCAAAAGATGATCCAAAAACAGAGAAATCATCCATAAACACCTCCAAGAATTTTTCCACCATGTCAGAAAAGATGGCCATCATACACCTCTGGAATGTAGCCGGAGCATTACATAATCCAAAAGGCATACGACGATACGCAAAAGTACCAAAGGGACAAGTGAAAGTGGTCTTCTCTTGATCTTCTGGATCCATAGCTACTTGGTTATAACCAGAGTAGCCATCCAGAAAGCAATAATAGCTCTGACCAGCTAACCTTTCAAGTATTTGATCAATGAATGGAAGAGGGAAGTGATCCTTCCTTGTCATAGAATTGAGCTTTCTGTAATCAATGCAAACTCGCCAACCTGTGGCAGTACGTTGTGGAACAAGCTCTCCCATGGAGTTAGGGGCAATGGTAAGACCAGATTTCTTTGGAACCACTTGTGTCGGACTCACCCATGTGCTATCAGAAATTGGATAAATGATTCCTGCATCAAGTAACTTGACCACCTCTTTCTTTACCACCTCCTTCATGTTGGGGTTCAACCGCCTCTGAGCCTCTCTAGTTGGCTTACATCCTTCTTCCAAATGGATTTTGTGCATGCAAATTGAGGGATCAATGCCCTTAAGATCAGCAACACTCCATCCAATTGCTTCCCGATGTTGGTATAAAACCTCTACTAAGCTCTTCTCTTGAATTTCTGTCAGATCAGAGGCAATTATAACAGGAAGAGTTTTCTGTGCCCCCAAGAATACATACTTCAATTTGTCAGGCAAAGGCTTCAACTCTAATTCTGGAGGGGACTCCAATGAAGGCACTAAGGGAGTGCTAGAGAGAAAAGGTAGTGGCTCAATTGGAATTCTCCATGGTGGAGTATTCTGAATAGCATCCACTTCCAGCATAGCATGCACCTCTTCACATAAACCTTCATCATTAGTGTTTTCAAAGTCATAAAATGACTTACATACCTCCAGGGAGTTTCGAGATATAGAGGATGAAACAAATTCCTCCACACATTCATCAATATCATCCATGGAGAACACATCACTCTGATCTGGAGGGTGTTGGATAGCATTGAACACATTAAGCTTGACATTCATGTTGCCAAAGGAAATATCCATGATCCCTGACCTACAATTTATGCAAGCATCAGCAGTAGCTAAGAAAGGTCGACCAAGGATCACAGGAATGTGCCTCTTCGGATTGTGAACCGGCTCAGTGTCAAGTACAATGAAATCAACAGGAAAGTAGAACTTGTCCACTTTAATGAGCACATCTTCTATGATTCCTCGGGGTTGCTTTGTTGATCTGTCTGCAAATTGTAATACCACCGAGGTAGGCTTCAATTCTCCCAAGCCTAATTGTAAGTAAACTGAATAGGGTAGCAAATTCACACTTGCACCCAAATCAAGAAGAGCTTTATCCACATGGTGCTCCCCAATAATGCATGAGATAGTTGGAGCACCAGGATCTTTGTACTTGGGAGGAGTACACTGCTGAATTATTGAACTTACTTGTTGTGGCAGCATTACTTTCTTTGGCACATGGCTTTTAGAACGCCTTTTCTGAGTGCACAAGTCCTTTAAAAATTTTGCATAAGGAGGAATTTGCTTGATGGCATCAAGGAGTGGCAAATTAATCTTCACTTGGCGAAACACCTCCATCATGTCATGCAGCTTGTCCCCTTGCTTCCCCAATTTAGATGCTTCAAGAAAACGTTGTGGGAAAGGAGCCTTGGGCTCATAAGGAATTTCAGCACTTGGACTTGTGATCACTTTTTCTTCTTCTTTCTTCTCACCCACCTTATTGTCAATTATTTTCCCACTTCTCAAAGTGGTAATGGCTTGAACTTGCTCATGGTGTGGGTTGCTTGTGGAAGCTTGCATCCCTCTTGGATTAGCAATTGGTTGACTAGGGAGCTTCCCTTCTTCTCTTCTACTCAATGAAGTAGCAAGCTGTCCAAACTGAGATTCCAATTTGGCAATGGATTGAGAATGCGAGTGCACTAGCTGAACTGTAGATTGTACTGTTGCTGCAGTAGCTTGCACTGTTTCTATAAGAGAATCAAGCTTGTCAAATTTAGACAAGGTAAGAGTCAGCTTGTCTTCAATAGCAGAAATTCTTTGGGCCATAGGACTTTGTGTTTGATATTGTTGTTGAGGCACAAAAGTCCTAGGTTGATATGATGGTTGCATTGCTGCCCCTTGGTTACTGTAAGAAAAACCAGGATGATTCCTCCATGTGGGATTGTAAGTATTACCTCGTGGAGGATTCATTGGTCCAGTGAAAGTAGCTTGAACTTGCTCATGTTGAATATCAGAAAATTGCCCCATTGAAGGACAATTGCTCACATTATGCATAGGACTAGAGCAGAATTCACAAGGGCCTAGCAATGAAGAATTTGAAGCAGAAGGAGTTTGATTGGCAGCCATAATTGCTGCTACCTTCTGTGCAATTAAATCAATATCAGTTGGCATAGCTTCTGAAGCACCAACCTCAAAAATCCCATCAGTCTTCCTGGTAGTGGCAGGTCTGCTAGAACGAGTAGAGGACACATGTTGTAGAGAGTTGTCACTAAGATTTTCAAATAAGGTCCATGCCTCTTCTTCACTCTTCAACATAAAAGTACCTCCACATGACGCATCAACCATCTGTCTGTTGCCTTCAGTTAGCCCTTCATAGAAACATTGCACTAACTGCCACATTGGAACTTGATGATAAGGACACTTCCTAAGAAGGTCCTTGAATCTCTCCCATGCCTCAAAAAATTGTTCTCCCTCAAATTGAGAGAAACTAGTGATAGCTCGTCTGAATTGATTGGTCCTCCCTATCGGAAAATATTTCTTCAAGAACTCATGTTGTATTTGAGTCCATGTAGTGATAGAGCTCGCCGGTAGAGATCTGAACCAATACTTGGCCTTTTCCTTTAGAGAGAATGGAAAGAGTCGCATCCGAAAAGCATCTTCAGAGAAGTTGTGAATTTTCGTTAATGAGCAAACTTCTAAAAATTCATCCAAGTGCTTGTACGGATCCTCATGAGTCAACCCAAAATAGGATGGCAACATATGAATGATACTGGGCTTGATCTCATAGTTCAGTGCTGTGACATTAGGCAATTGAAAATCAGCTGGCGAATTGTATGTCTCTAGGACATAGTAATCTCTAAGAAGTCTCACTTTTTCCACAACAGCATTAGGCACAATATTGTTGTCCTCATTATTACCACACACACCATCCATGATGTAAATAATCTCTTCTCTCGCTCAACGGAATGGTGATTGAAGTACCGGGAAAAAAAAAAAAGAAAAATAAAAATAAATTAGATTAGTAGCAAAAATAAAATTCTAAACTAAAAAAAAACAAATAAAAAAAATAAATAAAACAAAACAAATTAGTACTACAAAAGAAAAAAAATAATCAAATAAAAAAATAATAATAACAAAATAAAAAAAAAATTCCTAAACTAAAAATCCAATTAGAACTAATTCTAAAATCCAAACAATCAAATAAACAGTCCCCGGCAACGGCGCCAAAAATTGATTCGTGTGTGAGTGTGACTCAAAAAGTATACCAATTAAAATTTTCCACACTTCGCAATAGAACGAATTCCTTGCAGAATAGGGCTATCGAAAGGAATGGGTATCGTACCTCAGGGATTATGTTCTGACGAGTTGGAACACAGAACTAATTCTAATTAAATTTATAAGAAAAGAATTCTGATTTTTAACTAATTAAAAAGATAAAATAAAATAAATCAAAGGTAAACAGATAATGAAGATAATAAGAGAGAAACCTAGGGTGTTTGACTTCACCACTAACTCCACAATCAATGGTCAATTGAATCAACTATAGGGGAATTACATCATGCATAAGTGGTGTCGGTGGCTACAAGCACACCTTCATCCGTCAAGAAGATAACATATGATTAAGGCTAAGCCATGGACTATCTTCGATTGGCATGGGCCATCTGCCTAACTACTCTAATCTAGGGTGCAGTATGGTTCATCTTCTCTAGGCATAATCCATCAAAGCTCATAACAATATATTCAGTGATTACCATTGTGTAATAATCTCTCTCATGATCACAGAAAACAAAAGAGATTGATTTCAATAACAACAACTAAATATCTAAGACAAGATAAGAAATCATTGAGATTGAATTTACAAGACTTTTATTGCTCAATTCATTAATAAGAATCCTCACAATTACACAATCTATGCATGTATATAAAGGTCCCCAATAATTAAAACAATCAAACCATTGATGCTTTGTTAGGGCTACATCAAAAC
Organism: Cornus controversa; assembly: GCA_026545225.1. Lineage (NCBI taxonomy): Eukaryota > Viridiplantae > Streptophyta > Magnoliopsida > Cornales > Cornaceae > Cornus > Cornus controversa. The sequence goes on from CM048850.1 coordinate 29,167,845, forward strand.
CCTAGTGGATGAACTAGCCGCTCATGGTAGAAGAAGAAGCTTCAACTGTTGAGGAAGAAGACATCATCTTTCTGAATTACGCGTATGACTTCGTTCTCCAATGGCTCTGCAATATGTTCTGTTCTCTTCAGCCCTCTCAGACTCTCCAATCTCTGTGTGTAAGCTCCTCCTCTTCAGCCTCCAAGTCTTCCTTTTATTCCCCAAGAGAATTCACCAAAGTCCTAATCCAATTAGGAATTAATTAGGGTTTCCCGCAGCACTAATCAGGTGGGTTTTTCCTGCTGACTTCGGCCCAACTTTTGACCCACTAGAAGTCCGATTTACGGAATTTTCGTGAAATACAAAAGTGTGCAGAATCAAATTTCGTTCAACCCCACGCGAAAATAATGTCGATTTGAGGCTCGGAAATAAGACTTCTGGTCCGTTTTCCAAAACGGGATTAAGACTGCATTATGCGCAGATTTGGGCTTCAGGCCCGAAACCTTCTTAAGCAGTTGTAATTCTCTTGGACCTCTTTCTTGGGCTGATTTGAGTTGAAATAAATGGTTGAGTGAATCTCCTTGATGTAGGCTTCATCTCACCATCTTGGATGTCTTCTTTAAAAGCCCAAAATCACGGTTTTAACTGAAATAATTATTAAGGCCCTGAAAATACAGAAAACACTAAAACAAAGTAAAATCACAAAATAATCTATCACTAAGAGAATAAAATACATAAGTTAAGAGGCTAGAATGCGTAACATTCAACGCCTATCAGCTCGGCAGAATGGACTCTTATCGGTCGGGATGCCTCGAAGTCGTTCGATATGCCCAGAGGACCTTGGGTAGCTCTTTCAACCACCTGCCCTTATGTTTCTCTAGCTTTTTCCGAACGCATTCAAAGATGGTCTGATTAGTTAGCTTTGCTTGGCCATTACCCTATGGGTAGGATCTAGCAAAGAACTTCTAGTTAATCTCATACTTTTTGAAGAACTTATCTAGCTACTGGTTGTCAATATTTGTGGCATTATCCATGATAATGGATTCTGGTAGCCTAAATCAATAGATGATACTATTCCAGATAAAGCTCTTGACGTGAACATGGGTGACTGCTACATATGCCTCTGCCTCAACTCACTTTATGAAGTAGTCGGTGGCTAGGAATACGCATTTTTTGCTATTAGCAGTAGTTGGGAAAGGCCCTACTTGATCCATCCCCCATTTTATGAATGGCCAGGGGCTAGCCATAGTTATCAGGTCTTCCGAGGGCTAGTGTGGTATACTGGCATGCCATTGGCAATTATCACACTTCATGGCATACTCTTCGGCTTCTCTTGTTATGTATGGCCAGAAATATTCTTGTGTAAGGACTTTATGGGCAAGTGAGCATCCCCTTGAGTGATTTCCACATACCCTTCATGGATTCTAGAGAGTATTTTCCTTACTTCCGCAGAGGCCACACATCTCAAGTACGACCCTAAGAATGACCTTTTGTAGAGGTGTTCGCCGATCATGGAGTATCTAGCAGAGTTCAGTCTAATTCTCTATGCCTCCTTTTTTGAGTCTGGTAACATCTCATCTACGAGATAGGCTTTGATGGGATCCATCCAACTGGGTTGGTTCTGAATCACCAACACCTCTTCTTAGGGATGTGTGTTGGATTCTTGCAAGGACTCGATTGAAGCTATTTTGATTAGATCTGGATAGGCAGCTGATGTTGAAAATGCAAGCTTATCGGCATTCAAGTTCAGATCTCTTGAGATTTGGGAGATTTTGACTTGATTGAACCCCTTAAGCAGCTTTTGCACCAAATCTCTGTAGGTTTTCATCCAATCATCTTTTGGCAGGTAGTATACACTGACCTTTTTCACAATTAGCTGAGAGTCACTAAAAACTTGCAAGTTTTTTACCTTAAGTGTTTGTGTTAATCTCAGTCCTGTTAAAAGGGCTTCATACTCAGCTTCATTGTTCGATACGGGGAATTCTAGGTGGATTGCCTGTTGCAAGGCTGTTCTGTTTGGGGTCTGGATCTCCACACCGACACCTGAACCTGTTCGTGTTGACGACCTGTTGACAAATAGTCTCTATTTAGATTGGGACTAAAGTTATGTCTCCTCGTCACTTTCAAGTTCGTATTCTAGCAAGAAGTCTGCACCTACCTGTCCCTTTATGGCGGTTCAAAGTTCATAGGCTATTTGGTAGGCACCCAGCTCTATTACCTATTTGGCTACTCTGCTCGACTAATTAGGCTTATGAAAGATTGCTCTAATCAGGAATTTAGTTGGGACAACGATTGGATGAGTCTCAAAGTAATACCAAAGCTTCCTCTTTGCTTGGACTAGGGCTAGTATAACCTTCTCCATCTTTGAGTACCTTTGTTCTGCCTTAGCCATGGTCTTACTTAAGTAGAATATCGGGTACTATTTTTTGTCAAGTTCTCTAATCAAGAAGGCGCTGGTGGCCGCTTAGGATACTGCGAGATATAAGTATAGAGATTCTCCAGCATCAGGTGCCGAGAATGTTGGAAGCTGGATTAGATACTATTTTATCCTTGCCAAGGCTTCACTCTATTCAACCCCCCATACTTCTCTTTCTTTCGATCAGATGGCTTCGAAGAAGGGTTTACATTTGTCCGACAGTCGAGAGATGAATCTGCTTAGAATGGTAATGCGTCCTATCAAGATCTGAACGTCCCTGTGAGTCTTTGGTTCTTTGTTTTAGATAAAGACCTTCACCTGAATTGGGCTCGCCTCTATCCCTGTTCGGTTCACGATGTGCCCAAGGAATTGTCTTGAGGAAACACCAAAGGTACATTTGGACGGGTTCAATCTCATATTATGGCTTCTCAGGGTGTCAAATGCTTCTTGTAGATGCTACAAATGGTCATCCCTCCTAAGACTTTTCACCACCATGTCATCTATATATGCCTGATAGGCGTTGAATGTTACGCATTCTAGCCTCTTAACTTATGTATTTTATTCTCTTAGTGATAGATTATTTTGTGATTTTACTTTGTTTTAGTGTTTTCTGTATTTTCAGGGCCTTAATGAGTATTTCAGTTAAAACCAAGCTTTTGGGCTTTTAAAGAAGACATCCAAGATGGTGAGATGAAGCCTACATCAAGGAGATTCACTCAACCATTTATTTCAACTCAAATCAGCCCAAGAAAGAGGTCCAAGAGAATTACAGCTGCTTAAGAAGGTTTCGGGCCTGAAGCCCAAATCTGCGCATAATGCAGTCTTAATCCCGTTTTGGAAAACGGACCAGAAGGCTTATTTCCGAGCCTCAAATCGACATTATTTTCACTTAGGGTTGAACGAAATTTGATTCTGCACACTTTTGTATTTCACGAAAATTCCGTAAATCGGACTTCTAGTGGGTCAAAAGTTGGGCCGAAGTCAGCAGGAAAAACCCACCTGATTAGTGCTGCGGGAAACCCTAATTAATTCCTAATTGGATTAGGACTTTGGTGAATTCTCTTGGGGAATAAAAGGAAGACTTGGAGGCTGAATTGTGAGGAGTTTAGACACAGAGATTGGAGAGTCTGAGAGGGCTGAAGAGAACAGAACATATTGCAGAGCCATTGGAGAACGAAGTCATACGCGTAATTCAGAAAGATGATGTCTTCTTCCTCAACAGTTGAAGCTTCTTCTTCTACCATGAGCGGCTAGTTCATCCACTAGGGTTTTGATGTAGCCCTAACAAAGCATCAATGGTTTGATTGTTTTAATTATTGGGGACCTTTATATACATGCATAGATTGTGTAATTGTGAGGATTCTTATTAATGAATTGAGCAATAAAAGTCTTGTAAATTCAATCTCAATGATTTCTTATCTTGTCTTAGATATTTAGTTGTTATTATTGAACTCAATCTCTTTTGTTTTCTGTGATCATGAGAGAGATTATTACATAATGGTAATCACTGAATATATTATTATGAGCTTTGATGGATTATGCCTAGAGAAGATGAACCATACTGCACCCTAGATTAGAGTAGTTAGGCAGATGGCCCATGCCAATCGAAGATAGTCCATGGCTTAGCCTTAATCATATGTTATCTTCTTGACGGATGAAGGTGTGCTTGTAGCCACCGACACCACTTATGCATGATGTAATTCCCCTATAGTTGATTCAATTGACCATTGATTATGGAGTTAGTGGTGAAGTCAAACACCCTAGGTTTCTCTCTTATTATCTTCATTATCTGTTTACCTTTGATTTATTTTATTTTATCTTTTTAATTAGTTAAAAATCAGAATTCTTTTCTTATAAATTTAATTAGAATTAGTTCTGTGTTCCAACTCGTCAGAACATAATCCCTGAGGTACGATACCCATTCCTTTCGATAGCCCTATTCTGCAAAGAATTCGTTCTATTGCGAAGTGTGGAAAATTTTAATTGGTATACTTTTTGAGTCACACTCACACACGAATCAGTCAGCATACTAATTGTTATAACTTGTATGAGAGTTATTTAATTCAGTTCTAGGAAAAAGATTCTTACTCGTTATGATGATATAAATGTTCTAGTTTTACCATTTAAGATTAATGGTTTATTTGATATTTGATCACAAAATGTACTTTGAAAAGAAATAGTGCATTAATGTGGTGGAAGTACAGAAAATTGTTCAACTGATAATCGCCAAGAAAATCAATATACACACCCAAAAATCATGAACATAATGTATTTAGAGAAAGAGAAAAGATCTTGCAAGAGGTGGATTCGAGGATTCCTTTCATTGATAGTTTCATGAATATTTATACAAGTAGGAATTTAAATCCTTTTTGGACTTGAATTCCCTTGTTGATAGCTAACTTTTCTCTAAAGGAATCTGGATTCCTTTTTGAGTTGTAAATCTGCTTTTGATTTGGGCTTTCCAACCTTGGGGTGGGGAGACTAGGCCCTTGACAACTAACGACCTAGCCCTTTTGGATTTTTTGCTAATACATGGGTTCAAGTCGACGCGGGCCTAGTCCATTTTCTGTATCAAATGAATATATATAAGAAATGTATTTGTGTACATAATCACTAGGCTAAATAATCAACATTTAATTACAAATCCCCAAGAGCTACAAAGATGAACAAGTTTACATGGCTAGGGGTTGAAACCAACACCCTAGTAGAAGAGTTAGTTGCTCATGGTTGCCTTGCACCCTTCCATTGATGAAGAGAATGAAGCTTCTTGGTCTGGTTCAGCTTTTCTCTTCCTCTCCCGAAGGTCTCTCTTTTTGTCTTCTGATGTGTATGTTGAGAGATATGAGATATGTGGCTTTTGGTGCTTTTTGTATGCTTTTTGGCTCCTTTGGGCCCACCATATATATATATATATATCATTATATATATCTCTTGTATCAAGAAGGCCCCCAAAAGTCTTGTTCAAGTCAGACAATCCCCCTAAGTAGTGCAAAAAGGGGGATTTTGTTGCAAGTGGGAGAGCAGGTGAGCAAGTGGCCAAGTGGGCTCTGCAGCATTTCGATTGATCGAAATTGCCTTTCGATTGATCGAGATTTCGATCAATCGAAATGAGATTTCGATCAATCGAAATCTCGATTGATCGAAATCCACATCTCGATTGATCGAGATGCCTTGGCAACATTTTCTGATTTCATCTCTTGACTGCAGAAAGCTTCCAACTTTGCTCCATTTACTCCAATACCTGCAATACATCAAAAACATAAAAATACCGTAAACATATCTCGGTAAACGCAAAAACGGAACTAACATATGCAATAAAGAGGGTTCAAATGCATAGAATTGAACACTTATCAGTACGCATCATGGAATGTCAGCCGTTCGTACCCAGTTATGGCATCGACCATCTGATCGAGTTTTGGCAAAGGAAAACTATCATTGGGGCAGGCTTTATTTAGATTGGTAAAATCTATGTAGACCCTCCATTTGTCGTTCTTTTTTTGAACCACCGCTGCATTTGAGAGCCAATCTGTGAACCAAACTTCCCTGATAAACCCTTCTTGTAAGAGCTGATTTACTTTTGAAGTGATGATCTGATTCTTTTCTGGGGTGAACCGTTTCTGCTTCTGCTTGATAGGTGGGAAACTTGGGTTAACGTTGAGTACATGGCATGACATTGAGGGGTTTATGCCAGGCATGTCCTTGTGATCCCAAGCAAAAATGTCAACATTCTCTCTTAGTAGTTGTATCAATTGCGCTCTGTCTGTTTGGCATAAAGAGGTTCCTGAGTTTGTGGGATCTTTGCCAGGAATGATCTCTACCTCCTCGGTTTGTTCCTCGGTTCGACTTTCTTTTTTTGGTTCCTGAAGAACGCCTTTCGACAGAGAGTTCTGTGATTGTTATTTGGTCGGCTCTCCCTGCCCAATTTTTCCCTTCAGTGTAAGGGCATAACACTTTTTGGCAACAACCTGATCTCTTATAATGTCGACTGTGCCTTTTTTCGTTCAGCACGATGCACCTCATAAGTTGGTGAAGCGTTGAAAGGACTCCTTGCATCATGTGTATCCAGCCTTTTTCCATTATCATATTATATGAAAAGTTAAAGTCGACAATAATGAAGGCCTCAGTCAGTGTTTTTGAGGCTATAGTAACTGGGAGCTCCGCAACTCCTACTGGAGTCATTTGCTTACCGTCAAAGCCTATGAGTGATTCGGCAGTAGGCTTGACGCGTTCCGGTTCTATACCCATCTGTTGGAAGGCGGACAAAGTCATAACATTGGCACTACTCCCTGCGCCAACCAATACCATTTTTACCTCGTAGTTGGAAACAATGGGGCTAATCACGAGAGGATCTTCGTCATACGTTGGACCCTGCTCATGTCTTTGTCCACGAAGACAATTGGTGTACTAACTTAGCGATCATATACTAAGCGGACTTCTCCAATTCTCTGGATCTTTTGGGCACTTTTGAGATTTGTTCACCTTTCAAACTCGCTTTCTTGGTCTAAGGCTGGTCAGCCACAAATAACATTAATAATCCAGACCAAAAAGGTATTCAGCTATTTGTTTGCTGTTTATTGGAGCTAATCACAAGTTCTTACCTATTCTTTCCAAGCAACGTACTCCGCTAAACCCCCTTTTGCGATCAGGGTTTCGACTAGCTGTCTTAAACTCCTACACTTGTTGGTGGTGTGGCCGAACTTGTTGTGGAGGGAACAGTGTTTATTCTTGTTCCTTTGCTCTAGCGATTGTCTAATAGCTGGAGGGGGCCGAAAAATTACTTTGCCTTTCTTTTCATAGTAGAGTCTGGCTAGAGTTACTTTTAGAGGGCTAACCTTCCCCTCTGTTTGCCTTTTGTTAGGGCGAATCACAAGTTCTTACCTATTATTTCTGAGTGACGTACTCCGCCAAAGCCCCTTTTGCGATCAGGGTTTTGACTTGCTGTCTTAAACTCCTGCACTTATTGGTGGTGTAGCCGAAGTTGTTGTGGAGGGAATAGTGTTTATTCTTGTTCCTTTGCTCTAGTGGTTGTCTAATAGCTGGAGGGGGCCAAAAAATTACTTTGCCCTTATTTTCATAGTAGAGTCTGGCCAGAGTTACTTTAGAGTGGTAACCTTCTCCTCAATCTTCTATCTTTTCACACCTCAAAAGTAGATGAGGAAAGCGTGTGAGGTGGCCTCGCCTTGGCCACTTGACTTTTGGTTTGTTACGCTATAGTGATCATGGTCGATCGTTGCGTTCTAGCTGCCTCATCCTCATCTATCCTCAAGTACCTCTGGGCACGAAAGTTCAGTTTGCCCATATCATTCGAGACATTCTTTAGATTTCAATGTCTCCCCTTTGGCTTGTCTCATAGTGAACAGTGAGGAGATCGTCCTTTTGCATTCTTGATTTCCCACATACTGGGCTACAAACATATCGCACAGTTTATCAAAGTTTGCACTACAAGAAATTTAATTTTTAACGACAGACTTTTTACGACGGGCCCGCATAGCCCGTGGTAGAAAGTTACTTTCTACGGCGGGCCCGAGTAGCCCGTGGTAGAAAGTAATTTTCTACGGCGGGCCCATATAGCCCGTCGTAGAAAATACTTTCTACCACGATCCTATGTAGCCCGCCGTTGTAAGTTACTTTCCACCACGGGCTAGGCCCGTGGTTGAAAGTTTTATAACTATCACGGGCCAAGCCCGTGATGGAAAGCCTAATTTTTTTCCAGAAAATTCATTTAATTTTGTGCGGTATCTTTTTGATGAGAATTAAACTTCGCGCGTAACCCAAACATGGTATGAGCGAGACAGACTTACTCCCTCTCTCTCTCCCCCTTCCTCCAATGGAAATGATGGTAACCCTAGCTCGTCTGAAACGGAAGCCCTAACCCCCAAAACAACATTGATCACCTTTTGAACCCAAATATCTAACCCTCAAATCTCAACCAAACCCTAACTGGCCTTCTTTGTCCATTCGTTCGATCGGCGTCGTTCTTTAGCTTTAGTGAAGCAAGCTGACTCTATATCGACTGAATCCCCAATTTCTATCCATCGATCGGAACAACTGAAACATCAACTGCACTCCATCGAAGGAGTTGAAACCCCAATTACTCTCCATATATCGAAGGAACTGAAGCCCCAATTGCTCTCCATTGAAGCAAACTTTGAGCCTCCTCAGTCTCCAAGTCATCTCCTTCACCGGTATTATTCCTCTCTCTTTGTGCACTTTTGTGCAATTCATTTTATAGGAATTTCTGATGAAGTGGAATGCGTAAATCTCTTTTTTACTTTCTCTATGGACCTTAAATGTAACATCAACTGAAAATTAATTTGTAAAGAGAACAGACCTCAAGAGTATGCGTGATTGATAATTAGAGGATTGCAATTTCTGGTTTTTCCGAGTGTGTTGTATAATGTTTAAAATTAATTTGCAAAGAGACCAGACCTCAAGAGTATGCATGATTGACAAATAAAGGATTGAGATTTATGGTTTTGTAAGAAAGCTGAGATTTTATAATATCAACAAACCTTAACAAGAGGCAAACCCCATAACTGGGCTTCTTCTTCTTTTTTCTTTTAATCTTTTTCTTAACTACTTCAGGTTTCTTTCACACCACAAGAGTTGATGTAAAGAAGGCTCTTGTTCTTGGTGTGGCTCATAATCCCTAAATATTCCCAAAGTAAGAAAAACATAGAATTATAACAATGATGGAAATGACATAAATAATATTAATATATCAAGAAATATGAACAGAGCCTTGTTATGGTTAATTTTACCTTAGATCAGCCTCCAAAATCTGTAATTCCAGAGTGCCCTTCTTGATTCGTAGCTCCAGATTCTTGAATAAGACATAATAAGAGGCTCTAAATTGTCAAACATTTTCATAATATATAGAGGCTCATGTGTTTATGTGAAAAAAAAAACATCTGTGAAGATTTACTCACTTCAATTCTAAAGGTAATAGATCCAGCACCTAGTTGAAACAGATCAAGAAGAACAATGCATAATAAGAAATAGGATTTAATTTGAAACTAAATTATATCATATAACCAACATCACAACTATTAAAACTCAGTAGACAACATATTTGAGCACTATTAATAATTTTTTATAAAATAAAAGGTTGAGTATTCCGTGATGTAATATGTAATCTTTGATGTAATCTCATTTGGTATAATCTGACGATTTAGTATTCGAGTTTGCTTTTAATATCCGATTTGAAAATTGGGTAGTTGCAGGCCTGATTGGCTACTGTTGTTGTGTAGTGATATCACTATATGCTTGAAAACACCTTCTCTTCTTCTTTGTTTTATTTCTCACGGAAATTATAATAGAGATATTAGTTTTGTCACATATACAAGTTTTTCTTTTAACTCTTAAGACTATATATTTTGATTATAGCTTATTTTAAGAAAAATTATCCATATTGAATGACACGATATACCACTAAGGGTGATAGTCCAGTGATATCTCCTCTGCCTCCCAAAGTGGAAGGTTAAGTGTTTAAATCCCATAGAGGCAAAGTGTGCGTGTGAGTTATTTGCCAAAATAATATGAAAAAAAATGGCATACTATATGCCAGAGTAATTAAAATAAAAAAATAAATAGTTCTTAAAAATTACTTACAATATATGTAGCTTGTTTAATGCTCAGGCAAAATGCAATTCGACTAGAGGAGAAGGAGAAGAGTAAGAAGGAACTGTTGGACCAAATTATTGAAGAAGCTGAGGAATTCAAAATTGACTTCTACACAAAGAGGAAGGTCACATGTGAGACTAACAAAGCCACTAATTGGGAGAAGGAGAAGGTAAGAGTGCATGATTTTTACTTTTGATAAAGTAATAGTTTGTGTTTATATTGCAGCTGTTATTTGTTTATTCATTATTCATTTAATAAAGTAATAGTACATTTCTATGTTTCTCACTCTCTTAATCACTATCTCAAGGTCATTTCAGTGTATCACAATGCATGATAGGAATTTTTGTAGTACTCTGTTATGCATAGTTATGAATGCTTTCTTTTTTAAGTGTATGATAGTATGGTTAGTGTCTAAAGTTATTTGATATTATTAATAAATTTCATCATGTTCCGTGTTTTTGGTATATCTTATAATTTTCAATGATTTTTATGCAACAAATATAATACTAAAAATTTATTTTACCAACCATCCTTATTCTTTTTCCATTTTCTTTATTTTATTGAAATTTTATTCTTCTATGTGATGGTCTTGAAGGACCATCTAGTTGGGCTGGCTGTGTATGCAGTTTGACAAGTGAAATGGCAAAATGTTGCTGGCAGTAAACTCTAAACAGAGACTGCATGATTTTTTGTTTTTTGATTTTTTTTTTTTAACTTTTTTTCTTACTGAATATGTGGATATTGGCTTTCAAGGGCTATACCATGACACACATAGGCATTAAGGGTGAAGCTGTGTAGTATGGTAATGGGAGCTAATCAATTACAACCTATAGTCCAGGTCTACTTATTTAATTGGCTGATGAATAAAGGGAGTAAGCAATGCGAGCTGATGGAGTTGATAAGTTTATTGATTGAAGTAGTTCTGCATTGATATCATAGTTAATGCTAGGTTAAGTTTTCCTTATCGTGTAGGATAGGTGTAGAAGAATGTTGTAAACATTTAACTCATTGATTAAACATTTAAATGAGACCTTTTTTTAAGGATTTTTCCATTTATTCGAGAAGTACAACCTTTAGGCATGTGCACTTTAGCTAAACTGAAGGTAATCATATTGCATATTTAGGCTATTCAGGAACATGGTTCATCATATTTAGATAGGATTTCTATACCTTGATATATGGCAATGTATATGGTCGATAGTAATATGTACTTGTCAATAAATTATTCATACATAGCTTGACAAACTAAAACATGGTAATATCACTAATATTGTTTATAAAAAAAAATGTTAAGTAATATTATTTAAAAAAATCCTTCTATTGATCATCATCTTGAATGAGTAATCAACAAAAGAATCTTTTGAAGGGAAAAATAAATGTCCAATTTTAGTGATGAGTATTAATTTTATTAAATTTAGAGACTATATCCTCTTAAAATATTACCTATTATCTTCTTAAAATACCACCTAAGTTGATTGAATAAGTAATTAACAAAAGAATATTTTGAGGGGAGGGCAAAGTCCAACTTCAATACCATTTAAGAAAACGTGTGGGAAACATGATAGTGATATACAAGTTCACAGAAAGAACCATGAATTTCTATTAACCTGAGAATATTTCACTAAATAGACCACATAGATTGAAAGAGGTCCTCCTTGATTGGGGTGCCACTAATCTTCACATGCTTCAAAGTTTTACGCCAAGATAGGTGCATTTAATTTTTAATGATTTTGTTGGACAAGAGTTGCAGTAGCTTGATGAAGTGAACCAGAATGACCAATAAGATTTATACCATTTTCCCCTTCAGTTTTCTGTTATCAAATTTTAAAATACTATCTTCAAGATCTCTTTGACTAGGCCAACCTGCACATGACAAAACACATTTTAATAAATAGTTTGCATAACATTTAGAGGAAATTTGAATGTTAAGGTGGATGATTGAATTGAATTTGAATGTCAAATGCATAACATAAGAGCAAATGACACAGTTTAATCTAATGAGGCCAATGGTAACAAGAGGAATGGAGGCTCTCCCAAACTTCTTAATATTTTTGGGATATAAACATGTCTTTTCTTGAGAGAGCAATGCATTTGACACATGTATCTATCTCATTGGATGATGCCATTCCTTGTCCGTAGACCAAATGTGGCGATGTCTGTACTTCCCCTCACCACTTAAGAGCAGGGGTTTTAGTTCCTATTATTCTCGCTACACATACTATTGACTTGGGGCTCTTTTGAACTCTCTTTTATCTCTTCTCCATTAGCCACTATTTGTTTGATCCTTCTCACATGGTGTAAGAATCCATCAGCGAAATCCATGTTTTGCCACAATGCCTAATAAGATGAATAAATGTGACTAGTACTATTTGGAATAGCTATGCACCCAAGCTGCAATTCACTAGTGGTAGTGGCCACTTATGTTTGATGTAGTATTTTTATTTATTTCACTAACAACAAGTCATTATACATAAATAACATTTGCATCCACAGACTGCCAAGTTAACCCAGGACATTTTGAGAAGCCAATACTAACCTCCAAACCCAGTTCACATCCTTTCTTTACAACCAGACCAGCAACAAGCATGACACTAGGGTTTGACGTGTTTGTGCAACTTGTGATAGCTGCTATCACAACGCTACCATGCTTAATCTCTGTAGGCTATCCATGGAATGAAAACTTAGCAACTTTATCCTGTGCCTCCTTCGGTACAGCAAAGCCCTGCATGAATTTGACATATTAAAAAACTAAATAACTTAGCTAATGGTCCTGACATAACAACTCAACCATAATTATCATTTATATAGCCCTCTCCACATATTGTAATCCAGTTAGACGCGCATTTATTGTAATATTACTTATAGGACCAGTCATGCAAACAAGAAAAATATATATATAAAACACTAAGTTGGCATCAGAAAAATAGAACACTCTGCTCTCATTTCGTAGGTAAAGAAAAGCAGCAACTGCCGTGAACAGGCATTTAGATGGGGAAATTACAGTCCAAAAAAGCTAAAATCATCATAAATCTACAGCAATTGCTCATTGATTTTTATTTATGTGTGATCCTGAAGTTGGCTATGTGTGATCCATCGATTAAATAATTAATTTTTATTAGATGACTATGTGTGATCCTGAAGTTGATGCGACTAGATATAGTTTTTTTTTTTTTTTACTAGTTGAATACTAGTTTTAGTCTTTTAGAAAGCTCACACTAGCTGAGGTAAGAGGTACAATGAAATTATATGGTTCTAATATGGTTTCATTAAGCTTTTATTAGGTAAATGTTAATGATAGCATTAAGCTTTTTAGTATTGTTTCATATTGGTTAAAGTTTAAGTAAGTTGATGTTTTGAAGTTAATTTTCTCTTTATAGTTGGGCTTCATTTAGAAAGAGAAGTTAATTGTGTAAGAAGGGGGCAATGTCGCTTTTGTTTGCTAAGAAACTGCCAAATGTATAAAATATATTGAATTTATCTTTTATGCTTCATTTTAAAAAAAAAAATCTAATTACCATTTCAAAGCGAAATTCACATAATAGTTGTACACAGATAAAACTACTGGAGGGTAAAACTCAAATAATGGAAATCAAGCCATTCAGGGCTTAGAGTTTTAGACTTCCTCTCTTCCTTTCTTAATCATTTGGAGGGTTTTGTTCAAATAGTGGAAACTAAAAAAATTCAGACTTTTAGACTTTCTTTTTCTTTTTTCCCTTATGCTTTAGAGACAAAAGGAAACTTCAAGGAAAATAGTTGCGAGATATTCATTTGGATCCTACTCTTTTTTAAAACAAAGGATGGAAAAGACAATTCACAAATTTAGAACTAATTCTAAATTGAAACTACATATAATATACATGCATTACATGACATGAACTACTCTTAAACCATTTGTTTAAATATGGAGTATTTTGTTAGTGTACTTAGAGTTTAAATTGAACTGATTATTAGAAAAAAGTATTGATTTTGATTGAAAATGTTTTATAATGCAGGTTTATTTTAGCGCCAACTTTTGGACATATATTTTTTTGAAGACTGATCAGATATTTTAGACAGTGACACATTAGACAGTCACTAACTTTTGGACATTATGGCTATTTTTTTGGGTATAGTTGTGTTATGCATTTAAGCAAAGCGTTTTAATTTTTTTAATGTAGTTTTGATATAGCTTAATGTTTTGGTTGAAAGGAATGCTACTGGTAAGCAATCATAATGTTAGTTGTGTTAGTATTGAGACTTTTTTTCTTTTCTTTGAATAGATATGTCTCAGAACTAGCTCTTTGAATATAAAAGAAGTTTGGGATTAATTTATTTGTTTGTGATTGGTAGGAATAATATTTTGATGCAATTTTACATTTTTTAATGTCGTTTCATATTATGTATATTTAGTAAATGCAGTACGTAAATCTGTTCAACATTGGTTGCTATTTTTGATATTCCACAAGTTCCTTCCCCCTCATTGATTTTCATTTTGGTGTGTTCCTCGTTGTTCATATGGTGTGTCAACCTTCAGTTTTAATTGAATTTAGTTCTTTAAATTAGATTGAGCAGAATTTGGTGTGTCAATTGTTACTAGTTTTAGAATTTGATTGGGCTACCTATAGTACTTGAGTGATCTAAATGATTGTTCTGCCACGTTTAATATCATAAGTTAACTCAACCAAGAGTATTTTTGTTGATTATTTGTTGCAAAAGTATTATGTAAATCCTATTAATATTGATGTTATCAAGGCTTGGTGTGAATATGACTTTGGGTGTTGTTCAGTTGTATATTAGTGGAATTGAAGATGGATGATTTTTGTTATACAGGTGGTTTTGAACATTTTTGTTGTATAGGCATATAATTTTTTTAAAAAAATTAATAAACTTTTAACCACGGGCTAAGCCCGTGGTAGAAAACATACTTTCCACCACGGGCTCAGCCAGTGGTAGAATACCTACTTTCTACCACGGGCTTAGACCGTAGTTAAAAGCTATTATTCTACCATGAGCTAAGCCTGTGGTAGAAAGTATGTTTTCTACCACGGGCTTAGCCCGTGGTTAAAAGTTTATTATTCTACCACGGGCTACACCCGTGGTAGAAAACATACTTTCTACCACGGGCTTAGCCCGTGGTTAAAAGTTATTATTTTACCACGGGCTGAGCCCGTGGTAGAAAACATACTTTCTACCACGGGCTTAGCCCGTGGTTAAAAGTTATTATTCTACCACGGGCTTTGCCCGTGGTAGAAAGTATGTTTTCTACCACGGGCTTCGCCCGTGGTAGAAAGTCTATTGACAACTACGACACCGGATACCACGGCGGGCTGTGCCTGTGGTAAAAACCCTTTTTGCCCGCCGTAGAAAGTCTTTTTTCTTGTAGTGTTGGTATCAAATGGGGTAGCTGTTGCTTGAACCAAAGCAGCGTTGGCCCAGACAAACTGGACGGAAAGATTTTGCACATAAGTGCATCATTTTCGTTGTCCAGTGTCATCTTCTGTTGGTACTAGTAGATATGCTCTACCAGGTCTGTTTTCCCATCAGAGGTAGTGAACGTCGGTAAAGTGTACCTCCTCGATCTTTTGGTTCTGACTATATTTTCAGTGAAGGGGGATTCGGTCAACCGGGTGGTGGCGAGCGATCGATTGGCTGGATAGCCTAATCTGTTGCCCTTCAGCACGTCGATCTCCTGTTGTATTTGGATTCTCTATTCTGGGATGGGCCGCGGGGAATCGAATTGACCCTCACTGGGTCGATTGGGGTGATGCTGCCTATTACCGAATCGATTGTGATATGAGGTGGTCAGCAAGCAGTTGCTCGAGCTGGCCCCTTCGTTCTATTTTTGCCTAGGGTTTCTTGCTCTTTTGGCACGTTCCACCCTGTCCTATAGTTCTGCGATCTGTTGACGAAGAGCATCGTTCTGTTGGGTTAACTGCTGAACACTAAGAGATTGGCTATGTTTGCACTCAAGTATATGTGAGTAGAATAATGTAGAACAAATGCAAATTATCTCACATATTTTTCAATAAAGAACAAATTTTTCAAAAAATGCATATGGTCTCATGAAAGGAATGTCAAATATTAAGAATTTATACCACACAAAAATATAACTCTGTCATGTTCGTATCCAAACTACACTATCCTTAAGATTAAAAAGGACTTTTATCAGGATGTAACTTTAGGTAGAAGGAAGATTAAAAAAAAAAAAAGTCCCGAGCCTCTGGTTGTATGGGTGGTGCCTCTATTTGATTCCTAGGGGGTCGACCTAGCTCCGCCGCATCATATGTATTTCTCCTCGTATTCACCATGGTTACCAACTTCTTTTATTTGAAAAAATAACTAAACGTTTTCCACATATGGCGCCAAAGTGTAGGTACATAAAATTGTTCAACTAATAATTACTAAACAACTCAATGCACACACCCAAAAATCATGAATATAATGTTTTTAGAGAAAGAGAAAAGATCTTGCAAGAAGTGGATTCGAGGATCCCTTTCATTAATAATTTCATAAATATTTATACAAGTAGGAATTCAAATCCTTTTTGGATTTGAATTTTCTTATTGACAACTAACTTTTTTCTTAAAGAATTTGGATTCCTTTTTAAATTGTAAGCCTGTTTTTTATTTGAGCTTTGTAGTATTGGGGTGAGGTGACTATGCCCTTGACAACTAACGACCCATCCCTTTTAGGCTTTCTGCTAATACATTTAGTCAAGTCGATACAAGCCTGATCTGTTTTCTATATCGGTTCCGCTCATTGGACTGAATGTTAGTTTTGCCCCTATATATGGTAATTTTGATTCTTTTAAATGATTGTCAAGGTGTTAGAGTATGCGTGATAGATTGATTAAATAAATTTTAAATTTAAAATACTAGTATAGCGATTATAGATGTACATAAATTAATCGAATATTTGATTCTTTTATCTAAGAAAAATACTCTAATGGATATCTCTTGGAGACTTCATCTTGTACATTTAGTATTTGGTGATTTTACTATTTAATAAATGAATTTTGGTGTCTTTACTCTCTATTCCAACGAATCCTGTTATCCTATTTGACGTTTTACTTTTTGGTTTCTCAATCCCAACTACACCTATTAATCATATTCGACCTTTTTCTTCTTGGCTTCACCGTATAAAACCGTGTCTATCCAAACTATGGTCCCACTTGGCTTGGAATTCAAAAATGGTATCTAACCATGATCAAGGCCAAGGACAATGAGTGTGTTCAACACACATATACACATCTTATATAATATATAAGTGTATATATACTATAAATATATGATCATCATTTTTTAAAATTCTTAACATTTGTTAAGAGAATGACGCATTAGGAATTGACCCGTCCCTTTAATGTAAAGAAATCACGCACTCAACAATATATATATACACACGCGCGCAAACATGTACACTCAAAAGCTATCTACCACCATCTATTTATAACTGTTCCATTATCTCTTTGTGAACAATCAGTTCTTTTTCTTTCTTTTTTGGCGGAATCATCACCAACCAGTATGTCTGATCATCAAACATCACCGTTAAATTCCATCGACAAAGTCTCGGACTACCATCCCATAGTCGTCAATCCCGACGGCACGATCACTCGCACCCAACAAGACCAAAGCGTCCCTGCAGCAGCTGATCCCAGCTCTCCCTCACCTGTCCTCACCAAAGACCTACCTCTAAACACAGAACACCACACGTGGGTACGTCTATTCCTGCCCCGTCAAGCACCGGATAACTCCCCCACAAGAAAGCTGCCCATTGTTGTGTATTACCATGGTGGCGGGTTCATCTTATGCCACGCAGACTGGAAGACTATTCACGATTTTTGCATCGAAATGGCAGTCCAACTCAGCGTGGTGATCGTGTCCGTCGATTACCGTCTCGCTCCGGAGCACCGCCTCCCGGCGGCGTACGATGATGCCGTGGAAGCGTTACATTGGATTAAAAATTCCCATGATGAGTGGTTACGTGACTTTGCTGATTTCTCCAAATGTTTTCTCATGGGCAGTAGTGCTGGTGGCAACATGGTATATCATGCAGGACTACGTGCAGCCGCGGCAGTTGATGATCTTCAGCCGTTGAAGATCGAAGGGCTGATATTGCATCAACCTTTTTTTGGTGGGTCGGAGAGAACAGGGTCAGAGCTTAGGCTGGTCAACAATAAAATAATACCACTGTTTTCTTGTGATCTGATGTGGGAATTAGCTTTGCCAATTGGTGCTGACCGTGATAATGAGTATTGCAATCCTACGGTTATGAATGGTGGAGTACAAGCTGGTGAACAATTTCAGCAGCTGGGGTGGAGGGTTATAGTGACAGGCTGTGACGGAGACCCTCTGATTGACCGTCAGATGGACTTCGTGAAGGTGTTAGAAAAGAAAGGTGTACAAGTAGTAGCAAAGTTTGGTGAGGGAGGTTGTCATGGGGTAGAATTTTTTGAAACATCAAAAGCTGTGGTCCTTTTTTCAGTTCTGAAAGATTTTATTTCATTGTCACATCGGTAAGTGCTTAGAAAATCCTACTTTGGAAAATGGCAATACTTACCTACTCATTGATGTGTAAGTGAGCCCTCCTCATCGCTGATGTGTTTCAATAAAAAGTGAACACATCAGCTTTAATTACAAAATTAAATTTAAAATGAATAAATAAGTATAATAAATGAGGTTTAAAATACAATAAATAAGTATAATAAATGAAATTGACCTCATTTATTATACTTATTTTTACACTGTGTTCATTTTTTATTGGAACACATCAGCGGTCAGGAGGGTTCACCTATACACTGGTGAGTAGGTAAGTATTATCCATTTGAAAAATAGTAAATAGGTCAGGTCAGGCCAGCTGGGCTGGACCTATTTGGTTATTGCTTAATTAATGATATATTGTAATGCAAGCAAAATATTGTTTTCTTATAAAAATAAGCTTAGGAAAAAGAATTATTGTTTGCTTTAGGATGTTAATTAAACCAGCTTAGGCTTTTCTCTAGTTTAATCAAATGCCATTGTTATTGTGTCTCTTTTTATCGTATTTTAAACTCTTTTTTGTATACTTCATTCAGCTTAAATTGTTGTTTTTATTTGTTGAATGTTTCTCTTATTGTGCTATAATTGCTTGCCCTTTCTATTAAGGTTAAGAGCTGAATTTCTATTTTTTAATCTTCTTTTTCTCTCAGTTGTCTCCTTTTATCTCTCATTCATGTTCTGCAGCTACGATCAATGAACCGGGCAAATAAGTGAAATCGACGAGCAGAGCAATGAGCTCTTGATTCCTTTGTTTATGTTAAAATCACCATATTTGAAATCTATATGGGAAATCATTTTATTATTAGTAATTGTGGGGAAGAAAAAAGTATTTGGTTGAAATTTGTAGTGATTATATGTGATATAATGGTAATGGAAGTGCAAGTTAAGATATTTCAAGGGTTTCTCAAATCAAGGTTTGCTAAGTGCAACGCAACAAGTGAAGAGAAGTATGAAAAATAATAGAAGCAACAATGTGTGGGCAGCTTGGAAAGGGAGGAAAAGAAATAAAATGCTATGTTATTCACCGAAGATGAGACAGTAATCTTTACTCTGATTTGGCTCAAATTTTAGGTGGTGATTTTTGATGATGAGCTTTGCATATCTCTCAGTTCAAAATTTTCATTCAGCCTGTAAATTGATCATTTTGCCATTTGGTGAGATCTAAACCTTCTTTTGTTGACACTATTGTTGAAATCCACTTTATTGGTGAGTGTGTTTGTTAGGTTAAACCAAGAGTGATTTATTATTCTTGATTATAAATCTCTACTTGTCTCTGGAGAAGAAACTTGTGCACCCATTATTCTTACATAGTGGAAGTTGGAATCGGACTACGGTCCTTGTGGTTTTTTCTCCCTTGAGGATTTTCTTCACGTAAAGCTTGGTCACTTGTGGATAATTTTTATTATTGTTGTTTGGCCTGTAAAAATCATATAGTTGAAGTGCAGGCGTGTCAGGAACTTGTTCAGTTCCAATTGAAGATTCAAACTAGTTTTCAGTTAAAAAGTAGGGATCAGGCAATTGTTGGAAAGTCTGAAATGACCACCTTCCAAAGGTTCTTTTTTGCCAGAATTTTAGGATCTTTTAAATAGAAAAGAAATATGAGACAAGAAAATTAAAGGAATTAAAAGGACAGTGATCAGCATTGAATGTTATGCATTCTAGCCTCTTAATTTGCATATTTTATTCTCTTAGTGATAGATTATTTTGTGATTTTACTTTGTTTTAGTGTTTTTTGTATCTTCAGGGTCTTAATGATTATTTCAGTTAAAATCATAATTTTGAGCTTTTAAAGATGACATGCAAGAGGGTTACATGAAGCCTACATCAAGTGGATCAATTCAACTTTATATTTTAACTCAAAATAGCCCAAGGAAGAGGCCCAAGAGAATTATAACTGCTGAAGGGTATTTCGGGCTGAAATCCAATTTTGCGCGTAATATTGTTTTAATCCCATTTTAGAAAATGGCTTGAAACTCTTATTTTTGAGCGTCAAATTAACTTAATTCTCGCATAGGTTGAACGAAACGATTTTGAACATTTTCTATTTCACATAAATTTTGTGTATCGGATTTCTACTGGGTCAAACTCTGGGCCGAAAGGTAGCAGAAAAACCCACCTGATTAGGGCCTATGGGAAACCTTAATTATCTCTTAATTAGGTGGGGACTCTTTATATTCTCGTGGGTCTTAATAGTGACGAATTGGGGTTGTATTGAGTAGGCTTAGCAGTAGCTTTGAAGAGCTTTTGGAGTGGAGAACCATTGGAGAACAAGGCATACCAATACTTCCATGGAGATGATGTCTTCTTCCTCAACCGTTGAAGCTTCTTCTTCTACCATGAGCGGTTAGTTCATCCACGAGAGTTTTGATATAGCCCTAACTAAACATCACTGGCTTGATTGTTCTAATTATTGGAAATTTTTGTGTACATGCACAGATTGTGTAATTTAAAGGATTCTTCTTATAGAATTGAGCTATAAAAGTCTTATAAATTCAATTTTAATAATTTCTTATCTTATCCTAGATATTTAGTTGTTGTTATTGAAATCAATCTCTATTATTTTCTGTGATTATGAGAGCAATCATTACACAATGGTAATCACTGAATATATCATTAAACGCTTTGATAGAGTATGCCTAAAGAAGATGGGCTATACTGCACCCAAGAGTAGAATAGTTAGGTAGATGGCTCATGCCAATCAAAGATAGTCCATGACTTAGTCTTAATGATATGTTATCTTCTTGATGGATGAAGGTGAGCTTGTAGCCACCGACACCACTTATACATGATATGATGCCCCATAGTTAGTTCAATTGACCATTGATTGTGAAGTTAGTGGTGAAATCAATAACTCTAGATTTATCTCATACTTTCTACACTCCTTAGTTTCTCTTACTTTTGTTCAATTGCTTCATTAGATAATTCAGATATAAAAATCAACAACTTATTTCTTTTAAGTTTAATTAGAATTAATCTTAACAATTCAACTCAATCAGACCACAGTCTCTGAGGTTCGACACCCCTTTCAATAGCCCTATTTTGCAAAGAATTCGTTCTATTGCAAAGTGTGATAATTTTAATTGATACACTCACAACACACGATCAATTTTTGGCGCCGTTGCCGGGGACTGTCTATTTGATTGGTTGAATTTTTAGAATTAGTTCTAATTGAATTTTTAGTTTAGGAATTTTTATTTCTTTTTTTTTATATGTTGCTTTTACTAATTTGTTTTGTTTTTTTTTAGTTTATAATTTTTATTTTTGCTACTAATCTAATTTATTTTTATTTATTATTTTTTTATTATTATTTTTTCTTTCTGTACTTTAATCACCATACCATTGAGCAAGAGAAAGTGCATCATTTTTGACTTCCAGTGTCATCTTCTGTTGGTACTGGTAGATATGTTTTACTGGGTCTGTTTTCCCATCAAAGGTAGCGAACATCAGTAAAGTGAAACTTTTCTGCCTTTTGGTTCTGACTATATCTTCGGTGATGGGGGATTCAATCAATCGGGTGGTGGCAACCGATCGATTAGCTGGATAGCCTGATTTATCGCCCTTTAGCACAACGATTTCTTGTTGCATCTGGATTCTCCATTCCTGGATGGGCCGCGGGGGATCGACTTGACCCTCACTAGGTCGATTGGGGTGATGCTGCCTGTTTTCGAATCGGCTGTAATGTGAGACACTCAGCGAGCGGTTGCTCGAGCTGGCCCCTTGGTTCTTTTGTCGCCCGGGGTTTCTTGCGCTTTTGGCGCTTTCCACCCTGTCCTGCGGTTTTGCAATCTGTTGACGAAGAGCATGGTTCTATTGGGTTAACTCTTGAACGCTAGGGCGTGCCAGCGGACCCCGAGCCTCTGGCTGTATGGGTTGTATGGGTGGCGCCTTCCTATGATTCCTAGGGGGTTGACCCAACTCTGCCGCATCATAGGTATTTCTCCTCATATCCACCGTGGTTGCCAACTTCTTTTATTTGGAAAAACAACTAAACATTTCTCACATACGGTGCCAAAATGTAGGTACATAAAATTGTTCAACTGATAATTGTTAAACAACTCAATGCGCACACCCAAAAATCATGAACATAATATTTTTAGAGAAAGAGAAAAGATCTTGCAAGAGGTAGATTCGAAGATCCCTTTCATTGATAGTTTCATGAATACCTTGTTGACAACTAACTTTTCTCTTAAAAAATTTGGATTTCTTTTTGAGTTGTAAATCTATTTTTTATTTAGGGCTTTGTAGTGTTGGGGTAGGGCAACTAGGCCCTTGACAACTAGCGCCCCATTCCTTTTGGGCCTTTTGCTTATACATGGACTAAAGCCGACACAGGCCTGATCCGTTTTCTGTATCAGTTTCGCCCATTGGACCAGTGTTAGTTTTGCCCCTACATGTGGTGATTTTGATTTTCTTGATTGATTGTCAAGGTGTGAGAGCATGCGTGATAGATTGATTAAATAAATTATTAAATTTGAAATATTAATCTAGTAATTATAGATATACATAGATTGATCTAATAATTAAATTTTTTATTTAAGAAAATTACTTTAATGGATATGTCTTGGAGTCTTGATCTTGTACACCTAGTATTTGGTGATTTGAGTATTTAATAAATGAATTTTAGTGTCTTTACTCTCTATCCCAACGACACCTGTTAATCTTATTCGACGTTTTACTTTTTGGCTTCTCAATCCCAACCGAACCTATTAATTATATTTGACCTTTTTCTTCTTGGCTTCACCATATAAAAGCTTGTCTATCCAAAGTATGGTCCCACTTGACTTGGAATTCAAAAGTAGTATCTAACCATGATCAAGGCCAAGGACAATGAATGTGTTCAACACACACATCTACTATATATATGATCATCATTTTTTTAATATTCTTAACTTTTATTAAGAGAATGACGCATTAGGAATTGACCCGCTCCTTTAATGTAAACCAATAACGCACTCAACAATATATATTTACACATAAGCCATCTACCACCATCTATATATATATATGTTACTTGCACTTAAGTGGATATAAGTGTTCCATTCTCTTTGTGTACAATCAGTTCTTTTTCTTCTTTTTTGGTGGGTTCATCACCGACCAGTTCACATGTCTGATCATCAAACATCACCGTTAAATTCCACCGACAAAGTCTCGGACTACCTTCCCATAGTCGTCAATCCCGACGGCACGATCACGCGCACCCACCAAGACCAAATCGTCCATGCACCAGCTGATCCCAGCTCTCCCTCACCTGTCCTCACCAAAGACCTGCCTCTCAACACAGAACACAACACGTGGGTACGTCTATTCCTGCCCCGGCAAGCACCGGATAACTCCCCCACAAGAAAGCTGCCCCTTGTTGTGTATTACCATGGTGGCGGGTTCATCTTATGCAGCGCAGACTGGAAGATTTTTCACGATTTTTGCATCGAAATGGCAGTCCAACTCAGCGTGGTGATCGTGTCCGTCGATTACCGTCTCGCTCCGGAGCACCGCCTCCCGGCCGCGTACGATGATGCCGTGGAAGCGTTACATTGGATTAAAAATTCCCATGATGAGTGGTTACGTGACTTTGCTGATTTCTCCAAATGTTTTCTCATGGGCAGTAGTGCTGGTGGCAACATGGCATATCATGCAGGACTACGTGCAGCCGCGGCAGTTGATGATCTTCAGCCGTTGAAGATCGAAGGGCTGATATTGCATCACCCTTTTTTTGGTGGGTCCGAGAGAACAGGGTCAGAGCTGAGGCTGGTCAACAATAGAATAATACCACTGTTTATTTGTGATCTGATGTGGGAATTAGCTTTGCCAATTGGTGCTGACCGTGATCATGAGTATTGCAATCCAACGGTTATGAATGGTGGAGTACAAGCTTGTGAACAGTTTAAGCTGTTGGGGTGGAGGGTTATAGTGACAGGCTGTGACGGAGACCCTTTGATTGACCGTCAGATGGAGTTCGTGAAGGTGTTACAAAAGAAAGGTGTACAAATAGTAGCAAAGTTTGGTGATGGAGGTTGTCATGGGGTAGAATTTTTTGAAACATCAAAAGCTTTGGTCCTTTTTTCATTTCTGAAAGATTTCATGTCATTGTCACCATCAGTGAGTGCTTAGAAATCCTAGCTAGTTTGGATAAGAGTAAATAGGTCAGGTCAGGCTAGCTGGGCTGGGCTGCGCTGGGCCTATTTGGTTATTGCTTAATTAATGATATATTGTAATGCAACTAAAATATTGTTTTCTTATAAAAATAAGTTAAGGAAAAAGAATTATTGTTTGCTTTAGGATGTTAATTAAACCAGCTTAGGTTTTATCCTTTTATCGTATTTTAAATTTTTTCTTGTATACTTTGTTCAGCTTAAATTGCTGTTTTTATTTGTTGAATGTTTTTCTTATAGTGCTATAATTGCATGCCCTTTCTATTAAGTTTAAGAGCCTGCTGAATTTCTATTTCATCTTCTTTTTCTCTCAGTTGTCTCCTTTTATCTCTCATTCATGTGCTGCAACTACGATCAACAAACCGAACAAATAAGTGAAATTGACGAGCTGAGCAATGAGCTTTAGATTCCCTCGTTTATGTTAAAATCGACATATTTGAAGTCTATATGGGAAATCATTTTATTATTAGTAATTGTGGAGAAAAAAAAAGTATTTGGTTGAAATTTCTAGTGATTATATGTCAAATAGTGGTAATGGAAGTCCAAGTTAAGATATTTCAAGGGTGGTTCTCAAATCAAGGCTTTGCTAAGTGCAACGCAACAAGTGAAGAGAAGTTTGAAAAATAATAGAAGCAACAGTTTGTGGGTGGCTTGGAGAGGGAGGAAAAGAAATAAAAGGCTATGTTATTCACCGAAAGATGAGATAGTAATCTTTACTCCGATTTGGCTCAAATTTTAGGTAGTGATTTTTGATGATGAGCTTTGCATATCTCTTAATTCAAATCTTTCATTCAACCTGTAAATTGATTATTATGCCTTATCATCTTCTGCCACTTGGTGTGTTACGCCCCGATTTTCAACACTCGAAAACCGAGGGTGATTATGTAATAAACCATCACTTCTGACCATTTTTTCACTATAGTACCATGCCTTGATGCCATGATTGTCACGCCCCTACTTTCCCATACCAAGATCGATATAGAAAGTGAAGGTGAATAATGAAAGTCTCACCCGGTTCACACTTGTGAACTGCTCAATTTCAGAACCTAACTCCCTGTATGTTTAAAATATCGAAGTGATTCTTACTCCATTAGAAATATAATCTAAAAATACTCAATTTCAAAAAAAACTACGCTCGATTCTGATCTAAAACGAAGAAGTTACGCCCGTTTGAAGTTTGGACCAATTATAGAGCTTACTCGTAATTACAATGGCGATTTCATCAATTTGCTTCTAATACACCACTTCAATCACTAAACCAACGTAGAAACACAATCTCGTACGTACAATCCCCTAAGACCTCGCACGTGGTCCCATATTTCCTCCCTAAATAATTCTCCAATTTCACTTGAACAAAAGCACTTAGTCATACACTTCGATGCATCGAAGTGGTGACTTCGATGCATCGAACCTGCAATCCATCGACCAAGATGTGAAGTATCCTGCGACCCGTACTGGATTTTTATACGGAATCCTCATCTTTAATTGTTGATGCATCGAAGTATTTCTTCGATGCATCGAACTCACCTAGCCTGGAACACTAACGAAACACAAAGTGATAACAATCACCATTATCTTCGCAATCCATTCTTCTAATGAATAATCATATAACATGATTATATTCCCAACAAATTCCCAAACAACCTCAAAGTGAGAAACCATCACCATTTAACACCACCACATACACTTGCAACACAAAAATGATAATTCACGCATTATCATACACCTCTTGCAACAAAACATCATTTTTACATAATCTTCACAAGTTAGCAAATTTATCACATATAATTGAAGTATAACACTTCTAAACTAATTCACATGCCACAAGTCAGCATGGACGTCCATACACATGTCTCCAAAAATGATATTCTTCTACTCTAGGTCCAACTCATAGTTGTACATCCTCAACCACCTTCTTGCCATGTCCTGAAAATGTTAGTGTAGGGGGATGAACAATTTTCAACGGGCTCAAGCTTAATGTATTGTGCAATCCATTCAAGGCCACATTTCATATTCCATGCATAAAACATAACTCATGTCTATCAACTACATGTCATGCTCCCTAACATTTCTAATTACAAGCTTAAAAGTTCAATTCGTTCACATAATGGCATACACATCAATTATAACTTGATAACCATATAAACGTAATTCGTACACATAGCATATTTTCATCATACGTATAGCATATGATAAAGATCGAAAATGGATAAATATCCACACATGTCATGTAATTCACTTAAGTTACACATAAGACTCAACACACCTTCTCAGATTTGGTTCAGCTTAAAAAAACACACAAGATAGGTACCGAAGTCCCATATCTCAAGTTCATGGTTATTGGGGCTACTAACCCATTGGTTACCACCCATTTTCTTGCACAAATTTGAGGTTTTTCAACCCCAGATGATATGTTCCCCTATTACTTTCCTGCGAGCCACTTCCGAGACACACCCCACACTCACACAAAATAGTTCACATTTTTGCATACACATTCACAAGTTCTATGCATTGCACCCATTATATGTCCTAGTTCAATCCTAGTATGTCACACAATTCTCATAAGAATATATATAGATACTTAACCCCTAAAAGATAGGTTTTCATCATTTTTCTCCCAAAATTCCATATATGCAATTGAAGCTCTATTTTGCACATATATACAATTCATGCAATATAAAACATATATTAATCATTTCTAGCAAGAGAAACATATATACATCACTTTAAAATATAAATCTCATCACAAATCATACATTTTCATATATCACATGAAAAGAAAACATCTATTTTATGCTTAGACATAAAATATCACTTGAATAAGAAGACACAACACACACCCTCTAGCTCAATAGATTTAGTTTTAAGCTATCTTACACTTTTACAAATCCCAAATTTACCTAACCACGAATTTGTTACGTTCCGAGCGAAGCCCTTGTAGCGTAGAACACACTTCCCATCTTCGATGCCTTCTAAATCAAGCCCTAACATCTTCTAATTCTAGAGAGAAGAAGAAGAACACAAAGAAGAGAGAGAAGAGAGGTTCACGGCTGATTTGGGAGAGAAAATAAGCTATAAATATCTATTTTCCAGATATTTATAAGCCCTAGGGCACAAAAAGACCAAAACGCCCCTGGTTCACTTAACGTACCTTCCTAACCTCCGTTTTTGAATCGAAAGAAGTTATGAAATTGAAATCACTTCTATGTCCCTCCAATTATTCTATTTGGTCTATAACCAAAAATAAAATTTTTTGAAAAAATATCCGAATCTCCAAACTCATTAAACCTCATCCCGGGACTCCCGTTGACCAAAAAGTCAGACTTTTTCAAAAGTTTCCAAAATATTCCAAAACCCTAAAACAACTCTCTAAACATGTTTCTCATATTCAAAACACATTAAATATCATTTAAAATGCATTTAAAGTAATAAATGATAAAAAAAAATGAGAACCGACCAAAATTGGGCACGATCTCTACATGGTGAGATGTAAACCTTCTCTTTATGACACTATTGTTGAAATTCACTTTATTGGTGAGTATGTTTGTTGGTTTAAACCAAGAGTGATTTATTCTTCTTGATTGTAAATCTCTACTTGTCTCTAGAGAAGAAACTTGTGCACCCATTATTCTTGCATAATGGAAGTTTGAATCGGGCTACGGTCGTCGTAGTTTTTTCCCCCTTGCGGATTTTCTTCACATAAAGCTTGGTTACTTGTGGATGATTTTTATTATTGTTGTTTGGCCTATAAAAATCTTATAATTGAAGTGCGGGCGTGCTAGGAACTTGTTCAGTTCCAATTGAAGATTTAAACTAGTTTCTAGTTAAAAAGTAAGGATCAGGCAATTATTGGGAAGGTTTGAAATGACCTCCTTTCAAAGGTTCTTTTTTGCCTTTGAGATCGAAGGAATTTTAGGATATTTTAAATGGAAAAGAAATATGAGACAAGAAAATTAGAGGAATTAAAAGGACAGGACAAGGAAATTAAATGAATTGAAAGGACTGGGCAATAAAAGTAAACAATTGAAGAACAGTTTCTGAAATTTAACTATTGAAGTGCTGGACTTGGAAGAAAATTCAACAAAAACATAATGTATAATCAAAAGTGCAGGACATTGGATTAAAATTTATTGAAATACATTGTTGGAATGTAAAAGATAACAAAGTTGGTGACTTTGAATTGAAATGTTGTTGTGTGCGTTGTGCAGGGTTTGCAAGTGAAAACTAAGTGTCCTATTTATAAAGCTTTCTGATCGCGGATACTGACAGCAATTTCCACCGATAGTTATCACTTTTCACATGGACCAATTAGTTGGTACATGATTCATACTTTCTCTGTACCTAATGCCTTACTCAGGCAATTGATCCTTAATATTCTCATTCAGCTTAAATTGTTATTTTTATTTGTTGAATGTTTCTCTTATAGTGCTTTAATTGCATGCCCTTTCTATTAAGGTTAAGAGTGTGCTGAATTTCTATTTCTTCATTTTCTTTTTATCTCTGTTGTCTCCTAATATCTCTCATTCATGTTCTACCGCTACAATCAATGAATTGGACAAATAAGTGAAATCGACGAGCAGAACAATGAGCTCTTGATCCCCTAGTTTATGTTAAAATTGAAAGAATTGAAGTCTATGTGGGAAATAATTTTATTATTAGTAATTGTGGAGAGAAAAATAGGTATTTGGTTGAAATTTCAAGTGATTATATCTAAAATAATGGTATTGGAAGTGCAAGTTAAGATATGAAAGAAGTTGTAATTTAATATCTTTAATAGTGGAGGAAATTAGTGTATTTGGTTAGGGTCTTTTGTGTGAAGCCCACTCTCGCTAGCGGAGAGTGGAGGAGAGTGAGAGGTCGTGGGGTGGCGGTTGGACTGTCAAAAATACCATTGGAGTCCAGTCACTGAGGCCAGTCCATTGGCCCCACTCCTGGGTCCAACCAGAATAAAATAATATATTTTATTAATTTTTAAGTAATTTTATGATATGAAAAATTAGGAAAAGAATTAAATAAATTCTGCAAATTATTAAAAATTCCAGAATAATATAATTTCTCATAATGAACCTAAATTGTATTGAAATACAGATATTAGATAATGTCCAAGTAGTTTAATCCAATTAAAACCCAAAAAGTAGGTTTTTGGTGCACTTAATTGGAGAGTACAGAGAAATGGTAAAGAGTTAGGTTTTGAAATTTTACCAAGACCTATATTTGATGTTAAGGAATTTTCAAAAGTTTTGTACTCTCACTGGTTGATTCTTGTATATCTTAAATAGTAATTAAGTGTATAAGAACACATTGATAATTGATTAAAATTGTTTAATGTTGCATGTGTTTGATAAATCAGTATAATTGGTAATTAATGGATGTTATCTGATTAGTTGGAGGGTAGTCCGGGACTAATCCTACGAGGACATTGTTAGGCATGGTCCGGGATCAGCCTATTTGGAAGTGCACTATCTTTTTTGTATGGCCATCAGGTTGAGCGTACCCTTATTATGTGAACATGATCCGGGACCATCTGGGTGAATAAACATACAAACCCAGTCACATGTGTGATCTTCGATAGTCTGGGACTATGGGATGCACACCATTTTGTTGGCTGAGCTACCATTTTATTGGAGGGGAGCCCGTGGCTCATGTGAGAACTTAAAAAGAATTAATCAAGAAGATTAATTGATTTACAGTTCATAATTGGAAAAAATGTGACATTGATTAAATTGTGAGAAATTTTAGTTTAGATATAGTAATTAGTGATATATTAAGTATTATATGATATTAACGATAGCAACGTATGAAAATTCATAAAATGACTTGAAACAAGTTATACATGATCAATGTATATCTTATATGAGATTGTGTATTTTTTTATATGTTAATTGATGTTAATTTAATTAATTGATTTTGAGATAATAAAAATGGTTGTTGTGAGTTACTTTTATATATGATAATATAAGGTCGAGTTAATTTGCTGAGCAGTGATTGTGTTTAGCGAGACTCTTGTTGAGCTTGTTAGCTCACTCCTTTGACAACTTTCAGGAACTTGTTGGGTATACATGTGTAAGAGACCAATGGTGGAGATGGAGATCATCTAGTTATTTTCTTATTTTCAGTTACTTCTGTTATTGAGAACTCATGTAACGAGGATGATATTAGTTGGTGAAATTTTAGTTAGTGTTGATGTATAGATTTATTTAGTATTTAATGGTATTATTGAATGAAGATAATTTCATTTAATGTTTTAAGGTTGATTGTGGATGATGTATTTAAGCCATGCTCTAGATTTAAGTATGAGATGAGGGTTTCCTGTGTTTAAATTTGGGGGCGTGATAATTTGGTATCAGAGCTTAGGTTTGGAGATTCTCGGGAAGAGAAGTAGAAGTAGAATTATGAATAAGAGCAATATTGAGGAAATAGAGAAGAGATTCATTGCATAGATAATTGTCTATTACAAAAATTATACACTAGTGATATGTCATTTAAGAATTTAAGTCTATTGGTTACGTCTATTTAGTTTACTTTGGAGGTTTAAGGACTTGGTATTATATTTGGTGATTGATGATCTTCTAGTTACTTTGGGTAATCATTAATTATTACATAGAGTTGGTACAATTATTCTCAATAGTGACATCTATACTTATTTATCTATTTATTAACATGAATAAGTTTGATCACTAAAATCCGGTACTGGTAGATTTTTGTTGAAATGGTTTTATTATATATTTATTTATTAAATATATTATTTTTCACAAAGGAAAACTTTTATGTGATCAAACGAAGGATGTTAATAATGGAGGAATTGTCATAATTAGTGTAACAATTAGAAGATAAAGATAAGAGACTCGTAGTTTTTAAATGTGAGGTAATATTCTTGAATTAAGGTTTCTTCTAAAGAGGGTAGAGAACTATGACAAAAATGTAATGACCTACAATTCATTGATAATGAGAAGGTCTAATTTGGAGATGCATGAGTGCAATTTAGAGAAATTTAAATTGTGAATTCATGAGATGAGGGATAGAGTTAAGATGAGCGTTTCTCTATTCTATGAGTTTTGTCTAGGTTCATTGTATAGAAGATAATTTATCGGTTGAATTATATAATTATGCATATGTGTGTAATCAGAGTTGCGTAGCGAAAGCATGATGAGATCTTGGAATGGTATTGTGGAGTTAAGTATCAGTTCCAAGCCAAAGACTTTTTGACTATAGTCATGATTGACTTCATAATGAGTTGGAATCCAACTAGGAATGAATTGCAGGTCAAATTATCTTGTACAAGTACAATTTTGTTGTTGGAATGTTTTGTATGAATCTAAATATTAATGAATTAAAATGTTTTGCATGAGTGCAATGTGCACTATTGTCATTGGTTGAGTTGAGATAACTCTAGGTATTAAATAATTGATGATAATAGTGGTTAGTTAGAATAAAAATAATAAACAAGTGTAATGAGTAACATTTGTTATAAAACTAATCGTAGGGTATACGTTGACTCTCATAAATTTTTTTAGTTTTTTTTTATGTGGTGTTTAGATGACGATTATGTCTTTAAATGTGAGTAAACATACTAATTGTTAGAACTTGTATGAGACTTATTTAAGTGAGTCCTAGGAAAAAGATTCTTACCCCTTATGACGATATAAATGTTTTAGTTTTACCATTTAAGATTAATGGTTTATTTGATATTTGATCACGAAATGTACTTCGAAACAAATATAGTGCATTAATGTGGTGTAGGTACAGAAAATTGTTCAACTGATAATCGCCAAACAATTCAATGTCCACCCCCAAAAATCATGAACATAATGTTTTAGAGAAAGAGAAAAGATCTTGCGAGAGGTGGATTCGAGAATTCCTTTCATTGATAGTTTCATGAATATTTATACAAGTAGGAATTCAAATCCTTTTTGGACTTGAATTTCCTTGTTGATAGATAACCTTTTTCTTAAGGAATTCGGATTCCTTTTTGAGTTGTAAGTCTCCTTTTGATTTGGCCTTTGCAGCCTTGGGGTGGGGCAACTAGGCCCTTGACAATTAATGACCCAGCCCTTTTGGATTTTCTGCTGATACATGGGTTCAAGTTGATGCGAGCCTGGTCCGTTTTCTGTATCAGTTCCACCCATTGGACCGAGTGTTAATTTTGCCCCTACACATTGCCCCTAATTCCCTTCAGTTTATGAAAATTTTCATAATCAAGGGAATTCATTTGGGTTCTATCAGAATCTCTCTATTTGCATCGAGGTTCATCATTTAATGCTGGCTGCTAGCGACGATGCAGAGCACATAAGTTTCTTCCTTCACGTTTCCTCTTGCTTAAACTTGTCATTTTTCAGCCACAAATCTTCTGCGATTGCCTGACTTATTTTTCAGATTCATCTTCTTTGACTTTCTTGGCGTCAATTTGTCGCTTCAGATCAGTTTTTGCCTGTTCGCTTTTACCACTTTTTTTTTTCTTTTAAAAATGTCTTCTAGTGACATCGATCGTATATTTTCTAACAACCAAGAGATTGACATGTCTAGTTCCTCTCACCCTGTTGCAGAGATTGCCCATCCTGCCGAGGTGATTGGAGATGTGGTCACATCTAATCAAGGTGTGGTCGCCACTCTGGTGACAAGGCTATTGGCTGACCTTGATAAGGTCAGAAAAGAATGTAAAGTCCCCAGCAAGGTTACCATTAAAGGCTACCCTCTGGATTTCGACTATAGTACTGGAGAAGGAGTTAATGATGGAGAAGTGCTTTCTTGATTTCCCATCTGAAAACCTTTAAATTTAT
The DNA here is from genome assembly GCA_026545225.1 of Cornus controversa. Lineage (NCBI taxonomy): Eukaryota > Viridiplantae > Streptophyta > Magnoliopsida > Cornales > Cornaceae > Cornus > Cornus controversa. The sequence continues at coordinate 29,201,302 of CM048850.1, forward strand.
CATTCATCCTTTTTTTTAGTATTTTTTTGTTCAAACTGAAGCTTGCGTCGCTTTAGTTAAACTCTAATTTTTTTAAAATCATTTCTTGCCTGCTCTCCTTGAACCACCTCCATAAACTTGACCTGAACCTGAACGATCTTCTATTCTGTTACTCTCTTCATAGGGTCAGATCAGAAGATAATCGTTACCACCTGTTCCCTAGCAATAAGGATAAGAGACTGTGTTATGGCCTTCCTACTTCTGACAAGTTGTGAAAAGAGAAACTGGTTCTTGTGAAGGGGCCATAGAATGTCAGAGCGGCCCAAAATTTCCCCATTTATCACGCTTTTGGCCATGTTGTGATTCCTCAGTTTTATTTTTCTGGCAAGTTTATAGGATTCCCTTCTCTTTTTGCTAAGAGTTTATATATTTTGTAATCTTGCTGTTTTTTTTCTACATTATGCAAACAAACGGATTGCTTATTTAAAAGAAAAGGTGTGGAGCCTTCGCCCTTCAGCGAATAAATATGAATCTCGTGGGCAACTTTGAATTAACACCATTGTCACTCACGTTGAGTCTTGCCATCTGTATCCAGCCTCGGACACAAAGATGGACCTTTTGGAGCCCAAGACTAGGAGGGGTTCTTCTGGTTCTGCCAAGGCAAAATTTGCAGAGGGGCATAAAGGCAAAGCCACTGTTCCTTCTTCTCCTCATAAGAGGGTCTCTTTTGCTGCTGCTCTGGCTCCCAAGCACCAGAAGCTGATGGCGAGCGCCATGAAGGGCCAGGGTTCTTTTGCCCTGACCTTGCCTAGTGCTGTTAGTGATATGGCTGATGAGCCGTACGTTGGCTCTTCTGACCAGTGGACTCCAGACTTGAAAAAGTCTGGTGGATCTTTCCGGACGGTGGGGGACTGTGGATGAGCTTTGCCAGCAAAGAGCCAACATAGATGAGCTTCTTACCAATGCACCTCATCATGCCATGAAGGTTTATTCCACCCCATTCTTTCATTTGGTTTATCGTTCCTGATGCCTTTGTTTTTAATTTGATCTATTTTCTGTGATACATAGTGCATATATTACCCTCTCTTTTTGCAAAGCTCTGGAGGCCGAATGTCTGAACGGATGAAAGGCCGAAAACCTTGAGGGAAAGGAAAGGTGAAATCCCTGACCAAGTCCTTTACTGAAAAGTAGAAGGCGCTTGGTTATTTTGAACGGAGGGCGCTTGAAGCTAAGGAGAAGGCTATTGGGCTTGAGGCCTTGCTTCAAGTTTGCAGGGCTAGAGGCCTTGAAATGTATCAGAGGTTTATTTAGATCCCAGCCCTGAAGCTTGCTGACGGCTTCCGTTATGGCTTTGAGTAAGGAGAGAAGCCAGAAACTGAACGGGATTATATTGGGTCAGATGAGTTTGATGTTGAACGGGCCATTGACTCATTTGGTGATTATAGCATTCCTCCTACTGGTGAAATTGAACGCCAGTTTCTAGAATTTCTAAAGAGCTCAAGCTCCATTCTTCGCTTTACTATCATTCCTTCAGTAGCTCCTGCTGCCTCTCTAGCTGCTGCCTTAGCTACCCCCATCTCTGCTGATCAATCTCTTGTGAAAGTGCCACCCCCAGAAAAATAAGGCACTTTGATTGTGGATTCCTTCGGTCCGGAATCTAGTAAAGAATGAGGGACAACTCTTCAAGGTTGATTTCTTTTGTTGGTTTTTTTTTGTAATGCTCAGAGATAGCCTTTTGCTTTAAGGGCAGACTTGTGGCCCCTTACTTTGTAATGAACATTTTTTCTTTGACTAATACAATCTTTTTTTTTTCTTGCTGCCAATTTTTGAGATACGGATTGACACCTCTGACAAATGCTTGTGTTGACAACTGCTTCAGCTAGATATGTTTGATTTCCTCCACTGAACTAGTGAGATTTTTTGTGCAATCGGTCGTGTGGACCTTAGCATTGATAAGTGATAGGTCATTTAAGACCTTAGCTGAATTTGGGGCAAAGGCCTCTTTCTTTTAAATAATCGGTCGTTTAAGACCTTATCTTTGATAATCGACTGGTTGTTTAAGACCTTAACTTTGATAATCGATCGGTTGAATAAGACCTTAGCTTTGATAAGTGATCGGTCGTTTAAGCCCTTAGCTTGATTTGGGCTAAGGTCCTCTTTTTATCGGTCGTTTAAGACCCTAGCTTTGATAAACGGTCGGTCGTTTATGACCTTAGCTTGATTTGGGCCAATGGCCTCTTTTTATTAAGCGATCGGTCATTTAAGACATTAGGCTTGATAAGTGATTGGTCGTTTATGACCTTCGCTTTGATAAGCGATCGGTCATTTAAGACCTTAGCTTGATTTGCGATCGGTCGTTTAAGACCTTAGCTTGATTTGCGATCGATCGTTTAAGACCTTAGCTTGATAAGCGATCGGTCATTTAAGACCTTAGCTTTGATAAGCTATCGGTCATTTATGACCTTAGCTTGGATTTGGGAAGTTGGTCATTGTTATTGGCCTAAAAGCAGGCATAGATATGTAACGGCGCATCTTAGCTCTTTTGCACCGTTCCATGTCCACGCCATGCCCTTAAGGGCTTTGTTTCCATTTTTATACAGTAAAAGACATGGACTTTTATCCAATATGGGATTTCGTCTGTACACATATTCATAATGACCAACTAAAAATGGCTCTCATTAGATTTGAGGCCAATTATCGGGAAGGTGAATCCATTCCAAGAAAGACATGGGGCTGAATTGCCCATTTTTAAATTCAAGATTTCCTTTATATGATAAATTTCTCTTTATTTTTTTTTTTTGGAGAAAATTGGGAATCTTTGCAAAATACGCCATGGTGGTCTTAGAGGTTAAAGTGCCTTTGAAATAAAGGCAAAAAAGAGGGCTAGGCATTGTCACTGTGTATTTCAAGGCCTACACAGTGATCATGCCTTGCCACGACTTTAGGACTTTCACTCTATACTTTATTTAGTATAAAGTATAGAGTCTTTTGTTCGATGTGGGACCATGTCCTATTTCTTTTTGACAATGATATCCTCTTTATTTTTTTTAAAGATACATTCTTTATTGATTCCTTCCATATCTCTTTGAGAATCAAAGGATAGTCTATCCAAAAGGAAGTACATAATTTAAACATGCTAGAATTTACACATAATACCTTTTTTAAATGGGTTGCATTCCAGGGTTTGGGGATTGCTTTTGCATCACTAACTCTGCAAAGCCTATATGCACCTTTTCTCTAATCCCCTTAGTGACTTCGTACGGGCCTTTCCACTTTTCTGCGAGTTTTTCAGCATTTCGTTCTTTTATGTTGTCGGTGACTCTTTGTAGAACCTAGTCCCCAAGGCTGAATGCTCGATGTTTCACTTTCTTGTCATAGCTGTTCTTGACCATCCTTTGATAGGAAACGAGTCTTATTTGGGATGCCTCCCTCTTCTCTTCTAGGAGGTCCAGGTTTCGTTCTAGCAACTGGTCACTCTATCCCCTTTCCAGTACCTCCATTCGGATGGTCGGAGTTGACAGTTCGGTTGGTATTATCGCCTCAAAATTGTCTGCCAGGCAGAAGAGACTCTCATCGGTCAGGATGCCCCGGAGTTGTTCGGTATGCCTAGAGGACCTTGAGTAGCTCTTTCAGCCACCTGCCCTTATGTTTCTCTAGCTTCTTCCAGACGCATTCAAAGATGGTCTGATTAGTTATCTCTGCCTGGCCGTTGCCCTGTGGGTGCGATTTGGCAAAGAACTTCTGGTTAATCCCATACTTTTCGAAGAACTTATTTAGCGGCTGGTTGTCGAGTGGCATTATCCATGATAATGGATTCCAGTAACCCAAACTGGCAGATGATATTGTTCCAGATGAAGCTCTTAACCTGAATATGGGTGACTGTTGCATAGCCTCTGCCTCAACCCATTTTGTGAAGTAGTCGGGGGCTAGGAGCACGTATTTTTTTCTGTTAGCAGCAATTGGGAGAGGCCCTATGGGGGCTGGTGTGGTATACTGGTGTGCCGTTGGCACTTATCACACTTCCTGGCATACTCTTTCGTTTCTCTTGCAATGTATGGCTAGAGATATCCCTGTGTAATGACTTTATGAGCCAGTGAGCGTCCCCCTGAGTGATTTCCATATACCCCTTCATGGATTCTGGAGAGTATCTCCCTTGCTTCCGCAGGGGCCACACATCTCAAGTACGGCCTTACAAATGACCTTCTATTTCGCCGATCATAGAGTATCTGGCAGAGTTCAGTCTAATACTCCGTGCCTCCTCTTTTGAGTTTGGTAACACCCCGTGTACGAAATAGACTTTGATAGGATACATCCACCTGGGTTGGTTTTGAATAACCAACACCTCTTATTAGGGATGTGTGTAGGGTTCTTGCAAGGACTCGATCAGAGCTATTCTGATTAGATCTGGATAGGCCATCGAGGCTAAAAATGCAAGCTTGTAGGCATTCAGGTTCAGATCTCTTGAGATTTGGGAGATTCTGACTTGATGGAACCCCTTAAGTAGCTTTCGCACCAGATCTCTGTAGGCTTTCATCCGATCATTTTTTGGCAGATAGTATCCATTGACCTGTTTCACAATTAGCTGAGAGTCATTAAAAACTTGTAAGTTTTTTACCTAAAGTGTTTGCGTCAATCTCAGCCCTACTAAGAGGGCTTCATACTTAGCTTCATTGTTTGATGTGGGGAATTCTAGGTGGATTGCCTGTTGTAGGACTGTTCCGTTTGGGGTCTGGATCTCCACACCGACACCCAAAATTGTTCGTGTTGATGACCCGTTGACAAATAGTCTCCATTCAGGATGGGACTAAAGTTCTGTCTCCTTGTCACTTTCAGGTCTGTATTCTAGCAAGAAGTCTGCACATGCCTATCCCTTTATGGTAGTTCGAGGTTTGTAGGCTATTTGGTAGGCACCCAGCTCTATTATCCATTTGGTTACTCTTCCCAACTGATCAGGCTTATGAATGATCACTCTAATCGGGAGTTTAGTTGGGACAACGATCGGGTGAGCCTCAAAGTAATGCTGAAGCTTCCTCTTTGCCTAGACCAGAGCTAGTATAACATTTTTCATCTTTGAGTACCTTTGTTCTGCCTCAGCCATGGTCATGCTTGAGTAAAACACCGGGTACTATTTTTTGTCAAGTTCTTTGATCAAGACGGCGCTAGTGGCTGTTCGGGATACTACAAGATATAAGTATAAAGATTCTCTAGCATCAGGTGCTGAGAGTGTCGGTAGGTGGATTAGATATTGTTTTATCCTTGCTAAGGTTTCACTCTATTTAGCCCCCCATACTTTTCTTCCTTTCGATCGGATGGCCTCGAGGAAGGGTTTACATTTGTCCGATAGTTGAGAGATGAATCTGCTTAGAGCGGTAATGCGTCCTGTCAGGATCTGAACATCCCTGTGAGTCATCGGTTCTTCGTTTTGGATAAAGGCCTTTACCTGAATTGGGCTCGCCTCTATCACTATTCGGTTCACGATGTGCCCAAGAAATTGTCTTAAGGAAACGCCGAAGGTACATTTTCACAACATCAGGAGTAAATGAGGAAGATGTGCGAGGTGGCCTCGCCTTAGCCACTTGGCTTTTGGTTTGCTGTGCCATACTAATTAAAGTCGATCATTGCGTTTTGGCTGCCTCATCCTCATCTATGCTCAGGTACTTTTGGGTTCGGAAGTTCAGTTCGTCTATATCCTTCGGGACGTTCTTTACCAAGGATTAATGGAAACCTTCTTTCGGATAGACTACTATCTTAAATGATTACACTGCTCGAATTGATCTGTCATGGACATCTCTAAGTTAAAACAGGTGAGGAAAGATTTTAACGTCTCCCATTTGGCTTGTCTCATAGTGAAGAGCGAGGAGATCGTCCTTTTGCATTCCTGATTTCCCACTGATGAACCTAGATGGGGAGATAGGTTCTTCGATTTTTTTCCTTAATATTGCAAGTTTTGGCTGGCACATGCAATCACACAATTAATGAGCACACAAATTTATAAAGGAAGCCCCAAGGTGGGAAAAAAACCTCTTCGAACTGAGCTCCTCTATGTCTGAAAGGGTAGTATAGTAATTCTCTCAATCACTCTCTCACTCACCCAACTCACAACATAGTTCGCTCCAGCACTCACCCAATTCACAGCCTCCCTAAACTTGAACCACTCTTACCAAATCTCACAACAGCTTTTCCGCTCTCAATCCCAACTTGGGCTTCCCAAAGCCCAAGCTATCTCACCTCAATCTCACCACAATCACTCACACTCCCCCTGTCCAAAGTATCCCAATACTTAGACTATACATAGTGATAGTGGAGTCAGTTCGATGTCTTGAGCAACGACAAAGTCTTCAAGCTTTGTATGTTGGTCTTCAAAGGATGATCTTCAACTCTTCAAAACTCTTAAAGTTAGTCTTCAAGGTCTGGTATGACAATGACACAGTCACTTGTCTTCTTAGCACATCATGACACTTGAACTTCTTGGCGGATAATGATACTCGAACTTCTTCAGATATGGGTCTTTAAGAAGTACACCTTTAAATGTGTAGTTGCAACGGACTTGTAGAAGACACTATTTCAATTAATCTCAATCTCAGCTTCTTGAACAGCCATTTAGCTTTGGATTCATGTTGGAAAATGGTCCATGAATTTCTTTGTCTTTGTACCTGTTTTTAAAAATGGACAAGGCTGCAACTAGAGTAGACTTTAGTAGCACAAGCATTTTAGGATATGAAGAGCATGAAAAAATTTTGCAAAGCACAATTCAACATTTTAGTACTATAAAATCAACAATAACAGTATACTAAATTAGCAAATTTAAATCCCCAAATCAGCATTATAAATCAACACTAACAACTCTCTAATTCAGTTTATATAAATCCCAAAATCAGCAATATTCAGCAATATTTTGGCAGCAATATTCAGCATCATTAAGTTCACAAATCAGCAACTTTAATAATTCAAATCAACATGTTTGAGTACAAAAATCAGCATTACAAAACTGTCTAAACAACACTATTTAACTTCACCAAATAGCACGAATAGAAGCCACCAAATAGCTAGCACTCTTTAAAGCCCAAATCAACAAAATAGATTTTTGGACAGCAACCACATTAATTCAGCACATTCAGCAATTTGGTTCAGTAAATCAGTACTTCAAATATCAGCAAATTCAGCAATTAAGAAACAACAAATTCAGCACTTAAGAATTAGCAAATTCAGCATTAAAAATCAGCAATTTACAGCTCAAGATTCAGCATTAACCAACATGCTAATTCAGAAATTTACAGCTCAAACATTCAACCTTAACCAACATGATAATTCCGTAATTTACAGCTCAAACATTCAGCGTTAACCAGCATGATAATTCAGCAATTTACAGCATGTATAGACGGCAACTATTTCAGCTAATTTCAGCATATATAGACAGTAACTATTTCAGCAATATTAGCATTTATAAACAGCAACATATTTGTGAGAAACCAAGAACTAAAATCAGAAAATCAACACACACTTTCTCACTCTGTATCAGCATAAACACACACTATTTCTCACTCTATTTCAACACAAACACACTGAAACTCAAGATCAAAATCTCAGCTATGTATATATGACAATACATTCAGTTCAGAGGCACAAATAACAAATCAGATGAGTATATGCACACATGTTCCTTGGATTAAAAAAATGAGCACATGGTTTCACTATCAAGAACCAAGATGAACAAAAAATACCAGATTTAGTGTGCTCTGACAGAAGCCGAGGAGAGATGAAGGTTGAGTCGGCAACTATGAGACACAAATAACCGAGACTCACCAGCAAATCAGCGAGTATGTGAAAGAAACAGAGTGTGGTTCTGCATACACGATCAACGATGAACAAAAGAATCCGACGACGATGCTACTACTCATCAGCGATGCCGGCGATGATGCTACCAGCGTTCTCATTATTCAGGTAGAGATGCGTCCAGTGGCAAAGTCATCGCTGCTGCCCTCTTTCTCTCTCTCTAAACTTTCATTCCTTCTCTGTATAAGCTTTCGGCGCCGAGAAGCTCATCTCACCATCTCAGATCTTCTCTCTCACTCACTGTTTTTCCATCACCATTCTCTTCTTCAATTGCGCCGATATTTCGCTCTCTCTACCTCCTCGTTATATTGCCGAAGAAGGGTTATGTCTACTTTCCTCTTTTATGCATTTATTTATTTGGTCACCTTTTCTCAATTTCACCTAGTCATTATTTATATAAATTTATCCAAAAAATTTCTTCTAAGCTACTTTATATATATATATTACATCAATATATCAAACTCTGCCACCCAAATGAAGCTAAACCGTCAGCGCACACATATATATATATGGTCCACTGAATTTTGTATTCTCTTAAATCTCTCTTTGTGGCTACTCATTCAAAACCCATATTATCACCTCAAATATCCATATCATATGTAATGGTGCCTTTCAAGAATCAACCAAAGAAATGGGTCTCCATTTTCTCTTTACTTTTGAAATTCTTCATGCCTTTAATTTTCAAATCACCCATGTACTTTGTTATTCTAAAAATAATTCGCAAAATGTTCTTCCAATTTAAATAACCAGCATATTCCTGCAATTAGGTTAGCGCACATAAAATAATAACAGGATAATTAACTAAATCATGAATAACAAATCTAAAATTTTATCATTCAAAGTAAAATGACACTAAAGTCGTCATAGATCATTTTGACATTAAAACTTGGACAAACATGCTCATGGGCTTTCAGGACCATCACCCGCATACTAGGCTATGAACAGATGGCACAGTTTTTTAAAGTTTGGTATCGAATGGGGTGGCTGCAGCTTGAACCAAAGCAACGCTGGCCTAGATAGACTAGACAAGAAGATCTTGCACATAAGTGCATCATTTTCGACGTTTAGTGTCATCTTCTGTTGGTATTGGTAGATATAGTCTATCGTCCGTTTTTCCATCAAAGGTAGCGAACGTCAATAGAGTGAACCTCCTTGGCCTTTTGGTTTTGACTATATCTTCGGTGAAGGGGGATTCGGTTAACCGGGTGGTGGCAAACGATCGATTGGCTGGATAGCATGATCTATCGCCCTTTAGCGCGTTGATCTCCTGTTGCATCTGGATTCTCCATTTTGGGATGGGCCGCGGGGGATCGACTTAACCCTCACTGGGTCGATTGGGGTGATGCTGCCTGTGTAGTAACCCTTGTGGACGGGTGTGAGTGGGTGGGTGCGAAGATAGACACTGGGCTGAGCTACCACACTGACAGGGTACAGGGTGCTCAATCCCACATCGCCTGGGTGTGGAAAAGGGGATGTGCTTATATGTAGTATGTTCTCTTCAAATGGTATGAGGCCTTTTGGGGTAAACCCAATAGCAAAACCGTGCGGGCTCAGGCCCAAAGCGGACAATATCGTACCATGTGTTGGAGCGGGGTATTACAGTTGGTATCAGAGCCTGAACCCAGCCGGAAGTAGTGTGCCGACGAGGACGTCGGGCCTCGTAGGGGGGTGGATTGTAGTAACCCTTGTGGACGGGTGTGAGTGGGCGGGTGCGAAGATAGACACTGGGCTGAGCTACCACACTGACAGGGTACAGGGTGCTCAATCCCACATCGCCTGGGTGTGGAAAAGGGGATGTACTTATATGTAGTATGTTCTCTTCAAATGGTATGAGGCCTTTTGGGGTAAACCCAATAGCAAAACCGTGCGGGCTCAGGCCCAAAGCGGACAATATCATACCATGTGTTGGAGCGGGGTATTACAGCTTGTTACCGAATCGGTTTTGATGTGAGGCGCTTAGTGAGCGATTGCTTGAACCGGCCCCTTCGTTCTGTTGTCGCCCGTGGTTTCTTGTGCTTTCGACGTGTTCCACTCTGTCCTGTAGTTCTGCGATCTATTGATGAAGAGTATCATTCTGTTGGGTTAACTGCTGAATGCTAGGGTGTGTCAGCGAATCCCGAGCCTCTGGCTGTATAGGTTATATGGGTGGCGCCCTCCTTTGATTCCTAGGGGGTTGACCCAGCTCTGTCCCATCATAGGTATTTCTCCTCGTATTCACCATGGTTACCAACTTCTTTTATTTGGAAAAACATCTAAACGTTTCCCACAGACGGTGCCAAAGTGTAGGTATATAAATTGTTCAACTGATAATTACCAAACAACTCAATGCGCACACCCAAAAATCATGGATATAATGTTTTTAGAGAAAGAAAAAAGATTTTGCAAGAGGTGGATTCGAGGATCCATTTTATTGATAGTTTCATGAATATTTATACAAGTAGGAATTTAAATTCTTTTTGGACTTGAATTTCCTTGTTGACAGCTAACATTTCTCTTACGGAATTTGGATTCCTTTTTGAGTTGTAAGTCTTTTTTATTTGGGCTTTGTAGTCTTGGGGTGGGGCTGATCCGTTTTGGGCTTTCTGCTGATATATAGACTCAAGCCGACGCAGGCCTGATTCGTTTTTTGTATTAGTTCCGCCCAATAAATCGAATGTTAGTTTTGCCTCTACATGTGGTGATTTTGATTCTCTTGATTGATTGTTTAGGTGTGAGAGCATGCGTGATAGATTGATTAAATAAATTATTAGATTTGAAATACTAGTCTAGCAATTATAAATATAGATAGATTGATGGAATAATTGACTCTTTTATTTAAGAAAAGTACTCAAATAGATAAGTCTTGGAGTCTTGATCTTGTACACATAGTATTTGGTGATTTGAATATTTAATAAATGAATTTTGGTGTCTTTACTCTCTATCCCAACGACACCTGTTAATCCTATTTGATGTTTTACTTTTTGACTTCTCAATCCCAACCACACCAATTAATTATATTTGACCTTTTTCTTCTTGGCTTCACCATATGAAAAGTTGTCTATCCAAAGTATGGTCCCACTTGGGTTGGAATTCAAAAGTAGTATCTAACCATTATCAAGGTTAAGGACAACACACACATATACACATCGTATATAATATATAAGTATATACAATATATAAGATCATCATTTTTTAATATTGTAAACTTTTGTTAAGAGAATGACACATTAGGAATTGACACATTCCTTTAATGTAAACCAATCACGCACTCAACAATATATATTTACACACGCGCGCACACATGTACACTCAAAAGCAATCTACCACCATCTATATATATATATATATATATATATATATGTTACTTGCACTTAAGTGGATAAAATTGTGTAGGTGTCATTTACGTCTTGCCACATGGCAAGGTTGAAAAGTCAGAACACCAGCATGTCAACCATGTCACTCATTAAAAAGTTGTAGGTGTCAATTACGTCTCGCCACATAGCAAGGTTAAAAAGTCAAAACACCAACATGTCAACCACGTCACTCATTAAAAAGCAAGCCTCGAACAACATTCGAGCACCACACAAGAGCCCTGACAACGTGTCAGGCAAAGTAAGCCTCGAACAACATTCAAGCACCACACAAGAGCCCTGACAGTGTGTTAGGTAAAGTAAGCCTCGACCAACATTCAAGCACTGATTCGTGTGTGAGTGTGACTCAAAAAGCATATCAATTAAAAATTTTCACACTTTGCAATAGAACGAATTCCTTGCAGAATAGGGCTATCGAAAGGGGTATCGTACCTCAGGGATTATGGTCTGATGAGTTGGAATACTGAATTAATTCTAATTAAATTTATAAGAAAAGAATTCTGATTTTTAGACTAAACTAATTAAAAAGATAAAATAAAATAAATCAAAGTAAACAGATAATGAAGATAATATGAGAGAAATCTAGGGTGTTTGACTTCACCACTAACTCCACAATCAATGGTCAATTGAATCAACTATAGGGGAATTACATCATGCATAAGTGGTGTCGGTGGCTACAAGCTCACCTTCATTCGTCAAGAAGATAACATATGATTAAGGCTAAGCCTTGGACTATCTTCGATTAGCATGGACCATCTGCCTAACTACTCTAATCTAGGGTGCAGTATGGTTCATCTTCTCTAGGCATAATCCATCAAAAATCTTAATAATATATTCAGTGATTACCATTGTGTAATAATCTCTCTCATGATCACAGAAAATAAGAGAGATTGAGTTCAATAACAACAACTAAATATCTAAGACAATATAAGAAATCATTGAGATTGAATTTACAAGACTTTTATTGCTCAATTCTATAATAAGAATCCTCTGAATTACACAATCTATGCATGTATATAAAGGTCCCCAATAATTAAAACAATCAAACCATTGATGCTTTGTTAGGGCTACATCAAAACCCTAGTGGATGAACTAGTCGCTCATGGTAGAAGAAGAAGCTTCAACTGTTGAGGAAAAAGACATCATCTTCATGACTTCTGCGTATGACTTCGTTCTCCAATGGCTCTGCAAATATATTTCTGTTCTCTTCTCAGCCCTCTCAGACTCTCCAATCTCTCTTTTATCTCTCCCAAAACCAGCCTCTTATTCTTCACTTTCTTCCCCAAGAGAATACACCAAAGTCCTAATCCAATTAGGAATAAATTAGGGTTTCCCGCAGCACTAATCAGGTGGGTTTTTCCTGCTGACTTCGGCCTAATTTTTGACCTACTAGAAGTCCGATTTACGGAATTTTTGTGAAATACAAAAGTGTGCAGAATCAAATTTCGTTCAACTTTTAACGAAGATAATGTCGATTTGAGGCACGAAAATAAGACTTCTGGTCTGTTTTCCAAAACGGGATTAAGACTGTATTATGCGCAGATTTGGGCTTCAGGCCCGAAACCTTCTTAAGCAACTGTAATTCTCTTGGACTTCTTCCTTGGGCTGATTTGAGTTGAAATAAATGGTTGAATGATTCTCCTTTGATATAGGCTTCATCTAACCATCTTGGATGTCTTCTTTAAAAGCCCAAAAGCTTGGTTTTAACTTAAATAATCGTTAAGGCCCTGAAAATACAGAAAACACTAAAACAAAGTAAAATAACAAAATAATCTATCACTAAGAGAATAAAATACATAAGTTAAGAGGTTAGAATGCGTAACATTCAACGCCTATCACACCCCCAAACTTACATATTGCTAGTCCCTTAGCAATAGAATAAAAAAAAACTAAAACAAAGAAACTACTAAATACTAACTAAACTACCCAACTCCACTTTCGTGGGAGAAACGATTGCATTTAGCATATGCAACAAGCCTTTAAACCCCTAGGTTTCCCCTAGTGGACGAGTATAGTCTCGAGAGGGTTTCCAGAAATGTTACCCACAAACATTCAAAATTCTGTTTCAACATTAATTCAAGAAGAAGATTACAATACATAGTTACAAACTTGCATTCAAGAATAATTTCAAACTTTCAAATTCTATAATTCAAATCAATGGTCCCCATGCATAATTCACAACAACATATCTCAAAATAATTAACTCTAGCTCCCTCATGTAAAGTGAACTAGCAGTCATCTCATGTAGCATAACCTAGCTCTAAATATATTAAGGCACATACCCCTTCAACTCACTAGTTCTCCGTATTGAAATCATACTTCCAAACATGAATACATGACTTTTTTTCTTTTCTCATTCTTTTTTTTTTCATTGCTTTATTAGTTGTGCAATGTCTTGATCTATTAAGCTTTCTGAAAGATCCATGTAGCAAGCTTTTAGTCAGTGACTCCCAAACCAGATGGCTTTAGGGCACTAGGCTTTAAGATACCCCGAAGACCTAATTACTCGAATCAGTCAGGCTACAAATCAAGACAACCAATGCTCATCTTTTCTCACCCTTTCACTTTTGACGCGAACACTCCGTGCTTCCTGAGGCATAGAGGCCCGGTTACTCATGAAAAGGATCAAATTGATTTGCTTATTCATCACTTTTTTTTTTCTTCTTTTTTTTTTTTCATTGAAGTCAAGTAAAACACATCATCGGTACTCATTCTCAAGAGATACTAATTAATATCAAGCATATGTAACTCAATAACTCAAAACCAAAGTATATACCCCATAAGACTATGCTAGTGTGTCTGTGGATGTAAGAAAACTAAAACTAATTACCCCAAAACATGTTATTGCAAACCATGATTAAAACCACATAATTTAAACCACAGTTTCCAAAAATTTAAAACAAACTCAAAAATTGCAAGTTAAGCAGCTACATAAAGTATTAATCCCTTGAATAATGTCAAAACCTTCTATCTAAAAACAAAACAAAAGAAAATAATAAACAAACTAAGAAAATAAAATAAAATAAAATCCTAATACAAAAAGAATTTCACACAAATTTCCCCCCATATTGCATTGAGCACAAAAATAGGCATCGCCTCACTCCCAAACTTAAACTGTACATTGTCCGCAATGTACACCCAATTAAAGCATAGAGAAGAATCAGAACGATGTTACCAGGACCAAGGAGTAGTGGCAAGAAAATAGAGCACACCAATTGCATGAAGGCAATGAAAGCACTCCCCTAAACTTGGATGCTACAACCTGTCAAAACAACCACTATACCCCAAAGATCAAGTGAAATAATATGGGTGAAAATAAATATGAAAGAGAAAAATCCCTAAAAATAAAATAAAATATATATATATATTTTTTCATTTTTCATTTTTTTTTCAAGAAATAAAAAAAATCTAACTACAAAAAGAAAAATAAAATTTAAAAAGATGTGGTGGTGACTGAGCATCTGGATCCAAGTTTGCTTGGCGCATCAGTGCACGTAGCATCCTCCTCATCTCTAGTTGGTCTTGGCGAGTTTCACGAAAGTGATCCGCCATCTCAGTCCTCATTGCTCCAAACTGTGTGGATACCTCTGTCTGTAGGGTGCCAAACTGGGCTGTTAACCCAGCAATCTGCCCCTCTAAATACTGATAATCATGGCCACCAGCCTGTGCATGCACCTCCTCTTCCTCTGCCTCCATCTCCTCTGGATCTTCCACCGGTGGTGGTATATCTATATGCTCTCCTCCCTGGGCCAACTGAGATACTTCACCAGGCGCCACTATGACTCTTTGGTGCATATGAGATCAGCTCAAATTCCAGTCATGCGTGCCATAATGAAGCTCACGTGGAAAGGCAAGCTCATCCTCATGGACTGCATACCCCTGTGCCACAAGCAACTGATAAATAATAGTAGGAAATGGAAACTCCCAGTCACTTGCACTGTCTGGTGCCTTGGCTACAACCTTGGAATAGAACTTCTCCATCTGACCCCAGACAATCTGTGGGAATGACAGCCAATGCCCAAAATGTATAGCATATAAGGCTCTGAGGAACTCTTAACGTCTCTCGGTCTTATGTCTAATGGGACATGCATTCTTGAGTAGAACAGCGTCAAGAAACCATAAATGATTTGGCATTGAAGACTTGGAAGCTGCATTCCTTTTCGGCCCAGAAAATTGATTAGCACACAAACGTGCAACCAAATTACCCACTGACAAATCATCGGGTAGAGGAGTAATGAGATAAATCATCTAGGCACTCATGAGGACAACTCATGACAATAGTAATGGATGACATGTCCACTCGAATTATTGTTCCATCTACTGAAGAAGTAAGCCCATCCCGCTCATCAGGTGTCGGCATTAAGTTCTGATAAAATATCTTGACAAGCCTCGGGTAAATAGTAGATGAGAGTGGAACAAAAATGGATGCCGACCGATGACGACGGATGTCAAAAATCCCCCATCGTGTCTCGGGAAACATACCATAGAGTTCGGCGATGTCAAACGTGGTTTCAAAGTTTAAAGCTCTTGGATGCCATCTCTCTTGAATACCTTCTCGGCGAGATCGTGAAGAACCTGTGGTCGGATCATGCCTCGCTCGGCGAGGATTACGTGAACTTGAAGCACCTTGGTGACTTGCTCTCTTTGGTGCCATAGAAGTAGAAAAAGTGTGGTTGAAAAATTTAATCGAACACTTAGTGTGCACAATTCTTTTGTAACCTTCAACCTCCTTTTTTCGGCAATTTTTCCACCCAAATCGAACAAGTAATTGCACCAAATTGATCCCCCAAACTTGGTCTTCAAAAGCCCTCAAAAAGATTTGCACAATTTCACCAAAGAAAAACTTCACTTACTTTGATGTTGAACTTGAAAAAGTGAGAACTTCCTTTGAGAACTAGTGATTCTTGATCCGGTTGTGATGTTGATGATGATGATGATCAATGTTGAATTCTTGTTTAATAATCACCAATTGAAGAAAATAATTTCCCAGTTGAAGTAGGACTTGAATTGGAGCTCAAAGAGGTCTAGGATGCAAGTAGTAGCAACTAAGGAGGAGAGGTGACCTTTATAGGTCTTAAAAATTCGGGCAGCCCCATGTTGGGCCTGGGCGATCGATCCCCCTTGGAGTGGGCGATCGATCGCCCACCTGCTGGTGGGGATCTTCAAAAAATATAATGGGGTGATCGATCCCCCTTGGCTGGGGCGATCGATCCCCCCCCTGAATGTCTGTTGGACCCTCCATCGCCCAAGGTCGACCGAGACTTGATATTTTTGAGTCTCCATTTCCCAAGGTCGACCGAGAGAACGATTTTTCACCTATCTTGAGTCCAAATACCTCGGTACACCTCTTGGCATCCTCTGGAAGTAACTTATACATCAAAAACTCAAAGAAAAACATTGAAACGCAACTAGAATTGAAAGAAAACTTAAGAAAACTAAAACTAAAAATTAAAATCAAAGAAAACTAAAGAAAATAAAGTATAGAAATACATACAGAACCTACATTTTAACGTCCGTAGGGGATGATTAACTCTCCGAAGGGATTAAGTTGGATAGACGGGATCCGTCAAGTCGACGGACTCTACGTCTCTTCTTGGCACACATCCTTCCACACAATGCTTCAACCTTTGGCCATTAACTTTCATCAAACCAATTCCAAACAATTGCTCATCTGGGAATGAGTCTTGAATAGGTAATGCATCAATCATCGGCTTAAACTCAATCCGAGATAAATGATCTGCAACCACATTCTCTGTCCCCTTTTTGTCTTTTATCTCCAAATCGAATTCTTGCAGTAATAAAATCCATCGAATAAGACGCGGTTTGGTTTCTTTCTTTGCCAATAAGTGTCTCAATGCTGCATGATCAGAGTAGACAACCACCTTGGACCCCAATAAATAAGAATGAAACTTGTCCAAGGCAAATACTACAGCTAGAAGCTCTTTCTCTGTAGTTGTATAATTGAGTTGGGCATCAGAGAGAGTCTTACTAGCGTAATAGATGACATATGGCCGTTTCTCTTCTCTTTGTCCCAACACTGCTCCCACTGCATAATCAGAGGCATCACACATGATTTCAAAAGGTAGAGCCCATTTTGGCGATTGCAGAATTGGTGTAGATGATAACAGAGACCGAAGCTTTTCAAAAGCTTGCACACATTCTTCATCAAAGATAAAGGGAACATCTTTAGATAACAAATGGCACAATGGTCGAGCAATTTTACTGAAATCCTTGATAAATCTTCTATAGAACCCAGCATGGCCTAAGAAAGATCAAACTTGCCTTACCGAAGTTGGATGAGGCAGAGTTGCAATTAGGTCGATCTTTGCTTTATCACCTTCAATGCCTCTCTCTGAAATAATATGGCCCAATACAATACCTTCTTTCACCATAAAATGGCTCTTTTCCCAACTAAGTACCAAATTACGCTCTCGGCACCTTTGAAGTACTAGTGATAAATTACTCAGACAGTGTTCAAAGGATGATCCAAAAACAGAGAAATCATCCATGAAGACCTCCAAGAATTTTTCCACCATGTTAGAAAAGATGGCCATCATACACCTCTGGAATGTCGCCGGAGCATTACATAATCCAAATGGCATACGACGATAAACAAAAGTACCAAAGGGACAAGTGAAAGTGGTCTTCTCTTGATCTTCTGGATCCATAGTCACTTGGTTATAACCAGAGTAGCCATCCAGAAAGCAATAATAGCTCTGACCAGCTAACCTTTCAAGTATTTGATCAATGAATGGAAGAGGGAAGTGATCCTTCCTTATCATAGAATTTAGCTTTCTGTAATCAATGCACACACGCCAACCTGTGGTAGTACGTTGTGGAACAAGCTCTCCCATAGAGCTAGGGACAATGGTAAGGCCAGATTTCTTAGGAACCACTTGTGTTGGACTCACCCATGTGCTGTCAGAAATTGGATA
The DNA here is from genome assembly GCA_026545225.1 of Cornus controversa. Classification (NCBI taxonomy): domain Eukaryota; kingdom Viridiplantae; phylum Streptophyta; class Magnoliopsida; order Cornales; family Cornaceae; genus Cornus; species Cornus controversa. Next base: position 29,219,399 of record CM048850.1, read on the forward strand.
AATGATGCCTGCATCAAGTAATTTGATAACCTCTTTCTTTACCACCTCCTTCATGTTGGGGTTCAGTCGCCTCTGAGCCTCTCTAGTTGGCTTACATCCTTCTTCTAGATGAATTTTGTGCATACAAATTGAGGGATCAATACCCTTAAGATCAGCAACACTCCATCCAATTGCTTCACGATGTTGATATAAAACCTCTACTAAGCTCTTTTCTTGAATTTCTGTCAGATCAGAGGCAATTATAACAAGAAGAGTTTTTTGTGCCCCCAAAAATACATACTTTAATTTGTCAGGCAAAGGCTTCAACTCTAATTCTGGAGGAGACTCCAATGAAGGCACTAAGGGAGTGCTAGAGAGAGAAGGTAGTGGCTCAATTGGAATTCTCCAAGGTGGAGTATTCTGAATAGCATCCACTTCCAGCATATAATGCACCTCTTCACACAACCTTTCATCATTAATTTTCTCAAAGTCATAAAGAGACTTACATACCTCCAGGGAGTTTTGAGATATAGAGGATGAAACAAATTCCTCCACACATTCATCAATATCATCCATGCAGAACACATCACTCTGATCTGGAGGGTGTTGGATAGCATTGAACACACTAAGCTTGACATTCATGTTGCCAAATGAAATATCCATGATCCCTGACCTACAATTTATGCAGGCATCAGCTGTAGCTAAGAAAGGTCGACCAAGGATCACTGGAATGTGCCTCTTTGGATTGTGAACCGGCTCAGTGTCAAGTACAATGAAATCAACAGGAAAGTAGAACTTGTCCACTTTAATGAGCACATCTTCTATGATTCCTCGGGGTTGCTTTGTTGATCTATCTGCAAATTGCAATACCACCGAGGTAGGCTTCAATTCTCCCAAGCCCAATTGTAAGTAAACTGAATAGGGTAGCAAATTCACACTTGTTCCCAAATCAAGAAGAGCTTTATCCACATGGTGCTCCCCAATGATACATGAGATAGTTGGAGCACCAGGATCTTTGTACTTGGGAGGAGTACACTGCTGAATTATCGAACTTACTTGTTGTGGCAGCATCACTTTCTTTGGCATATGGCTTTTAGAACGCCTTTTCTGAGTGCACAAGTCTTTCAAAAATTTAGCATAAGGAGGAATTTGCTTGATGGCATCAAGGAGTGGCAAATTAATCTTCACTTGTCGAAACACCTCCATCATGTCATGCAGCTTGTCCCCTTACTTCCCTAATTTAGATGCTTCAAGAAAACGTTGTGGGAAGGGAGCCTTGGGCTCATAAGGAATTTCAGCATTTGGACTTGTGGTCACTTTTTCTTCTTCTTTCTTCTCACCCACCTTATTGTCAATTATTTTCCCACTCCTCAAAGTGGTAATAGCTTCGACTTGCTCATGGTGTGGGTTAGTTGTGGAAGCTTGCATCCCTCTTGGATTACCAATTGGTTGACTAGGGAGCTTCCCTTCTTCTCTTTTACATAATGAAGTAGCAAGCTGTCCAAATTGAGATTCCAGTTTGGCAATGGATTGAGAATGTGAGTGCACTAGCTGAACTATAGATTGTACTGTTGCTGCAGTAGCTTGCACTGTCTCGATGAGAGAATCAAGCTTGTCAAATTTAGACAAGGTAAGTGTCAGCTTCTCTTCAATAGCAGAAATTCTTTGGGCCATAGGACTTTGTGTTTGAAATTGCTGTTGAGGCACAAAAGTCCTAGGTTGATATGACGGTTGCATTGCTGCCCTTTGGTTACTGTAGGAAAAACTAGGATGATTCCTCCATGTGGGATTGTAAGTGTTACCTCGTGGAGGATTCATTGGTCCAGTGAATGTAGCTTGGACTTGCTCATGTTGAACAACAGAAAATTGCCCCATTGAAGGACAATTGCTCACATTATGCATACGACTAGAGCAAAATTCACAAGGGCCTAGCAATGAAGAATTTGAAGCAGAAGGAGTTTGATTGGCAGCCATAATTGCTGCCACCTTCTGTGCAATTAAATCAATGTCAGTTGGCATAGCTTCTGAAGCACCAACCTCAAAAATCCCATCAGTTTTCCTTGTAGTGGCAGGTCTGCTAGAACGAGTAGAGGACACATGTTGTAGAGAGTTGTCATTAAGATTTTCAAATAAGGTCCATGCCTCTTCTTCACTCTTCAACATAAAAGTACCTCCACAAGTTGCATCAACCATCTGTCTGTTGGCTTCTGTCAGTCCTTCATGAAAACTCTGCACTAGTTGCCACTTAGGAACTTGATGATGGGGACACTTCCTAAGAAGGTCCTTGAATCTTTCCCATGTCTCATAAAATTGTTCCCCCTCATGTTGGGAGAAACCAGTGATAGCATGTCTGAACTGATTGGTCTTCCCTATTGGAAAATACTTCTTGAGAAACTCTTGTTACATCTGAGTCCAAGTCGTGATAGAACCTGCCGGTAGAGAGTTGAACCAATACTTTGCTTTGTCTTTCAGAGAGAATGAAAAAAGTCTCATTCTGAAAGCATCTTCAGAGAAGTTGTGAATTTTTGTAGTTGAGCACACTTCAATGAAGTCATCCAGATGCTTGTAAGGGTCTTCTTGAGTCAGCCCAAAATAAGATGGAAGCATCTGAATAATGCTGGACTTGATCTCACAATTCTGTGCTGTGACATTAGGCAGTTGAAAACCTGCTGGCGAGGTATATGTCTCAGGAATATAGTAGTCCCTCAGCAGTCAAGCTCTTTCTCCATCAGCATTAGGAACAAGGTTGTTATTTCTCTCTTCTGCCATGTCTTCAAGTAATTCTTCCTCTTGCATAATGGTATCAATAGGGATGTTCCTATCAAGCACCACACAAGAGCCCTGACAGCGGGTCAGGCAAAGTAAGCCTCGAACAACATTCAAGCACCACACAAGAGCCCTGACAGCGTGTCAGGTAAAGTAAGCCTCGAACAACATTCAAGCACCACACAAGAGCCCTGACAACGTGTCAGGCCAAGTAAGCCTCGAATAACATTCGAGTACCACACAAGAGCCCTGACAGCATGTCAAGCAAAGTAAGCCTCAAACAACATTCGAGCACCACACAAGAGCCCTGATAGCGTGTTAGGCCAAGTAAGCCTCGAACAACATTCGAGCACCACACAAGAGTCTTGACAGCGTGTCAGGCAAAGTAAGCCTCGAACAACATTCGAGCACCACACAAGAGCCCTGACAGTGTTTCAGGCCAACTAAGCCTCAAGCAACATTCGAGGGCCATAGAAGAGCCCTGACAGCATGTCAGGCCAAGTAAGCCTCGAACAACATTCGAGCACCACACAAGAGCCTTGGCAACCTCGAGCAAGCTTCAAACACCACTTTAAAGCTCCGACAACACGACAAGCCAAACGAGCCCCAAGTAAACCTCGAACAACGGCTTCGAGCATACTTCACGAACCAGCATTGTCCAATCCCATCATGTGACAAGAGGAACTGGATAGGAGTCCATTGTCCGAATGTAACCAAAGGCCTCTTTGGTATACCTTGAGGGAATCTTGTTTCGAGGATAAGGAGTAAAGGAAGCCTGATTTTCTAAACAGGCCTATCTGAAAAAGCAGTGAAAACACTCCACCTCTGAGACCCTTTTCTGTCACCATTAATGCCCATTTAAGAGTCATTAATATTCTCAGCTACCGCCGCATGGCAAGTTGAGGGATTTGACTCTTCAGGCAACTAAGGCATCATAGCCTAAGTGTCCTAAGCCTCTGACAAGGGTCAAACTGGTTTGAAATCAGTGGACGCAGCCCAAGAAGATCTAGCACTATAAATAAAAGAGTCGAGCAGAGGAACAAGGCATCCTATCCTTCACAAAGAGCTCCGGTCAACTAGCTTTAGTTCTCCTCCCTCAAACAAAGAATCTACTTGGGATCCTTCATATTTGTATTGACTAGTTCTATTTAAAATATAAAACCCCTACAAACTGTTCCATTCTCTCTTTGCGAACAATCAGTTCTTTTTCTTTCTTTTTTGGTGGGTTCATCCCAACCAGTTCACATGTCTGATCATCAAACATCACCGTTAAATTCCATCGACAAAGTCTCGGACTACCTTCCCATAGTCGTCAATCCCGACGGCACGATCACGCGCACCCAACATGACCAAAGCGTCCCTGCAGCAGCTGATCCCAGATCTCCCTCACCTGTCCTCACCAAAGACCTGCCTCTTAACACAGAACACCACACGTGGGTACGTCTATTCCTGCCCCGGCAAGCACCGGATAACTCCCCCACAAGAAAGCTACCTCTTGTTGTGTGTTACCATGGTGGCGGGTTCATCATAGGCAACACAGACTGGAAGATTTTTCACGATTTTTGCATCGAAATGGCAGTCCAACTCAGCGTGGTGATCGTGTCCGTGGATTACCGTCTCGCACCGGAGCACCGCCTCCCGGCGGCGTACGATGATGCCGTGGAAGCGTTTCATTGGATTAAAAGTTCCCATGATGAGTGGTTACGTGACTTTGCTGATTTCTCCAAATGTTTTCTCATGGGCAGTAGTGCTGGTGGCAACATAGCATATCATGCAGGACTACGTGCAGCCGCGGCAGTTGATGATCTTCAGCCGTTGAAGATCGAAGGGCTGATATTGCATCACCCTTTTTTTGGTGGGTCCGAGAGAACAGGGTCAGAGCTGAGGCTGGTCAACGACAGAATATTGCCACTGTTTATTAGTGATCTGATGTGGGAATTAGCTTTGCCAATTGGTGCTGACAGTGATAATGAGTATTGCAATCCTACGGTTATGAATGGTGGAGTACAACTTGTGAACAGTTTAAGCTGCTGGGGTGGAGGATTATAGTGACAGGCTATAACGGAGACCCTCTGATTGACCGTCAGATGGAGATCGTGAAGGTGTTACAAAAGAAAGGTGTACAAGTAGTAGCAAAGTTTGGTGAGGGAGGTTGTCATGGGGTAGAATTTTTAGAAACATCAAAAGCTGTGGCCCTTTTTTCAGTTCTGAAAGATTTTATTTCATCGTCACCATCGGTGAGTGCTTAGAAAATCCTAGATAGTTTGGAAAATACTAAATAGGTCAGGTCAGGCCAGCTGGGCTGGGCCTATTTGGTTATTGCTTAATTAATGATTGTAATGCAAGTAAAATATTGTTTTCTCATAAAAATAAATTTAGGAAAAAGAATTATTGTTTGTTAATTAAACCACCTTAGGCTTTTCTCCAGTTTAATTAAATGCCATTGTTATTGTTTCTCTTTTAATCGTATTTTAAACTCTTTCTTGTATACTTCATTCAGCTTAAATTGTTGTTTTCATTTGTTGAATGATTCTCTTATAGTGCTATAATTGCATGCCCTTTCTATCAAGGTTAAGAGCATGCTAAATTTCTATTTCTTTATCTTCTTTCTCTCTCTCAATTGTCTCCTTTTATCTCTCATTCATGTTTTGCCGCTACAATCAATGAACCAGACAAATAAGTGAAATCGACGAGCAGAGCAATGAGCTCTTGATTCCTTGGTTTATGTTAAAATCGACAAATTTGAAGTCTATATGGGAAATCATTTTATTAGTAATTGTGGAGAAAAAAGGGGTATTTGATTGAAATTTCAAGTGTTATATGTGAAATAATGGTAATGGAAGTGCAAGTTAAGATTTAAAAAAGGTTGTAATTTAGTGGTATCTCTTCAACTTTATAGAGTAAAAAAAGTCGAGAGTGTTCAAGTCACGTTAAAGATAAAGTGAGTATGTGAATTTCTTGCTATGGTAAAAATTAAAAAATTACAAAGTGCAACCCAGAATTACGAAAATGTGCATTGAGTCGTAATCAATCCAAATGCTGTATCACCAAGACTTGAAGATTGATCTCAGCTTCCAGTACTCAGACATTGAAGTGCTTATGCTTATTCAATGACTCTCCTTTTGCCAGAACTTCAGCTTCCAAATGGAGATTCCCAAGCTCATGTATTGTGATGACCCGAAATTTTTTTTGAATTATAATTACGGGTCGGTGACTTTTAAGTATGATTAGTCGCTTAATGACATGCTTAGTGGATTTAAATAATCTTTGTTATGTTTTTGATCACGGGTGTGGGACCGGAGTGGACTCGGGTACCCCGGGAGGTAACTACGAACACTAGAGAGTGGCGTAGGGGTGTGGATGTAAGTTTAAGGGCATAAGTGAAGTTTTGAAAAGAGAGAAAATGATGGTTTGCAATTAGATGCAAAGTGACCATGACAAGGAGCACAAAGAGGAGAGATTGAGGGTTTAGTTGCAAAGTGGAATATATGAATTATATATATATATATATATATATATATGGAAAAAGAGAGAAACATGTCAAATTTTTGGGGCTCTCTCTCTCTCTTGGCCAGATCTCTCTCTCTCTATACAAAATTTCTCTTCTCTCATTCTCTCTTCAATTTGAGGGTTTAGAAGTGGGATTTGAGGGTGGAGCCAAGAATTAAAGTTGCTCCCCTCACTCTCCTCTTCGATTTGATTGGTGAAACGTTACTGTTGGAGGAGTTTGAAGCTTGGTGGAAATTGGGTCTTCAACAACCAAGCTTGGATTTGAGGTAGGTTTCCTCCCTAAGTGTCAATTCTATAGGTTGAATTGTGGATTTCTTGGGGGGTTAACATGCTAGGTAAAGTTAGGAGGTTGGTTTTGTTATATGATTGCATGTTAAAGTGGTGATTTATGTGTATTACATGTTATAGAATTCATATACGTATGACATGTATGTAGCTTTGTGGTAAATGCTACGTGAAAAGCATGATTTGGTGTTTCTTGAGCATGTAATTTGATGCCAAAGCGTAGAGCCTTGTAAATGTAAGCTAAATTTCATTATTTAGTGATGCTTGTGGTGTTGACATCATCCATGTACATGTTGCATACATGGTGTTTGATAAAATGTCCCAAAAAGGGTTTTTCTTTGAAAATGTGACATGGAGATTCAGAGTATGCCCACTCATGTCTCTTTTGTTGGAGTTTTGACAAATCATGAACCACTTGTGTATGTGTGGTCTAGGTTGTCGAGTTAAGCATGCATTGCTTGAAAGCATTCATTTGATAATGTTGCTCATATGTTGAATATGCTATGTATGTCTAAATGCTCTAGCATATGCCATGTAGCCGATAAGGATGCTATGACTTGCATTCATGTAGGTCGGTGTCGAGTTAGCGCTTAGGTGGGGTTAGGGTATCTCTACTCACCCCGCTCCCCCTAACATTTTTTAGGTTATACGTCAAGGATGATGACAGGGACTTCATAGTTCTTATAGGCGTTTTGGGGACTCAATTGGAGTATGATGATCTTTTGGGATATTGTGTACCTTATGGCTATTTGTGCCAGCTTGTGGCACGGTAATTATTTAGTTGTAGTCATGGTAGAATTTGTTGCATTTTGAACTTTATGTATGAATTCTTGTAATGACTATAAACTTGAAAAAACATATGGATAGTATGTACCTTTTGAGAAAACTGTATGTGTTGGAGATGTATGACACAATAGGACCATTTTTCTCTTGAGTTATGACTTCTTGTATGGATAATTATGAGTTAATGAAGTATGGGATGTATGTATGCATGGGTTGTTGAATGAAGATGGTAAGAAAAAAAATGATGGAATTACATTTCAATTCTGAGATGCATGTTATGCGAATATACTTGATGGCTATTAAGGCATTAGTGTAGCCATTAGGGGGACACGTGCCCAGAAGTGTCCATTTTTGAGTTCAAGGTATGAATGAAATTTTATGTATAGGAGGATAATTGTATTAGCTTCAATTTGATACGTCATGGGCCTAGTTTGGATTTAAATTGAGTAAGCTATGCATGTTTTAGTGCAAGAGTTGGTAATCTGACCTAAGCTCGTTGATTTGTGTGTAATCCGAGTCATGAGTTGAATTATTAGGTGATTCTAATTGGGTTATAAAGTAGACATGTTGAGGATGATCCATGCCAAATTTCAAGCCAAATGGACTTATGGTTTGTGAGATTTTTGAATTTGAAGTTAGGTTGAAAATTGGCCAAGTACAGGTTGCAGAATTTTAGCTTTTGCATTAACAGCGCTCGATCGCTTTTTACGGCGCTAGATCACCCTTGTAAAAGATCTAGAGGCTTAGTCTCGGGAGTGAAAGTGCTCGATCCCTTTATTTAAAGCGCTCGAACTCTTTTACAACAGGCATTTGACAAAATTCTATCTAACTTCTAACGGCTTCTTCGTTTCAAATCGAAATTAGATGATTTTTTTTTGAAATTGTGTATTTTTGAACCCTCTTTTCAATGGTTTCATTTTCAAACCATAACCAGAAACTTACCAGGAGTTTCATATCTGTAGTGTGGGATAGAACCAATTTGAAGGGTTGTATGGTTGAGGCCTGCTATGAGTAGTTGATGTTGAGTTGTAGATGTATACATATACATGGGTATGTATGTGTTTAAGCTTTTTTGGTAAATAGAGTTTAATATGTTCATTAAGGCTTAATGGACGGGTTAACCTCCGGTTTCCTGGGAGTCGGGGGATCGGGGCGTTACATGTACCAAAGTTTGTTCTCCATTCTCAAATGTTTAGTGATAATTTTCTCTCATCCTCTTATGCCCACTTGGTGATTAGTGTAGCCATAAAGTGTTATCACTGTCAAAAGCCAGGGCATATGAAGAGAGAGTGCAGAAAATGGAAAAGAAAACAGTCTAAAGAAAGAAGTGAAGAAAAAGGGAAACAAAAAGAGACCGTTGCAGTCGCAACTGACGGTGAGGTGATCATTGTTACTATAAGAAAATTAGCTTTTAACGACGGGCAAAAAGCTTTCTACAACGGGCATTGTCTTTTGTGGTATCGTTTGTCATAGTTGACTGATACTTTTCAGCGACGGGCATTGGCTTGTCGTGGAAAGTAATTTCAATGACGGACATAAGCCCCTCGTGGAAAGTTACTTTCCACGACCGAGTATAAGCCCCTACTCGAATGTTCATTTTGAGTTGTAGAAACTTTGTTTTCTACGATAGACCTAGCCCGTTACAGAAAACTTAGTTTTCCACGAGGGGCATACCCCGTCGTAAAACAGATGAGTTTTTTTAAAATAAAAAATAAAAATATGTATGCTTTATTAATTGTCTGCTTTAATAACCAAACATTACTCATTCAACATAGATCAAGTCTACATCAACAAAGGAGTACTGCAAATTCGATTAATAACACATTCAATAAAATTCAAGTACCACAAGTACATCATAATGCTTAACAAATAACAAGGTGAAAACAATATTATCTAATGTCTCTTCAGATTAATATCTAGAAACTATCAACATTCAAATAAAAAAGAACGTACAACTTTAAATGGCATGACCCCTACTCGGCAACCTTTAATGTCTTACTTCATTTTCTACCATGGCTCTTAACGGCATGCCTGTTCCTCTTCTTGACACCAGACTTAGTAAACTTAAGGCTTCTATTCACAACACTCAACCTTAGAAGGGCTGTATTATTCAAATCTTGCTTGTAATAACCACTTGAAATAAGTGATAAAAAAAAAACACAACGCTTAGAAAAAAAAAACACCGTATGAACGCATCAAACTTCTTAGACATAGAAAGACAACATACAGTGCAAAATACTTTCAAAGACTAAACCAACACTTCAAATCCCCTTTTGTTGCCTATATCTACTATTATAAGCAAGCTCAATTTTTTAAGACAGTAGACTCCCTAGAGAGTTGAACAGCAATCCAAAAAATTTGTATATGATATTACATAGTCTACTTAAAAAATGTTTATTTATGAGAGAATTAACAATAGGCCGGATTACCCAGGTTTCCAACAAAGTTCATAAAGATTCATGAAATACAATTAATGTTGTTATAGAAATATACTTAATTCATGTTCTTACAAAAAATAGTCTCACTTTGAATGACAAATAAGAAAAAGAAAGATAAATGAAATACCCCCTCCCCACAAAATTTCGCGCATGAGGTGGCAAGTCTCATACACAAAACCTGAGAGATATATACAACTGGTAGCAACAAGCATAGAATAAAAAAGATAGAAGGAAATAATTTTAAAAGCAGAATAGAAAGTCCCTCTTAATTAAAATAAATATTAAATAAATAAGTACGTGTCTAGTAATACAATTTGGAAGTCCCGTAACCCAAGGATACCTTAACTAGAAAGAACAAGAGTTTTGAACCCTAAATTAAAAACCAATAATCAAAATCTCAAAAGAGTTCACAGTTTGAACTTGAAGAAGAGAATAAGTTCCTACTCTGTAACTGATGAGAGGAGATGTCTGCCACAACCCAAACCCAAGACTCTATCCTTGCAGTGGAACCGACCTGGGACCTGAAATATCAACAAGTGGGTTAAACCCACGAGCAAGCCCTCTCTACTACATCCCAATCAGAGAACCGATATACATACTCTCAGTATGAGGGACACAAGAGAAAAATATAAGTGTAAACATAGAGGTCATTCCTTATACAGTACATGTTTTCAAAATAAAGTCATCTTTTACAATGTTCCAACAAACCCTTATAATACAAAAATGAACACATTCTTTAAGTTCAGAACAAAGAAAACATAACAATTCATTTTATTAAATCTAAGCAATCTTGACATGCCACCATTATTATCCTTGGATACCTGAATAGGTATTGGCAATCCCGACATGCCCCCTGGCAATCCCTACATACCTCTAACTTTAGATACCTTAATAGGTATTGACAATCCTAACATGCCCCTTGACAATCTTTACATGCCTCCTAAACCAACCTACTACATGAAATAAAAGAAGGTGCATAACGATTTAAATTGCACAAACATATAAATCTAATTTAACGAAAAATTCAATCATCACAATAAAAATAACTCATTCACAATTAAACTAAAACCAAGTATATCATGGACAGTTATAATTTCAAAGAAATCACAGTTAAGGAGTAAAATAATGCAACCACCACTTATATGAGCAAGCACACAACCAGACCACCAATAAACTTAAATATTTGAGGGAGTTTAAACCTAACTCTAATCTAGGTTTTTGAGCCTATTCTGTTCCTAAAAACCCTATTTAACTATTCTGAAATTTTAGAAAATTTTTAAAAATATTTTCTAATAAAAGAAAAATAAAACACAGTTTTGAGGCATAATTTTAAAACTGATTGAACCACGACGGAATTTCATTTCCATATGACATTTAAAACCCAAGTGTATTATGTCCGTAAAAGGTTACCTAAATTTTTTAGAATTTTTTGGAATTTTTAACATATTTTCCAAATAAAAGAAGATGAAAACCTAATTTTGCGACACTTTTAAAATCAATTTAATCACAAGGGGAGCTCATTTCCACTTGAAATTTAAAACCCAAGTTTATTTAACCCCCAGAAAGTTGAAATAAAAATTTAGAAATTTTCTAAAATATTTAAGTACTTTTAAAAAATAATTTTTCCGAAATTTCAAGATCTTCCAAAAATTTCAAAAATATAAAAAAATAGTAAACTAATCTGGAATGGGCCCAAACTAGGCCCAGAGGTGGGCCCTGGTGAGTGGGGCCCATTTGCGCCTTCCTTAGCGTCGGTTGGAGCTGGCACCACGCACCGGCGCATGCGTGGGGGAAGGCTGCCCAACTTTGTTCCTCCCCCCAGCTTGCGCGCACTGTTCACGCGCGTAGGCAGTCTCTTTCCGGTCACTTCCCGACCTCCGTTCGACCCAAATTTTAGACCGATCTTACCCTCTCGTCGTAAGCTATCTATTGATACCAAAATCCCCATAAAAAAGGACCCAAAATGAAAACCCCCAAATCACAACTTCTAGGGTTCTTTAACAAATTTTCAAAATTAAATTTAAATCCTTCTATGATCCATTCCCGAATGCTCAAGGGTAAGTTATCCCAACAAGAACAACTCAATGAAATAGAAATTGCTACATTAAACAGCCGTGGATTTAAACTTAACATATCAACATATTCATCATATACATATATGCATGTATCTATATGTGTGTAAATAAATATTCAACACCAATCCTCAATTGCCAATTTAATTGCATAGACATCATGATCCACAGTGAAAATTTAGATTTATAAAATCAATTTATACCAAAATGAAAGAATAAAAAGAAAAAACAATGTGACAAAAAATTTACACATTGCAGGATTTAGTCTATGTATACAGATTCAAAGGGGAAGAGAAGAGTCGAACTTGCCTCTTTGATAATTCAAAACTCGTCCACACGATCGCTCTTTCTCTCATTCCTCTCTTTCATCTACACTCTGAGTTTCTGTGTGTAAAACTAACGGCAGAAACCCTAATCCCCTTTTTTCTTTTCTTTTATTTTTTTCTTCTAAAAAACTAAATAAACTCCGAAAATAATAAAAAGCAAAAAATATTATAAACATAAACCCTAGCCCATCAAAATAAGTATACCCCTAGCCCAGCCATTCCAGTCCAACTCAACCCAAATTCACCTTTGCCCAATCCAAAATTAAAGGAAAAGAAAATTCAAAGACCCAATCCATGCATAATTAAATAAAAAAATAAAAAAAATAAACTCCCTAACATTTAAAGCACTCAAGGAAATTTAAATCAATCAATACACAATCAGCAAAGCAATTCAAATAAATAATAACAAATACATAAAGCATTTAAATTAAAATAAATGACGTCAAAAATTATGGGGTATTACATTCTCCCCCCCTAAAAAGAGGAATTCTGTCCTCCGAATTCACCCCATACCTGAGAGAAAAAGCTCTGGATACTTTACTTTTATTTCATCATCCATTTCCCAAGTGGATCGAACTAACGGAATGGTCTTTGAATGATGAACCTAGTCCCTACGGTCCAGAATATAATAAGGTTGTTCCACATATGTTGCATCTGACTGCAACTCAATCTCTCCAACCTCAATATGTTGGTAAATATCCTCATCTTTAAGAAATTTTTGTAGCGTAAAAACATGAAAGACATTGTGCACCCTGTGCATCGTGTCTAGTAACACCAGTCTATACGCTACTGCTCCAACCCTGTCGGTAATCATAAAAGGACCTACAAAATAAGGTGCCAACTTCCTTTGTCTCCCAAACTACATCACTCCCTTTATGGGAGAAACCTTAAGTAGAACCTGATCCCCCACCTTGAACTCTAATGAACGAGTTCTTCGATTATCATAGCTCTTCTGTCTGCTCTGCACAGTCCGCATACGGTCTCTAATAAGGGCAACTTTTTCTGACGTATCCTTAATGAACTCAGGACCCAAAAATATGTTCTCTCTAACTTCCAACCAGCAAACTGGCAATCTACATGGACGTTCGTACAGAGCCTCAAATGGTGTCATACCAATAGTCTTTTGATAACTATTGTTATAGGCAAAATCAACTAGCGACAAGTAACTCTCCCAATTACCTTTGAAGTCGAGTACATATGCTCGCAACATATCCTCCAAGATCTAATTAACTCTCTTAGTTTGACCATCGGTCTGAGGCTGATAGGCCGTACTGAGGTGCAGAGCTATACCCATTGCCTGCTGAAAGCTCTTACCAAAACCCTAAAACAAAATTCAGATCCCTATCCAATATAATGGACAAAGGCACACCATGAAGCTTCACTATCTCTGCAATGTAAAGCTTCGCGTATTGCTCTGAGGTGTAACTCGAGCGTACGAGTAAGAAATGTGCTGATTTAGTTAGCTTGTCCACAATCACCCAAATAGTATAATGGTTTCGCTATGAGGTGGAAAGTCCCACAATGAAATCCATAGAGATGCTCTCCCACTTCCACTCCGATATAGGCAGTGGTTGCAAAGACCCCGACGGTCTCCGGTGATCAATCTTGATCATCTGACAAGTGCTGCACTTAGAGTCAAATATGGCAATGTCCCTCTTCATACCTGCCCACCAAAATTGTCATTTCATGTATTGGCACATCTTATCCCCTCCCGGGTGTACCGAAAACTGAGAATTATGGGCCTCACTTATCACTACCCTCCTCAAGTCTTCATTGTGAGGAACTACTAACTGCCCCTTGTACCTCAATCCTCCATCTCTACACTGTATAAAATGTTAACTCCCCAGATTTCAACTCGGCCACCTTCTCCACGCACTGCGGGTCAGTATGCTGATCTGTAACTACATTTCGTATGATAACAGGTGTAACCACCACACATACTACAAAGGCATCGACTAACAGTACAATAAAATCAGTCTTTTATTGCAGACTTTTTAGGACGGGCCCTCATAACCCCTTACAAAAAGTACTTTTCAGGACGGGCCTGCATGGCCCGTTGTAGAAATATATTTACAGAACGGGCTTTTACTAGCCGTTAGTTAGAGCGTCTTGTATAGTTAGATTATTAAAGACGCTCCGCAACTAATATAATTAGACAATTAGTTTATAGGCGTTTGTGCACCGTCTTTAATAATCAACTTTTTTACACAAAATTTTAGCGGCTATATGAAAATTTCATTCCCATTTTATCTCTCTTTCTCTCTTATTATTGAACCTTAACCATTTCTCAGTTTTACCCCCTATCTTTCTCTCTCCCTTTTTTCTGTTCGAATCCCACCAACCCTAACCCTAGCGCTTCCCTCTCACTTAATTCCCCTGGCAGATCTTGACGGTTGCAGCATCACCATCAATGAGGGGATGAACGGTCACCATCAACAAAGCCCAGTAAGGTGGAAGCAGTGGCGGTGGTGGATTCTGTAACAACGGTAGAGGAGGATATCGTGATGGCGGCGGCAGTGTTTATGACATTCAAATATAAGCAGTCAATCAGGGACGGTCAGTATGAACACTTTCACAAAACCGGCAGATCTCGACGGTCGGTATGAACACTTTCGTGTTTGTCTTCTATAGACAGGCTGCTGTAAATTAGGGCTGTAAGTTGCTAATAGATCCTAGATTTGATTACAGATTATAATAGAGAATGTTAAGTATTGCAATGTTATTCCATCAGATCATTTGACACAATGTTCTAGATTCTAATATACTCGGCGTATCAATAATTCGCTGTTAAGGAGGTTGATTGATGTTAAAGAACGATTTTCTCTTTGGATTGTCGAAGATTATTTTTCTTATTACTTCAACTAAATTTTTGCAGTTGAAAGTTTGAAACAACATTGTTGATGAATGAAGAAACAGTTCCACCTAGTAATTCACGTATGTTATTTTGCAACTTAATGATGATAGAAATTTGTTTGCTTAATGAATTGGTTGTGCCTATGATTGCTTTTATTTGATATTTGCTACTGGAATATTGCTACTCTAATTACTTAGAAACTCTGCTGTTTAAAAGTCTTTTCAAAGGCTATACGTGATTAATGAAAAGTATTGGTGATTTTTTTATCTTTTGTTTAAAGTGTAAATGATACATATTGGGTGATGTTATTTGCTAAAAGCTTGGAAAAGGTTGTGACCTCATACTTTTACGTAAATATGAAGTTCACAATGATTTGCATCTATCAGGGATGAATGATCAAAGAATTTGATTCAAAAAGGAATAGTGAAATTTTGTGAAGCATTGGTAGAAGTATTACTTGATTGATGATCTGCCTGTAAATGAGAGAACCATAACTAGTCTTTCTTGAGACTTATGTTGTGTTTGGGAGCACTAAATCGGTGTCTTGAAATTGGAATTAGAGGAAATTCAGTTTAAACTAAATTTCCTCCAATTCCAAATCGAAGGCGCTGATTCGGTGCTCTCAAATATTGAATTAAATTATTTAAAAATTGTGATTGGCATGTCTTCCTTTGATACTGTTATTGTATTTTTAGTCAAGTGCATAACTTTTTTTGTTATATAATTTATTTCCCTCGATGAGATTCACTACTTTTGTTAAATCGTCTCTATTGATACTGGTGTAACAATATTCACTCACTCAAATGTTTTTATTATCCCATTGTTTGTTTTGAATAATTGTGTGTTTTATAGAGTCTTTGAGGTATAAAATTTATAGTTCTGAAGATGAGCCAAAAAAGATTCTTGCATCAGCCAGTGCCCGAGATGACAAGCCGTTCAATTTTTTTACATGTTTTATTTGGTAAGTTGTATGATTATTGTTGAAGATGAATTCAAGATAGAAGCATGTATTAGACTCTAATTAATCAAGTGATTTGATGGTGAACTTGGTATGTTTTGTGGAACAAATTCTGTCGAAAAATTAATTGATGCAATATATAAATTACATTTAAACAAAGAAATCTAGTGATCTTATAAATGAAGGAGTGAGTTTTATTTGCACAGAAGACAGTTCTCATCCAGTTTGGGCAAAGGAACAAATAGTTAATCTTCATTGCAGCTAGTTAGCTTAGGGAATTGATGAAAATTTGTTAAATAGGATTAATTATAAACTTCGTGTGTGAGTTATAGTTTGTCAATTTCAAAGCATTATTTTTTTATGATAATTAATTCCAGAGCATTATTTCTATAATGAAATGCTTTTTATTTTTCCTTTTTTAGATTTCTTTTCTTTATTATAAATAGATAAAATTCTATTGTAGACAAATAAAAACATTCGTTGAAATAGAAGAGAACTTAATATTTGAGAAGATAGAACTTAGATGTTTTTTTTTTCTTTCTTTCTATTTATTTTGAATTAAAATTTGAGAGAAATGATGAGGCTACTGTATGTGTGTTACACATTTGTAGGCAAAGGTCTAAAAAGAACAATAATAAAAAACTTAACAAAAAATGTGTAAAGGAAAATAAAGTTGGAGCTCTAAAGATAAATGATTCTTAGAAAAATATCTTTAACTCGTTGTTGGCCAACATGTTTAATTATGTTAAGTCATGATTTTTTACTAAGAAATATAAATTAGGTGGAAAAGTGACTGAATTTTCTTATCATCTGAAGTGCATTTAACAACGCTAGTGAGTGGAATATGGTTTTTTTCCCCCTGGAATAGTTGATAAATATTGAAATTTGAAATTCTATAATTCAAATCAATAGTCCCCATGTATAATTCACAACAACATATCTCAAAATAACCAATTCTAGCTCCCTCGTGTAAAGTGAACTAGCAGTCATCTCATGTAGCATAACCCAGCTCTAAATATATTAAGGCACATATCCCTTCAACTCACTTGCTCCCCTTATTGAAATCATACTTCCAAACATGAATACATGACTTTTTCAATTTTTTTTTAATTCCCTTTTTTTTTTCATTGCTTTATTGGTTGTGCAATGTCTTGATCTATTAAGCTTTCTGAAAGATCCATGTAGCAAGCTTTCAGTCAGTGACTCCCAAACCAGATGGCTTTAGGGCACTAGGCTTAAAGATACCCCGAATAACCTAATTACTCGAATCAGTCAGGCTACAAATCAAGACAACCAATGCTCATCTTTTCTCACCCTTTCACTTTTGACGCGAACACTCCGTGCTTCCTGAGGCATAGAGGCCCGGTTACTCATGCAAAAGATCAAATTGATTTGCTTATTCATCACTTTTTTTTTCTTTTTCATTGAAGTCAAGTAAAACACATTATCGGTACTCATTCTCAAGAGATACTAATTAATATCAAGCATATGTAACTCAATAACTCAAAGCCAAAGTTTATACCTCACAAAATTATGCTAGTGTGTCTGTGCATGTAAGGGAACTAAAATCAATCACTCCAAAACATATTATTGCAAACCATGATTAAAACCACATAATTTAAACCATAGTTTTCAAAAATTTAAAACATACTCAAAAATTGCAAGTTAAGCACCTACATAAGGTATTAATCCTTTGAATAATGTCAAAACATTCTATCTAAAAACAAAACAAAACAAAATAAAAAACAAACTAAGAAAATAAAATAAACTAAAATCCTAATACAAGAAGAATTTCACAAATTTTTCCCCCATATTGCAATAAAGCACACAAATAGGCATCGCCTCACCCCCAAACTTAAACTGTACATTGTCCCCAATGTACTATCAATCAAAGCAAAGAGAAGAGTAAGAACGATGTTACCAGAAATTTGGAGTAGTGGAAAGAAAATAGAGCACACCACAAGCATGAAGGCAATGAAAGCACACCCCCAAACTTGGATGTTTCAACCTGTCAAAACAAACCACTATACCCCAAAGATCAAGTGAAATAGTATGGGTGAAAATAAACATGAAAGAGAAAAATCCTAAAAAAAATAAAAAAAATAAAATAAAATATTTTTTTCATTTTTCAAATTTTTTTTTTCAAAGTAAAATAAAAATCTAACTACAAAAAGAAAAATAAAAATAAAAACCAAAAATAAAATAAAATACAAAAGATGGTTACCTTCCTGTCAAGGGTGTGGTGGTGACTGAGCATTCGGATCCAAGTTTGCTTGGCGCATCAGTGTACGCAGTATCCTCCTCATCTCTAGTTGGTCTTGGCGAGTGTCACGAAAGTGATCCGCCATCTCTGTCCTCATTGCTCCAAACTGTGTGGATACCTCTGTCTGTAGGGTGCCAAACTGGGTTGTCAACTCAGCAATCTGCCCCTCTAAATACTGATAATCATGGTCACCAGCCTGTGAATGCACCTCTTCTTCCTCTGCTTCCATCTCCTCAGGATCTTCCACCGGTGGTGGTATATCTATATGTTCTCCTCCCTGGGCCAACTGAGATACTTCACCAGGTGCCGCTATGACTCTCTGGTGCATATGAGATCGGCTCAAATTCCAGTCATGTGTGCCATAATGAAGATCACGTGAAAAGGCAAGCTTGTCCTCATGGACTGCATACCCCTGTGCCACAAGCAACTGATGAATAATAGTAGGGAATGAAAACTCCCAGTCACTTGCACTGTCTGGTGCCTTGGCCACAACCTTGGAATAGAACTTCTTCATCTGGCCCCAGACAATCTGTGGGAATGACAGCCAATGCCCAAAATGTATAGCATATAAGGCTTTGAGGAACTCTTGACGTCTCTCGGTTTTATGTCCAATTGGACATACATTCTTGAGTAGAACAGCGTCAAGGAACAATAAATGATTTGGCATTGAAGACTTGGAAGCTGCATTCCTTTTCGGCCCGGAAAATTGATTAGCACACAAACGTGCAACCAAATTACCCACTGACAAATCATCGGGTAGAGGAGTATAGATATGAGATAAATCATCTGGGCATTCATGAGGACAACCCATGGCAATGGCAATGGATGACATGTCCACCCGCACTATTGTTTCATCTACTGAAGAAATAAGCACATCCCGCTCATCAGGTGTCAGCATTAAGTTCTGATAAAATACCTTGACAAGCCTCGGGTAGATAGTAGAAGAGAGTGGAATAAAAATGGATGCCGAACGACGACGACGGATGTCAGAAATCCCCCATCGTGTCTCGAGAAACATACCATAGAGTTCGGCTATGTCAAACGTAGTTTCAAAGTTCAAAGCCCTTGGATGCCATCTCTCTTGAATACCTTCTCGGCGAGATTGTGAAGAACCGGTAGTTGGATCATGCCTCGCTCGGCGTGGATTACGTGAACTTGAAGCACCTTGGTGACTTGCTCTCTTAGGTGCCATAGAAGTATAAAAAGTGTGGTTAAGGAATTAAATCGAACACTTGGTGTGCACAATTAAATTGAAACCTTCAACCTCATCTTTTCGGCAATTTTTCCACCCAAATTGAACAAGTAATTGCACCAAATTGATCCCCCAAACTTGGTCTTCAAAAGTCCTCAAAAAGAATTTCACAATTTCACCAAAGAAAAACTTCACTTACTTTGATGTTGAACTTGAAAAAGTGAGAGCTTCCTTTGAGAACTAGTGATTTTTGATCCAATTTGATGTTGAAGTTGATGATGATCAATGTTGAATTCTTGTTAATACTCACCAATTGAAGAAAATAATCTTCCGGTTGAAGTAGGACTTGAATTGGAGTTCAAAGAGGTCAAGGATGCAAGTGGTAGCAACCAAATAGGATAAGGAGGCTTTATATAGAAGGGAGTCTCGGCCAGCCCACCCATGGGCTTGGGCGATCGATCCCCCCTAGGGTGGGCGATCGATCGCCCACCTGCTGGTGGGGATCTTCAAGAATTAACATGGGGCGATCGATCCCCCTCAATTGGGGCGATCGATCCCCCTCCTGGATGCCTGTTGGACCCTCCATCGCCCAAGTTCGACTGAGACTTGATATTTTTGAGTCTCCATTGCCCAAGGTCGACCGAGAGCACGATTTTTCACCCGTCTTGAGTCCAAATACCTCGGTACACCTCTTGGCATCCTCCAGAAGCAACTTATATATCAAAAACTCAAAGAAAAAACATTAAAACGCAACTAGAATTGAAAGAAAACTTAAGAAACTAAAACTAAAAATTAAAATCAAAGAAACTAAAGAAATTAAAGGATAGAAATACATACAAAACCTACAATTTAACGTCCGTTGGAGACGATCACCTCTCTGAAGGGATTAAGTTGGATAGACGGGATCCGTCAAGTCGACGGACTCTACGTCTCTTCTTGGCACACATCCTTCCACACAATGCTTCAACCTTTGCCCATTAACGTTCATTAAAGTATTATCTCGAAGGCTTCGAATTTCCACAGCACCATAAGGAAAAACCGAAATCACTTGGAATGGTCCATCCCACCTTGAACGCAATTTTCCGGGAAACAACCGAAGCTTTGAATTGAAGAGCCATACCTTATCACCTGGAGAGAAGGACTTCCGTGAGATATGTCGATCATGAAATGCCTTCGTCCTCTCTTTGTAAATTCGTGAACTTTCATAAGCATCACGTCTAAACTCTTCTAATTCATTCAATTGCAACTTCCTCTCTTCCCCAGCTCTTTTTGCATCGAAATTGAATTTTCGAATTGCCCAGAGTGCCTTGTGCTCAATCTCTACTGGAAGATGACATGCTATCCCATACACCAACCGATATGGTGACATACCGATAGGAGTCCTGTAAGCAGTTCGATACGCCCATAATGCTTCACTCAGTCGCAACGACCAATCTCTTCTATCCGGTCTCACTGTCTTTTCGAGAACATGCTTAATTTCTCGATTGGACAGCTCTACTTGCCCACTTGTCTGAGGATGATAAGGTGTTGCCACCTTATGTGTCACTGAATATTTAGCAAGCAAACCTTTCAAGAATTTATTGCAAAAGTGAGAACCACCATCACTGATCAAGGCTCGAGGAATTTTGAATCGACTAAGAATGTTCTCATGCATGAACTTGATTACCACCTTGTGATCATTGGTTCGAGTTGCAATGGCCTCCACCCATTTGGAAACGTAATCCACACTAACCAGAATATATTCGTAGCCAAAAGAGGGTGGAAAGGGTCCCATAAAATCAATTTCCCAAACATCAAAAATTTCAACCACCAGAATGGGGCTCATTGGCATCATATCACGCCTCGACATTGAACCCAATCTTTGACAACGATCACAAGTCTTACAGAAAACATATGTATCATGAAATAGAGAAGGCCAAAAGAATCCACATTGAAGTACCTTTGCTGCTGTCTTCCTTGTACTGAAGTGGCCTCCATATGCCAATGAGTGGCAGAACTTGAGAATATCTTTAAACTCATGGTCTGGGACACATCGCCGAATAATTTGATCTGGACAATATTTAAATAACTCTGGATCCTCCCAAAAGTAATGATGAACTTTAGAGAAGAATCTATCACGTTTTCACTTGGTCCAATCTCTTGGCACTTTTCCCGTAGCTAAATAATTCACAATATCTGCATACCATGGTGTAGAGTTGTCAGATACTCCAAACAATTGCTCCCTCTAAAGTGTTTTGGAAAGTGTAGTGCATATAGAATTTACTGCAATGGTAGAAAATTGATCCTCAAACACCTTCTTTTCCTTCTATTTTTCTTGCACCCTTTTTTCATCTGTAGATTCAGCCACATCCTCAGAGTCCATGAAGAAAACATCAGTCTGATCTGGAGGATTCTCAACAGCATTGAAAATATTAAGCTTAACCTTCATGTTGCCAAATGAAATATCCATGATCCTCGACCTACAATTTATGCAAGCATCAGCTGTAGCTAAGAAAGGTCGACCAAGAATCACTGGAATGTGCCTCTTCGGATTGTAAACCGGCTCAGTGTCAAGTACAATGAAATCAACAGGAAAGTAAAACTTGTCCACTTTAATGAGCACATCTTCTATGATTCCTCGGGGTTGCTTTGTTGATCTATCTGCAAATTGCAATACCACCGAGGTAGGCTTCAATTCTCCTAAGCCCAATTGTAATTAGACTAAATAGGGTAGCAAATTCACACTTGCACCCAAATCAAGAAGAGCTTTATCCACATGGTGCTCCCCAATGATGCATGAGATAGTTGGAGCACCAGGATCTTTGTACTTGGGAGGAGTACACTGCTGAATTATCGAACTTACTTGTTGTGGCAGCGTCACTTTCTTTGGCACATGGCTTTTAGAACGCCTTTTCTGAGTGCACAAGTCCTTCAAGAATTTAGTATAAGGAGGAATTTGCTTGATGGGATCAAGGAGTGGCAAATTAATCTTCACTTGTCGAAACACCTCCATCATGTCATGCAGCTTGTCCCCTTGTTTCCCCAATCTAGATGCTTCAAGGAAACGTTGTGGGAAAGGAGCCTTGGGCTCATAAGAAATTTCAGCACTTGGACTTGTGGTCACTTTTTCTTCTTCTTTCTTCTCACCCACCTTATTATCAATTATTTTCTCACTCCTCCAAGTGGTAATAGCTTGGACTTGCTCATGGTGTGAGTTGCTTGTGGAAGCTTGCATCCCCCTTGGATTAGCAATTGGTTGACTAGGGAGCTTCCCTTCTTCTCTTCTACTCAAGGAAGTAGCAAGCTGTCCAAACTAAGATTCCAGTTTGGCAATGGATTGAGAATGCGAGTGCACTAGCTGAACTGTAGATTGTACTGTTGCTGCAGTAGCTTGCACTGTCTCGATGAGAGAATCAAGCTTGTCAAATTTAGACAAGGTAAGTGTCAGCTTCTCTTCAATAGCAAAAATTCTTTGGGCCATAGAACTTTGTGTTTGAAATTGCTGTTGAGGCACAAAAGTCCTAGGTTGATAAGACGGTTGCATTGCTGCCCCTTGGTTACTGTAAGAAAAACCAGGATGATTCCTCCATGTGGGATTGTAAGTATTACCTCGTGAAGGATTCATTGGTCCAGTGAATATAGCTTGGACTTGCTCGTGTTGAATATCAGAAAATTGCCCCATTGAAGGACAATTGCTCACATTATGCATACGACTAGAGCAAAATTCACAAGGGCCTAACAATGAAGAATTTGAAGCAGAAGGAGTTTGATTGGCAGCCATAATTGCTGCTACCTTCTGTGCAATTAAATCAATGTCAGTTGGCATAGCTTCTGAAACACCAACCTCAAAAATCCCATCAGTCTTCCTTGCAGTGGCATGTCTGCTAGAACGAGTAGAGGACACATGTTGTAGAGAGTTGTCACTAAGATTTTCAAATAAGGTCCATGCCTCTTCTTCACTCTTCAACATAAAAGTACCTCCACACGATGCATCAACCATCTGTCTGTTGGCTTCTGTCAGCCCTTCATGAAAACTCTGCACTAGTTGCCACTTAGGAACTTGATGATGGGGACACTTTCTAAGAAGGTCCTTGAATCTTTCCCATGTCTCATAAAATTGTTCCCCCTCATGTTAGGAGAAACCAGTGATAGCACGTCTGAACTGATTGGTCTTCCCTATAGGAAAATACTTCTTGAGAAACTCATGTTGCATCTGAGTCCAAGTCGTGATAGAACCTGCTAGTAGAGAATTGAACCAATACATTGCTTTGTCTTTCAAGGAGAATGGAAAAAGTCTCATTTTGAAAGCATCTTCAGAGAAGTTGTGAATTTTTGTAGTTGAGCACACTTCAATGAATTCATCGAGATGCTTGTAAGGGTCTTCTTGAGTCAGCCTAGAATAAGATGGTAACATCTGAATAATGCTGGACTTGATCTCATAATTCTGTGTTGTGACATTGGGCAGTTGAAAACCTGCTGGTGAGGTATATGTCTCAGGAACATAGTAGTCCCTAAGCAATCTAGCTCTTTCTCCATCAGCATTAGGAACAAGGTTGTTATTCCTCTCTTCTGCCATATCTTCAATTAATTCTTCCTCTTGCACAATGGTATCTACAGGGATGTTCCTCTATTGTCTAAGAGTATGTTCAGGCTCAGGATCAAGAGGTATCAAAGGATCAGCTACAGAACGACGACCTTGCATATATTAACCAAAAGCACCTGAAAGAAAACAAAAACAAAGTTAAAAATAAAATATAAAAATTTCCTAAACTAAAAATCCAATTAAAATTAATTCTGTAAAATCCAATCAATCAAATAGATAATCATCGGCAACGGTGCCAAAAATTGATTCGTGTGTGAGAGTGACTCAAAAAGTATATCAATTAGAAATTTTCACAGTTCGCAATAGAACGAATTCCTTGCAGAATAAGGCTATCAAAAGGGGTATCGTACCTTAGGGATTATGGTCTGATGAGTTGGAATATGGAATTAACTCTAATTAAATTTAGAAGAAAAGAATTCTGATTTTTAAACTAAAACAATTAAAAAGGAAAATAAAATAAATCAAAGTAAAATAGATATTGAAGATAATAAGAGAGAAATCTAGGATGTTTGACTTCACCACTAACTCCACAATCAATGGTCAATTGAATCAACTATAGGGGAATTATATCATGCATAAGTGGTGTCGGTGGCTACAAGCTTACCTTCATCCGTCAAGAAGATAACATATGATTAAGGTTAAGCCATGGACTATCTTCGATTGGCATGGGCCATCTGCCTAACTACTCTAATCTAGGGTGCAGTATGGTTCATCTTCTCTAGGCATAATCCATCAAAGCTCTTAACAATATATTCAGTGGTTACCATTGTGTAATAATCGCTCTCATAATCACAGAAAACAAGAGAGATTGAGTTCAATAACAACAACTAAATATCTAAGACAAGATAAGAAATCATTGAGATTAAATTTACAAGACTTTTATTGTTCAATTCTATAATAAGAATCCTCTGAATTACACAATCTATGCATGTATATAAAGGTCCCCAATAATTAAAACAATCAAACCATTGATGCTTTGTTAGGGCTACATCAAAACCCTAGTGGATGAACTAGCCGCTCATGGTAGAAGAAGAAGCTTCAACTGTTGAGGAAGAAGGCATCATCTTCATGAATTATGCGTATGACTTCGTTCTCCAATGGCTCTGCAAATATGTTTCTGTTCTCTTCTCAGCCCTCTCAGACTCTCCAATCTCTCTTTTATCTCTCCCAAAACCAGCCTCTTATTCTTCACTTTATTCCCCAAGGGAATACACCAAAGTCCTATTCTAATTAGGAATAAATTAGGGTTTCTCGCAGCACTAATCAGCTGGGTTTTTCCTGCTGACTTCGGCCCAACTTTGACCCACTAGAAGTTCGATTTACGGAATTTTTGTAAAATACAAAAGTGTGCAGAATCAAATTTCATTTAACCCATCATGGAAACTATGTCGATTTAAAGCTCGGAAATAAGAATTCTGGCCCATTTTCCAAAATGGGATTAAGACTATATTATGCGCAGATTTGGGCTTCAGGCCTGAAACCTTCTTAAGCAGCTGTAATTCTCTTGGACCTTTTCCTTGGGCTGATTTGAGTTGAAATAAATGGTTGAATGGTTTCCTTTGATGTAGGCTTCATCTAACCATCTTGGATGTCTTCTTTAAAAGCCCAAAGTCATGGTTTTAACTGAAATAATCATTAAGGCCCTGAAAATACAGAAAACACTAAAACGAAGTAAAATCACAAAATAATGTATCACTGAAAGAATAAAATACATAAGTTAAGAGGCTAGAATGCGTAACATTCAACGCCTATCAGTGCTGTAGAGGCATGGTGGGAGCACTAAAAGATGGAGCAACCTACAATGAAAGAGTACAATTAGACACTAGTGTTGCATATATTAGTTCAATCAATACTATTGTATTTACCTGTCGATTAGCATTTGGAACTTGTATAAGTTGTAGAAGCATGGCAATCTGCTGTTGCATCACTTCATGTTTCTCATTGTGTTCATTGTGTTTGTTTTCCATTCTTGCTATAGTCTCCTTTAGTTCTTTCAATTCTGCACGGAGACCACATGCCACTTCCTCAACTTCTTTGTTTCTCCTCAAAAGTTTCACTTTCGTAGGAGGTGGCCCCCAAACATCACTTGCTGTAACCCCCAAAACGTACATTCGAACACGTCCCCCTCTCTCTTCTCCCCTCACTTGAGAGTACAAATCACAAGGGTGAAGGCTAATGCCCGAACTAGATGCATCTTCCGTTTGTTTTTTAGATTGTTCTTCTAATTGAGCCTGAAACACAAAATTAATTAAAAAATGAGCATGTGGCATAAAACATAATGATCAGAGTTAATTAAGCTCACCATCAATTTGGTAGCGTCATAATCACTGGGGGTTCCATCCTTATGTTTGTGGGTCTCGCAAAATAGTTCAGCACGTGAAGGAGCTTTGCCAGTTTTTTGCTTCATCTAACATGAAAAGAATATATTGTAATTCATGTATATAAATTGCTAAGATGTATAATCTATTATGAAACTTTGTACATAAAAGAATAAAAGTCCTAACCAACTCAGCCACTCGTGCGTAGCTCCTTGTTCCCGTGGTATGAGGCATGCTTTGCTTTGAGCGATTTTTTTTGTTTTGTTCACTTCGACTCTACAAAATTAGAGCAATGCTAGATATTTAATCTCTTTTTATCAAATAAAAATGCATCTTATACAATGTTATATATCAGCAGTCTTTGATGGGTATCTCCATCCATTGAAGGAGACACTTACAATGGTGGTTTGGTTGTCACAGAATTTGTGGGTATGGAGGAGAGAGAAAGTGAAGGAAGATCAAAGACTGGTCCATCAATGGAGGTCATCTTATATCATTACGTAGCTACATGCAAAAAGATTATGAGTTTAGAGTAATGTAAATTTATATCTAACAATATACGACTAGAAAATAATATTATAAATAGATAGTACTTACACATTCATTAAACCATTTGTGAAATGATTGATGAGACATTCTTTCTAATTGCTTTGGCCTTAAATTTCGATGCCTTCTTTTAAGATATTTCTTATGCTTTCTGTAAAGAAAATAAGATGATGTTACTCACGTAACATGAACAACAAAATAATCAATATAAGAAACAATTGATATATTGAAAATTTTCCTTACTCAATAAATGGTATTGCTGCCTCATTGTTAAATAACACGTAACGATGAGCTTGTACCCAAGTATTGTCATCTAAAACAATCATCTCCTGTTTCCCTAAGGCACGACCTTTAGGCCCCAAACCAAGCATCTCATCTCCATCAATTAGATTGTCATTATTCCTTGAGGGCTTGTTAAACCTTGTCTCAACATTCACTAGGTACCTTGAACAAAATGTCAATCATTCCTCGGCCAAATAACCTTCAGCAATTGAACCTTCGGGTCGGCTTCTATTACGCACGTAATTTTTTAATGTTAGGAGATACCTAACAAAAAATTCATTGGGAGATACCTCAAAGTAAATGAAATTTGAAAGAAAAAAAAATTATATATATATATGAAAGAATTATTGTAAGAAAAATGCAAGGTACCTCTCAAATGGATACATCCAACGGTATTGGACCGGTCCTGCTAGCCTTATCTCATTAACTAAGTGAATGGGTAAGTGAACCATTACATCAAAGAAAGCCGGTGGGAATATCATTTCCATGTGACACAATGTTAAAGCAATTCGATGTTCTAAAGCATTCAACTCTTCAAGGTTAATACTCTTTGAACACAATTCTCTAAAAAAGTTACTCAACTCAACAAGTACAGAGCACACATTTTTAGGTAATATCCCACGTATTGCTAGTGGTAGCAACTGTTGCATCAATATATGACAATCATGACTCTTCAACCCACTAATTTTGCGCTCCTTCAATTTCACACAACGTGAGATATTAGCTGCATATCCATCTGGAACTTTAATATTCTTTAAAACTTGACATAAGATGTCCTTTTCATTTGATGACAATGTGAAGCTTGCAGGAGGCAAAAATAATTTGTTTGCACCCCGAGGCTCCGGGTGAAGTGAAGGCCTTATTTGTAGATCTTGCAAGTCAAGTCTTGCCTTTACTCCATCTTTACCTCGCCCCTCCTCATTCAACAATGTATAAAGTACACTGTCACATACATTCTTCTCAATATGCATGACATCCAAATTATGTCACAATAGATTATCCTCCCAATACGGCAACCCAAAGAATATACTTTTTTTCTTCCAATTCAATGGCAACTTATAATTAGTTTCACCTCTCTTGCTTTTTTTGCCTTTATCACATTCCTTCTTTCCAAATGGTGGGAATTTAGCACCTTCTAGTTGACGCAACACTTCTGTTCTGGACAACATAGTTGGAGCACACCTTTTCTCCTCGGTTCCATCGAATGCAACTTTGTTACGTCTGAATTTATGATCTTGCTCAAGAAAACGCCGATGCCCCGGAAAACATGTCTTCTTACTATGCTTTAAATAATGGGAGCATGTGTCTTTGTTACATGTAGGACAAGCTAGTTTTCCCATTGTAGTCCAACTTGACAACATACCAAGGGCAGGGAAATCACTTATTGTCCACAGTAATCCTGCATACATGCGAAAAGTTTGTTTTCTTGAAGCATCATAGGTATCTACACCTTCGTACCAGAACTCCTTTAATTCCTCAATCAAAGGCTGCAAATATACATCAATGTCATTTCCAGGGCCCTTAGGACCAGGAATCAAGGTGGATAGTATAAAATAAGGCTGTTTCATACACATCCATCCAGGCAAGTTGTACACGGCAAGCACAACGGGCCATGTACTATGTGCAATACTCATAGTTTTGAATGGATTAAAACCATCACACGCTAGACCGAGTCTGACATTTCGAGAATTGCTAGCAAACTGTGGATTTCTTTTATCAAGATTTTTCCATGCTAGCGAGTCAGCAGGATGTCTCAACTTCCCATCTTTAATGCGTCCTTCTTCATGCCATCGCATAGAGGATGCTGTCTTGCTTGACATAAATAACCTTTGGAGTCGCGGCTTCAGAGGAAAGTACCGTATAACTTTGGCAGGAATCTTTGAATTTGTTGAGGTCGTAGATGTACTTGCAATATCTTCCATGGGAGTATCGGAAACTTTCCATCTGGACTTACCACAAGTGTTACATGTCTCGTTATTTCTATTCTCCTTCCAAAACAACATACAATCTGATGGACATGCATCAATCTTGGTATAATTGAGACCCAAGTCACCAATCATCTTTTTTGCTTGATGAAAAGATTTTGGCACTCTTTCACCATCAGGTAACACATCTTTAAAAAACATTAACAACTCACTAACTGATTTATCAGTCCAATGGTGTCTTGTTTTCATCAAATATAACTTCACAACAAAGGATAGCTTTGTATACTTTGTACACCCAGGATATAAATCCTTTTTCGCCTCATCCAATAACTGGTAAAACTTTTCTGCCTTTTTATTAGACCCTCATTGATGCTCATGTTCCCCAGTCGTCTCCTCCCCTTCTTCGCTCTGAACTCCAAAACCCTCATATAAAAGTCCCTCCATATCATCATCTACATTCTGGCTTATATCATGAGGTAATAAGGTGTTTTCGTCACTATTCGCAGAAGATGAAGCTAGAGGTTCTCCGTGATAAACCCATGTTGTGTAGGTTTGCATAAATCCTTTGCATACCAAGTCATCATAGACTTCAAAACGATTTTTCTTGACACAATTTCCACAATCATAACAAGGGCAATATATATACCCATCTTTCCCAACATGCTCAAATGCAAAATCTAGGAATTGTCGGACTCCATTCAAATATACTGAACTTACCTTGTTTGTACTAGAAATTCATTAAAAAAAATCAAATTGGGTAAATCATGAATACTAAACTAAACAAGAAAGTGTCGGTTTCAATTTGAATATACCTTGTTTGAGAAATCCACCTTCTATCCATGAAGCTAGAATTAAAACTAATAGATTACCGCCCTTCCAAGATTCAAAATTAAAACACCATTTCAGCTTCATGAAAGGTCATTATACCAGTCAAGGATCAACGTTGCAACTTTAATTCACTTATTGTCTATAAAAAAAAAAATCAGTCTGAAATTCAGCAATTGTAATTCACTCTG
This sequence comes from Cornus controversa, assembly GCA_026545225.1. Taxonomy (NCBI): domain Eukaryota; kingdom Viridiplantae; phylum Streptophyta; class Magnoliopsida; order Cornales; family Cornaceae; genus Cornus; species Cornus controversa. The sequence continues at coordinate 29,249,494 of CM048850.1, forward strand.
TTATTTCTATGCTACTAGAGGAATAAATTTAGTACATATATATGGGGAAAAAAGGAAAAAAGAAAGAAAAAAATGCTAGCAAGAGACATCAAATATATTGAGAAAGAAAATCAAGAATGCCAATATATAAATAAATTCCTTTAAATAAGATAACCCTAAAAAGACTTTGAAAATGAGAACGGCCCAAATTTAAATTAACACCAGGGACTTTGTTACTTTAAGAAATATTTAGAATTAAGATCCTCATTTAGCAGTGAATTAAACTCGTTCTTCTTTCCAGTATCCACTATCCATGACCCATTACGCCAAATAAATCCTTGCATATATGACACAAATCTAGTGTTGTGCAAGGAAAGGTATTCAAATCGATCTCAAGTTCTAACTCAAGACTGACCTAGAAATCTGGATGCTTTCAAGTGCTACCAGTATTGTTCCTGGTGTAAAAAAAAGTATACTGTTAAAAGACAATGTAGCAATTACGGAGTATATATTAAATCTTACAATATAGCGATCGATGCCTTCTTAATCAATCACCTAATCCAGAAGTCGAATCGAGCTCCAACCTCAAGTGTTCGAGCTCGGCTCGAAACTCGTATAGAGATATAGATATTACACACACAAAACACACACATGCACAAATCTATCATACACATATTACACACACGCATATGCAAAATGCACATATCAGTCTAAAACTAAATTTTCATCGAAAGAAATTTCATACAAAATTATAAAAAGTAGAAATACCTGGAAAATCACCGATCTCGTCAAAGCTACTGCTCCGATCTCGCCAAAGCCATCGTCACCATCCTCCCATGCCACGACAGAGAGAGAGAGAGAGAGAGAGAGAGAGAGCAAACACAAAATACAGATCGCCAGTCGTGAGTAGGGACTTAGGATGCAGAGAGAGGAGTGCGGGCTGTGTGGCTAGGGTTGAGAGTAATTGAGTGGTTAAAGAATATATATAGATGGGCTTAGGTTTGAGCTATGTTAATTCTCTTGGACTTGGTCCATTTTATTTTAAAAATGATTGGTAATGCATTTTATTGGTTTCATTGGACTGGGCTAAGATTATAAGTTTGGGCTAAGATTATAAGTTTGGTATTATTCATTTCCGGCGGTTTTTAAAAACCGCCGGTAATAAGCCCATATTTCTGGCGGTTCCTTAAAAAGTGCCGGTATACAACGCTATTTCTGGCGCTTTTAGATAAACCGCCAGAATTATTGCTCATTACCGGCGGTTTTTAAAAACCGCCGGTAATAACTTCAAATTTCCGGCACTTTTTGAACCGCCGGAAAAAAATAAATATGTTGTAGTGAAAAGATCTATGAGTATTGCGGTCACATCACAATGAAATTTGGTCACAAAAATACCCTCAACTATATAAACAAACGTATACTGATTTAATCTAAATAATGAGTATTCTTATTGCTGTAATACGAAATTATATACTAGATTTTTTTTCTGTGGCAAGAAAACTCATGTACCACTTTGGATCTATGAAAACTTGAACCCTGAATTTCTATTATAGAAAGTGACAAGTACTACTGAGCTTCAGGCTTGTCAATCCTTACTTAAAAATTATGTTAACAAGTGATTATTAATCTCCATCTGAATTATGACCCGTGTAGATAACCACCACCAGAACGAAAAGGGAGGCTTTTTCTTGTTTACCTTTCTTTTCTCTTTTCTCCAACATAATAAAAAAAAAAAAAAAAGTGAACAAAATATAATGACCAACTAATTTTCCTTCTCAAAAGTTTGCTTCGAACATCCACTAGATACCCTATTTTTTGTCTTGTCCTCTACAGAGAATGGTGATATTTTCTGTTTTGGAGTTTACAAGAAGGAAAAGGTTACTTGGAATACACCTTTTTTGTTTTGCGCTCTACAGAAAATAGTGACATTTTCTGTTTTGCACTTTACAGGAAGATTGAGACGCAACTTGACTGGTTTTGCAATTTATGTAAAAATATCAAAAAAGAAAAATATAGATATTGTTAAGAGTCCCAACTCGGAAACCAAAGTAGAGAGAGACTGATAGACCTCAAGCAGCCACAAATTAAGTGGGCACACCACTCTTTGTCTGCTTCAGTTTTGGTGTCTTCGAATTCACTATCATCACCGCGGAGTGCTGAAGTCTATTGGTTTCCACCATAAAGGTGAAGAGCTCAAGTCTTTGCAAGAACAAAGTGAATGTGCTAAGTATGTTTTTAAAAAAAAACTAAAAGAAATTACTATCATTCTCAAAGAGAAAAGAGAGAATTCTTTTATTGCAATAATAATGGAAGATGGCAAATAAAAATGACCCTACATATTTAATTAACCCTAGCTAATTATCTGACCAATAAAAGGTAGCATTTCTTTTGAATTTTGAAATTCTTCTCCCCCATTAAGCTCAGCATGTTAATACATCTTCACTTTTTCTCAATTAATTGAAGCCAGTTTGAGAAACTCTTGAGAGTGTTCATGTCAACTCTGTAATGCTTCCCTATAAACTCAAGTAGAGTCGGCCATGTGAAATCAGGGTATATTCTGGGGTGGTTGTTGTCCACCAATTCAGTTGGTGGACTCACAACCTTATCCTTCTTTGGACACAAAAAGAAAGCAAGAGATTTCCTAGGTGTCATGTTGTTTACCACGGCTCGATGCAAGCAACTTTTGTATCTTCCATTTGAAAGAGCCTGAAACCAAGAATAAAATCAAATAAAACTTGATACTCACTTTATCAATAATCCACATTTTTTGTCACACTGCTGAAAAAAGAAAAAAGGGAAATAAACAAAATATTAATTTAATATTTTTAAATTTTTCACAAAGTGATTGCTCTTCTACCCAAACACTGTTGCAACTCCTAATTTTTGTTGGCAAGTAACTTTAATTAACTTTATAACTAACAAAAACAAATATATAAAATTGAGTTGCACACGTACGGTTTCAAGCTTTCAGTTGTTTTTTTTTTGTTATTTTTTATTTTTATTTATTTATTGCGTGAGTGCTCACACACACATTGTTTATGCTGTGGCTGAACTACTCTCCTAGTTTATGTGAGGATAGGAAGGTTATGCCATTGCAATAATGGCCAAAAACAAAAAAAATTCTCATATATTGAGAGGAAAAGCAACAATAGCGAACAAAAGGAGCTCAGCTCTCTAGCATAAAGAGAGGTTAAAGGGAGAAAACATGCTATGATAAAAAACCATCTAAGAAAGGTTAATTCTTGGGAAGAACCCTCCAGGCCCATGCTTAGATTTGCAATTCATAGCTTCTCTTTCTTTAATAGAAATTATGTTACCTCTGCACCAACCTTTAAATGATATATAACAACAACAAAAACATAGTATATATATATATATAATGGATCCAAAAAACTGCATTATCAATCTTACGTACCATGAAGGTGTCGCCGATGTTAACAACAAAAGCACTGAAATTTGGGGTGATGGAATGCCATTCATTGTCTACAAACACTTGAAGGCCACCCACAGTGTCTTGGTGAAGGATGGTTAGAGACCCTGGATCGCAATGAGGTCCCGTTCCTAAAGTAAGTTCTGGTTTTTGACACGGCGGGTAGTAGTTCAATTTCATTATCGAATTGTTTTCTTCGAAAAATTCCCTGAAATGGGCCTGGTTTACACCGAGGCTCATCCCTAAGAGCTCCATAATCCCAAGAGAAAGAGTGCTCATGGCATTGCAGTAGTCTTGATAAACTCTCCTATATAAAAACAAGAAACATGTATAGACTTTATTCTTTAGGCCATAAAAAAAAAAAAAAAAAACAAATGAAATGGTAATGTTTTCATACCCAAATTGGCAATCTTCAGGCATTGTGTTCTTCAAATACTCTTCAACAATGTTGGATGAGTTTTTCTCTGCTGAATATGGAAAAGAAAGGGTTTCTTTCCATGGAAGCCTGGAGGAAAACCGATCACCAACGCTACTAGCATATCCACAATGGTCACCAACCTTTCTCTTATTACTTTCCTTTAGGCGGAGTGGAAGTTCAAAGAAGAGGTCCATATAGCGATGAGCTTCTGATATAATTTTAGTATCAACACCATGATTAACAACAAGAAAGAAACCATGCTTCTGACACGCCTCGCCAACTAGCCTCGAAGCTTCCATGGCTGCAACAGGGTTTCTAGATAGAAAGCCTCCCAAGTCAATAAGGGGAAGATCGAGTTCTGGTGCGTTAGAAGAAGGCTTCTCGTGGTCGGGCCATATGAACTGTGTGGGTATGTTGGATTGGTGTTGAAGCATAGAGGCGTCGAAAACTAGAGGGTTGGTTTGCTCATCTTTAAATTCTTCTTTTGGCTGTTGTGGCAAGGATTGTATGGCTGTTCTGGAATGAATTGCCATAGCCAAAAATTTCTGCAGGCTAAGAGATGATGATTCAGTGAACTAGAAATAGAAGGGTTGGGAATGGTGAGAGAGAGAGAGCGAGATATATACAGAAAAAATAAGAGGATGAAATTAATACGGTGAGAGGTAGAGAGAGTAGTAAGAGAGTGAAATAAGTTGGGAGGTGTGATGGAAGGAAAACCAAGGCTGCTCATTGGAGAAATCAGGGAACAACAATTGGAATTTTGCAGCATTGTCTTATGCACACACAAATGTACCAAAATCTCTCTCATACACAAATATACAAAATACATGCATATAATTATTTGCACGAAAGATTTACAAAAAGCCTATATGCAGTGTACAGCGTGTCTGCAATTATTTCTTGCTTTTAGATACAGATGACAGCAACGATATTTGGCGTTTCCTTTCAGAGGGCACAAGCCGCACAACAGCATCCTCTCGTGGCTTCGACAAGAGAGAGATGATTCATGTCGCTAATTCCTAGATCTTTCTTACTAACAAGAATACAATGCACACACTGTAGTGGCTGACATTTCATTTGATTCAAAGTTGAGATTGATGTTTTTTTTTTGGTTGAATTACCGAGGCCTCCTGAGGTTTGTTTAAATATCCTGCAGAAACTATTGGCAAAATTTTGGTCAAACCGTCCTTTAAGTTCGTTCAAATTACTCCGATCACTCTACATCAGTTAATAGTACTTGCTAAACGGACACACTGTCGTTGAGTTAGGTAAAATGACTTAAATAACCCTCTCACTTTCACTCTCTTTTTCTTTTTCTCTATTGATCCTGTCACATCCCAAAATTTGGACTGCCGAAGCTCCTCCTGTCTAAGCCTAAACTCCCGATTGTGAGTTGTCATGAGTGTTCGTTCGTCATCCCACTACCTGGACTGAAATACCCACTACAAATTTCAAGCATGAGGTGGTCAGTCTCACATAAAAAACATAAAGAATATCTACAACTGATAGCAAACAAGCATAGAATACAATGACAAAGAAAAAAAAATTTAAATGCTAACAGGTAAGTCTAATTGAAATAAATAATACTGTTAAATATACAAAATGCGAGTCTGAACTATACAATTTGGAAATCTCGTAACTCAAGGACCCCTTAACCAAAAATTATAAAAGTAAATACTTAATGAAAAGATCTAAATCCCTACACCGAAGTCTGGTAAGGAATAGATGATTGTCACGCTCTATGAACTTCATGCTCTAATCTCGAGATATAAATTGTCTGGGACCTGAAATATTAACAAATACTACAAGAAATTAGGACTTTAAGGACATTCAAATCCATCACTAAAAATCATAAAACCATCGCTAATGCTCAAATCAGACCATCACAAAAAGTGGCATCTCGAAAGGTCATTAGTGACTCTCAAGTTTTACCGTCACAAAAAAGCGGCGTATTGGCGACGGTTTTGACCGTCACTAATAACTGAACTATTAGTGACGGTCAGCAAATGTCACTAATACGCTGTCACAAAAAAGTGATGTATTAGCGACAGTTTTGACTGTCACTAATAACTAGACTATTAGTGACGATTTGGAACTATCACTAATACGCATACCTATTAGTGACAATATGTCCTGTCCCTAATACTACAAATAATTTTTTTAATTTATATATTTTGCTTAATTTCTGTTTTTGTAATATGCTTGATTTGTTAATTTACATTTCTTAAGATAATAACAATATAAAAAATATATCAATATCAAAATTAAAAAAAAAAATTATATATATGACAATATTAAATAAATATTGCATAAATTACATAACAATATCTTAGGACTTTTTATAAATAAAACCAATAAGTACAAGCTAGTTCAACATCTAATATAACAAAACAGAATATAAACCAAACAAATTTATCTTGAAATAAAACAAGCATGCATTAAACAATATAGATCCAAGATAAAACAAAATAAACCTACAAAAGCAAATCCAGAATTAAGGTGGTGTGGGTGCTGAATGAGGTGTTGGTGTTAGGGCTGACTTTGATGTTGTTGGTGTTGATTGGGGCTGCTGAGCGAATTGGAATCATGGTGGTGGATGCTGATACTACCACCATGGTGGCCGCTGGGGATACCTTGAAAGCCCTCTTTGAAACTTTCTCTCTCTAGAACTTCACTTTTTCTTTCTAGAATTTGTTATATGCTCTTTATTACAAGAATTGTGATATATCTATCTATTACACATTTTCTAGCTATATATCTGATTTGAGGCTCAAAAGATCCCTGAATTTTCGTCCAAGGCATCTTTTAGAAGGACTTAGACAAGTGGCCAAATGGAGAAAATATCTTCAAACTACATCTTCAACACGAATTTACGATACATCGAAGTTGTCACTTCGATCCATCAAAGTTCCACTACAAGAAATAAGGGCTTTAGAGACAGTCAAATCCGTCACTAAAAGTCCAAAAACTGCCGCTAATGCTCAAATCGGACCGTCACTAAAAGTGGCGTCGTGAAAGGTCATTAGTGACGGTTAAGCTTTACCGTCACAAAAAAATGGTGTATTAGTGACGGTTTTAACCATCACTAATAACTGGACTATTAGTGATGGTGAGGGACTGTCACTAATACGCTTGCGTATTAGTGACGGTTTTGACTGTCACTAATAACTAGACTATTAGTGATGGTCATGAACTATCACTAATACGCTGGTGTATTAGAAAATGGTTTAACCGTCACTAATAACTGGACTATTAGTGACGGTCATGAACTGTCACTAATACGCTGGTGTATTAGCAACGGGTTGACCGTCACTAATAACTGGACTATTAGTGACGGTCAAGAACTGTTCCTAATACGCATGAGTATTAAGGACGGTTTGTCCTGTCCCTAATACCTACATTTAGACTGTCCCTAATACTATAAATAATTTTTTTAATTTATATATTTTGCTTAATTTTTGTTTTTATAATTTGCTTGATTTGTTAATTTACATTTCTTAAGCTAATAACAATATAAAAAATATATTAATATCAAAATTCAAAATAAATTATATATATGACAATATTAAATAAATATTGCATAAATTACGTAACAATACCTAATTAGGACTTTTTTATAAAAAAAAACCAATAAGTTAATACAAGCTAGTTCATAATCCAAGATAACAAAACAAAACATAAATTAAACAAATTTGTCTTGAAATAAAACAAGCATGCATTGAACAATATAGATCCAAGATAGAACCTACAAAAGAAAATCCAAAATTAAGGTGGTGTTGGTGCTGAATGGGGTGTTGGTGTTGGGGCTGACTCTAATGTCGTTTGTATTGGTGTTGATTGGGGCTGCTGAGAAAACTGGAACCATGGTGGTGGATGATGTGGATGCTAATACTACCACCATGGTAGCGGCTGGGGATACCTTGGTATTCTCCTAAAAACCCATAAAAACTATACGAACCATAGTCATCCATCTGACCCTCCACCACTCTGGTTTGCCATTCTTTCAGGAGCTTGTCCACGACATCACCGGCTGGGAGGTTATGAAAATCATCATCTGTGAGGCACATTCTGTAGCACCCATGTGGGTGGTAGTGCAGTCCAAAGCATTATTCCATTGATAGAAAGGTGTGAGAAGCCTTCTCTCAGCACTACTTCTAGATATGAAGCCTACAAAAACTAGTAAAAAGAAGGGAAAAAACCATAATTTGTGGGGGATTGCATTGAAATGTTCACACCAAATACTTATTCAATCTTATAATTGCATATATACCTGTGTTTCCTAATCAAGTGTATTGCTGATATCAACCTCTGTAAGCCAAATAGGAAGCTCTATTGTGGCCAACTTGTCTAGGACAGCTCTGATAAGAGAAGGGTTTGGCACTGTAAAGTGGCTTTTTAGGCCAATTCTATCCCTTAACACAGCACTGCTTTTGAGTTCTCTTAGCCTTGAATTAATGTAGTTGTCAACAGTGGAACTAACATCGTCACAAGTCTCCACCACATTAAATTCATTCATAAACAAGGATTTTTGCAGAAAATATTATGGCCTCTAGCCATAATTTGGTTAGCTCTAACAAATTCTAACATTTGATTTGGTATAGTGTAGTTCACTTTCCGTGGTTGGGGTTCTGTAGAGTACCACTTGAGTTCATATTCAAAAACAACAGTGTTGAATCTCTCAACAAACCAATTCTGAAACAAATATATATATATATATATATATTTGTTATTTTAGTTATAAACATCAGTTTTTCCATTGCTCATTAGAATTCAATGTAGGATATAGACTGTACCAACCTGATAAGTCAAATTTCCAAGAATGGTCTTTGCTATAGCAGACCCCAATGAGAAATCTCTTGAAACTTGCTCTACTATAATCTGTGCTCCTTGTAGCCTATCTCCATGTACATCTGATACATGAATTGTGACTGCGCGTTTTCTTTCCTACACCAAGAAAATTAAAAATGGGTAAAAGAAATAAGAAATTTCATATTTCTTGACTATTTGAAAAAAGAAAAAGGATGTTAGAACAATTTCAATTTTTCATTTTGTCTCCTTAGTCTTCTTGATCATAAATCTAATAAAGTCATGAACCAAAAAATATCTAGTAGTTACAGTGTTGATTTTGTGTTGTTCGTCCTCCTTTCTTTTTCTGCTTTCCTTTGTGTGTGTGTGTGTTTTTATATATATTCACACTTTAGCAAAGTTGTTGATGTGGCCAAATATGTCTTTATTTTTGTAGCTTACTATTGCCTATCAAAATATAATTTAAACCACTCGCAAGAGAACGAATCTTTGTAGATACGGTTCTTTATAGAGGGTATCGATCCCACAAGGAGTTTGGTTGAATTACACTATTAAGAGATAATTTCTAATTTAATCCTAAAAACATAATTTTGGTTTGAATTTAACACTACTTTGTAGAATGTAAAAGCATTAAATTTTAAAATAATTTGTAAAGTTGAAAGAGAGAGAACTAGGGGTGGTTTCCACCTCTAGCCACTTGACATGTTCATTTATGTAGCTAATGGGATCTTCTACAAGTATATGTAACACAATGTCATTAGACTTGTGACCTATAATGACATATCAAAAGATAAATGGAATTTTTAACTAAACATAGCCCATCTTTAACAAGCATAGTCCTTCAACCTATCTACTTATCATACATTCTAAATGTACCTACGTGTGTCCGAACTACCCTATCTTGGCATGGGCTATATAAGCAAGAAATATCACATTCCATTAAACACCATTACAAAGCCATCATTTACATTTTTTTTGTGAAAGTTGTAAATGTTGAGCATTCAAAATAAAGCATTTCTACTCTAAGACAAGATGAAGAAATAAAATCAAATGAATATATTGAAGAAGTTCACAAGTATTATACAAAACACTAGGCTAAGTAATCAACATATACAAATAGATCCCAAAATAGCTACAAAATGCACAAGTTACATGGCTAGGGGTTTCAACCACACCCTAGATGGAAAGTTAGTTGATCATTGGAGACTTGTAATCCTCCATGGCCAGAGATATGAAGCTCCAAAGGTCTGGTTTTAGCTCCCTTCTTTCCTCTCGAAAGTTGTTGTCTTCTCTTTCCCAAAAACATGCATATATGTCCATCCACTTGTGTCCTTGGATCCCACCTTGCATATATATATCTATATAGTTCACCTACTATATATATATTCCCTTCACATGGATTTTTTAAGTCAGAAAATTCTCAAAAAGGACGTGCAAAGGTCATTCTTGGAAGCAAGTAGCAAGACAAGTGGGCAAGTGGACAAGTGGGCAACTTGCAGTCTACAGAAGTTCGATTGTACGAAATTGAGGTTTCGCACAATCGAGATTTCGATTGTGCGAAATTATCATCTTGATTGTGCGAAATACCTTGACGAATTTTTCTTGATTTCTTCACTCCCTCAGCACTTGATCGGAAACATCGCCCTTCTTTGGGAAAAACCTAATATATAACATAAACACAAAAATAGCATAAAAATACCAAGGTAAACATAAATACGGAATCAACATATGCAATTAAGAAGGCATAAATGTGTAACATTTAACGCTTATCAATTGTGAATGCATAACAATGTATTGAAAGTAAGAATACCTGAAAATATAGGAAAGAGAGAGATGAGGGTGAATCAAGAACAAATCCACCTATGAGAAATGGCCAGCAACCGCGCCTAGCGATAACAGTCCCTACGCACTGGAATGTAGTATTATCCATTGTTAGGCTTGCCTTTACTAGAGCTGAATTTGCACCCTTTATTTTTCCCCAACCTGTTGATTAAAATTAGCCAACATTATTCAATAAATATGTGTTATAACTGAAAAATATAAAACTTAGATTTTTATCACTTCTTTTGCATTTTTTTATTGTTACTATTGTCAGGACAATATGATACACCAAGCATATTAAGATCACAATACTAAATGTATAGAAACTTAAGTAATCTCCATTCATTAAAAGATCATAGCAATCGATTTTGAAGCAACTTTAAGAAATAATAAGTTCCAGTTAAAGTTCATTATAAAAATAGATCATACACCTATAAATACAAATTCAATTTGTATTAGTATATGTAATGCCCCGATCCCCCGACTCCCGGGAAACCGGAGGTTAAGCTCCGTGAGATCACCCTCACGCTATAACCACCACCTAATCATACAATCTCAATTTCCTATTATTTTCATGAAATTGGGCATGACCCATTCTAATAAATCAGATCCTGGTATGTTATTCCTACTTTAAATTCAAATGGACACTTATGGGCACGTGTCCCCCCCAGCATTCACATCTAAAAATCCAAATGGACACTTCTGGGCATGTGTCCCCCCAGCATTCTTACAACATACATATTGCAATTGAAATAATAACTCAGTCCCTGAATGTCCGTCTCATATACATACATCAAATGAATAAAATACAACTGGAATAAAATACCCAACATAAAAATCTAATACATTTAATCCCAATGTAAATAAAATCTATCCAACATCCTGGACATACATCAGATTCTAAGGAATCTAGACACTACCTCTGCAACTAGTGCTGTCAGTCCCCTAACTAACTCCGCAATCAACAATACCTGCAAAACCTGGGAGGGGGTGAGCTCAAAGGCCCAACAAGGTATGTCAAACCATACTATCACCGCTGCAGCAGATCGATCCTCACATATTCTCAAAAATATACATGCACTTAAATATATCACAATATTTAAAACTGTGCTCCTCCTAGCATGCGTGAACCAACAATGTAAACGGCTACTCTAGCACATATGAACATAAAACATCTACTACACATGATTTTCGAAATCATTTTCAACATGCTCATAGGCGATAACATCCAATATCAATATGTACAGAAAACATATATGGATTGAAGCTTTTACATAGACAATGTAAATCAAATACCACATCACCTACTCAACAAGTAGCAATCTCAAATGCAATGAAGATGCATTTAAACTGTACAACATGCTCAAAAGCAATAACCTCCAACATATATCGTGTTCATTCACAAGCAATGCATATATAAGAATGCATTAAACACATAACATGCTTCTCAATTTAAAAATGAAAGCAATATCATCCTCTTGTCTCCCTCTCGAACTCAACCCGATATTCTAGCATGATTCTTAACCAACCATGCTACCTAAGACGCCTCTCACACAATCTCAACACCGCCACCGAGTAAGTCACATACTCTGAGGTGGTTAAGTGGCTTCGGGATTCCTCACCGAGTAAATCACATACTCCAAGGCGATTGAATAGTCCCGGCATACATCACCGAGTAAGTCACATACTCCAAGGTGGTTAGATAGTTTCAGAATACATCACCGAGTAAATTACATACTCCAAGGTGGTTAAATGGCTTTGGGATTCCTCACCGAGTAAATCACATACTCAAAGGCGATTGGATGGTCCCGAAATACATCACCGAGTAAGTCATATACTCCAAGGTGGTTAGATTACTCTCCATTTTCCCCAGTTCTCCTCACAACGGTCCTATACATGCATTTCAATTTCATGCTTCACAATGCACAAGCTAGTTATAAAAGCACATGGCATGCATTTCACCTCCACAAACCTCATGTATAATTACCTATACATGTAAACCTTAGAATAAGTCGCATATGTTCACAAAATTCGCTTAAGCACATTTTAGTCATGCTTCACCAATGCACCTATTTTCTATATATAGACAGTATGCATTTAACTCACATAAACCCACATGTAATTTACATATGCATATATACTAGCATAAATATCATCATGCTACACTCGAGACATACATTTACTACAAGTAACTAGTATGCTTTTCATCCACAATATATATAACCACATATATATTCAAATCCATGCATAAAACCCACTTATGCATACACAATAACACATAGCTAAACATAAATAATTTAGCATGTTTGACATGGCTCAATCTACACATATACATATCACAAGGTACACAAGCATTTAAATCTAGCATGCTTTTATCTCCCAAATATATATATATATACACACCTATATATATCTATTCCCTCACATCCTACGTATATGCACACATGCACCATGACCACATATATATATATATATATATATATATATATATATATATGCTCCTATATATATATATAAATACCACATATGAATAATTAAAGAACATATGTAAAATTAATGACGTAATTAAAATAGATACGTAGGAGATAGAGGCAAGAATCAACTTACCTTAGGTCCCATTTTTATTGTGCCCGTGCCTGCAAAGCGATCTATTTTCATGCCCGGTCCAGTCCCATGTCCAAGTCCACACGAACAATCCAATGGACCACTTCATCTCCTTTTTAGTTTCCATGTTTGACCCAATTTAATTAGGCAAGCCCAAATACACTTCTTCGCAGTCCACACCGTAAGGCCTACTTTCCAAAGCCCAATCTAATCAAATTGAGGCCCATTTCACATCAACCAAACTCAATATAGCAGCCAATGCAATCCATCCCAATTATAGTTTAGTGGCAGACCATTTCAAGCCCAATCTCATGTGAATCCACAAGTAAACAACCAACATGAACCCGACTCACCATGGCAGCCACTATATAAACATAAACTAACCTCCAATGGCCACCAACCCAAACTAGCCGAATCATGCAACACTCACCATGGACCTCAATCAACCAAGCTCAACCAACCAACATTGAACCCGAGCAGTCCACACCACATGAACCACTATGTTACACCACCTCGTTACAGCCACGGGAAACCATAGACCCGCTATAACCGAACCCACAGCAAGTACCCACAAACTAGCCACCACAGTTGTCCAAGAGAAGCAAGCTATCAAGAAAACCCAGCTAGAGTCCCTTCTGAACACAACCTACCAGGTATTAATATTGTGAAAGCACAACTCGACACCGTCGGTCGGCTGAAGAATTTCTTCAGTTTACTGAAATGGTAGTTTCTGTTGACCAGAGCAATCTGTCGGTCGTTCGAAACCTGCGACACCCACCGGCCACCCAAAACCACCAATAGCCGAGCCAAACGAAATCCACAGCCATGGCTGTCACCATGTCCGACCATACTGTGATTAACGGTGAACCAAACAGCTCCTAACAGAGCCTATGGAAGACCCACCTTCAGTTGTACCTTCACCAAGCTCAACCATGGCAGCCATGGCTGCCCACCGTTCAACCACCACTGAACCCATTGCCCCTTTGCTGGAGCACCACCTCGGGCCGTCGAAATCACCGGCCACCACCGCAGAACCCACCTGCTAAAACCACTACCTGTCGCTTCAGCCACACGACCACTCAACCGAGTCTCCACCTTTCTCTCTCTCGGTCCCTTCTTTCTCTCTCTATCAGTTTCTCTCTCTCCATTCTCTCGACTGAACTCTCTCTCTCTAGCCATCTCGGCTCTCTCTCTCTTTCCCAATTTCTCTTCTTATTCTTCCTTTCTTTTTCTTTTCTTTTTCTTCTCCTTTTTCTCTCTCTTTTCTCCTCCCCAGCCGACCACTCATTGGTCTTCTCTTTTTTTTTCTTTTTGAATTCTTTTCCCCTTTTATTTTGGTCCACTCATTTCATCATCCAACCTCCTCCACAAGTTAAAACATATACATATATACTTATATACATACACATAATACCCACATGTGCATAAATACATTTCTCTCTATACATGCATAATTACATACATGTATTTCCATATATTTATAATTAAATATAAATATATGTACTATATATACATATATACATACACCTTCCACTTATATGGAAACATATATACCCACACCCTTTCGATTTAATTAATTCAAAAAAAAATTAATCTAGTCCAAAATCATCCGGGACCGGTCAAAATTAATCCAGGTCGTTACAGTATATATAGATATATGCACAAATTGGCAGATCTTGTTAAACTCTTCGAATATCTCGCATATGAGACAAACCTACCAGCTTACTTCAAGTGGAAATAGAGAACACAATCGGAGATGAGAAGCTAAAATTGATCAGAGATAAGCGATTATATTTCAAATTTAAAAACAATTCATAGTCGTTCTTACAAATTTTCTAAAGGAAAACACTTCCCTATAAAAACCTTAGATTCTTTTTTGCTAAGGTACCTACTAAGAAATAACAATAGTGAAATAGTCTGAAACATACACTCAAAAGATTTTGAGTTTTTTTCCCCTTATTGGTGGAACCACAGTGTATTTCTAAGCAATCCAAAATTCTAAAAGAACATATGCTCTGTAAACATCTATAAACAAAAACTAAATTTTCATTTTTCTTAGAAGAAAACAACTTTACCAAGAGAAAGGAAAAATTATTGCCGTAGTATATAGTCATTTGATTAAACCAAAGGACTAATGCTAGGTCGTGCGTTACACAAAAAGAGGCCACTGCCCAGTTTTGATCCCATTGGCGGAGGGTGCTAGCATGATTACTGAATATTCATTTGTTTAACAATCAAACTTAGTTTGATTATCCAAACCAAAAGAAGCCAAACTCAATCTCAATTCATTTTTATCCTTTTTTGTAACAATCAACCTTTATTATTAGACTCTTCCAAACTCCCTGGTAAGTTACAACATTCTAAACAAGACAATACTAACCTGTATAGTAACCGAATATGACCTCATTTCTGCAAAAATAAAAAATAAAAAAAAATAGAGAGAGGGAGGGAGGGAGAATAAATTCTAAAAAAATCTAATGTTAAGGGTATGTTAAAAGAAAAATCTTACTCACATTTGTTTAACGATCTAATAAATTATTATATAGCACATAAGGTTTCACCGGTATTATTACTTTAGAAATAAACTTATACTATTAGTAAATCAATAGTGAAAAATTCCATAAAAAGCAAAAAATATTCAGGTCACCACAAGAAATTTTAGAATTTTCTGCAGATGACTAAAGAAACCAAACAATGTGGGCAAAAATATTGTAATTGTAAAGGGAAATTTGGCAAGAAGACAAAATTTAATAAATCAAGGTCACTACACCAAAATATAAGCAACTTCCAGGATTACACTAGGTGTTAGTCTAATTGCAAAGGTGCTGCAATTCTAGGTGCTATTTCAATAGCATCTTCACTGCCTGCCACTTGGTTGAGAGACACTAGAAGGTGGCAGAACCCAGTGCTTACAACTACTTAACAAGTTAATAGTGACTCCTCAGAGTCATGCGTGTGCATTTAAATTCCTATACAAAAGCTTTTTAATAGATCTGGAAAGCCATAAGGGAGCCCAAAGCCACGATTACCTTGTGGCTGCCAGTCTCTAGAAAAAAAATAAAAACTTCTACAAAGCATATCATACACCTGCCACACATTTAGTCTTGGGAAGGAAATAAGCTATAATACAGGCCTATTTTAAACAATCTCCTTTTCACCCGAAAAACATAATAATCACTAGGTTGCAAAAGCTTCTTATAAACAATCTTAATAGTATCCCAGCAAGAGCCACCCCACCATTTGCCAGTAGCTCAACAATGTAACAATGAACTAGCCGATAATATGTTAATATTGCCCTTCTATATTGACCCAACACATTGAATGTCACAAATCTCAAATATATCCACCCATCGACAAGAAACCAAAAGCTATAATAGAACTGATCAACAATTGGAAATGTTGTATATAATGATTTGGAAAGTATCTCCTAACTCGAATGTTCATGAAAATGAATGATTTTGACCTAGTTTTGTGTGTGTCTATACATAACATACATGTATTCTTATGATAGGTTGGATGTAACCAGTCCAGCTCTCAACTTGTAGAGCCAAGTTTGTGTCTTCAGCCACAAAAGTAGCCTCAAGTTCATTCTAATAGAATTTTCTCCTTCACTTGCAATTCTGTTTCATCAAAGGCTACAATTCCAAGTAAGACACGGATCAGGTGGACTCAAGAACTTCATGAGCGATTTGTTGAATTTGTAAATTACCTTGGGGGTGCTGAAAGTAAGTGACGAGGATAATAATCTCAATGTGAAAGTAGATACATATAGAGTGATAATTAATCATATATTGGCTGTGTGCAGAGGCAACTCCAAAGGGAATCCTAAAACTGATGAACTCTGATGGATTGACCATCTTTCATATTAAAAGTCACTTGCAGGTTCCCAAGCTATGCTATATACTCAAATTTGTATGCATCTGAATCAATTTTACCTTTATTTTTTCTTTTTCCATAAATATCGTACTGCCAAGTATATAACAAAATCTGCAGAAGGTAAATTAAATTTGCTAGTGGTCATATTCAATACCTGTTATATATATATATCAATTAGTGCAGAATATCAATGGAAGCCAATGGTCTATACTGATTACTGTTGTTTCGGGCACTCAAATCAGTCTTGTGTGAAAAATCAGAAGGTGGAGGTTCCTAAGCATGATTTTTTTGAACCAAATTTTTTATCAAGCTGGCCAAATTTGGAGAGTTGTTTCTAATGATATTATTGATAGAAGAAGGTTATGGACTGATATAAAGGAGTTATCTAATATTCACAAAAATGAACCCTGGTTTTAGCTGGGGATTTTAATGCTATTAGATATAGGCATGAGAAAGTGGGGGTTCTACAGATTGGAATGAAAGCTCTAAAGAATTTGGCTACTATATTGAAGTTGCTGAATTATCTGACTTGAGACACATTGGTTTGAAATTTACTTGGTCTAATAGCACTTTCTTTAGGAAGTTGGATAAAGTACTTGTTAATGACAGTTGGTTGGGCAAGTATGTTGTATCTGAGGCAGTGTTTGAGGCTCCAGGAATTTCAGATCATTCCTTCATCCTGCTGAAGTTGAATGCTGTTGCTAAATCAAACAAGAAAAAACCATTTCGATTCAATAATTCCTCCTTGATCATCCTGATTGCTTTGATTTGGTAGCCAGAGTTTGGAATTGTAAGGTTGCTGCTACACCTATGTATATAGTCACTCAAAAACTTAAAAGGGTGAAAGCTGAATTGAAGAAAGGGATTGCTTACAAAGTTTTCAACACTTGGCAAAAGCTGAAGAATCTTATCACAATTTAGTGTACCGAATACACAAAACCAACAAATTCTAAAAAAGCAAAGCCAGAACAAGAGAAGTGCCGAGCAATGAGAAATCTGTCTGAGAGCAAGCTTGCTAGATTGAACTAATACCAAATGATGAATCAGATACAAATTACAATGTACACACATGACAATTTCCCAGTAATTTTAGTTTGGAACTTTAGTTCAAACTCATACTTAATTATCCTTAAAAACCTCTGGATTAAATTTCAAGACACATGAAAGATGGACTTATTAAGTAATATCATTTTCATAATACCCAAAAGTTAACAGTAAAGAAAACATGCAATAAACTATTAGTAACTTGCATGAATTCTAAGCAACTGCCTGAAATACACACCACTAATTGAAATAGGGAAGGGGGCTACATGCATACCTGATGTAATCTAATGACGTTTGGATGCTTGAGGATCTTCAAAGTGCCAATCTCTATCTTAATCTGCAACCACCATTCAAATTCCACTTTTAATTTCTAAGTATAAGGTAATACGATAGGAATAAGAGATAACTAAACATGCAAGCAAAGGGTAGCAAACATAGGCAGAAAGCTCATGAACAAACAACTAGCTAGAACCCTGTAGTAAGCAACAAAAATGCAGTCCAGCAAAGCACTCGACAAAGCTGGCAAACCATGACCACTAAATGGGAACGAGACAAGAAGATAAATAACCAAACTGTGACGTGGATTTAGCATTGGAATTACAAAGAAAGCCATGGATGGAGTGTCAAGAATTGAAAGCTTACTCTTTAGTGCCATCCAAAGCACAAAACTATGCTTGGGGATGCACTTCTTGAACCAAACAAGATTAGACCAAGCAAATTCCATCTCAGTTTCAACTTACATGATTTGCATTGTAACAAATTCCATCTCAATTTAATAATATACTAAACTGGTAATAAAGGCAACACTTTGCCTAACAAAGAAAGAACAGAACACTACCCACTGCCATATTTGAAATGGATTGGCATAAGAGAAGAAGGCTAACGTTGAAATGGATTGCCATCTTTGAAATGAGCAGAAGGCTAACTTTCAAATGGATTGCCATCTTTGAAATGAATAGAAGGCTAAGGATCAAAGGAATGGAACAAGTTATTTACAGATGGATGCAAGTGGCACGAGTGATTTAAGTGTCACTTGAGATTGGTTTTATCTTTTCCAAAAAGCCACTTGCTCTGATTTTTGTGAGTGCTCTCCTAGTCATGCTGTTGATGGCTTTGCCCATAACAGCAACCTCCTTTCCTGATATTCAATCTATGAAGCATGGATACCTATAGAAAGAGCCTTATTTGTGTTGGACAAAAGAATTTCTCGAACAATTTTGGACATGCATCTCACACATGCAACCTCCAATGTCATAGGTGGTAATATACCATTGGCACCCCAAAATTTTGCAAAATATAGGACCCATTAATATCAAAACAAAACTCCAACAAATCTAAAAACACATATTAAACTCCAACCAATCTAAAAATTAGGAACCATTAATATCGAAACTCCAACCAATCTAATATAGTTGCTGTGAAAAAAAGAAAGAAAAATTATCTCTAATATAGCAGGTGGATATACCAGCTTCCAAACAATTTCTTTAGGTAACCAACAAGTAGATGAGAACCTAATCTTCAGTTTCTCTGTCACGTCCCGAATCTCAAAGACCCGAGTTACGACTAAAAGAAAATATAAGAAAGGAATAGAAAATGATCCGAACCCCGGACCCCGAGCCGACATCAAAGTCGTCACTGCAGAAGCGATAAACAACTTAACTATAATTAGCATACACTAAACATGCTCAATAGAAAAGATAAATTACAAAACTTTTGATTATGACATGTCATGCAAGTACAGAAGTACTAAGCCAACAAACTGGCCCCGAATAACGTAACATACATGTTATCCTAGTTGTACCTACTACATGCAAGTATAACTACAAAACACCAAAAAAAGAAAAATGCTACGTCAAGCTTTCTGGAGCTCAAGCAACATCTTTTCCGTCCCTATTTCCTGAAAAATGTGGTACATCTGTAGGGTGAGCAACGACGGCTCAGTAGAAATGACTCAACTGTCCCCCCCTAAACATTTCAGACTGAAGTAAGAATTCCTAAGGGAACATGCACGTAATGTTGTTCTTTCTAATATGTTCCTATTTCCCTTTCCACATGCTTCACAAGTATTCACTAAAATACATTTACACATAAGCATGAAATATAACCTGCCCATAAACAATGAAGCCATAACTCGTCCATAATAATGGAATAATAAACCTATTTATAATGATTTGGAAAGCGTAAAACTTGAAATAAACAGTTTGCTTATTTAGATGTAGTGCATATGACACACACACACACACACCACATGTAACTCAAATAGTTGTGACACACGCATCAACAGAGCAGTCCTCAAACAGTCCTTCTGTACATTTTGTCATTTCGGATTACTAGTCCGCAGGTCGACGTGAAACCACTGGCCAGTCAGGTGGACTTATCAACCACTAGGCATCTTTGTGCCTCTATTTTCAATTCCGACTATTTAAAACTTCTCGAAAATCATAACTCACACATGATATGAACAAAATGATCAATATGAACAATGTAATAACAATGTCCATAATAATTATCCTCATAGCATTGGTTCTACATCTATGTGCACCAAGCTTTCAATGAGTCATTCCTTAAGCAAAATTTCCACTTAAATAAATGTCTCTTTTCAAAAAGGCTTTAAACCTTCAAATCCTTTTTAATAGGGCTTTAAACCTTTAATTTCAATGCTTGCATATATATAGTATCAAAACATAACCAAATTCATAATTTAACCAAAGTAGTACATCTAGGCAATTTATATGCTACCTAGCAAGCATACTTGAACTTTCAAATCAAATATATTAAATTAACACCAAATCATTCTCTAGTACATTCAAAGCATAATTTAAAGCATTTAGACAATTCCAGTTCCATGCCAAAAGCCATGTTGCACCGTGGAGCCCTAGCTCCAAACATTAAAGTATGGTCAAAATTCCAAAATTTCTCCTAAGTGTTACCTATCATGCTCAACATGTTCAAAAGGCGTATACAAACACTGAGGCACTTTAAATAACCACCTGGCATGCATTCTCAACTAATGTACACATGAATGACCAAAATACCCCTAGTGGTCTATAAGTTGTCAAATGAATTCAAATGAAACCAAATTCATCCATTAGCATTCCTACACACTAATTAAGTAAAATGTAGGATGCTTGAACACACATTAGCAAACAAAGCATACATGTCACTACTTTTTCTCAAAATACTCTTCTTGAACAAAAGTTAAGCTTTTTATTCCAAGACACTAATGGATGACCCAAGACTTCCATAATTTACAATCATTAACACAATTACTATAAAAGTAATGTAGAACTCCAAGCTCTTACACAACACTAGAGTTATCATGCAATAAAGTGTACTTTAATTTCAAATTAAGAGCACAAGTGATCCAATGGCATACATGTCTCAATGGTAAACCTCCCTAAAAATGCTAATAGGCATAATCTAAGGTCCAAACACATTTAGCATGCTCAAAACACAAAAGCCCCAATTTTTCATGAAATAAAGTAAACTTTAATTTACACATTTTGCAATTCATGTTAGAATCTCAACCTAACACTTCCTAAAGTCTCAAAACATTAGGAAAGGAAGTTAAATTCATTCCTACCTTAAATCCAAGAAGGATTGAAGAAACCCCCAAATTGAATTTTGAAATTCAATTTGAAACCCTAACTTTTCTTCAAAAGCTTTAATGGAGAAATCAATGGAAAGGAATGGAAGTCTTCAAGTCCCAAAGCTTCCAATACTACAAACCATACACCACACTCATTCTTCAAACTTCAATAATTGAAAAAGAAGATGAAGAGAGGAAGTAGAAGAAAAAGATGGACAAAAGTGGTGGAAAGAAACACTTACATGCCACTAGCACCAACACTAACCACCACTAATAACCTTGGACTAAGCCTACCCTTCAAGCACCTTCAATGGAGGAAGAAAGAGAGCAAAATGAGAGATGGAGATGAAAAAGAAAGGGCTAACAGAACTTATGGGGAAGAGAGCAAGACAATTTTGACTTTTATAGCTCAAAACCTATAGATATACATCTATATCTCCCACCCCTACTAGAAGCTTCTAGACTCCCCCAAGTGAAAATTCTCTTTTATAGCTCAAAACCTATAGATATACATCTATGCCATTCTTTTTCAAAGAATTTTCGATGGTGTCATCCATAATACAAAATTACTAAAATACCCTTCACTTTAAAAGAAATGTCGAAATCGTCCCAAATCTTTTTGGAAAAGACTAACATATCCTCATGTCCCACCATCCCATAGAACTATTCTTTAACTTTGAAAATGCCTGGGATCAAACCAATACTTGAAATTGGAAACCCGAACATCCAAACAGATTATAAACTTAGAAATGAAATAATAAAAATAAAACATTTTAATAAAATAAAACATTTAATTAAAAAAAAAATTCAGGATCTCACATTCTCCTTCCCATTCATTTGTTATTCCTTTCCCCTGTTCTCTTTCTCTCTCTAAAATCTAGACATAAAACAATTTACTCAAATCATTAAACCTCTTCCAATTCTTGTTCAAGAATTGACAGATTAAATACATATACTATATATAATTACAAGTTACTATATTCTCATCCATAGTACATCAATTTAACTCAAAGATCTATCATCCCAGCTACTAATTGGAGTCAACTACAAAGAATATTTTGTCCCCATATGATACTTTTAAAGCCATATCTAGGTTGAATCTAACACAATCACGTCATTTCGCAGTTCTTTTTCCCTTTTGACACCTGTTCTATAAATTGGGATGAGAATTGGATTTGGGGCTCTTAGTTTCTACCTTGTAATTATATAAAAAAAATGAGGTTAGTTCTTGTTTAGAATCAAATCCTGTAGACCCCCTTTTCACCGAAAATAAATAAAATCAACAAATATTATATATATATATATATATATATATATATATATATATTATTCTGTGTGGTGATCAACGAACTACAAAAGGATAGGACAGTTTTACAGATTTGGCAGGCAACCTTGGGAGGGAAGCCAAAATTTAGAAACTCCTCGTTTGGAGAAATGTTATGTCACAATTTTCTTTTGCTTTATAAGTTACCTTTAATCATCTTTTGTCTCCTAAGGACCATAGAAAAATGAGCAGAAGAGACAACAAAATTGTTGGAGTTGACTATCTTATATTTGCAAATGATACCGGACTTAAAGAAGAGAGCCCAAGGCACTCCATTTCTTTAATACATATCATATCACTTAAGAAGTGCAAGTCATCATACTTCATATCAGACCTATGGATTGACAGCCAACTCCAAGAGGACCAGTAGTTATATTTATAACTAACACCAGTGTCCTTTGCAATATATATATATATATATATATATATATATATATATATTATCTATCCGAAGAGAGAGACCATGAATGATCCATTTAGAACCTTCAACCCTGATGCTTCTCTAAATGCAGACACACGACCAAAGAAGCATTGCCATTTCAAATCTATGCATTTGTTTCATTTTAACAGAAATTGAACCTAATACATAGAATAACATGTTAGGGTGATAAAAAGTGAGAAAAGAAGAAAGAAAGATATTACCTGGACTACCACTGACCCATTATCCTAGCTGATTAATTCGAAAGATTAGCTTCCTCTCTGTCAAAATTAGAACTCTCTCTTTTTCTCTGTAGACACACACACACATAATCATAGTAATTGTAATAAAAAGTATAAAATCCTAATTGAAACAAAATTTTAGTACACATCATATCCCAAGTGAGACATTTTAGTTGATCTTGATCCTTTTCATCACCAATATGGTAGTAAAAAATTGCAAGCAATTTGGAGAATAACTTGAAGAGTAGCAGAACCACACAGAAAATGGAAGTAAAAATGGATGAATTAGAAATAAAAAATAAAATAAAATAAAATAGGGGAGAAAGTACAAAAAGTCCTATTTATAAAAATATAAGACCACCAAATCCTATTAATGAATAGCAGAACCAAAAGAGTTATCTACAAAAAGATCATAGTTTAATAGAATTCTTTGCAAAATAGCCTTTAGATTTTATTTAGTTTAATCTCGTTAAGCCATCATCAATTAAAGTATGCATGCATATCACTTCATAAGCGTATAATATGGGTTCTGAACTTGTACACAATGATTCAATTTCCTAATCACAATGGCTAAATGGCTTTCTTCTCCAAGAATCCATGAGTTTACATCTATCTCTATTTTAATGATCTAAGGACTAATTCCAACCCAACCCAAGGTCCAATGCCCCCAAATTTGATCTCAACAACTTGTAAGAACCAACGAAATGGAGACAAATTATTGAATTCACCAACTTGCAGATTTAGATTAGTCAGTATATGACGGCATAAACAAAGAGGAGGAAATATACAATTACACTTCTGAGATTCTTACTATGCAAGTGTCAATAGCTTTGGATTTAGTGGAAAGACATGGGATAGGCTATAGTATATTTAACTCTTGATTGCCTTTGGCGAGCTTTTGACTCCATTAGCAGTAGCAGTAGTAGCAGCTCATCCTGCAAACTGCCCTAATTTGGAGAGATTTGGATTAGGGTTGAACAAGGTAATAGAGAGTGGTTGAAACCTACAGGGAAAGCATTCAGTGTGTGCTCCCTTGTGCTTTACCCTTGGCTATCAAAAATACATTTGGATTGTGCAGACACAAAGGTTATACCTACCACCATACCCATCCAGGCAGATGGGTATCGCCTTTATGGGATTGGAAATTTGAATCTCAATGAACTTGAATATTGGCCTCTATCAGTTAGTTAGATTTATTATCCAGAGGAAGCTCTCACCTGAAGCTGCTTGGTTGCTTGCAGCATGCATAATGCTGAGAAACCTTTTCATTCGTGGGACATCCCTCATAAACGTTGCATGACATTCCTTCCTAGACTTAATATGACATACCAAGACTTAGTGGTAAAAAGTTATATTATGTAAGTGACTGATTTCTAAAAACCAAAAAACCTCCCCTAAACAGGAAAAAATCCATATATATATATATATATAATAGAACAGTTATGCAACAATTTATCAAAACTTGTGCAGGAGCTAAAAGCTGTAGCATACTAAATAGACTGCAAAAGAAAAACTAATTACTACTTGTTAGCTCAGTATTAGACATTACAAAACTAAAAAAACCAATTAAAGCACTTAACTACTGAGTCTTGTTATATATATATATATATATATATATATATATACAGGACACACACAAATGCACACATTTTGTGCCTTTAGTCTTCTAGAAATAAGCTAAAAATATTTTCCAAACCTGTATGTGCTTACATAATGAGCCAAGAAAAAAAATGGAACATTTGGCTCCATATATGAGAATGTCAGCCTAACATATTGATTGATGTTCCAAAAATCATGGTTATAATAGATAAAAGATAAAAAAAATGTTCTTACTACCTTACCAATTACCATACTAAATAGTCGATGATGCCACCTCCCCCCACCCCAAACACACAAAAAAACATCCACCAAACAGGGAAAATAAAACCCAAAACAAATATATATATTTGATAGAAAAATTATGAATTATGCAATATATTTTCAAAACTTGTACAACGAAAGGTTGAAGCAAAATAAATAGAATGTGAAAGAGAAACTGAATTGCAATTTTTTAGCTCAGTACTAGACATTGCAAAACTAAAATAATCAATTCAAGCACTTTACTAGTGAGTCATGTCATATATATATATATATACATATATATGTGTGCACACATACAAATGCACAAGTATTATGAATTTAGTCTTCTAGCAAAAAGAACACAATATATTTCAAACATGTGTATGCATACATATTACTCTACATACTTTTCCACCTCTATTACATTAACTTCAACCAAAAACAAAGTATTCAACTACAACTAAAATCATATTACAAAGTTAAATACTAATAAGAAATTCTCAGTTATAGTACAACATATGAGTATAAATTTTCAGGAGGTTTCTTACTTGATCCAGGTTTTTCAACCTCCCTGACAATATGGGTCATTTCGGCCTTATAACCCAAAACAGCAGTAAGGTTACAAGGCTTGTTTGGATCATCCTTAGGGAAAGCCTTCAGTGCATGAATACAAGATACCAACAAAAATTATGTTAGAGAAGTTTCACATACTGTCATGCTTGCAATTCATAGGACATACTGTCATGAAGTACCAGCCGATGGAGCAAATAGAAAGAAAAACTAATAAATTCCATAATCATATAATTAAGTTGAACTAATCAAAACCAACAAGCTTATGTTCATTAAAGGGTAGAAGCCCTAATTAGCAAAATTCCCGAATTGAGTGAACTCTAAACCTAAGTAGAACAAACCCGTAATCCGTAATTGACAAAATCCCAAAATTTATGGAACCCCAAACCCTAATTGGACATAATTAGACCTAATTGGACTGAAACCCATATTAATTGAAATCAGAAGCCCTAATTGGCAACTTACCTGAAATACCCCCCAGAAAATTCCGCGCATGAGGTGGCCAGTCTCATACACAAAACCTGAGAGATACTAACAATTGATAGCAAACAAGCATAGAATACAATGACTAAAGAAAAAGAATTATAAATACTGAAAGGAAAGTCTAACTGAAATAAATAATCATGTTAAATAACATTGTATTATTCTGATTGATACAACTTGGAAGTCCGGTAATCCACGGACCCCTTAACCAAATAAAAACATCAAAGTAAAACTCTATGAACCGATTTAAGTCCCTACACTAAAGTATGGTAAGGAATGGATGATTGTCAAGCTCTACGAACTCCACACGCAAATCTTCAGATAGAAACTGTCTGGAACCTGAAATATCAACAAAGTGGGTTAAACCCACGAGCAAATTCTCTCTACTACAACCCAATCAGAGAACCGGTAAACATACCCTCTATATGAGGACAGTAAAGACATATAGATATAATTATACCGTTTAGTTATTAAATCTCCTATCTTAGAAGTAACTAGAACTATGTTCTGAACTAACCCATCCATTATCACAATACAGATAAAACAAATTTCTAAGTTCAGACCATAGACAATCCTAACATGCCTTCTTCCATATATTCTACAAATGCCTTACAAGGTATTAGGCAAACCTATCCTGCCTTCACCAATAATCCTTTTCCAAGACAACAAATTTATGTTTATATACAATTAAAGATAATCCACCAGCTCATAAATATATATACCCAATTAACCCTATGACCCAAAAATAGAGCCGGCCCACACCCTACACTAACACATCAGTTATTTTAATGCAAGTGCAGACTAATTTTAAGTTTACACAAGAAATAATCGTAATATGCTCGAATATATAACGAGAAACGTTCTTACTAGATATTAGGCAATCCTGACATGCTCCAAATAAAATATAAAGATATCATATTAGGTGTTTGGCGATCCCGACATGCCTTGGCAATCCCAACATGCCAAATATAATGCATAGATACCTTATTAAGTATTAGGCGATCCCGACACGCCTTGGCAATCCCAACATGCCAAATATAATGCATATATACCTTATTAGGTATTAGGCGATCCTGACACGCCTTGGCAATCCCAACATGCCAAATATAATGCATAGATACCTTATTAGGTATGGGCGATCCTGACACGCCTGGCAATCCTTACATGCCAACATAAAATGCATAAATACCTTATTAGGTATGGGCGATCCTGACACGCCGGGCAATCCTTACATGCCAAAATAAAATGCATAGATACCTTATTAGGTATGGGCGATCCTGACACGCCGGGCAATCCTTACATGCCAAAATAAAATGCATAGATACCTTATTAGGTATGGGCGATCCTGACACGCCGGGCAATCCTTACATGCCAAAATAAAATGCATAGATACCTTATTAGGTATGGGCGATCCTGACACGCCGGGCAATCCTTACATGCCAAAATAAAATGCATAGATACATTCCCAATATGAAACATAAAATAAACAAGGTGCATTATGATCTTAATTTGCACAAACAAAGTAATTCAAATTATCCGATAGGAAATTATCACCATAAGACAAATCGTTCACAAGTAAGCTATAATCAAGTATTTAATGGGCATTTATATCCTTAAAAGCAAATACATTCAAGTAAATCAAATAACACAATTTAACCATTTTAGAAGCAAACACCCAATCCAACCCCCAATGCACTCAAATTTATGAGGGAGTCTAAACCAAACTGTTATCTAGGTTTCTGGGCCTATTCTACTTCTAATAACCCTATTAAATCAGTCTGGAATTTTTTTAAATTAAAAAAATATTTTCAACAAATAAAAGAAGGTGAAAACCCAACTTTTAGACACTTTAAAAATTCATTGAACACTAAGGGAAGCTCCTTTCAAGATGAAAATTTAAACCCAAGTTTATTTAACCTCCAGAAAGTTACCACAAAAATTTGGGAATTTTTGGAATTACAAAAGTATTTTCTAAAATTACAGAAATTGAAAAACCCAACTTTTGGACACTTTAAAAATCATTTGAACAACAAGGGAAGATCATTTTGAGTTGAAAATTTAAACCCAAGTTTATTTAGCCTCCATAAAGTTACAGTAAAAATTTCGGAATTTTTGGAAATTTCTAAATATTTTCTAAAATTAAAGAAGCTGAAAAACTCAATTTTTAGACACTTTAAAAATTAATTTAAAGACAATGGTAAATCATTTCAACATGAAATTTAAACTCCAAGCTCCTTAAGCTCCCAGAAAGTTGACATAAAAATTTGGGAATTTTTAGAATTCTAAAAGTATTTTTAAAAAAATGATTTCCCTAATTTTCAAGTTTTTTCAAAAATTTTAAAAATTCAAAACAAATAATAAAATAATTCGGAATGGGCCCATATCGGACCCAGAGGTGGGCCCCCGAGAGTGGGCCCCAAAAATACTTTTCCGGCCACCGTCTCCGGCGTCACGCGCCCCCACGCGCCGGCGGCGGGTGGCCCCCTTTTCTTTTTCTTTTTTTTTTTTTTTCTTTTTCTTTTTTTTTTCTTTCCTTCTTCTTCCCCACCTGAAGCTTCACGCTCCCAACAATGGTGGAAAACTTTCCGATCACTTTCCGATCACTTCCGGGCACCGAATCGCGTATATAAATATATCATTGAACTCGTATCGATCTAAGCTACGCATTGGTACCAAAATTATCACCTCTTGCGGCCTAAATTAAAAACGCCCAATTTCAAGTTTCAAAAATCTAAAATTTCAAACTCAATTTCCCGTCAATCTACCCAACGGTTCACAACCAAACTTTCAAGGATTGTTCTAGAAAGTAAGATCTACCTTTTAATCAGAACAAAAACGTTCAAAAATGATGAATACAGTAAACCCAATTTCATGTATATATATATATACATACACGCCTATACAGTCATATATACATGTATATATATATGCAAAAATACCCTAAAACAGTACCAAAACTCCAAAATCTTCATGTTTAATTTACAGAAATTCTTAACATGAAAAATCATTTAATTTCATAATTAATTGCATACAATTTCTAGCAACATGTCTATACAATTAATATATATATTACATATATATTTCAGCAACATGTATATACAAAAATATATATGTATACAGATTCAAAGGGGAAGAGAAGAGTTCGAACTTGCCTTGTGATGTTAAGCAAAAATCACTTCTTTTCTCTTTTCCGGGCGTCTACCGTTTTCTCCCTATCTGTTCGTAGGAATCCTCTCTACGTAGAAACTACTGAACCCTAATTCCTTTTCTCTTATTTAACATTCTTAAATAATGAAACTAATAAATATAAAATATTTAGCCCAACTATATATATATATATATAGCCCAGCCCAGCTGCCTAGCCCAACATAATAATAATAATAATAAAACAAGAATAAAGAAAATGCAGCCCAAACCAACATATTTTTATTTAACAGAAAAACACTATATTTAAAACAAATATTTAACACACAATCAACACTTAGTAACAATTCAAACATCCACATTAAACATAAAAAAAAAGGCATTGACAAAATTAATTAAAGTATTTAAATAATTAAAAACTCCATCAACTAAATAAAAACCCAATTTAAATATCCTCAAATTACGGGGTATTACATTACCCAAATTGATTGACCACCAAACCCTACTTAGACCTAATTATAACCCCAATGCCTAATTAGATGTAATATAAAATAAAAAAATATGATACCAAATATCAAATTAATGATCTGTATTGCAAAAAAAACCTTAAACCGCAATTATTGTACCTTTAGCTTGTGGATTTGACGAATAAATCTAGTATTGAACGAGCTGGTGGATTCGGAGAAAGAAGCTAACAGATTAATTCGGTGAACAGAATAAATCTACCATTAAAGGAGTGTAGCATGAGATTGATTCGTGGTTAGGCTTGTGGATCGACTTGCTTTACCTTCGGAAGGGCTTGTGGATCGACTTGCTTCGCCTATGGATACATTCAAAGCAAGGATGACTTCGAAGCACATGCAACTTTAAGAAGTAACAAGAACAAGTGTTGTAGATAATCGACTTGCTTCGACCTTGTGGATTTGGGGAAGAGAAACAAGTGTTGAATGAAAGAGGCTAAACGTCTAGATCTGATGAGCGATGATGGAAATGAGAGACAGAAGGTGATGAAGTAATGATACTATGTGTGTGATTATAGATCGATAGAGAGTCTTAAAAATAGTCAAAATGGCGTAGTATATGTGTTTTGGCAAAATAAATTTATTGTTTGCAATCCCGCCAAACTATTAAACAAGGCGCTATAATTTTTGGGACTTTTTAGGACGGTCCAAAATTATCATCTCCAATAATTAGAGTCATTAGTGACGATTTTTAGAGCCTTTTGGGATGATCCAAAACAAATGTGCCCAAAAATTAGTCATTAGTTACGGTCCAAGTGTACCATGACTAAAAATAGGAGTATTAGCGATGATTTTTTGGGCTATCCCTAAAGGACTGTCCATTAGTGACGGTTCAAGTGCACCGTGCCTAAAAAATAGGGGTATTAGCGACGATTTTTGGACTGTCCTTAAAGGACTGTCCATTAGTGACGGTCCAATTGCACCTTGCCTAAAAATATGAGTATTAGCGATGGTTTTTTAAATTGTCCCTAAAAAGCATATTTCTTATAGTGTTCCTAGTTCTGCAGTCCTTCAAATCTTCAGCTTTTCGACTCCGATCTTGACATGCCATTCATTATTCTTTGATGTATCTCTTCAGTGAAGTATGATAGAATATATGAATGCATTCTTAACTTGATAAACAAGTCAAATTACGTAAAAAATAGACTTTGAACCTGAAATTATCAAAAACCTAAAAACAGGTAAAAACTATACAATATGTAGGCGCGAAAATGTATAACATTCAACGCTTATCACACCCCCAAACTTAGATATTGCTAGTCCCTTAGTAATCCAAAAAGAAATAAAATAAAGTAACTACTCTACATGAGAAACACAGATGCATTTAGCGAATGCAATAAACCTTTTAAACCCCTAGACACGTCTAGTGGAAGAGTGAAGTTTCATTAGGTTTAACACGCTTGTTAAACTCACAAAAATATACAAAAATGGTGGTTTGCTTAGTCATCAACTAGAAAAGAGTGATACCCCAATTGATGTTCAAAATGGCAAATGCAACAAATATTATGGAGCTATATGGACATCAATAGATATAAACTATCAAAGATCAGAATTAGGCAACAATCCCCACATAATGGTCAGTCCGATACACATACAAATGCAAACCTTAAAATCCTCTTTGAAAGATGAACATACATTCTAATGCGTAGTTTATTGTCGTTTATGGAGAACAAATAGAACATCTGTCTTTAAAAGAAATAACAAACTTTTCAAACAAAAATTTCAACAACAATCATTAATTTGCAAACTATTTACAAACATAAATGTACAAGTGGTTGTGCAATGTCTAAGTCCTTTGAGATTTCTAGTAAGCCCATGTAACAGCGTTGGGTAAATGACTCCCAAATCAGACAATTTTAGGGCATTAGGTGAGAAGACACCCCTCAGACTTAATAACCGAGCGTATTAGGCTTCAACTTAAACGAACCCATTTTTCTTTATTGCTCAACCTTGCAAACTTTTTAGACGTGAACACACCATCCTTCCTAAGGCACAAAGGCCCGATTTATTGAGTGAGAAGGCTTATTCCAAGTTTTTTTTTTTTTTTTGTAGCTTATAATGCTAAGGAATTTTGTTCTTCAAGCTGTTCAACTAAAAACAAACATTTTTAAAATTCTCCACACGACGTATACCCCACAATTCAATGTATGTGTGCGTGTTTTGTGCCATTAAGGAAAAATTTGGGGGACCCTTACAATATTCAAAGATTGAACAAAAATGAGGACCGTTCTATCCTAATACATAATTTTCAACAGTTTGAGTATTTTTTGGATATCAAATCTCCTAATTACAAGATGCATTTATCAATGACATTCTAGGTATTACGTCCTCAAAAGAAAGGCATCATGGCAAACATGAAATAAAGATGCAATATGTGCAAAAATTTAAAAAGAAAATAGTGTAAGAAGCAAACAGTGTATATAAGTGTACCATACCCCCAAACTTAAACTAAATCTTGTCCACAATGTTTGAACTAAGTAGAGTTAGAACAATGTTACCGGTAGGTTGATGGGTATCAAAAAGTCAAAACATCAACCGTATAAGGGTAGTGGGTACACGGATACATATCGAACACGTGAGGCATCAAAGCCTGCACAAGTACAGACTACATATCGGCATGACATACACGAATTGGAAAAGACAATAAAAGAGCTAAAAGGAAAGTACAACAAAAAAATAAATATACACCAATAAGGAAAAGAAAGTGCAATATTCCACTAATTCAACCCATTGTCAATATATACAAGCGATGGAATTTATGGAATACGCCAAAAATATGTTTTAAAGCAACAAAAGAGTGCCCACATGGCACTGTATAGTTCAATCACTGAAAAACAAAAGAAAATACATGACTAAAATAAAATAAAATAGAAAAGTAACAAAATAGGAAAATGGAACTAAAGCTGAGGCGACGGCGGCGGTGCAAAAGTAGAAGCAAAATCACCCCTAGAACTAAGGACAACACCAAGCATCCTCTCGATGCAATGCTGACCCTCGATCAATGTGTCAAACCTCTGATCAGTCCGGAGGCGGTACTCAAGTGTATCCTGACAGTGTGTGTCAAACTCTGTCTGAAGACATGCCAAATCGATAGTCAAATAGGCGAGACCGTCAGCTAAAAAATCATAATCGTTGGCGCTCATGCACGACATATCAGCCTCAGGCTCCTCCTCCTCAGGGATATCCATCTCCATAGCCTCCCTGGGCTCCTCCTCATCAGTCTCACCAGCCACCATCTTGAATGTCCCTTTATTAACGAAAATTTGTGCCCCCCGTTAATAAAATATAATTTTTTTTAAATAAAAGCACCCTGAAATTCTACCTAATCATCCACACATGACCTGTATTTCAAACAATTACAACTAAACATAACAAAGCCAACAAACCAAGGAAAGCACACACCACTTAATGTCAATAACTAAACCAATACATTAAATACACCATTAACATATCAAAAGACTAAATACGTATATTTTCATAATCCATCTTTGTGCCAAAATCAAAAAAGGAAATCCATTTGTCAAAAACACTTTCAATTTCCTAGCACTACTATTAAACAATTGATTAATGTGCAATTATCATTCAATTCAAAAACCTAGCAGTACTCCTATACATTGATCCACACATGATCTTCACATTATTCATTTCCTGGCAAAAGTTGACTTTCAATTTTTGATCTTGACACTTTTCCCCAAAATCCAAACAAATACCTGCATCACACCATAAAATCCAAGCAAAGAGCTATATCACACAAGTCTCAATTCCAGTATTCTAATAATGCTAAGAACAAATGACCAAATAGAACTAATTCAAATGGAGAAAGACATGAAGTTGTAGATATAAATTAAGTCATAGATAGAATAAAGCAACTAACAAAGCACTTAAAAAGATCATTATTTAGATCAGTAAGCTTCATATAAATACAACAATTATACACCTCATACAATATAAATACTAGAAATGGAGCTCCATTGAAATTTGAAAGCACTCCCTCCGTTTAGAAATCATTTTCCTATTTGATATATAAGAGTAAAGAATAGTTTCAATAACTAAGCCAACAACCCAGCAAAGCACATTGTTTGTAATTCAAAATTGGTGAATCATAAATGCAATTTAAAAAGGGTTCAAGTAGCCAACCATGAGGTGCAGGCACAAAAGATCCATTCTGGTAAGATTGATGATTTGATAGCTTATATGAGTTCCCGCCAAATCTAGTCACACAATGCCTTGGTTAAAGCTACCACTATCATAAGATATAGCTTACATGGTGGCAAAAATTTTCAAGATTGCCTTTGACACCTCCTAGAGTAAAATCTATGAGGGAAAAAAAATCCAATGTATTTTTCGTCTATACAGGATGCTAGCCTTCAGTGGTATTCTAGGATATACCTGTCACCATACAAGTATATCACAAAACATAAATAATTAGAAGAAATCATTTGGCCTAATTGATTCTGTTAATGGTGTGGCCATATTTTGGTGTCCAAGACAAAAGATAAAACTCAAAGTTTACATTAAAATTCAATTACATACTTAAATCTCATCTAAAATCACCTATTTCAGCATGATTAAGTCATTATGCTAATTCACACATTAAGTCACTACACTACCTATCCTTATTATTTTGTTATAGCAGTCAAGCATTTGTAATTAGAATATAACTATAACAATTAAATAACTTAAGATATTATTAACAACCAATATCTTAGCCTGTTTAAGAGATTATGCATTTCACATATTTACAAAGGAGATTTTTGTGTTTATTTAATAACCAATGTATTTTCTCTAAGAAGACCAAAGGCTATATAGCCTTATAGTACTTTCTCACATTCCAAAGTAGAAGGTCTTGGTTCAAGTTCCAGTAGAGGAAAAGTAAGGGTATGGGTTTCGGCCAAAGTTAAAGATTATATTTCAAGAAGTAGCTTGTGTTGATAATTAAAGTTTGCCCGCTTGGATATTCCTATTTGTATTAAAGTTTGCTAGATTGCTAGTGAAGAACATAGTATACTGAGTTTGGCATTCTGATCCAAGACTGCAAGAGGGAGCTAATTGATCCATTTGCAAGAAGGTTAGGAATGTGACCTACCAAAGTCAAAGTATACCTACCAACTATAGTAGATTCAAAATCAGTGAGATTCATATTTCTTTTTTGGATTATAAGCCCTTCATTCCTTCATGAATTGAACCAATTTTGGGTTGGATAGTGTCATGCGTAATCACTTCCATTATGATATTTCATTTTCACTTATTAGATAGGCTAAAAAGTTGTTAGCAGTTTCTCATTCATAGATATGGATACAATGACTCAGGAGTAAGTTAGGACCAGAATAATAAATTTTTTCATCAAAAACTCAAAACACATCACACATAAATTCACACAGAAGCATCCAACTAGTACACCAATAGCTATTATCTTTCAATAACAATTGAAACACATTAGAAGGAACATTTGAATCATTATAATGAGATGTTAATCAAATCTATTATTGATTATCAGTTCTGGGTGCTTGGTCCAAGCCTATGGATAAGAATAAGTAGTTGCCACATGATCAGAAAAATAACAACAAACTAATGCTTGGGGGATAAATATGGTACCTTAGCTCGAGAGTCAAGATGTCATTCTGCTCCTAATGATCTGGTGGATATTGTCAGAAAAATATTTGCAAGTTAAATCAATTGATTATGTTCAATATTAAATTGTCATAGTATTTTACCATATAAAATCTACAGTAAGGAAAATAAAAACTATATCAATTTTCTGATCAATTACCTCTAGAATTTTCACAATTTGCTACGTCATACAATAGTACGTGGTTGTGTGAACATCATGAAGATAAAACTTTCCATTTGGGGTTGCTCGGTAACAAGGAGACTACCTAATTAACTCAACACAAGAGAGATCCAAAGCCAAACAACCAATTGATAATTAAAAAAAATCAATTGATTCAAATAAAGAGAGTGCATGATGCATTACAAATGCCAACTTGAAGGCCAAACCTGATTTAGTTGAGATAATTTTAATTTTTGATCCATATATGGTTCAATAGATCAATGAGTCTACTCTCTAACTAAACAAATGGTGCACACTTTTGAGCTTCCTAGAGTGAGTTATGACTAATCTACCAAAGTGGAATTGAGCTGACTGCATATATAATAAGTTACTAACCACTTAATAACCATTCAAAACCTAGTAAAAACACCAAAAATGATAAGGACAACACACTCATGAGCTTCTCAAACACAAAAGAATGATTACTTGATTAACTCAGCATAGGCGAATCCAAAGCCAAACGACCAAAATGGGAAAGTGGGATTGAGCTGACTGAATATATAATAATACAAATTTTGAATTAGTAATACAGTGGTGTCAAAAAGAAAAAGAAAAAAAAATCACTTTGTCTAAGTAGCAAAGAGAGGTAAACAATTCAAAGAAATATTGTTAACAAGATCAATATAATTTTAATGAAACATTACCAACCATGATGATACTTATCATCATCATCCTTCATTGGTCTCAATCAAAACATATGGTCCATATCATCACATTTCCAAACCACTATTAAAACAAAACTTAGCACCCAAAAGAATCAAATTAGTTGCAATAGCAATGCTCTCTCAAGTTCTTAAAATAGTTTAACAGTATTATGTCTCAACAAGATATGTTTCTTCAAAGTTAGCCAAGTAACCATTTCACCAATCAAAAATAATTCTAAGTAGAATAAGGTCGTATTTACATTAAACAATGGCATACAAATTTGTCACAAACACATGAAATTTTACTCACACCATAGTGCACCTCCTAAAAACAAGCCACTTAAACATACAAGAGAACACATTATACAGAAGTGGTTGTTAATCCTTTTACAGTTCCTTTATAATTATTGGTGCATCGAATATTAGATGTTTTAGCTAATCATGAGAAGTTTTTGCCTATTGTTCAAATATGTTGGAATCAAAAACTAAGGGGTTCTTCTCTTTGGTTTGATTATTGGATGCCTACTGGGACTATAAATTTGAAATGGGGAGATAGAGTAATCATTGACTTTGGATTGAGCAGGGATGCTCGTGTGGCTGCCATTGTGCATAATGATCTGTTAAATTGGCCTAGTACCAATACTATTGATCTTATGGATATTAAAAAAAATATGACTATGAATTACTCTTCAAAATTGTTATTAAAGATCAGTTGCTCTGGATTCCTACAAATGGGATTTTCTCAATAAATTAGTATGGGAGATGCTTAGGCCAAAGAAGGAAGCTGTACTTTGGCATGATAATATCTTGTTCCGAGGAAACATAGTGAAACACTCTTTTATAATGCGGCTGACCATGTTGGACATATTATGGACTTAGAATAAATTATTGAAAAAGGGTATGAAAACTGATATCAAATGTGTTTTCTGCAGGGAGGTTATTGAGAGCAGAGAACATCTATTTTTTTACTGTGCTTTTACTTCTAGAATATGGCATTACGTTGCAGCTAAAACATGTATGCAATGGCTTTAGAATTGGCAACTGACTATGAGTTGGGCAATGTTGGTGTTAAAGTGCAAAAGCTTAGTGACTGTTATAAATATGCTTATGTTTGCTACCATTGTATATTTTATCTGGATTGAAAGAAATCAGAGGCTTTTCTCTGATGAATATACTGATGCTCCTACTATTCAAAAATAGATCTATGAAATAGTCAGGTTAAGGGTTTGTTCTTTGAGGAAATTCTCATCTACCATTCAGAACAAATCAAGTATATACTTCTTGTGTGCATATTCTTCATATGTGAGTGCCATTATCTTTCAATAACAACTAAAACACATTAGAATGCCCTTTTGAATAATTATAATGAGATATTTAGTGTGTTAATCAAATCTATTACTGATTATGAATCCTGGTTTGAGTGGGATAGTAGTACTAATAATACCAATGATTAGGTTTTAGTAGTCCAAAAGGACTTAAAACTATAAATATTAAGTAGTGCCTTTTCCACATTACCCGAGTTTAGATGGGCAGAAAAGCATTACTAGGCTTGGTGAAAGTCCATAGAGATGATGTTTATGGCTATCATTATAGATGTACAATATTTTATGTTTCCTAGAAATTAAAAAAAAAATTATGAGTAGATTCATGCCTATTCAGTCAATTAAACTCCTTAGTTTGCATCTCCTCAATAAAACAGATTATAAAGATCCCTATAGTAAGTAGTTGATCAGAGATTACACTTTAGAAGGTATTGATGTAATTCTGCCTACATTTGTATTGAAACTGTGTCGAAACACACATTATTAATGTAACTAGATTAGGGATTTTACTATCTTTGCTTAAGTAACAACCATTGTGAAACCTGTACGTCATTCCACAAGTATCATCTTCCAGCATCTAAGCAACTTCAGGTTCTAAACCTTGAATTATTTACATACTAATTTTTATTAACCCTAAATAAATCAAGAGAATGCATCTTTATGCACAAACATGAAAGCTAAGTGATCCACATCATTGACAAGACTATTCCATGCCTAGTTTCAAAAGCGAGAAATCATTGTTATAATGTAAGCTAATGATATTAACCAAATCTATCAAGCTAAGAAGTGTTGTTAGTAGCACGATAAGTTTCACCATTATAAAATGGTATCAAGCAATTTACATCGTGCCATTTAAAGCAAGGTTGTCAAGATAAGGATTCTATTTAGGATTGATAAAGGGGTACATAGGATCGAGATTATGGATCCTACGATTCTATAAAACTATGAGGAAAATAACTTTCTAAATCAAATATCTTTGATATAAATAGAGAATAAGGCTAAACAACCAACATGACCAATATTCTAGCAAAATCAAATAATATTAAAAGATACTTAGACACATGGCAAACACTTAAAGTAAAGCTTAAACAAATAGAAAAAGAGAACAGAGAGAGAAAAGTTCAATTTAGTTGCCTAAGTGTCTAAGCAATTTAGTTGAAAAAATTGCTTTTTGGTTCAGAAAAAGAACAAAATAGAGAAAGAACAGCGGAAAAAAATGAAGTCTCTCTTTGTTTTTGTTTTCGAATGGACAAAGAATAAAAGCACATTATATAATGAACAAAGCCTCCTAATAATCTTCTTAAATGAATATAACTGATAGAATGTAGAGTATATATGCAAAAGAATATGATCAGAAAATCGGATAAAGCAAATTCCTCAACACTACCACTTGCATTTAACTTGCATTACTCCTCATTACCAAGTTTATATATAGAAGCACATCATTTAATTCAGATTAATTAAGAAGAATTATATTTCCATTTTCACTTACCGAGCAGTCATCACTAATTAAAATCATTTCTAGGACAATAGTCAGCAACAAGATAATTAGTGGAAACAATCAACAAATAAAATGAACTAAATAAAATCTTTATTAGTTTATCAAGGTAAGCAAAACTTGTAATTAATTGGATTCAAACAAGAGCCCTTCTTAATGGTTATCATTCTTATAGTAGGCAAAATACATTCTATCCAAAATTTGTTTAAACACTTAACTATTACAAGTTCAACATTTAATGTAGGTAATTAATCAAAATCTTATGCCTTCATTCTACTTGAAATTCATATTAAACTT
Source organism: Cornus controversa (assembly GCA_026545225.1). Taxonomy (NCBI): domain Eukaryota; kingdom Viridiplantae; phylum Streptophyta; class Magnoliopsida; order Cornales; family Cornaceae; genus Cornus; species Cornus controversa. The sequence continues at coordinate 29,289,193 of CM048850.1, forward strand.
CATTAACCAAGACAATTTAACTAGAATACCCAAATGAATTGACAAAATATATCCAAATGGGTTTAGTAGACAAACACAGAAAGTAAATCAAGTTTTGAGGAATTTCTTATGGAGTGTTCCTGACTTGGCAGTTACTACAACTAAGGTGGTTTGGTTCACATTGTGCAAGCCTAGAATATATAGTGGTCTGGGATTGTGGACGATAAGAATGGAACAAAATCAATTAACAAAATGAAAATGCAAGGAAATAAAAGATGCAAGACTCGATCAAAGGTTTGTTGTTTAAATTAGTTAACCATGATTAAAGATCTCTTTAAGATTATGGAATTAATAAGATAATAAAAGAGTCCTAGTCAATGATGGTTCCACTTAGTAGTGGCATGGTTAGACTCAAATAAACATTAATATCTAATATAATTTGCACATACTACATAGTGATTATTCTAAGATCTTAACAAGAATGCCACTGTTTTTTTTTCTCTTCAAAAAGTTTAAGAAATAAATAATATGCAAATTAAATTAAAAAATCAATAATATATTATTTGCATTTAAATAATAGCATATTGTGAACAACAAATATACCTAAAATAAAAGTTCCACAAAATTATGGACATCACTCTTAATTAATGCCTAAAGTGTTTTCCAGTAATTTACTTTAAAAACTGCTCTGTGATCTCTTTTAAATGTGAGCCCATTCAAAATTATATCATAAATTATATGCCAACATTTCAGAGCACATGTGTCAACCAAATGTGATTTAGAGAGAAACAAATGAAATAAGGTGTGTTTGTCTATTCAGATTTATTAAATGCATTTGATGAGTGACCTATAATTCATTTGTGATGGACAGATCAATCAATTGTCCTTTAACATGTATTTGTTGGGTGGTCAAATGTCTATGCCTTGCTATTGACGATATGTTCTCAAAATTAAATTCCACATTAAAGAAATCATAATAATAAACCAATTGAAAGCACTTGACTATCTTTTTCTTGAATAATATCCAATTTTCATTAATATTTATCTATGTTCACATGCATATCAATGTATACATATGTGCATGTATAGATAATGGATTTTGTTTGAATGAACAGAAGCAACTTATGGTACTTAACTATCTTTGTGACAATCTATTATTAAAATGAGGTGATATTCCAAGTAGCCAAATCATTAACTATTTAACTGTAAATCTCAGGGTTTTGGTAGCATCATCCAATTTTTTGTATACTTTCTCAGGTATCTAGAAACATACCATTAAATAATAAGTCATAAAATGTTGTATCATACAAACAATAATATTGATAGAGGAATTTTCAAGAAACTAATAACGAAAAAGGATAGATTGACAAATGGATAGGTAAAGGGTTAAACAGAGGTACGAACGTGAAAACAAGCATTACCATGGTTCTGATGAAGAGTTTTATGGCTGATTTCTCCTGTAGTGTTTATCCATAGTATACCTTTAAAATCATATCTCAATAAACTAAAAAAAATAGCACAAGAATATATATATATATATATATATATATATATATTCATTCTAATATAAGAGAGAGAGAAGATAAATAGACAATATGAGAGAGATATTTATGAAATAGAGAAAAAGATAGAGAGATATACAGTATGAAATCAAATAATTGCAGTTGCGAATGAGTGTTATCGTCTTCAATTGGTGGTTTTCGGTTCATATTGCGGCTACTTCTTGGCTTGCTGCAACTAGGGTATGAGAGACAAAGTGTGGGTTTCATCAGCCATCAGGACAATGTGATTAGGGCTAAGGTATTCAATCGCTGATTTCTGGTTCGTATTGCGGCTGATTCTTAGCTTGATGCGGCTGGGGTATGAGAGATAGAGTGTTTGTTTCATCAGCCATTAGGGATTTGGTAAATGAGCATGATAGAGGGTAAGTTTGGGAGAGTTTTAGTGGAGAGAGAAATTTTTAATAAATGGGCTTTCGTGGAAAGAGAAGGGAGGGATTGTGGTTTTGGTTGAGTGGGTTTAGCGGGAGTGGAAAATTTGGAGCGGTAGGGGAAAATTTGAAGCGAAAAATTTTATTTATTATTCACGAAGGATTAGGAACTCCATGGAAGTGTAATTTTTAGTATTTATTCACAAGGAGCCACGAATTTTGTTAAAGTTTAATAAATATGTCGTTAATATATGCAAATATTAATGGAGTTTTTAGCACGCCGTGAAAACTTTAGTTTTACTAGGATTTGGATTGAACTTTGTGAAAACTTGAATTTTTATAAATCAATGACGAGAGGCTTCTTGTGAACACCGTAGAAAGTACTTTCTACGACGTAAAACGTAAAAATTCCGTAAATGTTATGTCGTAAAAACTCATTTTTCTTGTAGTGGAGTTTTGATAAGAACCTTGACCCGGCCTAGAATAAAGTGCATTTGCCTACTCTTGCTCCTTACGTATTTCAAAAAGAATTTCAGCTTGGGCATTAAGAGGAGCAACTACCTTATTCTTCTTTTCATTAGAAGAATAATGAGATGAATTTTCAGTTCAGTTCTCAAAGAGAATCCACACTTCATTGAGACTTTTTAGAAATAATGTATCCCCACAACTAGCATCTACCATTTGTTTATGGGGGTCTCGTAAACCATCGTAAAATTCTTACACCAATTACCATTTAAGAATAGCATGGTGTGGGCATGATCTCAAAAGATCCTTCATTTTTTCCCATATTTCATGAAAATTTCTCCTTCCCTTTGAGAGAAATCGATGATGGCTCTATGCGGATCATTAGTCTTTAGAAACTCTCGTTACATTTTTGCCCAGGAGTTAATTTAATTTGGCTCTAAGGAATTAAACCATTGTTTGGCTTTATCCTTGAGTGAGAAGGGGAAAAGACAAAGTCTTAAATTATCTTCCGCTTGTGCATTCAACTGTAAAGTCGAAAACACTTCTAAGAATTCATCTATATGCTTGTAAGGATCTTAGTTAGGAAGCCCGTGAAAACAATTTAGAAGATTAATTGTTAAGGATTTGATTTCAAAATTATTCCTCCCCGCATTCGGAAAACGAATACAAGAAGGAGATACATAGGTAGATGGAACATAAAATCTCAAAAAATCTCACCACCCGATAGGGTGGTAAAATAAGATTTTGTTGAACATTTGGGTTATCATTATTTGCCATGGTTTCTCTCTTATGTTCTCTAAACAATATAGGGTCCCTATAAATGCTAATATGTTGTCTAAGAGTTCTTTCGAGTTCAAGATCACACGGCAACAAAGGTAATGACAACAATCTCCTATCATGCATATAAATAAAACAAAATCTAAGTTATATATAAAAACAAAAATTTCAACACTTAAGTGCAAGAAAATTGCATACTATACTCACAAAGGATCGAAGCTTAAGTCCTGACGCTTTGATTGTATAAGTACCTAAAAAAAACACTTAACAAATAAGAAAGATAATTAAAAATTAAGAATATAAAGAATGAGTTAAGTTAAGATTCAAACTAGACTCAATCCTCTACTTTTAAATATTAAACTATAGTCCGGCTTGTTTACAATTTATATTTACCACTCGCAATAGAACGAATCCTTGAAGGATAGGGCTCTAAGTTGAGGGTGTCGATCCCACAGAGACTACATAGGAATAATGTGCTAAAAGTCAAAGGTTGATTTTCATTTAAATCACAACCAAGTGTTGGGTTGTTTGTTTACTTTACTTTAAAAGCATAAATGTTAACTAAAATGTGGAGTTTGAGAGAAGAGTAAAAGACTAGGGTTGAGACTTCACCACTAGCCTCGTAGTATGTCACACTTATAATAAATTAGGGGAATTCTTACAATTGTGTACTAAGTGGTGCAAATGGCTTGTGGCCTATAACACTACCGTCAAGAGGATATATGCATCTTAAAATACTATAATCCATCTTCAATACATGTAAATTCCCTGCCTACCTACTTACCTAAGTACCTAATTAACTACGTGTAGGTAATTTACCATCTCTTAGCATGGACTATGCAAATCTAGCTATGCATGTTAAAATAAAAACTAGTACCAAGCCATCATGTGTAGTCCTTGTGGAACTACAAGTGTTTGAAGATCATGTGAGGAAAATAAGTATTCTAAGATAAGAAAGATAAATTACACACATAAACATAAGAAATTTGAACTTATATTACTCATAAGGCTAAAGGCAAGGTACATATACAGAAAAATTACATAAAAATCCCAATTCACTAAAGTTAGAACATATTTACAAGAATAGGGTTAGTCAAAACCCTAGAGAACGATTAGTTGATCATAGTGGGCTAGAAGCACTCCATAGACAGAGGTGAATCCATGTTTAAAATGGTCTTCAAGGCCTTACAAATCCCTCTTTGAAGCTTTCCCTCTCTAGAACTTCACTTTTTCTCTGTAGAATTTGTTATATGCTCTCTATTACAAGAATTATGATATATCTATCTATTACATATTTCCTAGCTATATATTTGATTTGAGGCTCAAAAGATCACTGAATTTTTGTCCAAGGCATCTTCTAGAAGGAATTAGACAAGTGGCCAAGTGGAGCAAATATCTTCAAAATAATATCTTCTGTAGGAATTTGCGATGCATCAAAGTGGAAACTTCAATGCATCGAAGCTGTCACTTCGATCCATCAAAGTTCTTAGTTCTACAGTCCTTCAAATCTTCAGCTTTTTGACTCCAGTCTTGACACACCATTCGCTATTCTTTGATGTATCTCTTTAGTGAAGTATGATAAAATATATGAATGCATTCTTAACCTCATAAAGGAGTTGAATTATGTCTAAAACAGACTTTGAACCTGAAATCATCAAAAACATAAAAACACGTAAAAACTATACAATATATGCATCTATAGGATTAAAATACATAAGTAAAGGTTCGAGAATGTATAACATTCAAAGCTTATTAATCCACAGGAAATGTAGTCGAGTCCTCTACTCCTGTTAAAGAGGTGTTTATTCTCCCATTGAGACTTCCTTCATGCTCTTTGTTCTTCTGTTATTTTCTCACAGTGTCTTCTGCTTTTAGAAACATGTCTAGTCTTTCTCTTCACAACCTACTGGTGGATCATTTTCTACCATCAAGAATTATCTCCAATCTTTGGTCACCTCGGTTTCAGAGGACAGTTCTTTGACTAGTACTAGTCCCCCCATTACTCTGACTCCTTCTACTCAAACATTTGCAAAAGCAAAAGAGGCCCTCCAAAAAATATTTGACAGGTATCTTTCTATCTTCCAACCATGGCAAATAAGATCTCGACCTTGTTAGCCACCATCAACCTACACAGGGACCTCTTCTTAGTCATGCAGGTTGCAATGGCTTCTTTCGAAGTATAGTTGTCTGCAATCATTAACTCCATCTCTGAGGCTACAAATGCAGTTTCTCAGTTTGAAGAAAAATATGAAGCTGAGAAGATACTGGGGGCCAAAATCGTAGAGATCGCGGCTGGATTTGGCAAGCTTGATTGAAAAAATGATGAACTTGGAAAGGACGGGCAAAGGCTTTAAGAACAGCTTATCCGAGTTCACTCTTGTAAGGCTGGTGTTACTTCCAGGATTAATACCTTGTTAGAGAAAACTAATCAGCTTGCCCCTCAGCATACCGCCCTAAAGGCCGCACTTCTAGAGCTATAAAAGAACAAGGTTTTGGCTGAACTCACCCTGTAACAAAATAAACTCTTCTAGGACAACATAAGGTCAAAATTTGATGCATTGTGAAGATTAATTGGACTATTCTCCAGGAAAAATTTGTAATCTTATGAACTGTGGGCTTTAACTGATGACCTTTTAACATGGTACATTTTGTTATCTTACAAAAAGTACTCATTATCAAGCACAAAAGCGCCACAAAAATAAACTTCAAACTAAAAAGAGAAAAAAAATTAAAACATAAAAATAGTAAACCTATACTACTCTCAAAAATTTCATTGCTTACTACTCCCAAATAGATCAAGTGGCCTAGCTAGACTCTTTTTCTAGCCGCTCAAATATAGTCGGTCGATATTCCTTTAGATAAATGCCATTGATTGGCCTAGGATGAACTTCACCATTCAAGTCTTTCAATTTGTATGCACCTTGATTCACAAATTGATTAACCAAGTAAGGGCATCCTAATTTGGGGACCATATACCATAAGCTCTGTCATGTTTCCCAATTCGCAATACCACTTTCCATACTATGTCATCATCAGCAAATGACTTTGGTCTAACTCTTTTGTAGTAGGCCTTCATCACTTTTCGCTTATGGGCTCTGATGTGATCCAAAGCATCTAAGTCCTCTAACTCGATTAGCATGGCGGGATTGTAGTCAGCCAGTTGTAATTTTTACTGCAATACTACCCTGGTCGATCGGACATTCAATTCCATAGGAGGAATGGGATTATGATCATCAGTCAATAAGTATGGAGTGGCGCTTGTATTTGTCCTTTTGAAATTCCTGTAAGCTCAAAGAGCTTCTGATAGTGACTCATATGACAACTTTGGCCTTTCATCTATCATCTTCTTAATGATCCTAATGGGCACTTTGTTAGGCCGATTAGGATTTTTTAGAAAATCAATCAAAGGGTGTCTCCAGTCATTTTTTTTCAGTGAATCGACATCTACTGCAAATGTATTGGTCATGGTTGCATTCCTTGCCTCTGCCGAAGGAAGGCTTCTTCGTGATACTCTGATTAGTCTTTTGGCTAACCCTTTTAGGACCCTTACCCCTGAGGCTATCTGGGCTAGATCATTTGCCTCTTTGTTGAATTCCCTTGGTCAATACTCTAGTTTGATCGATGAATGAAACGGTCTCAACTACCAAGCTAGGCATCAAAAATCTTCAAATATTTGGCTAAGAACCAAATTTGAATCTCCTGTGATATGTACATCTTTAACTGACATTTCTAACAGGATTTCTAACCCAATAATCACAGCCTCATATTTTGCTTAGTTATTAGAGCACTTAAAATCTAAGAAGAAGGAAAATGTTATCATTTTCCTATTTGGAGAGATGATCATTATTCCTGCTCCAGACCATCGCATGTACTAGAGCCATCAAACATCAATGTCCATGGCGTCATGAATAAGGCTACCAATTCTAGTTAATTTGAAATGTATAGGTCAATGTCGGTCATGGGTGGTCAGCAAGGAACTCGGCCAATGCCCTACCATTGACTAACTTTTACAAGACATAAATAAAATTGAATTCCATCAAGGCCAATGACCACTTGCCTATTTAGCCCATGATCTAAGGCCTCGAGAGCATGTATCTAATAAGTTTAGTTTGGGAGATCACATAAACTATTACCAAAAATATGTACACTCTTAGCTTTATAGCGGGAAAGTACAAGGCCAAACATAATTTCTCAATCGACGTGTACTGACACTCCACTCGGGAAACGACCTTGCTCAGATTGTAGATAGATTGCTCATTTCCCAACTTGTTATCCTAGGCCAACATGCCTCTGATTGACTCCTCAGTTGCTGATAAATAAAGCTTTATCAACCACTTCTTCCTTGGAGGCATAATAACTAGTGGATTAACCAGATGTTCCTTTATTCTTTGAATGCCTGTTGGTGTTCGTCGTCCCACATGAACTCCTCCTGAGTCTTCAGTTTCAATAGAGGGGAAAAAGTGTGGATCTACCTAGCACAATTTGAGATGAATCAGCTTAGAAAGTTTATTTAGTCGATAAACCTTTGGAGCTATTTCTTGTTACTGGGCGCCATGGCGTTCATGATTGTTTTGTCCTTGTTTTGATCGGCGTCTATACCATGTTAATGCACCAAAAATCCCAAGAAATTTCTAGTCAATACTCCAAAAGCACATTTAATAGGATTCATCTTTAACTTATGGGCCTGCATTCTCTCGAAGGCAGCCCTAAGATGTATCAAATATTGCCTTTTAGTTGATGAATTTATCACCACACCATCTATATAGACTTCCATGAACTGGCTGATCATCACCCTCTAGTAAGTTCTGATTGAGCCTGGACACCTAAATGCCATTTTTGTGATATCTGCTTTCGTTATGTACATCTAGTTATAACCTGAATGCTCCTCCATAAAAGACATAATCTCATTTTTGGTAGCAGAGTCTATCAACTGATCGACCATCGGCATGGGATACTCATCTTTTGGGGTAGCCAAGTTCAAAATTTTGAAGTTGATACACACCTTAAGCTTCCTATTTTCTTGATCATAGGTACCACATTGGATATCCACTCCACATACTTGGCTGTCTAGATAAAACTGACTTTAGAAGTCTCTCTATCTCTTCTTTAACCATAGATACTACCTCCTGAGACATTCTTCTAGGTGGCTGCTTATATGGCCTATACCATTCACGGATTAGCAGTTTGGGTTCCACTAGCTCTTTTGATAAACCTAGCATTTCTTTGTAATTCCAAGCAAAATAATCCTTAAATTGCTTCAATAACTCGATTATCTCGGCCTGGAATTTAGGTTCCAAGAGAGCACTAATGTATGTGGGTCAAAGATCATCAATCGTCCCCAAATTCACATCTAGAAAAGGATCATGAGCCTCCGCCTTGAGATCATCCAATTTTGCAGGGGCTGGCTCTAAATCTGCCAGTTGTGTTACATCTAGTTTTTCATTATCAGCCTCAATCACCTCAGCCATGTTGGCCAATAGTTCAAGATAGAATTGCTCCAGTTTGGTAAATCTCTTTTCAACTAAATATTATTTTAAGCGAGCACAGGCGGCCCTGAAGGCTTTCCTTCCCTCCTCCACTTTACTAGGTTTGACTGTTATTATTAACTATCTTTTCTGAATCAGACCTAGGATGATTGAGCTCTAGCATCGAGCGATGCACTTCATTTAGCAATTCCATTAACTCTAAGGCCACCAACCCCTTCCTCATTATACCTAAAGTAGGTTGACCCATCTTGTCCACGCCATTAAACTTGGTCAGAACACAAGCCTTATCATATAGTGCGGCCTCAGCACCATATACTTTGGTAACAAAAGGCTTATTATCAGCCTCTATTATTTTAACTTCATTTCCATCCCATAGGATGAGTATCTGATGCAATGATGATGGGATACACATATTGGGATTAATCCAATCGCGGCCTAGAAGCAAGTTATAGGTTGTTGTTAATTCAGGGATAAAGAAAGCAGTGAATGAAGATTGACCACCAATAGTGACTTTTAGAGGGAGTATTCCTTTGGTGTTTATGGAACCACCATTAAATCCTCTGATCGCAACGTCTGTAGGAATTGCATCTTCAGTGTTTTTTCCCAAAGCCTTCATGGTAGTTGACGGAATGACGTTAACCACTGACCCATTATCAATTAGTACTCAGTTGACTGGCTGGCCTTCTATCCAAGCTTTGACATATAATGGCCTCAGTTGTTGGGTTATGGTCAATGGCGGCCTTTTGACACTTGCGGCTTATTAATAGATGTTGTCTCTGGTGTGGCTCGCTGTAACACTTGGTTGATCTCAGAAACTGTAGGATCGGTCACTGCACATAACTTGTCAGGTTTTGCTTGAAAAATGGCTGGCAAAATGAATGCCATAATATATATATATATATATGTATTGGTTTGGTTTTAACTAAGAGTGGGATTTGGGTGGGCCTAACCTGTAGAGACCGTGACCAATTTTGGCCCGTTTACTAATTTTTTATTATTTTCACTATAAATGTGTTTCGAATGATGCTATGGATGTTTTGAGAGTGGGAAACATGTTTAGAAGGTTAATTTGAGGTTTATGAAATTTTTTGAGACATTTGGAGAAGTTTGACTTTTTGATCAAACCGGGACCCGGGATGCAACTTAAGTGGGCCAGGAATCTAAAAATTTTTTGAAAATATTTATTTTTGAAAATGGCTTCGATGAAATTTTTAGAGAGTAGAGGAAGTGATTTCGAGACCGTAGGAGTTTTCAGAATCAAAAACTGAGTCCGGGAAGGTGCGTTGAGTGACCCGGGGGTATTTTGGTCTTTTTGTTGCCTAGGGACTTTAAATATCAGATGTGGCAGAGATATTTCATATCTCTAATGCTCCAATAGCCGGCCATGGCTCCTTTCTCTCTCTTCTTTCTTCCTCTTCCTTCTCTCTAAGTTTTGAAGGCCCTCGGGTATGATTCGTGATCCGCTGAAGGAGGGAGATACGTAGGGGACGGCTAGGGATTCGGTTTGAACCAAACAAAGTCGCGTTTTGGCAAGGTTGACATTGCTAGGATTTTGAGAAGTTCTTGGAAAGCCTTCATTTTCGAGGTATGGGTTCTTCTTCTCTTCTAAAAGAGGGGGTCTGTTGAATTTCAAGTATTCATGTTCTGTCGATTCTAGGGTTTCGAGTGAAGAAGAGAGGTGTAGGTTATGTTTCACATGCTTTAGGATGGTGAGAGGTGTGAAAAGTTATGTTTTCTCCTTCTCTAGAGTCCTATCTTTTCACAATTGTGTCCATTGTGTTGGTGGTAGCATATGGGTTTGAAGTGTGTGAGTGTAAGAAATTGATACATAGGCATTATGTGCTCAATTTGGTGTATATGTGAAAAATGTGTACCAAGTGTCATAATTGTGATTAGATGTGAGAATGTGGTTGTTGAATGCATGTTAGTTCTATGTGCTAAAATTATGCATTGGGTGTAGCATGAGTAAAATATGCTAATTTTGAGGTTGTATGCATGTGAGATGATATATGCATGTGTTATACATATATGTGCTATATGTGGTGTGTGGTGATAGGAAATATGCTTGTTACTTCTTTTTAGTATCAATGAGCATGAGTTGAGTATGAAAATAAAATATCATGTGTTTATGCATTCATATTGCATATGTGGGAAGTTGCGGAAAAAATGACGCAAATGAGGTACACGGGGCTTCGGAGTGGTCCAACCGTGTTGTGAAATGTGGTAAAATTATCCACTATGTATGGCCCTCAGAGTGGACCCGCCATACTAGGGCTTAATGCCTAGGATCGGAGTATGTCCAATACTAATGACCCCTCGAAGTTGTCCTAGTCATAGGATGGTTATCGGAGAATGTCCAAGATTTGTGAGCCTCGGAGTTCTCCCCTCACTCTATGGTAATCCTATATATTGCTATTGTAGAATGACCTTTCGGAGTTGTCCCGATCATTGGATGGTTCTCAGAGGTGTCCAAGGTTACATGATCCTCGGAGCTGACCAATCATGTAGGGAATCGGATGAGGACCGAGAGAGAGAGCATTTACCTTCCTTAATGTTTTTCTGTTTGAACATGTTATACATGATTCATGAAATATGCAATCCTCTTTAATTGCATTTGTTGATTGTTTTGTGAGATTGTGGATGTGGCATGTAGTGTATTCATATGCATTCCATGTATGTCGGTGTCGAGTCGGCACTTAGGAGGGTTGGGGTATCTTTACTGAGACGCAGTGGTGCTCACCCCACTCCCCCAAACATTTTTTACAGGTAAGACAATTATGGATGGACGAAAAAGGACTTGCTTGGTCACTTGGAACAAATTGGAGCAATTCGGTGTATTTTGAAGTTTTGAGGGTGAAATATCTTTTTGGCAACCCATGCGGGCATGTGGCATGTGGATTATGTTGAGTTATAGTTACATTCACGTTATATGTAACTTGTATGTTCATTTGGACCTTGTATATATAACAAATGATGTTGGTGTATGGATATTGTGAATGTATGCAATGATATGTGCATTTTGATAGAAATGTATGAGGATGGTGAGATTATAATATCCAAATGTATGATTTGGAGTTTGTGTGTGATGATATATTATGTATAGATGATCTTAATGTTGAGGGAATAGTCCTAGGTGGTTAGGATGAGATTTGGACCCAAAATGGACAAAATGTGAAGTTACAGGAAATCCTGCAGAGTGCAATTTCGATTGTGCGAAATGGCAATTTCGCACAATCAAAATTTCCTGTTGTACCCAAACTTCAAACGGGCATAACTCCTTCGTTTTAGATCGAAATTGAGTGTGGTTTTTTTTAAATTGAGTATTTTTGAATTCTCTATCCAATGGTGTTGGTTTCAGATTCAAATTCCAGTCATACTAGGAATTGAGTCCCAGAATTGAGTGATTCCCATGTGGAAGGTTGGTAACCCTTGAGAAATATACTAATGTAAGCACTTGGACTTCATGAAAGATGTTATGGCATTTCTTTGATATTTGAGAGGTTGTATGGATGTATGTGGATGATTCTAGATGACTAGAGTGGGAGTTGGGATCAAAAAGACCAAGTTGTGAAATACCAAAAATTCTCAACAGAGAGAATTTCGATCGTGCGAAATGACCATTTCGCATGATCAAAGTTTCGATTGTGCGAAATGGCTATTTCGCACAATATAGATAATGTAGTTCTTGGTAGTGGACAAAAGTCCCGAGAGATGAAGAATTTTGATACTACTTCGCAAGCACTTCGATTGTGCGAAGCACTTCGATTGTGCAAAATTCAAGTTTCGCACAATCGAAATTTTGATTGTGCGAAAGGAACTTTTTGATTGATCGAGAAGTTGCAGGTCTGGATTGTGAGCAACATGCAGATGTGGCTTGATGTGGGGCCCATTGAGGTTGGTTGATGTTAAGTTGTGTGCATTCATATGCAAGAATTGAGTTAAGCTTCTGCGATCAATGAGGGTAATGAGGGTCTGTTGGGCTAAATAGACAAGTTAACCTCCAATTCTCTGGGACTCAGAAATCGGGGCATTATAGCATGGTATCAAAACTCGATACTATCGCATGAGTGTGATTGAGATCGTTCACGAGGTTGAGTGAACGGGTTCGCAACCTAGGATTCGGGTCGGTCCGAGGGAGTCCTGGCAGTCTGGGTTTTGGGGCGTGACATAACCCGAGCAACCGGATTCCTGCCCGAAGACTTTACGGGTGTGGGCAAGTTACTAGAGACAATGGGATTGGGACTGGGTTTAAACTTTAGAGTCCGAAGTTATACTAACCTCAAGAACCCAAAATACAAGAAAATTTTATATTTTTTATATTAAAATTAGATGATTCATAGTATCATAGGTAAACCTGACTTTGACATTCTTGCTTTTAAAATTTGAAGAAATTTTTTTAAAAAAATGAATTTTAGTTAAACAAACAAAATAATATAGATTATACAATTTTACATTCTTTCCAAATTCTAATTGAATGGAATATTATTAAGTCCAAAAGTTTTAATCACCCAAAGTCTAAAAAACAAATCCAACTTGTGAATAGTTCTATTTCATGTCAAGTGTATAGAGTCACGTACTTTAACATTTTATTTTTTTGTAATGCATATTTATAAGTACGTTATGAAAATTATGGGTGACCCGATAAACTCGAAAAACCCATAAAACCTGTGTGGGATGGAGCGGGTTGAGATGCCTTGGGTTCCTCGAAACTTGGGTTTGATGCGAGCTGAAGTTTTACACCTTGGGTTAAGCATGGGCTAATGATCCTGGCTAAGTGTATCAATTAAATTATACCACTTCGCAATAGAACGAATTCTTTGAAGATTAGGGCTATTGAAAGGGGTGTCAAACCTCAGGGACTGTGGTCTGACTGTGTTGGATATGTGAAATTAATTATAATTAAGTTTAAGAGAGAAGAGTGCTAAGTTTAATATTCTAAATTAACTAATGAAAGAAAATAAACAAAAGTAAAAGAAACTAATGAGTGTAGAAAGTAAGAGATAAATTTAGGGTTATTGACTTCACCACTAACTTCACAATCAATGGTCAATTGCACTAATTATGGGGAATCATACCATGCATAAATGGTGTCGGTGGATACAAGCTCACCTCTAACCATCAAGAGGATAATATATAATTAAGGCTAAGTCATGGACTATCTTCGATTGGCATGAACCATCTGCCTCACTACTCTACTCTAGGCTGCAGTATGGCCCATCTTCTCTAGGCATATTCTATCAAAGTTTTTAATAATATATTTAATAATTAGTATTGTACAATAATCACTCTCATAATCACAGAAAACAAGAGAGATTGAGTTCAATAAAAATAATTAAGTATCTTAGACAAGATAAGAAATTATTGAAACTAAATATATAGGACTTTCATTGCTAAATTCTATGAGAAGAATCCTCTAAATTACACAATCTATGCATGAATACAAAAATTTCCAATAATTAGAACAATCAAACCATCGATGTTTAGTTAGGATAACATCAAAACCCTAGTGAATGATAGAAGAGACTACTTCAACTGTTGAGGAAGAATGTGTCATCTTCATGGAATACGCACAAGATCTTGTTCTCCAATGGTTCTCCAATCCAAAAGCTCTTCAAAGCTGTTGCCAAGCCCCCTCAATATAGTCCTAATTCATCACTTTTAATGGCCAAGAGAATATGAAGTGTCCCCACCTAATTAGGAGACAATTAAGGTTTTCTCGCAGGTCCTAATCAGGTGGGTTTTTCTGTTGACTTTTGGCCCAACGTTTGACAGTCCAGAAGTCCAATTCACTAACTTTATGTGAAATACAAAAATGCTAATAATCAAATTTTGTTCAACTTGCACAAGAATTAGGCCATTTTGATGCTCGAAAATAAGAGTTATTGGTTGTCTTTCAAAACGAGATTAAAACTGTATTACATGCAGAATTGGATTTCAGCCCAAAATATACTTAAGCAATTATATTTCTCTTGGGCCACTTCCTTGGGCTGTTTTGAGTTTAAAATATGAAGTTAAATTGATCCACATGATGTAGGCTTCATATAACCCTCTTGAATGTCATCTTTAAAAGCTCAAAATTCACGATTTTAACTGAAATAATCATTAATGCCCTAAAAATACAGAAAACACAAAAATAAAATAAAATCACAAATAATCTACTACTAAGAGAATAAAATATGTAAATTAAGAGCCTAGAATACATAACATTCAACACCGATCACACCCCCAAACTTACATATTGCTAGTCTCTTAGTAATAGAATAAAACAAATCTAAAACAAAAGAAACTAACTAAACACTAACTATGTGAGCTATGCGGTGCAGAAACGGTTCAGTTAATTTAGAGTGAGATGCTAATCCTTAGACCAAAGGGTGTGAATAGGTCTTATTGCCCAATTTTTATAATTGATTAATTATCCACAATTATTACCAATTAAGCATCCATACCAATCACAAAATAAATAGAGCAAGTAAGGAAAAGTTAGAGATGACACCAGGAATTTTACGTGGAAACCCTAGGAAGGGAAAAATCATAAGGGTGAGGCAGAACCAATCCACTATCTCGAATTAAAGTACATCAGACTCTGTTCTAGACCCACACCCACTCTACTCTTCAGATAAATTCTTGTAGTTTCAAGGAACCACCTCTGCTGCTCTTGATCAACTATGTAGACTGATGATGTCTTAAAGATTACATTGATCAGATGAAGAAGCACATCACAACTTAAACACTCCGTGTGTCTGTGCTCTCAAAAATAAAAATCAATGAAGATTTTCTCTCATAAATCTCTCTTTTAGCTCCTAAATTTTTTTTTTTCTCTAACAATTAAATCAATGAGTCTCTCTTTTTCCCCTTAGATTGAAGCATAAAGTGGTATTTATAAGGCTTAGAGCCCTTAGTCTACTTGGAAAACAAATTTAAAATATCTAAGGAAAGTTTTAGAGAAGTTTAGGTTGACTAGGAAAGCAATTCAGATCAAAAAGGAAATTTATGTGCGCATCAACTAAGTCAGACCGATCCTGAAAATTAGGGACTGATGGGACTTATACAAAGTCATATAATTTCCAATATTTTGAGAAAAGTCGGGCTGGTCCTAAATTTTGGGAACCAGTGGGACTTTTCAAACATGCAGACTTTCAAAAGTCCCGAGAGAAGTTAGATCGCTCCTAATATCTAGGGACTGGTGGGACTTTGAGGAAATTCAGTTTTTACAATTAAAGCATATTTTCTAAGTCCTAAGCCCACCAAATTCCAAAACATAGTATCCTCACTTACATATCTGTTTTAAGTGATGTCCTCATCAAATCCACGGTATCGAGACACTTTCCATTCAACTCCAAAGACTGAGACACAAGATCAAACAAAAATTACAACTCGATCAACAAGTTTTGACATCGAAATTTGCCAATTACAATTATATATCTCAATAACTAAAATACCTAACTCCTCTTTCATGGGAGAAACGATTGCATTTAGCATATACAACAAGTCTTTGAGCCACTAGGTTACCCCTAGTGGACGAGTTATAGTCTAGTTAGGGTTTTCAGAAATGTTACCCACAAACATTCAAAAGTCTTGTTTAAACATTATTCAAAAAGAATATTACAATATATAGTTAAAGACTTGCACTCAAAAATAATTTCAAACTTTTAAATTCCATAATTCAAAGCAATGACCCCTATGCATAATTCACATCAACACATCTCAAAGAAACCAACCCTAATTCCCTCGTGAAAACTGAACTAACAATTATCTCATGTGGCATAACCCAACTCTAAATATATTAAGTCACATACCCCTTCAACTCACTATCTCCCCTTATTGAACTCATACATCGAAAACATGAATACATGACTTTTTCTCTTTTCTTTTCATTTCTCTTGTTATTGGTTGTGCAATGTCTTAGTCCATTAAGCTCTTTAGAAGATCTATGTAGCAAGTAAGGCACTAGGTGTTAAGACACCCCAAAGAACCTATTAACTCTAATTAGTCAGGCTACAAACCAAGACAACCAATGCTAATCTTTTCTCACCCCTCACTTTTTAACACGAACACTCAATGCTTACTTAGGCAAAAGGCCCAGTTACTTCGTAAAAAGGATCAAATTGATATGTTATTCATCACATATATATATTGTTCCTTCTTCTTTTTTTCATTAAAGTCAAGTAAAATACATCATCGGTACTCATTCTCAAGGGATACCAATTACTATCAAGCATATATAATTCAATAACTCAGAGCCAAAGTTTTATATGAGGAAACTAAAACCAATCACTCCAAGGCATGTCAATGCAAACAGTGATTAAAACCACTAAATTCAAACCACAGTCTCCAAAAATTTAAAACATACTCAAGAATTGCAAGTCAAGCACCTACATAAAGTATTAATCCCTTGAATAATGTAAAAACATCATATCTCAAAATAAAAAAAAATAAACTAAAAAGTAAAGTAGGAAAATAAAATAACCAAAAAGTCCTAAAACAAGAAGAATTTGATAAAAAAATTCCCCCTTTGCAATAAAGCGCATAACTCACCCTCAAACTTAAACTATACATTATCCTCAATGTACACGAAATAAAAACACAAATGAAGGTTAGAACGATATTACCATGAACCCGGAGTAGTGGCAATAAAATAGCAAACCCGTAACAAGAAGGCAATGCAAGCACTCCCCCAAACTTGGATGCGACAACCTAGTAAACAAACCACTATACTCCAATGACTAAGTGAACTAACATAGGTGAAAATAATCATAAAACAGGAAAGAAAAACGAAAACAAAAGTTTTTTTTTTGTTTTTGAAACTGAAAACTAAAAAATAAAATAAAATAACATACAGAAAATAAAAATAAAAATAAAAGTACAAAAGAGAAGGACTCCGTCAATATCCGTGAGAAGGTGGCGGCGGAGTATCTAGGTTGAGTCCAAAATAGAGCATCAAAATCAACCAAATAGTTCATAATCAATGTGCAATGTCCTCCCCCAAACTTGTAGAATAAAACCCCTCAAAGAAATCACCCTACCTCCATACTTAATTCACACCTCTTGTGAAAAAGGAAATATGAAAATGTTAAAACTTTAATGATAATAAAGAAGATGAAGTTGTATTTGATGATCTTGATAATGATTGATGATGATCATTATCAATAGAAAAATGAAAGTAGAAGATTTGTATTGTGTGTTGATGTAGGAGAGTTCACAAGAGACATTGAAGCTTAAATTTTGAGTGGGAGCAAGCAATGCATGAGAGAGGGCCTTTAAATAGACAAAACGGATCAGATTGAGCTTCCATGGGCTGGGCGATCGATCCCCCTTGGGCTTGGTGATCGATCGCCCAGCAGTTGTTGTGCACATTTAAAAATCCAATGGGGGTGATCAATCCCCCTTAAAAAAGGGCAATCAATAGCTCGAGTTGATGCTCCATGGGCGTCTATTGCCCAAGGTCGACTGAGAAGGGTATTTTTGAGGTGTCTATCACCCAAGGTCGACCAAGACCTCTCTTTTTCACCTATTTTGAGTCCGAACACCCCTGTCCACCTCCCAGAATCCCCTGGAAGTAACCAAGACATCCAAAACTCAAGAAAGCAAAATAAAGAAAAAAAAATGAAAGCAAAATTGAAAGAGGATGAAAGAAAGAAAAATACAGGAAAGCAAAGATCAAATATACAAAATACACTACAATTACCAAGTTTAACGTCTAGGCCAGATGAAAATTGACTTCAATTCAAGGTTCATCCAATGCCACATCTTTTGAGGAGATTTAATATCGTCCCCCCTATAGGATAGTCACTTCCTTGTGCCGAATTCAAATTAACTGAAAGGGTCTCATTGGCTTCTAAAAATACATCTCTTAGCCTTGATGGAAGATGATTCAATTGTAATCATGGAGGAGACTCCAATGATGGTATCGAAGGAGTGCTAAAGAAGAGCCAATGGCTCAATCGGAATCCTCCAAGGTGGTTTCTCTTTTATGGCCACTACATCAATCACAGCATTCACCCCTCAATGAACTTTCCAAATATTTGCTTATTATCCAATATGTTTTAGATGATGAATCAAAGGAATTTGATTAATTTTTGATGAAGTTGGATTGCACGCACACACATGGATTTATTAGATGAATTTCTAAATTTTTATAAATATTTGTGTGTTGGAAGTTGTGTCATGATCATGAATTTGAGAATGAATTTTAAAGACAATCTATGGGTTTTAAAATTCTGCATTTATAAATATTTGAAATTGTTCAGAAATTTTAGAACTCATGTTATTCTCTGAAAAATGTGTTTTGATTATTCTCATGAGATTATTCATGTTTTAGTGTTATTTTTTTTTCTTGAAAAATTTCAAAAGATTCAAAAATATGTTTATTTTGATTTTGTGTTTATTTTTCACTCTTTATGTGCTAAATTGCTAAATCAGATTAAAAATCTGTGTTTTTGGTGAATTAAAGGTCCAAAGTGTAATTTTTTATAATTCACAAAGTTGGACCGGTCCCCATTATTAAGCACCGGTCGCACTTCTACAGGTTCTGAGGAACAGAAAGAAGTTGGACCGGTCCCCAAATATGAGGACCGGTCGCACTTAGCGAATGCCCAGAATGTTGATTCTGCGCGCGCGCGTTTTGGCTTAAAACCCCTCACTTATTCTCACTCACATACACTTATATCTCTAACTCTCAAACTCTCTTAAAAACACTCCAACTCACACACATTTCTCTTCATCTAAATTTCTTTGTGATTGATTGATATTGGAGGTTGGGATTGAACTTTTGGAGTTTGGGTTGATTGAGTATTGATTTGGGAGAAATTGTGCAAATAAATTGTTTTGAAAATTGAGGTTTAAAGACTTGCACACAAAGTGTTCGACAAAAAGTCTCAATGGAACTCTTGACTATATTTTTGATCCCATTCATTGTGGTGTTAATGGCACGCAAACGGGGACAAAATGATGCGTCCACAAGTGCAGATAATCGAATTGTGTTTACTAGAAACATGTTTGAAGATGATTTTAACTATAACACTTTCATAAACATCATTGGATGTCGGGCTATGAGGATAGAAAGGAAAGTGAATCTTGTGGCGATTAAACAAGAATGGGAATTGGATTTTGTGCAATATTTTGAGGATAATGGTTGGGAGTCTCTATATGATCTTTGGGAGATTGTCAAGCCGGACATGGTTCGATATTTCTATGGTAATATCATTACATCGAGCCTGGATGACCTAACTTTTGTGACCAAATGTTATGGTGTTCGGGTTGAGGTTACCAAGGATATAATTGCCAATATATTGGGAGTCCCAGAGATTGAAAATGGCTTAGTTTTGCCATATCAAATTGAGGATCCAAACCGACCAACCATGGATGACATGATTAGGGAGTTATGCATACCCAATGCCCCTAGACTTGTTGATAGGTTGCCTTCACTTTATATCACACACAATGTGTCGGCATTAAATTTGGTGGTCTCCTACAACCTTGATCCTCATGATCATAAAGGTAATTTGATCAAGAGTCGAGCCGAGCTACTATATCATATTGTTCGAGAGGATCCCATCAATCTTCCTGCAACAATCATGCGTACCATGATTCTAGCTACTTGACACTCTAGGTCATAATCAGCCTTACCCTTCCCACAGATTATCATGGCTATTCTGAGAGGTGCAAGGGTTCCTATTCCTGATGGAGCAGATGTTGAAAGACCGAAAGGGATAATTGATGCTACCTCAATTACTCGTTCAGTCAACAAGAAATAGAAGGATAGGAAAGCTTATGAGCTCAGTCAAGGAGCTGGTCAGACTGTGTCTGGGGGTCGGGGAGTTTTCCAATTTCCTGCGACTGACACACCAGTGACGGCAAATCAAATGAACCAAGTTCTCAGGTTCATTCAGCAAGGGTTTGATCGTTTACATGCTAGGATAGACAAGCTGGACCCTGCTGTATCTGATGAGGCTGCTGATGATGCAGAGGATGATTAGACTTTAGGTCTTGCTATATTTTTGTTCTAGACTATTGTTGATTTCTTTATCTTTGATGTCTAGATTATTTATTTTGGTTTATTCCATCAATTGATATGTTTTGGATATTTATTTGATCAATGATGATGATTATGTTTGTCTTAATGTGCTTCATGATTTATCTATATCTTTTTGCTAGTTCTTTGACAATTTGTTCCAAAAAGGGGGAGATAATATTGTTATATGCATATGATATGATATGAGATTATTTGACAAAGGGGGATAAATATTTATCAGATTAAGGGGGAGATATTGATATATGATTATCTTTCTTTATTAAGCTTTTCACAGGTTGTGTTGTTTAAGAGATGTGCAGGTACAACAGGTTTTTACTAGCCGTCTTGAACACACAAGTAAAGCTTCTGATGATCAGTTCTATATTTCTGTGTATTTGGGCAAATTTGTAATCTAATTTTTCCAATGGGTTAGGTTATTGATTGTCTAAGTGGTTTTGTCACGAAATTGCCAAAGGGGGAGATTGTGACATATAAATTTGTAATTGGCATATTTCGGTGATCAAAACCTGAATGATCGAGTTGTAAGTTTCATGTTATTTTATGTAACCGATCATCGACAACTTCGAACTGACACTCAAGTGCATGGAAGCCGATAAATCAGTTAGAACACCATAGTACAGGTAAGTATGGTGAGGATACTCTGTACTTTTTAGTTCCGAGCCTATTTTGAAAAACTAGGATTTAAATGAAAAGTTTAGGGTTTTTCAAAGTAGGACCGGTCCCCAATATTTAGGACCGGTCCAAATTTTCTCGGTAAGATGGTTTCTGCAGATTTTCAAAAAGTCCCACCGGTCCTGATTATTTGGCACCGGTCCAACTTAGCCTGTTCCAAATAGGAAATAAATTTTGACGGAAATTCTGATTCCTATTGGGTTTGAAACTTCTAGGAAAGTTCTATTTTGGTATTTAACTTCTTTTTCAAGTAGACTTAGAACTTCCTTGTCTATATATATGTATTCATATTTTCTCTATAAAGGTAAGCAAGGAATATATGCCTGAAACATATTTTTAGAGAGAGAAAATATATACAGTATAATTAGGGCTTTATATTTTTAAGAACACACATCCATACTTCACGAGTGATATTTAGGATGGTGTTCTACTTCTGATTAGCTGCTCAGAGACTGCATCAAATCTATTTGCTGATCAGAATATTAGATTGAAGGTTCTTCGCTTGCTTGTTTGCTGAGGAAGAAAGGTAACCAGAGTGCACTACGAAGGGAACAAAATACTTGCTGAGTATTTTGGTTCTTCCAGCAACCTTTCTGTAAGGGTGGTGACGTTAGCCGGAAGTCTGCAGCAGTTGGACGTGTTGTCGCAATCATAAGCCTGAGGTGTTCCGCATCAGATCCTTGACAAAGTGAAGAGGGGTGTGAGACTGAGACAGAGTCTGTTGTACTTTGCTTCATCATAGTGAATTGGTTCCCTGAGGCGTGCCGCCTCCCTCCGTGGTTTTTCCCGCCTTGGGTTTCCACGTATATCTGGTGCATTCTTTTCTTTACTTGCACTTTACTTATTTGCTTGCTTTAATTGTTTGATTAATTGGATTAAAATTGAATTAATTAAAAATTAAGCAAACGAGCAAGTGATCCTATTCACCCCCCCTCTAGATTCTAAAATACTTTTCGCAACCGCTTCCTCACCGCGTAACTCACAAAAATTACACGGAAGCAACGGAAGTGACAAGGACCATCTACCTAGCATGCATTAATAGTAGAACAACACCTCAATACGCAAAATAAACAATAATATATACAAAAAAAATGAATGAACTCAAACCCATAATTTTAGACTTTATACTCACAAAGGGTTCCAACTTTAATCCTTTTAGATGCCCGCTATGTGGTATACCTAAAATCAAGAAATTTGAGAAATAAGAACAAGATATATACAAAGAAAAAGAATGAAAGAATTTCTAGCCTAAGGATTAAACCAGATTTAATCTTCCAATGGCGATAATTAAACCGTAGTCCCCGGCAACGGCGCCAAAATTTTGATGTGGTTGAAACTTAAATTATATTGTAAGCTTATTTTTGCCCCTTTTATCAAAATATAATTTAACCACTCGCAAGAGCACGAATCTTTGTAGATACGGTTCTATATAGAGGGTATCGATCCCACGAGGACTAGTCGTAATTGTCTTAACGAAAGATTACTTCCACTTTAATCCTAAAAACAAGGTTTTGAGTGTTGTTTATAAAACTATTGCATGAATGTAATAACAATAAATTTAAAGAGTAAAAGTTTGGAGAGAGAGAACTAGGGGTGGTTTCCACCACTAGCCATTCACATGTTCATAAGTGTAGCAAGCTTGGGATTCATAAATTAAATACCTAACAATGTCATTAGGCTTGTGACCTCAATGACATATCAAAAGATTAATGTGAGCACCAACCTATCATAATCCATCTTCAACAAGCATAGTTCTTCAACCTAACTAATTACCCTACTTTCTAAGTGAACCTACATGCATCCAAACTACCTTATCTTGGCATGGTTTATACAAGCAAACACACCACATACATTTAAAGTACCATTACTTAGCCATCATTTGCCCTTCTTGTGGAAGAAACAAATGTTGTGCATTCACAAGATAGATTCTACTCTAAGACAAGAATAAAATCAAAATCAAATGAATATATAAAAGAGATGTATTAGTGTACATGGTCACTAGGCTAAATAATCAACATTTAAGAAAAAATCCCAAAATGCTACAACAATGAACAAGTTTACATGGCTAGGGGCTTCAACAACACCCTAGTATAGAAGTTAGTTGCTCATGGTTGCCTTGCACTCTTCCATTGATGAAGAAAATGGAGCTTCAAGGTCTGGTTCAACTCCTTCTTCTCCTCTCCCGAATGTCTCTCCTTGTGTAATCTGATGTGTGTGAGAGATATGTGAGAATGACTTCTTTTTGTGCTTTATGGCTACCTTTTCAACTTTGGGGCCCACCATAAATATATATATATCAATATATATACCAACTTTATCAAGAAGGTCCCCAAAGGTCTTGTTCAAGTCAGACAATCCCTCTAAGTCGTGTAAAAAGGGGGATTTTGTTGCAAGTGGGAGAGCAGGTGAGCAAGTGGGCAAGTGGCTCTGCAGAATCTCGATCAATCGAGATTGGATCTCGATTGATCGAGATTTCGATCAATCGAAGTAAGATCTCGATCAATCGAGATCTCGATTGATCGAGATCAACATCTCGATTGATCGAGATGCCTTGACTGCAATTCTAACTTTTCTCTTCAGCTGCAAAAAGTCTCAAACTTTGCTCCTTTTACTACAAGACCTGCAATACATCAAAAACACAAAAATACTGTAAACATATCTAGGTAAACGTAGAAACGGGACTAACATATGCAATAAAGAGGGTTCAAATGCATAGAATTGAACACTTATCAGGATGCATCCATGTAAATAACAAATCCCACATCACTGACTAGAATGGTAAGAACTGGTATTGAGGTCAATCTAGTCTTCAACTCTTTGAAAGCCTACTCACACAGGTTGTGCCAAACAAACTTCACATCTTTCTGAGTTAATCAGGTTAAAGGTGCAACAATCTTAGAGAATCCCTCAATGAAGCATCTATAGTAACTTGCCAAGCCCAAGAAACTATGAATCTCCATAATTGTAGTAGGTCGTTTCCAATTCAACACTGCCTCCACTTTGGCAAAATCTACCGAGACTCTATCCTTAGAGATCATATACCCCCAAAACTTAATATGTTCGTGTCAAAACTCACACTTCTCAAATTTAGTGTAGAGCTGATTCTCGCAAAGTCTAAAGTGCAATGCTCAAGTGCTGCTCATGTTCCTCCTTACTTTTGAAATATATCAGAATGTCATCTACAAAAATTATGACAAACTGATCCAAGTAAAGTCTAAACACTCGATTCATCATATCTATAAAAGTTAATGGCACATTAGTCAACCCAAAAGGCAAAACTATGAATTCGTAAAGGCCATAACGAGTCCTGAAGGAAGTCTTAGGAAAATCCCCCTCCCTAATTCTCAACTGATGATACCTATAGCTCAGATCAATCCTAGAGAACAACTGTGCCCCTTTGTGTTGATCAAACAAATCATCGATGCGTGGCGAAGGGTAATTGTTCTTGATCGTCACCCTATTCAACTTATGATAGTCAATACACAAATAAAGTGACCCATCTTTCTTCTTGACAAACAGAACATGTGCTCCCCATGGAGACGTACTGGGTTGAACAAACCCACGATCTTGCAACCCTTAAATCTACTTCTTTAGTTCCTTCAATTCACCTAGTGCCATCCTATAGGGTGCCCTGGAGATAGGTGAAATGCCCAGGAAAAAATCAATGCAAAAGTCTACTACCCTCCTAGGAGGCAAACCTGAAATGTCCTGGAATATATCACCATATTCTGATATAATTGGTAGTTGTTCTACCTTCACACACCGCTCAACTACTTCAATGTGAGCAAGAAATCCTATGGTCATGGTACCCTCGAACTCACCACACCTAAATTGAGAAAGTAATTGTCCCAGAATTGAGAAAACAATGATCTTCTTGTGACAATCCAACTGGGCATGATATCTCACTAACCAATTCATACCTAATATTGTATCAAACTCCCTCATTTGTAATATTATCAAGTCAACCGAAAGTTCCATCTCACCAATACTAATAGGACAAGCACGACACACCCTATCAAGTGTCATTGAGTGGTCTAAGGGGAGTTGCAATAGATAGAGTACCATTCATACTTTTAGGTCCCAATCCAAGTGTATTTACTAACGATAGTGAAATAAAATAATATGAAAAACCTGAACCAAACAACACTCTAGTTATACTGCCATAAATAGTAAGTGTACCTTCCACTGCAGGTGGTGCAACATCCTGCCCAACATCTGGTAAGACAGCATAAACCCTCGTTCCTCCATGTTACTGTGGTGCCTGACCCCTCTATCGACCCTCCTTGTGTGATTTGGTGCAATAGCGAGTCATATGTCCATTTTTTTGACAATTATAGCACTGTTTATGGAATTAGTGAGGCTAAATGTCTTAAGGTGCCGCTGGTACCAAAGTTATGGACTGCTCACCTCCACCAACTCTTTGTCATTTTGTTACTTGCCAATTATGACTACCTTTTTGCCCCGATTGACTATGCATATCCTTTGGAGGTTGTTGCTACTGTTGCCTCTTCAGATTTTGCTGCGAGTTAAAGTTAGTTTTTTCCCTTTTCCTTATCTACGGCCTTGTGCTCCTTCTTTTGTTGACATTTAAGGTTATCATGTTCGATCCTCATCACACGCTCTACAACCTTTGCGTAGCTTCTTAATCCCTGACTAATCACCAACTTCCTAATGTTAGGAGCTAATCCCTCTACAAATCTTCTAGCCTGGATCTCCTCATCTGTAACTATATAAGGAGAAAATCGAGAGAGTTCTGCAAACTTAGCCTCATATTGACTCACCGTCAATGCCATAGTTTCTTGCTCTAAGTGTAT
Source organism: Cornus controversa (assembly GCA_026545225.1). NCBI lineage: Eukaryota > Viridiplantae > Streptophyta > Magnoliopsida > Cornales > Cornaceae > Cornus > Cornus controversa. The sequence continues at coordinate 29,315,347 of CM048850.1, forward strand.
AAACTCAACTACCATCCCATCCCTCACTGCATGTGAAAAATGTTTCTCATAAAACCAGTTTTTAAACTCATCCCAATTTATGTGTGTGACATTCTTGACACTTCTATTCACAAAATACCACCACTGACGGGCATCGCCAGATAAGCAAAAAACTGCTATCCTTCTTTTCTACACCTCAGTGCAGTCCATAATATCAAAGTATTTCTTCATGTCCTCTATCCACTTCTCTGCATCTAGTGGATCAGTAGCATTGGTAAAGTCAGCCTCTTCCAATTTCTTTATTTGTTGGACCAAGGTAATGATTGAACCCTGTCCCACATCTGGGTTCGGCATTTAAACATCTGAGTTCAGCATTTGAACTGGCTCATCCATCTGTTCCACTCCACGGTGGCCTCTTCCATGACCAGCGTCACCATGTCCACCTTGTCTACCATGTCTTCTTCCAACTCCAGACATCTTATTTTTCATTATATGATAATGATATCATTAGTCTAATAATTAATCATACCTAAACCCAGAGCATGGTAAGGAAGTAGATAAGATAATCAATACAAATCATTAATCTCCTATCCTAAATATCACTTCCCCTGGCCAAGTAACTCGTAACCTAGGCTCTGATACCAATATATCACACCCCTAAATTTAAATACCAGAAACTCTCGTCCAGTATTTGAATTTGGTGTGAGACTTGAAAGCACAACATCCACCATAACATTTAATACTTTCAAGTTTTACATTACTATAACAAAAGATAATCATCTAGATCATCGATCTATACAAAAATATTTCATCAAAGCATCATTCCACATCATGGGTACCAACTATATACAACAAAAATAATACAAGCTACAAGGGTATACATGTAAATGGTCTCCATCGTTCTATACCGTGCATTCATCACTGAGTACCTGAAAATAAAATGGGGTGAGCTCACAAGCTTAGCAAGAAAAATCGCTAAACACTATCATTACTCAGCAAATTGACCTTATCTAATCTTCCTATATATATAAGAACTCGAATAACAATCTTTTTATTTAGATTCACAATTTCTTATGATAATTAAACTCTAGTTAATCATCATATCCACAATCTCTTTATGAAGGAACCATATTCTTAAAATAATTCCTTATTAAGATAATCGTCTAGATTAACTTAAACATTATTAATCTCACATGAGCCCTGAGCTCCCCTCAATAAATGACTTGCTTAGCCAACAAGTGGTGTGCATCGCATAGTCGTGGACTATTGAATGGTCCCAGACAATGTCCACACAATAAGGGCACACTCCACCCAATGGCCATATCAAATAGGTAGTGCACTTCCAATAGGTATGTCCCTGACAATACCAACAAAATCCTCTATAGAGTTAGTCCCAGACTACCTCTCTAATTAAGACCAAGCTTATCAATTTTTATAATTCATCTCATTCCCATCAACCATTTAATAAATCAGATCATCCATTAATGTAATCAATATTCATATTAATTTTTCAATTCAGGATTCACCACTTAGATCTCTTCTAAACTTAATTATTTTGGCATAATTAAGTTTATTATGCTGAAATATGTTACTCTAATATTTCTTATAATTTTCGGAGCATTAAACATTTTTTTTTCTAATTTTTTTCTCCAATTTCAAAACAATGAAAAGTGGGGTTTCTTCCTCACCCTTGCTTGAACAGTATCTACTTAGAAATTGAAAATTTTATACTTCTAGGCTAGAAAACTATCATTCCCAACTACAAATCAATCTCAAAGCATATGACATTGTTCACACACTTTTCACTATATCAAACATTAAACAATAACATCAAAACCCAATCATAAATTTCATAGCCTGCTACTTTTTCTTATGCATCTAATTTCCTATTTTGCATGTTGTTAGATATATAAATGGTCCATGTTCACGAATCTCTTGGCATGTGCAATAATCAACATCAAGTCTATCAATACAATGAAACATGACCAATTAGCTAACATATGCAATCTATACGTGGATTTCAAAAGATTTATCACTACTGATGTGATTATTAATAAATAAAAGATACAAGAGCATGTGATCTAAATGAACTATGTTAAACATCATATAAACATAAGCTTAGTCAAAATCAGTGAACATGTGTAGATACATATATACTAATAGAACCTATATATGTTTGCATATAAAATGCCTACACTTTCTCAGCCAACCAAACACAAAATATGCACTATTTCTTAAAGACCCACAACTAAGTTCATATGAAATCAATATACTCCTACAAACAACTACCTACAAGGGTTAAACCATGTATCATACATGTTATTTCTTATTCCTGCATATATATATATATATAGATGCATGTAGGCACATATCACTGGGTAAGCCTATTTGGAATCAGATTTCGTAATTAATTAAAGGAAACAAAAGATTCAAGTATACACACACATCTTGCTAAGCTTCTACTTAATATTTGAACCAATTAAACCTAAGTGTGTATATATATATATATATATATATATAAGAAAATTGGGCAAGAATCAACTTGCCTTCTAAGATGAATCTTTTTTATTTTTTTTCTCTTCCTCCTCTTTTTTCCTCTTCTTCTTCTTCTTCTTTTTCTTTTTCTTTTCTCTCTCTTCTTTCTCTGTTCTGCCGAACTGTACTTTAGCTAGTCTCTCTTTTTTGCATATTTTGTTTCCTTACTTTAAACTATGCATCAGAATGTGGGTCAACAAGTCTAGAATTGATTTGAGACTTTTGGACACATGTCACCCATGCACACACCTCTGCCACTTACTTTCTAATTCCAAGATTTTATTTTTTTTCTCCATACATCCATAATTGCTTTGCTAACCTCACAAAATTCTAAAATTACATTTAGATCCTAAAAAAAAATTAAGATAAGATCTAAATAAATTCATAATATTACAAAATTTCTCATTCCCAAACACAAATTTGATTTCTGGGTGGCCATCCAATCCAAGTTCTCAACCCTAGACAGGAAAAATGTACATGGCATACCTTCACTTTCAAAACATTTTCTCTCTTTGTTGACCCAACCTTGAATCAACCTCTCACCTCTTCTACTCTTGCCAATATACAACCCCGATTTGAAAAATTATGTGACAAAAATGCCAATTTCATGTTAGCCCCAAAAATTGGAATAAGTTAATTGTATGGGCTTCTCATCACTAGAAGTTAAAATCTTTCAAATATGCAGTATCAACAATGGCTCTTGCCACATGTATCTACCACATTTGGCGCAAATAGAACTCCAGACTAAACAAGAATGCCTCTTCTTCGAAGAGTGTTGTCTTGAACTTAATCTCGGCAATGATTAGGGAAAATTTGCTTTCGCCCCCATGTAATATAAATTTGAAGCTCACAAGTGCTTATCTGAGTGGCTTTTGCTTCCTTGCAACCGTTTACCTCCGAGACCGTGTGATTCACCATAATCAGAGCTAATAGTAGCTCCACCTTCACCAATTATGGTAGACAAACACAACACCTATATTCATGAGTGATTCTTAAGATTGTGTTCTCTATCTAATCGACTATTCAGAGACTATTTCAGATTATTTCGTTCAATCATAATATTAGCCTTTTGGTTTCCTTTCAACTACTTGTTTATGAGAATGGTGAATCACATCGTACTATAAAATAGATAGAATATTCGCAGAGTGTTTGCATTTTTTCAACAACCCTTTTGCAAGGATTGATGAGTAAGTCTAGAGTTTGCAACAACTAGACGAGGAGTCATAGGAGTCAGTCTGGGATGTCCAGTAACTAGTTCTTGGCAGAGGGGAGTGGGTGTGAGACTGAGACATTATCTGTTGTACTTTACTTTGAGATATTGGATTTGTTTCTTCGGAGCTACATCCTCACCTATGATTTTTTTTCAAAAGTATTTTCACATATATCTGGTGTCATATCTTACTATACTTTATTTATCGCTTTGTGTGTGACTTTTTTTAATTTAATGGGGCTAAAATTAAAATAATTTGAATAATTAAGCGAACGAATTCATACACTTACTCATCCCCCTCTAGGTGTGTTTTTTTATCAAACTTCTATAGCCACTTCCGCACAGTGCAACTTACAGTCCATTAATCATCTATTTTTCTCTTGTACATACTCCTCCATGACTTGGAATCACATTCAACACCTTACTGGCTTTCATATCCTTCCCAATTGTTGGAATGACCTAGTCAATTAGTGGTCTACTCATTGGAAAACTTCAAGAAAATCTAATACTTTTATTGTTCATAAATTGATTCTCACTTCTCCAGTTTACTTCATTTAGATATAGAGGAATGTCAGGGTATTCAAAGGTAGGTCTTATCCTTCATAAGTAACCATAAATCTTATTAACAATGCTATAAGGTGCAGCCTTGCTTCAATCAAGTTAATTGACAAGTTCCCTAATAAGTAGAATTGGCAAAGTTTGAGACATTCAAGACCTCTCTTTACTGAGTGGAGTGTAGTTATGCTAGAAAGAGATGTTCTTCAGACTATTACTTAGAACCCTTTGTTGCTACTTAATTTTTTCTCTTCCTGCTATGGTGGTTAGTTGTTTATAGTTACAGGTCATGTTGACCATAGTTTCACTACAAGATTTTTGGGTTTTAACGACAGGTTTTTTACGACGGGCCCGTGTAGTTCGTAGTAAAAAGTATATTCCATGACGGGCCCGTGTAGTTCGTAGTAAAAAGTATATTCCATGACGGGCCCGTGTAGCCTGCCCTAGAAAGTTTGTTTCCACGACGAGCCATTAGGCCCGTAGTAGAAAGTGAGTTTCCACGACGGGCCATTGGCCCGTCCTAGAAATATTTATTCTTATTACGGGCTTTGGCCGTCATTGAAAGTTTTTTTAAAAATAAGAACAAATAATTTCGTGCTTTTATTTTGGTTTCCCGCGAGATACACTTTTCCTCTCTCACATGCGTTCAATTTTCTCCCTCACTTCAGACTTTCTTTCATCGATCGAAGCCATCTGATTATACACATTCCCTCAGCTCACATGCGTTCAATTTTCTTTCTCACTTCAGACTTTCGAATCGAAGCCATCTGATGATCTTGATTTGCTTTGCCCATTTCGGAATCCTCGACCACCCCTACCTCTGTTACCAAAGTTCGAACCATATCCTCCCCTTTTAGGGAATCTATTACCAAATCGTCGCCCTTCAGCTTCTTCAAGCTCTTCCTTCAGATCCTTTATGTGCATTCGAAGAAAATCGTTTTGGATTTGAAGTTCTGAATCGGAGTCTTCATCAACGTATTCATTCCCTCAGCTCTACCCAAAATCTCAACCCATCATCTTTGTTCCTCAACCAAATTTAAACTCAATCTCACTCAACCATCAAAGCCCTAACCCAATCTCACTCACCGATTGAAACCCTAACCCAATCCCACTCACCGATCGAAGCCCTAACCCAATCTCTTTCCCTTCGGTGAAAGCCCTAACCTAATCTCACTCGTTGATTGAGTCAGTTGACAAAATGTTGAGAGAAAATAATGAAGTTACAGAAGATTTACAGACTATAATGTAGTTATCACATTTGGCGCAGTGAAACCTGTACTCACAGGTTGTCAAATTCATACGTAATTTGTAAGGTTAGTAAGGTTAGCAACATTTCTTCTTCTTTTCTAAATTTTGTTAAAGTAAACATTGTCCTTTAATTTTCTTTGGGTACCAAAAATCCTAAAATCATCCTTTTGTTGGGGAAAGGTTTTGGAGTGATTCATGTTCTTGTTGTTGGAGTTATATAGCATCTGGGGCTGTTAGGTAAGCTTATTAGTGATTCCATTTTAATATCTCAATCCTAGCTAATCGTAATCGTTGAGTATCAACTGGCAATATTATATGAAAATATATATTTCCAAATTTTCTCGTAATTGAAAGTAGTTCGTGAACGGCTCGCCTCTTTTGCAGCCCTAATGTTGACCACTTTCAACATATTAAAATGCCTCCTTTCTGGACTTGACTTAGTTTTATCTTTCTACAGGTAGAAAATTACTTTAGTGATGAGAATCTGCTTACTGGCAACATTTTGATGAAATATGTTACCAAGGAGAAGGAAGGATTTGGTGAGTGCTTAATTTTTGGTTTATTTCCATTCAAATTTAGTGTTTTGAAGATGTCAATATCATTTCTTCAAATTGTTGATTCCAAGTGATAATGTTTGGGACCTTTGCGTAAACTGCTTATGTTGTATAAACTATGTTCCCATTTCTTCTTCTTCTTTTAGAGCAGGTCTTGATCCCTGTTCTTTTTGTCGTTTTCCCTCAGCTTGACATATGTGTCCTTGTTCCACAGTATCTTTGTAAACTATTATCTTCTTTTAAAAAATAATTAAAGTAGTGATATTGTAGTTGTATCAAAATAAATATTAGATCAAAGGGTAGGCTATCTGTTTGTTAAAATTTCAGAATTTGTTCTGAATTAGCCAATTAGGAGTACTTTTTTCATCTTTTTAGTATGGGTGGTGATATATTACTGTCTCAGTAGATTAAATCTATTTAAGTTTTTTTGATCGATGAAATGATATCTATGTTGTATATATTGACATAAATTGTAGTAATTTATTGGTTTTTTAATTGTTATTATGATCGGTTGAACTCACCAAAAAAATTATTAGTGATGATATAGTCAGTTCTGATCTTCCGTGTTGTATTAATGATTGAATCATTATTTATGCTCTGTGATATAATCTGAAAACATCACACTCCAAGTTGATGAACTGCCTTATCACTTTCATTTGTTCTAATTATTTACTATGTGGTACTTGTTCCCAATTGTTTTTCGGTTTAATCATTTTGTAAATATGTTCTTAAGCTTAATGAAGAGGTCAGTCAATCATTTTTCTAGTGCCCAAATGATGAGTCTGAGATACATGTACTCCTTCGCAGATGGATACTATATCTGACTTGCATTATAGTGTGGATACAGCTCTCTTTTGCAAAAACATTATCTGCTGGTTGTCAAACACTGAGATAATGGTATTGTAAGTCTTTGCAAATTGCTTAGGTAATTTCTGAGATTGAACAAAAAGAACCTAAATAAAAGTGTCATAGATAAAAAATTAAAATCATATTATACAAATCTACAAGAACTGTTGCAAAAAATAACATAATCTAAAACAATTATTATAAATTAAGAACTCAATATGTCAATGAACTTACTAAGGCTTGGACATTGCCTCTGTTCCTCTCCTGTTTTGCCAAAAAAGAAAAATCTATATTCTCTGCCCTCTGCGATTCAGTTTCCAATTACGTCCATATTTCCCATAAATCAAATGAGATATCAAAACCAATCCATTTAGGGTTCAACTAGTTGTGATAACTAATTCCATCTTCTGCTACTTAGTTTACATGATTGTGTCTTAGTATTCATTTGATATTTAATGAAATATGTCAAGACTATGAAATTGATTAGAGTGAAGCTAATTACAAATGGATGACAATTTAGTTGTCTGTCCACTAATCTCCTCTTATTATTTATTTTTTATATATTTGATGTGTATTTTTGTATTAGTTAATTGCGTAAAACTTTCCTTGATTATAAAAAAATTTCCCATTACCATCTAAAATAATATTATTTTCTGAACTACTTTGAAGTGAAGGTAACGGCCTAACCATAGTTAGCTAACTTAGCTGGCAATTAAATGTCTCTTTCAAATTACTAAATTGCTCTTAAGATTGGCTTGCAGTAACACTCTTTAAGTTTTTAAGATTTAAAAATTACTAAATTGCTTGTAAATGACATAGAATCCTGAAGCAATGCTCCCTCATCTCATTATGGAACAGTTCAAAATCGAAACTATAATTCAACTGTTATTACAAATTTATAAAATAAAATATTGTGATGCAATTCAAATTGTTTTTACAAATTTATGATAAATTCATGTTCATATATATTTTTTTGAAAGGTAAGTATTTAAGATTCAAATTCAAAGTCAATATACATGTTGACTTGAGGCATTCCCCAAGGGGGATGAACAACTGTGGAATCCCCATATCCACCATAAGTACAAAATCCATAAAAGAAATCTATATCCCATAGAGCTTAGTCCTACAAGCATATTACTACCATAAACAACTATTAGTATACCCCTTCTCCACGAATAAGGCAGAAAGAATACAGTTGGTGTATGCTGGATTCCATTTTTTTTCTTCCCCCAACGAGCATAGTAACTAACACAATAGCCCATCAGGAGAGACATAAACAGCAAATGTAGAGTAAATTCTGATGTACTCCTTTTAGTCCAGGAACAGTACCTCAGCCACTTAGAGCCCCTGTATCTTCTGTTTGATTTCACCATCAGATGCCAGAACATGCAAACAAACCCCCCACCGAGCATGCACTCCTCCCTGACTGCCAAGCTAGCAACCAGCACTCCAACCAGCAATATTGAGCTCCTTCTAACGGCTCCCCGCACCACCTGAAACACAGAATGATAATATGCACACCCCCCCATCAAAGCAAACCCATGCAACATTAAACCCAACTGTAGCAAGAGTAGAATACACAATCAAAAATACCCAGCTGCAGCAATCTTGTAGTTTAGAACACTTCTGCAGTACAAAGGCTGAACCAAGCCTAGCTCCCACAGACAACTACAGCCCCTGTTTTCCTTTGTGCTCCTTCTGATTTCTCCCCCACAAGCTGAACACATATTGCATAATAACATGCACAACATCCCCTCAACGTATACACAATCAGCATCTGCAGCAAGAACTCCTAATATGTGTTTGTTGAGCCATTTCCGCATATTAGAGAACTGCAAACCTGATGACCCTACCAACATACTTACCAAATGGTACTTGACCCACCTCCTTCTCCATCCTATAACACCCAGCAAATCCAACAACCACCCTCAAACACAACCTTTCACAACAAACAAAAAAATGCACAGCACACAAGCATACTCCAAGCCCCAACAACAAACACAAATTTGCACAGAAAAAACAAAGCACACAAACCTTGTGATAGTACCTGCTCCTCCATTCCTCCAGCATCCGAAATATCAGGCCATCATCTAACTGCCGGGAATCAACATCCCAACCCCCCCACCAGCATCGCTCAGCTAACCTCCCCTCGTTGCACCTGCAAATCCTCAACATAGAAAATTTGAAAACATGAATCAAAACATCTGCTCAACCTCCAGAATTCCACCATCCAGCAAAATGCTACTTAACCCCATAAATCTTCTTACCGACCCCCCAAGATACTTTCTCAAACAGCCCCAACTAAAGCAACAAATCATGGAACAAAGATTTCCTCCGGCAGCCTCCATTCGATTCTAATCCATTGATTAATAGTAGATCTTGGCCAATTCCTTGATGACATCAGCTTGCATCTAACCCCATAGATAATAGCAGCCTTAATATTCTCCCAAGTTCTAAATTCATCCTCAAAGATTCTCCTATTTCTCTCATGCCATATTTCATATATAGTAGCCGCAAACACCAGTTTATTTACCACTGAAACCATAGTCTTCCCTTTAATAGTTAAACAAGCCCACTGCAGCATACCTTCCCAGTAGATCTCAGGCCATTGCAGAGCACCCTTAACTGAAATAGACCTCCACAGCCTCTTAGTAAAACTGCATTCAAAGAAAAGATGGTCCCTATCCTCCACTCTGCTTCTACAAAACACACAGGTGCCATAATTCAGAACCCCCCATTGCATAAGCCGCTGCTGCGTCCGAATTCTGTTATGAATCACTACCCACAGATTAAAAGCATGTTTAGGGATATTTGATGGAAACCACACAATCTCATTCCAATCCACTCTATTGCAATGTTGCCTCAAATCTTCCCAAGTAGCCTGAATGGAAAACTCACCCCTACTCGGTCGCCAAATAATCTTATCGGGCCCACCACAAGGCTACAACTCATTAGGGATACCTCCCCTTAAATCCATCCATTCCAGAGTATTTGTTGAAGGCCACACCCAAGTCCGTTTTGAATAACTGAAGCAACCATTTCATGTTCCCCCAATCCGGCATCAGTGAGCATCCTCCTATTATATTTCATTAACAAAGGGCCACAGGGAAGCCAATAATCATACCATAATGAAGTTATTGAACATATTTCCTACACATACTTCTTAACTTCAACAATTTCCTCCAAGTCCAGGAGCAATTAGTTGGTAAATTCACACTCCAAAAATTTCTATTCCTTAGTAAATGATGTTTTACCCACTGAACCCAAAGAGAAGAAGATTGTGGTTGGATCACCCTCCACAAATGCTTAGCCATAGCAGCCTTGTTCCATGTAACCATATCCTTCACCCCCAAACCTCCCTCATTTGTTGGAGTGCAAACCCCTTGCCAAGAAACCTTTTCTCCACCCTTGGACAAATCTGATCATTTCCACAAGAATTTCCTCATAATCATAGCAATCTCCTTCATAACAGCCTTAGGCAAAACAAAAATTGAAGCCCAATATACTTGAGCCTAAAATAGAACTGATCTGATTAATTGCAACCTACTAGCAAAGGAAAGGTAGTTGGTAGTCCAGCTTTGAACTCTAGAAGTAATCTTCTGAACTAGTGTTTCACAATGTGCAGCCTTCAACCTGGTAGATAGGAGAGGCACTCCAAGATACTTAACTGGCAAGCTCCCTTGCTGAAAACTAAAAAAATTTATAATTTCATTCCTAATTCCAGCTGAAACCCCTGAACAAAACATTACACTCTTACTATTATTTGGCATCAGCCCTGATACATTACCAAAATCATTAAGCACCGACACAAAAGTTGGATTTGCTACTTTCGGAACAAGGGTAATGATAGTGGAATTTACCTCTTTCAACAACTTCCCCGAGTCAAAGAAAGATTTAATTGCCTTCACCACATCATTTCCAATAATAAACCACACTCTTTTAAAAAATTGAGCATTATAACCATCACTCCCAGGAGCCTTATCATCCTTCAAAGAGAACATTGTTCTTTTAATCTCCTCATAAGTAACACCCTGCTGCATTTTCTGATGCTGCTCCATAGTGATTGGGTGATGCACATAATTTGACAATTCAGGACAAACCCTCCCACCATCCTCGTTCTGCAATAACTCCTTATAGAAGTTCACAATTTCAGCACAAACATGCTCTTTCTTATCCAGTCTCTGACCATTAGCAGTAGTGATAGACATAATACCATTAATGCTTCTTCGCTGATTCAGCACTTTATGAAAATAGGATGTGTTCTGATCCCCAAGATTCAACCACTGCACTCTAGACTGCTGTCTATAGAAGACTTCTTCAGCTCTAGCCAAATTTTGATACTTTAGCAGCTTTCTCATTTCTCCCTGTTGATTCTCTTTATTCAAAGGATCCTCATCCATCTTCCTTTGACTAATTAGCAGCTCCTCCGTAGCCTCCTTCACTCTTTTAGATAAATCACTAAAATGAACGCTATTCAATCTTTTCAAATCCTTCTTCAGGATCTTCAGCTTCTGAGTCACCACAAACATGGGAGTACCACTTATCTGCCTGTCCCAAACTCTAGACACAATATCAATAAAATCTGGATGGTCCATTAGAAAATTATTAATTCTGAAAGGTTTCTTAGACCTTTGTGTATCCACAGGGACTTTAAGGAGAATGAAAGCATGATCAGAAATCCCTGGCGGTTCAAAAATAGCTTCAGAACTCCTGAATTGTTGTAACCAAGCTTCATTAACCAAGACTCTATCCAGCTTCCTGAAAAAAGTGTGATTCAACCATGTAAACTTTATTCCAGTATATCTCAAATCCATAAGCTCTGCCCTGTGAATACACTCCCCAAACTCCTTCATTGAAGCTGTCCATTCAGTAGTCCCTCCAACCTTTTTACGCTGGAATCTCACAGCATTGAAGTCCCCAAGAAGAAGCCACGGCTCGTTTTTATTCAAAGCAGCTAACCTAATTATATCATCCCATAGCCTTCTCCTCCCAATCTGGCAATTAACACCATAAACAAAGGTGGCCAAGCATTTTACCGTACCATCTAAAAACTCCACTTAACAGTGAATCATTTGATCTGACACTTGAAGCACCACAATCTTAACTTTACCTCCATCCTAAGCCACCCAAATTCTACCATTATCTGCTTGATCATAGTTATGCACCACACACCAATTCTTGCAAATATGATTCAAAACAGAATTCATTTTATACTTTTTAATCTTAGTTTCCACCAAACAAACAATAGGCAGATCAAATTGCCTAATAACCCTTCTCACCTCAGCCTGCTTCATATGCCCATTCAAACCCCTTATATTCCAAATTCCACACTGCTTGAGAGGCTATATATACAGCAACCAGTCATCAACAATCCCCCACCCCTATTTTAGGAGTAACAATGAAAGTACCCCTTTTAGGTCTAGACAAACCATTAGTCTTCTTTTTTTCTAGTTTTTCAATAGCAGAATGAGCTCGCACAATTGAAGCAAGAACCCTCCCCTTCTTATTCATACCAATACTATCTTTGGACACATCACCACTATCCACATTACCAGCTACCATATCATCCCCTTCACTTCCTTGTTCAGATGCTCTACGACCCCCAATATCAATCTGCATTTCTTCAATAACATTATTGTCATGCAATCCAACTCCAACATCCTCATATTCAAGCACCTCAAAAGAATTAGAAGTATTCACACACTCCTTATCATGAAAATAAATATAATTCTATTCTGAATAAATATAATTCATGTTCATATTTCCTCTTATGATGTTGGGTTCATCTTTTAGTTTCCTTTCCATGTTCTAACTTATTTCTTTTGCTCATCTACTGAAAATGTTTTCTAGAACATCTCATTTGATTTCCCTGAGATATTGAAATCAATATGTCGATAATTTCTTTTGAACTTCTTTCCTAATGAAATAAGAAAACAACTTTCAAACAAGATAATCATTGTATGAAAGAAACATGCTTTATTCAGATTGTTAACACGTGCTGGGTTTATTGTCCTAATCATCATTTCATCTTTTTTCCTGCAATCATAGGTTGATCAACAGCTATAGATGTTTATATAGTATCTATCTATATTTTAATTGAAACTTTAAATGATTTTGACCTTGGAAGTTTTAAGGTTAGAAGTGTGGTTCCAGTCTGATGTGATCTAATCTAAAGCAGGTGTCTAATGTGCTTTCCACACTCCGAAACATGAGATTTAAAATTTTCAGCCCATACAACTATCTTGTTAATAATTTGTCTTGTGTCTTATGTTGCATTATGTATTAAGGCCTAAGTTTCATGTATCTTCCAAATACTGGCTTTGTTTAAAACTTAACCTAGTTGACCAAAGATCATGTCATACACGCGAAGAATTGTGATCTTCATAAATGTGATCATCTATGAAGGAAGAAGCTCCTATCTGAATTTGGTGTAGGAAGTAGGAACTATTGCAACTGTTCCAGTAATCAAACTCTTCTTAGTCCCTATATGGTGGTTGCTGCTCAAACAATGTAAAGATTTAAATTTCAAATTGCATAAACCTATAAAAGGGCTATGTGGTGTCTTTGCTAGATACTCAGTGGTGGTAATGGAAGAGAGATAGCTTTATGTGAGTTTCTTTTTGACTGTTCTCATTTCGTTTGGATGCTAAGAAATTGAAACTAATTAAGAAAATGGGAACTAATTAGCGAAAAAAATAATGGGAGCTAGTTTTCCCTCATGTTCAATTTCGTACAAGTTAGTGCTGAAGTTCAATTTTATGTTTTATTCAGAGCTAACTAAACGTGTAGTGTGAGTAAAATTTCTTCTCTTTTCCTCTGTTTCCTGATCAAACAAACAGGATTTTTTCTCAATATTTTCAGATATTGTAATTGGTTTTGGGGTTTAATTTCTTTGGTTTTTTTTTTGTTTGTTTGTTGGATTTTTAGGGTGTGAAATTCACGAGAGGCCTCTAAAGCAGAAACTTTGGGATTCCAATAAACTTTGTCTCTCTGATTCCATTGCAAAAGGTAAATTTATCATAAAATCCACTGTTAAATGCATATGTACATGTGTATAACTGTATATATGTGTGTTAAGTGTTTATGTATATTATTGTCTGCTTTCCTCTTTTTAAGTTTCTGTGTCAAAATATTTTTCTTTTCAGGCCAATCAACTAATCATCTCATTTCATGCCAGTTCAATTTGTATAAAATTGAATAATATATGTGCTTGCTTGTATAAAGATATTTACAGTTAGTGGTTCAGTTATTGAGATGACGTTTCCTATTATGCTTTTTTGGTATATACAATATTTAAACATAGTTTATAATATGAGGTTTCCCCATATATACAATATGAGGTTTCCCCATAGTTTATACACTACAGAACTCACTACAGGGTAAGGTAGACGACGATCAATAAAGTAACCCACCAAAGTGTTATTCCATTCACTCGATCCCTTATCTGGTACTTCTAATGGCGGTGCCACCACCATTTCCTCATCATCCTTGACCAGTGGAAATAATTTGAAAACATCCTGATCGGATCGTTTCTTTATTAGGCTCCTTAATTGTAGTTTTAATTAAACCAAAAATTTTAGTTTGAATTAAATCGGTTTTTTTTTAATAAAAATTATCAGGAAAAGAGCTTAAGTTAAATCTATCTAACCATTAATTTCCTTCATTTTTGCTCCTAGATTTCTTTGTAATATGAGACAGATGATGGCAATTGCGATTGTGCAGGACTACTTGAATGATAGACATCCAGCATATAGGACCCAGAGTGCTAAAAGGATGCTCATAGGTAGGAAGAAGACAGTAGCTAAAAGCCTAGTGAATTCTAAAATAACTGGATTGGTCACATGTTGGGTGATCATTAATTGTTTGGCTCCATTGTTGTTTGCCATTTTATTTTTAGTATATCTGGGATGTGGGGGGTTAACATCTCTCTCTCAGGACTTAGGAGGGTAGGAAGTGTGGGACTCTAATCCTACGATAAATACTAGAGATGTCAAAGGGGTGAAGCTTCTTTGCATAGAAAGAGCTGGTAAAAGATAAGTTTCAACAACGCACAGAAATGAAGTGTTAGTAGATAAGTTTCACCAACGCAAAAAAAAAAAAAAAAGAGCACGGGTAAAAGCTAAAATTTATAAAGGGAATATTTTGCCAATTAAACCACTTGCGCTCATTTACTGCTGAGTGACTCTCCCATTGAGTTTGTCAATTTTCAGAAAGGGTTTCCTTTTTCTATAACTTGTCAGAATTTTTTCTCCATGTTCATCAAGCCACGACCGATATATTTTTATCGAGCATCGTACCATTGATATCCTAATTTTTAGTTGAATATTTCTCTCTTGTTTTTGAAAATTAATTCCTAAATTTCTATTTTGCAGGAGGAATTGATAGAAGAACTCAAACCGCTATTTGATTATAGTCGTGTTCAATCTCTCGACATTGTATGCCTCGACGGTTAGTTCTTATTTATCTCCCATCTCTCTTTATGTACACATGTATATGTACACTTTCTGTTTATGTGTGTGATTTTCGGTTTTCAATTTCTTTTATCTGTTTCCTTCCTTTCCAATTTTCAAATGATTGTTCAAACTGTCAAACCCTAACCCCACTTTTCCCCCAAATTGGTCGAATAGGTTTGAGTTCATAGTCACTTCCTTTTTGTTGAACATTATGTTTTAAGTGGAAGTGTTCTGATTGTTTTCCCCTCTGTTTTGATTAGTGACACTTTTGACTATAACTTTCTTATTTTACTTTATAAGTTAAAGTTTTCACTTTGATAACAGGTTTGTATGCTTCATTTTTTATAGAACTAGTTATCTAAAAGTGAATTCTATATGTGGTAATTTCAAAGAGTTCAGTTAGGCAGTGAATTGAACTGTCCATATTATTTTCTCTATGTAGTTTCGAGTTGATATTTTCCTCAGAGGATTTTTTCTACGCCCTACATTTTGTCATTTGTTTCACGATGAACCTTGTTTTGGTTTATTGGTCACTTCTACTAGTAGTTGCCAATTGTTGAATAAATTAGCAAGGAGACATGGATAAAGGCTGGATGCACCTTCATAACAGGTTATTATAACCTAAATAACCTTACCCATAACAATTTAGACATTATACCTGTCATTCTTGTCATAATGAAAATTTTTACTTTCCAATTGTAGAGCTTCAACGGAGTATTTAAATGGAGCACGTAGATTTTCCAATTGGGCCCAACGTAATGCAGGGAATCCAGCTAAGATTATATGCCCCTGTAAACATTGTTTAAACTCACAATATCAACATTTTAATACGGTGTACGAGCACTTAGTGATCAATGGAATGGATTCTGCTTATACTGTATGGGCCTTTCATGGAGAGAATCGGATTACATATGTAGAAAATGAAGGCACTGAAGATGGTGTGGAAATGCCTGAAACATATGAGATGTTTAGAGATGTGTATTTTGATGGTGAAGAAAACGCTACAACAGATCCCACTTATGGAAGTAGAGAGTTTGAGTTCAGAGAGGCGTTGGAAAAGGCTGAAACTCCTCTATATCCTAATTGCACGAAGTATACAATTATGTCAGCAACAGTTGCTTTATATAAGCACAAAGCTGCTCATAATATATCGGATACTGGATTTGATGAGCTTTTTTATGAACATCTTGGTTCATTTGCAGCCGTGATTTTCTAAAACTTTTCACAGTATAAATGAAATGGATAAAAAACATAAGCAATCAAGTATTATTCACTCCATTCTAGTACTTCATCGTTCAGTATCTTTACTTGAACCTATTAGATTCTGAATCTAGATCTACAATAGAAGTAATGTGCACCATAAATATAGTGCTTCTAAAAGTTTAAGCGCTCAAAAGTCAAAAGCCTTTTTAAATTATATCATAATAAATAAACATATAGGGAGAAGAAAGTCAAAAATTACCATACAGTCTACTGCCACATCCCAAAGGAAATGCATCTGCTGCTTTGCTTATACATATTGGTTTAACCTCTTCACTTGTTACCTCAAGTTTATTCTTTCTGTCATGCATAATCTCCGAAATTGTACTGCAACTTCTTTGGATTCCTTTAGATTTCATGGGCTTGTGCACACCTCCCCATTTTCGGCTAGGGATTGGCTCTAATACCATCTGTCATGACTTGCCCTACACCGTGTTGATATTTTTTGTTTTGCACGCTCTCCTCTTGGTGCTCACGGTTTTCAAAATGTGTTTACGCGGTTAGGAGGTGTACACTATTACTGTTCTTTTTTTTATTGAAGGTTGGAGGGAGCATCTAGGTTTAGCAAGATTCATGCTGACTACTTATGATGAGAGGTCTCCATCACATAAAGTTCTTGCAATATCTAATTCCATTGATACTGAAAATATAATATATAATATTTGAATATCTAATTCCATTGACACTGAAAATATAACATTTATTTCTCTAAGCCTTGTTATACCAAAACCTTAAACTTCCATAACCCTAACATTTATCCCTTCCCTTTAGCCTCCAGTTTAACACTCTAAACTCTATATTTAGTTGCCAACCTGATTTTCAGCAACTGATTCTCTGTAACTCTAGTCACTTTGAAAACCAACCCAATTTTTTTTTTAAGTGAAAAACCAAGCCAATTTCAACCTTACACCATTTACTCTGCCTCTTCAAACTCTAAATGTACAAGCTCTCCATAACTTCTGCCCACCATAAACCTATTCATGGCAGCATTAATTTGAGTTTTCTAGTATTGTCCTGCATAATTTAGGTTTGAAGGACTAATTTTCTAATACAGGTGAGAATCATTTGTTGTGGATGGTTGAGACCTTTGGGTTTTGTACATCCCAACATATTTGAGCTGCCTCATTGTTTTAAATATAGCATTTAATTCAGTCCTCGGAAGCTTTGTGTGCGAAAGCTTTGTAATTACAATGGACCGCAAAGGTTTCAGGCTCAACATTAGAGATCCAGCCATACCTTGAAAAAGAGATCAAGTTAGAAGTTAGGCTAAAACTACTAAATGCCAAAGGCAAAGAATCAACTCACAAACCTTAAGCGAAAAACTATGAATGGATGGAAATTCATAAAGTTGTTACCGTGTGTGACAAGCATCAAATTTTCTGAAGGAAATTTATCTGCAAGGGCCTTAATAATATGCTCATATCTGGTCCTTGCACCAACGACTGTCTCTTCCCATTTTGGCAACTTGAGTTCCTCGAGCAAACAATCTATGTCAGTACATAGAATAGTTTTTGCAGACTTATAAAGGAAAGTGAAAAGGAATATATATCAAGTATACCTCTTTATATATTCATTGTTTCATTTCATTATATATTGATATTTTTGTGCTTTCTCTGTTGTACTTGCTCCATTGACCCTCTCTCTTTAAATCCCAGGATAATGAACCAGAGCAGCAGTAGCAGTAGCCTTCTCTCCTGTTGTACTTGCTCCATTTTGCTTCGATTGCCTCTCAACTACGTCTTCAAGAGCATTGTTGTTTTGCTTAAGTTCATTTGTAGCTAGAATATTCGTCTTTTAAATGTTCATTGTATATTTGTTAATGGTTGTAATTTTTAAGCATGCTGAAAGTTAATGTTCATTGTATATCCGCAATTAGATATGCACATACTTTTGGGTTGGATGAAAGTTATTCAAACTGTGTTTTTGGCTTGACTTTCATTTGAATGTTTTTAGCTTCCAATACAAATTGATGTTGGTATTGTATGTATGGTATCACAGGTTTTTGGATTGGATTTCACAGGTTTTTGGATTGGATTTCACAGGTTTTTGGAATGAGGTATTAGAAAAACAAATTTTCAAAAAAAAAAAAAAAAATTTTTAAGGCAGACAATGACCGCCCTTAATAGCTGCTTTTAAGGCGGGCAAAGACCGCCCTTAATAATCTGAGGTGGGTAGCTTCTACGGCGGTTTAGAACCGCCGTTAATAAGAACCTTCGAAGGCGGGACAAAGTGTCCTTAAAAAAAATTGGTTTAGCATTTAAGGCGGCTATAAGCAGCCCTTAATATTAGATTTTAAGGCAAGCAGTGCACGTCGTCAATAAATAATATTTCAAGGCAGCCAGAAACCGCCCTTAATAATCAAGATTTTAAGGCGAGAAGTAACCGTTGTAAATAATTACAGTTTTATGACATGCATGGTCCGCCTTGAATAATTCCGCTTCTAAGGCGGTCTATGACCGTCGTAAATAATGACAGTTCTATGACATGTATGGTCCGCCGTGAATAATTCAATTTTTAAGACACTAAATAACCGCCTTGAAAAATGATTTTAAAGGCGTTTATGGAATTATTAAAGGCGGTTTTTGAATGCCTTTAAAATGTTTTCGCATGCCTTTAAAAAAACTTCGTAATTATAACACCTTAATAGAGGGCAGGCGGTGGTCCGCCTTAAAAAGTCATTTAAGGCAGTTTTTGCCCGTCGTAAAAGTCTAGTTTTCTTGTAGTGTTTCAGTTTTCTCTGTTTGATGCACAGATTGTGTATCCTTTTGTTGTGATCATGTGCCTTGCTTGCTCCCTCTTGGTTTCTTATTTTTATAGTTTTCTTTTTATCAACACAATGCTTACCCATTTTACCAAAAAAATGATCCATATATTTTTTGTGACTAATAAATAGTATCCAACAAAGACTTTTAGTCAATAAGTTGATAACAAAAGTTGATCAAAATTTCTATAAATGTTTCTAATATTGTTTGCAGCAAAATCTAAATTTTTTAGATTCGACCACTTGACAAGAGCTTTGGAAGAAAATTTAGATTAAAATATACAAAGGTGGGTGAGGTGTTGATGAATAATTTCAGATGCCGAACAAGGAGTCGAATCCAATAGTGGTTGAAAGCAGTTCTGGAGTGATTGAAAGCAAGAGGAACCGAATCCAATAGCGGTCGAAAGCAAAAGGGACTGAATCTACTAGTGGTCGAAAGTGGTTTTGGAGCGATTGGAAGCAAATCTGGAGGGGTTAAAAGAAGCTATGAAACTGAAAGAGTGATTTCAATTGGGTTAAACACGTTCTAAAGACTCATATGAAGTTTATTAGTTGAATTCAAATATGACTGGACATGTGGCAGAAGGTGCTGAAGACTAGGAAGGCTATCTGATAATTGTCGTCAGTTATCCATTTTCAGCAATTAGAAGAAACTGTTTACACCATAAATTTAAATCTTGGTTCAGTCACATGGTGAATACTGAAGATGCATGTAAAAATGAAGGAAAGCAGTAGTTTCAGTCTTACATTCAGAATTAATCAATCATATTATGACAAGTGGCGCAACTTGAAGACTGCTAAAGCGAAAGGATTTAACTAATCAATTAAGATTTGAATATGAAAAAGATAGACAGTTGTAGCTGTCATTAACCAGCCAAGGCTCAAGTATAAATAGACATGAAGAGGGACTGAGAAGGGGTCCCTGACCAAACAACACGTTTCTTTATAATGTAGCTTTTACATATTTCAGTACTTTATTGCTTTCACCACTTTCCTACTTTTCTTTAAGAGTAGTTCTAATAATAGACTTAGTTAGTTTCAACACCTCTTTGTATCTTGTACGCAAATTTTGATTTGTTCAAACTTCCAAGTGTTTGTAATAAACATATTTAGCAATAAAATGGGTATGAGTTTATTATTGGATCTTTTCTTACATTCATTTTCATCCTTTACTTGGTGTGAAAAGCCCTCTTTGTGGAGCCGTCATTGATTACTATTAATGGGATAAAAGTGAATACCACAGGATGTTATGTCACTTTCTTTGTCTTTGGTGAATATTATAGAATATTTTTTGACTCTCTTTGCTTTTGTTTCAAAATGATATCAACACTTATGAAAATCTTTTTAACTGAGGTATTAAAGAACCAGAAGGAATGACTGGTCCTTGTCTTCCAACAATACATCGCCTGATAACAGAAGAAATCAATCCGTTTACAAAAACTGATCGCGTTGTTATAACAAGGATAGTTTGGCTATTCTATCATTCAGGTCGAATTAGACTCTGACACGCCTGCGTATCAAAATTTTGAGCTAAACAAATAGGATAACATATTCATTTTGAGAAGAAGAATACCCGTCGCGATACCAACGAGGAAGAACATTTATTTAAAATTTTAAATAAAAGATAGAGAAAGTTAAAATTCTTATTTTTATTTTTTGTATACTGATATTTAAAAAAAAAAAAAGAAGCAAATATCAAGTTATTATTGTGTCACATTAGTGAGGTGGAATAATTGTATTATGATATAAACTTATGGACACAGTGGATCTTGAAACTAGGGCTGCAACTCAGGGGGGTTGGACGGGTTAGAAGTGTAATTCAGGCTCAACCATACATATGAAATGTTCAACCCTAACTCAACCCTTACCCTACTTACAATCCTAACTACTCAACCTTAGCCTAACCCATCCTTAAATTTTTAAACTCGGATTTGCAACTCGGGTTGAGATTTCGGATTAAAAAGTCGGGTTAATTTGGGTTATCTATATCACTAATCTCCATGTTAAAATTTTAAAGTAATCTTTAATAAGTTTCACATTAGAGTACTCCTAAACACACAAAAAATTAAGAACTTAATACAAATTTCGAAAAAATTACAAACAAATTTTTAAAAAATTAATTATCTAAACTGTTAACATACAATAAATTAAGATTTAAATAAAGAAAGTTGAAAAGAAAAAGGTTATCAAAATTTTAATATTATATATAATATATTTTAAATAAAAAATATGCATAAAAATAATATTATAATTTGAGTTCGGGTTGGATTCGGATTATTAGCACCTCAACCCAAGTCCAACCCTAATTAAATTTGGGTTAAAAATTTTTAACTCAAACTCAATCTTAATTGTAAAAATAGTTAATCAAACTCGTAAAAAATCAGACTGAGTTCGAATTAAATTCGAGTTGCCCAATTCAAATTGGACCGTAATTAGAATCAGGATGTCCAACAACAGTAAATAGTTGTAAACGGATAACGGGTTTAAAATTTTACCGCAAGCTAGAATATAACATAAAATTAATAGCAAACGGTAGGGTTCATGAGACTGATATCATTCGACAAGAAAACTTAGTTTTGTTCTCTGCTCGACACGTCGCACTGTCAAATCTTACCTCATTTATCACACTACAGTCCCACTTCCCCTCTCTGTCTCTCTCTCTCTACATCTCCACAGATGGTCAGAGCTTTGTCCATTTATACTTTTAGAGAGAGAATGAAAAGGAAAGAAGTGAGGGAACAATTAGAGAAAGGGAAAGGCCAGAGTTACCATTTTGTTACAAACGTAATACCAATAACAGCCTGTTCTATGGCTTCTCACACTGGACTCAACCAGTGGTTGATATTAGATATTTCCTCTGTTAGTACAACAAGTTAAAACATATATATCCATTTATATAAATTCCATAAACCTCCAATACCACGTAATTTAAACCGTCTTTTATTGTTTATACTGTACTTTTAAAGCAAAAAAAGAAAAAGAAATAAGAGAGAGAAAAAAGTAGTATCTGAGCTTCATTGCAGAGGGTTGGTTAGAGAGAGAAATGGGGAGAGGAAAGGTAGTGCTGAAGAGGATCGAGAACAAGATCAATCGTCAGGTAACGTTCTCGAAACGACGGACTGGTTTGCTGAAGAAAGCTCGCGAGCTCTCTATGTTGTGCGATGTGGAGGTAGCTCTGATCATGTTCTCCAATGCTGGAAAGCTCTCTGAGTACGGAAGCCCAGGGTATGTCACTTTCTCTCTCTAAATCTATCTGTTTCTCGCTCTACATATATATGTCTATGATTAGTTATGGTGGATGTCTTTATATATCTTTCTGTTTCTGTCTGATCTGAACGGGAGAGAGAGAGGAGATCGAGAGAATATATGATGTTTGATCAACGTTTAATATTTTTCTAGAGAGAGAAAGTAGAGTGAAGAGTCTTTAGGTTGCTTTGGGTGCTGTAGATCTGAGTTCTATGATGGAGATCTGTAGTGAGCCAATATTATGGCGACGCGTTAGGTCGTCCTTTTTCTTTTTTTTTGTTTTTGTTTTTTCTGTTTCTCTTCAAGCTCGATAAGACAGGCTAGCTCTTAAATCGTAGTCTAGGGTTTTTCACTCTCTCTTAACGGCTTAGGGAAAGAAATTTCAGGGCTTTTCAGGGGATATAATCTTAACTTTTACCTTTGCTGGTACACATCCAGATATCATATCACCAGCTTCGCAAGCCTTATGCCCTAAGTTCTAAGATATATATATATATGTTATTGAGGAAATATACATGCTATACAATAATTGAGATTGTAAATGATTTTTAATAAATATACTTATTTTTATACGATGTTCTTTAGGATCCCACGAAACCCTAGGGAAAACAGATGGCTTTTGGGTCAAACTGGTTTTTTTTTTTTTTTTTATTATTATTACTATTATGGGCAGTTGATTTATATAGCTAATTTATATACTTGTCACCAAAAAAGTGGGTTGTCACTTGTATCAATTTTATTTTTTTATTTGTTTATTTAGTTTCTCTTTCTTTTTTTTGTTATCACTTACCCAAAAAGGAAAATGCATTTTTTATTTGCTAGTTCAAAGTTAAGCTGAATTTTCCTAATGGGGACATTTGATTTATTGGCTAGAAGCCTAGAACCCATCCCCTAAATTTAAAAGGCCTGGTTAGTGACTCGTGATGTTCATATCCCTACTAAAAGAAAAGGTCATACTAAAAAGGGAAAGTTGGCTTGTATTAATATATATATATAGACACACACACACATTGTACTGCATAGCTAAAATTTTAATGAAACACTTTGAAGAATTTGATATCTCTTCTGTTTAGGTTACAGTGAGAAAAAATTGTGCTTTCCGACATCACATTTTATTTTCTTTTAATTTTTAAAAAAAATAAAATTAGGATTATATAATCCTACATTGTTTTATTAATTATTACTAGTTATGTGATTTATGCACAAACTGAATATAATTTTCTGAATATAAGGCCAAACTTTTTAAAACAGTTTTGATTTTATAGAATTTTTTTTGTTTTTTTTTCAAGTCCCTTTTTTTTTTTTGCAAATATTAAATTCTTATACTGTAATATCTGGCTCTGGTAAGTAGGTTATACTAATCATATTTTTCGATCGGGTAAGTTAAAGAATTGCATTTGCAAAAAGTACAGTCATTAATGTCCATCTCTGAACCCTAATGCTTTAGAGAAAGCTACATACGTCATACATAAAGGAGAAGGGCTCAAGAGCCTGGCTCAGAAGTTTAAAAATACTAATTTTTTTTAACTTCAAAACAAACAGGACCTTAAGTTTAAATTTGATTTATGATTGATTTATATATGGACATCGGCTGATTTAACACATCAATGACTTGCATGTAATACTTCTTAATATTTAAATATATAATTTGCAACTTCTATATAAGTAGTTTATTGACAATCGCATTACTCCCTCATACTCAAAATTTATTGGCAGTCTAAACTTTTTATCGTGTAATTAACTTTTTATAGTAGTAATGAAGGAATTTATATATTAGTCTTTGTTTAAAAGTTAGTGTTATTATTATATAGTGTGGTCAACTTTTAGGATAATGGAGTTTTAAAAGGGTAGTTTAGGAATCATATAAAAGATAGTACATCCATTTTAGGAAATAAACATGTGTTTAGGACATCTCAAAATGAAATAGTGAACTATAATTATGGAATGGAGGGAGTATAATATATAGAAGTACTGATTACCACAGTAGTGCGGCACCATATTTTAAATAGATTATCGACATGTGGTATATTTTTGCATATTGTAATAGGTTATAAGCATTTGGTATATATTTATACTTCAGAAGAAGACTCAGGTTCGTTATGGGAAAGTGTATTGTGAAGCATTTCAAAAGATGCTGACATGAACATTTGAAAAGGGACTACATATCCTATTGTTCTCTTATTTTTTAAATTTTCAAATCTTATATTTCTAAGTGATTAACTACATGAATGTTATATGATGTTGGACAGAATAGTGATTATTCTGTAGACTAGTGTCAACAGATAATTCACAGAGAAGAACGCAAGAGAAACACCCAAAAAAATCAAAGAAAAGCCTCTGGTATTCAAATTATTATTCAAAATCAAAGTTAACCTCAAATCAGCCCACAAGCCGGGCTATATAACTAAAAAATCGTAAATAACGAAATCTTACCAAAAATAGCAAGATCTCAATAATGACGCCAAAATGAAATATGAAATAAAATAAGTAACCTGCCAAAAATCTGGCCCAAATCGAGTTCAGAATCATTGTTTAAACGACAAAAGAAAATATTACTATAAAAGGAAAGAAAAACTAAAAATGGGAATTCGAAAGGGAAAATAGTGAATTTTGGGCTTGAAAAAATATGCACCCAGCTTTGCTTGGTGCCCATGACATGTGCGCCGCAGAGAGCTTTCCGAATTGGGGTCATAAAGGCGATTCTGATACCCGTAGCCAAAGTTATGGCCAAAATACCGAAACGTTCCCAAAACTGCCCCAATTAGGGACAAGATTACGGCTTCCTGCCATCTTTGCGCTGATTTGCCAACTCAAAGTATCTCAGCGCCATCAATGTGTCATCTGACAGCTCAACACCATCTGACTCGGATCCTCCTGCATCATTATATTTATATTTCGCTATACTAATGTAATACCCCGCTCCAATACATGGTATGATATTGTCCGCTTTGAGTCTGAGCCTGCACGATTTTACTCTTGAGTTTTACCCCAAAATGCCTCATTATTTAAAGAGAACATACTACATATAAGCACATCCCTTTTTTCACACCCAGGCGATGTGGAATTAAGCACCCTGTACCCTGTCAGTGTGGTAGCTCAGCCCATTGTCTGTCTTCGCACCCGCCCACTCACACCCGTCCACAAGAGTTACTACAATCCACCACCCCTACGAGGCCCGACGTCCTCATCGGCACACTTTCGATTGGGTTCAAGCTCTGATACCAACTGTAATAGTCCGATCCAACACATAGTATGATATTGTCCGCTTTGGGCCTGAGCCAGCACGATTTTGCTCTTGGGTTTTACCTCAAAAGGCCTCATACCATGTGAAGAAAACATACTACATATAAGCACATCCCCTTTTCCACACCCAGGCGATGTGGGATTAAACACCCTGTACCTTGTCAGTGTGGTAGCTCAGCCCAGTGTCTGTCTTCGCACCCGTCCACAAGGGTTAATACAACTAAAGGTCATTATCTTAGTCAAACACATACTATTATATTCTTCGTTATTAATTCTACACACGTCAATTTGATCTTCCTCTTGTCCTAGTATTATTTTCAATGCGAACTATGTTACTCTTCTTAACTGGCACACTTCAAGGTCTTCTTTGCACATGTCCAAATCAACTTAACCAATTTTCTACTTTAACCATTTTTTGAATGTGATCATTTCTAATTCTATCATTTTTAGTCTTACTGCATATTAATCTCAACATTCCTATTTTTTCACTCACTTTATGCATATGGTTCCTAGCTATCAAGTTAATATTTTGTGCAATAAAACATGGTTGGTCTAATAGTTGTTCAATAGATCAAACTCCCCTTTTAAATATATCAAGGGGATACGCCTATCACACATTATAGTAGATGCACTCATGCAATTAACACATCTTGTCTTGATTCTATAATTAACGTCATATCCAATTTCTCTTTCATTATGAATAATTGAACCTAAATAACAAATATTTATTTTTTTATACCTCTCGATTCTCAATCCTCACTACATTCTCAATTGTATTTCTAAATTTGCTAAAGTTACGCTCCATATATTCAGTTTTACTTTTACTTATCTTAAATCCTTTTAATTCCAAAATTTTCCTCCAAACCTTCAATTTGGCATTAATTTCTTCTCTAGTCTCACCAACTAAAACAATGTCATTAGCATACATCATAGAATGACATCTTGCATGTGTCTTGTTAGCTCATTCATAACCAAGGCAAAAAGATATGGGCTTAATGTTGACCCTTCAAAATAATTTCTTTTTGAACAAAATAATAAATATAAGAACTTGATATGAATTGATAATATTTCTGTTTATTACATTTACAATTATCCTCAATTAATTTTTATAATACGCAAAGATTTTGTATAAACTGAAGAAAAAAATTGCACATATTTAAATAACACAATTACACAAAACAAGGCAAATACAAATACGTACATGTGTTGTAATGTATCCTTCATTCCACCTTACAGTGAATGTTATTAGTTAGGTTTCAACAAACCTAGAAATTCCTTGCTTGAAATAATTAAAAATAAATCAATAAAACTTGTTTTTGTATTGGAACTTGAATTATTTTTAGTTAGATTATTCAAATTAGGGAGGGAGGCTCAAAGGGGGCACCTTAATTCCCCTAGCCTGACCCCACCAAATGTGTATATATATTTTTTATATAAATATATTTGTAAAATTTTATAAAATTCCCCCACTAAAATTTTCAATTTCTAAAAAAATACCTATGTTTTTGTTTCTTTTACTCTTCAAATTACTTTGATTCTTGCAGAAAAATTACCTTCCCCTTTTTCAATCAAACCCTAATTTTTTCTTCTTCCAAATTTATCTCATTTTTCTGTTCTTTTTCTTCTTCTTGCATGTTTTGTTTTCCCTCTTCTTAAAAATCTTCTTTTTGCACCCATTTATGATGTATGTGTTGTAACTTTTCTTTTTCGTTTCTTATTTAAATTTAGTAATATAATTTTATGAACTTAATGTTTGTATTTTATGTTTTTGAATGTTTTTACTATAATATTTTGTGAATAATGACATACTATTCGAATCTCGATTAACGCATTGTTACTGCACTTCTATTCTCAAATTACTATGTCACTGTTAGTTGTCATGTGAGTTGAAAAAAAATTACTTTGTTCAATATAACCACGGAGTTCCAGTGATTAGAGAGAGATTAAATTGGATGCTAAAGATAAGTGTAAGACAATTTTTAAAATTTTAAATTATATATATAAATAATGAAAGAATAAAATATTTGAGGGGGACAATTTTAATATTTTATATTTAGAAAATGTGAATATAAAAAATTTAAGGAGGGCAAGTGACCCAAGGTAGCTCCATGGTTGGGAACAACAATAAGAAAAAGAACCTAGATAAGGAAATCTAGGACTGCAACAGCCATAGAACCTACCAAGAGACACCAACAACCTCATGCTAACAAAAACTACTAGTAGAGGACCTCATAATCAAGTTGGGGAAAACAAGAAGCTAACAAGCTCAACAAGAATCAATAGACCACAATGAGCAATGCCAAAGGTAGATGCAACAAGCGTTGTGGCTGTGGAGCCTAAGGATCATGATTTTTGGAAGGTTGACTACTGGAAGATTTGTTTCCTATTATTATGGAACTTGTTTAGGAATTTAATTCCTAATTGAACTTTTTTGCTGAAACATGAAGACTTGGTGAGAATAATTGTGAGACGAAGAAATCCAATTTTGTGAAATTGGTGAGAGCAATAGAGGAGAGCTTGAATGACAGTAATCTTCCATCATATTTTTCATAGTGAAATTGTTTGGTGTGCTCATTGGACGTAGCCCATTGTTAGGGTGAACCAAGTAAATCTCTTGTATTTTTGTGTGATTGTTTTATTTTCTAATTATTTTTCTACATATATTCCCAATAACTAGTATCAGAGCCTTAGTTTGCATATCAAGGGCACAACAGGTGATTAACAAAATTTTGGTGAAGTTTTCATTATAGATCTGTCTATTTGAGTGGGAGTATGGCGTCAGAAGATAGAGCATCAAGGATTGAGAAGTTTGATGGCACAAACTTTAGTTTCTGGAAGAGGCAAATAGAGGATTATTTGATCCAAAAAGGTCAAGATCTACCACTTAAAAAGAAATCAGCAGAGATGAAAGAAGATGAATGGATCAAGCTTGATCGGAAGGCTCTTGCAATGACCAAATTGACGTTGTCAAAATCAATCGCCTTTAACATCAAGAATGAGAAGACGATGACATCTCTCATAGAAGTATTTTTTGATATGTAAGAACAACCATGTACATCGAACAAGGTACATCTTATAAAGAAGTTGTTTAACTTAAAGATGTCCGAATGTGGAAGATTCAACGAGCATCTCAATGTATTTAATGAGATCGTTGGACAATTGGAATATGTTGAAATTGACTTCAAAGATGAGGTCCGCGCACTTCTAATTCCAAGGCAGTTACCTAAGAGTTGGAGTAACATAGTTACTGCAATCACCAATTCTACAGGGAAATCAAAGTTGGAGTTTAACGATGTTGTCAGCATGATTCTGACTGAAGAAATCAGAAGGTAATCATATGGCGTTTCTACCAGTGGTTCAATGTTGAACGTCGAAAGTAGAGGCAGAAGTTCGAACAAGAAGAAAGGTGGTAATGGACATGGTCGTTCCAAGTCAAAGACATTGAGTGTTGGAATTGCGGTAAGATGGATCATTATTGGACTTCATGCAAAGTCTCGAATGAAAGAAAAAAGAGAAGACCAAAGCAAATATTGTCTCAGAAGATTTAGATGAATCACTGATATGCTCTTTGGAAAGCAAGGTAGAGTCATGGGTGATTGACTCTAAGGCCTCGTTTCACGCTACCTCAAATAGAGAACTATTTACTAGCTATTCACCCGGTAACCATAGTAAGTTGTATCTAGGTGATGATCAGACATGCGACGTAGTCAACATTGGTGATGTACAGATTAAGCTGACTGGATCTATTCGAAAGCTGAAAGATGTGAGACACATCCCAAACTTAAGAAAGAATCTGATTTTCGTTAGTCAATTATAAGATGAAGGTTATGTTATTAACTTCATTGAGAATTTGTGAAAAGTTTCTGAAATACCCCCCAGAAAATTTCGCTTATGAGGTGGCCAGTCTCATACACAAAACCTGGGAGATACATACAATTAGTAGCAACAAGCATAGAATACAAAAAATAGTAAAATAAATTCTAAAAGCTGAACAGAAAATCCCACTAAATTAAAATAACTGTTAAACAAATAATTATATGTTCGCTGATACAATTTGGAAGTCCCGTAACCCAATGACCCCTTAATCATAACAAACAAAAGTTTAAGACTCTAATTTAAAACTAATAACCAAAATCTCTAAACGAGTTCATAGTTTAACCCTTGAATAAGATGATAGGTTTCTACCTTGTGACTAGTGAGAAGAGATGTCAGCCACAACCAACCCTAAAACTCTATCCTCGCAGTAGAACCTGTCTGAAACCTGAAATATCAACAAAGTGGGTTAAACCCATGAGCAAGTCCTATCTACTACATCCCAATCAGAAAACCAATATACATACCCTCAGTATAAGGGACACAAAATAAATCCATAGATTTAACATACAAGTTATTCTTTTATCCAGTTTCATGTTTTCAAAACAATAGTCAATATTTATAATATTCCACTCAAACCCTTATTATGCAAAAGTAAACACATTCCTTAAGTTCAGCAGAAATAAACATAACATAAAATACTATCAAGTTTAAGCAATACTAACATGTCACCATTTTATCCTTTGATACCTTAATAGGTATAGGTATATACCTACTGGTCATTCCCTACCTAGTTCATGTTTTCAGAAATTAAAATCATCTTATACGTTGTCCCAACAAACCCTTATCATTCAACAATGAACCCATTCTTTAAGTTCAAAGTAAAGAAACATATCCATGCATTTTATTAAATCTAGGTAATCATGACAAAGCAAATATAATGTATAGATACCTTATTAGGTATGGGCGATCCTAACACACCGGGCAATCTTGACATGCCAAAATAAAATGCATAGATACCTTATTAGGTATGGGCGATCCTGACACGCCGGGCAATCCTTACATGCCAAAATAAAATGCATAGATACCTTATTAGGTATGGGCGATCCTGACACGCCAGGCAATCCTTATATGCTAAATAAAATATATAAATGCATTCCCAATATGAAACATAAAATAAATAAGGTGCATTATGATTTTAATTTGCACAAACAAAGTAATTCAAATTATCCGACATGAAATTATCACCATAAGACAAATCGTTCACCAGTAAACTATAATCAAGTATTTAATGGGCATTTATATCCTTAAAGGAAAATACATTCAAGTAAATCAAATAACACAATTTAAGTACTTTAGAAGCAAACACCCAATCCAACCCCCAATGCACTCAAATCTATGAGGGAGTCTAAACCTAACTCTTATCTAAGTTTCTGGGCCAATTCTACTTCTAAGAACCCTATTAAATCATTCTGGAATTTTCTAGAATTTTTGAGAATTTAAAAAAATATATTTTTCTAGCAAAAAAAAAATAAAACATAATTCGAGGCATACGTTTACAACCAACACAATCACAAGGGAGACTCATCTTCACATGAAATTTAAAAAACCAGGTGCATTTTAATCCTTTTAAGTTACCTAAATTTTTCTAGAATTTTTCTGAAATTTTAAAATATTTTCTAAAAATAAAAGAAGGTGAAAATCCAACTTTTAGACACTTCAAAAATTAATTTAACACAAAGGGGAACTCATTTCGAGATGAAAATTTACAACCAAGTTTATTTAACCTCCAAAAAGTTACAGTAAAAATTTGGGAATTTTTGGAGTTAAAAAAGTATTTTCTAAAATTATAGAAAGTGAAAAACTCAGTTTTTAGACACTTTAAAAAAATAATTTAAAGACAATGGTAAATCATTTTGACATGAAATTTAAATCCCAAGCTCCTTAAACTCCTAGGAAGTTGACGTAAAATTTTGGGAATTTTTAGAATTATAAAATTATTTTTAAAAAATGATTTTTTGAATTTTCAAAATTTTCCAAAAATTTAAAAAATTCAAAACAAATACCAAAATAATTCGGAAGGGGCCCATATCGGACCCAGAGGTGGGCCACTGTGAGTGGGGCCCAAAAATGGATTTTTGGCCACTGGACGCCGCTGGAGCCGACGGAACGCGCCCCCACGCGCCGGCGGCACGCTGCCCCCATTTCTTTTTTTTTTCTTTTCTTCTTCCCTTACCTGAAGCTCCCACGATTCAACAATGGTGGCCGAACTTCCCGATCACTTTTCAATCACTTCCGGGCACCAAATCACACATATGAATATACCATTGAACTCGTATCGATCTAAGCTACGTATTGATACCAAAATCACCCCCTCTCGCGGCCTAAATCAAAAACGCCCAATTCCAAGTTTCGAAAATCTAAAATTTCAAATTCAATTTCCCATCAATCTACCCAACGGTTCACAATGAAACTTTCAAGGATTGTTCTAGGAAGTAAGATCTACCTTTTAATAGGAACAAAAACGTTCAAAAATGATGAATACAGTAAATCCAATTTCATGTTAATATATATATATATATATACCCGCCTATACAGTCATATATACATGTATATATATATGCAAAAATATCCTAAAACAGTACCAAAACTCCAAAATCTTCATGTTTAATTCACATAATTATTCTTAGCATGAAAAATCATTTAATTTCATAATTAATTGCATACAAATTTCTAGCAACATGTCTATACAATTAATATATATATATTATACATATATTCCAGCAACATGTATATACAAATATTATATATGTATACAGATTCAAAGGGGAAGAGAAGAGTTCGAACTTGCCTCTGTGACTATTCAACAACTCGTTCACCCGATCGTTCCTTCACTCCTTTCTCTCTTTCGTTTACTCTCTTAGTTCTGTACGTAAAGTAAACCGCAGGAACCCTAGTTTCTTATTTTATTTTTGTCTTAATTATTATTATTCTATATTTCTTTTCTACAAAACTAAATAACTAAAAATATATATATAAAATAAAAGAAAACTCAAATATCATAACCATACACCCAAGCCCATCAGCTTAAGCATATTCCTAGCCCAACCATTCCAGCCCAAATTCCTCCCTAGCCCAATCCAAAGCATTCAAAAGATTTAAATCAAACAATACACAATCAATAAATAATTCACATAAAATGATAAAAATATAAACAAAGAAATTCACAAGAAATAATTGGAATCTATAAAACATAAATAATCCGCATAAAATAATAACAATCAAACTTATCAATTCACATGAAATAATAAAATGCATATAAAGGAAAAGCAACTCACATAAAATGATAAAATATAGAGACGAGGCATTTCACAAGAATTAATAATAAAAAAATTATAATATAAAGTAATTCAAATTCTTTAAAATAATTGATGTCCAAATTTCTAGGGTATTTCAGTTTCCAAACGCATTGTGATTATAGTATGTGGTAAGAAGAATGACTCTCTCTACATAACTTTCAGTGCTAAATTATCAATAGCGATTGTTGAAAGTAAAGAAGATCACAGCCTGTGGCACTAGAGACTAGGTCACATTAGAGAAAAATGGCTCAAAGTCATGCACTTGTTAAGGAAACTACCAGGGCTGAAATCGATTGATATCGAATTTTATGAGAATTGTGTGTTCGAAAAATAGAAGATGGTTAGTTTAAAGAAGAGTGACATATTTCTCAAGAGTGAGAAGCTTGATCTCTGGGTGCCAGCCCCTGTCTCATGATCTCATCCATTGGGGCAGAAAGTCCTATTTTGTGACTTTCATAGATGATAATACATGGAAGGTATGGGTCTATCTTTTAGCGCACAAATATGAGGTATTTGGAATGTTCAAGAAATGGAAAGCTATAGTAGAGAATGAGACGGGCTTGAAAATCAAAAGGTTAAGGTTAGACAACAGTGGCGAGTATGAAGACACCGGGTTTAAAAAATTTTGTTTTGAAAATGGGATTCATTTAGAATCGATTGTGCACGAAACCCCACAACAAAACGGGGTGGCAGAACGGTTGAATCGAACGTTGACAGAAAGAGCCAGAAGCATGCGCATTCAATTAGTTCTACCCAAACAATTTTAGGCTAAAATAATTAATACAGTAGCTTACCTAATTAATCGATGACCGTCAGTGCTGTTAGAACACCAAATACCAGAAGAAGTCTGGAGTGATAAGGAGGTAAATCTTTCATGGCTGAAAGTGTTTGGTTGTATTACTTATGTGTATATTAGTGACTATGCTAGGGGAAAACTAGGCCACAAGTCAGTAAAGTGCACCTTCATTGGATATGGAGGAGATAAGTTTGGTTATGGACTCTGAGATTACCAAAATAAGAAAATTATTCGTAGTAGAGACGTGATTTTTAATGAAAAGGTGATGTACAAGGATAGAGATATTGGACAACCCACTAGCCTAGTACAAGAAAATCTAAAGAATGTCGAGTTGGATGATGATCTAGTAAGAAGTGTAGCGTATCAGGTTGAAGAGAGTACTCACCTAGAAGAGCCTGTAGAACAACGAGCATTATAAAGCCTAACTCCAACACCTACACCTAGAAGGGTCGCTCGTCCACATGTACCAAATCGAAAGTACATGAATTTTATGTTGTTGACAGATAGTGGAGAACCTAAATGCTACGATGAAATATGTCAAGTAGAGGACTCGAGCAACTAGGAGCTAGCGATGAGAGATGAGATGAAGTCCCTTATCTCTAATCGTACATAGAAGCTAACCGAATTACTCATTGGAAAGAAAGCTCTACACAATAAATGGGTATACAAAGTTAAAGAGGAACATAACGGTTCGAAGAGATACAATGCTAGATTGGTGGTGAAAGGTTTCAACAGAAGGAAGGGACTGACTACACTGACATCTTTTCCCCTGTTGTAAAACTAAATACCATTCGTTCAATTTTGAGCATTGTTGCATTTAAGGATTTACATCTTGAGCAATTTGATATAAAAACTACTTTCCTTCATGGAGACCTAGAGGAGGAGATTTACATGCAGCAAACAGAGGGTTTCTCAGTCAAAAGGAAAGAGAAACTTATGTGCAAGTTGATGAAGAACTTGTACGATTTAAGGCAAGCCCCAAGATAGTGGTATAAGAAATTTGATAGTTTTATGCAGAGACATAGCTACAAAAAATGCAACGCTGACCATTGCTACTGCTGCAAAAGGTTTGTTGTGAGTTACATTATACTACTACTTTATGTTGATGACATGATAGTGGCAGGTTCTGATTTTGAAAAAATGGACAAGTTGAAGAAGTAGTTATTGAATGAGTTCAAGATGAAAGATCTTAGTGCAATGAAGCAAATATTTGGGATGAGAATTAAAAGGGACAAGCAAAAAGGTCTTTTACAGTTGTTTTAAGTCGACTATATTGAACGCATCTTAATAAAGAGATTCAAGATGAGAAACGCTAAGCCAGTGAGAACACTCTTAGCAAGCCATTTTTGCTTATCCAAGGATCAGTATCTGAGGACAGAAGAAGAGAAGAACTTCATAGCTAAAGTTTTGTACGTTTCAGCCATTGAAAGTTTAATGTATGTCATGGTGTGCACAAGACTAGACATTGTTTATGTAGTGAGAGTTGTGAGTAGGTTTAATGAGAGATCCAAAAAAGCTACATTGGGAAGCAGTGAAGTGGATATTACGATATCTACGTGGTACAATAAAAAAATATCTGTGCTTCGGAAGAAGCGACTTTCGATTATATGGTTATGGAAATGCTAATTTTGCTGGAGAAGTTAATCACAGACGAAGTATGACCGAGTATGTGTTAATAGTTGGTACTACTACAGTCAATTGGGTTTCATAATTAAAAAAGATTTTAGCATTGTCAACAATAGAGGCAAAGTACATAACAGTCATAGAGGCCAGTAAAGAGATGATTTGGTTACAAAGTTTATTGGCAAAATTAGGATTCAAGTAAGTAAAGAATATTTTGCACAGTGACAATCAGAATGCAATACACCTAGCGAAGAATTCTACATTTCATTCAATGATCAAGCATATAGGACTTCAATATCACTTCATTATCTTGCTATTAGAAGATGGAGTGTTGTTACGTGAGAAGATACTTGGCAGCGAGAATTCTGCTGACATGTTAACCAAAGTGGTGACAATGGAGAAACTGAAGCTTTGCGCAGCTTCAGTCGGTCTTCTAGCTTGAAGAAAGAAGATGAACACATCGAAGTGCATTGTGATGCACAGAGGGAGTTGATGGAGAAGATTCATTAGTTCTCCAGTCTCCAAGTAGGAGATTGTTGAGGTTGTGGAGCCTGATGATAATGATTTTTAAAAGGTTGATTGCTGAAAGATTTGTTTCCTATTATTATGGGACTTGTTTAGCAATTTAATTTCTAATTGAACTTTCCTTCTAAAACACGAAGAATTGGTAACCAAGACATCTT
This sequence comes from Cornus controversa, assembly GCA_026545225.1. NCBI lineage: Eukaryota > Viridiplantae > Streptophyta > Magnoliopsida > Cornales > Cornaceae > Cornus > Cornus controversa. Next base: position 29,351,511 of record CM048850.1, read on the forward strand.
GGAGAGCAAGATATTTCTCTCTATAAATAGGAGTTTTGTATAACCCTGAGAGGTGTATCAAATTGTGAAAATAATTGTGAGCCGAATAAATCAAATTTTGTGAAATTGGTGAGAGCAAGAAAGAAGAGAGATTGAGTGATTGTAATCCTCCATTATATTTTTCATAGTGAAATTGTTCGATTCCTTGGACGTAACCCATTGTTAGGGTGAATCAAGTAAATCTCTTGTGTTTTTGTGTGATTATTTTATTTTCTGATTAATTTTTGGCATATATTCCTGTTAGAGAGTTTGGGTTACTAAGGGTGTTTTTGTCTTCTTACTATTTTTCTTTATTATTGAAGAGAGTATAAAAGGTTTTGTATTAGGTATGAGATACATATGATAATAATATACTAAGACTTTTCTTCTCCTTCTTTTCTTCTTGTTCTTCTTCCCCTCTCATAAACCATAACACACAATTAGATCAATCTCAACTTGGTATAAGAGCGAGATCAAGACCTAGAATTCATTCTTATTCACTTGGCCAACATTAGAGAGGAGTGACGTCAGCATACAGGTGATGACGTCATGATGACATCATCATTTACAGGTCGAGAACCATGTAATCTGGTTCGCCTGAATTTTTCAAGAATTATGGTGGTGTTTATTTTATGATTTGAAGCAGATTGATAGGAGTTTTCAATTTTTGAAACTTTTTTCTGATTTTGGGTCTCAGTTTTTGTGATCTGCGATTTGAAGGCTTTTCGATGGATTTTGTTGGTTTGGATTCCTCCAAAGGGTGTCACTTGGACCTAGCAAGGGCTTGTGTGGTGGTTGTTGGTTGATTTAATGATTTTTGAAGTGTTTTTGGTCCAAATGGAGGCTCGGCTGTAGCGTGTGGCCTCTGTCCCGTGCGTGTGCTGTTGTTTCATGATTGTTCTGACTGTTACAGATGTTGTGGGGACTTGGGCATGACCAGATTAGATGATCCCTTGTCTCTTTGATCAAATCTGATTCCTATATACTCCTTTAACTCAATTTTTTTGGTTCAACTTCAGTTTTTTGGATTGTTTTCTTTATTTAAATTGTTCTTCTTGAGTTGTTGAGTGAATCTGACATATAATCATGGCTGATAATCAACCACAACCTGTCAAGACTAATGATATGCCTCGGTCAATTACCTCAGAAAAATTGAATGGTCTTAATTACCTTGCATGGGCTCATGCTGTGCAAGTTTTCCTTTGTGGGTGAAAGAAAATTAAGTATTTAACAAAAGAACTTCCTGCAGACACAAAGAAACATGAGGATTGGATTTGTGAGGATTCCATTGTTATGGGATGGTTGTGGCACAACATGGAATCCAATATTGCCTCTACTGTTGCTTTTTGCGATTTCTCTAAGAAGATTTGGGAGTCTCTTGCCGAATCATTTTTGCAACAGAGTAATGTCTCTCTGGTGTATGAGTTGTATAAGAAGATTTTTGCTTCTAGGCAGTCTGGGAAATCTTTGTCTAAGTATTACAGCATGCTTAAGAATTTGTGGGATCAATTATTGCAGTATAGTCCGTTTACCACTGATTTAGAACAACAGAAGCGTCATTGGGAAGAGTTTATGATTGCTTCATTGTTGTCTGGTTTGGACTCTGATCTTTGTGGCTTTAAAGATCAGATTCTTGCTAGCGAGAAATTGCCCACTGCTGCTAATGCATATTCTCGCTTATTGAGGTCTTCCTTAGGGCAACATTCCATTGTGCCTCCTTTTGAGTCGTCTACCTTAGTCTCTAGCGGCGGTGGTCGTGGTAGTCATGGCTTTCGTGGTGGTTTCTGTGGTGGTGGTCTTTCTAGTGGACGTGGTGATAGGAAGTGTGATCATTGTGGTGGTACCAATCATACTGAACCTTATTGTTGGATAAAATATGAGAAGCCAGATTATGTGCATCAGGTCACTGAGAGTATTTCACAGCCACTGCAACCTAGTACAACTCGTGGACATGTAGCTTCTGATTCAGGTTCTCGGGATGCACTCACTACTTAACTTAGCGAGTTGATTCAGAAACTACAAACTGCTCTTCCATCCACCTCCACTGCTCTTCCATCTACTGCTACCATAGCCAATTCATGTAATATTACATGTGTGGCTCAATCCCCTTCTTGGGTCATTGATTCTGGAGCAATCTCACATATGTCTGGTAACTCATCTCTTTTCTCTGCTTTAAAACCGATTAACCATCACATTGTTCTAGCTGATGGTTCTTCTAGGCCCGCTCTTGGGAAATGATTCCTTCATCCCACTACTTCATTATCTTTATCATCTAGTCTATATATTCCTAATTTTCCTTTTAATTTGCTTTCTGTGAGTCAATTGACTAAAGCCTTACAATGTTCTATAACCTTTTCTCCTACTGCTTGTGTATTTCAGGACCTCCAAACAAAGAAGATGATTGGTTCGGGGCATGAAAAAAATGGACTGTATTATTTGGATTCTGATGAACCTTCTTTGGTCGAGTCGTTGGCCTTGAGTGCTACAATCTCTCCTCTTCAGTGGCATTTTCGTTTGGGCCATCCATCATTGGCAAAACTGCGATTATCTATTCCAGGGTTGAGTCATGTGTTTGTTTTAGAATGTGAGGCTTGTCAGTTAGGCAAGCATCACCGTAGTTCTTTTCCAAGTCGTAGTCATAGTCGTCAGACTGAGTCTTTTGATGTAGCCCATACGGACATCTGGGGTCCTTCTAGAATTGGTAGTTTGAATGGATTTCTTTATTTTGTTATCTTTGTTGATGATTACTCTAGAATGACATGGTTATTTTTGATGAAAGAACGGTCTGAGTTACCTCGTATTGTGACAAAATTTTATAATGAAATTTTTACTCAGTTTGGTAAGCGCATTAAAATTTTTTGCTCTGATAATGCCTTGGAATATACGCAGTCTATCATGGATTCTTTTTGTGTTGATCGTGGTATTATTCATCAGACTAGCTGTGCCCAAACTTTTCAACAGAATGGTGTTGCTGAACGAAAGCATCGCCATCTGTTGGATGTTGCTCGTACCTTGTTATTTAATATGTCAGTACCCAAACAATTTTGGGCTGATGCGGTTCTTATGGCATGTTATCTCATCAATCATATGCCATCTGCTGTTGTGGGTAATCAGACTCCTTTCTCTCTTCTATATCCTAGTACCTCTCCATTTCAGCTCACTCCTCGTGTCTTTGGCTGTGTCGCTTTTGCTCATAATTTGGATCCTAGTCCTGACAAATTGTCTCCTCGTGCTCGTAAATATGTTTTCCTTGGACACTCCCATACTCAAAAGGGATATCGATGTTATAGTCCCGAGTCTCGTCGATACTATGTGAGTGTCGATGTTACTTTTTTTGAATCTACTATATTTTTTTCATCTTCTGGTCAACGTTTGTCTCTTGATCTTATCTCTGCTCGTCAGGGGGAGCCTTCCTCGTCGTCCCCACATTTGCCACTACCATTAACCTCCTCGTCTGATTCCTCATTGCCTTCTCATCCTCCACTGCAGGTTTATCAGCGATCTAAATCTCGGCCCGTTGTTTCTTTTGGTCCGGACACCACATCTTCTTCACCAGAGGTTCCTGATCCTCTCTTACTCACTTCTTCTACTGATGATTTGCCCATTGCTCTACGTCGTGGTAAGCGTACTTGTACTCAGCATCCTATTTCTAACTTTGTGTCCTATGATTGTATTTCCTCCTCTTTGCACACTTTTGCTTTTACCCTGTCCTCTATTTCTGTTCCTTCCTCTTATCAACATGCTATCTCTATGCCTGGATGGAAACACGCTATGGATGAGGAAATGAGTGCCCTTCACAAGAATCAGACTTGGGAGCTTACTGGTCTTCCTTCAAGAAAACAAATTATTGGGTGTCGATGGGTCTGTACTGTTAAATATCTTCCTGATGGTTCTGTTGAGTGCCTTAAGACACGGTTGGTTGCCAAAGGATATACACAGACGTATGGAATGGATTACTTAGAGACTTTCTCTCATGTTGCTCGCCTTAATTCCGTCCGAGTCCTTTCTGTCGCAGTTTGTTATTCTTGGCCTTTATATTAGCTTAATATAAAGAATGCATTTCTTCATGGTGATCTCCAAGAGGAAGTGTACATGGCCCAACCTCCTGGTTATGTTGTTGCTGGTTCTGAGCACCTTGTTTGTAGACTGCGTAAGGCTCTTTATGGTTTGAAGCAGTCTCCACATGCTTGGTTTGATAGATTCAGTGATGTGGTCATTGCCTTTGGTTTTCAACGTTCCACTTCTGACCATTCTATCTTTATTCGTCACTCTTCTGCTGCCATTATTGTGTTAATTGTTTATGTTGATGATATTATCATCTCTGGTAGTGACTCTATCGGTATTGTAGCCTTGAAACGACATTTGGGTCAACAGTTCCATACCAAAGACTTGGGTGTCTTACGCTATTTTCTTGGTATTGAAGTTGCCCGTTCTGCTCAAGGTATCTCTCTCTCTCAACGTAAATATGTACTTAACCTTTTATCTGAGACTGGTATGTTAGGGGCTCGACCTATTGATACTCCTATGGACTCTACCGTTAAACTGGATGGTGAACAGGGGAAATTATTTACTGATATTGGACGCTATCGTCGTTTGGTTGGAAAATTGATTTATCTCATTGTTACTAGTCCTGATATCACCTATGTTGTTAGTGTGGTTAATCAGTTTATGCATACTCTTCGTCATCCCAACTTCGAGGCTCTTTGTCGTATTTTGCGTTATTTGAAAGGTGCTCCTGGGAATGGTTTATTGTATAAACCCTCTTCCTCCATCTCCGTGATAGGTTTTAGTGATGCTGATTGGGCAGGTAGTCGCTCTGATAGGCGGTCTACGTCTTGATATTGCACGTTCGTTGGTGGTAATCTTGTTATTTGGCGCAGTAAAAAGCAAATTGTTGTTGCTCGTTCTAGTGCTGAGGCTGAGTATCGTGCTATGGCTCACACTGCTTCTGAGATATTGTGGGTTCGCTCTCTTCTTCGGGTTCCTACTCCTATGCCTATGCACTATGATAACCAAGCGGCCATTTTTATTGCTAGCAATCCTGTTTTTCACGAGCGCACCAAGCATATTGAGGTTGATTGTCATTTTATTCGTGATTTGTTGATGCAGAAGCATATTGTTACCCCCTATATTTATTCCGACGATCAGCTGGGGGATATTTTTATGAAGCCATTGGCACGTGGTGCATTTCAGAGATTGTGTTTCAAGCTGGGCATGCTCAATCTGTATGCTCCAGCTTGAGGGGGAGTGTTAAAGGGTTTGGGTTACTAAGGGTGTTTTTGTCTTCTTACTATTTTTCTTTATTATTGAAGAGAGTATAAAAGGTTTTGTATTAGGTATGAGATACATACGATAATAATATATTAAGACTTTTCTTCTCCTTCTTCTTCTTCCCCTCTCATAAACCCTAATACACAATTAAATCAATCTCAACTATTCCCAACAACAAGGATAGAGAAAAAACTAGGACAAAGAATAGAGCATGATATTGGCATTCTTATCATAAAAAGAGTTGGGCAGGCTCCATTCAATTGGATGAATCTAGCATGGGAAAATCATGCAAATTGAAAGGGTTTAATGGAATCCACATTTAAAATTGAAAAAGGCTTCAGATTTAGGCAGAATAAAGACATTTTTTTTTTTGGTAAGGCAAGTCTGTATTATAGATATATGAAGAATTATACAAGAGAGAGTCAGCAAACAGATACAACGATAATGTTGAGAAAATATGTCTTCAATCACGTACCACCAAATATTATGATGTGATGATAAGTAAACAAGCACGAAACAATTCGAAAAAACACACGAAGAATTATACGTGGTTCGGCTAGACAAGCCTACATCCACGGAGAACCCGATTTCACTATATAGATTATAACAGTATATGTTGAAGGATTGTATCAAGAGTATACTCAACTCTCAACCCTTAACCCTTGTACACCCAATGTCACAAAAAGAAATCGCAAATTCTAAACAAAAATTCTCTCACTAAGTACCCTCTCAAAATAATAAGAATATTACCTCTACACAAGCGTTGTCTTCTAAAAAATAATAAAAGTGACCTCTTAATTTTAAAGAGAGTATTGCCTCTTTTCTTCTCATGAATTTCATCCTATAACATATGTAACTATCTATAGAGCCCAAAACTCAATTTCTTGGTGGACAAGAATTACAATTCCTCAAAGCCCAAGACTTGCTAACAAAAAATTTTCTTCCTTGAAACCAAGACTTGTCTATAAGAAATTATCTAATAAGATACAACTCTATAATGTAAGAATTTGAACCAACTCAAGAGATAAAGCAAGCCAAGAACCTCAAATAAGGGAAATAAACTACCAAACATGAGAATCCACCCTGAAGAGTAGCAAATAAGAGGATGTGAAGAGCAGCAAATCAACAAGCACCAAAAATGTGGCCTTCATAATGGATGTTACCATGAAGGATATTCTGCACCTGATCCCACTCTTCTCAGGAGCAGAATAAAGACACTTGAAAAGCAAAGGACACAAAAATTTGGCTGGCATAAAAATTAGATAGCAGGGTAATCTTTAGTATAAAGTTTGTTTGGAACATCTAACCACATGATAAAGCAATGCCTAGGAATGGAATTTTTTAACCACAATGAAGACTTCCGAGGGACACAGATACTATCTTCTATATTTTATTTCTATATTTGAGTTTTTGAGCATGACACCTAAAGACTCGGTAATTGTTCATATGTCAATGTACTCATAGAGGACTTAGGAGTTGTATCTCAGAGCCTTTCATTGTCCGAGTTTGTGACACCTCTCCAATCATAAGTTCTGATTGCTCCCATTTTATTCAGTATATTACATCTTTTATTTGTGGTGTTGGACAACTTGGACTTGTAACTTCAAATGCTATGTAAATGAAGATATAGTGTTATTTAATAGTCATGTTTCAATTCTACTTCAAATATTTTCTGATCATTAGTTAGATCCTCATAAGTTGCACGGCTACTTCGGACATGGAATGCTACCTTTAATAGTTTTACAGTGAATTCAATCATTGTAATACTCTTTGATAAAATTCATATTAATGCATCTCCAGGACACAAGTCAAAAAAGTTGACAGACTACTGCACTTGATGTGTTTTGAATTATATCTGCCTCTCTAATGGCCTTCAAAATATTGTCGGCACTTATTGACTTATTTTCCACTCCTCTTATGCGTGTTAGTGAAGAGTGGAAAATATTTCACCTTTCTATGCTTTGACAAGATATATTGAATCTCCAAATCACAATTCATTGTGCATTGATCAATGAATCTAAACAATCGTGCAAATACTAATGAGAGTAGTTATTTGTCAAAAATAAAAAATCAAATAATTTATGAGAGCCTTTCTTATTTTGATAATGCCTTTAAAAGAACCACCACAAGTATAGGACTTTTTTTTTTATTTTTTATATTAACCAGGATATTCGAGGCTTCGTCTCGACTAATCTCTAGGACCCAAGAGAATTGTCCGTAAAGGCTGGCCCCAAAGAATTGTTTGTACCTTAGACCTAATGCTTACTAAGACACCAGGACCAAGTGACCTTACCACTTGAGCCAACCCTTAAGTTGAGTTTGGTTAGCCAGAAGTAGCAGGAAAGGAAAAGAAACTAAAAATTTTCAAACTTTTTATTAGTTTGGATAGCATGAAACAGAAAATTTTTAGGATTCTCGTACCGGCCTATTTTTCATCAAAACGTTTTGCGTAAAACACAGAAAAATTTCAGTTTCTCATGAAAGTTATTCTTTTATGTTTTATTTTCCTATTATACCCCTATTAATTCAATTGTTTGTCAATTTGTTAACCAGCCTATGCTAAACACGTAACAATTTTTTTTTCTAAGCACGCACCAAAAATTGTTTCTCCAGTGTGGCTATTGATGTTAAATTAGTGGAGGTTTATGAAGAATAGTTTCCTGAGAAGATTAGAAGTACAATATAGAAAGATGTATTAATGCATTGATGTGTATTTTGGTAAATTTTTCTCAATAAAATTACTTCTTCTCGTTGTGCATAATATATATATATATATATATATTATGAAGCCTTTTTTCAAATATAAATTATTTAAAAATGAATATAAACAACATGGTATGGAGAGGATTAATCAAACAGAAATTCCTTTGTTTTTTTAGTATTTGAAATCATAAGGATAATTTTGGCAAGTAGAATCATTTTCTTTTCACTTTCCTGTTATCCAAACTAACAAAATAAGATTTTCCTACAACTTTTTCTAAAAAAATTTCATGCTAACCAAATGCATGCAAATTTTTATTTCCTTCACTTCACTTTAATACCTGCTCTTGTCTTGAAGAATGCCCTTTCTTTTTTATTACATGCTATTGCTTGAGTCGGTTTTCCAATTGCAATTCTTAATATTATTTGTTCAAATTCATTTCTATTATAACTAATTTACAGTTTTTCATTTATTTCAGTGTAAGCCAAACCCTTAAGCGATACCGGCAACATTGTTACACACCACAGAACAACAATGCCGTTGAGCATCGATCACAGGTTTTTTTTTTTCATAAAATTTCTCAGATTCTTGAATTCTGCATGTTCATAGATTTTTTCATTTTGCGAATGTTCTTTTGGTGCTAATTTTTAAAGTTCATAGCATTATTCCATTCTTTAAGTTACTCCTATACACATATCCAAGTAATGTAACAAAGCAAACAAGAAAAGAAACAACTGAGAATTTAATATGGGACTCGCCTTGATCATTTTATAATCAAAAATTTATTTTTGTAAACATTTTAGAATTTTAGTTAAACACAATTATAGGTGACTAAAGTGACCGACCATAAGGAGATCATAAAAAAAAAAACTAAGGAAAAGCTACTCATCCGTTCAAAGGATAGAGTCCTGCTCACCCGTTGCTTGTTCCTTTGATCTAATGAAATCCCAAGTCAATCATGGAGAAGCAGATTGTATGAGAAGCAAAGTGTGCTTTGTCGACTAAGGCCCTGTTTGGATTGGCTTTTGAAAAGCAACTTTTGACTTTTCAAGTTTAAAAGTCGTTTTGGAGGGTGTTTGGATTAGTAAGATCAAAGAGTTTCAGAGTAAAAAAAGTCTCATTTAGCTTATGCTTTTCTTTTTCTTATGCGTAAAAGTCGAAACAAAAGCTTTGCCAAATAGGGCTTAAGGGTTTGGAGACTCGAGTAAAAGTTCGGCTACGATGTCGATATCAAGAGATAACTAGGGGTTCTAGGATAAGGAAATTGTTAAACTAACTATAATCTTTTGCTCATATAGGTAATTGGACTTGGCTGGACGAGGTCCCATAATTATTAACCTATAGGTCTAATCTACCGCTCATACGCTGACCTAATCACAGCTTTAGGTAACAATCTATTAATCTAACACTAATAAAGCTTAGAGCAGTGGATTGTAAGACTTCTGCGGAAAAAATCACTGGGAGGACAAGGAATTGAACGAACAAGTCCTTATGTTCCGTTAAGCATTCAATCTACTAAACAAGTGTCCTTATTCTCCTCAAGAAAATGACTAAGCTAAGTGATCAAACTCTAAGATCATTTTACTAGAATGATCATGCATGATATAGGTCAAAAAATAATAGAGGTTTTGGATTAGTTAACAATGAATTATAGAACAAAAAGTCTTTAACCTTAAAGTATATATACCAGATTTTCACATACTCTACTCAAGATATTTAGGCCTCTTGGGTTAAAATTCCCTAATCAAGACTAGTCATGGAACTAGAGGATCGTAGTAGGGTTCAGATACATTGTTAGACCTCTCACGAGGCACAAAATTGGCAATTGAATAGTTTTCACTATCATTTCTTTCTTGTTTTCGTAGCAATCCAATCACCAAGATAATATCCTCCCTTTTTTTTTTATCTTAGTTATTCAAATGCATACATTATATAATTTAGGTACTGCATTATCAGGTTAAGTGATCGAGCATTTGTCAAACTTATATAATTTAATTGCATATATGCGTAATTTATGTTTTATATATTGAGTTTTGTTCGAAAACTCTTCTTACATTTACTTATTGTTTCTCTTTTTGTTGTTCAATGCAGTCCATGTATCAAGAGGTTACAAAATTAAAGGCTAAATGTGAATTGCTTCAGCGAACGCAAAGGTTAATTCATATCTAATATCTACAATTGGCTACATATATAAGCATGATTTTTTTAAGCAACTGACGTATGTGGAATGCTACAAATTCTACTACCATAGCTTTATGAGATGCTAAAGTTTTAGTGTTGATGTGTATTTTAAAATTTTAAGGCATTTAATTGGAGAAGATCTTGAACAGCTTCGTGTGAAAGAGTTAGAAAATCTTGAGAAACAACTTGGTGGAGCCCTCTCAAAAGCGAGACAGCGAAAGGTACTGCATAATATTTTGGAATATTTGTGTAACATTAACATAGACCTGTGTGTCACACCCCAATATTTAGAAAACTCAGAATGTGAAGAAAAATAAAAAAAAATTAAAATTAAAACAAAAATTAAAAAACAAATGCACATTGATCCAATATCTATCCAATAAATTCCGTACAAATGCTAATACATTGGAAGGAAATATTAAATATATTTATTCCTTACAAATTCTCAAAATAATACAATTTCTCCCAAATCCTGAACATAAATAAATTCTAATGGTACCACAATGCTACCTCTTCAATTAGTACTATCAAGTCCCGTAATTGTTCTCGTGTCAGCGTCTTAACCTGTAAAATCTGAGAGGGGGTGAGCTCAAAGCTCAACAAGGATATGCTGAACAACCTTTCATTACTTCAGCAAGTTGATTTTTGCATCAATAATCTCAAAAATATTTAGAATTTATATTTCACTAAATAATATATTCACATTCTATAGTTTAATCATAAAGCATTTAACATTTAAATTTAAATGCACAGAAAAATATCATCAAGTATAATTAAACACATAATACGTACACATAAAATAACACAATTTAAATCTACAAATTAATCAATAAGCACATTTAATTTCACATAAAAATTAATAAGCACACATATACACATTAACAAATAATGCGCATAAAATAATACACCAATTACATTGCACCAACAACAATACGTAAGAATTTACAGCACTAACACATTTATCAACACATAATTTCAAATAAAGCAATTTAAATTATCATTTCCATAGTCATCAATATATATATATATATACACACACACATTTTAATACAGGTAAATATTTAATAAATACCAACACATCACATTGACTTTATATATATAATTTATACACAATAATTCACGTATGCACAGAAATATAAACACATGTAAATTAAATATGTATGTGAATAAAAGAAGAGAGCAAGTATCAACTTGCCTCGATTTTTATTCGGAAGTCTACAAATCCGTTGCCAATCCAGAAATTCAAAACCCACAATTTCGGCCCGGTCCGATGTCAAGCCAAGTCCAAATTAAATCAACCCATTTTATTTTAAATTGATACTGGGCTTACATTTAAGTTGTGGCCCAGTTTAATTCACCAAGCCCAAATAAACCTGCCCAATTCACCATTATTTAGATCCCAGTTCTTCAGGCCCAATTAATATTCTAGGCCCAAATCAAACCAGCCCAATTACGCAAGCCCATGTGTAAACCCAATATACAGTGAGCCCAATACAGAGCCCAATTCCAGAATACTATCACTATCCAAACAGTCCATAAACAAACATGCACAGCATGACCCGAACTACCTTGAACATCACCACCCTCTTCATACTAGCCACCATCGTGAGCAACTGACACTGGACATAATAGTGATTATTCTGTAGGCTAGTGTCAACAGGTAATTCATAGGGAAGAACACAAGGGAATTGCCCAAAACTCGGAGAAAATCCTCTGGTATTCAATTCAATATTCAAAATCAAAAAGTTTTCCAAAAATTAGCACACACGCTGAGCTATATAGCTGAAAATCGTCATTATCAAAATTTTATCAAAAATAGCAAAGTCTCAATAATCATGCCAAAATGAAATACGTAATAAAAGAAGTAATCTGCCAAAAATGTAGCCCAAATTGAGTTTAGAATCACTTCAAAAGAAAATAAATGACTAAAAATGAGGATTCGGAAGGAAAAATAGTGAATTTTGACCTCAAAAAAATATGCACCCTACATAGCTAGGTACCCACGATATGCGCGCTGAAGAGAGCTTTCCGAATTGGGGTCATATGAGCGATTCTGATACCCGTACCCAAAGTTATGGCCAAAATACCGAAATACACCCAAAACAGCCCCAATTAGAAAAAAGATCACGACTTCCTGCCATCTTTGCACTGATCTACCAACTCAAGGTATTTCAACGCCATCGACGTGCCATCTGACAACTCAGCATCATCTGACTCGGATCCTCCTGCATCAGCAACCCACTAGCCGAGCCAACCTCCATTGAAGCCGACCCAATCAACTCACGATTCCACCACACTAGCCACCCATGTAACAACCATTCAAAGCTCAACCAAAACCCAACTATAGCGAAAACCCAAACCAATTCAATTTCCAACACCAAACTGCCACCATCCAAGTTGTACAAACTATGGCAGCCACCATAGGTGGCCGAAACCACCATGACCATCATCACTTATACAAGTTATCATTATGTCATCCAATCGGCCCACCAACCTCAACCATGGAGAATACCCACCTACTGAAAGCTACACCAAACCAAACATAGCTACCCCAAGTCGTGAACCAGCCCACTATGGCTGCTGCCGCCACCATGCGAGCTCCTCACCAAGACTACCCAACTATGATCACCACACAGAAGCCATGCATCGCCCCCACTGTGAACGTCAACCAACCACACCCATGAAACCACCTGGTAGACCCATTAACCAAAACCAACTATCCCACCACCATGGTAACCACCTCCAGTCACCCAAAATACCAGCCAACTCACTGTACCACCATTTTTAACTAACCAAAGCAAATGTCACCCAAGCTTAACCATCATAAACGTACATTTTTGCCCAACGCAAGAAGCCAAACCAAGTCTCCAAGGATACCCATCTCTCAGTAGAGCTCCCCACCCGCAACACCATCGCTACAGCAACCAACCACCACAACCAGCCACCACGCCACCTTGGTTGTCGCGGGCATCACCTCGCTATAAACCAGGAAGACCCAACTTTCGGCCACCATGACCACCTCCTAGCTGAAACCTCACTGTTCTGTCACCGTGCAATACTCTTTTGCCAAATCATCCTCCTATTATGCACCTACCGAGGCCTTCCCCACCAGCCACTAAGTTTCACAGCTATGCATGGTAAGACCCACCAACCCACATTACTATTGGCCACCAACTACCAACTCAGTCGTGACCTGCACCACATAAGAATCCTAACACCAACCTAACTCCACTGCAGCCATCTTCACCATAAGTACGGCCACCGGAGCAGACCCATAGGACCAACCTTCGGCTACACTAAAGAGAAGACCCACCAGCCTAAACAGTCACCACCACTAGCCATCCTCACCACCTTGGCCTGCCTTGTGAAAGTCCAGCCAGTTTGGCCAAACCCACATCAGCGACACCGTCAACCGACCCCGTCCAAGAACAAGACTCAGTTGAACACAGTTGCCCCCTTCGCTTCTCTCTCTAAAATCTTTCCCTTCAGTTGGTGGAGTCCCCCTTCACAAAACCCTAAACTCGAAGCAAGAGCCCACCCTACTTCTATCTCTCTCTATGCGTGAAAGCGATAAAACCCTATTTCATTTTCTCTCTTTTATTTTTTTCTTTTTTTAGAAAAATGAATAAAATACTAAGAAAAATAAAGAGAGAAATAATAATAAATATGTACTTAGCCCAAACTTAAAAAATTATATTACAACATAATCCAGTGCAACTCAATAATCTAACCCAAACTACCCCTAGCCCAACGTGAAGAGATTCAATAACAATTTAAACAAAAAGAGAAAAACCCAAATTAAAATTAAATAACCACAAAATTACGGGGTATTACAATGTGCCTTGTTAAATTAGATAAGTTAATAAAAAAAATTTGTGTGAGAACACATTCTTCTTTTCCATAAGATTGTATTAAAGAAAAAGGAAAGCTTTATAAACCATAAGGGGCATGCCCCAAGAGAGATAACAGAAGATCAAGAAATAAGTTGGTATTAGAGTTATTATATTTAATAAGGGTAGAATAGTCTTTTTTCTTTATTTTGTTTGTAAGACTATATATTCTCTTTATTAGGTTTTCATGTTTGTAACTTTGCATTCAGATTGTAATAGAAACCCTAGCCCCCCCCTTTTTCTTATCTCTTCTTTTCTCTTTTTGTAATTCTCACATGGTATTAAAGCAATGATCTAGATGAGTCATTTGATTAGTAATAACATGGAAGAATTGTACATTCCATCCATGCGGTTTGTGTATCCTTTGATTGGTAATTTTTTTGGGACGTTTTGGCATCGATCTAGTTTCGGTATCGCTTCCGTCTAGTATCGAACTATTCTGATTCGCACCGTTTGTCTATGGTATTTGGCTTTCACCTCTCTTCATACTTCTTTTGGCTGATCGTATAGTTTCGATTCGCACCGTTCGTCTGTGGTATTTGGCTTTCTCCTCTCTTCACAATGGCTAGTGAAAGAGATAATTCACTTCAATCTATTAGTGTGAGATTAGATGGAAAGAATTATTCGCATTGGAGTTATGTGATGAAATTTTTTCTTAAGGGAAAAAAGATTTGGGGTTATATTAGTCAAATTTCAGGTAAACCCAATGATGAAAAGGCTAAAAATTATGCAGATCTGTTAGATGTTTAGGAAACAAATAATTCTAAAATTATCACTTGGATCAACAATTATGTTGAACATTCGATAGGTACACAGTTGGCACAGTATGAAACAGCCAAGGAGGTTTGGGACCATTTGGCAAGACAGTACATAAAGTCTAACTTCGTAAAATAATATCAGTTAGAATCTGATATTTGAGCCCTTCAATAGAAAAGTATGAGTATTCAGAAGTTCTACTATGCAATAATAGATCTTTGGGACCAATTGACTCTCACTGAATCAACAACGCTACAAGAATGTACACCATATATTGGTTGAAAAGAGGAACAACGACTAATTTAGTTTTTAATGGTTCTTCATGATGATTTTGAGGAACTTTGTGGGTGAATTCTGCATCGTAGCTCACTTCCTTCCGTTGATTCAGTGGTCAGTGAGTTGTTGGCTGAGGAGATACGTCTTAAGTCTCAGGCAGGAAAAAGAATTCTCCCAACACCTAATCCATCTATTTTAACGGTTCCTTCTAGACTACCTTCCAACTATCAAAACAAGACTCACGTGAAGGTTGGCTTTGATGAATATAATTTTTGTAAGCAGAAAGGTCATTGGAAAGCTCAATGTCCAAAATTGTTGAGTAAAGCTCAACTGCAACAACAACAATAGAAGCAGTAGCCTCCTCCATAGAAATTGGAAAATTAATCACAACAAGCTTATAGGCCTCTGTAACCTAACATTGCAGTAGTTGTACCACCATCAGACTCATTTGGTCTTGGAGTTTCATCATCTTCTAACCCCATAGCTACCCTCGCCGACTAGTTTCAGAAGTTCCTTGCCACATAGCCACATGATATGTCCACCTCTTCTCCAATAGGTCAGTTATCTTCTAGTTCTTTAGGTATGTCTTCTTCTATATGGGTCTTAGATTCTAGAGTTTCACATCATATGTCACCTGATTTGTTATCTTTTGTTTTTTTATGTCCTACATCATCGGTGTCTGTCATGACCGCTGATGGCACTCCTATGCCCTTAGTAGGCGTTAGTTCTATTATCAAACCAAATTTATCTCTTTCTAGTGTTTATCACATTCCCAAACTCACGATGAATCCAGTTTCTATTGGTCAGTTATGTGACTCATGTTACTCAGTATATATTTCTTCTTCTTCTTGTCATGTGCAGGATCCGTAATCCTAGAAGCTAATTAGGACAGGCCATAGGCAGGGTGTAGTAACCCTTGTGGATGGGTGTGATGTTGGCAGGTGCAAAAAAAGACACTGAGCTGAGCTACCACACTGACAAAGTACATGGTGCTAAGTCCCATATAGCTAAGGTGTGGAGAAGGGAATGTACTTATATGTAGTGTGTTCTCTTCAAATGGTATGAGGCCTTTTGGGATAAAACCCAAGAGCAAAACCGTACAGGCTCAGGCTCAAAGCAGACAATATCATACCATGTGTTGGAGCAGGGTATTATAGTTGGTATTAGAGTCTGAACTCAACCGAAAGTATGTTGACAAGGACGTCAAGCCTTGCAAGGGTGGATTGTAGTAACCCTTGTAAATGAGTGTGATGTGGGCGACTTCAAAAAAAGACACTGGACTGAGCTACCACACTAATAGGGTAGAGGGTGCTAAGTCCCACATCGCCTAAGTGTGGAGAAGGAGATGTGCTTATATGTAGTGTGTTCTCTTCAAATGGTATGAGGCCTTTTGGAGTAAAACCCAAGAGTAAAATCGTGCGGGCTTAGGCCCAAAACGGGCAATATCATACTATGTGTTGGAGCAGGGTATTACAATTGGTATCAGAGCCTGAACCCAGCCGGAAGTGTGCCGACGAGGACGTCATTGGTTTAAATTTTTTAAGTGATTTAAATATTGTGGTGTAGTTTACTTTATTTTTATTTAATTTCATTTTATTTTATTTGGACTGGTTCTTGGTATTTTTCTTTATTTTTAATTTTGGATTGGGTTAGGGAGGAATTTGGGTTGAGTTGGGCTGGAATAGTTGGGCTAGGTGTACTTATTTTTGATGAGCTAGGGTTTGTTTTATTAAATTTTCTTTTAATTTTATCTAGTCTTAATTAGTTTTCTAAAAAAAATAATAATAAAAGAAAAGAAAAGAGGGGATTAGGGTTTCTGCCGTTAGCTTACTCATAAAAACTTAGAGTGTAGACGAAAGAGAGGACGGAAAGAATGAGCGATCGTGTGGATGAGTTTTAAATCATCGAAGAGGCAAGTTAGCAGCGTATTACATAGGAGGGACTTTACATTTTGGACGAGCTAAAAGTACCAGTTGTTGCAGCTCCTAATGTGGACTTGTCATCTTTTCATTTGAATTCTTCTTCTTCTAGCTTTTATTTATGGCATTCTCATATTGGTCATGTTTCGGCCTCTCGTTTAAGATACTTAGCATCTATAGGAGCATTAGAAAATTTGCAAACTCACAATATTATGATTGTAGTGGTTGTAAACTGGCAAAATTTCTACTTTACCTTTTAATCGAAGTATTTCTTTTTCTCTTGCACTATTTGATTTAGTCCATTCTGATGTGTGGAGACCTTCTCCCATTGCCACAAAAGAGGGTCTCAAAATAATGTTCCCTTTATTAATGATTATACTCATTATTGTTGGGTTTATCTTATGAAATATCATTCTGAATTTTTTAGTATTTATAATGCTTTTTGGGCACTTGTTAAAACTTAATATTCTGTTGTTATTTAGTGCTTACTTGTGATTTGGGTGGGCAGTACACTTCTAATAAATTATGTGAATTACTTGCCTTAAATGGAACTGTTCATCAAACTTCTTGTACAGATACTCCTAAGAAAAATGGTGTTGCTGAGAGAAAACATAGGCACATTGTTGAAATTACTCGTTCTCTCTTATTGTCAACTTTAGTTCCTAGTGAATTTTGGGAAGAAGCAGCTCTTACTGCTGTCAACTTAATTAATAAGATTCCATCTTCTCACATCTCAGATTTATCACCTTTTGAAAAGTTATATAGGCATCCTCCTAATTATTCTTCCTTGAAGGTTTTTGGTTGCACTTATTTTATTCTTCGTCCTCGTGTAGAGCGTAAAAAATTATCTTCTCGCTCTGCCATTTGTGTTTTTCTTGGCTATGGTGAGGGTTAAAAGGGATATCGATGTTTTGATCCAGTTACCCAAAAACTCTATGTATCTCATCATGTTTTGTTTCTTGAGCATATACCATTCTTTTCTATTCCTACTAGTACTCATAACATGACAAAATCTGACCTCATCCATATTGATCATTTCTCTAATGATACTGATAATTTGTCTCCTTAAGTCCCACACACTACAAATATTGACTCACAAAGTGTTTCTAGTCCTCGTGGTCTGATTACTCCTTTTTCTCATCATTTTTCTCGTAGGGTTCGCATTGATAGTTCTACAGATACTAGTTCTTTGCTCTCTGATACACCTGAAACTCCCTCTCTTCCTGTGGCCACCCAAGCAGTTATCGAGACTATGGATCCCCCTCCTCGTTATCCTCAACGTACTCATAAGTCCACTAAATTACCAGACTTTGTTTATTCTTCTTATTCATATTCTTTTACTTCTTTTTTAACTTCTATTCAATATCTTTCTGAGCTTTTATCCTATAAAGAGGCAATTCTTGATTAGCAGGCTATGGCTGAGGAACTTTTTGCTTTATATAAGACATATACATGGGATTTGGTATGCTACTGCCTGGTAAAAGTACGACTAGTTCTCGTTGGGTTTATAAAATCAAAACCAAGTCTGATGGGTTAGTTGAGTGGTACAAAGCTAGATTGGTTGCCAAGGAGTTTTCTCAGTAGTATGGTATGGATTATGAGAAAACCTTTACTCCTGTTACAAAAATGACTACTGTTCGTACTCTTATTGCAGTTGCCTCTATTCATTAGTAACATATATCTCAGATGGATGTTGAAAATGCCTTTTTGAATGGAGATATTCAAGAAATTTACATGATTCCCCCACCTGGTGTTTCTCATAATCCTGGATATATTTGTAAGCTCATGAAAGCTTTATATGGTCTCAAACAAGCACCCCGAGCCAGGTTTGAGAAGTTTTCTATTGTGATTACCTCTCTTTGTTTTTTCCCAAGTAATCATGATTCAACTCTCTTTATCAAGAGTACCTCTATAGGTCGTATTCTTCTTTCCTTATATGTTGATGACATGATTATTACTAGTGATGATGTTGATGGGATTGCAGTGTTGAAGTCAAAATTAGCTTGACAATTTGAAATGAAGGACTTGGGCTCTTTTTGCTACTTTTTGGGTATTGAAGTAGCATTCTCTCCAAAAGGTTATCTTTTATCTTAGTTAAAATACACAGCTAAAATCTTTGAGCGTGCTCACCTCATTAATACTAGGACTGCTGATACTCTTCTTTAGCTTAATGTTCGATATTCTCCTTCTAATGGTACCCGTTTGCCATATCTTACTTTATATCGTACTATTGTTGGTAGCCTAGTATATCTCACTATTGCACGTCCAGATATTTCATATGTTGTTCACATTGTTAGTCAATTTGTTATTTCCCCAACTACAATTCATTGGGCTATTATTCTTTGTATCATTCAGTATCTTGGAGGCACTCTCTTTCAAAGTCTTTTACTTCCATCAACCTCTTCTTTGAAGCTGCGTGCATACTCAGATGCTAATTGGGCTGGTAATCCAATAGATCGCAAGTCTATCACTGATTTTTGTATATTTTTGGGTGATTCTCTTATTTATTGGAAGAGTAAGAAACAGACTGTCGTTTCTAGATGTTCTATAAAAGTTGAGTATCGTGCTATGACATCTACTATCTGAGATAGTTTGGTTACGTTGGTTGCTTTCAGATATGGGTGTTTCTCTTTCTCATCTCACTCCTATGCATTGTGATAACAAGAGTGCTATTCAGATTGTTCACAACTTAGTTTTTCATGAGCGAACCAAGCACATTGAAATTGACGGTCATCTTACTCGACATCACCTTAAGCATGGCACTATTACTTTGCCCCTTGTCACTTCTTTCATGCAGCTTGCAAACTTGTTTACAAAGTCACATCCTATTCCACGTTTTCATTTTTTGGTTGGAAAACTCTCGATGGTTTTAGTAGTCGCATCGTGAGTTTGAGGGGGGATATTAGAGTTAATATATTTAATAAAGGTAGAATACTTTTTGCAATTCTCACAGTTGGAACTTCAAACAATCAAAAAGAAAATAAAGGAAGGAAGATGACTACTAGGTATATAGAACAAGCACCCCACTTTCTTCCAATCAACATCCTAACCAAAACTAATACTACAAGAAGGACTTATGACTGAAGTGTAGATCCAACATTTCATGAAGAGGTAATAAGCTAAGAATGTTTGTGGCATCATTGAGGAAGAGAGTTGTGGGAACTTCAATGCCTATTCTAGTCATTAGAATTAGAAGAGATAGTATTGCAAGTTCCAAGCCTGCTATTGATCAGTGAAATAATTTCAAAGAGCTCAATGTAATAGCCCGTTCCACCTGATGGTATGATATTGTCCGCTTTGGGCCTAAGCCCGCACAGTTTTGCTCTTGGGTTTTATCCCAAAAGGCCTCATACCATTTGGAAAGAACATACTACATATAAGTACATCCCTTTCTCCACACCCAGGCAATGTAGGATTGAGCACTCTGTAGTCTACTAGTGTGGTAGCTCGCCTAGTGTCTCCCGCACCAGCCCACATCACACCTAAGAGGCCAGACATCCCCTTCGGCACACTTCCAGCTAGGTCCAACTTTGATACCATCTATAATAGCCCACTCCACCTAATGGTATGATATTATCCACTTTGAGCCCAAGCCCACATGGTTTGCTCTTAGGTTTTACCCCAAAAGGCCTCATACCATTTGGAGATAACACACTACATATAAGTACATCCCCTTCTTCACACCCAAGCAATGTGGGATTGAGCACCCTGTAGCCTACCAGTGTGGTAGCTCACCTAGTGTCTCCCACACCCACCCATATCACGCCCGCCCACAAGGGTCACCACACTCAATCTGAGAGTCCTTAGTTTTGTGGTTGAAGATCCTAGAATTTCTTTTTGCTAAACTGAATTACCTCTCCAATCTCCTGAAGCTCTGATTATCATATGGGGTCAGGATAGATAGTAATTGTAGCCCAGTTTATGAGAAATGCACATTTATATAGTGAATGAGTAATTGTAGTTAAAAATGAGATAGAAGTAGGATTCAAGCTTAAGGACACAATTTGTAGGTACAGAATGGGAGTATTGGTTGATTATATCTTTGCCTAATAGCCAACCATAGGATGAACCCATGGCTTGGAATGAACCAAGGTGACCATAGAATGAGAGCCCAAGGTTTAGGGATGTTCTTGAGCTTGAGTTGCTCCAAAGCTGATTTAGAAGTGAAGAAACTAAAAGGATTAGGGAGCCAAAATCACTTTATCAAAAGGATCAGAATGAAATTGAGGGGGAGGAAAACCTTGAGAGATACAAAGCATACTCCACTACACTTGCCCATTCACCATGATATTAGAAATTTTTGGATTGGTAGGAAGCTGAGATTGAGACATGATGCTTTGGCTAACAAGTTGGTCAAGAGGACCCTAGGGATGCCAGTTATTATACCATAAAAGGTATCTCTGCCATTACCATTTTTCACTTTGAATATCTTTTTAACTTCAAGCCTTAGCTTCGAAAGCCTTTCCTAACTCCAAAAATAGACTGAAGGGGGCTTGGCAACCTAGAAAATTCTCTCTTTTAGGTAGTAAACTTTAATCCAATAAGCCCAAATGGATGAATTTCCTGTAGTAAGCAAGTTCCAATTGTGTTTAGTGTTAACAACTATCTACTCCAAAAGCTTAAGCTATTAGAGAGGGTGTAACTTAAATATATAAATCCTTCAACACGCCCCCTCATGTACGTGTGGCCTTCTTTTTGGTCCAACACGTGTTTCAATTTTAATTATCAGGGTGACGGTGATGTTTGAACATGAGACATTTGGCTATGATACTATGTTAACAACCATCTACTCCAAACGATTATGCTGTTAAAGAGGGTGTAACTTAAATATATAAATCCTTCAACATTTAGTAATAAGGGCTTTTTTCCAAGTGGCAAGGTTCTTTATACCCAATCCACCTTCCTTCGTAAGAAGAGTGACCACATCCCAAGCAACCTTAGCTCTATAGGGCTCGAGGTTTGTACCAGTCCAGTGGAATCTGTTAAGAATTTGGTTTAGGGTCTTTAAAGTTTTCATAGGCAATAAGAAAGCGTTACTGTGAATACACGGTGCCAAAATGGCCGGTTATGAAAACTTGATTAAAACCTAGAGCGGGGGGTGATAAAACCACTTGCTTGTTTGCTTAATTTTTTAGATTAATTTTATTTCAGGTCCAATTAAAATTAATTAAACACATAAAGTAAGTAATAGAGTAAAGTGCAGAAATAATATCTAATATACATGGAAAACCCGAAAAGGAAATAAACTACCAGTGAGGCTGTTGCCTCAGAGCACCAAATCCACTATCGTCGAAGCAAAGTACAATAGACTCTATCTCAGACTTCCACCCACTCCACTTTGCCAAGAACTTGTTGTTGAATGCCTCAATCTTACTTTTGTGACTCCATATCTAATTGTTGCATACTCCAGGCTAACATCACAATCCTTGCAGAAGTGTAACAGGAAGAACACGAACACTTTGTAAATATTATGTCCCCTTCGTAGTGTGATCTTCTTCTCCTTCCTCACAAATGAACAATTAAGTAAAAATCAAACCGAAATCAGTGACTTGATCAACAAACAATCTCTAAAACAATCTTTGAATAATTGATCAAGCGGTGAGAGAGACATAACCCTAATCACTAAAATTGTATATATATGTGTGCTCTCCAAACATAAACAGAAATTAAGAATTCTCTATTTGAAAATTATCTCAATTGCATTCCCTTTTTAAAACTAGATTTTTCTCAAAGTGTATCTAGAGAGAAAACATATAAGATTTTATATAAATGATGAAGTCCTCGATTTACTTTAAAAAATAAGTCAAAAACTGATTAGGAATGTTTCCCAGTGTTTTAGGAATGTTTAGAAACCAATTCGAGTCAAAACAAGACATTACTTATTTAGAAAGTAACCATCAGTAAAGTTTAACCAGTTGTGTAGACGTGTGGACTGGTTCACTTTACTTTTTTTAAGTTGAACCAGTTTTGGGAATATCAAGACCGGTCCACTATGGGTAAACACCAAGGTATGAGATACTGAAGGTGATTGGACTAGTTATGGGAACAACTAAACTAGTCCAAAGTTTGAAAAACATGAAATTTTGAATTAAAACCCTAATCTCCAAACTCAGACTTCACCTTTTGAAATACTAAGTGATCTCACCATCTTACCTAGTCTATGTGACTCTCATATAAGATCAATGATGTATATGCATATTAGTATCCACTTGAATGCTTCAGATGATCAAGTTCCTTGTCTAGTTCATTAATGGTTTGATCATATGTCGGCATTGGTGAAAACACTTTCCATGCTCTTAGTCTTCAACTTCATAATTGATTACAAAGAATTTAAATGAAAAGTATAACTCAATCAACTTAGTTTTGACATCAAAATTCGCCAATTACAAATATATACGTCACAACTACACCGATAGACATGAATGTCACTCAGAATTGAATGAATAAGCTAGGTTTTTCCAATGTAAGATTAAAATTCTGAGGTCCAAGATCTAATCTTGCTAGTCACTCTATCGATAAGAAGATTGCAATCAGAAGCTTTGAGTTTTGATGAGATAAGGGGAAGAACAAGGTATTAATAGGCAAGTGCCTTTTTGGAAGCTAATGAGGGAACAAATTTGAGTTTTAATTTGGCTCGTGATTCTTGAAAGTAAAATTTTACTTTTAACACAATTTACTATGAGACCTGTCAGTTTAGTGAAGTCTTATAAGCAAACATGAATAATATTGACCGAGTTCATGTCATCCTTATAGAACATGAGAAAATCATCAGCAAAGCATAAGTGGACTAGCTTGACTTTAGCACATCTCCAATGGAATCTAAATTTAGGAGATCGTTGCAACTCTATATTGATAATTTGATTTATCATTTCCATGGTTAAGACAAATAGGTATAGAGATATGGTTCCCATGTCGCAGACCATTTTTTATTTGGAAATAACATATAAGTTTCCCATTCTAATTAACAGAGAACATTACAATAGTAAGGCAAATGTGAATCTAGTTTATGAAAATTCTTGGAAAGTTCATTTTGGCTATCCAATTGAGAAGAAAATGGATATTGAAGTTATCATAAGCTTTGACTATGTCCACTTAGACAATGCATTCAGGGGTTCCAATGTTTTTGTGGTAATCTCTAAAGATCTCTTGGGCTAAGAGGACATTGTCAAAAAATTTCCTCCCTTCAATGAAAATTGATTGGTATTTGGAAATAAGAGTAGGGACAACATGTTTCATTCTGTAAGAAAAAATTTTGGTGATGCAATTTTTATGACATTGCAGCAAGCAATAGGTCTAAAGTTAGAGAGGCTTGTATAATGCAGTAGAATTCACTGAGCCTTGTTGGGATTAATGGAGAAAATGGTGTGTTTCACTTCATCATCCGTAACCTCTTTTGTAAGATTTGAATGAGAATTTGACTAAAGCTAAGAGATGTTCAAATTGTTGAGAATGGTAGAATTTCATTGGGAATCAGTGCCCAACAAGTTTTGGTATTAGGAGATGGTTTTAACCTTGACTTATCTAATCCTTGAGCTTGAGTGTCATTTGCTCTGGTTATGTAATAGATCGTTTTCTTGTTCATTCATGTTTTGATAGAATTGAAAATTTAAGAGATATTTTCATCATCTTCCTTGAGTTAGAGAGTTCTGGAGTTTTATAAATAAAAAAAAGACTCTTCAACTTTGTAGGTTAGAGTACTTAGCAAGGATGGATTGCTCAATGAGCCTGAGATTCTCATCTTGAGGGGTCAGAGTCAAGCTTGATCTGACAATCAGTTAGCTTATGTTTGATCCCCTTAACTCTTTGAGGGATGTCACCAATCTTCTTATTTAGAGCCTTTAATTCTTTCTTGAGGAGTTTGAGCTTTTGAGTTAAGATAAACATTGGAGGACCAGTACTACGCACTCTTTCTCAACTATAAGAATAAACTCTTCTTTTTTTTTCACTACAAAGATTGTAGAATTTAAAAGGAATTCTTCTAGCATCAATATGTAACCCTAAATTGATCACTGCACAGACTCCTGGAGTGCATAACTCAACAACAGATTGAGGGAAAAGATTGTGCCAATGGCAATTGACAAGCACTCTATCCAACTTCCTGACGACATTGTCGATTCCCAACCTTTTATTATTCCAAGTAAATTGGGATCCAATATATCTATGGTTTTAAGATTAGAGGGATTTAGGCAGTCCACAAACTCAAACATATCATTATCCCAAGTTCCCTTACCATCACAATTCTCACTAAGGGAAAGAATAAAATCCCCAATGATTATCCAAGGGGAGAAGCCAATGACATAGTTACGAGTGTTGAGGGTGCTCCAAAGGGACCTCCTATCCTTGTTGTTAGTGACTCCATAAACAAAAGAAATGTAGAAAATAATATTGTTTTGAAGAGAAGCCTTATAGAGGATAATTTTCTCTATATCACGAAGGAGTTGGAGATGAAACTCATTTGGGTCCCAACACATCCAAATAATTTTAGTGACCCTTGTGGGTGGGTGTGATGTGGGCGGGTGCAAGAAGAGACACTGGACTGAACTACCACACTAGCAGGCTATATGGTGCTCAATCCCACATCGCTTGGGTGTGGAGAAGGGGATGTGCTTATATGTAATGTGTTCTCTCCAAATGATATGAGGCCTTTTGGGATAAAATTCAAGAGCAAAATCGTGCGGGCTTAGGCCCAAAGTGGACAATATCATACCATTAAGTGGAGCGGGGTATTACAATATATCTTTCCCAATTGGGAATGAGAATATTTGGCAAAAAAAACTCCAATCTCTAGCAACGGTTTTTTCTGATTGAATCTTTATTTTGAGAATTCACTATATTTTCCATGAGGCTGATCAGAGAGAGGTTCATGTTTTTTAAGAGTTTTAAACCTCTGTTTGTTTGGAGGGGTGATTCAGACCCTTGATGTTCCAACAGTTTTAAACCTCGGTTTGTTTGGAGGGGTGATTCAGACCCTTGATGTTCCAACTGGCTAGGAACATCATTGAGAAACATGCTTTGAGGTGCTCCTTACCTCCCTTCTAGGGGGCTGGCTAACAACAATTCCATTCTTTCTCTTTTTTCACCATTTATATGTCACCATTTAAAGTGTTAATTATTTTTGTTATTCTTGCTACAACATATTAGTACTCTATTATATATTATTTTCTATGAATTGAAGAGAGAAAAAAAAAAAGAATGTTCGACACTTGAGAACCTCATTTATTGGTTGTCTATTATTCTTCTCTTCATTTTTTTCTTTTCGTACATTTTATAGACATGCTTTTCAAAATATACATGAAAAGTGTACTGAAAGAAAATTTAAATATTCCCGGCTCCGCCCCTGCCAATAATGTTGAATAGTTTAATTTCCACATTGGAAGATGCTAAATAATTCTAAATCCTAAATGCATTACCATTCAGTTGGAAAGAAACAAAATAATAATAATAATAATAAAACCTCGAAGATATTTGATGAAACAATTTCATAAACAACTAAAAACTTTCTGCATTAGCACAATCTCATAATTTTCTTCATTATCACACTCTTATACATGATGACTCCACGAAAGCTAACAGGAGTGTTCATGGTTAATTTTATTACACAAAGCTTTAGTGTTTCCAAAATTCAAAAATTTCACCAGAAGGAAAAACATACTTCACATGGCATAGTACCATCATATCTGATAGGATTTGTGGGTGTTGCCATTGATTAATTGTCGTACTGTTGCTGCAAACTTTTTTTGTGGTTGAATCCAGGACAGAGGATAATACAACTGGGTGTTCTGTTCATTCATTAATTATATAATGAACTATTGACATATGTTTCATTATAGTCGCTATTTCATATTGTATTCCTTGAACAAAAATTAAATTGAAATTATGACTAATATTTTTGCTTTTGAATGTAGACAGAAATTTTGTACAAGAAAATGGAAGAATTGCGTGAAAAGGTATAAACAATTCATATGAAAGGAAGTAGTAGTTTTGTTAAGTGGATTGCTGCATCCAAAGATGAAGTGGAATTATATATTTTTAGCATTTTCTCATCATGACCATGGCATACTCATATATGATACTTGACCATTTACTATGTACTTGATTGAATTTGACATTTCATATTTACAGTTTAACACAAGTTGGTTATTTTCAAAAAATTAATGTTTTGCCTAAATTTTCCAAAAAGCTGTCATAAAAATAGAATTCCTCTGAACTTTGATCGAAAAAAATAGTATCTATTAGCAGATGTAGTGAGATCAGACATAATAAATTGAAAATATACACTTGACTGATTACCCAAGTCTGAGAATTTCTTGACCATTCATATGATTTGGGCTTTGTTAAAAAGGTCAGTCTATGATTGCATGTAGGATTAGGGAAAGAAATATCTTCTGTGAGGCAATTCCCACAGTGACAATGTTTATAACTATAAGTAGTGACTCACACTATTACAATGAGTGACACTAATGTCACTCATTTTAGTATTGTAATTTACTAGTGATTGAAATCACATATAATGTGAAAATTATAAAAGTTATCACTAACGTCACTGCAGAAATTGTCTCATAGGAGAAATTTTGATCCCTAAGATAAGTATCTTTTCAACCAAGAATCTAGGAACACAATATCAACTCTAACATGGAATCTTTACTCACGACCTATTGCTTACACTGACAGGAGCATGATCTTGGAGAGCAAAATATCTTCTGTGAGGCAACTCTCGCAGTAACAATGTTTATAACTATAAGTGGTGACTCACGTTATTATAATGAGCGACACTAATGTCACTCATTATAGTATTATAATTTACTAGTGATTGAAATCACATATAATGTGAAAATTATAAAAGTTGTCACTAACGTCACTGCGGAAATGGTCTCACAGGAGCAATTTTGATCCGTAGGATAAGTATCCTTTCAACCAAAAATCTAGGAACACAATTTCAACTCTAACATGGTGTCTTTACTCATGGCCTTTTGCTTACACTGACAGGAGCATGATCTTGGAGAGCAAAATAAACAGCTCAAGTCAAAGGTTTTTTTTCTGAAAATTAGGGTTCATACTCATGGAATATTAATCAATATTGCTTGTCTATATGCTAGTAACGATGCCTTCCCGTCTTATTGATGCTTAAAATTTCAGCTCGAGGAAAAAAATTTATGGAATGCAGTGGGTAACAATGGAGATAGGGTGCACCCTTCACAATTCAATCCCATACTCTCTGAACCCACCTTACAGATTGGGTATACTTCTCTTCTATGTGACAAGTGTCAAATGCTATGCATTTAGGCCCTTGAACATGCATATAATAGTACGTTAGTGATGTATATTTATGTCTTTTTAGTTCTAATTTGATCTAATTATGAACATTTTGTTGGTACAGGTATCAATTTCTTCCACCGGAAGGGGCATTTGAAGCAAGAAGTGGGGCTGGAGGGAGTAGTAACCACCTCCCCCAAGGATGGTTCCTTTGAAGATCAACAAGAGATTCGTGTGTACTTGACTTATAAGTTGGATTTGAATTGATTTCTTCGAAAATAAGCTCATAAATGGGTTCTTAATTGAGTAGTAACTAAATTACTTGTTGATGAATAATATAACCAACCATCATTTTAAGGATCTGAAAGACAATTGTTTCGAGGGATTTTATTGTGTGTATTTGACGCTCCGAAATTTCCACTTGTAGTCCTCGCAAAGATTATAGAATTCCCTCATCTTTTTAGCCCAAGCATAGAATTTAAAACCATTCAGTGGATACAAGAATCTAGAAGCTAATTAATTCTTGTGAATCATAATTCATGTTGCAGTTTTGTGTTAGTGGCTGCGAGGTGGGATGTAAAGTAATATTGGTGTCAGGCCACCAAATTCTAAATATCAAAAACTCTCGTTCACTACTTGAATTTGGTGTATGATTTGAAAAACAACATCCATATTAAAATGCATACCTCCAATATTTACATTAAAAACAAAAGATAATCATCTAAATCATTTATACAAAAACTTTATATGAAAATCTCATCTCACATCTTGAGTATCGACTATGTATTACAAAAAAAAGAAAATTACATGCCAAAAAGATTTACATGTAAATAGTCTCCATTGTCCTGTACCGTGTCTTCATTCATCGGGTATCTAAAAATAAAATGGGATGAGTTCACAAGCTCAATAAGAAAACTGCTAAATACTATCATTGCTCAGCAAATTGAGATTGTCTTATATCCCTATATATAAGAACTCATACAATAATATTTGTTTGTTTAAATTCACAAGTTTCTTATGATAATTAAACTCTAGTTAATTATCATATTCACAATTTCTTTTACATAAGAACCATATTCTAAACAATTCCTTATTAAGCTAATCGTCTAGATTAACTTAAATATTATTAACCTCACATGAGCCCCGGACTCCCCTCAAATATATGGCATGCTAGCTTAGCCAACAAGTGGTGTGTATCTCATAGTCCCGGACTATCGATGATCCGAATCACGTCCACACAATAATGCACACTTCACCCAATGGCCATAACAAAAGAGTAGTGCACTCCCAATAGATAGATCCCTGACCATACCTAAGAAATCATTTAAAAGAGTTAGTCCCAGACTACCTCTCCAATTTTATACCAAACTTTTCAATTTTTAGGAATTTTATTTCATTTCCATAATTTCAAGTTTTTAAGATTTATTAAATGCTTTTAACATTTAATAAGCCAAATCGTCCATTAATGTGATCACTATTCACATTAATTATCAATTCAAGATTCACCACTTAGATCTCTTCTAAACTTAATTATTTCGACATAATTAAGTTTACAATGACAAAATATACCACTCTAAAATTTTCATAATTTTTAGAGTATTTAAAGTATTTTTCTCCAAATTTTATTGTTCAAAATTTAAAACCAAGAAAACAATATCTATGAATTCAAGATTTTCACTAAGCTATACAAATACACAACCAATCAAAGACCCTTTTAATGCCCATCAGTAAGTACAATGTGCACTAATATGGAATTTAGTGCTCTCAAATCCCCATTAACCTTACATTCTATTACTTAATTATATAAATCATCATGCCTAGCACATTCAAATCCAATCCCATATGACATATATTTCCATTAAGTTCATGGGTGTTTCATGGTCAAACACATAACCCACCTAAAGTTTTATTTACTCACTAGTAGCCACAACCCACTATAATTAATCTTTGCCTCAAAATCATGCTTCGGCCATGGCTATCATACACATCTAGTACTTCAACATAAAAATATCAACACTTGTACTCACATTTGCACATAGCTACAATTCACATCAGATTACTGGTACATAAAAAAAAAAAAATCAACCTTTGTACTCACAGTTGTCCACACACACACACACACACATATATATATACACACACATTACACATAGAAAAGACTAGGACTTTCATTCGTGCACACCCAACTGTTTACCTATGCAATTTACTTAGGGAAATAGAGCATGTAAATAAAAATAGATATATTACTCATATGCAACTTCAACTCACATGTTCCTGTTCATGAACACAAATATATAAATATATATATATATATACACACACACACACACAAATACACATTTATAAACCTAATCCTAGATGTCATTTCAGTAGAACCTCCCAAAGATGTAAACCAAACAATCATACTCCAGTGTGATCACATATACACAAACAGGTTGCTAAAATCAAACTTCATACTTGATGTAGCCTACCTCACCTAAGCTTTAACAACTAATTAAGACATATACATGTATATATATATTAGAAATAGGACAAGAATCAACTTGCCTTCAAGATGAACCTCTTTTAGTTTCTCTTCCTCCTCTTTCTTCCTTTTCTTCTTCTTCTTTTCTCTCCCTATTATGGCTGAGAGCCCTCTATTCTCTAGCCTCTTTTTTTTTCTTTTTCTATTACAAGTATAGATATACTATATATACTTCACTTAGTGGGCTAGTCAACACATGCATAAGAGAGTCTCCCCATGCCAACCATTTGTCACATATGCATACACTTGTCTGCCACTTTCATTCTAATTCCAAAATTCTTTTTTTTTTTCATACATCCATAATTACATTCCAAAGCCCACTAAACTCTAATTTACATTTGGATCCTAAAAAATAAAGACAAAATTCCTATTTAATTTTAAGGGTATTACATTCTACCCTCTTAGAAGGAAATTTCGTCCTCGAAATTTGCATACCTTATTCGAAAAGCTGTGGACATTTTTTCATTATCTTTGACTCCAATTCCGATGTAGCTTCTTTTTCATCATAATGACTCCACTGCACCTTCACAAGTGGTATCTTTGTCCGCCTTAATTACTTCACCATACGATCCACAATACGAACTGGGGACTCAACATATGTAGCACCAAAGCATAACTCCACCTCGCTATTGTCAATGGCTTGAGTCTCCATTCTCAAACATTTCTGTAACGTGAAGACATAAAAAACATCATGAACTGCTGCTTAACTGGGACGTAAAGCTAACCTCAATGTCGGTTCGCATAACTCTTTTGTTGACTTTGAGTTATACAAAGCCAATCTCTAATAGTAGCTACCTTCTTCGTAGTTTCTCGCACTAACTCGGGGCCCAATAGGAAACTATCACCGACTTCAGCCTAACACACCAGTGAATGGGAGTACTTCATATGGTGCCAAACCAATGCTAGCTTGATAACTATTATTATATGCGAACTCAATCAATGGAATATTATCCTCCCAACTACCATAAAAATCCAACACACATGTTCGAAGCATATCCTCCAACACCTAAATGACCCTCACAGACTGGCTATTGGTCTAAGGATGAAAGGCAGTACTCAAATTCAACGAAGTACCAAAAGCCTCCTAAAACTTACTCCAGTAATGGGTTATAAAATGAGGATCACGATCTGAGATAATAGACGTCGACACTCAATAGAGCTTGACTATCTCCTTAATATATTCCTCACACAATTTCTCCCTAGAGTCAGTAACTCGAATGGGTAAAAAATGAGCCGATTTAGTCAATTGATCCACTATTACCAATAGCATCTCGTGGTTCTGTCATGTCGTGCCCCAATTTTTGTTCTTCAAAAATTAAGGGTGACAGAATTGTCACTCACCAATTCACTTCACTAATCTCACTATGGTACCATGCTCTGATACCAAGTCGTCACACCCCAATTTTCGTTCTCTGAAAGTCGAAGGTGAACTCATTCGTTAATCCCAAATGGACATTTACTCTCAAATACTGCGGAAGCTTAACTCTTTTATTGCACATGGATGTACTAACTCAACCTCAATCACAACCAACCTCAAAGAGCCCCACATCAAGCCACACTTACATAACCCCTCAATTTCAGAACTCAACTCCTCGTGTGACTAGAATTTGAAACTGAAACCTACACCATTGGATAGAGAATCCAAATATACTCAATTTAAAAAAAAAAAACACTCAATTTTGACTTAAAACGAAGAAGTTATGCCCGATTGAAGTTTGGGCAAATTTCGGAATATGCTGTGAATAGTGACTTCGATGCATCGAAATGACAATTTCGATCCATCGAAATAACGAAGCATCGAACATGTATCGTAAAAAAACCTGCTCTCTAATGGTCCCAATTCCCAACTTATAGGTTCCAAAACTTCTCTAAAAAGCCTAAAAATCATCAAACATCATCCGTAACATGTACAAATGATAAAAACATCATTATACATCATTCTAAGCATGAATTTACATCTCCAACAACCATATCCAAGAATTTATACATAATGGAATCAAAACCAATATTCTTCCATTCAAAACCCACAAATTATATATGATCCATATATGATCATTACATTTAAAACTAGAGTGCATTAACATAAATCAAATGTAAATATAGCATCATTAACATAGTCCATATGCCACAAACCGGCATTGACATCTATTTACATCTCAAAATGGTCAAAAGTCCAAAAATAGAACTCAACAAGGTCCATTGAGCTATTCATGTTTCATCCTCCATTATTGTTTTATCTGAAAAGAGTTTGGAAAAAGGGGGTGAGCTTATCCTCTCACGCTCAGTAGGAATGATTCACCCGTCTCTACTTTAATGCGGCAGTCATGCATGTAAGCATATGAAATTGCTACATGTCTACATGACAAATGTATATGCATTTTACCCATAAACAATCTCATTTTTCAAATCATGTGTGATGCTTCACATTTCAATAAATATATGTATGAAATTGAACAAGTCATAATTCAAATATATAACTCACGCCACATAAATTTCAAAAATTAATTCAATGGAGATTAGCTTATCACACCAATAGTAAGGATCTCATGGGCACCCAAACTCTGCTTACGCTTCTCGATTCACTATCTCAACGGATGTGCCATCTACTTGGCCAAGTTTTGGGTCTTTCACTCTAGGGGTCCTCCTTTTATCTTAATTCTCAATGTTGTCACGCCCCAAAACTCACTTTTCACATAGTGCACATAATAACATCGATGCACATATCCTCAAATGCAATGCATTTTTTCAAATCAAAGCATTTTCCTTCTCAACTCAAGATTGTCACAATGTCATTCACTCACTTCATAAAAATTATCATACTTATGCATTTTCAAGAAAAATATATCTTTCATGCACAAGTCTATATATATAACTCCGATTTTCATGCTTTCACCAAATGAACACAATTTCATCAAAAGCATTCATAGTCTCAACTTCACATATGCAACATATATAAGTCCTAACTAACATGTTAGACATATACATATGCATAAATCACATTTTGATATATATATATATATATATATATATATATATATATATATACACAAAACCTTAAACTCAAGAAATCTCAACCTATCTTTCATGTCACAATTTAAAAGACCTATAGAATTAATGCAAAGAAGAACTTCACACCCCTACCTCAAATCTCAAGCTTAGAATCTAACTTTCCAAAATCTTATCCCTTTCAACTTCATAAATCGAAGACTTTGTTTGGTTCAAACTGAAGCCCTTGGTGTCCACCCTATGTACTTCTTTTCTTCGGAAACTTCCAAATCACACCCTAATTAGTTTGAAATCTAGAGAGAAGAGAAAGAGATGAAGTAAGGAGTTCAGAGAGAGAAGGGGATCTATAAAATGAAATATCCCAGACCCCTTTGATATTTATCTCACTCCTTAGGATGCGAAATGATCGTTTTGCCCCCCAGCCACTTAACGTACCCTCCCGACCTCTGTTTTTTATTTTGAAAACTCCGTCAGTCTTGAAATCACTTCCTTAATACTATAAAAAAATTATTTAGTCCACAACCAAAAATAAAATTTCTCAAATTTTTCAGATCCACTTAACCTCATACAGGGGTTCCCATTGACCAAAAAGTCAAACTTTTCTAAAAGTTCTCAAAACTTCTCAAAACCCTAATACAACTCTCCAAACATGTTTTTCATATTCAAAACATGTTAAATATAATTTAAAATGCATTTATAGTAATAAATGATAAAAAAAAATCAAAATCAGCCAAAATTGGGCACGACCTCTACAACCTCCCAACCTTATAGAAATTTTGTCCTCAAAATTAGAACACACTCATAGCCTCATAGTGTTGTCACATCACTCTAAGTGACTTGCTTTGGCTTTATTTATCACTAGTAATAACTATGAACTCACCGGCATCCAACACACGGCTCTCGCTCCTTAACCAATAAGGTTTTTGGTTATCACACCATATGACTTCACTCTACATTTTCTAAAAATATCTAAACATGGTACACCTCAAATGATGTCTAGATATCTCTAAGATTGTAGTGTAATTATCACACTATGATCTATCATGACAACCGCTATCTCCCAAACTAAGTATATGAATATTAAGAGTACAACCAACTCTCTTTCCAACCAACAAAAGCATGCTTATGCACCCCTTTCTAGCAATACATCCACATCGAATCACAACTTCCAACCTCTCACACCAGACAATGCCATGTTCACAGTCTAAACTTATATATCTCATCTGTGATCTAAGGTCAATGTTTCTTAAGGATTAATAACTCAATCCTCAGCTGGTCCGATCACATTTTCCAAAACACATGAAATCCTTATCCTCTAGTCTCATAACTGATTCTTGAATCCTTTCCTTTCACTAATCTCCTAAGGTACAGTCCATAGGAAAAATAAATTCAGTAAAACCTCACTACTTACCACATCCTTTCCTCAGTCATCAATTAATTAGCTAATGGTATTCCCATTGCCATCCTCTCAAAACATCATGACTAGTTGTGTCCCACAACTAATTCAAATATCTATGCCAATCAAAACTTTGATCTCTCATAATCATAACCCATTTCTCATTTTTCACGTAAAAATCATGCTTAAGAACTTCCTCAAAGTCCTAGGCTCCCACAACTAGAGTCTATCACAACTCATATATCTCAACTATTACAATCTCACTCAAGCTCAAACCTCTAGTCAAGTTCACCAAATTCTCAAACTAAAATTTCCTAGGTGATAATGAGGTGCCCACATATACAGTGCACCTTTTGATGCAAACACTAACACACCCTGAACATGTAGCAACTATCATGCATATCATGCTAAATACCAAGCATACCACATATCACAATTAGCATAAACTAAACATGTTCTATTAAAGGCAACAAACAACTCATGATGTACTCAATGAATCCAATATCTGACTCATACGCCAGAAATTATAATCATACCTCACTCCTCATGGAGTCCTCTGATGCTGGACTGTAGATTAAACATGATAAAGTCGATTCCCCTCACTACTAGAGAACCCTAAGCAGACTGCTTTGGCTATAACTGAGTAGTACCTTATTGAGACCCAGTCTCACCTGCACATTTTGTCCCAGAGGACAGTTTACCTTGATATAACTAGTCTAGTGGCAGCAATAACAAACATACTCCACTATTGGTGCTAACTGCATGCAAGTGCACTTAAATTTGTAGTGACCCAGCTGCTGACAGTGGTGACACACCACTCTCAATCGTGAAAGTCCAATGGGCAAAGACACTGATCGTGTTGAGCCAACCTGTTGTTGCCCTTGAGAAAATAGTAGATCATCTATATGTCTCTTCTTCCCCTAATTACCAAATGATGTCTCAGTATCCTTAGCCCGAGTCCTGGTATCTTGGATATCCTTTTCTGCTACTAATGCTTCCTATATTGTCGTAACAAAACTTATCAAACCTAAAATTATCACCATATCCCTTATGGAACTCATGTTTCAAGCATTTTAACATTTCTGCCTGGGGTAGATTTTGATGCATCGAAATGCCCTTTTCGATGCATCGAACATGTATCGCAACAAGAAGCAAAAATCCCTGGATTTTGTATGGATAACTCTTCCTTAATTTTTGATGCATCAATTCATGGTTTCGATGTATCGATCGTCAGATTCATCAAAATATAGATTTCAATAAATCAAAATCACTGGGCTGCTTCAGTCAGCTAGCTATCAAATGATTCCAATGTCCATGAAATCTAACTAACTCTCAACCTATGCTTCTCATACGTACCCTATAAATTGAAATACATCAAAATACCTTAAAACATCGTCATCACAATCTAATCATAAAATCCACATTTTTAAGCATTCATGTCCAAGTTTCGGTCGACTGCTGCAGAGAACACTCGACTAAAAGTTCAAAAATGCCTCAGAAACTAATTTTTCACAAGTCCATATGTCATCCCTATAATCATACACTCACTTGCAACCTTAAACATAATCAAGGACTACACAATCCCATGATTTCAAGCTTCACAAATCTATAAGTTTCACAATTCCATTCCAAAATTCACATTATCCTTGAAACAAGAATAACCACAAGTATTTCATAGAACACATTGTATATCAATGATGTACAAATCTCACCTCCATCTACATTCTAGGTTCCTAGAATTATTTGCTTAATGCTATAACATGAATAAGGATCATAACTTTATAGTCCCATACATCATTGAGCATTACACTCTTAACATCCAACACATTCCACTAGAGTCTAGAATAAATGGTGCATTTCAACACTCCAAAGCTAAACATAGTCACACTTCTACCAAGATTTCCAAATCTTTCCCAAATTAACCATCATACTCACACAATTTTAGTTTTCAAAATTATAATTTACAATCCTTCTAGTGTGCCTTAAGTCATGCTCTAACTGTCTCATCACACATATACCATTTTCCATATCACTTTTGAGAATCATTGCATTAAAACTAGTCATGTCTAGAACATAAAGTCAAACACCAGTCGACATCTTGCAATCTAGGTCTCGTAAGACCAAAAAATTCTACCCAAGGTAACTCTACTCCTAACATGCATATCAATGGACGATGGTGACTCCAAAGATGACACCTCCAACCCCAAAGCACAAGCAAAAGTAAATGCATATAAATGAATGAATGAGAAGCACGTAATTCTATCAATACTCTAGTCTACACTCGAAATTATTTCATCACTAATCTTTTATCCATCATCACTCGGACAAAACAACGTAACACCCACAAGAGCTGGTGTATTGTAAGAGAAGTACTAATCTATGAAAATGATTGATCATCCATTTTTCCTAGCTAGCCCAACTCTGGTAATATACCTTCATTATTTCTTATTTCAGTTTCAATTGTCACCATTGGCAAAACGCTCATTAAGCACTTAACATAAGCTCTTAAGTATCTATAAAGACTCAAACATTCACAACCTTCCTTGTGTTACCTCTTCGTTATCCATTAACAAGACTTAACATCAAGTCAAAAGTTTCTACTCAACCCACTGTGGGAGTATTACCACATGAAAATCAGTCTCACGCACCAACACATTGTTCCTTCACTATGATCACTTACACCAAGCTAACCATTCTACTATCATTCGAGGTAATCAAACTAATCATTCAAACAACCACAAGTCATTACATATCTCTAAACCAATCACGTTACTCTTCGTGCTTAGGTACTCCTACCAATAACCTTGATACCTTAGGTTTTAGACCTAATACCTTAATGGCAATCTTAAAATCATCAATTCCTTCAAATTAAAACGTGGTCCAACCGTTTCCCGTCATCCCTAGGTATTCTGACCAAGAGCTCGGATACCAAGTTATCGGGTCCTGATTTCTATTCTCTAAAAATTAAGGGTGATTGGTGATTGGATTTTCACTCACCAATTCACCTTACTAATCTTACTATGCTACCATGTTCTGATACCAAGTCATCACGCCCTGATTTTTATTTTTCGGAAGTCAAAGGTGAACTCATTCGTTAATCCCTAATGGACTCTTTTTACTCTCAAATACTATAGAAGCATAACTCTTTTCTTACACATGGATGTTCTAACTTAACCTCAATCACAACCAACCTCAAAGAGCCCCACATCAAGCCACACTTACAAAACCCCTTAATTCCAGAACTCAACTCCTCGTGTGACTGGAATTTGAAATTGAAACCTACATCATTGGATAGAGAATCCAAATATACTCAATTTAAAAAAAAAATCACACTCAATTTTGACTTAAAACGAAGAAGTTATGCCCGATTTAATTTTGGACAAATTTTGGAGCATGCTGTGAATAGTGACTTCGATGCATCAAAATGGCAATTTTGATCCATCAAAATTACGATGCATCAAACATATATCGTAACAAGTATCAAAACCTGCTATCTAATGGTCCCAATTTCTAACTTAAAGGTTCCAAAACTTCTCTAAAAAGCCTAAAAATCATCAAACATTATCCGTAACATGTACAAATGATAAAAATATCATTATACATCATTCTAAGCATGAATTTACATCTCCAACAATCATATCCAAGAATTTGTACATAATAGAATCAAAACCAACATTCTTCCATTCAAAATTCACAAATCACATATAATCCATATATGATCATTACATTTGAAACTATAGTACATTAACATAAATCAAATAATTAATATAGTCCACATGCCACAAACTGGCATTGACATCTATTTACATCTCAAAAGGGTAAAAAGTTCAAAAATGAAACTCAACAAGGTCCATTGAGCTATTCATGCTTCATACTCCATTGGTGCTTTATTTGAAAAGAGTTTGGAAAAAGGGGGTGAGCTTATCCTCTCACACTCAGTAAGAATGATTCACCTATCTCTACTTTAATGCGGCAGTCATGCATGTATGCATATGAAATTACTACATGTCTATATGACAAATATACATGCATTTTACCCATAAATAATCAAAATTTTCAAATCATGCGTGATGCTTCACATTTTAATATATATATATATATGAAATTGAACAAGTCACAATTCATATATATAACTCATGCCACATCAATTCTGAAAATCAATTCAATGGGGACTAGCTTAACACCAATAGTAAAGATCTCATAGGCACCCGAACTCTGCTTACACTTCTTGATTCACTATCTTGACGGATACGCCATCTACTTGGCCAGGTTTTGGGTCTCAATGTTGTCACACCCCAAAACTCACTTTTCACATAGTGCACATAATCATATCAATGCACATATCCACACAATGCAATGCTTTTTATCAAATCAATGCATTTTCCTTCTCAACTCAAGATTGTCACAATGTTATTCACTCACTTCATGAAAATCATCATGCTTATGCATTTTCAAGAAAAATATATCTTTCATGCACAAGTCTATATATATATAAAACTCTGATTTTCTTGCTTTCACCAGATGAACACAATTTCATCAAAAGCATTCATAGTCTCAACTTCACATATACAATATATATAAGTCCTAACTAACATGTTAGACTTATATATATGCATAAATAACATTTTCATATATATATATATATATATATATATATATATATATATATATATATATACACATACACACACAAAATCCTAAACTCAAGAAATCTCAACCTATCTTTCATATCATAATTTAAAAAACCTATAGAATTAAAGCAAAGAAGAACTTCACACCCCAACCTCGAATCTCAAGCTTAGAATCCAACTTTTAAAAATTCTAGCCCTTACAACTTCACAAATCAAAGACTTTGTTCGGTTCAACCTGAAGCCCTTGGTATCCCCTACGCACTTCCCTTCTTCGAGAACTTCCAAATCACACCTTAACTAGTCCGAAATCTAGAGAGAAGAGAGAGAGAGAGAGATAAAGCGGGGAGTTTAGAGAGAGAAGGGGATATGTAAAATGAAATATCTCAGACCCCTTTAATATTTATCTCACTCCTTGGGATGCAAAATGACCACTTTTCCCCTGAGCCACTTAACGTACCCTCCTGACCTCCGTTTTTTATTTTGAAAACTCCATCATTCCTGAAATCACTTCCTTAACACTCTAAACATTTCGTTTAGTGCACAACCAAAAAAAAAATTTCTTGAATTTCTTGGACCCACTTAACCTCGGCCTGGGGTCCCGTTGACCAAAAAATTAAATTTTTTTAAAAGTTTTCAAAACTTTTCAAAACTGTAATACAACTCTCCAAACATGTTTTCTGTATTCAAAACATATTAAATATCATTTAAAATGCATTTATAACAATAAATGATTAAAAAAATCAAAACCAGCCAAGATTGGGCACGGCCTCTACATATCTCAATCTCGGCAATCCCACAATGAAATCTATCATAATATGCTCCCATTTTACATTCAAGAATACGTAATAGTTGTAGTGGTCCAACTGGTCTCTGATGCTCAACTTTCACGTGTTGACAAGTGAGGCATTTAGATACAAATTGTGTCACATCTCGTTTATTCCCTTCCCACCAAAACTGTTTCTTGAGATCATGGTACATCTTAGTGCCACCCGAATGCACAGTGTACCTAGAGTGGTGTGCTTCTTTTAAAATATCTCCCTTGAGGTCTGCTAAGTCTGGAACATATATTCTACCTCAAAATCTAACACCTCTATATGTTCCACACTTCCAATCTACATTACTCTCATCCTTGGCCACTTCTGCTACTTTGGTTTGCAGCCTCTCATCATGAGTCTGAACCTGAATAATTTGATTAATCAAGGTTGGTTGTACTGTCAAACTACAAAGGAAAGTCCCGATGTTATGAGAAGTTGTGTTAATGGAGAACTCTACCAATGTCTCTGAAGAACCACCCTTGAACTTCTTCCTTGCATGCCCCTCTGATACAACTGTCAAAGCCTTCTTTTGCTTCCAAGCCTCCCTCTTCTCATGCTTATCTTACGTTTCCACTTCAGCCATCAAATCCTTCTTTACCACTTTGGTATATACTTTTAAACCTAAAATAGACACAAATGGTCTAATCGAATGATGAAGGCCATTGACGAACCTCCATGTCTTCTCCTCTTCATCTCTCACCACTTTGGGTGCGAAGCATGAAAGAGATATGAACTTGTTCACATATTCAGTTACAGTCATGCCATCGTGAATGAGCTCATCAAATTCTTTCCTTAGTGCCCTCTTATTCAGTCTTGGAATGTAGTGGTCAAGAAAAAGAGTCTTAAACTCTTTCCATCTCATAGTTTCCACATCATATCAGTCACTCACCAATTTCCACCATAGTTCAACACCACCCAAAAATAAGTATGTAACAATAATCACTTTCATCCCATCATCAGGAGTAAACATCATCTTTAGGTGCCTCTCTATCTACTCCAACCAATAATCCACTATCAACGGATCCGAATTGATTGGCGTTGAATGTTGTACATTCTAGCCTCTTAACTTGCATATTTTATTCTCTTAGTGATAGATTATTTGTGGTTTACTCTCTATTTTAGTGTCTTCTGTAGTTTCAGGGCCTTAATGATTATTTCAGTTAAAACCATGATTTTTGGGCTTTCAAAGATGACATTCAAGAGGGTTGTATGAAACCTACATCAAGTGGATCAATTCAACTCCATATTTTAACTCAAAAAATCCAAGGAAGAGGCTCAAGGGAATTATAACTGTTGAAGGGTATTTCGGGCTAAAGTCCAATTCTATGCGTAATATAGTTTTAGTCATATCTTGGAAAACAACCTATAACTCTTATTTTCGAGTGTCAAAATGACTCAATTCTTGTAGAAGTTGAACGAAATTCAATTCTGGACATTTTTGTATTCCACATAAATTTCATGAATCGAACTTCTGAACTGTCAAACTTTGGGCTAAAAGTCAATAGAAAAACCCACTTGATTAGGGCCTGCGGGGAAACCCTAATTGTCTCCTAATTAGGTGGGGACACTCTATATTCTCTTGGCAATTAAAAGTGATGAATTGGGGTTGTATTGGGAGACTTGGGAATAACAAATTGTAGAGATTTAGAGTGGAGAACCATTGGAGAACAAGGTCTTGCGCGTATTCTATGAAGATGACACCTTCTTCCTCAACAGTTAAAGTAGTCTCTTCTACCATAAGTGGCTAGTCCATCCACTAGGGTTTTGATATAACCTTAACTAAGCATTAATGGATTGATTGTTCTAATTATTGAGATTTTTTGTATTCATGCATAGATTATGTAATTTAGAGGATTTTTCTTATAGAATTAAGTAATAAAAGTTTTATAAATTCAGTTTCAATGATTTCTTATCTTGTCTTATATATTTAATTATTATTATTGAACTCAATCTCTCTTGTTTTCTGTGATTATGAGAGTGATTATTACACAATGGTAATTATTGAATATATCATTAAAGGCTTTGATGGATTATGCCTAGAGAAGATGGACCATACTACACCCTAGAGTAGAGTAGTTAGGCAGATGGCTCATGCCAATCAAATATAGTCCATGACTTAGCCTTAATCATATGTTATCCTCTTGACAATTGGAAGTGAGCTTATAGCCACTGACACCACTTATGCATCGTATAATTCCTCAAAAGTTAGATTAATTGGTCATTGACGGTGAAGTTAGTGGTGAAGTCAATAACCTTATATTAATCTCATACTTTCTACACTCTGTAGTTCTCTTGTTTTTGTTTAATTACTTTCTTAGATAATTTAGAATATAAAAAATAGTAACCTATTCTTTGTTAATTTAATTAAAATTAATTTCAAATAGTTAACTTAGTCAGACCACAATCCCAGATGTTCGACACCCCTTTCGATAGCCCTATTCTACAAAGAATTCATTCTATTATGAAGTGGTAATTTAATTGATACACTTAGCCACGAATCACAAACTTCCCTCAAAACTAGGAGGCATCATTTTTTTGAATCGAGTGATAAACTTAAATCGCCACTTGAATTGCCTTTCACTTTTACTCACTTTCGGTTGCACTACCAATTGTTGTACCTCATTAACGGTTGTTTTCACAAAGTCTCTGAGTTATGGTCATATCAGCAATCAAACGGTTTCCCTCGGAAACCTCACCCCCAACTGCGCTTTCTCAGTGTCTAGGTGGCATATCTCTATATAGTCAAGATATAGGTCAACACAATAAGTTATCTCATGCTATATATTCAACATGATTAAATTATTACACAACATAATAACATGTTATCACTTTCACACGTAACATATAGACATGTTTTTCAACACACATTTAATTGTATAAATATGTTCTCAAATCAACACATAACATATAACATACGTTATCACATAAGCACTTCGCATATTATTATGTAAGCACATTTCACATGCACATAAGTTCTCAAATCAACTATGTCATGTTTATACGTGTTTTTAGGTTTTCAACTCAAATGTTCTAATCATTCTAAAATTATACATGATACAACCGACCTTTACCCTCCGTCCGTAAGTATTCAAACTCGGTTAAGCTCTGATAACAAACTGTCATGCCCTAAAATTCAGACCGCCGGGACTCCCTCAGATCAAGCCTAAATTTTGAGTAATGAGGTGTCATGATTGCCTGATTGTCATCCCATGACCCGAACAACCATGGCAAATTATCATTTATCACCCTCTGACATCATCATTAATACCAAGATGTCACACCCCAATTGTCAGGTCATTAATTGTCGTGAAAGCCTTTACATTATCAATACATCAATTCCCCACTAGAATATCACAATGATCAATAATCTAAGTTATCATCTCATAAATTAGTGAAAGCTTAACAAATTCACTCCAAGTCTCCTATATGGAACACTTGAGTTCTACTCTCAATCATTATTATTACAACACAATGGAAGCTTAACAAACTCATCATGAGTCCCTAGGTAGGACAAATGAACTCTCACTGCCCAACAGTACACAATAATCCCACATTTAAG
Source organism: Cornus controversa (assembly GCA_026545225.1). Taxonomy (NCBI): domain Eukaryota; kingdom Viridiplantae; phylum Streptophyta; class Magnoliopsida; order Cornales; family Cornaceae; genus Cornus; species Cornus controversa. The sequence goes on from CM048850.1 coordinate 29,395,707, forward strand.
TTTCGATCGGTTGGCAGATGTCCCGCCAGTCGACTAAAACCTAGGTAATTCATCGGCTAGCTACCATTTACCTTTGGTCACCTAAAAGGGGTGTTTCGGTCGGCTGCAGGGTAGTTTTGGTTGATCAAAATAGGTACTTGCAAAGCCTGCAATTACAAATTTTCGGTATCTCACCATTTCAGTCGACTGAAGGATCTTTTAGCCGGCTGAAACTTTCCAGAACTTATTTCGCCCTATTTTCAAGTCTTAATTTACCTTCCACAAGGTTCATATCTCAAGAGAATTATTCTATACATCAATTCCTCATCATTTGCCACTTTCATTACCATCATATATGCATAATTATGAAGATAAGGAATTTCTCACACACTCAACACTTGCATCATTTCATATTTTCTAAACTCAATCATCCCTCATTAATACACATATATAATTGAACATTAATGACAACACAAATCATCATTCATATCATCTAGCATACACCATGCTCAATATTGTATTTAAACATATGCAACCATAAAGCATAATCATAACATATTTTTGAAAACATAAATAGTTTTATATATGTTCACCACATGCATATAGTCCACAATTTAGACATGCATTCAAATAAAGCATCGAAAGTCTTTAAATGAAATCGATTCTGTTCCACGCCAACTAACTATTAGAAAGACTACACCACTTCTTTTTCATTGCCTAAAAAGAGTTAATACTCGTAGGATGAGTTACAACATGCTCAGTAGGAATGTCTAAAATATAATTCCGTTAGTTCCATGAATACCACATAAACATACATTTACATTTAATCATGTTAAGCAAATATCTGTACATCTCAACCATATCATAAATAATATTATATGTAATATTATATGCATAACTCCCTCATACTCTCCACACATCTATTGGGCTTCGATTTTATAGATCACCCAATCCCACCTAACTGAGGCTCCTTAACCAGCCCACCTCATCATAGAACTCCATTTTAGGGAGTATCATTTTCCATCCAATTGGACCTCCAACCCGAATTACTCCACTGAGGCTCCTTTACTGCATTACCCCATGAGGGTTCCTCCTCGGATTACCTCGCCACTTGTCAAGAGGACATTCTGCCCAATTGAACTCACCACCCTCACCATGTACTTTCTAATGAATGAAGATGGATTCTATATACTCATGCTTCACGTACAATTATAACTCAAAGTAAAATAGCACTTAGTTATTATGCTTACACAATTTCTAAATAAGCCTCACATGTATTCACGTTGAATATGTTTCACATTTTTCACATTCCATATTATTAATTTAGACAATTAAACATGTTTCACATTTAAACATGCTTTTAAGATATTTTATCAAACACATAAGTGTCACCTTCACATATACACATGAATTCACATAATTTCTTCACAATTCAGCCTCAACATACTTATGTAATCATCTAAGGCAATTAAACATGTAATTACATCATTTAACATTGATAATTTACAAAATAGTATAATCTAGCATGATTTAATCTTGAAATACATATAATTATACCTACATAACCAATTGGTTGCCATAAATAACAAATATAGTCACACAAACTCCGAATTTTATGGGTTAGGCATCCTTACCTAAATTTGGAAGAGCTTCCAAATAAAATCCCCAAATTTTTCATCGAAATTAACTTCTTCCGAAATCAATTCCGAATGCATCAAACTCAAGCCCTTGGTGCGTATACCAATTCTCTCTTTTTTGGCTCATTCCAATTATCGTCAGAAGCCTCTCAAATTCAATGGAGAAAGGAAGAAGATGATGTAGAGTATCTATATTGATCTCTCACGGCTAATGAAGAATGAGAGAAATGAATTATGCATTCTTCTTCTTTCTATTTATAGACCTAGCTCTCATGGTTCTTATGGCTATGGGAACACAAATGCTCAACATGGAATCCACACTCTTTATAAGAGTAACATAATATTCCCTTGATGTAATTTAATAAGTTTGATCACTAGAACCTTGCCAGGGCATTTTAGTAAAATGTTTACTAAATCATTTTTTTATTATTTAATTAGAAAAATATTTATTTATAAAAATTCTTTTCTAAAATAATTTAATTCAGTGATCATAAGGTTTAAATTGGTTACTCAAGGAATATAAGATATAAATATGCCTTAGGTGTGACAATATTTAATTATTCATGTGTTACTTATAGATATTCAGTAGTGGAGAGGTTTATATGCAATTATTTAGTAGGATAGAACCTTGTAATTTATGAGCCCTAGAGTACAATTACAATTATATTGTGGTGATTATTTTAATTAATTGGATTGGATAGAGTTGTGAGATAACTCTACCTCTATCCAATTAGAGCTAGGATAAAGAATCCCTTTTGATCCTCACATCTAGCTCCCTATCATATCTACGATATCTCTCAGGTCATATTATTTCTTACGTAGAACGTGAGAACGTAACAAATATATAGAATATAGAAAGTGAGAGAAAGGGTTTCACAAACCGATATATCTTTGGGGGCATAGAGATGATGAATGAAATACTAATAGTCCTAAGGTACGAAATTTAACACCATGTTGTTAATTTGATGAAAAATCATGTGGTAAAGATTTGAAAACTTTAAAATTGTTTATGTTTTTCCTTCATTTATGTGATTAGATTTTTGGGAGTTTGGATGTTAGAATTTGAATCCTAGCATTCTGTACATGAATATGTTAATGGTGGTAAGTCTAATTTCAATTATGTATTTTTATATGATACATGCCTATATGCATCTATATATGTATATATTTGAATTAGTTGATTAGATAAATTTTAGTTTTTGTTGATATACTAGCCCGTAGTTAGAACTGGTTAATTAATTATATCTTGTGTGAAGAATTTAAATGGTAGAATCCTAAATATTTTTGTTTATTAATTATATAGGATTAGAAGAGGACATGATGATTACACGGCTGATTGGTATATATGTGTGTGTGTATATATATATATATATATATATGTGTGTGTGTGTGTGTGTGTGTGTGGAAATATTGTAATTCAATAATGTACTTATGTATATATGATAGTTATCCCATGGATTCATTACTAGATTTGAGAAGCCTAATATAGAATACCAGATTATATAATATATATATATTTTTTTGTATGACTCAATAGTTGGAAACAAAAAACAATGGTACAGGGTTGATGGGTCTGTACTTGGAACACTAAAAGATTTTGGAAAAAAAAAAGATTTGAATGGGCTTGACGAAGTGATTCGTGTGTGAGTGCGTCTCAAATTATAATTACCACACTTCGCAATAAAACGAATTCCTTGCAGAATAGGGCTATCGAAAGGGGTGTCAAACCTCAGGGATTATGGTCTGATGAGTTGGAATACGGAATTAATTCTAATTAAATTTAGAAAGAGAAGAAATCTGATTTTTATATTTAAACTAATTAAAAAATAAATAAAATAAAACAAAGGAAATAGAAAGTGAAGATAATATAAAATAAATCTAGGGTATTTGACTTCACCACTAACTCCACAATCAATGGTCAATTGAATCAACTATAGGGAATTACATTATGCATAAGTGGTGTCGGTGGCTACAAGCTCACCTTCATCCATCAAGAAGATAACATATGATTAAGGCTAAGTCATGGACTATCTTCGATTGGCATCAGCCATCTGCCTAACTACTCTACTCTAGGGTGCAGTATGGTCCATCTTCTCTAGGCATACTCTGTCACGCCCCGACTCCCGAGTCCTGAGAACCGGGGTGTGAGCTCCGTGAGATCACCCTCACGACATAACCATCACCTGATCATACAATCTCAATTTTTTATTATTTTCACGAAAATTGGGTATGACCCATTCTAATCAATCAGATCCTGAAATGTCATTCCTGCTTTAAATTCAAATGGACACTTTTGGGCACGTGTCCCCCCAGCATTCCTACAACATGTATTAAACAATTAAAATATAACTTAGTCCCTAAATGTTCGTCTCATATACATACATCAAATGTACAAATGGGCAAAACAACCCAACACAAATGTCCAATACATTTAACCCAAATGTAATGCGTCTATCTATCCATTATCCTGGACATACATTAAATTCTAAGGAATTCAATTACCACCTCTGCAACCTGTACTATCGATCCCCCTAACTGACTCCACAATCAGCAATACCTGCAAAACCTGGGAGGGGGTGAGCTCAAAGGCCCAACAAGGTATGTAGAACCATACTATCACTGCTGCAGCAGGTCGATCCTCGCATATTCTCAAAAACATACACATTTAAATATATCATAATATTTAAATCATGCTCCACCTAGCATATATGAACCAACAATGCATATGGCATTTTTAGCACATATGAACATATAAGCCAACTACACAGGATTTTTGAAATCATTTTCAACATGCTTGAAAGCAGAAAACATCCAGCACCAATATGTATAAAGAACATATATGTCTATTTACATAAAATAATATAAATCAATCATCACGTCCCCTACTCGACAAGTAGCAATCTCAAATGTAATGAAGATACATTTAAACCATATAACATGCTCAAAAGCAATAGACATCTAACATATATCATGTTTTGTCACAAGCAACGCATATATAAGAATGTGTTAAACACATAACATGCTTCACAATAGATAATGTAAGCAAGTTCACACACTTGTCTCTCTCTCGGACTCAACCCGATACCCTAATATGATTCTCAACCAATCATGTGACCGAGACACTTCCCACACAATTTTAGAATTTACATCACCGAGAACATCGGTCCTACCAGGTGATGAGATAATTTCGAAATGCACCACTAAGAACATCGGTCCTACCAAATGATGAGATAATTTCAGAATACACCACTGAGAACATCGTTCCTACCAAGTGGTGAGACTACTTCAATACGCACCACCCAAAACATCGGTCCTACCAGGTGATGAGATAATTTTGGAATGCATCACTGAGAACATTGATCTTACCAAGTGATGAGACCCTTTCAAGATTTTCACCGAGTCATCACATACTCCAAAATGAAAATGTTACTCCTCCACTTTTTCCCGTCCTCCTCACAACGGCCCCATACATCCATTTTGGACATATATGGATCAAGCATTTAAATTTCATGTTTCACAATACAAAAGTTAGTTATAAAAGAACATAGCATACATTTCATCTCCACCAAGCCACACGTATATTCACCTATACATGAAAAATCTAGCATATAGTTCGCATATGCTCACAAACCTCACTTAAGCACATTTTAATTATGCTTCACCAATGCACACATTCTCTATATATAGGTAGCATGCATTTAACTCACAAAAACCCACATATAATCACGTATATGTCAAATCATGCATATAAATCACCTATGCACATATACTAGCATAAATATTATCATGCTTCACTCAATGCATATACTTACTACAAGTAACTGGCATGCTTTTCATCCACAATATATAACCACATATATATTTCGTCACCCATATATGTATTATGCACATATATAACACTTAGCACACCATAATCATGTTTTTCAAATACTCGCCAATACTATAATCATATCTAGCATGCATTTTCACTACTGCCTCAATATATAATCACATATATATTTAACACCACACATAAAAGCCACATATGCATATAAGACAACATATAGCTAAACATGTATTATTTAGCATACTTTTCATAGACTTTAATCTATACCATACATGCATATCACAATGCAAAGAAGCATCTAAATCTAGCATGCTTTCATATCCCAAATATATATATATATATATATATATATATATATATACCATAACCACATTTATATATATATAAGCACCTATATATATATAAATACCACATATGAACAATTAAGAGAACATATGTAAAATTAACGACGTATTTAAAATAGATACGTAGGAGATAGAGGTAAGAATCAACTTGCCTTGGGTCCCGCTCTCGCTAAGTCCGCGTCTACAAAGCGGTCCAAAGTCCCGGTCTAGTTCGGCATCAAAGTCCATGCAAACCATCCACTTTCTTCTTTCCATTCCCATGATTGGTCCAACCCAAACTATAACCCAAATTCAGCCCAATTCCATGGTCTAAGCCCAACAACTAGTCCAATCAATTTATTAGACTAGACTCATGTGAACTTCATATCCCACACCGCCAACCAAGAAACCCATCAACTTGTAAACAACCAACATTGCAGCCCAAAACCATTAAACCATCATCTCACTCACTAACCGAAACTAAACCAGCCTCATCGTCGGCACCATCCGAAACCACCAAACTGGGCTGTCCAAACAGCAGTGAACAGCCTCCTACCACTACAAGGATCACCTATCATAACCACCTCGCCGGAACCATTCGGAACCATCAACAAAATTGCCCAATACAACCAGCCCCAAAGTCGAGCCACCACTCGAAACCCAATCGTGAAAAACCCAGCCGAGTCCGCACAATTGGACACTACCACCACCAGTCACGGCCATAGTAGCCATGAGCCACCAACCACCTCAACTCACCCAGCCAAGCACCACCTACCGAACCTATGACCCTCTCAACCGTGAAGGTCCAAATAGCCTCATACCACCGTCCGAACCCACTACCAAGAACACCTTCACAACCGAGTCAAACTGCCACCAAAAGCTAACCGAAGCCACCATGGCCACACCTGAGTCCACCGTCAAAGCTACTGTGGGCAAACCCAGCCGAGAAGACCCAAAAATCACCCATGAGAACCACTACTACCAAACCCACAAACCTCAGCCAAGAAACCCCCAGCCACTGCCATCAACCCGCAAGCCAGCCACCACCGTCGCCCAGGCCGAAGCTCCACCGTGAGCGTCACCCAGTCGTGAACAGCCCAGCCGAATCGAGCTGCCACATAACACCGAACAACACCACTGTGAGCAGCCAACAACCACAGTCGTTGTCAACACCACCGCCGAAAATGACCTCCACCGCCGCTGCTAGGGCCGCTAGAACGGATCCCCCCTTTCTCTCATTTGGTTTCTCTCTCTCCCGATTTCTCTCTCTTTTCTCCTTTTCTTTCTCTTCTTTTCTTTTTCCTTTTCTTTCTCTTCTTTTCTCCTTTAGCCAACCCACGTGGGTCTCTCTCTCCCTTTTATTTTTGAATCTTCATACACCACACACAACATCACACTCTCTCACCCACATGGTTATATATTATATACATTATATATATATATATATATATAACATACTACACAATACATGTATTCCTATGTATTTTACTCCACATAAATCCAATGCACATACATGAATTTATTATACACATGCACCACCATATATTTATAATTAAATATAAATATACGTACTATATATATATGTATATATATACATATATATATATATATACATACACCTTCAACATATATGGAAACATATAGATCCACACCCTTTCAAATTTTAATTAATTCAAAAAAAAATTTAATCTGGTCCAAAATCATCCGGAATCGGTCAAAATTAATCCGGGTCGTTACATACTCCATCAAAGCGTATAATGATATATTCAATGATTACCATTGTGTAATAATCGCTCTCATGATCACAGAAAATAAGAGAGATTGAGTTCAATAACAATAACTAAATATCTAAGACAAGATAAGAAATCATTGAAACTGAATTTATAAGACTTGTATTGCTCAATTCTATAATAAGAATCCTCTAAATTACACAATCTATGCATAAACATAAATGTCTCCAATAATTAAAATAATCAAACCATTAATGCTTTATTAGGGCTACATCAAAACCCTAGTGGATGAACTAGCCGCTCATGGTAGAAGAAGAAGTTTCAACGATTAAGGAAGAAGGCATCATCTTCATGAATTATGCGTAAGACTTCATTCTCCAATGGTCCTCCACTCGAAAACTCTACAAAGTATGTAATCAATCTGTCCAAAGGCTCTCTAAGCTCTCCAATCTCTCCAAAAATAGACTTCAATTCGCCACTTTATGCCCCAAGAGAATACACCAAAGTCCAGATCCAATTAGGAATTAATTAGGTTTTCTCGCAGCACTAATCAGGTGGGTTTTTCCTGCTGACGTTTGGCCCAACTTTTCACCCACTAGAAATCTGATTCACAGATTTTCTGTGAAATACAAAAGTGTGTAGAATCGAATTTCGTTCAACCAAAAAAGAAATTCAGTCAATTTGAGGTTTAGAAATAACACTTATGGTCCATTTTCCAAATTTGGATTAAGATTATATTAAGCGCAGATTTGGGCTTCAGGCCTGAAACCTTCTTAAGCAGCTGTAATTCTCTTGGACCTCTTCTTTGGACTGATTTGAGTTGAAATAAATATTTGAATGGATCCTTTTGATGTAGGCTTCATCTAACCATCTTGGATATCATCTTTAAAAGCTTAAAATCATGGTTTTAACTGAAATAATCATTAAGGCCCTGAAAATACAGAAAACACTAAAACGAAGTAAAATCACAAAATAATCTATCACTAAGAGAATAAAATACATAAGTTAAGAGGCAAGAATGCGTAACATTCAACACCGATCACACCCCCAAACTTACATATTGCTAGTCTCTTAGCAATAGAATAAAATAAAACTAAAACAAAAGAAACTAACAAATACTAACTAAACTACCTAATTCCACTTTCGTGGGAGAAATGATTGCATTTAGCATATGCAACAAGCCTTTAAACCCCTAGGTTCCCCCTAGTAGACGAGTATAGTCTCGTGAGGGTTTCCAGAAATGTTACCCACAAACATTCAAAATTATGTTTCAACATTAATCAAGAAGAAGATTATAATACATAGTTACAAACTTGCATTCAAGAATAATTTCAAATTTTCAAATTCCACAATTCAAAGCAATGATCCCCACACACAATTCACATCAACATATATCAAAGCAACTGATTCTAGCTCCCTCGTGTAAAGTGAACTAACAGTCCTCTTATGTAGCATAACCAAACTCTGAATATATTAAGTCACATACCCCTTCAACTCACTAGCTCCCCTTATTGAAATCATATTTCCAAACATGAATACATGACTTTTTCATTTTTTTTTTCAATTCTTTTTTTCATTACTTTATTGGTTGTGCAATGTCTTGATTTATTAAGCTTTCTGAAAGATCCATGTAGTAAGCTTTCAGTCAGTGACTCCCAAACCAGATGGCTTTAGGGCACTAGGCTTTAAGATACCCCAAAAAACCTAATTACTCGAATCAATCAGGTTACAAATCAAGACAACCAATGCTTATCTTTTCTCACCCTTTCACTTTTGACACGAACATTCCGTACTTCCTGAGGCATAGAGGCCCGGTTACTCATGAAAGAGATCAAATTGTTTTGCTATTCAACAAATATATTTCTCTTTTTTTTTCTCTTTTTTTTCATTGAAGTCAAGTAAAATACATTATCGGTACTTATTCTCAAGAGACACTAATTAATCTCAAGCATATGTAACACAATAACTCAGAGCCAAAGTTTATATCTCACAAAATTATGCTAGTGTGTCTGTGCATCTGAGGAAACTAAAACCAATTACCCCAAGGCATATTAATGCAAACCATGATTAAAACTACTTAATTTAAACCACAGTTTTTAAAAATCTAAACATACTCAAAAATTGCAAGTTACGCACCTACATAAGATATTAATTCCCTGAATAATGTCAAAACATTCTATCTAAAAGCAAAATAAAATAAAATAAAATAAACAAACTAAGAAAATAAAATCCTAAAACAAAAAGAATTTCATAAAAAAATTTCCCATATTACAATAAAGCACATAAATTAGGCATCGCCTCACCCCCAAACTTAAACTGTACATTGTCCTCAATGTACACCCAATAAAAGCATAGAGAAGGGTAAGAACGAGAATACCAGAAATCCGGAGAAGGAGTGGCACAAAAAGATATCAAACCAAGTTATAAGAAGGCAATGCAAGCACACCCCCAAACTTGGATGTTGCAACCTGTCAAAACAAACCACTATACCCTAAAGACCAAGTGAAATAGTATGTGTGAAAATATATAAGAAAATAGAATAATCCTAAAAAAATAAATTTTTTTTTTTAAAATCCTAAAGTCAGAAAAAAAATAAAAAATAAAAATAAAAAAATAAAAACTAAAAAAAAAATAAAATACAAAAGAGAGTTACCTTCCAGTTAAGGATGTGGTGGTGACTGAGCATCTGAATCCGGGTTCGCCTGATGCATCAATGCATGCAGCATCCTCCTCATCTCTAGCTGATCCTAACGAGTCTCACAAAAGTGATCCGCCATCTCGGTCCGCAAAGCTCCAAACTGTGTGGAAACCTCAGCCTGTAAGGTGCCAAACTGGGCAGTCAACCCAACAATCTGCCCCTTTAAATAATGATAATCATGTCCACCAGCTTGTGCATGTACATTCTCTTCTTCTGCTTCCATCTCCTCTGGATCTTCCACCGGTGGTGGTATATCTACCGCTTCCCCTCCCTGAGCCAATCGAGATACTTCACTTGGCGCTACTATGACTCTTTGATGCATATGAGATCGACTCAAATTCCATTCATGTGTGTTATAGTGAATATCATGTGGAAAGGCAAGCTCATCCTCATCTACTGCATATCCCTGTGCAATGAGTAATTGATGAATGATAGTAGGGAATGGAAACTCCCAGTCACTTGCACTATCCGGTACCTTGGCCACAACCTTGGAATAGAACTTTTCAATTTGGCCCCAGACAATCTGTGGGAATGATAGCCAATGCCCAAAGTGTATGGCATATAAAGCTCTAAGGAACTCTTGACGCCTCTTGGTTTTATGTCCAATGGGACATATATTCTTGTACAAAACAGCATCAAGGAACCAAAGATGACTCGGCGTAGAAGACTTTGAAGCTGCATTACGCTTTGGCCTGGAGAATTGGTTAGTACACAAACGTGCAACCAAATTACCCACCGACAAATCATAGGATAAAGGAGTGTAGTTATTGGTCAAATCAACCGGACATTCACGAGGACAGCCCATGGCAATACAATCGAAGACATATCAACCTGAACTCGTGTTCCATCCACTAAAGAAATAAGCACACCCTGCTCATCAGGTTTTGGCATTAAGTTCTGATAAAAGACTTTAACGAGCCTCGGGTATATAGTAGTAGATAATGGAATAAAAATCAAAGCCGACCGATGACAACGGATGTCAAAAATCCCCCATCGTGTCTTGGGAAACATAGCATATAGTTCAGCGATGTCAAACGTCTCTTCAAAATTCAAAGCTCTTGGATGCCATTTCTCTTGAATTTTATCTCGGTGAGATCTTGAGGAAACGGGTGTTGAATCATGTCTTGCTCGGCGAGGATTGTGCGAGCTTGAAGGACCTTGGTGACTTGCTCTCTTTGGTGCCATAGAAATAGAAAAAGCTTGGTTGAGGAATTAAATCAAACACTTGGTGTGCACAATAAAAGTTTCTCCTTCAACCTCTTCTTTCGGCAATTTTTTCACCCCAAATTGAACAATTTAATCCACCAATTATATCCCCCAAACTTGGTCTTCAAAAGCCCTCAAAAAGATCGGCACAATTTTGCAAAATAAAAACTCTACTTACTTTGATGAAGAACTTTGAGAAAGTAAGAGTTTTCTTGAGAACTAGTGATGATCAATCCATTTTTGCTGTTGATGTTGATGATGATCAATGATGAATACTTGTTTGAGAATCACCAATTGAAGAAAATATATTCTCGGTTAAAGTAGGAGTCAAATTGGATCCCAAAGTTGTCAAAAGAACAAGTAGTACATCATAGTTGGAGAGGGGGTCTTTATAGACCTCAAAATTTTGGACAGCCCATTTTTGGGCAAGGGGGATCGATCCCCCTTGGATGGGGCAATCGATCGCCCCTTTGCTGGTCCTCCCATGTTGAAAAATCATGGGGGTGATCGATCCCCCCTGTTGATGCCTGTTTGAGCCTCCATCGCCCAAGGTCGACTGGGATGTGTATTTTTGGAGTCTCTATCACCCAAGGTCAACCAAGAGCTCATTTTTTCACCTGTCTTGAGTCCAAAGACCTCGTTACACCTCTTGGCATCCTCCGGAAGCAACTTATACATCAAAAAATTCAAGAAAACACATCAAAATGCAACTAAAATTGAAAGAAAAATTAGGAAAACGTAAACTAAAAATTAAAATTAAAGAAAACTAAAGAAATTAAAGGATAGAAATACATACAAATCCTACAATTTAACGTCTGTAGGAGACGATCAACTCTCCGAAGGGTTAAGTCAGATAGACGGGATCTGTCAAGTCGACAGACTCCACGTCTCTTGTTGGCACAAATCCTTCTACACAATACTTCAACCTTTGCCCATTAACTTCTTTATCAAAAATTCAAAACAATTGTTCATCGGGAAATGAATCACCAATAGGTAATGCATCAAACACAGGCTCAGACACAATCTGAGATAAATGATCCGCAACTACATTCTCTGTCCCCTTCTTGTCTTTGATCTCCAAATTGAATTCTTGTAACAATAAAATCCATCGAATAAGACGCAGTTAGGTTTCCTTCTTATCCAATAAGTGTCTCAATGTTGCATGATCAGAGTAGACAACCACCTTGGACCCTAATAAGTTTGAACAAAACTTGTCCAGGGCAAACACTACAGCTAAAAGCTATTTCTTTGTGGTTGTATAATTAAGTTGGGCATCAGAGAGAGTCTTACTAGCGTAATAAATAACATATGGTCGTTTCTCTTCTCTTTGTCCCAGCACTGCTCCTACTGCATAATCAGAAGCATCACACAAAATTTCAAAAGGTAGAGCCCATTTTGGAGATTGCATGATTGGTGTAGAGGATAATAAAGACCTAAGCTTCTCAAAAGCTTGCACACTGATTCGTGTGTGAGTGCGTCTCAAATTATAATTACCACACTTCATAATAGAACGAATTCCTTACAGAATAGGGCTATCGAAAGGGGTGTCGAACCTCAAGGATTATGATCTGATGAGTTGGAATACGGAATTAATTCTAATTAAATTTATAAAGAGAAGAAATCTAATTTTTATATTTAAACTAATTAAAAAGCAAAAGAAAATAAATCAAAGGAAATAGATAGTGAAGATAATATGAGATAAATCTAGGGTATTTGACTTCACCACTAACTCCACAATCAATGGTCAATTGAATTGACTATGGGAAATTACATCATGCATAAGTGGTGTCGGTGGCTACAAGCTCACCTTCGTCCATCAAGAAGATAACATATGATTAAGGCTAACTCATGGACTATCTTCGATTGGCATGGGCCATCTGCCTAACTACTCTAATCTAGGGTGCAGTATGGTTCATCTTCTCTAAGCATAATCCATCAAAGCTTTTAATGATATATTCAGTGATTATCATTGTGTAAAAATCTCTCTCATGATCACAGAAAATAAGAGAGATCGAGTTCAATAACAACAACTAAATATCTAAGATAAGATAAGAAATCATTGGAATTAAATTTATAAGACTTTTATTGCTCAATTTTATAATAAGAATCCTCTAAATTACACAATCTATGCATGAACATAAAGGTCCCCAATAATTAAAACAATCAAACCATTGATGCTTTGTTAGGGCTACATCAAAACCCTAGTGGATGAACTAGAAGCTCATGGTAGAAGAAGAAGCTTCAACTGTTGAGGAAGAAGGCATCATCTTCATGAATTATGCGTAAGACTCCATTCTCCAAAGCTCTGCAAAGTATGTCTTCAATTCTGTCCAAAGGCTCTCTAAACTCTTCAAACTATCTCCAACTCAGCCTCCAATTCTTCACTTTATGCCCCAAGAGAATACACCAAAGTCCTAATCCAATTAGGAATTACTTAGGTTTTCCCGCAGCACTAATCAGGTGGGTTTTTTCTACTGACGTTCGGCCCAACTTTTGACCTACTATAAGTTCGATTCACGAAATTTTTCTAAAATACAAAAGTGTCCAGAATCGAATTTGGTTCAACCTAAACGAAAATTAAGTGGATTTGAGGCTCAGAAGTAACACTTCTGGTCTATTTTCCAAAACGGGATTAAAACTGTATTAAGCGCAGATTTGGGCTTCAGGCCCGAAACCTTCTTAAACAACTATAATTCTCTTGGACCTCTTCCTTGGGCTGATTTGAGTTGAAATAAATATTTGAATGGATCTCCTTGATGTAGGCTTCATCTAACCATCTTTGATGTCATCTTTAAAAGCCCAAAATCATAGTTTTGACTGAAATAATCATTAAGGCCCTGAAAATACAGAAAACACTAAAACGAAGTAAAATCACAAAATAATCTATCACTAAGAGAATAAAATATATAAGTTAAGAGGCTAGAATGCATAACATTCAACGCCGATCACACACACTCTTCATCAAAGGAAAAGGGAAAATCTTTAGATAACAAGTGGCACAATGGTCGAGCAATTTTACTGAAATCCTTGATGAATTTTTTATAGAATCCATCATGGCCTAAGAAAGAACAAACATGCTTCACCGAAGTTGGAGGAGGAAGAGTAGCAATCAAGTCGATCTTTGCTTTATCAACTTCAATGCCTCTCTCTGAAACAATATGGCCCAACACAATACCCTCTTTCACCATAAAATGGCTCTTCTCTCAAGTAAGTACCAAATTTCGTTCTCAACACCTTTGAAGCACAAGTGATAAATTGCTCAAACAGTCTTCAAAGGATGATCCAAAAATAGAGAAGTCATCCATGAACACCTCCAAGAATTTTTCCACCATGTTAGAAAGGATGGCCATCATATACCTCTGGAATGTCGTCGGAGCATTACATAACCCAAAGGGCATACGACGATAAGCAAAAGTACCAAAGGGACAAGTGAAAGTAGTCTTCTCTTGATTTTCTGGATCCATAACCACTTGGTTATAACCAGAGTAGCCAACCAGAAAGCAATAATAGCTCTGACCAGCTAACATTTTAAGTATTTGATCAATGAATGGAAGAGGAAAGTGATCCTTCCTTGTCATGGAATTGAGCTTTCTGTAATCAATGCAAACACGCCAACCTGTGGCAGTACGTTGTGGAACAAGCTCTCCCATAGAGTTAGGGGCAATAGTAAGACCAGACTTCTTAGGAACCACTTGTGTTGGACTAAACCATGTGCTGTCAGAAATTGGATAAATAATACCTGCATCAAGTAACTTGACAACCTCTTTCTTTATTACCTCCTTGTTATTGGGGTTCAGTCACCTCTGTGCCTCTCTAGACGGTTTACATCCTTCTTCCAAATGGATTTTATGCATGCAAATTGAGGGGTCAATGCCCTTAAGATCAGCAACACTCCACCCAATTGCTTCATGATGTTGATATAAGACCTCTACTAAGCACTTCTCTTGAGTTTCTGTCAGATTAGAGGCAATGATAACAGGTAGAGTTCTCTGTGCCCCCAAAAATACATACTTCAACTTGTCAGGCAAAGGCTTCAATTCTAATTACGGAGGGGACTCCAATGAAGGCACTAGGGGAGTGCTAGAGAGAGAAGGGAGTGGCTCAATTAGAATTCTCCATGGTGGAGTATTATGAATAGCATCCACTTTCAGCATAGAATTCACCTCTTCACACAACTATCATCATAAATTGTCTTGTAGTCATAAAGAGACTTACATACCTCCAAGGAGTTTCGAGATACACATGATGAAATAAATTCCTCTACACATTCATCAATATCATCCATGCAGAACACAGCACTCTGATCTGGAGGGTGTTGGATAGCATTAAAAATATTAAGCTTGACATTCATGTTACCAAATGAAATGTCCATGATCCCCGACCTATAATTTATGCAAGCATCGGTAGTAGCCTAGAAAGTCGACCAAGGATCGCTGGAATGTGCCTCTTTAGGTTGTGAACTGGCTCAGTGTCAAGTACAATAAAATCAACTAGAAAGTAGAACTTGTCCACTTTAATGAGCACATCTTCAATGATCCCACGGGGTTGCTTTGTTGATCTGTCTGCAAATTGCAATACCACCGAGGTAGGCTTCAATTTTTCCAAGCCTAATTGTAAGTACACTGAATAGGGTAGCAAATTTACACTTGCACCCAAATCAAGAAGAGCTTTATCAACATGGTGCTCCCTAATGATGCATGAGATAGTTGGAGCACTAGGATCTTTGTACTTGGGAGGAGTGCACTGCTGAATTATAGAACTCACTTGTTATGGAAGGATCACTTTTTGTGGCACATGACTTTTAGAACGCCTTTTCTGAGTCCACAAGTCCTTCAAAAATTTAACATATGGAGGAATTTGTTTGATGGCATCAAGGAGTTCTAAAGCAAAGGGACAAGCTGCATGACATGATGGAGTGGGTTGTTTCAAGGAAACGTTGTGGGAAAAGAGCCTTGGGCTCATAAGAAATTTTAGCACTTGGATTTGTGGTCACTTTTTCTTCTTCTTTCTTTTCCCCCACCTTGTTATCAATTATTTTTCCACTCCTCAAAGTGGTAATAGCTTGAACCTGCTCATGGTGTGGGTTGCTTGTGGAAGCTTACATCCCTCTTGGATTAGTAATTGGTTGAATAGGGAGTTTCTCTTCTTCTCTTTTACTTAATGAAGTAGCAAGTTGTCCAAACTGAGATTCCAGTTTGGCAATAGATTGAGAATGAGAGTGCACTAGCTGAACTGTAGATTGTACTATAGCTACAGTAGCTTGCACTGTCTCTATAATGGAATCAAGCTTATCAAACTTTGCTAAGGTGAGTGTCAGCTTGTCTTAAATAGCAAAAATTCTCTGTGCCATAGGAACTTGTGTTTGATATTGCAGTTGAGGTACAAAATTCCTAGGTTGATATGATGGTTGCATTGCTGCCCCTTGGTTACTATAAGAAAAACTAGGATGATTCCTCCATACAGGATTGTAAGTATTGCCTCGTGGATGATTCATTGGTCCAGTGAATGCAGCTTGGACTTGCTCATGTTGAACATCAAAAAATTGCCCCATTGAAGGACAATTGTTCACATTATGCATAAGACTAAAGCAAAATTCACAAGGGCCTAACAATAAAGAATTTGAAGTAGACGGAGTTTGATTGGCAGCCATAATTGCTGCTACCTTCTGTGCAATTAGATCAATGTCGGTTGGCATAGCTTTTGAAGCACCAACCTCAAAAATTCCATCAGTCTTCCTTGTAGTGACAGGTCTGCTAGAACAAGTAGATGATATATGTTGTAGAGAGTTCTCACTAAGATTTTTAACTAAGTTTCATGCCTCTTCTTCACTCTTCAACATAAAAGTATCTCCACAAGATGCATCAACCATCTGTCTGTTGGCTTTTGTCAGCCCTTCATGAAAACTCTGCACTAGTTGCCACTTGGGAACTTGATGATGAGGACACTTCCTAAGAAGGTCCTTGAATCTTTTCCATGTCTCATAAAATTATTCCCCCTCATGTTGGGAGAAACCAGTGATAGCACATCTGAACTGATTGGTCTTCCCTATCGAAAAATACTTCTTGAGAAACTCATGTTGCATCTAAGTCCAAGTCGTGATAGAACCTGCCGGTAGAGAATTGAACCAATACTTTGCTTTATCTTTCAGGGAGAATGGAAAAAGTCTCATTCTAAAAGCATCTTCAGAGAAGTTGTGAATTTTGGTAGTTGAGCACACTGAATTCATCTAAATGCTTGTAAGGGTCCTCTTGAGTCAGCCCAAAGTAAGATGGTAGCATCTGAATACTGCTGAACTTGATCTCATAATTTTGTGCTATGATATTGGGCAGTTGAAAACCAGCTGGTGAAGTGTATGACTCAGGAACATAGTAGTCCCTAAGCAATCTAACCCTTTCTCCAGCAACATTAGGAATAAGATTGTTATTCCTTTCTTCCTTCATGTCTTCAACGAATTCTTCCTCTTGCACAATGGTATCAACAGGGATGTTCCTCGGTTGTCTAAGAATACGTTCAGGCTCAGGATCAATAAGTATCAAAGGACCAGCCACAGAACGACGACCTTGCATATATTAACGAAAAGCACCTGAAAAGAAAACAAAAACAAAAATTAAAAACAAAATATAATAATTTCCTAAACTAAAAATCTAATTAAAATTAATTCTGTAAAATCCAATCAATCAAATAGATAATCCCCGGCAAAGCCGCCAAAAATTGATTCGTGTGTGAGTGCGTCTCAAATTATAATTACCACACTTCGCAGTAGAACGAATTCCTTGCAGAATAGGGCTATCGAAAGGGGTGTCGAACCTCAAGGATTATGGTCTGAATGAGTTGGAACACGGAATTAATTCTAATTAAATTTAGAAAGAGAAGAAATCTAATTTTTTTATATTTAAACTAATTAAAAATTAAAATAAAATAAAATAAAGGAAATAGAGAGTGAAGATAATATGAGATAAATCTAGGGTATTTGACTTCACCACTAACTCCACAATCAATGGTTAATTGAATCAACTATAGGGAATTATATCATGCATAAGTGGTGTCGGTGGCTACAAGCTCACCTTCATCCGTCAAGAAGATAACATATGATTAAGGCTAAGTCATGGACTATCTTCGATTGGCATCGGTCATCTGCCTAACTACTCTAATCTAGGGTGCAGTATGGTCCATCTTCTCTAGGCATACTCCATCAAAGCGTATAATGATATATTCAGTGATTACCATTATGTAATAATCGCTCTCATGATCACAGAAAATAGGAGAGATTGAGTTCAATAACAATAACTAAATATCTAAGACAAGATAAGAAATTATTGAAACTGAATTTATAAGACTTGTATTGCTCAATTCTATAATAAGAATCATCTAAATTACACAATCTATGCATGAACATAAAGGTCCCCAATAATTAAAACAATCAAACCATTGATGCTTTGTTAGGGCTACATCAAAATCCTAGTGGATGAACTAGCCACTCATGGCAGAAGAAGAAGCTTCAACGGTTGAGGAAGAAGGCATCATCTTCATGAATTATGTGTAAGACTTCGTTCTCCAATGGTCCTCCACTCAAAAGCTCTAGAAATCATGTCTTCAATCTGTCCAAAGGCTCTCTAAGCTCTCCAATATCTCCAAAAATAGCCTTCAATTTGCCACTTTATGTACCAAGATAATACATCAAAGTCTTAATCCCATAGCACTAATCAGGTGGGTTTTTCCTACTGACGTTTGACCCAAATTTTGACCCACTAGAAGTCCGATTCACAAATTTTCTGTGAAATACAAAAGTGTGCAGAATCGAATTTCGTTTAACTTATATGAAAATTAAGTCAATTTGAGGCTCAAAAATAACACTTCTGGT
Organism: Cornus controversa; assembly: GCA_026545225.1. NCBI lineage: Eukaryota > Viridiplantae > Streptophyta > Magnoliopsida > Cornales > Cornaceae > Cornus > Cornus controversa. The sequence goes on from CM048850.1 coordinate 29,414,967, forward strand.
CCATTTTTCAAAATGAGATTAAGACTATATTAAGCGCAGATTTGGACTTCAAGCCTGAAACCTTCTTAAGCAGCTGTAATTCTCTTGGACCTCTTCCTTGGGCTAATTTAAGTTGAAATAAATATTTGAATAGATCCTTTTGATGTAGGCTTCATCTAACCATCTTGGATATCATCTTTAAAAGCTCAAAATCATGGTTTTAACTGAAATAATCATTAAGGCCCTGAAAATACAGAAAACACTAAAATGAAGTAAAATAATAAAATAATCTATCACTAAGAGAATAAAATACATAAGTTAAGAGGCTAGAATGCGTAACATTCAACGCCGATCACGAAGCCACTTACGGGCCAGGTGTTTGAGGGGGAGAGGGTCTCACTCCAACATAATTTGAAGTTTAGTTTTGGGTTAATTGTATAGCTTGATGATTATGATTTTAGGACCTGCAGTCCGGTCTGTTTGGAACTATTATGTATTTATTTTTGTAATTATCTTTAATTGACTGAAAATATGAGAAAAAATTAGAAAAATTGTTCTAATGTTCTGTAATTATGAAAATCTTAGGGTTTAATTATTATAGGAAACTGTAGTTCTAAACATATTAATTTTTGAGGATTAATCAACTAATGATATATAGAAATACAAAGCATGATCGTATTGTTTAACGATGATTGTGTTTAGTAATTTTTTGCTGAGCTTATGAGTTCACCCTATTAATATTTCAGGTATTTGCACATTAGCACGTGAAAGAGACACATGATATGGATGGAGACTAGTTAGCCATGGGTTTATTTACTTTCATTAGCATAGTGCCTCCATATTGAGAACTCTTGTAACATAGATGAGGGGTTTAAATTTGGTGATGTTATATTTGATATTTATAGTTGATACTTGTGTAATGAGGATTGTACTCTCGATAAAATTTTGAATAAATGGTCTTGATTTTATAATTTGATGGATGTTTATTGTGCGTGCTCGTGGGAAGCGGGGCCTGACACACCTCATTCATCTCGAAGATCAAGTCCATTATCATCTACATGTTCTCCACCATCATGTCTACATTCAAACTCATTCACGAAGCTCAACTGTAAAGAAAATGAGAGTTCATTGAAAGGTGAATAAACAAGTTGTAGGAGTAAAATGGATTTATGAAAGTGAAGTTGAACTTGATCAAATTATTCATGGCAAAGAAATAAGGCAAGACTGCTTACAAAAGGCTACTCACAATAATCTAGAGTTGGTTTTCATGAAACATTTGCACTAGTTATTCATTTAGACACCATTAGAGTTCTCATTGCTTCTATAGTCCAAAGAGATTAGTTTTTATACTAAGTTGATGTGAAATATGAATTTTTAGAGGAGAAGTAAAAGAAGAAGTTTATGTTGAACAATTACAAAGGTTTTTTTGAAAGGTGAAGAATAGAAAGTGTACAGATCGAAGAAGGCCTTGTATAAGTTGAAGCAAGCTCATGAGCATAGTACAACCAAATTGAGTGCTTATTTCATTGAGAAAGACTCAAGAAGAGTAAGAGTGAACCGATCTTGTATGTCAAGAATTAAGATAACTTTCTTCTGATTATTGCATTATATGTTGATTATTTTATTATTTTTTGAAAATAATAAGAAGATGATTCAAAATTTTAAAAAAGAAATGATAAAAAAATAGTTACTATAAAGTTTTCTTGGAATCGAAATATATTAAGATGAAAAGATGGAGATTTTATATTGAAGAAGTTTGGCATGAATGGTTCCAAAACAACAGTAGCACCTCTTGTTATGAATGAGAAACTCAATAAAATTATGAAAAAATGAAAGTGGATGCCATTTTTAGTTAGAAATTTCTAACTAAGAAGCACACCAAGGGAGAAAAATGTTGAGTTGGTATTTTTGAAAGTTTAGTAACAATTGGAAGAGTCTCCCAAGTGATCATATTCTAATGAGGTTGAGAGGAGATTAGAAACAACTGATCACAACCCTCTCCTTCCAGTGAATGGGTGACCAAGGAAGAAAAAGAGTTCCCCTTATTCCACCAGCCTCCCCTGTTCCCCCAACCCTCCTCTTTTTCACCTGCCTCACATCATTCCAAGGCCATCCACAACTTTTTCATCCAACCATCATCCACAAAATCTCAACAAACAACGATCTTCATCTCTTAAATCATTTAATATCTATCTACCACCGCAACCACAACTTAAATCTTTGTCTTGTAAACCCCCTACACATCCTTCTACCAACCCCAAACCCAACCCCAACCCCAACCCCAACCCCAACTCCATCCATCATTCTGGCATTTCTGCCTCTTCTTTCACTAAAATCTTACATACTCTACAAAATGATTCCCAACTCAACCCCAACCACCAAGAACTCTCTGATATCATTATACTCCCAGAGGGACTTCACCCTTCTCTCATGGATGCGGATAAGGCACAATTCATCCTTGCCAATGATGAACTAAGAATGCAACTTGCTACCGCAAAGGATGAAGTTGATAAACTCATGGAATTCAAGAGATCATTCTCTTCTTCCTGCAATACCAAACCAGTCGCTGTCAATCGTAAAATGACTTTATCCACCACAACAACGAAAGATACCCGAATTGATATTCTGCATTCAAAATTGTTCTAGCTCCAAAAGTTTTTCCTTAACAAACAATTATTAAACTCCATGCTGATTGGTAGCATAAGCATCCCACTCTCTCCTATGTCACCAACTAAACCCCAATCCATCCCTTCCACTAATGCTCAACCTCACCAGCAACCTCTTCTAACTCATCCTGCCATTGATGAGCACAGTTACCCATCCATCCCCATGCGTGATGCCCACGCGCATGTAAAATCTTCTTTACAAAATTCAAATTCGAATTCACCTGCCAAATCAAATCACGTCACCTATCCTGTTGCTTTCCCTGGTCGCATCTCAACTATTTTTCCTGGTCTTATACTACAAAACACCTTACCTACTGATACACTCAACCTTCCCAAGGCCCACAACTAATCAATCTCGTAGGTAAAAAGCTCACAACCTTCACAAATGGTTTCGAATTCTACCATCCCTCAACCTCTAATGGTGTCCCTCTAGTTGAACCACCACCTGAAGTTTCAATGGAAGGTATTCATCTATGGAATACCACTTTAGTTAGCCACTTCTTCAATGCAAAACCATCTTTTAAAGCTGTTCATTCCAATGCTCTCAAACTATGGAACAAGAGAGGACTTATGGAAGTTATCTCAAACTCTAATAGTTTTTTTTCTCTTCAAGTTTGATACCCCTTCCTCTGCTAATGCCATCATCCTTGAGGGTCCATGGATTATTGCAAATAAGCTTGTAAGCCTATGCAAATGGTCCACTAAAATCCACCTTCATGAATCACCCCCAAGCAGAATACCTATTTGGGTCAAATTCTATAACATTTCACTACAATTCTGGACCTCCACTGGCCTCAACTACATAGCTAGTGCAATTGGCAAACCACTTTATGCTGACCTGATGACCCTAAAGATCAAACGAATTGATTTTGCTAGGATCTTTGTTGAGATTGATTCATCTTCAACCCTCCCTGACTTTTTTCTTCTCAACCCTGAAAATGGGACACCAATCCAGATAAATGTTTATTACCCTTGGAAACCTTCCTCCTGTTCACATTGTAAAAGCTTCAACCACCTTTCTGTTGAATGCACATCCTTGCAAACATTAACCTTGCAACCTCCTCTAAACACAACTCACAAGTCCCCACTGCCAAAAAAGGACTGGACCATGGTAACTAGAAATCCTTGCTCGGATAATCACAAACACCCCCCCATAGTCTGTGATCATCACTTGCCCAGCCTTGCTGTATCATCTCCACCATCCTTAAAAGCCCCATGATCTGCCACCTTCAACATTTAAACCTTATGATACATTCAAGACCATTAACTTTGTTGTTAACTTGTCACCCCACCACAATAAATTCGTTACACAATCTCTCCCATATTCTCCCACTAACTCTTCTTCATACTAAACTAACTCACCTATCAATCCACCCTTACAACAAATTTAATGTTCTTTCTGAACTCAATGATAACTTCCATGTTCATGAAAGCAAAGATGATGGTCATCCTAATGATGTTGCTGAAAAATCTATCCATGATGATCCTACTTCTCTGGATTCGAATGATGATTCCATCCAAGAAAGTAGCTTTGAGGCTAATTTAGCCTTCTCATCCATTGGTATTCAATCTTACTATAAGAAAAAAAAGATCAAGCATCCCTTAAAAACTTCCTCAAAATAGTCTTATGTCAAAGGAAAAGGCAAAGGAAAAGGGAAAGGAAAAGCTCAATGTCAACTACCAAAGTGTACTCTCAAGGGGTTTAGGGGTCTGATTAATTTTCAATCACACTCCAAATGACCCTCTCAAGCTGGAACATAAAGGGTCTCAATTCCCCTATTAAGCAAATTAAGATTAGGAAATTTCTATTTGAACAGAAGATTGGTATTCTTTCAATTCTTGAGACTAAAGTACAGAGTTCACATATGGATGGGGTTTTTAAATCAATTGTTGGGTACAATGATCACTTGTGGACACTTACCCATAATTACAATTGCTCTGTGAGAGGAAGGATATGAATTCTCTGTAACACTGCTCTCTTTTCCATCCAAGTTATTCAAGAAACTGATCAAGTTATCGACTGTATTATCAGAGACTTGACCACCAAAACTCTCTTCCACACATCCTTTATCTATGGACTAAACTCTCGAGTGGGTAGACAAAGGCTTTGGCAAAACCTCAAATCCCATTCTACCTTCATCCATCACCAGCCATGGCTTTTTATGGGAGACTTCAACACTTCTCTCAACATTGATGAAAAATTTGGAGGCAACATCAGATGGACTCCTGAGATGAATGATTTTAAAGAATGTATCAACCATATATATTGGCCTTGATGATCTCAACTTCACAGGTATGTTCTTCACCTAGTCTAATCAAAACTTTGGCATTGCTAATATTACTAGAAAGCTTGATAGAGCAATTGTTAACTATTTCTGGCATTCCATATTCCCTAACTCCAAATGTAATTTTCTTCCACAATCCATTTCTGACCATTGTCCAGCCATTATAAACCTAGGTGTCCCTGCACCTACAAGGAAATTGCTATTCAAATTCTTTAATTTCTTGGCTTCTAATCCGTCTTTCCTTTCTATAGTTGAACAAGCTTGGAACATACCCATCTCAGGCTCGCCAATGTTCTTAATCACACAAAAATTGAAAGCTCTTAAATCTTGCTCAAGAACCTGAATAAGCATGATTACAATGACATTTCACTCAAAGTTCAGTCATGTAAGTCTAAACTCACTGCTTGCCAGACCATGCTTGATCAAAATCCCACTGACCACAACCTTAGAACCCTTGAAAAATCTCTTCTTCAATCCTATTCACACATTTGTCTCTATGAAGAAAAGTTTTTGAAACAAAAAGCAAGAGTCAAATGGCTTTCTGCTGGTGATCAAAACACCTCTTTTTTCTTCAAAACAACTAAGAGTAGATAAAATAGGAACAAAATTCTTTCTTTGACAAATGATGCTGGAGTCACAATTTCTAATAAGGATGATATTATTCAAGTCTTCTTATCCCATTTCCATTCCCTTATGGGATCATCACCTCCCTTTCCTGGATCTCAATTGTTATCCCAGTTTATAACAAACTCCATTTCCCCTTCATATCACCAATTGCTGACCTCTATTCCAACTGATTTGGAAATTCAACAATGCATGTTCTCCTTTGGCAACGAAAAATCACCAGAACCTGATGGCTACTCATCCTTTTTCTTTAAGAAAAGTTGGTCCCTCATTGGTCCAGATGTAACATGGGCTATCAAGGACTTCTTTGCTTCAGGTAAAATGCTTAAGCAAATTATTTCCACTTTGATCTCCCTCATTCCCAAGATTCATAATGTTTCTACAGTGCATAACTTCAGACCAATTGCTTGTTGTAACACACTATATAAATGCATTTTTAAGCTCCTTGCTAACAAGATCAAACCTATTATCCCTTCCTTCATCAATCAATCACAATCTGCTTTCATCAAGTCAAGGAGGATTGCAGATAACATCTTCTTAGCTCAGGAACTTTTCAAAGGTTACCATAAGCATTCCTCTTCCCCTAGATGTGCAATCAAAATTGATCTGAAAAAGGCCTTTGATAACCTTGGTCGGGACTTCATTCTAGAATGCCTCAAACTGATGGGATTTTTCATTATCTTCGTAAAATGGATTGAAATCGGCATCACTACACCAACATTCTCTATCTCACTGAATGGAGAAAGTCATGGATTTTTCAAGAGCTCTAGAGGGATTCGACAAGATGATCCCTTATCACCCTATCTTTTTGTCATAGCAATGGAAGTCCTTTCTCTCATTCTCACCAAGCAAACCATTAATAACCCAAACTTTGTCTACCACTGGAGATGTCAACCAATTGCACTAACCCATCTCATCTTTGTTGATGAACTCCTTCTCTTCAGCTATGGTAGTATTCCTGCAATAAAGGTTCTTAAAGAGGGATTTGACATTTTTTGCTCACTATCAAAATTATCTGTCAATTCTTTAAAAAGTCATGTATACTTTTCTAGTGTTCCTATTGCAACACAGCAAGCTATTATAGACTTGCTACAATTTAACATTGGGACACTACCTTTCACTTATCTGGGTGTTCCATTGATTCGTGTGTGAGTGCGTCTCAAATTAAAATTACCATATTTCGCAATAGAATGAATTCCTTGCAGAATAGGGCTATCGAAAAGGATGTCGAACCTCAGGGATTATGGTCTGAATGAGTTGGAACACGAAATTAATTCTAATTAAATTTAGAAAGAGAAGAAATCTAATTTTTTTATATTTAAACTAATTAAAAAGAAAAATAAAATAAAATAAAGGAAATAGAGAGTGAAGATAATATGAGATAAATCTAGGGTATTTGACTTCACCACTAACTCCACAATCAATGGTTAATTGAATCAACTATGGGGAATTATATCATGCATAAGTGGTGTCGGTGGCTACAAGCTCACTTTCATCCGTCAAGAAGATAACATATTATTAAGGCTAAGTCATGGACTATCTTCAATTGGCATCGGCCATCTACCTAACTACTCTAATCTAGGGTGCAGTATGGTCCATCTTCTCTAGGCATACTCCATCAAAGCGTATAATGATATATTCAGTGATTACCATTGTGTAATAATCGCTCTCATGATCACAGAAAATAAGAGAGATTGAGTTCAATAACAATAACTAAATATCTAAGACAAGATAAGAAATCATTGAAACTGAATTTATAAGACTTGTATTACTCAATTCTATAATAAGAATCCTCTAAATTACACAATCTATGCATGTAAATAAAGGTTCCCAATAATTAAAACAATCAAACCATTGATACTTTGTTAGGGTTACATCAAAACCCTAGTGGATGAACTAGCCGCTCATGGTAGAAGAAAAAGCTTCAACGGTTGAGGAAGAAGGCATCATCTTCATGAATTATGCGTAAGACTTTGTTCTCTAATGATTCTCCACACAAAAGCTCTGTAAAGTATGTCTTCAATTCTGCCGGAATGCTCTCTAAGCTCTCCTAAGCTCTCTCAACTCAGCCTTCAATTCGTCACTTTATGCCCTAATAGAATATACCAAAGTCCTAATCCAATTAGGAATTAATTAGGTTTTCTCACAGCACTAATCAGGTGAGTTTTTCCTGCTGATGTTCAGCCCAACTTTTGACCCACTAGAAGTCCGATTCACGGAATTTCTATGGAATACAAAAGTGTGCAGAATCGAATTTCGTTCAACCTGTAAAATTAATTCAATTTGAGGCTCAGAAATAACACTTCTGGTCCTTTTTCCAAAATGGGATTAAAATTATATTAAGTGCAAATTTGGGCGTTAGGCCCGTAACCTTCTTAAGTAACTGTAATTCTCTTGAACCTCTTTCATGGGCTGATTTGAGTTGAAATAAATAGTTGAAAGGATTCCTTTGATGTAGGCTTCATCTAACCCTCTTGGATGTCATCTTTAAAAGCCTAAAATCATGGTTTTAACTGAAATAACCATTAAGGCCCTGAAAATATAGAAAACACTAAAATTAAGTAAAATAACAAAATAATCTATCATTAAGAGAATAAAATACACAAGTTAAGAGGCTAAAATGCGTAACATTCAACGCCGATCACTCCCCCAAACTTACATATTGCTAGTCCCTTAGCAATAGAATAAAACAAAACTAAAACAAAGAAAACTAACTAACACTAACTAAACTACCCAACTCCACTTTCGTGGGAGAAACGATTGCATTTAGCATATGCAGCAAGCCTTTAAACCCCTAGGTTCCCCCTAGTGGACGAGTATAGTCTCGTGAGGGGTTCCAAAAATGTTACCCACAAACATTCAAAATTCTATTTCAACACTAATCCAAGAAGAATATTACAATATATAGTTACAAACTTGCATTTAAGAATAATTTTGAACTTTCAAATTCCACAATTCAAAGTGATGGACCCCACATATAATTCACATCAACATATCTCAAAATAACCAATTCTAGTTCCCTCGTGAAAAGTGAACTAGTAGTCATCTCATGTGGCATAACCCAGCTCTGAATATATTAAGGCACATACCCCTTCAACTCACTAGCTCCCCTTATTGAAATCATACTTCCAAACATGAATACATGACTTTTTTCCTTTTTTTTTCAATTCTTTTTTTTTTCATTGCTTTATTGGTTGTGCAATGTCTTGATCTATTAAGCTTTCTGAAAGATCTATAAAGCAAGCTTTCAATCAGTGACTCCCAAACTAGATGACTTTAGGGTACTAGGCTTAAAGATACCCCGAAGAACCTAATTACTCAAATCAATCAGGTTACAAATCAAGACAACCAATGCTCATATTTTCTCACCTTTTCACTTTTGACGAGAACACTACGTGCTTCCTGAGGCATAGAGACCCGGTTACTCATGAAAATGATCAAATTGATTTGCTATTCAATATATTTTTTTTTTCTCTTTTTTTCATTAAAGTCAAGTAAAACAGATCATTGGTACTCATTCTCAAGAGATAATAACTCAAAACCAAAGTTTGTACCTCACAAGATTATGCTAGTGTGTGTGTGCATGTGAGAAAACTAAAATCAATCACCCTAAAGCATATCAATGAAAATCATGATTAAAACCACATAATTTAAACTATAGTTTCTAAAAATTTAAAACATACTCAAAAAATTGCAAGTTATGTACCTGCATAAGGTACTAATCCCTTGAAAAATGTCAAACAGTCTATCTAAAAATAAAACAAAATAAAATAAACAAACTAAGAAAATAAAATAAACAAAAATCCTAAAACAAGAAGAATTTCTCACAAAAATTTCCCCCATATTGCAATAAAGTACATAAAATAAGGTATCGCCTCACCCCCAAACTTAAACTGTACATTGTCCTCAATGTACACCCAATAAAAGCATAGAGAAGGGTAAAAACGAGAATACCAAGAATCTAGAGAAGTAGTGGCAAAAAAATAGAGCAAACCAGTTGTATGAAGGCAATGCAAGCACACCCCCAAACTTAGATGTTACAACCTGTAAAAGCAAACCACTATACCCCAAAGACCAAGTGAAAATAATATGGGTGAAAATAAATATGAAATAGAAAAATCCTAAAAAAAATTTTTTTTTTATAAGAATTAAATACAGGAAGAAAAATAAAAAGAGAAAGAAAAATAAAAATAAAAACTAAAAATAAATAAAATACACAAAATAGTTACCCTCCAGTCAAGGATGTGGTGGTGACTGAGCGTCTGGATCCAGGTTTGCCTGGCGCATCAATGCACGCACCATCCTCTTCATCTCTAACTGATCCTGGCGAGTCTCACGAAAGTGATCCGCCATCTCTGTCCGTATAGCTCCAAACTGTGTAAAAATCTCAGTCTGTAAGGTGCCAAACTGGGCTGTCAACCCAATAATCTACCCTTCTAAATAATGATAATCATGTCCACCAGCTTGTGCATGGATATTCTCTTCTTTTGCTTCCATCTCCTCTGGATCCTCCACAAGTGGTGGTATGTCCACAACTTTCCCTCCCTGAGCCAATCGAGATACTTCACCTAACGCAGCTATGACTCTTTGATGCATATGAGATCGGCTCAAATTCCAGTCATGTGTGCTATAGTGAATATCATGAGTAACTGATGAATGATAGTAGAGAAAGGAAACTCCCAGTCACTTGCACTATCTGGTGCCTTGGCCACAACCTTGGAATAGAACTTTTCAATTTGGCCCCAGATAATCTGTGGGAATGATAGCCAATGCCCAAAATGTATGGCATATAAATCTCTAAGGAACTCTTGACGTCTCTCAGTTTTATGTCAAATGGGACATATATACATTCTTGTACAAAACAGCATCAAGGAACCATAGATGACTTGGCGTAGAAGACTTTGAAGCTGCATTACGCTTTGGCCTAGAGAATTGGTTAGCACACAAACGTGCAACCAAATTACCCACTGACAAATCATCGGGTAAAGGAGTGTAGATATTGGTCAAATCAGCCAGGCATTCATGACGATAACCCATGGCAATAGCAATCGAAGACATATCAACCTGAGCTCGCGTTCCATCCACTGAAGAAATAAGCACACCCCACTCGTCAGATTTTGGCATTAAGTTCTGATAAAAGACTTTGACTAGCCTCGGGTATATAGTAATAGATAATGGAACAAAAATAGAAGCCGACCGATGATGATGGATGTCAGAAATCCCCCATCGTGTCTCAGGAAACATCGCATATAGTTCGGCGATGTCAAACGTTGCTTCAAAATTCAAGGCTCTTGGATGCCATCTCTCTTGAATTCCATCTCGGCGAGATCTTGAGGAAACGGATGTTGGATCATGTCGTGCTCGACGAGAATTGCGTGAGCTTAAAGCACCTTGGTGAATTGCTCGCTTTGGTGCCATAGAAATAGAAAAAGCTTGGTTGCGAAATTAAATTAAACACTTGGTGTGCATAATAAAAGCTTCTCCTTTAACCTCTTCTTTCGGCAATTTTTTCACCCCAAATTAAAAAATTCAATCCACCAATTATGTCCCCCAAACTTGATCTTTAAAAGCCCTCAAAAAGATTGGCATAATTTTGTAAAATAAAAACTCTACTTACTTTGATGAAGAACTTGAGAAAGTAAGAGTTTTCTTGAGAACTAATGATGATCAATTCAGTTTTGATGTTGATGTTGATGATGATCAATGATAAATACTTGTGCGAGAATCACCAATTGAAGAAAATATATTTTCGGTTGAAGTAGGAGTCAAATTGGATCACAAAGTTGTCAAAGGAGCAAGTAGTAGCATCCTAGTTGGAGAGGGGGGTTATTTATAGAAGAAAAATCTGAGCAGCCCCTTTATGGGCCTGGGCGATCGATCCCCCTAGGGCTGGGCGATCGATCGCCTAGCTAGTTGGCGTGCCCACATGAGAAAAAATGGGGGCGATCAATCCCCCCTTGAATGGGTGATCGATCCCCCCCTACTGATGCCTGTTTGAGCCTCCATTGCCCAAGGGCGATCGGGACGTGTATTTTTGGAGTCTCTATCACCCAAGGTCGACCGAGAGCTCATTTTTTCACCCGTTTTGAGTCCAAAGACCTTGGTACACCTCTTGGCATCCTCCAAAAGCAACTTATACATCAAAAACTCAAAGAAAACAGATCAGAACGCAACTAGAATTGAAATAAAAATTAAGAAAACTTAAACTAAAAATTAAAATTAAAGAAAATTAAAGGATAGAAATACATACAAATCCTATAATTTAAGCAGTCCGATATGCTCATAGTGCCTCACTTAGTCGTAATGACCAATCTCTTCTATCTGATCTCACTGTCTTCTCAAGAATATGTTTAATTTCTCGATTGGATAGCTCCACTTGCCCAATCGTATGAGGATGGTAAAGTGTTGCCACCTTATGTGTCACTGAATACTTAGCAAACAAACCTCTCAAGAATTTATTGCAAAAGTGAGAACCACCATCACTGATCAAGGCTCGAGGAATTTCGAACCGACTAAGAATATTCTAGTGCATGAACTTGGTTACCACTTTGTGGTCATTGGTTCGAGTTGCAATGGCCTCCACCTATTTGGAGACATAATCCACACCAACCAGAATGTACTCGTAGCCAAAAGAGGGCAGAAAGGGTCCCATGAAATCAATTCCCCAAACATTAAAAATCTCAACCACCAAAATGGGAGTCATTGGCAACATATCTCGTCTTGACATTGAACCTAATCTTTAACATTGATCACAAGTTTTACAGAAAATATAGGCATTATGAAACAGAGAAGGCCAGAAGAATCCACATTGAAGTACCTTCGCTATTGTCTTTCTCGCACTAAAGTGACCTCCACATGCTAACGAATGGCAGAACTTGAGAACATCTTGAAACTCATGGTCTGGGACACACCACCGAATAATCTGATCTGGACAATATTTAAATAATTTCGGATCCTCCCAAAAGTAATGATGAACTTTAGAGAAGAATCTATCACGCTCTCACTTGGTTCAACCCCGTGGCACTTTTTTCGTGGTCAAATAATTCACAATATATGCATACCATGGCATGGAATTGTCGAATACTTCAAACAATTGCTCACCCCGAAGTGATTTGGATGGTGTAGCATAAACAGAATTTACCACAATTGTAGAAACTTGATCTTCTAGCACATTATCTTCCTTCTGGTTTTCTCGAACCACTATTTCATCTGTAAGCTCAGACACATTCGTAGAATCTGTGAAGAAAATATCAGTCTAATCTGGAGGATTCTCAACAACATTAAAAATATTAAGCTTGACCTTCATGTTGCCAAATGAAATATCCATGATCTCCGACCTATAATTTATGCAAGCATCAGTAGTAGCTAAGAAAGGCAGACCAAGGATCACTAGAATGTGCCTCCTTGAGTTATGAACTGGCTCAGTGTCAAGTACAATAAAATCAACAAGAAAGCAGAACTTGTCCACTTTAATGAGCACATCTTCAATGATCCCACGGGGTTGCTTTGTTAATCTATCTGCAAATTGCAACACCACCAAGGTATGCTTCAATTCTCCCAAGCCCAATTGTAAGTACACTGAATAGGGTAGCAAATTCACACTTTCACCCAAATCAAGAAGAGCCTTATCGTGTGTGAATGCGTCTCAAATTAAAATTACCACACTTCACAATAGAACGAATTTCTTGCAGAATAGGGCTATCAAAAGGGATGTCAAACCTCAGGGATTATGGTCTGAATGAGTTGGAACACGAAATTAATTCTAATTAAATTTAGAAAGAAAAAAAATCTAATTTTTTTATATTTAAACTAATTAAAAAGTAAAATAAAATAAAATAAAGGAAATAGAGAGTGAAGATAAAATGACATAAATATAGGTAATTGACTTCACCACTAACTCCACAATTAATGATCAATTGAATCAACTATGGGAAATTATATCATGCATAAGTGGTGTCGGTGGCTACAAGCTCACCTTCATCCATCAAGAAGATAACATATGATTAAGGCTAAGTCATGGACTATCTTCGATTGGCATCGGCCATCTACCTAACTACTCTAATATAGGGTGCAGTATGGTTCATCTTCTCTAGGCATACTCCATCAAAGCGTATAATGATATATTCAGTGATTATCATTGTCTAATAATCGCTCTCATAATCACAGAAAATAAGAGATATTGAGTTCAATAATAACAACTAAATATTTAAGACAAGATAAGAAATCATTGAAACTGAATTTATAAGACTTTTATTGCTCAATTCTATAATAAGAATCCTCTAAATTACACAATCTATGCATGTATATAAAGGTAAACTAGCCGCTCATGGTAGAAGAAGAAGCTTCAATGGTTGAGGAAGAAGGCATCATCTTCATGAATTATGCGTAAGACTTCGTTCTCCAATGGTCCTCCACTCGAAAGCTCTACAAAGTATGTCTTCAATCTGTCCAAAAGCTTTCTAAGCTCTCCAATCTCTCCAAAAATAGCCTTCAATTCGCCACTTTATGCCCCAAGAAAATACACCAAAGTCCTAATCCAATTAGGAATTAATTAGGTTTTTCCGCAGCACTAATCAGGTGGGTTTTCCCTACTGACGTTTGGCCCAACTTTTGACCCACTAGAAGTCCGATTCATAGAATTTTCGTGAAATACAAAAGTGTGCAGAATCGAATTTCGTTTAGCCAATTAAAAAATTAATTCGATTTGAGGCTCAAAAATAATACTTCTGGTCCATTTTCCAAAACGAGATTAAAACTGTATTAAGCGCAGATTTGGGCTTCAGGCCCGTAACCTTCTTAAGCAGCTGTAATTCTCTTGGACCTCTTTCATGGGCTGATTTGAGTTGAAATAAATAGTTGAATAGATCCCTTTGATGTAGGCTTCATCTAACCCTCTTGGATGTCATCTTTAAAAGCCCAAAATCATAGTTTTAACTGAAATAATCATTAAGGCCCTGAAAATACAGAAAATACTAAAACGAAGTAAAATAACAAAATAATCTATCACTAAGAGAATAAAATACACAAGTTAAGAGGTTAGAATGCGTAACATGCAACGCCGATCATTCATTAATCTCCTCAGCTCTTTCACCCAATGACTGCAACTCTTTAATTGATAAAATCTCAAGTAAAATTTCTCATTGGACTAGCAAAAGTCTTTCATATGCTGGTAGAGTCCAACTTTGTAAATCAGTCCTTTATAGTATGCAACTGTACTAGATGAGCATCTTCTTTTTACCCAAAAAAGTGATTGCAAAAATTAAATCTCTCTTTAGAACGTTCCTATGGTCACATAATAAGAGCTCATTGAGATACTGTAAGGTTACATGGGCTAAGGTATGCACCCCAAAATCTAGTGGAGGACTTTGCCTTCCCTCACTTTCTTCACTCAATAGAGCTGCCATGACTAAGCATATATGGTCTCTATTCAAGAATCCAAGAAATTTATGGGCTAGATGGATCCAATCTGTCATCCTAAAGGATAAGAGCTTTTGGGAGATTAAACTCCCATCCAACTGTTCATGGTCACTAAGGAAACTTCTCCAGCTGAGAGGATTGGCAATGCCATTTTTATCTATCAAAATTGGTAATGGGAAAGCCACCTTTCTTTAGTTTGACTCTTGGCTTGAGTGTGGTCCTCTAGAAAGGAAAGTTGCCCATTCAATCACTCTCAGCACTGCAATAGGAAGATATGCCAAAATATGCTCATTAATGAATGAGAATCACTGGTCTATGCCTTCAAATCTCCAAAGGATGCTAGCTACCTGAACTCAGAGACACATCATCCCTACCATCAATCAACGTAAATCAACCTGATTCCTTCCTATGGATCAACCTGAAATCCTTTTCACTTCAAATTACTTTGGAAAATATCTCCCCTCCACCTCCATCTCTGAGCTGGACACATTTGATATGGACCAACCCTCAAATACCCAGACATAATTTTATCTTATGGTTTGATGCACTTGGCAGACTATCAACACTTGACAGTCCCTGCATGTCCAAGAAAACTACACCTAATGCCTGTTGTCTATGCCTTGTAGCTACAGAATCCCACAACCACTTGTTCTTCCAATGTAGCTTCAGCTCTGAAATATGGAATCATTTTCAAAATCTATTCAACTTCCATTGCCCAACTTCCTCATGGCCAGATTTGCTCAACTGGGCTTCATTAAATTGGGATCAATCAGTGAATTTCCTCTCACACAGACTTATTATGGCTGCTTGTATATAATTTGAAAAGAAAGAAATTTGAGAACCTACAAGGATAGATCTTCAATAGCTCAGATCACTATCAATTCTATCACTGAAATCATTAAATTGAGGCTTCTAAGTTGCTCCTTTAGAGAAAGCAGATCAACAAGAGCTCTAGTAGCAGCATGGCATCTCCCAAGCTCCTCCATCAAGCCTCCAAGGAAGCCATCAGACCATAGAATTGGGAACTATGTGGAGCAAAGCTTTTACTAAGTTTCTGTTAATCTCAATCCCCTCTGCAGATACATCTTTTTCTAGGATGCTAATGATGCCATGATGCTACTTCTCCACTATGCTCCATTGCTGCTTCTCTTTGTCATACTTTCTAATTATTTTTTTTTCTTTTCTTTCACTTGATCCATGGACTCACTGTTCTGTTTCCAAGGATCTTTGTTGTAACTTTTGTTTGTTCTTATCTTCAGTATACAACTCACATTATCAAAAAAAAAAATGTTGAGTTAATGTGCCAATTTCCTACGGTTAATTTATGTGGTTGTAAAGCTATCACCTAATGACTAGTAGTCTATTGAAGCAAATGGTATTATCTCTCTTTCCTATCGGGCTAGAAAATTTTAAATACTTCTAGTGTAATGATGACATAGTATCACACACAACTCAGACTAGAGTTCTAATTTCAAAAAAGTTACAAATGAGTGCATTTGTAACTTAAGTATTAAAAAAAAAAATCGTATTAGAGAGCATGTAAGATTATGAGATTAAACCTGGTGTCTCACCCTTGAAATTATAGTTGTTACACATATTGAACAGAATATGGCGACACGTGAAATAGTTAACAAAAACAAGCAGCCCGTGAAGAGGTGTATTTTACCTACAATAGTATTGTAAACCAATACGAGACCTCACAGATTGTGCATGTCACAAGGTGTTGACTGGGAAGTTGGTTATGCATTAACCATCTTCAAAACTAGAACGCTACGGAACAATGCCTTGGACTGTGGGTTTGCCAAACAAGAGGTGGTCGTAGTCCAATAGGTGAGACCATCCCAAAGTGAGGTGGTCTGGTTTTTCTAGGACGTCTCTATCACTTTCCGGTGTGTTTGGTATGAGAAACTAGAAAAGAAAATAAGGGAGGATTCTTAAAATCACTCTCCTTTTTCTAAACCAAAGGATTGAAAGTAAGTATCTCAACCCTTATCCTTCATTCTTTTTCTTTCCATTTATTTTAGGATAAATTGCAAATAAAAAAAACCCTTCAACTTTCACGATTTTACAAAAATCTCTCTGAATCTTTAATTTTGCACAAAACCCCCTATACACCTGCCATTTGAGGACAATTAGTATAGTTATGGAAATTTGACATTTTTTTGGACCAAAAATATCTATAATATCCTTCTTTATCGACCAAAATGACCTTAAATCATTTTTAGATCCATAAACCAACCCGTATGTAAATGAGTTTTTCATATTTTGTATCATATATATATATAGCCCTATTTCTATTTTTATTTTTATTTTTATTTTTTTGTCATTAAGAGTTCTTTTGTCATTTTACAATTTATTTTTCATTTCTTGAGTGGTAAAATGATCAATTAGATGTATGTCACGATACTTTAAGGAGTTGGCGTAAGTTACAACTTTCAAATAGTTAAGGGGTTTTTTTTTTTTTTTTTGCAGTTAACCCTTATTTTATTTTATTTTATTTTCTCTTATCTTTTGCCCTATCAAATAAGAAAAGAGAAAATTATAGCAATACATACCTTTTCTTTTTCTTCTGTTCCTTTTCTTTATTTTGTTTACTTAAATTTTTCCACTTTGGTTCTCAACCAAACAAAAGAAAATTAATAATTTTTCTGATCTATTTCCTTTGTTTCTAATTTCCTCTCAACACAATAATTCAAAGGAGTTTTCAGTTCCAAGAAACATAATAATCAACCATTTTTATATTTAGGAGACAAAAGATCAACTTAGTCTTTCACACCTTCAGTATCGTTTTCTCCCATGAAATCTTTCCTAGAAAAATCCCATGGCCTTTTGGGCCTTTGTGCACAAGTTCTTTCATTTCACATATTAAATTTCTAAATTGCTGCTGTATCTATTACCAAATTTAAAGTGCCTAATTTTTAACAATAAACTTTGGTAACACTGACAAATTTGTGATGTTTTCATAAATAAAAAAAACTATATTATATTATATATGTATATTTTAATTTTGTGCTTCTCAAGTCTCAGCCTAAAGATAAAAAGATATTATATTTTTCATTTTTTAGAATTCACAATAAATGTCATCATAACATGGTAAAAATGATGCAAACCAAAAGGTGAGTAATTCCTTTTTTTTTCTCCTTTATGATAATCATATTTCTCCTTTATGATAAATGCATTACCAATTTATTTATCAAAAAATAAAATAAATATGCACTCTACTTTTAAAGTGAAATGATAAAATTGTACTCAACTTTTAAATGAAGAATCAAACATTTTTGTCATACATTAAAGAAAAAAAGATAAAAAAAATAATTTATTTATGAGAAAAAAAAAAGTTCGAATACCATCTCTCTATTTATATATTATTAACAGATATTTAATCAAGTGAACTGGTGAACTAAGAATCCAATGGTAATTTTGGGCTGCCCAAATGATAAACTATTATATATAACAATATATTATGGATAAAACTATTTTTTTTAAAAATGGGTAAAGATTATAGTTAAAACTAGGCCACTATTGGAATATATTAGAAAGCTAATAAGGATACAACAATTAATAATTAATAAAGTTTAGTATCATAATTATATTAGGATCACCATCCTGATTTGCCCAGTTTGGTTGGAAAGAAATTGAAAGAAAAGAAAAGAAAGGAAAGGTAATAAAGTAATATGATTTTTTGTATTTGGTACAAAATTTTAGAAGGAAAAGAAAAAAAATAGATAGATTTGAAGGGATAGCTCAAAGCATGAGGAGCAAGTTTTGTTATCCTCCCAAAAAATGGAAAGAATTGTAAAGAACGGAAAGAAAAGACTATTATTTTTATTAAAACTTTGCTAATACCAACTTTGTCATTATTTTAATAAAAAATAAAATTTATGTTTTAAATGTAAAAGGGTATAGTAGTAATTTTATTAAAAGAGTTTCATTTTCTTTCTTTCTCCAAATATGTTAACTATCATTTTATTTCTTTTCCTTTATTTATCAACTAAACACTATCCTATCATTTTCTTTATTTCTTTTCTCTCATAACTAATATTATTATTTCCTTTCTTTTTTTTCTATTTTATTGTACCAAACATTGTATGCTCAAAATAAATTTTCCAAAACATTGTAATTAACAATAGCACTTTTTTTTCTTTTTCTTTTTCTTTATTCAATAAAAAAGATACATTTATGGGTCTTCATTTTTTCTCTTTGGGATATAAAATTGGATGTAAGGAAACGTAACAGTGTATGCAACTGCAGGGGAAATAAAGTTAAAAGAAAGTCAAACTAAGATGCCACTGAAGTGAGGACAGAAATGGTAAACGAAATACAATTTGATTTCCTTGCCAACTTCGAACCCCCTCCAAGATTTCGTCCACCTCTCCACTTCCTACTTTTTCCTTCTCTATCTTCTTTTCATTCTTTCTTCCTCCTCCTCCTCCTGGTAAAAGTTTCCTTCTTTCTTTACTTCGTTTTCTCTGTGAGTTCTCGTTGATCTCTTGAGCTCTCTCGCTCGCTCGCTCTCTCTCTCTCTCTCTCTCTGTGAAATGGCTGAAAAACCCACTTCAGGTTCGTCTTCTTTTTTCCACTTATACAATTGCTTTTTATGTGGGTATATATATAATCGTTATATTGGCTGGGTAATCTTGTTTTATGAGCTTATGAAATCTTTGTAATAAATAAAATAGAAATCTTTGTATTGGTTCAGAAATCTTGTTTTATAAGCTTATGATAGTTTGGTTAAGTTTTTGACAATGGTTTCTTTGCTTATCGATTATTTTTTCTTCTTTGAGACAATTTTTCTATTTTCTATCGTTGTTTGAATTTTAGATCTTCCTTTTTTCTGATTTTGAAATTTGTTTTCTTGGATGCTCTTTTATGTGTATTTTTCTGTGTGGATAATTGTGGACCTTGATGTGTGACTAGTTCTTCTATAACAACCACGGTTATATTATTGTAGGGTTCACGTTCCTTTACCATAACATGGGTCTTTGTGATATTTGTATATGATCCAATAAGCAACCCATATTCCGATAGTATTGGGAAATCAGCACATCAAATTGCTTGTCTGAGTTCATTAAAATACAGAGTCTTTAGGACACATATGTTTGGAACTTGATCTGGGAATATTAATCATGAGGGACTATAAAAATCAGGTTAACTAAGTTTAATAAGAGATTGGCTCACAGGATCGATGGGATTGTGGTTTTTAAAGCAGAGGACCTCCAAAAGATTTAACTTTTGTTATCCAAAGATGGGAATTTTAAAGTGGAGAAAAAAATATTAGTAAAAAATTGATTCTTACATAGGGACCAATTCTTATGAGTAAAAAATTGGTTCTTACTTGCCTCCAAAAATTGGTAACTTTTGTTACTCAAACTCTTGATCTAGCTAGTTTAAAATTCCCAAACAATTATGTGATTTAGTTCTTGTCTGACAGTGGACATTTCTTGTTGGATACACCTGAGTGTGTAATCCAAGCAGGAAAAACTACTTTATTGCATTGAAGTAGCAATATTTGTGTATGAATGACATATTAGAAGGCTCAGTATGTCTTTTTTTCATTATTCAACTATCCTGAATAATTGGACTGCAGTTTCTATTGATCCCAAGCAATTGCATTTATGCAGGTGATTATAAAGATATACCTTCAAATTCAAATATAGGGTTACAGGGGAATAGTTCTGAAGTTGTTTGCTTTGGGGAAATGTTGGTTGACTTCGTGCCAACAGTCGGTGGAGTTTCGCTTGCGGAAGCACCTGCCTTCAAAAAAGCTCCAGGTGGTGCTCCTGCTAATGTCGCTGTTTGTATAGCAAGACTTGGAGGTTCTTCAGCTTTTATTGGAAAGGTGCATTTGAACATCTTTCTTCATCTTCATTTTGTGCCATAGACTTGGGTAATCTTCACATTTGTACTGCTCCATCTATAAGAGTTCACACATAGTCCCAACAAATGAGATTTTTGCAATGTTTTCTCATGATCCTACTGTTAGAAGCATCTCTTTTGAACCAGATTGTTATTTGTGCTTGATAAGCTCAGATGCAGATTCCGGATAGAGGTCATGATTAATGTTGGTTTCGTCAAATTCCAAATCTTAGAATATAGGGACACAATGTTATGGTCTGTTTGTCCCCTTCTTCTTGCATACCTGATGAGGAAATCAAGCTGTTAACCAAACTATCTGTTCAGCATGAATTTGAAGTTATAGCATCCATGTTACATAGAAATAGATTAAGGAAGTATTAGAAGTGATTTTCTAGTGAAATATGAATGATTTCCATTTTTCCTTCTGTTAGATGGGTTTGTTGGGTATGTCCCATGTTATACCCTGTTTGATATGGTTACTTCACTCATGTAAAAGTGCTCACATTTTGAAAAATGGATTATGGGGCTTCATTGAACCGACTGGCATTTTGCAACCACAATATAATGCTGGAATTTCTCATAAACTAGATTATTTACCATTGTTTACATGTTTTGGCTCATCAATTTACCTTGAAAGCAATGTCTTTATGTCTGTTTCATGGATCATTAACTCTATGTTATAGCCAGCTATCATGCTTTTCATTCAAGTGTCTCAATGAAGTCAAAAATTCCTAGTTAATTTTAGCAGGCAATTCCTTTGTCAGAGTTTCATTGCTTTAGTCTAAATGTACTTCTAGTTCTGAATTTAACCCGTTTGCATATTAGGTAGGTGAGGATGAATTTGGGTACATGTTGGCTGACATTTTGAAACAAAACAAGGTCAACAGTTCTGGCATGCGTTTTGACCCCAGTGCAAGGACTGCACTGGCATTTGTTACACTCAGAGCAGATGGCGAGCGTGAATTCATGTTTTTCCGTAATCCTAGTGCTGATATGCTTCTTCGTGAAGCAGAACTTGATCTAGACCTTATTAAGCAGGTGGGCCTTTCCTTTGCCTTGCTTTGATCAAGAATACAGCACAAAAATTATTGATTCTAGAATGGTGATTTGTTTAGAAGTTTTAAATATCCAATGCAGGCAAGGATTTTCCACTATGGTTCAATTAGCTTGATTGAAGAACCATGTAGGTCAACACATCTGGCTGCAATGGCCATTGCCAAAAAGTCCGGTGGCTTCCTCTCTTATGATCCAAATTTGAGATTGCCACTATGGCCATCAGCTGATGCAGCTCGGAGTGGCATAATGAGCATATGGGACCAAGCAGATATTATTAAGGTACTATTTTTGAAATATATGAGATTCAGATGTAATAATCTCAAGTATTTGCTCCTTCTAAGGCTAGTATAATAGCTTTATGATTGTGTCATTACTCAAATAGAATTGTCATGTTACATAACTCACTGGCGTTCTTTGATGAACTGGCAGATAAGTGAAGAAGAAATATCATTCTTGACTGGAGGTGATGATCCTTATGATGATAATGTGGTATTAAAGAAACTTTTTCATCCTAACCTCAAGCTTTTGCTTGTAACTGAAGGGTCTAAGGGTTGCAGATATTACACCAAGGTAAGCTTATCTCCTTTATTCATAATACTGATCTCAATAGAAATTAAAACCTTAATTTTTATGCCTCTTTTTCTTTTTCCATTATAAAAAGGGTCAAAGCCCACAGTTTGTTGAACTTTAACAGGCCATATGGTGGACTTAAAATTTTCCTGGTTCTCTTCATAAATGATTTTGTTGATTTTCGTAACTAGGAACCCAATAAACTGAACAGTCTGACTTACAAAGAATTTTCTTAAGCTGCGGGTGACTTGCAATTGCTGAATAGTGAGCATATGTGTGATAACTATATGAAACTTTTACTGATATTTAGTTTGCATCAGCTGAGCAAATATCATCAGGTGGTTTGATTTTTTTTTCCATTTTACATCTAATCATTTGAGCCATTGACATTAACCAACATTGTGTGCAGCAATTTAAAGGTAGAGTTTCTGGTGTTAAAGTTAGAGCTGTTGATACGACTGGAGCAGGTGATGCATTTGTTGGTGGGATACTGAAGAGTTTAGCTTCTGACATAAATCTTTATCAGGTATATCATTTGCAATGATTCGTTTCGTTATGTCTTGAATTGATTGCTTGTTTCAGACAATTTTGGGTATGTAGTTACTATATCTGAATCTCATCACATACTTATGTTTCATATTTGTCAAATCAGTTCATTGTTGTTTCCTCTGCGACTGTCATATAAAATAATGCAAATGTTTTTGCTATGTGGTTCATTTTGCATGCTCCTATGATTAATATATATTTATTTATGTACATATTTTTTATAGGAGTTAGGAAAAGAGGAATATTCTGGTCCATTGTATTTTCTTCCTAGTTATAAATTTTGGATTTGTCTCTGCTTAGAAGAATTACTTAAGTTTATTTGATGCTATTATTAATGTTCGAAAAATGTTGTAATATTTTTTAATGCAGTAATTACACCTGAGGGCTGAGGTGGACTAAGTTGGAAATATTCTAAGCTACACTGATGGTAACACAAGTACAGGATAAATGAGAAATTCACATGATCATCATTCGTAAATACTAGCTACATATATGAGCACCGGGTAATTCATAAAAGAATAAGTCTACTATGAGGGCGCTCTCATTGAGCTCGTGCCTTCATAGCCGTTAAATCGAGAGGTTGTAACGTCAACCTTTCCATCCAACGACTATGATGGCGTGAGTTCCACAAGAGCACCCTCATAGTAGTTTTTTGCATTAAAAGAAAATATGGTTTTCAGATGCTTTTTTCTCCAAGAAAAGCCTACGAAGTCAGCTCAAAATTTTCATTTCAAGAAGGTGTTTTTTTTGCAGATGAATGCTATAATTTATAAAACACGTTTTGTAGATTTGTATGTTTTGAATAAGGTGATTTTTTCTTTTTCTTCTTTTAAGAAGGTGATAGAAACTTGTTCCACTTACCATTATTGAGCTTCTCTTAGACTCAAGCTTGTCATGTAGATGCAAATTATGAAGCAAAAGCCTGTTTCTGGATTTACCAGGGTAACTTGGGCTTTCATGGGTTCCCTTGTGAGGAGTGGAAAAACAAAAATACTGCCTCTCATCATGTCCTTTTAGGACATTCCTGAATTTAACTGTTGTCCTCCATCACAAATGTTAGTTTTTAGTGAAATACTTGCCATCTTATTTTTATATTACTTTTAGGACCCTGTCAAAATTTTGAAATTTCTGAAATACACAAGCATGTCATTATACTCTCCAAAAGGCTGAGACCTCAAAACAGCATATAGGACATTGTAGTGTATTTGTTTGTGGGGGAAAAATGGAGGAAAGGAAAGGAGAAGGAGCTCCCCACTTTTTGGTAGAAGAGAGGGAAATGAGGGAGAAGCTCTCTCTCTCTCCTCCATACACTTTTTTGTTCTACCCAAAAGTGAGCAGAGAAGTTGAGGGAAACATCATCTTCTTCCCACCTCTGTTGTCTTTTTTGCTTTTTACTATATCACACAGAACTGTCAAATTACTCGGTTCCTACTTCTTAATTTTCTCATTTTTTCCCTACTCAACTAACTAACACGAGGGAAATGCTCCTCTTTTTTTCAGGTATACCTCTTTTATATCTCCTGCCTTCTCTTCCATCCAATTTTCCGTTGTTTAGAATATATTTTACCCTTCAATGCATTATTAATATCTTCTGGATTGAGCCTTCTTCTGTCTACAATTCTCCATCTAACCAACCGCGCATTAGGATTTTGCGTGGACCAAGTAACTGCAGTTTTGCATTTGAGATTTTTCTGCTCATTTCATCAACAGACTTAATTCCACCTGTTGTGCAAATCATTTATAGGACATGGCGTATAAAATCCATATATTGATTATGATTTTTTTGGCAGGATGAAAAGCAGTTAAGAGAAGCTCTTCTTTTTGCAAACGCTTGTGGCGCCCTCACTGTAACAGAGAAAGGAGCAATACCAGCTCTACCTACAAAAGAGGCAGTCTTTCAAGTCTTAACAGAAGTCACTGCATGAAGGGGACAAAAAAGAGTCACAACTCTCTCTCTCTCTCTCTCTCTCTCTCTCTCTCTCTCTCTCTGTGAGAGAGAGTGGGTGTGTAGCTAAGTAATCTGGATTCCCTTGAAGGGGGTAATAATGAGCTATTTGTTCCTTTTTAGTTTGCTGGGCACCAAATAACTCTTCGTTTCATTATCAACAAACATATTCTCCAAGCCCCCATGTTCTCGATGGCTTATGAGAATTAGTTGTAGTTGCACATAGAAAAATGAATGGTTTTTAGATAGAAATGGGAATTTGGTTCATTCTGCTAAGATTCCCAATGTGCTTGTCAGTTTCATGGATATGCCTCTAGCACCAAAAATTAGCTTGAAGTAGTAGTTGTGCATTGCATTTAAATGAAGCTTATGTTGACAAAACATGTCAAGGGACAATATGACATGAAGCCTCATAATTTTGGGAGAATCTGCACTTTCATGCTCATATGCAAAAGTACTAAGCAATTGGCTCCCTTGATTATAAGATCCCAGGCTTGCCCTCCATTTTAATACTAATTCTCTTTTATCAGGGTGTGATTATCTTGTCTTGTAGTAGCAGTAGAAGTGCACGAAATTTGAGATCCAATTAAAGAACATAAAGCAATCACACCAAACGCATGATTTGACATGGTTAGGCCAATTCAAGTCTACATCTATGGATTACACCCTTGATTGAAGAGATATTTGGAGATAATAAAAACATTATTTACAATTTTTTTTTTTTAAGTTGAAAAAGTGCAAGGCATGGAATGTAAAAGTGCATGATCTTAGTGATTAATTAGTCTTAAAACATGTTGGAATTTCTACCAATTTCGTTAAATTGGTGATTTTATCTTTTAAATAAGTCCACAAATTTTGAAAAGAGTTTTTCTTTATTTTATGATTTTATAACATGCTAAATTGATTAATTATGATTTTTTAACTAAAATTAGTTTATTAATGCATTAACGTGCGAAAAAAAAAAAAAAAAAAGCTAAAATGGATAATGGGTTCTAAGATTGAAAATTTGGCTAGTCAAGGGAGGTGCCCACCTTTTTCTCCTTTTTGGCACGTGTTGTCCCCACTACTTCGCCAGAGCATTATAGTTTACTTTAGAAAAGGAAGTGAGCAAGGGTAGTTACCCACAAATATGGGCCAAAAAGAAAATTGAAAAATAAAAGAGAGAGAGATGCATGTAAAAGAGAGAAAAAGAAAGAAGAAAAAAAAGTTCATATTAATGTGTTTATAGAAAGGAAAGTGCAAAAGAGGTTGTAGACCAATGATATAACCTCTCCATCCTCTAAGAGGATGGGAGGGTTTCAAGTCCTGGAAAATGATAGATTGATCTTGGAACAAAAGAGGGATGATGGACTGCGTTGGATGTCTTGGAATGAAGTAGGGGAGGTTTGGAGACAATAGGACGAAATTCCAAAATCCAGTGAGTAGGAGAAAGAATTTTTTCTATAAATTAAAAAAAAAAAATTAAGGTGTTGTACTTCAAGGCATGGCACTTCCAGACTCAACCCATTTTGAGGCTACAATCCATTGTGCCACATGGTGTAACCTTGCTTTTTATGTTCGATCAGCGTTTTTGCATATAATAACCCATATTTTTTAATACTTATCCAAATTTTAAGTGATAATCAATTGTTATCATACTTGGACTCTTCTAGAACCATTTTTGATGATCAATCATGATAGAAGAGTCTCGGGAGCTACTTTAACGATCAACAATAAAAGTAATCGAATCGGAAGAGGATTTTGAGGGCTTTTGGGTGAAATGACTTGAATTTTATCATGAAATCATAATTTTGATGGGTTGATGATGAAAAGATGGGGATTTGAAAATCTAGGAATGTGAGCTCACAATTAGGTAGCTCTAAAGGCTCTTATGCAATCAAACAATAAAAGTAGCCCGATTGAGAGGGGAATTTTAGGGTTTCTAATTAAAATGAAATGAATTTCACTACGAAAGCCTCAATTTGAGTGTTTGATAATGGAAACATGAAGATTTGAGAAATTGAAAATGAGTGACGTGGGCCCAAAAACTCTAATTTCGTAATTTCTCAAAATTGGCTTAATTGGGTGAGAGCTAATTTGAAATCAAATAGATTGTGATCCAAATTTATTTTTTCACTATTTGATTGGGTTCAATCAGGAATTTAATGTTGACAAGACTGAAATTAGGGTGCCGAAAACGCTAATTAAGGATCAATTTGGAATCAATTCTATAATTTGACAGTGAAAATGATTCGAAATAGTAGAATTCCACATGTAGGGTAGATTTGGATTCATTGGAACTCTTTGATTGTGTCGATTGATAGACTTTACAAAGTCCATATTATGAAAAATACTCAAAATATGGAGTGGGGGTAAAATGTGGAGCCAAGTTCATAGCAAACACCACATCATCTTGGATCACTGAAATGATGGTATTTGCCTATATTACAAGATAATTGTAGGGGGAAAATCCTCCAACTTTTCACATGGGCTTACTAATGCACGAACGGGCCAAACCCAAGAGGAATTAAGCCCAAATGCGTAAAACAAGCCTCAAAGAATAATATCAAAAGAAAGGATGGGCCAGGCCACCCTTTTCAGGATTAAAGTGGCCCAAAATAGATATCAGTCCAAATTATATTAGGAATTTATATGATTGAAAGAAAAGATAGTTGTAAATAGATAAATTTGAGTCCTAATAGGATTCAAATTTCAACTTGTCTAAATAAAGAAAAAAGATGAATGAAAAATAATTTTCTCTTTCTCTAAAAAGATATCTCATGTTCTTGAATTATTGAGTGTGTGCAATAGATTAATTGGTTAGAAATTAGTCAAGCAATTTCTTGTAGTAACAATGATCTTCAACATGATAGAAAGTAGTATTACTAGAGTCTTTATTCACCTTTCTGCTTTCATCCATGATTCATATTGAGAACCCCATGCCAAATCCATTATATTGACCTCCATCTCTTTCTTGTAGTATCTAGGGATATGCCCAATGCAACCATAATTATAAAAATATTTGGTGAGAATCTCTTATATTTGAATAAAATTCATATGTTTTCCCTTTAAAAACCAATTGAGCACCTCTTTAGTGGATTCTGAAATTCAGTTACTTGAAATCACTGAAGATGATATGAAGGTGTTCAATGGCGTTCTAATCAAGGATGGGTGATTGATGTTGTTGGACTTCACAACATAATAGTCAATTTTTCATCTTACTCCCTTGGAGGCATAAGATGAAGTTTTTTTTTTTCTCTCTTTTATATACAATACTAACAATAAATTGTTGTGTCACATCCACATTAGCTTCAAATATCTGGATCGGCATTCAATTGAGGCTATATGTCCTCTCGTTTATGGAGGGTCCCTGGAGAGGTCAGGGAGTGAGAGTGACCTAGCCTCATCTCTCATCTTTTTTCTTTCATTTTCCTTTGTTTTCTTCCATTTTTCCTTGGTTCCTCTAGATTTTCTTGTATTTCTCACCATTTCTAACCTACTTTCCCTTTCTTCTTTCACTTCCCTTTTCTCCTCCACTGTTTTCCACTTTTTCTTCCTCTTTTAACTAATCCCTCTTACAGACCACTTTCTCTCTCTACCAACGAGGAAATCATATCTTCTCTTCAAGATTTCACTCTCACACCAGAGGAGGAAGAGATAATCGAAACTCTTGAAGATGATACTTTCTCTAGTATTCAAGGATGTAAGCAGAGCCTCTTTGGAAAAGTCATCTCTAATAAACCCATCAACGTGAGAGTTCTCCAGAATACTTTATCGGAACTTTGGAATTACAAACTCAAAGTCTTCCAAATTCAGCCAGATAAGTTTCATTTCCTCTTTAACTCTGAACAAGAGATTAGCAAAATACTCTCTGGAAGACTTTGGTTTTTTTAAAAAAATCTCCTAATTCTTGTCGAATGGTGTCCCGCTATTGTGATTAATGACCAAATTTTCTCAAAATCACCGTTCTGGGTGACTCTGACGAACATTCCTCTTGAGGGTCTTACTTTGGAGGTTGGTTTGAAAATTGCTAAGAAATTCTCTGTTTGCCACAAGGTTGAAATCAGAGACCGAGGAATTGATGGTGGAAAATATTTAAGAATCAATGTTGATATTGATCTCGTCCATTCCCTTCGTTGAGGTATCCATCTGAAGTTATTCGGAAATATCATATGGGTTCCTTTTAGCTATGAAAGATTGCCTTCGTTCTGTTATAAATGTGGACATCTTGATCATATTTTAAAGAATTGTAACCAAATGAGTTCACCCAACTCTTGCAATAGCTCACTTTTGTACCAATTTAGCCCATGGATGTGAAGAGAATCACCAGCAGGAAGACTTATTCAGAGCTTCAGAAGTCCTTTTACTAAATCTCCATCGCCTGATTTCTCCTCTGAGAGCTCTCCGACGAGCTCAACCGATCTTAGCAGCGGTTCTCTGACAATAGTACAATCAAGGTCGACAATGGATACAAGGGACGATCATGCCAGGCCATCATTCTTGTCTGGGAATCTATGTAATGGCGTAACGGATGGTACGAAAAAAGCAGAGGCCTCAACACGTGGTTCGTCAGCAATTGAAATTCCTTCTTCGGCTCAACTGGGCTCAACTGATCCAGGTACATCTCACACTGAGCATATTCACTTTATTTTTTCTCAATCTCCACTCCAATACTCTTTTCAGCCCAAGGACTTTGTATTCATAAACCAATTCCCTTTAACCCTCAACCCACCCTAAGTTTCCCCTTAACCCAAAGAGCACAACATAAGCCAATTCATCCTTTTATCCAAACCCAACCCAAAAGTCACAAGCCTATGCAATCAAACATCTTAAATCGATCCCATTCAGTTTCTTTAAATCCACCCATGACTCATACAATCACTTCAGATCCCCCCCTCTCACGTGACTGTTGCAACATTGATCCTTCAATTTTCTGCAATTCCCTCAGCGTCATTGACTTCAGTCAGAGGACTATCTGTTCAACGCTGTTGGAAGAGAAAAACCAGATCTTATACCACATCATCATCTTCTTTTTTGAATCTTCATAATTCCAAAAGGAAAAATCATTCAGATGAAAGTAAAACATCTCTTAACAAGCTCCCAAAACTCACTGAGGTTCCTCTTTAATTTTCTACTTCCATTCCAATTCACAATGAGGTGGAGAAGGCCAACCTTGAATGGCCCCAATGGTCTCCATGAAGGTCCTGGTGTGGAATTGTCAGGGTGTGGGGAAGCCCCTGACAATTTCCCAATTGAGGAGAATTATTTCACTCCATTCACCTTTTTTGTTTTGCCTTCTTGAAACTAAAAACCCTAATAATTGTTTGGAACGAATTCGTGATCAAATTGGCAACTACAATCTCCACCTTATCCCTCCCAGAGGCCTTTCAGGGGGGCTAGCTATGTTTTTTTTTTCCAGAAACCAAGGTATTTCGATTGTGGAAAGCAATGATTTTCAAATTACTTGCTGTATTGACAAAGGTGGAGTTTCTGAACCATGGTTCCTTACTTCTATCTATGCCTCATGTGATGATTCCACACGAGCCATCCAGTGGAATTTCTTAAGGAACTTGCAGAATCTTATTGGAAAGCAATGGGTCATCCTCGGCGATTTCAATTCTATTGTTTGCAATTCTGAAAAACGAGGGGAGACTCTGAAGCAAGGTTGGATGCTAAAAAAATTTAGAACTTTCATTGAATTATGTGGGCTACTGGATATGGGTTTCAAGGGCCCTCCTTTTACCTGGTGTAATAACAGAGGTTTTGGTCACACCATCAAAGAAAGATTGGATCATGGACTTTGTTCTCAAGATTGGCTTATTCAATTTCATCATAGCAAGATCCATCATATTCCAATCTCTAGCTCTGATCATCTTGCTCTTCTCCTATGCCTCAATGAAAGTCTTTCAAGTGTAAGAAGATAATTCTACTTTGATTCGAGATGGGTCAAAGAAAGAGATTTTAAGCCTATTATTCAAGAATCTTGGGATACCCCTATTCCAGGCTCTCAGATGTATCAATTTCGAGAAAAACTCAAAATTTGTAAATATAATCTCAAGTAGTGGAATAGATCTCACAATTTTAACTCAAAATCTCTGATCCAGAATTTACAAGATCAAATTTCTCAGCTCAAGAGCCACCCTGGTTGGGATAGGTCAGCAATTTTCAAACTTGAAACTGAACTGGGTCATGTCTGGAGAGAAGAAGAGCTTTTTTGGAAACAAAAATCCAAAATAGCATGGCTTAAACATGGTGATAAAAACACCACTTTCTTTCACAGAAAAACTCTCATTCGAAGAAACAAAAATGCTATTACAGGACTGGAGGACTCTAATGGAAATTGGAGAAATTCTAAAGAGGATGTACGTAGAATTACAGAGGATTATTTCTTCAATCTTTACTTATCCTCATGCTCTCAACCTGACAACAACTTTTGGAACTTGATCACACCCAAAATCAGTCAAGAAATGAACCATACTTTGACGAAAGAAGGTTCTGAAGAAGAACTAAAGGCAGTCATAAAAGATATGGGCTCTTTCAAGATGCCAGGTCCCAATGGTTTCACGCCTCTCTTCTACTAATCAAACTGGGACATTGTCAAGCATAACCTAGTGAGCGCTTTTAATTCCTTTATTTGTGATGGTCATCTGCTGAAAAGCTTGAACCACACAAATATTGCCTCAATCCCTAAAGTCAAAAATCCCTCTCAAATGACTCAATTCCGTCCAATTGCCCTTTGCAATGTCCTCTATAAAATTTTCTCAAAGACTCTTGGCAATTGCCTAAAACCTCTACTTGACAAAATTATATGCTCTAATCAAAGTGCATTTGTACCAAACAGATCAATTCATGATAATATAATTCTCTCTCATGAGCTTCTCCATTGTTTGAGAAATCGCATATCAGGAAAAATAGGTTTTATTGCTCTCAAATTGGATATAGCCAAAGCTTTTGATCGAATTGAGTGGGATTTCTTAGAATTAATGATGAAACACCTTGGGTTTGATCATCATTGGATCTCTATTATTATGGAATGTGTTTCTACTATCACCTACTCCATTATTATTAATGGTGAAGCTGGTGGAATGATTAAACCTTCGAGAGGGCTCCGACAAGGAGACCCCCTTTCTCCTTACTTATTTCTCATTTGTACAGAGGGTTTATCTTCACTTCTCTATCATGCTAATCAACAAAATCTTATAAGTGGTTTGAAGATTAACAGGTTCTGTCCTACCATTACTCACTTACTCTTCGCAGATGATTCTCTCTTATTTTGTAAAGCAGAGTCTTTAGAAGTTAGGAATATCAGAAATATTTTGAAACGTTATGAATTTCTCTCTGGGCAATTTGTTAATTACAACAAGTCTGGAATGTATTTCAGTTCAAATATTAAATCAACTCATAGAAGGAGTTTGAGAATAATTCTTCATATTCATGAACAAGGATGGTGCAACAAATATCTAGGACTTCCTGTAGTTCTTGAAAGATCAAAGCTTGTTTCATTCCAATTCTTTGTGATGTTGTTTTAAAATTGTTAAATAACTCGCAAGTGTACGAATCTATTAAAGTATAGTTGGACAAGAACGAGGTCGAACCCAAGGGAATGCTTTGAGAAGAAAAACTAACACAAATTCAAATTAATTTAAAACTAATCTAGTTTAAACAAAAGTTGATTGATTTGAGATAAATTAAACTAACATGTAAATAAAATAACACTATTGAAATCAAACAAAGAAAATAACTAAGGTTTTGGATTCCACCACCATTAAATCCATGAAGTTTTTAATATTCATTTATTAATTCCCAAAGTTAGAGTAGCAATCAAGAAATCAATCTATTACTCACTCAAGATTTAACAATAAAGCACTATGAAAAATATATCAAAAAGGTAGATTTTCCTTCGCTTCACTAGTGTAAAATTCTAAGCATCCTATGTATCCAATTTAATGAAAAACATAAGATCAAAGATTATCACTTTTAAGAAATACAAACCCAAGCTTAGATTAATTATAATACCTTCTAACTACCACATATACATGATATAGATGGTGAAAGAACTATAAAATAATTAATCACAAGAAGCGAAAATCATAAGAATTTAAATCATACACATGAGAATCAATTAATGAACAAAAGAACTTCACTTCATTAATGGAGGTTTCCTCCTCAACCTTAGTTGAGGAGTTTAGTTACACATGATAGAAGAAGAAGATAACAAATAAATAAAAGACATAATAAAATAAATAAAACCCGGATTGTCTCTGTCTTCTCTGCCTTGGCCTCCACTTCTTTTCTCTCCCAAAACAGCCTCCAATTCACCTCTTTATACCCCAAGAGAATACATAAATTCCTAATCCAATTAGGAGATAAAGTCCTAATCCAATTAGGAGACAATTAGGGTTTTCCCGCAGCCCTAAATAGGTAGATTTTTCTACTGCCTTTCGGCCCAAGTTTTGACCCAGTAGAAGTCCGATTTACAAAATTTACGTGAAATACAAAAGTGTCCAGAATCGAATTTCGTTCAACCAATGTAGGAATTAAGTCGAATTAACACTCGGAAATAAGGTTTTCAGTCCACTTTCCAAAACGGGATTAAAACTGGATTAAGTGTAGAATTGGGCTTCAGGCCCGTAATCTTCTTAAGCAGTTGTAATTCTCTAGAACCTCTTCCTTGGGCTGATTTGAGTTAAAATATGGAGTTGAATGGACCCATTAGATGTAGGCTTCATATAACCTTCTTGGATATCATCTTTAAAAGCCCAAAATCATGGTCTTATCAGAAATAATCATTAAGGCCCTGAAAAAGACAGAAAACACAAAAACAGAGTAAAATCACATATAAATTATCAGTAAGAGAATAAAATATGTAAATTAAGAGGCTAGAATGCGTAATATTCAACGCCGATCACACCCCCAAACTTACATATTGCTAGTCCCTTAGCAATAAAATAAAATAAAACTAAAACAAAGAAAACTAACTAAACACAAACTAAACTACCCAACTCCTCTTTCGTGGGAGAAGCGATTGCATTTAGCATATGCAACAAGCCTTTGAACCCCTAGGTTCCCCCTAGTGGACGAGTTATAGTCTCGTGAGGGTTTCCAGAAATGTTACCCACAAACATTCAAAATTTCTGTTTAAACATTAATCAAAGAGAAGATTACAATATATAGTTACAAACTTGCATTCAAGAATAATTTCAAAATTTCAAATTCCATAATTCAAAGTAATGGTCCCCATGCATAATTCACCTCAACATATCTCAAAGTAACCAATTCTAGCTCCCTCGTGAAAAGTGAACTAGCAATCATCTCATGTAGCATAACTCAGCTCTAAATATATTAAGTCACATACCCCTTCAACTCACTAGCTCCCCTTATTGAAATCATACTTCCAGACATGAATACATGACTTTTTCATATATATATATTTTATTTTATTTTTTTTTTCATTGCTTTATTGGTTGTGCAATGTCTTGATCTATTAAGCTTTCTGAAAGACCCATGTAGCAAGCTTTAGTCAGTGACTCCCAAACCAGATGACTTTAGGGCACTAAGCGTTAAGACACCCCGAAGAACCTAATTACTCGAATCAATCAGGCTACAAATCAAGACAACCAATGCTCATCTTTTCTCACCTTTTCACTTTTGACGCGAACACTCCGTGCTTCCTGAGGCATAGAGGCCCGGTTACTCATGAAAAGGATCAAATTGATTTTCTATTCATCACATATTCTTTTTTTCTTTTTTTTCATTGAAGTCATGTAAATCACATCATCGATACTCATTCTCAAGGGATACCAATTAATATCAAGTATATGTAACCCAACAACTCAAAGCCAAAGTTTATACCCTATAAGATTATGCTAGTGTGCCTGTGCATGTGAGGAAACTAAAATCAATTACTCCAAGGCATGTCAAAGCAAACAATGATTAAAACCACTAATTCAAACCACAGTTTCTAAAAATTTAAAATATACTCAAAAATTGCAAGTTAAGCACCTACATAGAGTATTAATCCCTTGAATAATGTAAAAACATCCTATCTAAAAACAAAACAAAAGAAAATAAAAAACAAACTATGAAAATAATGTAACCAAAAAGTCCTAAAAATAAGAAAATTTTCATAAAAATCTCCCCCCATTGCAATAAAGCACATAAGGCATCGCGTCACCCCCAAACTTAAACTGTACATTGTCCTCAATGTACACCCAATCAAAGCATAGAGAAGGGGTAGAACGATATTACCAGAAAACGAGAGTAGCGGCAAGAAAATAGAGTAAATCAGTAGCATAAAGGTAATGAAGTCACTCCCCCAAACTTGGATGCTACATCCTATCAAAATAACGACTACACTCCAACGACTAAGTGAAATAACATGGGTGAAGATAAATATGAAACAGAAAGGAAAAATAAAAAGGTTTTTATTATTATTTTTTTTATTTTTAAAACCTAATCTTTAGGTGAAAACCACGGGTACTACTTTGCTCCCCATTTTCTGAACTGGTGGGTCCCAATTTTTCAAGATGTATATGTGATAAGATATTGATTATCCAGATACGCTAACGTATAGAGTATAAAGGGGTTGCCTTTCTTTATTAAAGCCATACTGTGTTGAAGCAATCTCAACAGTATTGGGTATTGAAACCAGACTTTAATAAACGGAAATCATCAACTTTATCAATCATATCACAAATTGTAGAATTGGTACTACATACATAGTCAGAGAATGGGCGGCTATACCGGATCATGATGAATTTTTTTTTTTTTTTTTTAGAGAAAAATTGAAAATTAAATACACAAACTAGAAATAAAAAGACGCAAGAGCTATAAATCCTAAAACTAATAATGTACAATGATGACCAAATAGGTCAATAACTCAACCGATACCTAGGCTTTCCATCTTGACTTTCCATTTTTTGGTGTCTATAAAATGGACTGAATTTAAGGAAACATTCACATCCACTAAAGCATTCGCATTTTTACAGGCACTATCAGTATCAAAATCACAGCCAAAATTAGTTAGGTTTGCCTCTAAAGGGTCCTTATAACCAGCATGAATAAAAGTATTCTGACCTAGACTCTCTATTAAATTTAACTCACAAATATCCTCAGAGTCTGGTGATTGTTGGTTTACGTTAAAAACATTAAGTTCAACAGACATATTACCAAAGGAAAGTTTCACAACACCATTTTTACAGTTGATTAGAGCATTTGAAGTGGCTAGGAATGGACGACCTAAGATGACAGGAATCTGGCTAGTAGGATTAGTTACAGGTTGAGTGTCTAAGACAATAAAGTCTACAGGAAAGAAGAATTTATCAACCTGAATGAGCACATCCTCAATAACACCACGAGGAACCTTAACTGAGCGATTTGCTAATTGGAGTACCACCTTCGTGGGTTTCAACTCACCAAGACCTAGTTGCTCATAAACAGAGTAAGGTAACAAATTGACACTCGCACCCAAGTCAAGCAAAGCTTGTTCAATTTTTTGATCACCTATGGTACATGAAATCGTAGGACATCCAGGATCCTTAAATTTAGGTGGAGTGCGATGTTGGATGATTGAGCTAACTTGTTCAGTGAGGAAGGCTTTCTTATGCACATTCAAGCCACATTTAACCGTACACAAGTCCTTTAAGAATTTTGCATAAGAGGGGATCTGTTGAATTGCATCAAGAAATGGAATATTAATTTTGACTTGTTTAAACACTTCCATAATCTCATTATAGTGATTCCCCTTCTTAGGCTTTTGAAGTCTTTGAGGATATGGTGCAGTAGGAACAAAGTTTCTAACTGGTGGACGTATTTGAGATAGTGGGTCAAGACTAGGGACTTGAATTTCTGTCTCAACTTCAGATGTAGTTTTATCCTCTCTTCCGCTAACATGGTCCTTTTCAATTTTCTCATTATATATAGACATTTGGACTCCATTATCAACTTGTTTACCTGATCTTAGGGTTGTGATAGAGTGAACCTGCTCATGTGAACCAGAAGTAGATTGGTCACTAATATGAAACTGGCCCTTTGGGTTAGGCACAGGTTGACTAGGAAACTTTCCTTTCTCCCTCTCTCCTACAACAGTGGCTAATTGACCTATTTGAGTTTCTAACTTAGAAATTGACTGACTGGTCTGTTGCATGAACTGTTGGAGAGTATCCTCTAAAGTTGGTCTCTGTTGAGGTGGGGGAACATAAGGAGGGGCATTTTGGGACATGGAAGGATATGAAAATTGTGGTTGCCCTTGGGGTTGCGTAGGTTGCACCACTTGGTTGTTCCGAGGTTGGTCTTGCCTCCAAGAAAAATTAGGATGGTTCCTCCAATTAGGATTGTATGTGTCAGAATAGGGACTGTCAAATGGTTTCTTATAGGAATTGAGTGCATTGGCTTGTTCGGCTATATACTCATGAAAAGATGCAATAGATGGACAAGTTTGCGCTTTATGAGAAAAACTTTCACACAATTGACACACCTCACTAACTGTACGAATAGAAGAGTTATTTCCTTTACTCATCTCTATAGCCTCTACTTTCCTAGTTAGACTAGCTATCCTCGCACTCAAATCGGTATCCTCTCGGAGTTCATAGATTCCTCCCTTTTTGGGTTCTGAGAGCACTGATAGACCACTCCTTTCAACCCTCCCTGAGTACTCCCATTGTTGAGAGTTCTCTGACAATGCATCAAGAAATTTCCATGCTTCATCCTCATTCTTAGACATAAATTCTACCCCGCCTCGTGACTCAATTAGTTGACGATTATAGGGTGACAACCCCTCATAAAAGAATTGAACTAATTGCCACTTGGCAAAACCATGATGTGGACACTTAAGGAGAATATCATTAAATTTCTCCCAACATATGTAAAACTCTTCACCCTTTTTTTGAGTAAATTGCATGATATTTCGACGAAGGGAGTTAGTTTTGTGCATGGGAAAGAACTTAGTAAGGAATTTAGTGCATAACCCATCCCATGAATTGACAGACGCGGGTTCCAGTGAGTATAACCAAGATTTTGCTTTCTCTTTCAAAGAGAATGGAAATAACCGCAATTTAATTGACTCCTCAGAAATATGTTGAAATTGTAGTGTGGAGTAAATCTCTAGAAATTCCTTAACATGGAGGTATGGGTCATCAGAACTAAGACCTCTAAAAGTGGGCAGTAAATTAATTACCGCCGCCCCTATCTCAAAATGTCCCTGTTGGGTAGCAGGTAACACAATGCAAGACGGGTTTGTAATCTGCACGGGAGTGTAATAGTCTTTAAGGGATTTAGTTTCAACGGGATCTGCCATCTTGGGTAAAGAAGGATCTCTAACACTAGAATTTTTCACACCCTTTCGAAAGGTTCTCTCAATCTCAAGATCTAATGGAAGCAATTCTAGACTCAGTGATCAACGACCTAACATACACTAAAATGACTCACAAAAACACCAACCAAATAAACAAGCAAATTTTTTTTTTTTTTTTTTCAAATTTAATTCAAGGTTAGTGATTTCTATTTTTATTTTTTTATTTTTTATTTTCCTAAAGAATTATCTGGACTAGTTCCAAAATAATTCTTACCTAGTTAGACAGCTTCTACTCCCTTTCAGAGGAACTAGAGGATTACCAGTTAAGCCCCACCAACAATACAACCAGGAAAGTTTCTAAGATAGATTGGAGGGGTCACAAATGGTCCCACTTAAAAACCAATCTCCTCAGAACTTTCCTAGACATTGTGAAGTTGGAAGGTGCTCACTGGAGTTACCAAAAGTTAACTCTGTCCAAGAGGGTCCTATAAGCTATGTGAATTCCTATGGCCAATGTTTACTTGATTTTAAATTTAAACTAAATTTGGCTTGGGATAGACAAATGCAAGGAGATTTTTAACCTAGTTGGGCAAGGAATTGGTGATGAAATCCAATCCTTATCTTGTTGGGGGTTTGTGCCCTTACTAAAATTTTAATGCAAGAGTGTTAAATTAAAATGCACAAACAAAACACACCATAAAAACAAAAGTAAAATAAAAAATAAAAAGTGAGTGAGTGTGTGATATTTCTTCTTTTTTTTTTTTTTTTAAATAGAGAGAAAAAAAATAAAAAAATAAACTTGAAGAAAGTGTGACCCTAAGGCTATTTCTAAGTTATTCTATCCTAAAGTTCTCATGCAAAAATTATCAACCTAAAACAAAAATCTATGTTTTCCTAATCTAAGAAAATAAAAATATAAATAAACGAAAAGAAAAAAAAAATGTACTTACTTGGATTCCAAAGTAGTGCCCAAGAACATGCGAAAAAGGCAATTTTCAACAATACCACCTATAGAATTCAAAAAGTATCAGGTAAAATAATAACAATAAAATAAAACTAAAACTAAACTAAGAAAAATAATAATAAAAATAAAATAACTAAAACTAAAACTAAAACTAAACTATAATAATAAAGAAAAAGTTTTTTTTAAAAAAAAAAAACCTAGAACAAATAATTAAAATTGGAAAGATTTTTTTTTTCTTTTTTAAAAATAATAAAACAAAAGAAAAAAAAAACTAAATTATAACTAGTAGAAGAATTAAATCAATCGAAATTTGATTAGTTTTCTTGTTTGCAATCCCCGGCAACGGCGCCAAAAACTTGATGTTGTTTTAAAATTGTTAAATAACTCGCAAGTGTACGAATCTATTAAAGTATAGTTGGACAAGAACGAGGTCGAACCCAAGGGAATGCTTTGAGAAGAAAAACTAACACAAATTCAAATTAATTTAAAACTAATCTAGTTTAAACAAAAGTTGATTGATTTGAGATAAATTAAACTAACATGTAAATAAAATAACACTATTGAAATCAAACAAAGAAAATAACTAAGGTTTTGGATTCCACCACCATTAAATCCATGAAGTTTTTAATATTCATTTATTTAT
Organism: Cornus controversa; assembly: GCA_026545225.1. Classification (NCBI taxonomy): domain Eukaryota; kingdom Viridiplantae; phylum Streptophyta; class Magnoliopsida; order Cornales; family Cornaceae; genus Cornus; species Cornus controversa. The sequence goes on from CM048850.1 coordinate 29,454,788, forward strand.
TCCCAAAGTTAGAGTAGCAATCAAGAAATCAATCTATTACTCACTCAAGATTTAACAATAAAGCACTATGAAAAATATATCAAAAAGGTAGATTTTTCTTCGCTTCACTAGTGTAAAATTCTAAGCATCCTATGTATCCAATTTAATGAAAAACATAAGATCAAAGATTATCACTTTTAAGAAATACAAACCCAAGCTTAGATTAATTATAATACCTTCTAACTACCACATATACATGATATAGATGGTGAAAGAACTATAAAATAATTAATCACAAGAAGCGAAAATCATAAGAATTTAAATCATACACATGAGAATCAATTAATGAACAAAAGAACTTCACTTCATTAATGGAGGTTTCCTCCTCAACCTTAGTTGAGGAGTTTAGTTACACATGATAGAAGAAGAAGATAACAAATAAATAAAAGACATAATAAAATAAATAAAACCCGGATTGTCTCTGTCTTCTCTGTCTTGGCCTCCACTTCTTTTCTCTCCCAAAACAGCCTCCAATTCACCTCTTTATACCCCAAGAGAATACATAAAGTCCTAATCCAATTAGGAGATAAAGTCCTAATCCAATTAGGAGACAATTAGGGTTTTCCCGCAGCCCTAAATAGGTAGATTTTTCTACTGCCTTTTGGCCCAAGTTTTGACCCAGTAGAAGTCCGATTTACAAAATTTACGTGAAATACAAAAGTGTCCAGAATCGAATTTCGTTCAACCAGTGTAGGAATTAAGTCGAATTAACACTCATAAATAAGGTTTTCAGTCCACTTTCCAAAACGGGATTAAAACTGGATTAAGTGTAGAATTGGGCTTCAGGCCCGTAATCTTCTTAAGCAGTTGTAATTCTCTAGAACCTCTTCCTTGGGCTGATTTGAGTTAAAATATGGAGTTGAATGGACTCATTAGATGTAGGCTTCATATAACCTTCTTGGATATCATCTTTAAAAGCCCAAAATCATGGTCTTATCAGAAATAATCATTAAGGCCCTGAAAAAGACAGAAAACACAAAAACAGAGTAAAATCACATATAAATTATCAGTAAGAGAATAAAATATGTAAATTAAGAGGCTAGAATGCGTAATATTCAACGCCGATCACTTTGAACAAAGAGTCAGTACAAAAATCAAACAGATCAAAGGTTCTATGCTCTCCAAAGCAGGTCGGGAAATCTTGTTACAATCTGTTCTTGCATCTCTTCCTACCGTCTCGATGTCTTGCTTTAAACTCCCAGTCAAGATTTGTGATTCCTTGAAAAAGAATATGTCGAATTTCTGGTGGTCAGACACTAAAGAAAACTCTCACTCTCACTGGATCAGTTGGGACTCCCTATGCTTAAGTAAAAAGGATAGAGGTCTTGGTTTTAAGGACATTCAATCTTTCAATCTTGCTTTATTATCAAAGCTTGCTTGGCGCCTTTTCTCTAAAGAAAGATTCTTTATTGTTCAAGATCCTAAAAGCCAGGTATTTCAAGGACTGCTCATTCTTAGAAGCTCCTTGTAATTCCTCAGTTTCATGGATTTGGTGAGGCATTCATGCTTCCAAAGCTGTTATTCTGAAAGGTAAGAAATGGTCAGTGGAAAACGGAGCTAAAATCAACTGTTGGCTTGATCCCTGGCTTCCCGACTCGTCAAATTTTCACATCTCCACTCCCATCCGGCCTAATTGTCATATTCACACAGTGTAAGATCTTACTAGACAAAATCCCTATCAATGGAATGTTCCTTTTATTAAAATGATTTTCAATCAACGAGATGCCGACCAAATTCTTCAAATCCCTCTACGAGAGGAGGGTGGAGATGACATAATCATCTAGGGGGGCTCTTCAAATGAAAAATTTTCTATCAAAAGTGCTTATAAAATTGCTTATGATCTAAAATTTCCCCATCCTGATTCATCTCAAGCTGCTAGCAGTAGTAATACTTTTGATCATATCCCTAAATGGTCTGATATATGGAAAATCAAGATGAAGAGAAAAATTCAGTTCTTTTTATGGCAATGTGAACATGATTGCCTTCCAGTTCTTTGCAATCTGAAGTCTAAAAGGATTGTGAACAATAGTACTTGCGAAATTTGTGATTCAGAGGAAGAATCAGTTTTTCATCTCCTTTTTCGATGCCCTTTTGCTCAACTGGTATGACGCACTAGTCCTTTGAGGTTAGACTTTAAATCTATCCATTGTGTTTCTTGGGCCCAAATTTGGAACTTCATCTCTTGTCACTAGAAATATCATCCTGATCATTCAAGTTTCAAGAGTTTTTTCTCTTTTCTTTGCTGGTAATTATGGAAAAGCCGTAATGATTGGCATTTTAATTAAATTTGTTGGGAGCCCAAAGCTGTTGTCGATCGTGCTCTATTTTGCTTCAATGAATTCAGAGAAGTTGCTTTTTAAGACTCCCTTTTAGATCCTTGTCTTAATCATACTCCATCTTTCCCTCGATCTTGGACTCCTCCAATGGATGGCCGTTTAAAGCTCAATATTGATGCTGCTGTTCCTTTTAATTTGCAAGGCATGGGTGGTGGATTTGTTCTCCGAAACGACATGGGTCATACTATTCGGGTTGCTTCCATGTTCCATGAAGGAAAACACTCTCCAGAAGTAGCTAAGGCCAGAGCTTTCAGAAAAGGCTTGCAGCTTCTTACATGTTGGAGATATGAGAATATTGATGTTGAATCTGATTGCCTAAACATTGTTCAATTTTCTCCTTCCAATGAGCTCTCCTCTGATCTCCTTGAAGATATAAAGCATATTCTGAAGTCTAATCCTAATCTTAGACTCGTCTGGGCTCCTCGATCAGCCAACAAATCAGCCCACCTTCTTAGCCAATGGGCTGTTCGAAATATGGTTTCTGACTTAATTTGGGACTCTTGGCCCCCTTTGGCTTATTGCATCTTTGGATGGTGATCTTCCTTCTTCTTCTTAGCTTTCTCTTGTATTGGCAGGAAAAAAAAAAAAAACTTCAAATATCTGCATTGTAATGCTGATAAAACAGCTCAATTCTATTTCTACATTAAAATATTGAATTGTAGAAGTAGCAACAACGCAATCATATTCAAATCGGCCTTCCTCCTCCAGCGCCTATGGCATGTGCGATTTGCGCCATTAAACATGAAAGAGATCCAAAAGGGCAATTTCGACATTTAAAAGTTTGACAGAAAGATGCGACGTAATCGGGTCGGGTATAATTTACATACCGGACACCTATCCGATCAAGAACGATTAAATAGAGTCTTGGTAGTGGTGAATTACTGAATTCCCAAAGTCCATGTGCTGATTAATAATTTCTCATTAATGTCAATCTGGTTTACACGCACACGTTGTATATATGAAAATGATTTTGGATTGTTTCGTGTAGAGTCTGATCTCAGAGATCCAGAAGGCCATTTCTGTTCGAAGTTCTCGAACAAATCCAGAAATGGCCACCGATACCAATACTAGACCTTCTCTCCTACCTGAGATCGGACCTGATGGCCTCGCGAGAGAAGCCCCCGTCATCGCCTACACCGAGAAGGTTTCTTTCTCCCTCTCTACATATATGCCTATATATATGTTGAGTTTTGTATGGAATTTGTGTGTGTGTTGGTGAATGTATTGGAAGTATTTGTGAGTTTGTGTTCAATGTGACAGATAATCGCGGAAGAGCAGCTTTCATTAAAGAAGTAAGTCGAAACTTACTTCTGATTTTCTTCGGATTTGTTCCTGTTTATGTTTGCATCATTCATAATTGTGTCAATTATGCTCAAAGTTGTGGTATCAGCTATTTTTGTTCTTTGCTGAAGGTTAATTGACAGTTCTTTACCTTAAAATAATACATGCATATATGCATTTCATACTTTCAGTTGCTGAGAAGTTATAGGAGAAGAAACGTAAACTAAATATCCAGATTCAGAATTTAAAATTTTACTCAGATGATCCTAGTTCCACTATGTGATTTGCTTGGACTGAATTTTCAGTTTTCAGGTAATGAAACGACCGACAAATTTAAGTTGAAATTTTTTCCAATTTTTTCTCCATTATCACAGCAATCAAATTGTCATAGGTAATTAAAAGGCGACATGAGATGAATATAGTGGAACAGTCGATGGAGTAAGATATTTTTTTGTCACAACTAGAAGTCTTGTTAGAATATGAACATGCTGATAACAGTCATTTTGATTAGATAGTGGTCTACAATCTGCATGAGGAGCTAAATTCTCTGTCATGATCAACTAAAGTTCATTTGGGATCCGGTCACTAGTGTGATGGCTAGTTACTATCTTTGTTTTTAGCATGTAATATGTACATATGTTGATATAAAAAGAAGTATTTACCATTATGTTGAATAGGGTATCCATAATTTATTTGTTCCTTCATCATCTGATATTTAATGTTTTTATTCTTCAAATGTTTTGCTTGATCTTCTTCTGATATTTCCTCAGATATATTGAAGAAAATTATTCTAAAATTCGTGATGTTGAACGAGAGCTGACAAATCTTTCATTGGAGATGAAACTCACAGCTGGGCCGAAGAAGGCAGGTTGGTACATTTCAATGTTAAAATTTTCTCACTTTGAAATTTTGTGGATGTTTTCTTTGATGGGATGTTAGTTGATTGATTATTGCTGTTCCTCTTATGTGTTGCATATAACTTAAGCACTTGAACACATGAGAAAGAAAATAGAAATGTCAACCGAGAGAATTCGTGTTGCTAAGCTGAAGGAAGAACAAGCACGGAAGGTTTGCTTCTCTTAAGTAGTAGACTCAGCTACTGTTTTTGTTTAACATTTAAAATATTTTTACTAATCATTAGACAACATGTTTCACAGTACATATATACTTCCTATATTGCCTTTATATGTTGCTCCTTGAAAAACTATATAGTTCTAAATTTTACCGATTACTAGTGAGATATAATTATTTATCTAGAGCGTTTCTGAAAACTCTCTCATATGATAAATGTGAACAGGAATTAGAATTAGGTGAATCTGTGCACTATCTAAAACGAAAAAAGGTCGGATAATTGCAGTGATCGTAACCCAAGGTTCTAATACATTGGAGAGCATGTGATTAATTAGACCTAGAGGGGGTTGAACAGGTTTTGTGAATATTAATTTGCAACTAACTTTTTGAATTATCGTTAATCTTTATTTAAAATTCTGTTCATTAGTTGATTACGTATCTCATTTCAATCACATAAGCATATAAAACAATAAGTAAAATAATGTAGAGACATAGTATGTTTTACGTGAAAATCCCTAAATTGGAAAAAACCACAGGCCCTACGTAATCTACTTCTCCACGAATGCTCAAATATTTTGCTTAATTGTTTGATCGGTTAAATTGATTTGCCTCGATAGTCTGATGTACTTCCCTTTGTTGAACCCTCAATCATATATAATGAAATCTAAAGAAAATCTTAGATTAAGTGAACAAAGGATCTCTCTCGATTTTTCTCTCTCTAGATAATAAGAGGCTTGTATCCATACCCTAGACTAACTATAAACCCATATTTGTAGCTAATATAGGTAGCCTAGATGTTTTCATCATCATCATCATCATCATCCATGCCTTAATCCCATATGAATGGGGTCGGCCACATGAATTTTCTCTTTAAGCTTTTCTATGACTTGCCATGTCACCTACTATATTTAACTTTTTAAAATTATACTTAATACCTTATATTACAACTAATCTTCCTTGTTTGACCCACGCATCTCTAGGTCTCTGATGTATGCGTCCAGACCATCTAAGTCTACTCTCTCAAATTTTCTCACCAATGGATGTTGTAACTATTTTTTCTCACATTTTCATTCGTGATTTCTCTTCTAGTCACTCCATTTATCCATCTTAACATTCTCATTTCCGCTACATGAAGATGTAACACTCCGCTTCATACAACATAGTTGGTATAATAACAGTCCTATAGAATTTCCCTTTCAACTTATGTGTTATTCTTTTATCATATAAAATCCCACTAACTTGTCTCCATTTTGTCCAACCCCACTTCAATTCTACTAGTTACATCTCTATCTATATCTCCATCCTTTTGTATTATCAATCCTAGATAACGAAAGTGGTTGTTTTGAGTAATCTTTTGGTTTTGGAGTGCTAAAATTATATTATCAATGTCCAAATCTTTATTAAATTTACACTTCATATACTCGGTTTTAGTGTGACTAATTCTCATACCTTTCGATTCTAAAGCATTTCTCCACATTTCTAGTTTTATTGCTAAGTTCTCTTTGGAGGTATGCAAGAGAACGATATTATCGGCAAACATCATGCACCATGGAATCTCGGTTTAAAATTCTTTTTGTTATGTTGTGGCCCGAATTTTGTCTAGACCCGGGTCGCGTTGCGACCCGGTTTGACCCGAAAAATGGGCTTTGTGTGATGACCTGTTTTTTGCTTGCGGGTTTTGGATCTAGATTAGGACTCTTGTAGTCCGATATATAAGGGCATCTAAGGGTTTGGAGTGAGGACGAGAGAAAATATTGAAAACGCAAAAAGAGAGTGAGAGAGCGAGAGCTAGGGTTTGAGGTTGAAACTTGTAATCTCCTGAATTTCACATAGTGAACTTTGGCCAGATCTTCGCCGTGGACGTAGGCACACTGCCGAACTGCGTAAATTCTTGTATTCTGTCTGTTGTGCTTGTTTCATTTTGTGTTGTGTTTCGTGATTGTGCTTGATTCGCGACAGTTTTTCACAACACTTTTGTTATTTCATCTAAGATTATTGAAAATAGATATAAGCTTAGCACCGATCCTTGGTGCAATCCTACGTTTTAGAACCTGTTCAAAAAGAGTACTTTGAAAAGCCATTTCTTAAAAACAAGTTTAAATAAATATTTTGAGCCTCTTCAAGATCTAAACTAGGTCATCTAAGGTCTTTCTAAGGTCATTTACCAGTGCCCTAGATATGTGATTGGGTATATGGATTTCTTGTAGTGTTCTTCGTGAATCTTTGTTTCTATAGCCTTCAACGATTGTACTCTTCATCACAATTGACACTTTGACACATTACAACTAAGGTTTTGAGTAGGAAATTGCCAACACATGGCTCATATACTAAACAATCTCCACCTTGGCAATTCTAAAACAAAATTGAACTGTACATACATAAGAATGATGGACTCAATCGTAAAACCCAATGACCCTTGTATGTATGTAAAAAGAAATTAAAAGCTCAATCACGAACTTAATCAACTTAATCTTGATCAACATCAAATTATGCTTTTCTATTATTTGCAACACACAAATATAACAAACGTACCCAAGCATAATATTATCCAATAAACATGAACATAAAAATCATGATATATAAAGCAACAAATCATAAACACGCATGACCCAGCTTTATTATATCTAGTTAGCTCAAAACTTAACACAAATATCTCATCTCTCCCCGTTAATATGCCATCCCATTTATGTACACTTTGTCCCCCTTTTTTGGCATGGAATTGATAAAAAGGTTAAGAGAAACAATTAGGGGAGTCAAATACAACAAGAAAAACAAACTATTTACACTATTTAAATTGATTTTTTTTTGAACTTTTGTAAAAAAGAAATAAGTACTTAATTATTATGCATTAAGAGAACTTTATCATTATTGAACAACATAAGGGCATCTAAGGGTTTGGAGGGATCGATGAGAGAAAACACAAAAACCGCAGAAAGAGAGTGAGAGAGCGAGAGCTATGGTTTGGGTTGAAACTTGTAATCTCCTGATTTTCACATAGTGAAATCTTTTACTGGATCTTTGCCGTAGACGTAGGCACATCGCCGAACCACGTAAATTCTTGTGTTCTTTGTGTTGTGCTTGATTCGTTTTGTGTCGTATTTCGTGATTGTGCTTGGTTTGCGATTATTTTTCACAACGAACTGGTATCAAAGCCATTGGTTCTAAGCTGGGATGTCGACCAAGTTTATGGAAATCGAGAAGTTTAACGGCATGAACGATTTCAACCTGTGGCGGATTAAGATGCAGGCCTGTTGGTTCAACATGGGATATCCAAGGCGCTGAAGGGAAAGGATGCATTGCCAGAAAAGTGGAAGGACAATCAGAAAGATGAGGCTATGGAGAAAGCACACAGTGTGATTCTATTGTGCTTGAGTAACGAAGTTTTGTGAGAAGTTTCTGGGGAAACTACGGCGGATGGGCTGTGGAGCAAGTTGGAATCCCGTTATATGACGAAGTCTCTTGCGAATTGCTTGTACCTAAAGAAGCGGTTGTTCACTCTTCAGATGCCGGAAGGTTCGTCTTTGAAAGACCACCTTGACAAGGTTAATGCTGTCATCATGGATTTGAAGAATATTGATGTTAAAATAGAGGATGAGGATCAGGCTATTATTCTGTTGTGTTCTCTACCACCCTCGTACGAGAACTTTGTCGATACAATGATGTATAGCAGAACTAATTTGTCCATGGAAGACGTGAAGGCATCTTTAAATTCTAAGGAGTTGCAGAGAAGGACGTTTGAGGGCAATACAAAAAGTTCGGCAGAGGGCTTGGTTATTAGAGGGAGAACGGATCAGAAGGGATGGTCTGGCAGCAAAGGTCATTCTAAGTCTAAGAACAAATCGAAGGTGCTTAAATGCTTCACTTGCCACAAGGAAGGGCACTTCAGGAAAGACTGTCTAGAGCGTAAGAAGGGAAAGGGAAAATCCTTAGAAGCCGCTGGAGTAGCTGTTGCAGAGGGTAGTGATTTAGATGGTGGTAGCGTTCTCACTATTTCTGCCCATGGCTCTAGCAATGAGTGGATACTTGATTCGGGTTGCTCGTATCACATTTGTCCTAACAGAGACTGGTTTAGCTCTTATCGTTCCATTGATGGAGGGCAAGTTCTGATGGGGAATAATGTGCCGTGCAAGGTTGTAGGTATCGGTACAGTTCGAATCAAGATGTTTGACAGTATAGTGAGAACACTGACTGATGTCAGGCATGTTCCAGAACTGAAGAAGAATTTGATTTCTCTGGGTACGCTGGATTCCTTCGGCTGCAGTTGCAAGGCTGAAGGTGGAGTCATTAGGGTTTTAAAGGGTGCTCTCATGGTGATGAAGGGACTGAAGCAACATGATTTGTATGCTCTGCAGGGTAGCACAGTTACAGGTTCTGTTGCAATATCGTCCTCGGATTCGGATATAGATACTACCTGGTTGTGGCATATGCGGTTGGGCCATATGAGTGAGAGGGGAATGGATGTTCTGAGTAAGCAGGGTTTGCTTGGTGGTCAGAAAACTGGAAAGCTGGATTTCTGTGAACATTGTGTCTTGGGGAAACAGTGCAGAATGAAGTTCAGTAAGGGAATTGACAAGACCAAGGGCACAGTGGATTATATCTATTATGATCTTTAGGGTCCTTCTCAGGTTAATTCACATGCTCGTGGTAGATACACGATGACATTGCTTGATGACTTTTCTCGAAAAGTTTGGGTTTATATTCTAAAACACAAGAATGAGGCCTTTGTCACGTTCAAGCAGTGGAAGACCTTAATTAAAAACAGACTGGAAAACAGGTTAAGCGCTTGAGGACAGATAACGATTTGGAATTCTGTGATGGAGAATTTAATGAGTTTTGCAAGACTTACGGGATTGTGAGACACCGCACACTGAGAAAAACTCTACAGCAGAATGGAGTTACAGAACGGATGAACAGAACACTATTGGAGAGAGCATGGTGCATGTTGTCCAATGCTGGGTTAGACATAGTGTTTTGGGTTGAAGCTGTTTCCACAGCTTGTTTCTTGGTGAACCGATTTCCATCGACTGCTATCGACTGTAAGACTCTAGAGGAGGTATGGTCTGGTTCTCCTTCTAGTTACAGTAATATAAGAATATTTGGGTGTCCTGCGTATGCTCATGTCAATGAGGGGAAGCTTGAGCCGAGGGCTAAGAAGTGCATATTTCTTGGTTATGAGCCCGGGGTCAAGGGGTACAGATTGTGGTTCCCAGATGCTTCAGGAAAGAAATTGCTTGTTAGCAGAGATGTGATCTTTCTTGAGTCTGCGATGCTTACTCCGCAGAAGGATGTAGTTGATTCAGCTAGAGCTCAGGGTGTCAGTGAGCAGGTGGAGCTATCAGAGGTTTAGTTAGAGAGTGTTCCTGATTAGTCGAATGATGAGCAGGTGCAGTTTCAGGTTGAGGAAGATGCACTATTGCAACGGTACAGTGTGGCTAGAGACAGACCAAGGAGGGCGATTAAGCCACCTCAAAAGTATGGTTTTTCACATGCTGATTCGGTTGCTTATGCACTTAGTGTGGCAGAGAGTATTGATGAGCAGATACCGTGTACTTATCATGAGGCCATCACGGGTGGAGAGTCAGCAGAGTGGTCTGTTGCCATGAGTGAGGAGATTGAGTCTCTTCATAAGAACCGGACTTGGGAGCTAGTCAAGAAGCCTAAGGGTCAGAAGATTGTGGGTTGTAAATGAGTCTTCAAGAAGAAGGAAGGAACTCCAGGAGTGGAAGATGTAAGGTTCAAGGCACGTTTGGTGGCGAAGGGCTTTACACAGAGGGAGGGGTGGACTTCAATGAAGTTTTCTCTCCTGTTGTGAAACATAGCTCAATCTGAGTGTTACTTGCTATGGTTGCTCTGTATGACTTGGAGCTTGAGCAGCTTGATGTCAAGACTGCATTCTTGCATGGAGAGTTGGAAGAACAGATTTATTTGCATCAGCCTGAGGGGTTTGAGATTCTAAAAAAGAAAGATCATGTTTGCCTACTGAAGAAGTCCTTGTATGGGTTGAAGCAGTCTCCTAGACAGTGGTACAAGTGATTCGACGCCTTTATGGTTGGGAATGGCTATTATAGGAGTGAGTTTGATAGTTGTGTGTATCACAGGAGGCTCTCAGATGGTTCGTATTTGTACTTGTTGCTCTATGTTGATGACATGTTGATAGCTTGTAGAAACATATCAGAAATCAACTTGTTGAAGGCTCAGCTTAGTAGTGAATTTGAGATGAAGGATCTAGGTGCCGCGAAGAGGATTTTGGGTATGGAGATTTACAGAGACAGAGGAGCGGGTAGATTGTATTGTCACAAAAGAAATATATTGAGAAGGTGCTGGAATGCTTCGGTATGCAAGCCTCAAAGCCTGTGAGTACTCCATTGGCAGCCCACTTCAGACTTTCAGTAGAATTGTCACCACAGACCGAGGAGGAGGTGGAGCACATGTCTCGTGTTCCTTATGCTAGTGCAGTTGGTAGCATCATGTATGCTATGGTGTGCACTACGCGAGACATTTCACATGCAGTTAGTGTAGTGAGCAGATACATGGATAAACCTGGGAAGGTTCATTGGCAAGCTGTGAAATGGATATTGCAATATTTGCGAGGCACTGCAAATGTTGGATTAGTCTATGACAGAGGCAGCGACACGTCTGGGAGTGTTGTTGGATATGTTGATTCGGATTATGCTAGAGATCTTGATAGGAAGAGGTCTTTGACAGGGTATGTCTTTACTCTTTGTGGGAGTGTGATCAGTTGAAAGGCGACTTTGCAGTCTACAATTACATTGTCTACTATAGAGGCCGAGTACATAGCTGCCACAGAGGCAGTAAAAGAAGCTATATGGCTTAGAAGCTTGGTTAGTGATCTGTGCTTGCAGTAGGATGATTTGACTGTATTTTGCGACAACTAGAGTGCTATACATCTAACTAAAAATCAGATGTTCCATGAGAGGACCAAGCATATTGATGTCAGGTTGCACTTCATCAAAGATGTGATTGCACAGGGTGCTATTGCAGTGAAGAAAATTGGGACGGCAGAGAATCCGGCAGTTATGATGACTAAGGTTATTCCTACTATCAAGTTCAGACATTGTCTGGGCTTGATTGGTGTTTACAGTTGTTGATGCCCTTAGGGGCATGTGAAGGAGGCGAAATTAGTAGCTGGGATTGCGAAGCTTGGCGGAATTCGAGCCAAGGTGGAGATTTGTTATGTTGTGGCCCGAATTTTGTCTCGGGCCTGGTTGTGTTGCGACCCGATTGACCCGTTTTTCACTTGCGGGTTTTGGACCCGGGTTAGGACTCTCTTGTAGCCCGATATATAAGGGCCGGTTTGGAGCTATAGATGAGAGAAAACACTAAAACCGCAGAAAGAGAGTGAGAGAGCGAGAGCTAGGGTTTGGGTTGAAACTTGTAATCTCCTGATTTTCGCATAGTGAAATCTTTTACCGGATCTTTGCAGTGGACGTAGGCACATTGCTGAACCACGTAAATTCTTGTGTTCTATGCGTTGTGGTTGATTCGTTTTGTGTCGTGTTTCGTGATTGTGCTTCGTTTGCGGCTATTTTTCACAACAGTATCAACAAGTGTAAGTCACTTTTCAACCTTTAGAAAGATCTTCAACTTTTTTCCGTGTCTATAAAAGTGAACTAAGTCATCAACCATAAGTATTTGAGTCTTAACAATGTTCATGTCACTCAATGATTATAGACACCAAGAATCCCATCTATGAGCGCAGGCCAAATCAATATGCGAAAAATTTCAAGAATTATTTTCAACCATCTTCTTTGATTTTCTCTCTTATATTCCTATCAAACTTTGATGGTTTTTGCACTAATGGGTAGCCTACTCTTTTCTAAGTTAAATATTATTATTTAATATCTTCTTAATATATATCCTTTTATTTTGGTAGCTTCGGACAAATCCCATCGGTAGCCTTTTCCAAAGTTGGATATGCATCAGTATTTTTCTTTTGTATATTTCTTTTCTTTTTCCATTGATGCATGTGTATATATATTTCTTTTTCTTTTCTTTTCCTCTGGGTCTTTTGCCATGTACATGATCATCTCAAGTCTCATAATTACCAAGACAACATTAACATGTTTGTAAACAAATTAAAGTAGTGACTCATTTTGTGTATGCACGTGCATACAAGGAGATTCCATTGAGTCAAAAATTAACAGAAGAGAAGTAAATCAATTATATATAAATTCTTTTTCAACAATAATTTCAATACTTTACAATGCTTTTGGGGAGACTCGAACCACTATGCCACAGGCCTTGGTAACTAAAAGTTGTTTCAACATGTTACTATATATATATTATATGACTAAACATAAATATATATTTAGTCGTATAATGTAAATATATGGGGCTGATATGGGCCCTAGGAATGAGGAGGAAAATGGGGTTGATCCTACTGTAAATGATGAGGTGGAGAGTTGGTTGAGGGGTAATGTAGAGGGGATGAGTATGGACCTAGGGTTGACCTATGTAGCGGAGGATGAGAAGGCTTTGGGGATCTTTGGGGTTATTGATGGGAAGCGGAAGGGAGATGGGAGGAAGAAAAACACTTCTTAGAAAGGGGAGAGAGAGTTGTGAAACCTAGTCACTTATGCCAATTATGAAGGGAGGAGTGGATCGGAGAGGGGGCGAAGTCATGATGGGAGGAGGGGGGAGGAGAAAGCCATTGTTTGCTTATGAAGTCACACCTAGTATCATGGAATATCTGGGGTCTCAATGACCTGGACAAAAGGAAGGTGGTGAAGTTGGCATTAAGGAAATGGGGGGTCCAAATGGTTTGTCTTAGAGAAACCAAGTTGGGTAATGCATCTAAGGAGATTGTGAGGAGCTTATGCGGTGGTTGTTTTATGGAGTGGGAAGCAATTGATGTTGTTGGGGCAGCAGGAGGTATTCCGGTAATTAGGATGAGAGATGGTTTCCAGAGTTGAGGTGTGGAAGGAGAGACTCTCAATTTCTTGTCTTTTCAAATCAGAGGAGGATGGGACTGATTGGATGTTCTTTGGTGTTTATGGCCTGATCGAGGATTCAAAGAGGGGTGTGGTGTGGGAGGAGCTGTCCAGTGTTCATGAGCGGTGGGGGGTTCCTTGGTGTGTGGCAGGGGATTTTAACATTGTTAGATCTCCGGATGAGAGGTCTCCAGGCGGGAGATGGATGGTCGCTATGAGACTTTTCTCAGAGTTTATTGATAGGGAGGGTTTGATTGATTTGCCGCCGGAGGGAGCTCACTTCACTTGGTCCAGTGGCAGAGAGCTGCCAACTTTTTCCAGTTGGACCTGTTCTTGATCTCAGGAGATTGGGAGGAGAGGTTTCCTGATGTGACTCAGGTGGCATTGGCTGAGGTGGTGTCTGACCACATTCCCTTGTTGCTCGATTGTGGGGATTTGAGGATGAAATATGTGGCTTTGGACAGAAGGGTTTAAGAAAATGATTCATAGATGGTGGTCAAGCTACGAGGTTGTAGGTAATTCGAGACTGAAACTTGGAGGCCCCTTCTAGGGGGTTTAGAATTCGATTCAATATCTTTGGAAGCTAGGGTGACTTGAGAGGCCATTTGAGGAGGAGGAGGTGGTTTTGGCTCTACGGAGTTGTAGGGGAGATAAAGTTCCGGGCCATATGGGTTTTCTATGGCTTTTTTCATTATAATTGGGAGGTGGTGAAGAGGGATGTTATGGATGCTATTCATTTCTATCATTTGTATGGCAAATTTGAGAAGTCTATGAATGCCTCCTTCATTGTGTTGCTTCCTAAGAAGGGAGGAGCTGATGATATTTGGGATTTTAGGCCTATTAGTTTGGTGGGTAGTATTTACAAGCTTATAGCCAAAATCCTTGCGACAAGGTTAAAGGAAGTGCTTGATGGGATTGTCTCAGTGTTGCAAAATGCTTTAGTTGGAGGGCGGCAGATTCTAGATTCTGTTTTGGTGGCTAGTGAGTGCGTGGATGCCAGATTTAGTTCTGGCGAGCCGGGGGTGGTGTGTAAGCTGGATATTAAGAAATCTTATAACCATATGAGTTGGGATTTCTTGAGTTACCTGATGAAGATGATGGGGTTTGGTGAGAAATGGAGGGGTTGGATCAGATTTTGTATTTCTACAGTGAGATTCTCCTTGTTGATCAATGGTGTTCCCTCCGTTTTTTTTGATAGCTCGAGAGGGTTGAGGCAGGGGGATTCGTTATCTCCCTCTCTCTTCATTATTGTGATGGAGACCTTTAGTAGATTGATGAGGGTTGGTTAGTTGGGTTATTTCAGAGGTTTCAGGGTGGGGAGGGTTTCTTCTTGTCAGATGAGGTTTCGCATTTGCTCTTTGCAGACGACATGATCGTGTTCTGTGATGCTGAGATGAGGCAGTTGAGGTACCTGAGGGGGGTCTTGCTCTGTTTTCAGACGGTCTAGGGGCTGAAGATTAACCTGGGAAAGAGTGAGATAGTGCCGGTGTAACGCCCCGGTTTCCCGACTCCCGGTCCCGGAAGACCGGAGGTTAACCTGTCCATTAAGCCCAATGAACCCTCATTATCCTTAATTACCACGGAAGCTTAACTCTATTCGTGCACTTAGATGTGCACAACTCCACTTTATCCAATCCCAATGGGCCCTACCTCAAATCATATCACCTTAGTGGGAATTTTATTTATCCGCACTTTCATGAATCACTCACTTTTAAGACTCAACACTTAGTGTGTTTGGAATCTGAAACTGAGACCTACACTATTGGATAGAGAATTCAAAAATACTCAATTTAAAAAAAAAATACACTCAATTTCGATCTCAAACGAAGAAGTTATGCTCAATTGAAGTTTGGGGCAATTTTCGGGGCATGTTGTAAAAAGTGACTTCGATCCATCGAAGTGGTGACTTCGATGCATCGAACAAGTATAGACCAAAAACAGCTCTCGGGACTTTTTCATTTCAAAATCCTACAGGTTTTTCGATGCATCGAACTGGGGACTTCGATAGGTTCGATGGATCGAACCTGGTAGTTCGATGCATCGAACTGCCCAAAAACTGCAACTTTGCAAATCGTCATTTTTGACCTCCTAAGCCCTTTCTACCAACATAATCCATTTCTACAACCTTAAAATCACACAAGAAATGAATCTAAATCATTCACAAGTTCTAAATCATACTCAAAATCAAATCCTACCCCAATTGAGTCATTCTCCATCATAAACATACAAGTTACACATCTCATCCATGACATGTGTCCATACACATAACTATAACATAAAAAGAGGTTATAGTCTTGAAATCCATACATTTACCATGACATACATATGGTCCAAAACATACACTTCATCTATGAGATTTCCGAGTTGATAGTCATTACAAGAATCCACACATAAGGTTCAAAATGCCATAAATCTTACAGTGACTACAACTACATAGATCAACGTGGCACAAGCCGGCACGGATAGCCAAATTCATAGTCTATGAACAAAACGTCAAAATGCCCCAAAATATCCAAAAGTGCTCCTATGAGCTTCATTTAAATCATCAAGTCCTTTCCACCCATGGTGCATACCTGTAAAATGTTTGGGGGAGAAAGGGGTGAGCACCATGGTGGCTCAGTAGAGATACCCCAACCCACCTAAGTGCCGACTCGACACGACCTACATGAATGCATGTCACTACATTACATGTATCATCCAATATACATCATGTTCGTTCACAACAATGCATATATAAGAATGCATTAATACATATCATGCCTCATAATGCATAAGCTAGTTATGAAAACACTTAGCATGTATTTCACCTTCACAAGCCACAAAAGTCCTACTTGACTATCTCTTAGAATGTAATACTTGCTACGAAAGTCCTGAGGTACTTTAGGTTAGGATTGTTGTTGAACCACAATTCATAAGGGATCTTATTAGCGTTAAGCCTCAAATAAACTCTATTTAGGAAATGACTTGCACAACTTCTGTCCAAAAATGTTGAGCTAACTAGACCACTTGAATGTAGCATCCCACGTGCCATTTCTTGTATTACCCTATTTTTCCTTTTAGCTACACCATTTTGTTGTCGTGTACCCGCAACAAAGAATTAATGTTTTATTCCTAGGTTGTCACAGTATTCAATGCATTCACCTAACAATTTTATACCTCAATCACTTTTACTTCTGTCAATTATAAAGTTTTTTCCTTTTGAATTCTTTGACAAATTGATTTAAAATTATTTTAAGTATCTGATTTCTCTCTTAAGTAAGCTATCTAGGAATATCTAGAAAAATTGTCTACCATTACTAAAATATACTTTCTACAGGTATTGGACCCATCAAATCCATGCGTATTAGATCAAGCGACTTAGAAGTTTTTATAGGTCAGGTGTTCTGGGTGATACTTTAATTTGTTTGCCTAATTGATATGGAGCACACACTCCTACTAGTGACTTGCTAAACTTAGGCAGCCCTTTAACTCAATCATGTTTAGGCTCTAACTGTATTACATAACAGTTACCAATTGTTTTTGTGCCTTTTAAGCCAATATTTCCATCCTTATCTATTACTACACACTCATCTTAACCTTTTGTTGCTCATCACATAGTTGACTGATACTTAGCAAATTAGCTTTTAGCCTATCTACATAATAACCATCTTCTAATTCTAGAAAATCTGAGATATTTACTGTACCATAGCCTACAATGGGTGCTACTTTCCATTCCTAGACCTTACCACCATCACAATCTGTCAATATGGAAAAGGACTTATTACTAGTCATGTGCCTAGAGCATCCACTATCAAAATACTAATACTTAGAGTCATTAGCTTTAAGTGTCGCGTGGATTACTAAGCATTCCACTTTTTTTTCTAATCCATATTTCATTCTTAATCAGAGTGGTTTTCTTATCTTTTTCCTTTAGCCTCTCTAAAGGAGAAGTTTTTTTTCTTCCAAAAGGTATCTAAAGGAGAAGTTACCATTAGCTTTGTAGTTCCAAAAATCTTTTCCTTAGAGAGAATTTTTGATAGTTTCTTTCTTTTTCTTAAGGTCATTTCTGCATTTAAATTTGATGCGACCTTTTTCAGAACAATAATGACATGTTAGAATATACGGATCTAACTTTTTAGATTTACTTGATTCCTTATGACAAACCCTATTTTGGTAGATTTTGTAAACCTTAACCTTGGAATCTAGCTCTTTTATCTTGAATCTTAATTCTTCATCTCACTACTGAGACTGTGAAGTCTCGAACTTTGAAGCTTTCACTTTGCTAATTAACACATCTTTTTCTTTCCTAATGTTAATCAATAAAATTGTCGAACTAGCAATTCCTAACTTATATTTTTTCAGAATGAATTTTCATTGCGTTAACTTGTTCAGCAACTCGAAGTTGTCAGCTTTTAAACTTTAAGATTTCATTGTGTAATTCAACAAAAAGCTAGCCTAAATATATCATCCTCATCATATGTGTTTAACTTGTTCGGCAACTCAAAATTGTTACCTTTTAAACTTAAGATTTAATTGTGTAATTCAACAAAGCTAGCCTAAATATATCATCATCATCATCTTCAAAATCGAGTTCATTATGAAATAATGTATTTTTTGATTTATTATTTAAGGCATCATAGGAGCTGATTTTTTTTTTACATGTCCATTTTACCCTTTACAAATGAGAAGCTAAGGGTATTTTTGTAAAAAAAATTACTCCATGTGTCACGTACGTCGCACGTTACCACTTGAAAAAAAATTCCAGTTTTCGTGTGTCGAAAGGGGGTAATTTGCAACTTTTGATAAATTGAGGGGCTTTGTTGCCAAAAAAAATAGTAGAGGTGAGTATTTTGTAACTTTTTTTATAGTACAAGGAGGTTTAATTTGGCCAAGAAGGTATAATCATCACACAAAACCAACTGACTATGTCTTCTTAATATCTATATACTCCCTATAGACTAACTCTCTATATTGAGTAACTTTTACTGATACCAATAGATAATTTGTTACTATAACTTACTGCACTGATACGTTAGAGGGTGTGCCGTTAATTAGAACTAGAGAGAGGGTGGGGGGGCGGTTTGGGGGTGAATAAGTTGTGGATATTAATTTGCGACTAACTTTTTTGCGCTCCAAGAGGACACAAAAAACTGAAAGCGACTACCTATAATTTCAAGCTATCAACAAAATCCCACACAGATTTACAATCTCGTCAATTGACCCAAAAGAATAAAGAACTTAATATAGAGTATTTGAGAGACCAAATAGGAGTCTCCTCTTCATCAAAGGATCTCCTATTTCTCTCGTGCCACAAGCCCTACCATAAACGAAGGACAGTGACCCTCTGTTGGGTTAACTCAAATTCCTATTGTGATTAGGTTTCTATTATAGAGTTGTATCTTATTTGGTAATTTCTTAGTAGGCAAGTCTTAGTCTCAAGTTCTTGTTAGGCAAGTCTTGGGCTCTAAGGAATTGTAATCCTTATCCACCAAGGAAATAGGTTTTGGGCTTTATAAATAGTTACCTATGTTATAGGTTGAGACTAGTGAGAAGGAAAGAGACAATACTCTCATTGTATTTGAGAGGTCTCTCTCATTGTTTTGAGATGGCAACTCTTGCGTAGAGGTAATACTCTTATTGTTTTTAAGTGGACACTTTGAGAGAGAAATATTGCTTTGAATTTGTGATTTCCTTTTGAGGGAGATTGGGTGTATAAGGGTTAAGGGTTAAGAGTAGAGTGTACTCTTGATACAATTCTTCAACTTGTACTGTTACAATCTATATAGTGAAATCAAGCTCTTCGTGGACGTATATTTGTTTAGTCGAACCACGTATAATTCTTGTTGTGTTCTTGCAAATTTCTTCGTACTTATTTACTCATCGTCACATCATAATATTTGGTGGTACGTCATTGGTGGCTTGTTTCTCAACAAATTGGTATGAGCACTTCAAAGTGCACATAAGGTGTTTGACAAAAATCTTGTCTAGATTTTTTTTTCATAACACGGGTGTTCGTCTTGGGCACTTGTGACAATTATAACCGGTAATATTGCCACACAATACAAGGTGAAGAGATTTGATGGTAAAGGTAGCTTCACCCTATGGCAAGGGAGGGTGAAGGACATCCTAGTTCAACAAAGCTTAGTTCGGGCATTAAAAGGGAAGGATGGAAAACCGAAAAAAATGTGAGTTGATGATTGGCAAGATATAAAGTCAAGGTGTGTTAGCACTATTTGACTCTGTATTGGGGATGTTCTCGCAATTTACAAAGGTGACACTCTTACCCAATATGAGTGGTTTTTAGATTCACCCAAGTTGCAGTGTAATCTAATTTCCTTGAGTCGATTGGACTCCATGGGCTGCAAGTGCTTCATTGCAGGGGAGTCATGAAGATCACCAGGGGCTGCATGGTATTAATGTAAAGAGAACAGAGTGGAGGTTTGTACCGTTTGGTGGGGAGTGCCAATGGCACTCAGACTTCGATTGTGGATAGGAAAATGGGTACACATGGTAACAAGATCTTGAGATGTGTTTCGTTTGATTTATCGAAGGCACGAGTTGCACGTTTCCAGACAAACATGGGTGAGATGAAAGTTCTTGCTTGGAGAAGGGTTGCATCGAACCCCCCTTCCAAAGTCACTTGATAGTGTTGACTTGATACAAGTGCATGAATACATTGGTCGTGCAAATCAAGGGGGAGTATTGTTTCATACTTGATTCAGGTTATGTAGTTGAGTTGGAGTTTGAAAGGATGATCGATCATATGTGGATTTGCAAACGAGAGTCTCGTGCATTGAAGACTTGTCAAAATTTTTACCAAGGGGGAGATTTTTTGGGTTGACTCAAATTCCTATTGTGATTAGGTTTCCATTATAGAGTTGTATCTTATTAGGTAATTTCTTAGTAGGCAAGTGTTGGTCTCAAGGAAGGAAAGTTCTTGTTAGGCAAGTCTTGGGTTCTAAGGAATTGTAATCCTTATCCAACAAGGAATTGGGTTTTGGGCTCTATAAATAGTTACCTATGTTATAGGTTAAGACTAGTGAGAAGAAAAGAGGCAATACTCTCATTGTATTTGAGAGGTCACTTTCATTGTTTTGAGAGTGCAACTCTTGCGTAGAGGTAATAATCTTATTGTTTTTGAGAGGGCACTTAGAGAGAGAATTCTTGTTTTGAATTTGTGATTTCCTTTTGAGTAAGATTGGGTGTATAAGGGTTAAGGGTTGAGAGTTGAGTGTACTCTTGATACAATTCTTCAACTTGTACTGTTACAATCTATATAGTGAAATCAGGCTCTCTGTGGACGTAGGCTTGTTTAGTCGAATCATGTACACATTTTTTCGTGCTTGTTTATTTATCGTCACATCGTAATATTTGGTGGTACGCGACTGAAGGCTTGTTTCTCAACACCCTCCAAACATCTTTGGCCCGACCATCCACTTTACACCCTCTCTAAGCCTCCATCATGTCCATTGTGAAATCGGGAGACACCCAATGCATATCAAACACAACCGAAAACATATACCAAACATCCCTCACCACTTGATAGTGCAGAAGGAGGGGATTCACCGACTCCGCCGCCCTCTTGCACATGCAAAACTAGTTCACTACAATCTGACGCCTCCTTTTGAGATTGTCTAAGATGAGAATCCTCTCAAGGGCAGCTGACCAAGCGAAGAAAATTGCCTTTAATGGGTCTTTCAATCTACAAATGGCCTTTCAAGGGAAGGTGGGACTCGGAATCTCCAATAGGCTTTGGTAGAAGGATTAGACTCCAAAAACCCCTCTCGGGGAGCCCATCCAAACCATCTCATTTGTCCCCCCCACCCCCACCATGTGATTGTATAACAGTGCTAAGAACTTTACTACCTCTGCAAGCTCCCAATCATGGAACTCTCGCTAGAATAGCACAATCTCAAGTCATCCTCCCACTATTTAGGAGATAACAGTCGGTGACCAATGCATGTCTGTTTGTAGCGATTCTCAAGAGCCAAGGAAACTTGCAAGCCATAACAATGTCACCGCACCAGAGATCCTCCCAAAACCTGATGTGCCTCTCACTCCTGAGCCTGAAGCGAATGCATTTGGAAAACTCATCCCATCCCTTTCGGATGAGCTTCCAAACTCCCACCCCCGAAGGAGAACTCACCTCCCTAGACCACCACCCTCCAGGTCCCTCCTCAATCCGACAAGCAATGATCCTCCTCCACAGTTTGGACCGCTCTCTCCCAAATCTCCAAAATCATCTGCTAAACAAAGCCTTGTCGAAGAAATCCAGCCTCCTAATCCCCAACCCCCTTGTTTGAATAGGAGTATGTTACATGCATAATAGGCTTGGTTGTTTTTGTTAGTCATTGTTTTTTTCTTTTTAGTCTTCTTGTTTTCCTTGCTTTTGAATTGGTCATTTATTAATGTGTCCTATCTAGAAAATAGGAGTTTATCATAGGGTTTCCTAGGAAATGACGTAGTGCTTTACAGAAAATAGGAGTTTATCGTAGTGTTTCCTAGAGAATAACATAGTGCTTTCTAGAAACCATCATGTTATTATTGGACGTGCCAGCAATTTGTTCTTCCTTCTTGGAGGATGGGGCCTTGGAAAGCCTTTTTACAGACAAGGTAAGAGCTGCAAGCTGGTGCCGAACCTCGTTCGTGAAAGTAGAAGTATTATTGTCAATTTGCTGCAACATTAAGCCTTGTTTGGCCACAATGTCTGTCAGATCTTTAAGACGATTTTTTGGGAGCTCCGAGTCTGCCATAAGTCGCAAGTTTTAAGGCTCTGATATCATTGTTACCTCACTGTTTTATTTTAAGAAAAAGGAAGAGTGAATGAGAAAATGATAAAATAACAAGTTACTTCGAGGGTAGCAACATCCTAAGTCAAATTGACAAGCTACTACAAAGGTAGCAACCTCCAAAAGACTTTTAAGTCTGATTCATTGACTGTCCTTTATTCATAGTGCAACCTTTAAATACAAGAAGACAGAGTTTGTTGCAAAACAAACTTCCTATTCCCTAGGAAAACACTATGATGAACTCCTATTTTTTAGAAAGCATTATGTTAAATTCCTATTTTCTAGATAGCACTACGTTAATAAATGATCAATTCAAAAGCAAAGAAAACTAGTAGACTAATTCAGCTACTAAGCCTATTATGTTACGTCCCTTGGACTGGACAATAGTTTAGTGTTAAGAAAAAGGAAGAGTGAGATGGGAAAAAGGATAAATTAGCAAGCTACTTCGAGGGTAGCAACCTCCGAAGTCAAATTGACCAGCTACTTCGAGAGTAGCGACCTCCACAAGACTTTAAGACTGATTCATTATTATTATTTTTTAATTCATAGTGCAACCTCTTAAATACAAGAAACAACTCCATATTTTCCCACGCTAAACTCCTATTTTCTAGATAACACTACATTAATAAATTAGCAATTCAAAAGCAAAGAAAACAAGAAGACTAAAAAGAGAAAACGACGACTAGCAGAAACTACCAAGTCTATTATGCATGTAACAATGCCTTCCCTCAAATTAACCTTGTCTCCAAGGTTAAATTCTACCAAAGCCCTCTTCATATCTAAGAGATTTGGGGATGTGTGGCAACTATATCGTCAGATGAACAATCCATGTCTTCCTCATCGGAATTGTGCAATTTAGTAAGGAAGAAAGTGTGAGACTTGTAATTATGGCCAGACTTGAACTTTTCATTGCAGTAATAACAAAGCCCCTTATCACGATGGACTTTCTTTTCCGTGGGAATTTTTTTTAATGGTTGGTTGAGGGGCTATTGGGGTAGAAGAAGGTGGTCTGTTTGAGGACACAAACTTGCAATCTTTGGAGAAGTGCTTCTGTTGGAGACAAGCAAGTCCAATGGCATCCTTTAAAGAGATGGGGTAGAAAGACTTAACCATAGTCTGAATGTCCTCCTTGAGGTCATTGATGAAAGTGCAAGTGAGAAATTTATCAAGAAGATCATCAGTTATCATCAATTCGCTCATCAATTATCATCAATTCGCTAGGCCAGATTCTCAATTTGCTCTTGATAAGTTGCAACAGTGGATGTTTGACGTAGCTTGGACAACTCACCCTCTTGGTCCTCATATTTAGTGGATTGTTCATTCGACGATGTGGTTATCACACATCCCCAAATCTCTTAGATATGAAGAGGCCTTTGATAGAATTTAATCTTGGGACAAGGTTAATTTTGAGGGGAGGCATTGTTATGTGCAAAATAGAAGCTGCAGTTGAATTTGTCTACTTGGTTTCTTTGCTTTTAAATTGGTCATTTATTAAAGTAGTGTTATTTAGAAAATAGAAGTTTTAATGTAGTGCTTTCTAGAAAATAAGAGTTTATCGTAGTGTGTCCTTGGGAATAGGGAGTTTGTTTTGCATTTAAGAGGTTGTACTGTGAATAAAGAAAGGAGTCAATGAATCAGAGTTAAAGTTTTTAGAGGTCGTTACCCTCAAAGTAGCTTGTTAATTTGTCTTTGGAGGTTGCTACCCTCGAAGTAGTTTGTTATTTTATCATTTTCCCATCTCACTCTTCCTTTTTCTCAAGATAAAACCGTTGGCCAGTCCGAGGGACATTGTTACGTGCATAATAGAGGCTATAGTTGAAGTAGTCTACTTGTTTTGTTTGCTTTTGAATTGGTCATTTATTAAAGTAGTGTTATCTAGAAAAGAAGAGTTTAACGTAGTGCTTTCTAGAAAATAGGAGTTTATCGTAGTCTGTCGTAAGGAATAGGGAGTTTGTTTTGCATCTTCTTGTATATAAGAGGTTGCACTATGAATAAAGAAAGGAGTCAATGAATCAGACAAAGTCTTTTGGAGGTCGCTACCCTCAAAGTAGCTTATCAATTTGTCTTTGAAGGTTGCTACCCTCGAAGTAGCTTGTTATTTTATCATTTTTCTATCTCACTCTTTCTTTTTCTTATCATAAAACTGTGAGGTAACAGTGGTATCAAAGCCTTAATCCTGCGACTTATGGCTGACTCGGAGCTCCCAAAAACTCATCTTAAGGATCTGTTAGACATTATGGCCAAACAAGGCTTAGTGTTGCAGCGAATTGACGATAATATTTTTACTTTCATGAACGAGGTTTGACACCAACTTGCAGCTCTTACCTTGTCTGTAGAAAGGCTTTCCAAGGCCCCATCCTCCAAGAAGGAAGAACAAATGGTTGGCACGTCCAATAATAACACGATGGTTTGTGGTACTGGCACTGTGAAGAGGAAGGGGCCAAAAATCACCCTCTTCAAATATGATGACACAGAGGACCCCTCTGTTTGGATTCTACTAGCAAACCAATATTTCCTTCTAAATCAAATTGTTGTTCATCAGTGCCTTCTATATATGCCTCCTTTCACTTAAAGGGTGCAGCTCTCCAATACTTCAAATACTTGTAACATGAGGGCGAGCTTTCGAATTGGACGACCTTTGTCCAAGCACTAGAGAAAGGTTTGTTAAAGCTTGTTGTGATAAGGGGCTTTGTTATTAATGTAATGAAAAGTTCAAGCCTGGCCATAACTTTAAGCTCACACTTTCTTTCTTATTGTAGAGAGCAATTCTAGTAAGGAAGACATGGATTGTTCATCTTACGATGTAGTTGTCACACATCCCAAATCTCTTAGATATGAAGAGGGTTTTGGTAGATTTTAACCTTAGGGACAAGGTGAATTGGTCATTTATTAATGTAGTGCTATCTAGAAAGTAGGAGTTTAAGCTTTCTAGAAAACATTAGTTTATCATAGTATTTTCTATGGAATAGGGAGTTTGTTTTGCAACAAGCATTATCTTCTTGTATTTAAGAGGTTGCACTGTGAAAAAAAAAAAGACAATCAATGAATCAGACTTAAAAGTCTTGTGGAGGTCGCTACCCTCGAAGTAGCATGTCAATTTCCAGCTCTTATCTTGTCTATAGAAAGGCTTTCCAAGGCCCCATCCTTTGAGAAGGAAGAACAAATGGTTGGCACGTCTAATAATAACACGATAGTTTCTGGTATTGGCGCTTTGAAAAGCAAGGGGCTATGGCATAGAAGACCCCTCTGGTTGGATTCTATTGGCAGACCAATATTTCCTTCTAAATTAGATTTATGTTCACCAGCGCCTTCTATATGCCTCCAATATTTCAAATACTTGCAACATGCGGGTGAACTTTCGGATTGGGTGACCTTTGTCCAAGAACTAGAAAGGAGGTTCAGACCCACTGAATATGAGGACCCAGAGGGTGAGTTGTCCAAGCTACGTCAAACATCCACTGTTGCAGCTTATCAAGCGTAATTTGAGAATCTGGCCCAACGAATTGATGGATAAATTTCTCACTTGCACTTTCATTAGTGGCCTCATGGAGGACATATAGACTATGGTTAAGTCTTTTCGCCCCACCTCTTTAAATGATGCCATTGGACTTACTCGTCTCCAAGAGAAACACTAATCTAAAGATCGCAAGTTTTTGTCCTCAAACAGTCCGCCTTCTTTTACCCCAACATCCCCTCAGCCAACCATTAAAAAAAATTTCCATGAGGAAATGAAAGCCCGTCGTGATAAGGGGCTTTGTTATTACTGTGATGAAAAGTTCAAGGCTGACCATAACTGCAAGTCTCACACTTTTTTCCTCATTGAAGAGTGCAATTACAGTGAGTAACACATGGATTGTTCATCTGACGTTGTGGTTGTCTCACATCCCCAAATCTCCTAGATAGAAAGAGGACTTTGTTAGAATTTAACCTTAGGGACAAGGTTAATTTTGAGGGGAGGCATTGTTACATGCATAATAAGCTTGGTAGTTTCTGCTAGTAATTGTTTTTCTTTTTTAGTCTTCTTGTTTTCTTTGCTTTTGAATTGGTCATTTATTAATGTAGTGCTATCTAGAAAATAGGAGTTTAACGTAGTGTTTTTCAGAAAATAGGAGTTTATCGTAGTGTTTCCTAGGGAATAGGGAGTTTGTTTTGCAACTAACTTTATCTTCTTGTATTTAAGAGGTTGCACTGTGAATAAAAAAAGACAGTCAATGAATTAGACAAAGTCTTGTGGAGATCGCTACCCTTGAAGTAGCTTGTCAATTTGACTTTGGAGGTTGCTACACTCGAAGTAGCTTGCTAATTTATCCTTTTCCCATCTCACTCTTGCTTTTTCTTAACACTAAACTGTTGTCCAATCCAAGGGATGCAACGGAGTACACACCTTATCCCAATTCACCAATTGGTATTTGAATTCCTCCCCCATACCACCCCACAAAAATTTTCTCTGAATCTTTTCTAACCTTCTGACGACTGACATAGGCATGGAAAAATGCAACATAAAATAGGTTGAAAGATTCGAAAGAGTACTCTTCATAAGAGTTAAATGCCCTCCTTTCGAAAGATACTGTTTCTTTCAACCCGCAAGCCTCCACTCAAAATGCTCAAACCCTAGGTCCCAAATGAATGTCCTCCTCGACGAAGCTCCCAATGACAATCCCAAATAAGAGATCGGGAAAGAGCCACCCCGCATCTAAGGATATCGGCATTGCCATTGATCTCCTCTACCACCCCAAATGGAACTAACTCGCTCTTCCCAATGTTGATCTTCAAACCCGAGACTGCAATGGAAGCAAATCGAGACACATCTCAAGTATCTTAGTTGGTCCTCCCTCGCATCACAAAAAACGATAGTATCATCTGAAATAAGCAAATGATAGAACACCAACTGGTTGGGATCTCTACGCACAGAAAAGCCTCTAATTAAGGCCCAGCCTTTCCACTATCCTCATCAATCTACTGAAGACCTCCATGATAATGTTAAACAGAAAGCGAGAGAGTGGATCTCCCTGTTGTAAGTCCTGAGAACTAGAGAAGAACCTGGCTGGAGAGCCATTCACCAAGACTGGGAATCGAACCGTCAATATACAATGGCGAATCCATCTCCTCCATTAATCCTTATTTTAAAAAATTGTGTTAATTAGTTGATTTCATGTCTCAATTGCAATTACATAAGCATACAAAACAATAAATAAAATAAAGCAGAGACAATATTTTTTATGTGGAAAATCCAAAATAAGGAAAAACCACGAGACCTCGTCACTATGAACAATTTATTGTGAGAAAAATCTTAAAACTGGGTTAACAGTTCCCACACCCTAGAATTTCTAATTACCTCTTGACACAGATCATAGCCAAACTCACACTCAGAATCTTCGGACCTTTGATCCACTTCGTCAACAGACTTTGCCAAGCAATTTGCTCTCAATGGATGTTCAAATCTTCTACTACATTTTCTGAGTGGTTGAACTGATTTGACTCAGTAGTCTGATGTACTTCTCCTTGCTGAACACTCAAATCACATATAATGACATCTAATAGAAACCTTAGATTGAGTATACAGAGGATCTCTCTTTCAAGGATTTTTCTCACTCTAGATAATTAAAAGCTTGTATTTATACCCTAGACTTACAATACACTCATATTTATAGCTAATATAGGTAGCTCATATGTTTTGGAAAGTTGAATCCTTGTAGAAATCTGTTTTGAGAGATTTTCCAAAAATAAACCTCCACAGGGCTCGATTGATCGAGGCACCCATTGACACATATTGCCAAGCTGCTCAATCGATTGAAGCATATTGGAGTTGATGAAAAGTTTTCTGGAAAAATTCGATCAATCCACCTATCAATCAAAGTCTACTGAAGTGCTCTTCCATCAATTGAGTTGTCAATCAATGCATACTGTTTTCAGTAAAATCATAGTTTTAGAATTTGTTCAAAAATAGTACTTTGAAAATCCATTTATCAAAAACAAGTTTAAATGAGTATTTTATGACTCTCCAAGATCGAAACTAGGTTATCTAAGATTAAGGTCATTTACCCATGCCCTAGATATGTGGTTGAGCATTTGGATTTCTCGCCTTGTTCTTTGCGAATCTTTGTCTTCATAGCCTTCAACGGTTGTACTCTTTATGACACTTTGATGCATTGCAACGAAGGTTTTGAGTAGGAAATTGCCAACACATCATTCATATACCTAACAAGGTCTACTCAATTTATTATTCTTTTGTGTATGTTAGTAATAATTTTGTAAGTGTATTATGTTTCATTTGGTATTTGATCTTTACTTTTTGGGTCCTCTCTATGCCAACCTTACGAGGTCTTGCTTGAAATAAATGGATATTTGTTGTTATGTTCTGTCAAGTATGCTGAAGCAGAATTGCATTTGCAATGCTCTTTAATACTCCTCATTCATCAATAGGCATGAAAAACTCTGTAGCTAAAGGTTAGCAGGATGCACCCTCTTTGCTGGTGAGGGATGAAGACACGCACATATTCACACCCAAAAATTCTTGCTCTGTCAAACCGGGAATTTTTTCACATTTGTGAACACTGGTGTCACACTTAGTTCTTTATCTGCCAAAATGGGCATGAAGTTGACATTGGCAAAACTTGGTGGCTGCATAAAGGAAATTGAACTCTTTGAAACAAGATCATTTCCTTTTAGCTTTCCATTTTAATTTTAAATTGTTTACTGTAAATGACAAGTCAAATATACTTTTTCGATCTTGACAGTCATCTCGAACTGATTACTTTGGGAGCAACTAGCACATTTTTCACTTTACACCTGCCTTGACTTTCAGAAGGAGCTGTATGCTTTGTATGTAATATTCGAAGTTTACTTTTAGAAGGGATTTAAGTTTATGGTTATTCTTTTAGCAGTAATTGGGAATTTCTTTTTATTCTTTCTTGGAGTTGGTACGGGGAGTTTTGAGAACATTATTTGTGTTTTATGAAATCATAAAAAGTGCATAAATTTGTTTACCTCTCTCCATCATTTGGATATCTTGTGGTTTTTTAGGGATGGGAAGCGGCGTCAAAAGCTGTAAAGGATGAGGAAGCAATTAAGCAGCAGCTATGTGAAGACTTGAGCAATCTGGTATCTATCTTTGGTAAATATAGATTCTTAAAATTTTCTATTGTTCTTTTGATTTCTTTGACATGAATATGTTCTATAGGTTCAAGAGAGCAGTAGCACCCAATTTGCTAGACTCGAGGAGTTAAAGAGGCGGTTAGAGGCTCTAAACCCAAGCAGATCATCTAACTCTGTCCCTGACGTAAGTACTCTTTTGTTGTTATTCCTCATTTCTATATCTACGGGAGGAAGATTGTCTTGTCTTAGTTATTCCATCTTAAGTATTGGGGTCAAAATATTGGTTAATTTATTTCCTTTTTGATCCACCTAATGATACTACCATAGTAATTGCTCATTTGTGCATTGAAATCTATGAAGCACGAATAGAGACACGAGGCACAGGTTCGACAAGATACTGACACGGCGATAAGATAAATCCCAAAAAGATAGGATCCATACACAGCAAGAATACGGGCAATTATATTATTATATATACAAAAATATTGATTTTTTATGATTGATCTACAATACCATGAACGTAATAGATTATGCCTAGAGCCTAACAAGCCTCACGGTTAAAGGAAATAGTTCAAAAAATATAAAAAAGGAACAGAGGTGATGTGTGCATTGGAGGTTTCTTTAGAAGAGAATATTCCAAAAAAAAAAATCAAAAACAAAAACAGAGGTGGGGTGCAATAACCAGTGGTGGGAGCTGGAGAGGGTGCTGTTGGTGGTGTGTGTAGCTATTACAGGGTTTTTCATGAGAGAGTGTTTAAAAAAGGGGAAAAATACCAACCTAAAGTGCACCCTTGAGTAGGTGAGGGTGATGTCTGAAGGTATTGGGTGGTTAGAGTGATGTGTGAAGGCAGATGGTACCTATTTGGGATTTTTCATGAAAGAGGACGTGATTGAAAGGGGAGCTAGTTGGAAGAGAGAGAATATTGCATCGCCCTAGAAAATTAACATACCTACCAACTGTAGAAGAACTTATTCTATGGTTCTCCTTGCTCTTCTTTTTTTCCTCTCCTTCTCTATTTCCGTAGTACTTGGGATTCGGGGCTTTTGAGTCTGGAAGGAACATACCAAATGCCCTAACTTTAGCCATTTTCTTTCTTATATATACATACACACACACACACACACTAGTGTATGCCCGTGCCTACGACACTATCATGCACCCTCAATCATGACTGTTGGATAGGGTTATTTTGAACCGTAGATAGGCAAAGACATTTTGACCAACAAGATTGGTTTTTTAACAACTTTTGACCGTTAGATTGCATTTTTTGTCTTATTATACAAAGCTTAAATGTAATATAGATACTTATATATAGTTTCAAACCAAAATCTTCCAATATTACAAATGGGACCTCCCTTTTCAAGAAAAAGAAAATTACAAACCTGCCCCACCGCATCCTAAGAGTATCCATCTTGTGTCCTTGGCGCGCCATTCTCATGTCCTATAAATGTGCAACATAATATAGATATTGTTGGATTGGCTCAAATTCCTATTGTGATTAGGTTTCTATTATAGAGTTATCTTATTAGGTAATTTCAATAGACATATCTTTGGTCTCAAGGAAGGAAAGTTCTTGTTAGGCAAGTTTATGGCTCTAAGGAATTGTAATCCTTGTCCACCAAGGAATTGGGTTTTGGGTTCTATAAATAGTTACCTATGTTATAGGTTGAGATGAGTGAGAAGAGAAGAGACAATACTCTCATTGTTTTTGAGATAACACTTAGAGAGATAATTCTTGTTTAGAATTTGTGATTTCCTTTTGAGTGAAATTGGGTATATAAGGGTTAGGAGTTGAGAGTTGAATGTACTCTTAATACAATCTTTTTACTTGTACTGTTACAATCTATATAGTGAAATCGGACTCTCCGTGGACGTAAGCTTGTTTAGCCGAACACATATAATTCTTGGTGCGTTCTTGCAAATTTCTTCGTACTTGTTTACTTATCATCACATCGTAATATTTCGTGGTACGTGATTGGGGGCTTGTTTCTCAACATATATATATATAATTTGACAGACAGGACACTTCTTAATCGTATTTGACATGTATCAGACCATGTTTAATCCGTATACTTTTTGGAGATGTGTTCAACGGCCACAGTAACCCCTAAGGAGTACCCGTGCTTCATATATTGAAATGCTAACTTCCACTTTATACCAAACAAGCCCTTACCTTTAGTCAATTCTATTATATATAATATGGGAACTTCTTTTTTCTCTAGTCTTCAACTTTTCCATCTTCTTCAACACCCACATCATCGATGAAACACTTATTTTACCTCAAAAGGCTGTTCATGAAAAGGAAGAAATAATAGGAAGTGTTGTATGCTCTCGTGTTTTTGCATATTTTCAAGTAGATTGATTGTTGTACTTCACATCATTTTTTATATTAGCCATCAAAGTCTTTAAGGTGTTAAAATTCGTTCAGCATGTAATATCTATGGAAACTTTACAGAACTAATACATTAATATAATCATAGTTGGGTATGAACAATTCATAACAAGTAACACCTTGGCAATTTAGGGAAAGATTGCATTTGTTTCTTTTTTTCTTTCTTTGTATTATTTGGAAAAAAGATACTGAGTGGCATTTTCCACAGAGAAAATGTGAAATTTTAGATGCTTAGCTAGAGTAAGAAATATCTTGATAGAGAACTAGGGTTTTTGGAAGATGGTTTTGTTGAACACTTTTAAGATGATTCATTGGGCATTAATTACAAGATCAATGATACAATAAAGGAATATCACAATATTACAACAAGCATACAAGATTGATGTAGCTTGACAAGCTGCTTACATCCACAGAAGAGATATTAAATCCACTATCAACTATGAACTAGGGTTATTAGAAAACCACACTCCATGTCTCAACTTTTACCATGAAGACCTACGATTTGTAAGAAACAAAATAGCTGTTACAAGGAATTACTTACATCCACTAAGTTGGGTTAGATTGGAATATGGATTGTCACGCCCCAAAATTCGAGTCGTCGGAATTCCCATTCCGAGCCCGAGCTCCGGGAGTGAACCCGTTCATTCAACCCCACGAACCATCTCAACAACAATCCCATCGTGATATCATGATATGATAATGATACCAAGTTTTTATGCCCCAAAACCCATACCATTACTCATCGCGGAAGCCTTTTCATTATTATTACACCAGTTTTTCACCAGAATGTTACATGGATCACCCAATCTAAGTTGCGATCTCAAAGCTTAGCAGGAGCATTCTTTATACCATTAATATCTTGTACATGCATTTGTAAACAATTCTAGTCCATTACGCGTGCCATTTATTGAAAACAAGCATACATGAATCCCTTTTAAAACACACAGTGAGCACACATTTTGCATGATTGAAATGATGGTTTCGCATGATTGAGCTTGTATCAAAGTGCTTGTGAAACCCTACTAGAATTTAATTCATCTTCCATAAAAAAATTTGATACTTGGTTCGCATGATCAAGGTGTTTCGATTGACCGAAATATGTCAAAACTATTACCCAGCAGAATCTTCCAAGTGTCCACTCATACACATTGGTCCCCATTCTTGGTATGCATACACTTTTTTTCACTAATTTATCAACATATTCATTCTCACGAGTTTATACATATGTAAATGGACAATAGAACCGCAATTATACTATGTAAAGGAAAACATTGCAACTTGTACGTAAATCCCATATCTTGCCCTCAAATGATTTCAAGTGCCAAACATGGCTCATACATATCAAATCCAATACTTAAATCCAAATTACAAGTTTAATAAATGCCTAAACATGGCATGTGAAAACATAATATAAACGATAGCAACGAAATATAGATCTTGTAATCTGAGCACGTCAAGCTCCATTAACGACCAATGCCTTATCTGTAAAATGTTTTGGGAAAGGGGGTGAGCATCAATATATCAAGTAGAAATACCCAAACCAACTTATGCATCGATTTGACGCAACCTACATGAATGCAATCATGGCATTCTTATAAACTACATGGCATACTTCTAATTCTCGTGAGATGCTATCATGGCATTCTTACACACTACATGGCATACAACACGCACATGCTTAAGAGACCTCAATTCAATGCTTAAATAGAACACATACTCAACAATGCTCAATTGAAGTAGAAGACCATACAAGCATCAACATGAATATCACAATTCAATAGCAAAACTTAAACACCAAGTCACGAAAATTTAGATATCAATCAAGTGGCATATAAGTTCGAAATTGTATAAAATGGGGAGTATTCATAGAACCACCAGATAATCGCTCATAGAGCCAATTATCCATGATATCTAACGTTACAGGTGATCAATCCAAGAGTCTAGAAAGAACCATATCCAACTTTACAGGTTACTAACCCGATGGTCTAGAAGGAATCACCTTGGCCAAGTTTAGGGTTTTGTACCCTAGGGATCTATGTCTTCATTGCTTTCCGACTTCTCACTTATTTTCTATGCTAAAACATATTCTTTCCATGCATATAATAATGCAAAAATTCCACATTCAAGCGCATCATAAGACAGTTATTTTCCATGCTAAAACATGTATTTTCATGCATATAACAATACAACATTTATAGAAAAGATCATTTTCATGTATTCTATCAAACATATAAAATGCATCACGTGCAACATAGTCTCCACAATTATAAATCATGTTATTAGGCAACATTTATCTATAATTGCTAGCATAGACATGTATACACAATTTATATCATAATACACTTTGATACACATTTAAATACATTTTGAATTCCATAATATTATTAATTAACGAGAATTAGCCCAATTAAATATGCAAGACTCATTATCTAGCATTCTTAAACATGCTAATCAACTCAAATCACGTCAATTCCTAAGGCATCAATGATAAGATGGAGAGAACACCCCTACTTCAATTCCAAGCTAATTTCTCACCAAACTCAACTTTGCCCGAATTCGAATTTGTTTGGACCAATCTCGAGCCCTCAACGCGTAGACCAACTTCTTCTTCTTCAGCGCCTTCCAATTATCTCCCCAAGCCTCTCAAAATCAATGGAGAAGGGAAGAAGATGATATTGGCATATATAGATATATATTGCTCTCTATGCTGCTGATGAGAATGAGAAATGAATTCAACATTCTCTACTTTGCTATTTATAAACCTAGCTCTATTACTTACAAAAATGCCACTAGCCTTTCACTAAACCTTCCTGGACTCCGTTGTCACTTTCGGTAACTCTAATCGATTCGAAATGAATTCCGTAGCAGTGCGACCTCTGATCCCTCCAGTTGGAAGCTACAGTGAAACCTACTGAAAGGATTCTGTATATATTCATCTCTCTTGGAGGTTAATATATAATACAATGATCATAATCAAGTAACCGAAAATTACAATGAATCAATCTAAATCAGTGATATAATCAATCAAAGGCTAAACTAAAGGGATACAATTAGAAATCAACCTAAAATTAGGGATACAATGAATCAACCTAAATCAATAGTATAATCAATCAAATGCTAAACTAAAGGGATACAATCATAAATCACGGGAGAGATTTTAGGTTGGTCTAACACTCCCTCGCAAATCCGACGATCGAGGAGAGACGAGATTTGACCGTAACAGCTAATATTGAGATGTAGACAGGCCCTTGGTGAGAATAATAGCAAGCAGATCGGTAGAAGGAACAAACTAAACACGACGAGTACTAGCAAGAATACACTCCTTTATAAAGTGATAGTGGAGTTGATGTGTTTGGTATAAGCATGGAAAACTGGATTAGATGCCATATATGTTGTGCTGAGGTTATCACAAAAAAAGGTAGTAGGTCCAGAGAGAGGGAACTGTAACTCATGGAGAAGCTGAGAAATCCAAGAAGTGTCAGCACAAACATGAGCAAGAGAACGATACTCAACTTCAACAGATAAGCGAGAAACTGTTTGTTGTTTCTTAGGACTCCAATAGATAATATTGGAGACTAGAAACACACAAAAACCAGTAGTAGAGCGACGAGTGTCTCAGGGCAACCAGCCTAGTCAACATCAGAGTAAACACGGACAGTGAGTGGACTGGAAGATTGACGAAAATATAAACCAAATTCCAACAAACGCTTCAAATATTGAAGAATGCATGTAGCAATACTCAAATGTGGAGATCGAGGAGCACTCATAAACTAAGCAACATGATGAACAACATAAGTAATGTCTGGACGAGTAAAGGTGAGATACTGAAGGGAGCCAACAATTTGTCTGTAATCAGTGGCATCAGGTAATAGATCACTAATTAGATGAGAAAGCTGGCTAGTGAAACAAATTGAAGTGTTGCAAGTTTTGCCGTCAGTCATACACCAGCAGTTGTAGAAGTGGCTTTAAGTCCCAAAAAGTAAGAAAGAGGACCAAGATCAATGAGCTCAAACTCCTTACCAAGGGTAGCAACAAAGGAGGAGAGAAGAGATGGTTGGTTGCCTGTTAGAATAATGTCATCAACATATAGTAAAAGAATCATAATATTTGAAGACCGATGAAAACTAAACAGAGAAGGATCAGCTTAACTTTGGAGAAAACTAAACTATAGTAGGAAACCACTGAGACACTGGAACCAAGCATGAGGAGCCTGCTTAAGGCCATAAATGGCTGTGTGAAGACGATATACATGATTTGGGCGAGCTGGATCAATAAATCTCGGAGGTTGGCGCATAAAAACTGTAGTATCCGAAAAACCATGAAGAAAAGCATTCTTCACATCTAGTTGGTGAAAAGTCCATCCAAAGGATATAGTCAGAGCAAAAACAATTCGAACAATTGTAGGTTTAACCACAGAGCTAAAGGTCTCGTCAAAATCAATATCTGCTTACTGATGGAAACCCTTAGCAACTAATCGGGCCTTGTACTGCTCAATAGAACCATCAGATTTTCGCATGAGCTTGAATACTCACTTACAACCAACTATACGTTGTTGAGAGTCAGGATGAACAAGAACCCATGTCTAATTCTTGAGAAGAGCATTGAACTCGGTGATCATGGCCCGGTGCCACTAGGGAAACCGAACGGCCTAAGTAAAACAAGTCGATTCTTCTGGAGGAAGACAAACTTAGGCTAGAAGAGCTCGGGGCAACGAATAACAAATAGTGCCATCTGTACGTACTAAATGGCGATATGTGCTAGCCTTTTGTGGAGTAACCATGGGATGACGTACAATCGGAGAGCCAGGATTTGAAGAATAGCCATCTGACGTAGGCACAAGAATCCTAGGAGAGGGTGGTGCAGTGGGAATGGTAGAACTGAAAGAGTGAGGCTGTTGACGTTGATAGGTACGTAAGGGTGCCAAAGATGGTTGTGCCACAGGCGGAGGCAGACTCAGTGGCAGTGAGTCTAGAGAAGGCAATAAAACCGGAACAAAGGCCCATTCTGAATATTCTGAAGCATGAGAAGGCAATGGCGAACAAGGCACTTGTACCCTTTGTGCTGTAAACTGTAACCTAGAAAAACACACTCAACAATTGTAAGTAAAAGTTTGTTAGTCAGATTAGCACCCAAATGCGGATAACAAGCATAACCAAAGACTCGCAAATCAAAGTAGGATGGAGTTCCAAAGAGACGAGAAAAAGGAAATGACCACTAAAGAACAGTAGTGGGAAGATGATTGATGAGGAATACAACAGCGAAAACAACATGATCCCAATAACTGAGAGGAGCATAACTTGTGAGAAGAAGAGTACGAGCTATGTTAGCAATGTGACAGTGTTTGCATTTGGCAAGACCATTTTGTTGAAGAGTGTGGGGATAAGAACGATGATGGATTCTAAGAGAGAAGCATAAAGCTTTGAAAGAATCATTATCATACTCCTTGTCACCATCACTCTGGAACTGTTGCAAAAAAGCAGTAAATTGGGTTTTGATATATGAGAAAATTCTTTAAGTAGTCAAGAACTTCAGATTTGTGTTTCATAAAATATAAACATGTGAATCGAGTATAATAATCGGTAAATAACACATAGTATCTAAGCCTTTTAATAAAAGAACTAGGAGACTGCCAAACATCAGAGTGCACAGTGTAAAAGGAGAATGCGTACTGATATCATTAGAAATATAAAATTGGAGGTGTGTGGATTTACCTAAAGCACAACCTTTACAAAACGATCGTTGCAACTTAAAGTTGGATGATAACTTATTATTTTTGCCTAAATAAGACATAAGTTTACTAGATGGATGACCTAGTCGATTATGCCATAAGGAAGATGACTGAAGAGAAGCAGATAATGCGTGAAGACGCGACGTAAGTGAAGGTAATTTGTAGAGATGATCCTTACATAGGCCCTGAAATAGAAAACAACCATTAGAGTGATCAAATATATAGAAATGATGGGAATCAAAGACACAAAACATGATTATCACAATACAATTGAACAATGGATAACAGATTTTTGTGCATAGAAGGAATGACATAAACATTATTCATCTTATATGAGTTGGAGCCAAGAGAGAGTGACATGTTAACCGTGTGGGTGATGGACATCTGATCACCATTACCAACAAGAACTGAATATGTGCTAGTGTAAGGTTGGGATTGTTGCAAAAGACCCGGATTACGAATCACGTGGGTGAAAGCACCTGTGTTTGGGTACCAAGCGGGATCATAGAACGGTGGTGGAGTTTAGCTTGGACCCGACAATCTGTAAGCCAACAAAGGCATTGTGTAGAGAATTAGGAACTGTTGGGCGCACGAATCAAGGTAACATCGGACATGTGGGTACAAAGTGACCAATTTTGTGACATAGCTGACATGAACTAATGTTAGGAGCGGAGCCCAATGCACCAGGAGCATGTGACCAGTTGTTGTTGTGCTTGCAATTTATATTCTAGTTGTTATTCCGGTTGTTGTTATGATAACCAAAATTGTGAAAAGGTTGGTTAGACGATTGTGAGGCAAGCATGGCAACTGGTTGAGGTGAGAAGACGGACGTCGCCGAGACTCCTGAACCAGAATACAAGAGCGAAGTGCACTGAAAGTGGGCAGAGAATCTAAGCTCTCAAAAGCTGTAACAAGGATGTCATACTCGTCACCAAAGCTGCATGGAACAACATTCACCAAGTTAGGATTGGAGATGAGTTCACCAATAGCAGCAAGTTGGTCTGGCCTCCTGATATTCAGAGACTGGGCAAGTTTCTCGAGAAATCTCATTAAGACGACGACGGAGATGAGAAGAATTGGTAGTGGACTTTTGTTTGAAGTATTGGATGATTAATGACCAAATGGAAGTAGATGTGTCATAACCAACAACAGAAGCAAGCACAGATTCAGATAAGGTTGCGGAGAGAATGTTGACAAGAGTCTGGTTTGTACGAAACCATAGATCATACTCAGGGGATGTGACTTCAGGACAAGAATGAGAGTCATCAACAAAGCGAAACAAATTCTGTCCAACTGAAAATGTCCTAATCTGATGATGCCATAGAAGATAATTGTCATCGTTGAGTTTCAGAGTCAGCTTCATATTGGGCATGGAATAAGTGGAAGAAGCAGCAACAGAGGAAGCCATTGGTTATTGTAAGAGATAAGAAGTAAGATTGAGAAGAAAGAAGATCGGTCTGTGAGACTTTGATCAACTGAAGGCTTAGAGAAAAGAAAGGAAACAAAAAACCCCAAGAGAAGAAAGAGGATCTCTGCCCTGATACCATGAAAAGATAGAAATGAGAGACGTATTTTGGTCAATGCAGATTGCCGGTCAGAGTGCTTGACATCAAAGTCGCTACACTAGGGAGAGAGAGAAAGACGGTCACCTTTTTGGTCCATGGTTGACTGTCGATTGCTGTTCATATTGAGGCTGAATAGCGGTGACTGGTGAATCGGGGTGAGATCATGAGAGGTGGTGATGGGTGTCTGAATAGTGAAGGGGTGGGTTAAACAATAATTCTGTCCCTGCCCTGAAACTGACTTGGGTTTAATACTGAAATCCCATACCCGTCCCATTAGGGCAGTGCGGGGTGGGAACCCAACGGGTCAGAAGAAATTGCCATACCTGCGTATGAGTGCATGTGTATGAAAGTAGTCATCATCATTATTATTATTATTATTATTATTATTATTATTATTATTTGGGCTGTGGAGAATTGTTTCTTGACATATATCTTTGATGCTAATACAATAGCCAAACTGAAATGCATGCCTTATCTCATTAATGGTGTCATGAATAATATTTATTTCTGTCATGCATATGTTAAAATTCCAACTCGAGATTGATATTTATTGTGGCATGCATATGTTAACATTTCTGCTAGGTACTTTCATACATTGTTACGTAGAAAATGCCAACACTTTGCACTTGATATTGTGCTTAGGATAGAATATTGATGACACCTGCACAGAGCAGGCCAACTCCTGATGCTTCCTCAGTTCCTGGTACATTGGAACCAGCTGGTGGAGTAGCTGAAAAGAATTCTAGTAAAGGAAATGGTGGAAATGAAAAAGTCTTGAATGGCCAGAATCAACAGCCATCCGTCGAGGGAGAAGGGAAAGGAAAGAAGAAAAGTATGATCCAAGGGAGAGGAAAGGGAATTGGAGCAGTACCGAAGGGTAGAGGGTCTCTTGGACCTGGCTGGACTGGGGCTGGATTCGATGTGGATGGTAGATCTTGAGTCATTTCAGAATCTCATATCCGTGCTGAAATTGAGGCATGTAAGACTTCTGCTACTTTTCTACTAGGTATATTGTTTTAGTTCTTTTTTTTCCTCATTAATCTGTGGAATGATGTTTTCTTTCTCATTTATTATTCCAGTTACCTACAAATTGTTGATATAAAGTATGACAATCTGACATTCCTTACTTCTCAGTGCTATCATAGACTCATGAAGATGTCATCAATATTTTCATTTAACTAAAAAAAGCTTAGAGAATTTAATGTCTGTTCACCATGGGCTTTGGTTAATAATTATTTATTCATAGGTTATTTCACGTGAGCATACCAAAATGCAGTTATGTGCAGTATAAATGGAGTTATGTGCAGTCCAAATGGAGGGGTACAAGTTTAGCAAATGATGGAATCTGCCCATGGGATTTTCAAGGAGAAGGTAATATCTTTTGGATGTCTTAAACATTTCACCTATGATATTAAACAAGAGTGAGGTGATATTAGTCCTGTGGAGACTCAATAATTGCTGCAGCATTTACTCGGTACTTTTATTCTATTGAATAACTGAGCAAGGCAATGTAGGATGAGGTAGAGAGCTGTTCTGTCTACTTGTTGGGAAATGAAAGAAAGGGTAAAACTTAAATTGAAATAATTTGAATCTCATTTTTTTTTCCCACCATCTTCCGCACAATCGTGTATATATATCAAATATTTTCTTTTGACCTTCACCTTTTCTTTGAGCTATAGTCCCTTAAAGGATCACTTAATTAAATTGCTACGAAGAGTACACGCCTAGAAACTCAGAATGTAGGTTAAAGAGGAGGTTTTAGAAGATATTAATGATTTTGGTCAATAAATTAATTTGTTTAGTATTAATCCGCTTTTTCTAGTTGGTAGGTGTGTTTTTCTGTTATAACATAAACACAAGGGATTTGCCATTGGTGCCCTAATTGACCTTCTGCACTCCACATTTCCATCTCACTAAAGCCAATAATGAAGATTCCCTCATCTTTTTTTTCTTCTTTTTTTTTTCCCGGTAATTAAAATTCCCCCATCTTTGATAAGCTTCCAATAGTAATTTCTCTTCACCGGCTACTATTGTTCCTAACCTCCTCACAACTTCCACTACAAGTTAAAGCGGATTTTACTCTCTTCTTCTCTTGAATAGTTGAGGTAGTAAATTCAAAATTGGAGGAAAGATTGAATATATGCGTAGTGATCTTCTTTTTTGGAATATTGGATTTGTAAATCTTATTTTTGAATCTCAGAGAAATTCAAGAGTTAAAATGCGTGATTATGTTTGAATCTTGTATGACTCAGTATTCAGCAATGGTATATGGACTCTTCAAAAGTATGTGAAATATTTGTGTCAGAAGCACGAAACTCAGATAAGGGTATGAGATATGTGTTCAACACATGGTTGGACATGTATCTAAAAATCATACTCAATAATTCAATTTGATTAGATTATTGCTTCATTCAAGAGTTAAAATGCGTGATTATGTTTGAATCTTGTATGACTCGGTATTCAGCTATGATACATGGACTCTTCAAAAGTATGTGAAATATTTGTGTCAGACGCATGAAACTCGGATAAGGGTATGAGATATATGTTCAACACATGGTTGGACATGTATCAAAAAATCATACTCAATAATTCAATTTGATTAGATTATTGCTTCAAGCTTGAGTTAAATGCCT
The DNA here is from genome assembly GCA_026545225.1 of Cornus controversa. Lineage (NCBI taxonomy): Eukaryota > Viridiplantae > Streptophyta > Magnoliopsida > Cornales > Cornaceae > Cornus > Cornus controversa. The sequence goes on from CM048850.1 coordinate 29,496,648, forward strand.
ATTTTAAACATACTTAAAAAGGTATTGTACACTAAAATATCAAATAAAAATATTAAATAATATGAATATTTAGTAGTGTGTCTGTACCCTTTTATTTGGGAATTTATACATTCAAAACCGGGACACATACCCGCACTTGGCACACATACCAAAGTCCACATCCGTAAAATAACTATTCAATGTGTTAGATTATATATTTGAAGGCTAACTAAATTTAGGAAACAAGAAATCCTAGTGCTAGATGGTTTAGGAGAAGGTATAAGAAACCTACTAGGAAAAGATATATAATCTATAATAGGAAATATGTAATCTAACACAATGCTTGGAATAGTTTGAGTTGATCTGGTTTTCTCTGAAATTCCATCATGAAAATCTGATTTTGTTCTTGAAATTTCTTGAAACTGAGTGGGGATGTATAAGCCATCCTTCAGTTTGATGTAAATGTTGTCCATAACCATGGATGCTTTCGATATTATGAGATATTTTTCAGTAGTTGTGTTCATTGATTACGTTTGTAATGAATGGGTCAATGACTGACACTTTACAGGTATTAAAAATTTGGAATCTCTGGTCATCTATTTCTTTTGGTTTCCCTTATGAAATGAACACATTTGTACTAGAGAATTTTATTCTTTTTAAGAAAGTTGAGTAGTGAGATCACTTTGTGGGATTTTCTTCTACTACATATAGTTTTGTTCAATAATTGATAATACAGATAGTGATAATGAGAATTCTCATCCTCTCATCTGTGTTGATACATTAGGAGGATTTGTGATCCGGATATTGAGTTACAGAGATACTTTATGGTATCTTGTGTATTTGTAAAAGCTCATCATTTCTCATAATTTTTTTCTGAGGGGAATTGTTGTGAATCATCATTATGTTGCATTTGGGAGGGACCGGATCAGCGCCTTGGAATTGGAATTGGAGAACTTTGAACTGAATTGCTCTAATATCAATTCCACGTCGCTGATTTGGTGTTCCGGAACATAGCTTTAGTGTTCAGGAATGTTTACTGGAATACAGGGCTTTTTTGTTCTTTCTTCTGTTCGGATGAAAGGTTGAAGCATGGGAAGATAATATTGGAGTGAGAATAGCACTATGTGCACGGAAATGAGGCTAATATAGATCTGCATTTTGGTACATCACGGGGATGGCAACGGGCGGGGGGCGGGTTTTGACTTTTCCGTTCCCTCAACCATTTAACTTTTTTCACCCTGTTTCTGCCTCACAACCGTTTACAAAATTATTCTTAAACTCCATTTCCGAAATCGTTTAAATTTTTTCCCCATGTCCCGTTCTTTTATACATTTTTTTTTAATGCAAAATTTTTTCTAATAATAAATTTGATACTTACATATACACCAAGTAATTTCAAATTACACCACAGTGTTCTTAATTCTTAGTCTCTTGTCCATAATAATTCATAATATAGTGAAAATCAAAAAAAAAGTGGTGCAAATTTCAAGTACTGTGACGTAAAATGAAATTAAAATTGTAAAGTTTGAACTAGAATAGTTTACAAATTTAAAAGTACAAATAAATTCCAAGTATTGTGATGTAGAATGTTTCCTTTATATATATATATATATATATATATATATACACACTTAAACGGGGCAGGGTGGGGTGAGTATCTGTTAGGTTAGGGTCTTACCTTGTCCCGAATCTGCGTGAGTTATTTTTTCTAACCTCATTCCTATCCCGTTTCTTTTAACGATTTTGTAAATAAGTTTTAAATGGGACGGAGTGGAATGGGTACCGGATGGGGGCAAAATGCCATTCCTGTGAGATCACTTGGCCTCGTAGTCGTACTCAGCCGCCCCAAAAGGTTTGGTACTTGCGTCAGATCTATTCTTGATGCAATCACATGTTGACATCGTCTTATGCTAGCGTCTTTTACTCATCATTGTAGCTACGGTTATGGCATCTTTGAACTGAATGTTTTAAAAGCTGGAACCAATTCATCACAAATTTGAATTTTGAATGCTGCATGATTTTTGGGTTACATTGCTATGGAAGGCTATACATACGTACGTGTGTGTGTATGTGCATGCATGTATGCATATGTCTCCACATTGTGAGAATAATCTTTCATTTTAGGCAAAAGTGCATAATACCCCTCTAAGGTTTTACGGAATGAATAAAATACCCTCCTATACTATATAAGTGAACAGATTAGTTCTACTAATTTAAAATATGAACAAGTTGCCCCCCTCCTTTTGACCGGAGACCAAATTCCGGCAGATGATTTTATATAAATCCTAAAATACCCCTAATATGACCATTATAACTCTCACCTTATAAAACCAACACATCCTATCAACCAAACCCATTCTTTTCTTCTCTGCCTCATATACAAAGGTGAGTATAAAGATATATATATATATTCCATTAGATGTAATTGATGTATCACATGAAACTAATATAAATATACCCATCTTGATATGTTTTTTTCTTGTCCTCATCCCTGTCCATTGTGCATGTTTGCCAAAATTTTGAACTTCTGTTTCTGTTGCAAAAGCAATAAGCTAGAGAAGAAAAGCTACTAGCAACAAACAGACCCATATCTTTTGTCTAAAAGGAAGAATTAAAAACAGAATAAAAGTTGGGAATAAGATCAAAAATAGCAACTATCCAACTTTAATTGTGCCCAAGTTACAATACAGCACCATGTGGTAATGTCCTCTCATAAAAAGTGGAGTGGAGTCAAATCCTACCCCAACCCTTCAGATGCTGCTGGGTGTATATATATATATATATATATGTATATATATATATATATGGTTTCTGCTGGATACCTCGAAGAGGTGTTGCAAGCACTGCTATCATCTAAATCAAATACAAAGATAACAAGTTACTCATCAAGAAATTTCTACTGTGCTGAAGCTGATGATGGCACATTTGCAACATTCCACATGTGACACTTTCAAGCAATTTGGGATTTATTAAATGGTAGAACCCTCTATGTGCTTAATAAATACATGGTTAAAACCAAACTTGAAAAAAATAATCAAAGAGGGATGCAGGTGCAGATAATTCTATTGTGCTGAAGCAGAATCCGCAACTAAAACCCAGGTTCATTGTACAACCTCCAATATACTTACACAGAGAATAGGCCTGTTTCAGGTTAGTTTCAATATTTTATATTTTTTTAATTTTAAAAAAAAATTAATTATAAGAGACAATTTGGTAAATGCATTTAATAATCGGAATTTGGTTTCAATCAAAAAGAAGGGACAATTTTTTAAACTAGATATAAAATATTATTTTGTTCATTCCGTAAAATTCTGTAAGGTATTAGGCACTTTTGCCTTCTTTTTTTTATTTTTTATTTTTTTTTTCTTCTTCTTTTACTTAAGACATCAATCTCACACAGACCCACTGTTGCCATTGTCCAGACTTCGAATTCTGAACCTCCAATGAAAGAAATATATACATATACATATATATATATATATATATATATATATATAGATGTCAGGCTTTAGATGGATGCCTCCGTCTTAAATCCAAAAAACTTATTTTCATACCTGTCCCGTCTCACTACTCCTCAAGGTGTCGAAGCAGGAAGGGTGGGTCACCCTCTTACATAATTTAAAAAGCTTAATGGAATTCAAAACAAATTTAATGTAGAATTTTGTAGTAAAAATTGCAACTACAAAAGGTATGGTGGGTCACCCTCGTACATAATTTAAAAAGCTAAATGGAATTCAAAACAAATTTAATGTAGAATTTTGTAGGTTTAATTCAAACCTGTCCCACCTCAAGCTTTGGGTCAACCCTGTATACATGATTTTAAAAATTCTAACTACAAAAAATACCAAACAATAATTTGTGTAATGGGTCATGTGTTTGTTATCTAATTCAAAAGTTTAAGTTGTTAAATGGTGTTTGTTATTCGATTCAAAAACTTAAGTTATTGAATAGTGTTGGTTTCACGCTCCTATAAGTCTAAGGCTCATCTATCTCGATCTCAATGTGGGATTAGAATCTCAAACACTAAGGCTATGTTTGGTAGAATGGAAAGAAAAGAAAGGATAATATTACTAATGAGAGAAAAGAAAAGAAATGAAAGGAAATGATAGGGTTAAACTTTTATCGTGTTTGGTTGATTAGTAAATGAAAAGATAGTTAACATATTTTGGGAAAGAAAGAAAAGGAAATAATTTAAAAATTTTACCATTATACTCTTTTATATTTAAAAAAATAAATTTTAAAAATGTAACATTTCTTTCCATTTCTTTTTATTTTTAAAAGGATAACAAAAGTCACTATTCATTCTTAATTTATTTCTCCAAATTCTTTTATTATTATTTTTTCATTAAAAATTTTATACCAAACACATAAAACGGGCTCTCGAAAGGTGTTTGGTGGTTATATTGGTGTATCTCTTTAAACATTTTGAAATTTAGTACTTTTTAAAATTTCTAAAATGGCTACCAAAAATGATTGTATTGTATTGAATTCCATGCATTTATTTTCATTAAATACATTACTGCTATGGCACATTACTGCTATGGCTGCGACAATCTCTGTCCTAACAGGGAATGGACATGGCATAGTAAGAAGGATATTAACTGAGATGTCTCAGAGCATTTACATGGTGGAAAGACCAGTCGTTCAGTACACTAACCGGACTGACCTTTCATTATACAACCTGCGAGCTCAGCATTGTACGGTTCTTTAACATTTAACATTTACTCAGCTAATGCTACACATTCGTAGCACACATGGTCACAGCCAGAGAATGCATCTGTATATGGTGGGGAAGTATGTGTTGTGGGTGTCTGTGTGTGTCTACATATTAATATATATATATTATAGTATATTAGATTACAACTTGAATTTCTTGAAAATTAATACGAATGTACACTGCAGTTTTAAGTGACGAGCTAAAAAGTATAAATATTTCACCGAAGGTGTCGTACGTGTATTTAAAAACAAAGTTATTGAGTCTCGAGTGGGTACAGACGTACTACTCACTTAGTTTTTTAAATTTTTTCTATACATGTGATAAATAAAATTAATTTTTGGATCTTAGTGCAATTGATATAACTTAACAAGATTTATACAGTAATAAAACAAATTTAATAAGAACTCTTTTTTACCGATAAAGTAGTAACTGACCTCACTCGTCCACTTATCAGTTATCATACAAACAATACATAACGTAGGGTAAGGAAGAGCAGCACATTGCAGTGTATCTCACACGACCGCTTCTCGGGCCTCGCAAATCAAACCCGAAAGGCTAGATTTCTCAGATTTCACAAATCCATTTCAAGTAAGTTCAGATTTTGCAAACCTTCCTCTTGATTTTCGAAACCATAGCTCAAGTAAAATTTGTGATTTTGTTATTAATTTTGTGAGTGTTTTTGAAGTAATAGGAGTAATACAATTTCATGTTATTTTGGTATTTTATTGTGTCATTAGATCTTTATATATGCTATTTTATTTTGTCATGTTTTTAGTATTTGGAAAAAAAATCATCTTACTTGAACTCTTACATTCTTACCCATTTGTTCAAATTTCTGACTACGTTTCTGCCTATATCGGACACTCTTCGGAGATATTTTTCTTTTTAGAACACGTCTTGGATACTCCTCGAACACGTTTTGGACACTTCATAGTAGTGATGTATATTCAAGTATTTCTAAAAGATATTATATGCAACTAAGTTATGATTAAAAATCTGAACTAAATATATTTAGAAGATTAAATAAGTATGCTTCTTTAATTTACTTGTCTATTTTTGTTTATAAATTTATTTGCTTCTTAATTGTTTGATAATGGAATTAAAGTATTTTTGTATTATAATATTATTATTTTTTTGTTGAATAATTAAAATATATTAATATATGATATTATTATATTATACTCGTATTTTTTAAAATTTTATATATTAATGGGTTGGTATCGTACTTGTGTAATTTTCAGGTGACCAGTAGAACACGTTCTCTTGAAAATTAGTGCAGTTATACGTGCACTATATATACATACAAGGGCATTTATGTGCGTGCATGTGATGTTGATGGAAAAAGTGAGGAAGTACATGTACACAAAGTAAAAAGGCAAAAAGTTTTTCTGCTCAAATTAGTCATAACTTTTCGCTTTACTTTTTAGGCAAAATTTTTTTATTTTTTATTTGTCATATTTAGTTAGACAAGTGTTAATTAAGTGCTACAAATCATACCCTAATTTATTTGTGATACTCTAAACTAAGTTGCACCATGTATCTCAAGTCTTGGGTACACCTATCAAAAGATCGGATTTTGATCCGAATTTGAGTCAATAATTAAGAAATGAATTGAATATTTAATACAATAATTCGTTAGCGATTCAAATTCGATAGTGCGTAAACTACACAAATCGAATATGGATTATGATCGATCCTATCCGATTCGATAATTATCAAATCCAAAATAATAGAATATAGATTTTATTATAAATATATTATTTAATGTTATATCATATAATATTTACATACTATTAAAATATTTTTTATCATTATTTCCTTTTTATTCTTCCCTCTCTTTATTTTGTCTTTCTTTATAGTTTTTTCTTTAATAAAAAGTCAAATATTTACTTTTCTACTACTTTTTCTTTATATTTTATTTTTCTTAAATAATTTTTTTCCTAATCATTATTTGTAAATCTCTTTTGAAATTAGTTTTTTTTTTAAATTATATTCTTCTCAGATCAGATATCTAAATAATAATAAATCAGATATGAATTTAATTATATATAATCCGTCGAGTTATTGGATCAGATCAGATTATCTATATCTCTTATCAAGTACGGATCAATTCAAGCTTGATCCGATTCAAATTCGATCCATTTACAAGACTAGCGCGGACATTGACACTATGTGAACATAACAGAGATAATATTACAAACCACCTCTCAGGTAAAGTTATTTTCCATAGGCTTCTAATTTTTCACAAATATGTCACCGCCTTTCTTAAAGGTCATTTTTTTTGTGATATTAGCACATTTTCATAGTGAAATATATTTTGGATAAATTACACTGACCTCTTCTGAGGTTTGACCTAATTACACTCGACATTAGACTAATGAATTTTGTTACAATGACCTTCCCTGAGGTTTGCTTCGTTAGACAAAGACTCCATCCGTCCCAAATTTCGTTAGTTTTGTTAAAACATTTAAGGTAAATTACATTTATCTCCCCTGAGGTTTGACCTAATTACACTAGGCAGTAAACTAATTGATTTTGTTACAATGACCTCTCCTGTAATAGAAATGAACTAACCGACATTAACTTTTGGGTGAAATATCTATTATATCCTTAATATTATATTAATATAAAAATTAAAATATTTATACATATAAAATGACACTTTTGCCCATCAAATATAATAATATTTACTATATATATAATATAATAAATATTATTATATATATATGTGTGTGTGCGCGCATCATTACCCCTAATCGACACCAAAGCAAGACCACTGCCATGCCACATACTAGACCCACCACTCAATGTTGTCATTCCATGAATTACCACTAGCGGAGCCACCATGAGCCACCACAACCATCGTGCACAACCCCAGCTGCCATGGCCACCACCATGGTGAGGTTGATGAAACTGAATGTGGGAGCATGGTGGTGGCCATAGCAGTTGGAGTTGTGCACGATGGTTGTGGTGGCTCAGCTAGTGGTCATTCACAGCATGACAGCCGTGAGTGGTGGGTCTGGTCTGTGGGCATGGGGGTGGTCTTGGTGTGGTGTCGATGAGGGTGATAATGGCAGTTGAGGTTGGGCGCGTCCACACACATATATATATATCTACATATATAATAATAATAATAATAATAATAATAATATTGACTATGTATATAATATAATAAATATTATTATATTAGATGGGTAAAAGTGTTATTTTATATATATAAATATTTTAATTTTTATATCAATATAATATTAATGGTATAATAGACATTTTACTCAAAAGTTAACGTCGGTTAGTTCATTTTTGTTATCGGAGAAGTCATTGTAACAAAATTAATTAGTTTGATATCGGTTGTAATTAGGTCAAACCTCAGGAGATGTTAGTGTAATTTACCCTAATTTTTTTGACAAAACTAACAGAATTTTGGACAGAGGAGGTCTTTGTCTAACAGAACAAATATCAAGGAAGTTCATTGAAACAAAATTTATTAGTTTGATGTCAGGTATAATTAGACCAAATCTCATGGGAGGTCAGTGTAATTTACCCATACATTTTTTGTCCTCAGAATCATTGCAAAAACATTTGCACCCCTACTTTTTGAATTAAAATTACTTGTATACCCTCTCCTTTTTTCCTTTCACGCGGAGTACACCAAATACCTAGTTTCCTCCATTTTTGCAAATTCTCCAATCTCATCTACCAAATATTCATGTTCTAATATCAAATTAATTATAGGCCACAAAAACTAAACCTTAATTTCCTCCAAGATTTCTTCTAAGAGTACACCTAATTTTTATTCTACACTCTAAAGTTTCGCTGTGTGATGTGTTAGTTTATGTGTAGACTATAATCTTCCCACTACAATGGTACTGTAACATCCAATAATTCCCACAAATTAATTAACTTTACAATACATCTGTGGGCAGTAAACCACTCTAGACGAAGGAAATATAATCATATTACAATATAATAAATCTATAATATGAGGTTTGTGATATATTTGAATACTTAGGGAAGCGTGTGAAATTTAGCCCTACCTCGAAAAATGTTTGTGATATTATTCCGAATATAGTAATATAAGAAACTCTTACAGAAATATGATACAAATATAGACACTATATATATATATATATATATATATATATAAATGTAGTCCTAAAATTGAGTGGTTCATGTAAAATATTATATTGTCCGTAAGCGTTATCTCCATGTATCCATTGTTGATGTAACAATGAAATGCTTCTCTCGTGTGATGAGTGGGAGGAGCTAATAATCCCAAAAAATGGATATATGGAGCGATATCTCCATATATCAATTTTTTTTTTATATTCTACTTTCACGGATACTTGTATGGTTCTCTCTGTATTTGTATGGGTTATGTAAGATTATTATACAATAAATTTATATAAAATTTTCCAAATATTGTAAATATTTGAAGAATGATGCATAAAGTCATAAACATATACATGCATAAGCACTCGTGTGAAATCAATGAAACCAGTTAACTTCATGGAGATCCTTTTTCGATCCCCGCACATCAGTGAGCCCTTGTTAAAGACACTATTGTCCTCAAACCCTAAAATTGAAATGCCAATGGTGGTAGTTGTAACAGATTGAGTATTTGTCTTTTAATTCAAAATTTTAAATTATTAAATAGTGTGCCATATCTATTGTTATAAGTTTATAATCTTTCTCGTCTGAATCTAATGTGGACAACGACCTCTTATATTCCATCTCACTCAAACTAACAACACGCGTGCTCGTTGCGGTCAAGTCATTCTATTTATCTTGTTTGTAGTCCAATACCTCTTAGGCGGACACTGATGTGATATATTGATTACTTGATTAAGAATTAAATCTAAGTCTAAAATCAGTTGTGAAGGTGTCAAACGAGTTTAATAAAAAACAATTTAATTTATTGAATAATCTTTCGTGGCCATCCTTGCAAGTTCATGACTTTTCTCATTTAGATTTGATACAAGACAAAAACGTCTATCAGTATTCTCTCTTGTCATTGTTAGAAGAAGTGGGTCTTCCACACCAATGAAAGGTGGGATGAACAGTGTTGATATAGTAATTAACAGGTACGTAAGTGATGTCAAATCACATTATTAAACTTTTGACACAAGCACAAGTTTTCCTACATTGATTAAACAACTGATTGTCAAAAGTGATTCTCAACACTAAAAATAGTTGGTCCATTTGAACAATCTTTTCACCCACTAAAATGTCTACATTCAATACTACATAAGCACAAGTTTTAACCCAAACTTTTCACCAACTCAAATGTCTACATTCAATACTACGTAAACACAAGTTTTAACCCCAGACTTTTCACCAACTCAAATGTCTACATTCAATACTACATAAGCACAAGTTTTAACCCCAAACAGATCCAACACTGGCCTCGACCCTCTTTCTATTTAAGCAATGCTCAGACCTCTTTCAATATTTGACAAATTCAATGCTTTATTCAGTTTCTATTGGTACCATGCCACCAAATTCATTGCATTTGCATTTGCATTTGCATTTATGTAGCATTCGAATTTCCCGCTTAATTTCTACTGTGTGTAAAATATGTGTGAGGTTTGGACATTTTGGCTTGCGTCCATAACAATAATTTTCTTTTGTTTTCTAATGGGAACCCTAACGCCCTGTCAGTGGGAGTCAATCATCAATGTCTGAGTGTGACGATTGGGACTGACATTGTGGCCTTTAATCCTACAGGTCATGCCTTCCATCAAGTAACACGTGGCCCCACGTCAGCCAATCATGACACTTATCAGTCTATCATCTATAGATGCCCTCTCATATGTGAGAGTGACTCATGGCAAGTTTTCAAAATCTAGGAATCTTTGCTGTCAAGTTCTCACCTCATTACTTTTTTTTTAAAATAAAAAAATAAAAGAATAAGAAAGAAGAAGAATCATATAAATGAGATATGAACTTTGTATTGGAGTAATATATATTTTTACCTTATACAAAGTATGTGTGAGAGTGAGTACTTTCCTGATGAAAGAAAAAAATAGTTATTTTATAAGCAATGTCAATATTTAAACCTTTCAATAAATGAGAAGTGTTTATTTTTTTTATCCCAAAAATAAAATAAAATTGAGAAGTGTTTATTGAATAATCTATTTTTTAATATACACACACATCATTACATAATTTATTTCGTTGTGTGGCTCAACTTTTTGAAAACAGCACCATGAATTTTATATGGAGAAGCATTTCCTTTTATATGCCATTTATTTCTGGAATTCATACAATCCAACAACGATCGTGTACAATAATATTGTTACTTTTTGAGCACACATTTTCATAAACCATGAATCAAATCCATGAGATCCTCGTTCTCCTATCACTGATCTCTATCATTTGTAGAGTAATTCTTTCAACAAAGCCCTTTCAGGATAAAGAGTAATGAGATCTGCATATTTGTATAAGGAAATAATATTTCTTTCATTCGGCACAAAAACAAATCATAAAGAATCACACATAAAAATATAATATTTTTACGTGATCCGATCAAATTCAATCTACTTTTACCGAAAAAATAAAATCCACTATTATGAAAAATATTACAGTGGTAGAATAAAACACTCAACACACAAACTGCATCATGAGAAATCACACCGGTCATCATCATCATCACATCATTGTTTTCATGAGGCTACATCTCTCACTATTCTGCTCACCTACTCTCTTCTTTTCTCGCTCAGTCCTCCATTCTTTTTTTCTTCTCTACATTCTCTAATCAATTTGGCATCTATTTATAGAGTTTCAAACCCAATTCCTTGTTAAAAAGGAAAGGGAAGATGGTGAAAGATGATTAAACGAAATAACAATTATAGAATTCTCTACCGAAGAACGTTCCAGGAGAGCAAAAGAAAAATAAGCTGACCGAAAAACCACTCAAAGAGGTTGAGATCATCTCCGGGAAGGATCTTACAAATTTGGGGACCTTTTATGCAAAGAAGAAAGAACGTAGTTGATTTAGTTGCTGTAAGAAAATATAGATGTCTTCGCCTGGGACCATAAAGACATGTTAGGGATCAATCCTTTAGTATCATGCCATACGCTCAATGTCAACCCAAACAACCCATCTATGAAGCAGAGGTAAAAACAATTTGTAGGTCCCGAATTAGCTCTCAAATGTGGTGGTGGTACAAAAAAAGAATGGAAAGTGATGAATTTGTATAGATTTCACCAATTTGAACAAAGCTTGCCTTAAGCACAGTTTTCCTTGTCCAAAGATTGATCAAATGGTCGATACCATAACCAGGTACGAGCGGTTAACGTTCTTTGATGCATACTCTAGATACAATCAAATTTTGATGAATCCAGACAATCAGAAAAAAAATCTCGTTTATCACTAAAAAGTGAATCTATTGCTACAAGGTGATGCCGCTCAGAGTAAAGAACGCCAGTGCAACTTACCAGCGACTGATCAACAAAGTTTTCAAAAACTTGATAGGTCGAATGGTTGAAGCGTACATATATGACATGGTGGTAAAAAGTCTTAGAAAGGAAGATCAATTGAGACATTTGCAGGAGGTATTTGACACCTTGCAAAATCACAACATGAAACTAAACCATTCAGAGCGCTCTTTTGGGGTTTCTTCAGGGTAATTCTTGGGGCACATAGTGAACTGAACAGGAATAGAAGCAATTTTGATTCAGGTGAAGGCTCTTCTTCAAAATGAGTAACCAAAAACTCACAGGGACATTCAAATCCTGACAGGACGCATCGTCGCTTTAAGTAGATTCATCTCTCGACTTTTTGATAAATGCAAGCCCTTTTTGATGCAATCAGAGTGAATGGAAAAGAAGTATGGGGAGTCGAATAGAATGAAGCTCTGGCAAAGCTCAAGCAATATTTAATTCAATTGCTAACGCTTTCAGCACCTAGCGCATGAGAGTCTCTGTATTTGTACCTTGCAGTATCTCAAATATCCACGAGTGCAGTTCTGATCAGAGAATTCAGCAAAAAGCAATACCTAGTGTTTTACTTAAGTAAGACCATGACCGAGGCAGAATAGAGGTATTTGAAAGTTGAGAAGATCGTGCTAACCCTAGTCTAAATAAAGAGAAAACTTAGGCACTACTTTAAGGCTCACCCAATCATTATCCTGACCAAATTTCTAATCAGAGCGATTCTCCATAAGCCTGATTAGTTAGGAAAAGTCACCAAATGAGCAATTAAATGGGGAGCCTACGACGTAACCTATGAGCCTCGGACAATAATCAAGGGGCATGCAGTTGTAAATTTCTTGTTTGAGTATGAGCCAGAGAGCGATGAAGCGTTAGAAGTTTCAGCTTAACCCGGATGAAAACTCTACGTCGATGGGTTATTGGCATAGAAATTCAAACTCCAGATGAGGTTGCTCTATAGTAAGCAATCCACCTAGAATTCCCTACATCAAACAATGAAGCTGAATATGAAGCCCTGTTAGCAGGATTAATACTAGCACATACACTCTATGTAAAAAATCTGTAAGTTTTTAGTGATTCTCAGTTGATTGTGAAATAGGTTAGCAGATATTACTTTCCAAAATATAATCACATGAAAGCTTACAAAGACTTAGTAAAAACATAACTCAGAATGTTCGACCAAGTCAAGGTTTCTCAAATCGTAAAGGACTCAAACCTAGAAGCTGACAAACTAGCATATTTGGCTTCGCCAACCTAACCAAACCTGATCATGATAGTGCCAATTGATACTTTGTAAGTGCCTAGCATTTGCCCAAAAAAATGTGCTGGTCCATTAGAACCAACCTAGTTGGATAGACTCTATAAAGGCTGATGGTCCAGGAAGCCCATGAGCTTATTTGACCATGTTTTAATATCAAATGGATTTGTAAGGGCATTATTGTTATTTCACTTTAAATACTTATTCCGGGTATTGCTTCATGAATAATTTAATTGCCTTGTCAAATTAAATATTTCTTCCTGTATTTGTACTAACAAGATTTGCAGGCAACTTGCATCTATTAATATGGGCTCTCATCATTTGTGAGTAAGAATAAGGGCAATTTGGGAAATTAAAGTCTCTTGGATTTCATAAACATTAAAATTATTTTTTATTTATATAAATAGGTGTGTGTGGCCTCAAAGATCGCTGGCCTCAAATAGATTGATATATGCAAGGAGAAGAGAGAGTAGCGGCCAAGAAATAAAATGAATAGAAATGAAAAAAAAAGTGTGAGATGATGTGCGACTGTGTGAAGAAGATAGAGAGAAAAAGGTAGAGCGTGAAAAGGGGGGTTATAGAGAGTGAGACCAAATAGAGAAGACACTAGGGTGCTTCATCGCTAAGCTCGACAGATGATGAATTAATGAAGCTCTGTGCAAGAACTGTAAAAGAGAGTAAAAGAGGTGACAGAGAAGTTGGGTGTTTTTTAACAAAGATTTAATCGAGAGGAATTTTTTAGTGCTTGATCTACCACAGTCGCATCAAGGTGTATACATGATGATTACATGAGCTCGTGAGCCTCCTCAAGTAAGAGACCTATTAAAATCATTCGATAAAATCTTCACCTTCATCTCTCAACGATTGTCTGAGTTTCATTGAACTATAAGTATGATTTTGGTTACATTTTGAGCTCTATCTATGCTTAAGCAAGGGATAATTCAAGTTTCCCCAATTATGATTTCTGAAAACCCTAACCTCAAGATTATGTTGTGTTGCTCTGATTTCTGAAACATTTGTTGTGTTGCTATAATTTCTAAAAAATCTGATTGTGTTGCCCTTATATCTGAAATTCTATACTCAACATTTTGAGGTTCCAAAATTTGATCTGTTGTTTCATGTTATTGCTGAACCAAAAATTCTGATCTTGATCTTCTGTGTTTGCTGAAACTGATCCTGTTGATTTAGAATTGTGATTGTTGGAATTGATGATTGTGTTTGCTGGAATTTATAATCTGATTGCTGGAATTGATAATCTGGTTTACTGGAATTGAAACTTTGTTTTGGAATTACTATATGCTGAAGTAGATATTGCTGGATTTTTTTTTAATTTGAATTTACAACTTCTGTTCAAAAACTCTTGTTGCTGAAATGTTGTTGTGTTGTCCTGAGTTGTTAGAAATTTAGTTTGTGAAAAATCATGTTGCTGATTTTTGAACTCAAACATGCTGATTTGAATTCTCAATGTTGCTGATTTGAGTTGTTAATAGTGCTTTTTTGGAAATTCCATGTTCCTGATTTGAATTATTAATAGTGCTGTTTTGGAATTTAATATGTTGAATTTAAATTGCTAAAATGCTGATTTTGAATTGATAAATGTGCTAATTTTAAATTGCTAATTATGCTGTCAACTATTATACATGTTTACATAAGCTCTGGGCTATTAATTTCTACTCTAGTTACTGCCAAATATAATTAAATAACGGGTACACAGACCAAGCGGTACCAGGATAGCTGTTAAAAAGGATAACACCAAGTCAAATGGAAATTTAAGAAACTGAGGACGGGATTCCTTGAAAAAGCGAATTTCTACAAGACCATTACAGTTACACTTATTGAAGCCTATCACTACAAAAATTCAAGTGTCATTATTTGCCAAGAAGACAAGTGACCGAGTCATTATCATGCTGGACCTTGAAGACTAATTATCAGAGTTTAAAGATTTGAAGATTGACTTTGAAGACATACAATCAAAGCCTGAAGAGTTACTGCTCATCACATCGAACTGACTCCACTATCACTATGTATAGTCCAAGTATTGGGATACTTTGGACAGAGGGAGTGTGAGTGATTGTGGTGAGATTGAGGTGAGATAGCTTGGGCTTTAGGAAGCTTAAGTTGGGTTGAGAGTGGAAAAGCTGTTATGAGATTTGGTGAGAGTGGTTTAGGCCTAGGGAGGCTGTGAACTGGGTTGAGTGTTGAAGCGACTATGTTGTAAGTTGGGTGAGTGAGAGAGTGATTGAGAGAATTACTGTACTACCCTTTCAGACATAGTGGAGCTCAGTTCAAAGAGGGTTTTTCCCCACCCTGAGGTTTTCCTCTATAAATCCGTGTGTCCATTAATTGTGTGATTGCATGTGCCAGCCAAACTTGCAATATTAGGAAGAAAAAAATTGAAGAACCTATTCACCCCTTCCCCCTTTAGGTTCATCAAAGGCTTATCTCATTGGTGGAATATTACCAACCTCAAAAGAATAAGTAAGAAAAATTAAAATGAATTCCTCAAGATATTCGATGATCGACGAACATCTTTACAGAAGGTCGTTCTCAGGATCATACTTAAGATGTGTGGCACCTTCAGAAGCGAAAGAAGTACTATCTAGAGTTCACAAAAGCATATGTAGAAATCATTTAGGAGGGCGATTGCCAGCCCATAAGGCCATTACCAAGGCGTATATCTAGTCGTACATGGCTCAAGATGCTGAAGAGCACACTAGAAGATGATATAAATGCCAGAGACATGTAAGAATACCCCATTAGCCCCCAGAAGATCAAACCACCATGGCTAGCCCCTGACTATTCGTGAAATGGGGGATGGATTCAGTTGGATAGCTCCCTAAAGCTACCAGCAGTAAGAAGTATGTCTTGTTGGCCACAGATTATTTCACAAAGTGGGTCGAAGTGGAAGCCTACACAATGATCGCTTATGTGCAAGTAAAAGGTCCATCTGGAGCAACATTATTTGCCGATTCAGTTTACCAGAATCCATTATCATGGATAATGCCAAAAGATTTGACAATCGGCTGATAGAAAAGTTCTTCAAAAAATATGGGATCAACTAGAAATTCTCCTCAAGATCATATCTATAAAGGAACGGCCAAGCATAAATAACCAATCGGGCAATCTTTGAATGCATTCAAAAGAAACTAAAAGTCTGAAAGGGCTAATGGATGGATGAGCTAGCTAAAGTGATCTGGACTTACTGAACGGTGCCTAGACGTCTGACCGAAGAAAGTCCATTTTGCCTGGTCTATAAATCTAAAGCAGTGATACGAACAGAGTTGTCTACCCTAACAATCCTAACAAAAGTACTAGAAATGGGGCAAACTATCAACTGCTAGAACAAAATCTAGATCTTCTAGAAGAAATGAGGGAGGTAGCTTAGATAAGTCTTGTGTCAGATCCCAATTCCCGACTCCTGAGAACTGAGGGTGAACAGTAGATGTTTCGCCCGGTCCACATCCATAAATCGCTAAGCATCCAAAACCTAATTTCATATAAATTTGGAATTTCAATGTGACATTTAGTTAATTAGAAAAAAGGTCCAAAAATACTCGATTTCAAAAGAAACCACACTCAATTCTGATTCAAAACGAAGAAGTTATGCCCGATTGAAGTTTGGGCAAATGTCGTAGCATGCGGTAAAAAATGACTTCGATTCATCGAACTGATGACTTCGATGCATCGAACTAGGCACTTCCATGCATCAAACAAGTATTGAACAATTATCGACCTAAAACAGCTCTTGGGACTTTTACATTCCAAAATCCTGTAGGTTCTTCTATGCATCGAACTAGACACTTTGATGTATTGAACTGGGCTTCGATGCATTGACCTGCCCAAAAATTGCAACTTGGAAAATGGTCATTTTTGACCTTTTAAGCCCTTTCTACCAACATAATCCATTCTTACAACCCCTAAATCAAACAAGAAAGGAGTCTACATCATTCACAAGTTCTAAATCATGCTCGTAATCAAATCATGCACCAATAGGAGTCATTCTCCCTCATAAACACATTTTATCCAAAGTGAAACTATCAAACAACTATTTTAGTCCTTCAAATGAAACTAGATGCTCTTAACAAACATTACATAAACAAGTCCATTGTCTTATCATATTTAACAAGCTTATAATTCGAGCATACCATAAAGTTACATTTGTCTAAATTATAACTACAACATCAAAATGAAGTCTCATGCCACAAGCCGGCATGGATATCCACAATATATACAATATCAAAAGTATTACAAAAATGCTACCAAAGTTTTGCTTGGACATTCAAGTCCTATTTATCATCTGTGCCTTATCTATAAAAAAGTTTGAAATAAAGGGGTGAGCACCACGGCGGCTCAATAGAGATACCCCAACCCACCTAAGTGTCGAATCGACACAACCTATATGAATGCATGTCACTACATTACATGTATCACTCAACATACATCATGTTCATTTCAAGCAACGCATATATAAGAATGCATTAACACATATCATGCTTTCTAATTTGAAATTAAAGCATTATCACGCACTTGTCTTTCTCTCGGACTCAACCCGATACCTTAACATGATTTTTGACCAATTATGTGACCGAGACACTTCCCACACAATTCCAACGCCGCCACCGAGTCATCACATACTCCAAGGTGATTAGTTGATTTTGGTTTTCATCACCAAGTCATCACATACTCCAAGATGGTTAGATAGTTTATCACCGAATCATCACATATACCAAGGTGATTGGATCATCTATCACCGAGTCCTCACATACTCTAAGGTGATTAGTTAGTTTTGCAATTCATCACCGAGTTATCACATACTCTAAGGTGGTTAGATAGTTTATCACCGATTCATCACATACTCCAAGGTGATTGGATCGTCTATCACCGAGTCCTCACATACTCCAAGGTGATTGAATCATTTCAAGATTTTCACCGAGTCATCACATACTCCAAGGTGAGTTATTCTTCCACATTTCCTTGCCCTTCTCACAACGGCCCCATACATGCATTTCAAACATATATGAATCAAGCATCTAAAATTTATGCTTCATAATATGTACGCTAGTTATAATGGAACATAGCATGCATGTCATATTCATCACTCCACACATATAATCATCTATATGTGAAAACCCTAGCATAAGTTACATATACTCACAAAATCCACATAAGCACATATTTGTCATGCATCACCAATGCATAAATTTTTTATATAAAGAAGGCATTCATTTTAACTCATACAACATTACATAACACAAATATGCTCATTTAACACATTTTCACAAAAGTGTACCAAACCCTAGCATATAAGTGTACATGCCAAATTCTCTTACTCATTCACCCTTCTTATCGTGCATAACACCATATACATTCCCATTGCACATAAGAGACTAAAGAGAGTAGAAAATACTTATATCCCAACCCTCTTACCACTCTAAATATACAATACACAACCCTAGTTCTCACTGTTTCTCCCAAAATCCTAAAATCGACAAGTAAATGGGAAAGAAAACCCCAACCTCAAAAATGAAGGCCTTCCAAGCACTTGTCAAAATCCCAGCAATGTCAACCTTGCCGAACCACGAAGATGTTCTGTTCAAACCAAAACTTTAGCCGTCCCCTATGTATCTCCCTTCTTCGACAAATTCCGAATCCAAGCCTCAAGCCTTCAAAAGCTAAAGAGAAGGTGGAGGGGAGAAAGAAGAGAGAGAGATCAGCTGTGTAAAAATGAGAGATATGAAATATCTCTGCAGGATCTGACCTTTTAAGGTCCTTGGGCCATGAAAAGACCAAAATACCCCCGAGCCACTTAACACGCCTTCTCGGACTCCATTTTTGATTTTGAAAACTCCTACGGCATCGAAATAACTTCCTTCACTCTCTAAACATTTCATACAAGACATTCCCAAAAATAAATATTTTTAAAAAAATTTTAGATTCCCGGGTCCACTTAAGTCGCATCCCAGGCCCTAGTTTGACTAAAAAGCCAAACTTCTTCAAATATTTTCAAAACTTTCAAAGACCCTTAAAAAACTTCCCACACATATTTTTCACACTCAAAACATGTTAAGCACCACTCAAAATGCATTTATGACTATTATAATACGAAAAATATAAAATCGACCAAAATTGCTCACGGTCTCTACAACCTCCCCTTCTTAAAGGAATTTCATCCTCGAAATTAAAAACATACCTTAAGTAGTGAACAACTCGGGATAACCCAGTTGGTCTTTGATGGTCGACCTTCACTTGTTGACAAGTGAGGCACTTCGCCACAAACCGTGCAACGTCCTTTTTCATGCCCTTCCACCAATACTGTCTACGAAGATTGTGGTACTGCTTGGTACCATCGGGATATACTGCAAGTGTGGAGCTATGAAACTCCCTCAGAACCTCATCCCTACAAACCAATGAAACCGCTATCCTGCCTCTGAACCTCAAACCTCAAACCTCCATCTGAATGGATAACCTAATCTTCTGATATCTCACCACCAAAAATCTGAGTGCGAAAACTCTCCAACTCACTGTCATGCCTCTGCTCCTCCATCACCCTACTCACTAGAGTTGGTTGCGCTATGGGTGTGAACAAGGTGGCCTGTCCATCACTGTCATTGAAGCACAATCCCATTTTTGAGATGCCTTCTATCATGTTCCACTCTCGGATGGCAATACTAGCTAGAGTGCCATGTGACTTCCAGCTCAATGCATCCGCAACCACATTAGCCTTTTCTAGGTGGTACTGAAGATCAAAGTTGTAGTCTTCCATGTATTTAACACATCTCCTCTATCTCATATTCAAGTCTTTTTGTGTAAAAAGGTACTTCAAGCTCTTATGATCAGAGAAAACATCAGACTTCTCTCCGTAGAGATAATGCCTCCACATTTTCAAAGCAAAAATTATCGCCGCCAACTCCAAGTCATGAGTCGAGTGATTCTGCTCGTGGATCTTCAACTGTTGTGAACCATATGCAATAACCCTCTCGGTCTGCATCAATACACATCATAAACTGTCCTGTGAAGCGTCGCAGTAGATAACATAACCCAAACCGCGCTCAAGAATAACCAAAATTGGAGCACTAGTCAATCTACGCTTCAATTCCATAAAGGAATGCTTACAAGCCTCGGTCCACTCAAACTTAACTCCCTTACGAGTAAGCTTGGTCATCGACATCGCTAACTTTGAAAAGTCTTTCACAAAATACCGGTAATATCCTGCCAAACCTAAAAAGCTACGTATCTCGAATACACTCTTAGGCCTCTCCTAATTCATTACCACTTCTATCTTAGAAGGGTCTACCGATACTCCTCCTTCTGACACCACGTGTCCTAGGAACTTCACTTCCGTTAGCCAAAATTTGTATTTTTTGAATTTGGCATACAACTGGTGCTCTCTCAAAGTCTGCAACACTGTCCTCAAGTGAATCTCATGCTCCTCTATAGAAGAAGAATACACAAGAATGTCGTCCACGAAGACCACCACAAACCTATCCAAATACACTCTAAATATCCAGTTCATTAAATCCATGAACACTATCGGTGCATTCATCAAACCAAATGGCATCACTAGAAACTCATAGTGGCCATATTTAGCCCAACAGGTTGTCTTCGAAATGTCCTCTTCCCTTACCCTCAATTGGTAATACCCCGATCTCAAGTCGATCTTCAAAAAATAAGTTGAACCCTTAAGTTGATCAAATAAGTCATCTATCATTGACAAATGATACTTATTCTTAATCATTGCTTGGTTCAACTTACGGTAGTCTATGCATAACCATAAAGATCCGTCCTTCTTTTTAGTAAATAGGACCAGAGCTGCCCAAGGCAATGTACTAGGTCGTACAAATCCCTTATCCAATAATTCCTGCAACTGGTCTTTTAACTCCTTCAACTTAGCCAGTGCAATCTAGTACGGTGCCATAGAGATAGGTGTGGTACTAGGAGCAAGATCAATGCTAAACACCACATCTCTCATCGAAGGTAACTCTGTCAAGTCTCTGGGAAATACATCCAAAAACCCACTAACTATCGGTGGAAATCCTCCACTAGTCACAATCTCATCCTCCTCGGCTAATAAGCTAGCTAGGAAATATCCAACCCCATCCTATAAACCGAAACTAAGCAAAGACGGAACGTAGAAGTCATCCCACTCTCCTACAATGTAAAAGCTAATACCCTCAGGTGTGCACACCGTCACCTTCCTATGAAGACAATCGATCGTGGCTCTAAATGTACATAGCAAGTCCATACCTAGAATGAAATCAAAAGTAGTCATGTCTAGTAACACAAAGTCGTACACTAGTCAACGCCCAATAACCTTGATCTCGCAAGATCGACATACTTTATTCAGGGTAACCCTACCCCAACTGGTGTATCAATAGACAATGGTGACTCCAGTGATGACACCCTCAACCCCAAGGTACAAGCAAATGTAACAGATATGAATGAATGCGATGCTCCTGAATCTACCAACCCTAGCCCACGAGCTAGAAACTAGAAAAATACCTCTGATCACTGATGGTCCCGGTACGTCCTCTGCCAGAGCGAGTGTGAAAACACGACCCTGTGTCTACTGACCCTATTGGCCAGTCCCCTGTAAACCTGACTGCTGTCTTAAAGCAGGCGTAGGACCCCTCACTACCCGAGATCCTTGAATTGACTGCGTTGGCTGAGGTGGCGGTAGTGCCCTAAAGCCAGACTGAACTGCAGCTGTCTGCTTAGCCCTTTGTTGAGACCTTGCACCACTCTGCATCCCCTGCCTCTGCGGGCAGTTAGCCCTCACTTGTCCTGGTTGCTTACAATAGAAGCATGCCATTTCTCTTAATACCCCAGCTGGCTTTGATGCCACTACATGTCCTTGTGGGCACTCCCTACTAAAATGGCCCATCTGATGGCAATTGTAGCACACCACAGATGGTCATAAAAACATGGTTGGTAAGGCCAATGAAGGTGTTGGGCGGACTTGCTGGTGCCCTGAAACCCTGACCTGCCCTCCATGTGCCTCTTCCGTCCCTGGCTACCTGAAGATGCCCTCGCACTCTTCGCTTGCTGTTTAAAGTCTCATATCCTTTAGGTGTCTCCATCATCCTCTTCCGCCACTAAGGCTCTGTCAACCACCTCATTGTAGGTTCTCAAACCTAGAATGGATACCCTATTTCTGAGAGATGTTTTCAGTCCCTTCACGAACCTTTTCACTTTCAGCTCTTCATTCATCACCATCTTTGGGGCGAAACGAGCCAATGATGTTAATTTGGTCTTGTACCCCATCACATTTAAGTCCATTTGGACTAGATCCATAAAATCCTGCCTCATCCGGTCCCTCACCAAACCCAAAAATAACTTGTCAAAAAATAACCCCTTAAAGGTTTCCCAGTCTATGGTCTCGGTGTTGTGGACATCTCGATGAATTGCCACCACCGGTCTACTTCCCTTTACAAGTGAAGTGCTGCCACTCCCACTTTTAGATCCTCATCGATTGCGAGAGCAACCATGAGTTTATAGGTCTGATCTATCCAATTCTCTTATACTAGCGGATCATGCGCAACATCAAAGGTATGTGGCTTAAATTTCACATATTCCCTCATAGCCACCATTTGTCAGCTTAAGGCAACTCTAGGCAATGCCTGAACCTCCTTTTCTCTGGCTTCCCTAGCCATCTATCTCATAGTGTCTGCTATGTTACGCATAAACTGCGTTCCATCTGTTGGCTCCTGAGGAGCATCAGCGCTTGTGTCTCGCACTCTTCTTGGAGGCATTTTGCTATATGCACAACAAGAAAAATCTAGCATCAAAGAATGTACACTTCTTACATCGTTTCCATCATGCTTATATACGTCATGTCAATTTAATCTATAAAGGCATATTAAGAAAACTTAAGCATAAATCAAGCTCCACATAAGCAATTTTAACATAAAGTCTAAGCCCCCACGTGAATCCAACCTTCTCAATTCACACGTGATGTAACCATTACCTATTGCCCCTAGGTATTCTAACCTAGTGCTTTAATACCATGTTTGTCATGCCCCAATTCCTGACTCTTGGGAACCGAGGTTGAACAGTAGATGTTCTGCCCGGTCCACATCCATAAACCGCTAAGCATCTGAAACCTAACTTCTTGTGAATTTGGAATTTGAGTGTGATACTTAGTTTATTAGAAAGAAGGTCCAAAAATACTCGATTTAAAAAAAAACCACACTCAATTCTAATTCAAAATAAAGATGTTATGCCCGAATGAAGTTTGGGCAAATGTTGGATCATGCTGTAAAAGGTGACTTCGATCCATCGAAGTGATGACTCCGATGCATCAAACTGGGCACTTCGATGCATCGAACAAGTATCAACCAAAAATAGATCTCGGGACTTTTACATTCCAAAATCCTACAGATTCTTCGATGCATCGAACTAGACATTTCGATGCATCGAACTGGGCTTCGATGCATTGAACTGCCCAATAATTACAACTTTGCAAATGGTCATTTTTAACCTTCTAAGCTCTTTCTACCAACATAATCCATTTTTACAATCCCTAAATTAAACAATAAAGGAGTCTACATCATTCACAAGTTCTAAATCATGCTTGTAATCAAATCATGCACCAATAGGAGTCATTCTCCCTCATAAACACATTTGATCCAAAGTGAAACTATCCAACAACTATTTTAGTCCTTCAAATGAAACTAGATGCTCTTAACAAGCATTATATAAACCAGCTCATTGTCTTATCATATTTAACAAGCTTATAACCCGAGCATACCATAAAGTTACATTTGTCCAAAATATAACTACAACATCAAAATGAAGTCTCATGCCACAAGCCGGCATGGATAGCCACAATATATACAATATCAAAAGTATAGAAAAAATTCTACCAAATTCCCGCTTGGACACTCAAGTCCCATCTATCATCGGCGCCTTATCTGTAAAAGAGTTTGGAATAAATTGGTTAGCACCACGGCGGCTCAGTAGGGATACCCTAACCCACCTAAGTGCCGACTCGACACAATCTAGATGAATGCATGTCACTACATTACATGTATCATTCAACATACATTATGTTCATTTCAAGCAACGCATATATAAGAATGCATTAACACATATCAAGCTTTACAATTTGAAATTAAAGCATTATCACGCATTTGTCTTTCTCTCGGACTCAACCCGATACCCTAACATGATTTTTGACCAATCATGTGACCGAGACACTTCCCACACAATTCCAACGCTGCCACTGAGTCATCACATACTCCAAGGTGATTAGTTGGTTTTGAAATTCATCATCGAGTCATCACATACTCCAAGGTGGTTAGATAGTTTATCACCGAGTCATCACATACTCCAAGGTGGTTAGATAGTTTATCACTGAGTCATCACATACTCCAAGGTGATTGGATCGTCTATCACCGAGTCCTCACATACTCCAAGGTGATTGGATCGTCTATCACCGAGTCCTCACATACTCCAAGGTGATTGGATCGTCTATCACCGAGTCCTTACATACTCCAAGGTGATTGAATCATTTCAAGATTTTCACCGAGTCATCACATACTCCAAGGTGAAAATGTTATTCTTCCACATTTCCCCGCCCTTCTCACAACGGCCCCATACATGCATTTCAAACATATATGAATCAATGATTCGTGTGTGAGTGTGACTCAAAAATATATCAATTAAAAATTTCCACACTTCGCAATAGAACGAATTCCTTGCAGAATAGGACTATCGAAAGGGGTATCGTACCTCAGGGATTATGGTCTGATGAGTTGGAATACAGAGTTAATTCTAATTAAATTTAAGAAAAGAATTCTGATTTTTAAACTAATTAAAAAGATAAAATAAAATAAACCAAAGATAAATAGATAATGAAGATAATATGAGAGAAATCTAGGGCGTTTGACTTCACCACTAACTCCACAATCAATGATCAATTGAATCAACTATAGGGGAATTACATCATGCATAAGTGGTGTTGGTGGCTACAAGCTCACCTTCATCCGTCAAGAAGATAACATATGATTAAGGCTAAGCCATGGACTATCTTCGATTGGCATGGGCCATCTGCCTAACTACTCTAATCTAGGGTGCAGTATGGTTCATCTTCTCTAGGCATAATCCATCAAAGCTCATAATAATATATTCAGTGATTACCATTGTGTAATAATCTCTCTCATGATCACAGAAAACAAGAGAGATTGAGTTCAATAACAACAACTAAATATCTAAGACAAGATAAGAAATCATTGAGATTGAATTTACAAGACTTTTATTGCTCAATTCTATAATAAGAATCCTCTGAATTACACAATCTATGCATGTATATAAAGGTCCCCAATAATTAAAACAATCAAACCATTGATGCTTTGTTAGGGCTACATCAAAATCCTAGTGGATGAACTAGCCGCTCATGGTAGAAGAAGAAGCTTCAACTGTTGAGGAAGAAGACATCATCTTTCCGAATTCTGCGTATGACTTTGTTCTCCAATGGCTTTGCGAATATGTTTCTGTTCTCTTCTCAGCCCTCTCAGACTCTCCAATCTCTCCGTGTAAGCTCTCTCAACTCAGCCTCCAAGTCTTCACTTTATTCTCCAAGAGAATACACCAAAGTCCTAATCCAATTAGGAATAAATTAGGGTTTCCCGCAGCACTAATCAGGTGGGTTTTTCCTGCTGACTTCGGCCTAACTTTTGACCCCCTAGAAGTCCGATTTACAGAATTTTCGTGAAATACAAAAGTGTGTAGAATCAAATTTCGTTCAACCCCACTCAAGAATTATGTCGATTTGAGGCTCTAAAATAAGACTTCTAGTCCGTTTTTCAAAACGGGATTAAGACTGCATTATGCGCAGATTTGGGCTTCAGGCCCGAAACCTTCTTAAGCAGCTGTAATTCTCTTGGACCTCTTCCTTGGGCTGATTTGAGTTGAAATAAATGGTTGAGTGAATTTCCTTGATGTAGACTTCATCTCACCATCTTGGATGTCTTCTTTAAAAGCCCAAAAGCTTGGTTTTAACTGAAATAATCCTTAAGGCCCTGAAAATACAGAAAACACTAAAACAAAGTAAAATCACAAAATAATCTATCACTAAGAGAATAAAATACATAAGTTAAGAGGCTAGAATGCGTAACATTCAACGCCTATCACACCCCCAAACTTACATATTGCTAGTCCCTTAGCAATAGAATAAAACAAAACTAAAACAAAGAAACTACTAAACACTAACTAAACTACCCAACTCCACTTTCGTGGGAGAAACGATTGCATTTAGCATATGCAACAAGCCTTTAAACCCCTAGGTTCCCCCAGTGGACGAGTATAGTCTCGTGAGGGTTTCCAGAAATGTTACCCACAAACATTCAAAATTCTGTTTCAACATTAATTCAAGAAGAAGATTACAATACATAGTTACAAACTTGCATTCAAGAATAATTTCAAAATTTCAAATTCTATAATTTAAATCAATGGTTCCCATGCATAATTCACATCAACATATCTCAAAATAATCAACTCTATCTCCCTCGTGTAAAGTGAACTAGCAATCATCTCATGTAGCATAACCAAGCTCTGAATATATTAAGGCACATACCCCTTCAACTCACTAGCTCCCCTTATTGAAATCATACTTCCCAACATGCATACATGACTTTTCTATTTTTTTTTCAATTCTTTTTTCTCATTGCTTTATTGGTTGTGCAATGTCTTGATCTATTAAGCTTTTTGAAAGATCCATGTAGCAAGCTTTCAGTCAGTGACTCCCAAACCAGATGGCTTTAGGGCACTAGGCTTTAAGATACCCTGAAGACCTAATTACTCGAATCAGTCAGGCTACAAATCAAGACAACCAATGCTCATCTTTCCTCACCCTTCCACTTTTGACGCGAACACTCCGTGCTTCCTGAGGCATAGAGGCCCGGTTACTCATGAAAAAGATCAAATTGATTTGCTTATTTATCACTTTTTTTTCTTTCTTTTTTCACTTCTTTTCTTTCTTTTTTTTCATTGAAGTCAAGTATAACACATCATCGGTACTCATTCTCAAGAGATACTAATTAATATCAAGCATATGTAACTCAATAACTCAAAACCACAGTTTATACCCCACAAGACTATGCTAGTGTGTTTGTGCATGTAAGGAAACTAAAATTAATCACCCCAAAACATGTTAAAGCAAACCATGATTAAAACCACTTAATTCAAACCACAGTTTTCAAAATTTTAAAACATATTAAAAAATTGCAAGTTATACACCTACATAAGGTATTAATCCCTTGAATAATGTCAAAACATTCTATCTAAAAATAAAACAAAATAAAATAAACAAATAAACTAAGAAAATAAAATAAAATAAAATCCTAATACAAAAAGAATTTCACACAAATTTTCCCCCATATGCAATAAAGCACATAAATAGGCATCGCCTCACCCCCAAACTTAAACTATACATTGTCCTCAATGTACTACCAATCAAAGCATAGAGAAGAGTAAGAACGATGTTACCATGACCATGGAGTAGTGGCAAGAAAATATAGCAAACCAATAGCATGAAGGCAAGGCAAGCACACCCCCAAACTTGGATGTTACAACCTGTCAAAACAACCACTAAACGCCAAGACCAAGTGAAAATAGGGGAAAGAAGAATAAAAAGAAATAAATAAAAATATAATATAATATAATAAAATAAAATGAGAAAAGTCATTGAATACAAAGGAAAGGGGAAAGAGAAAAAAATAAAAATTTTTTTTTATTTTTTTATTTTTCCATTGGGCGATCGATCCCCCACCATTTGGGCGATCGATCGCCCACCAGGTGCAAAAAAATTTTCAAATTTTTTTTTTTTTTCTCTGGGCGATCGATCCCCCTACAGGGGGGCGATCGATCGCCCCTACTGGTCCGAACTGGGCTGTCCATCGCCCAAGGTCGACCGGGAAGGGTATTTATGAAGTCTCTATCGCCCAAGGTCAACCGAGAGGGCCTTTTTTTGCCTATTTTGGGTCCGAATACCCCGACACACCTCTCGGCATCCCTCGGAAGCAACTACGACATCAAAAATTCAAAGAAAACTCATTAAAACACACCTAAAATTGAAAGAAAAACTAAGAAAACATGAACTAAAAATTAAAAGAAAGAAAACTAAAGAAATTAAAAGGATAGAAATACATACAACCCCTACAATTTAACGTCCGTAGGCGACGATCATCGACTTCAATTGAGAGTTCACCCAATGCCACATCGCTTGGGAAGATTTAACTTCATCCCCTCTATATGATCCTCACTTCCTTGTACAAAACTCAAAGTGATCGGAATGGTCTCATTGGCTTCGAAAAATACATCTCTTCGCCTTAACGGAAGATGTTTCAATTTTACCCATGGAGAAGACTCTAATAATGGCATCGAAGGAGTGTTTGAAAAAGGGAGAAGTGGTTCAAGCG
This sequence comes from Cornus controversa, assembly GCA_026545225.1. NCBI lineage: Eukaryota > Viridiplantae > Streptophyta > Magnoliopsida > Cornales > Cornaceae > Cornus > Cornus controversa. The sequence continues at coordinate 29,525,449 of CM048850.1, forward strand.
GAATCCTCCAAGGTGGCTTATCTTTCATGGCCACTACATCAAATATGACATTCACCCCCTCAATGGACTTCTCAATATCTTGAGATGGAGCAAACGAAGTAATTTCTTCCAAACAATCATCAATGTCATCCATGAAAAAACACTCACTCTCATCTGGAGGATGTTCAATGGCATTAAAAATATTCAATTTTACCTTCATGTTGCCAAATGATATATCCATGATCCCCGCTCTACAATTAACACGAGCATTAGCAGTAGCAAGAAACAGACGACCAAGGATGACTGGAATGTGCCTCTTCGGATTATACACTGGCTCGGTATCTAAAACAATGAAGTCCACTGGGAAATAGAATTTATCCACCTTGATGATGACATCTTCAATGATCCTACGAGGTCGTTTGGTTGATCTATCTGCAAATTGCAAAACCACCGTGGTAGGCTTCAATTCTCTCAAACCCAACTGTAGGTAAACCGAGTAAGGCAATAAATTCACACTTGCACCTAAATCCAGAAGAGCTTTTTCAATATGGTGCTCCCCAATGATGCATGAAATAGTTGGAGCACCAGGATCTTTGTACTTGGGAGGACTGCAATGCTGGATAATAGAACTCACTTGTTGTGGCAGCATCACTTTCTTTGGCACATGGCTCATTGATCTCCTTTTCTGAGTGCACAAGTCCTTCAAGAATTTGGCATAAGGAGGAATCTGTTTGATGGCATCAAGGAGTGGTATATTAATCTTCACTTGTCGAAACACCTCCATCATGTCATGCAACTTGTCCCCTTGTTTCCTCAACTTGGATGTTTCTTGTAAACGTTGTGGGAAAGGAGCCTTGGGCTCATATAAATTTTCAGCAATTGGACTCATGAGCACCTCTTCTTGATCATTCTTCTTCTCCCCCACCTTGTTATCAATTACTTTTCCACTTCTCAAAGTGGTGATGGCTTGAATCTCCTCAAGATGTGGGTTGCTCAAAGAATCATGCATCCCTCTAGGATTGGCAATGGGTTGACTTGGTAGCTTTTCCTCTTCTCTTTTACTCAAGGCATTGGCAAGTTGTCCAAACTGAGATTCCAGTTTGGCAATTGATTGAGAGTGAGAATGTACTAATTGAGCAGTGGATTGAAGTACTTCAGCAATAGAGTCAAGCTTATCAAGTTTTGCTAAGGCAAACATCATCTTATCTTCAAGAGTCGAACTCTTTGGTGGCATAGGAACTTGTGCTTCATATGGTTGTGGAGGAACATAGTTTTGAGACTGAAAAGTGGGCTGAATTACTGAAGATGGATTAGAAACTTGACCAGTTGCCATGAGTTGCACCATTCTTTGTGCCACAGCATCCACAATACTAGACATAGCATCTGTAGAATCAATATCAAAAATATCAGCTATCCTCCTTGTATTGGATGGTCTGCTCGAACGAGATGAAGACACACGTTGTAAAGAATTGTCACTAAGGTTCTCGAACAAAGTCCATGCTTCATCTTCGCTTTTTAACATGAAAGTACCCCCACATGATGCATCTACCATTTGTCTATTACTCTCTGTTAGCCCCTCATAGAAACACTGCACTAACTGCCACTTTAGAACTTGGTGATGAGGACACTTCCTAAGAAGGTCCTTGAATCTCTCCCATGTCTCATAACATTGTTCCCCCTCAAATTGAGAGAAACCAGTGATAGCACGTCTGAATTGATTGGTCCTCCCTATCGGAAAATATTTCTTCAAGAACTCACTTTGCATTTGAGTCCATGTAGTGATAGAGCATGCCGGTAGAGATCTGAACCAATACATGGCCTTCTCCTTTAGAGAGAATGGAAAGAGTCGCATCCTGAAAGCATCTTCAGAGAAGTTATGAATTTTTGTTGTTGAGCAAACTTCTATAAAATCATCTAAGTGCTTGTACGGATCTTCATCAGTCATCCCGAAGTAGGATGGCAACATCTGAATGATACTGGGCTTGATCTCATAGCTCTGTGCAGTCACATTAGGCAGTTGAAATTCAGCTGGCGAATTGTATGTCTCTGGGACATAGTAATCTCTGAGTAAATGCGCCCTCTCCACAACAGCATTAGGCACAATATTGTTGTCCTCATTGTTACCACGCACACCAGCCATAACATCAATAATTTCTTCCTCTTGCTCAATGGTATGGAGATTGAAGTCCCTCAAAAGAAAACAAAATTAAAATAATACAAATTAGTAACAAATATAAAAATTATATAAAAAAAAATAAAAATAAAACAAGTTAGTATCTAAAAATAAAACAAAAACAAAATTAAAAGAAAAATATAAAAATTAAAAAAAAATTCCTAAACTAAAAATTCAATTAAAATTAATTCTGTACAATCCAATCAATCAAATAGATAATCCTCGGCAACGGCGCCAAAAATTGATTCGTGTGTGAGTGTGACTCAAAAATATATCAATTAAAAATTTCCATACTTCGCAATAGAACGAATTCCTTGCAGAATAGGGCTATCGAAAGGGGTATCGTACCTCAGGGATTATGGTCTGATGAGTTGGAATACGGAGTTAATTCTAATTAAATTTAAGAAAAGAATTCTGATTTTTAAACTAATTAAAAAGATAAAATAAAATAAACCAAAGATAAATAGATAATGAAGATAATATGAGAGAAATCTAGGGCGTTTGACTTCACCACTAACTCCACAATCAATGATCAATTGAATCAACTATAGGGGAATTACATCATGCATAAGTGGTGTTGGTGGCTACAAGCTCACCTTCATCCGTCAAGAAGATAACATATGATTAAGGCTAAGCCATGGACTATCTTCGATTGGCATGGGCCATCTGCCTAACTACTCTAATCTAGGGTGCAGTATGGTTCATCTTCTCTAGGCATAATCCATCAAAGCTCATAATAATATATTCAGTGATTACCATTGTGTAATAATCTCTCTCATGATCACAGAAAACAAGAGAGATTGAGTTCAATAACAACAACTAAATATCTAAGACAAGATAAGAAATCATTGAGATTGAATTTACAAGACTTTTATTGCTCAATTCTATAATAAGAATCCTCTGAATTACACAATCTATGCATGTATATAAAGGTCCCCAATAATTAAAACAATCAAACCATTGATGCTTTGTTAGGGCTACATCAAAATCCTAGTGGATGAACTAGCCGCTCATGGTAGAAGAAGAAGCTTCAACTGTTGAGGAAGAAGACATCATCTTTCCGAATTCTGCGTATGACTTTGTTCTCCAATGGCTTTGCGAATATGTTTCTGTTCTCTTCTCAGCCCTCTCAGACTCTCCAATCTCTCCGTGTAAGCTCTCTCAACTCAGCCTCCAAGTCTTCACTTTATTCTCCAAGAGAATACACCAAAGTCCTAATCCAATTAGGAATAAATTAGGGTTTCCCGCAGCACTAATCAGGTGGGTTTTTCCTGCTGACTTCGGCCTAACTTTTGACCCCCTAGAAGTCCGATTTACAGAATTTTCGTGAAATACAAAAGTGTGTAGAATCAAATTTCGTTCAACCCCACTCAAGAATTATGTCGATTTGAGGCTCTAAAATAAGACTTCTAGTCCGTTTTTCAAAACGGGATTAAGACTGCATTATGCGCAGATTTGGGCTTCAGGCCCGAAACCTTCTTAAGCAGCTGTAATTCTCTTGGACCTCTTCCTTGGGCTGATTTGAGTTGAAATAAATGGTTGAGTGAATCTCCTTGATGTAGACTTCATCTCACCATCTTGGATGTCTTCTTTAAAAGCCCAAAAGCTTGGTTTTAACTGAAATAATCCTTAAGGCCCTGAAAATACAGAAAACACTAAAACAAAGTAAAATCACAAAATAATCTATCACTAAGAGAATAAAATACATAAGTTAAGAGGCTAGAATGCGTAACATTCAACGCCTATCAATCAAGCATCTAAAATTTATACTTCATAATATCTACGCTAGTTATAAAGGAACATAACATGCATTTCATATTCATCACTACACACATATAATCATCTCTATGTGAAAACCCTAGCATAAGTTGCATATACTCACAAAATCCACATAAGCACATATTTGTCATGCATCTCCAATGCATACATTTTCTATATAAAGAAGGCATGCATTTTAACTCATACAACATCACATAACACAAATATGCTCATTTAACACATTTTCACAAAAGTGTACCAAACCCTAGCATATAAGTGTACATGTCAAATTCTCTTATTCATTCACCCTTCTTGTCATGCATAACACCATATACATTCCCATTGCACATAAGAGACTAAAGAGAGTAGAAAACACTTATATCCCAACCCTCTTACCACTCTAAAATATGCAATACACAACCCTTGTTCTCATCGTTTCTCCCAAAGCCCTAGACATCCTCTACGTATCTCCCTTCTTTGATAAATCTCGAATCCAAGCCTCAAGCCTTTAAAAGCTAGAGAGAAGGTAGAGGGAGAAAGAATAGAGAGAGAGTAGTTGTGTGAGAATGAAATATCTCTGCAGGATCTGACCTTTTAAGGTCCTTGGGCCGCGAAAGGACCAAAATATCCCCGGGCCACTTAACACACCTTCTCGGACTCCATTTTTGATTTTGAAAACACCTACGGCCTCAAAATCACTTTATTCACTCTCTAAAAATTTCATCCAAGTCATTCCCAAAAATAAATATTTTTAAAATTTTTTCGAATTTTCAGGCCCACTTAAGTCGTATCCTAGCCCCCAATTTCAGCAAAAAGTCAAAGTTCTCCAAATCTTTTAAAAACTTTCAAAAACCCTTAAAATACTTTCCAAACTTGTTCTCCACACTCAAAAAATGTTAAGTATCACTCAAAATGCATTTGTGGCAATTATAATGCAAAAAATGCAAAATCGGCCAAAATTGGTCACGGTCTCTACAACTTGTGTCATACCAAAAGATGATCAAAAATAATTATGACAAAAGGATGAAACACTGAGTATTCGGTCTGGAAGTCTAGATGCTAGGAAAAGTCTCTGACAATATGAAGGAGCTTAATGCTGAAAAGTTTGGACCAAGATGGGAAGGCCCATACAAAATCATATAAGTGATTGGAAATGGTGTATACAAGCTTCAGAGAGCCAATTTGTAAGCCTTGGAATGCAACCCATTTGAGAAGGTATTATGTTTAAATTCTATTATTCTAGAATTAGATTATTCTTTTTGACAGTGTATCCCAAAATTTTTCCTAAAAGTAGAGAAGTTCCGTAATATTTTACTGTTAAAAGGAGAAAGGACATTGTCCCACATCGAGAAAAAAATTACGTACTCCGCAATAAATAAAGAGTGAAGCCAAACTCGACAAGTCGTGGCAAGACATGACCGTTTTGTAAGAATACATGCACAGTGGCACTGTGTTGTTATTTTTTCTTCACCCCAAAAAATATTTGGCCATTAAGGCAACTAATTGCAAATCCTGCAAGGACTATAGTCTAATTCATTTGGGGAAATCACATGTTTACACTCAATATGCTAAAACTTAGATTTTAAACTTCAGCAATATAACCTTCACTTTTCATGCGAAATAGGAATACATTTTCTTTATAATTAATCTCAGAAGTAATGAGAGTCACTTTTCAATTATTTATTGTCAAAGGGTGAGTGGACATAGTCCCACACCAGATAAAAGTCTCTATACTTTGTCATGGATAAAAGAAAAGAGGTGGTATTAAAATTGCAACAAGGTAGGGTGCTGCGCAGAAGAATATGCATAACACCACTCTATTACTAGTTTTGCTTTAATAGAACGACTATATTTTTACAAAAATAATATAGGCCTTGAACCCACCAAAGCTAAGGTCTAAACGAGTGATCACTTACAAAAAAAAGAGGCCTAGAGCTCACTAAAGCTAAGGTCTTAAACAACCAATCGCTTACAAAAAATAATATAGGCCTTGAGTCCACCAAAGTTAAGGTCTTAACTGACTAATCGCTTACAAAAAATAGGCTTTGAACCCACCAAATCTAAAGTGTAAACAACCAATCGCATACAAAAAAGAGGCCCTGTGTAAAGAACAATGACTATTTTTAGCCGATTTTCTTTTTATTTCATTTAAATGCATATAAATGATTATAAATGTGTTTTAAATGTAAAATACATGTTTAATTACCTTTATAAGTATTCGGGAAATTTTTGAGAGTATTTGGCAAAAATTGACTTTTTTTCTGGTCTAGTGGGCTCAGGACGCAGGTCTCGTGGGGTTCGAGAATCTGAAAGTGTCAGAATGACACCAAATTTGGTGAGCAGTTTAAATAAAATATTTGATACACTATGGAGTCAATTTTGTGTCCATCGAAGTTACAAAAGTTGAAAATGGAGTCCGGGAAGGTTTAGTGAGAGACTAGTGACATTTTTGTAAATATGATAACTAGGTCTATAAATAACAAAGTAGAGAATACTGAATTCATTTTTCATTCTCCAGCAGCCACATAATGAGAGAGAAATATATATATATATATATGGCAATATAATCTTTTTTCCTTTTCTATTGATTTTGAGGGACTTGGTGTTGATAATTAAAAGGCATTGAAGAAGAAGAAGAAGTTGGTGTACGTATTAAGGGCTCGAGTTTGATCTGTCTAGAATTGAATTTAGAGAAAGTAAATTTTTTTTTTTGTGAGGAATTGGGGAAAATCATTTGGAAGCTCTTCCAAATTGAGGTAGGGATGCCTAACCTATGAAATCCAGAATTTTTGTGAGTGTATTGGTTGTTTATGGTAACCAATTAATTATATGTGTATAATTAGATGTCTTTCAAGAATAAAGCATACTAGATTATACTACTTAGTGATTTATCAATATTTAATGATGTAATTACATGTCTATAATTGCCTTAGATGATTATATAAACATGTTGAAGTTGAATTGTGAACAATTATGTGTATCCATGTATAATCGTGGAGGTGACACTTTATGTGCTTGATAAAATGTCTTGTAAGCATGTCTAAATGTGAAACATGTTTAATTATCTATCCAAGTGATGTGAGATGTGAAATATGTGAAACGTGAGATTATGTGATGTTTATTTGAAAATTGTTCAAGTATGACAATCAAATGCTACATTAACATGAATTGCATGTAAACGTTTGGTATGGGCATTTTGAATTTATCTTTATTCATGGGAAGGTCATGGTGAGGGTGGTGAGTTCAATTGGGATGATAAAGTCCACTTGATGAATGACGAGGTATTTCAGTAAAGGTAACTCTCGCGAAATGATCTGTAGGGAGGTATTTCGGTAAAGGTAACACTCGTGAGGTGATCCAGTAAAGGAGCCTCAGTTAGGTGGGATTGGACGACCCGTAAAATCAGAACCCAATAAATGTGTGGAGAGTATGAGGGAGTTATGCATGTCATGTTGCATTATGAATTACTTATGTTGTTGTTTGGTGTGCAAAACGTGATAAAATAATATGCAATAATGTCATTGTTATTTTACACCTCAACAAAATAGAATTTATAAAATCCTACAAATATTCTATTAATATTAGTAAAGTGGTGAGTAGGGGTCAAACACACAGAGACGGCATTGGTTTCATTGTTAACTTATCAAGACATTGTCTAATTTAATTCAAAGAGAATTTGTTTTGTTTTTAATTCTAAGGTGCTGAAATTAAATGACATGAAATAATAGCATAAATAAATGATAGACACTAGAGAGAGGGTCCTGGGATTTGATTTTGCCACTAACCTTCAGCCAATGATAAACTGTATTAATTTGGGATGTCTAATCTATGCATTCGAAAAAGTATAGCTATAAGCCTAATTCAATTCAATCAAGAGGATTCATCCAACATACAATTAAGCATAACTCATCTTCGCTTAGTATGGCCTATACATCTAGCTACAGACTACAAACTAAATTAACTAATGATGTGATAGCCCATCTTTGCTTAGTACGAATTATCAAAATTCTAAATTAAACGATCAGTGAAAACTATTGTATAACCTTTCTTAACAAAATCACAGAAGTTGAAAAGAACCAAACCCTAATCATTGCAAACTTACGTTCATTCTACAAGAACAATAGTAATTATGCAACCAAATAATCCATTCAAATTAAAATCAATAGCACAGTTATTGTTTATGTCTTGGTTATAAAATCAATACATAAATTAAAACACCCCAAATTAAGATACAATTTATAACATTGAAAGTAAGGTTAGGGTTATGTCACTTCCTCATAATAGTGTTTAACCACTCATAACTGGAGATGAAGGCTTGAACGATGATGAAATCGCCCTCTTCTCGCCTTCGTTTCGCCCGTAATCCTCATGAATTGCCTTTGTATATCTCTCTCTACTCCAGCCTCCTCTGGTTTCCTTTTGCCTCCCCTTTTTAATCACGATCTAGCACCAAAAAAGGGACATCTGTCACTGAGAAATGCATTTGCACCCATTGAGGGCGCATCTGTGCCCATTGAGGGCACAACTGTGCTTTTGTGGTAGAAAGGTGTATTAAACGTCTGTTTCAGGAAATGCTTGTGGAATATAAAAAGTTACAGAATTGAATTTCCTTCAACTAATGTAGAGTTTGGGCCATTTTGACAGTCGAATTTGACTTTTCGGGTCAAGTGGGGCTGGGATGCGGGTCTTATGAGGTCCAAAAATTTAAAAGTGTCAGAATGATACCAAATTTTTTTAGAAGCTTAAATAAAATATTTGATGTGCTACGGAGTCAATTTCGTGTCTATCGAAGTTACAAAAATTGAAAACGGAGTCCTGGAAGGTTTAGTAAGAGACTAGTGGCATTTTTGTAAATATGACAACTAGGTCTATAAATAACAAAGTAGAGAATTCTGAATTCATTTTGATTTTGAGGGACTTGGGGTTGATAATTAGAAGGCGTTGGGGTTGATAATTAGAAGGCGTTGAAGAAGAAGAAGTTGGTGTACGTATTGAGAGCTCAAGTTTGATCTGTCTAGAATTGAATTTGAAAAAAGTTAATTTTTTTTTGTGAGGAATTGGGGAAAATCATTTGAAAGCTCTTTCAAATTGAGGTAGGGATGTCTAACCTTTGAAATCTGGGGGTTTTGTGAGTATATTGGTTGTTTATGGCAACCAATTGGTTATGTGGGTATAATTAAATGTCTTTTAAGGTTAAAACATGCTAAATTATACTACTTAGTGATTTATCAATGTTTAACGATGTAATAACATGTCTGTAATTGCCTTAGATGCTTATGTAAGCATGTTGAAGTTGAATTGTGTACAATTATGTGTATCCATGTATAACTATAGAGGTGACACTTATGTGCTTGATAAAATGTCTTATAAGCATGTCTAAATGTGAAACATGTTTAATTATCTATCCAAGTGATGTGAGATGTGAAATATGCGAAACATGTTCAATGTGAGAGTATGTGATGTTTATTTGAAAATTGTGTAAGTATGAAAATCAAATGCTACATTAACATGAATTGCATGTATATGTGCCAAGCATTTTGAATTTATCTTCATTCATTAGGAAGTACATGGTAAGGGTGGTGAGTTCAATTGGGGCAGTAAAGTCCACTCGATGAACGGCGAGGTATTTCGGTAAAGGTAACCCTCGTGAGGTAATTCGGTAAAGGAGCCTCAATTAGGTGGGATCGAGCAGCCCATAAACCAAAACTCAATAAATGTGTAGAGAGTATGAGAGAGTTATGCATATCATGTTGCATTGTGAATTGCTTATGATATGGTTGTGATGTAGGGATATTTGCTTAACATAATTAAATGAAAATCTATGCTTATGTGGTATTCATGAAACCTGCAAAATTGTGTTTTAGACATTTTTACTGAGTAATGCATGTTTTCATTTCAAAGCATGAAAAAAATGGCTTGCACAAAGCTAGTTTCCATCAATTCCCCACGTGAATGGAAATTGGCTTCAAATAAAAAATAACTCAATAGACACGAGGTTGTTCTTAGGATAGATGTATTTTGGGCTTGAATCCTCCCTATTGTAATACTATTGAATTTATTTGGCTAACCAATAATATAAAGTCTTGAACTGTTCAGTTGTTTGTGTAAACTAGAAAAATAATAGACACAAAGTTAGTTATTTCGATTGTGTTTATTTCAACCCTGAACAAATCTTGGTATTCATGAGTGCTCTAGAGAACTTAGCCTTATCATTTTCATAGACACGACCCACTTCACACTCATATAGGTGATTCTCTATTAAGAGTATCCTGTCATACCCCACTTGGATTTCTAAGATATAGGAATCCCTAAAACATTTTCTTAACCTAATGCTCATGACAGATCGCACTGTGTCATTATAGGAATAGGAAGAAGATACATATCTCCTCGATGCTACTATTGAGTCACTCATAATTTAAGTTGTCCCTTTGAATCTAGATTTTGGGATCTCTAGTCAGCTAGATAGGGTTTTCATTAAGGTGGCTCGTTAGTTTTAGGCTTTAAACCCATTTCTCTTGATAATCTCATCACTTACTCTCTAATTCAACCTTTTATATGTGGCCACCAGGTTGTTCTTTGATTTATACTCTATAAATATTTTCCCATTTGAGAGTAGTGGTATAGGTGTTAGCCAATTATAGAATATCCTTTTAAATAATTACACAGTGTTTAAGCAACCAGCTCAGATTCTATGGTTATACCTTCATTATTAAAGACATGTCCACTCGTGAACCTAGAGTCTTTAATATCAATTAAATTCAACATCATACATTGATAAATGCAATCTTTAATTTTAGGATAAATCTTAATCACTTCAAAGTATTCTCTTGGATAGCTTTTATTATATCAAGTCGTGTGCAACTTATCAGAATGACATATTTGACGGACATATCTATTTTGAGTATCTCTAGCTAGCATCCCCTCATTGATATGAAACCATCTTGCCTATGTTATTGCTTTAGTGCTTAATTTAATTTACACATATTTTTTAAGCTTACACACTCTCTTTTACTTGATCTGGAACTAAGTATCTTCTTCAGTCCATATCAATTTTTTATTAATAAAACCACGTTCTATATTCTCTTAATCTATGCACAAGATATGTTTTATAAATATTTGATTTAAAGACTTTCATTATCACTTTATTTGAATGTATGTCCGAGTTATGGACTATATGTTTGTGACAATCATGTAAAGACCATTTTATATTCGAGAACATGTATTATTTATGTCTTATGATTTCATATATTATAAGCATGGTTTGGGTATGGTAGAATGCTTGACAATTTAAACGATGATATAAAATTTGAGAATGATTATAAGGTTGCATAGTTGATTATAAATTACATATGCTATGGATGATCTTAGTTGGGTTTTGGAAAGCTTGAAATATTAGATTTGACTTGAATTTTCGTGCCTTAAAGTTTATGTGTGTGTGGATTGAGGCTTGGTGAAGTGGAATTTTAGGTTGCAAAGTTTTTCACAAAAAAATCAAGTATTAGGGAAGTCCCATTGGTCTTAATTTTTGGGCATCGGTCCAACTTTTCTTGGTATTTTGGACCTGCAGAAAGTCCCACCGGTCCTACTTTTTGGGGATCCGTCCCACTTACACTATGTTTTCCTCTCAACTTTGACAGGTCATAACTTCTTCTCTTCAAATCCAAATCCAGTGATTCTTTTTTTGAAATTGAGTATTTTGAAACCCTTTTTTCAATGGTATCATTTTAAGCCTTTGATCAAAAATTTATAAGCATTTACGTATTCACACTTGTGTGATGGAATCATTTGAAAGGTTGTGTATGATGGTATTGATATGTAAATGATGTTTCCGCTGATTTATGAATGATAACTTAGGTTATCGATCATTTTAACCTATCCGATAAGAGATAGATGTATTGATAATGTGAGGGCTTTCATGACAAGTCATGACCCAACAATCAGGGCGTGACAATATGGCATCAATGGGGATATCATAGGGTGATAAATGGTGGTTTATCATGGTTGCTTGAGTTGTGGGATAACGATCAGGTGATCATGACACCTCACTACCCAAAATTCAAGCTTTAACCAGGGGAGACCCGACGGTTTGAATTTTGGGGTGTAACACTCAAACTTGCATAGATTTTGGGATAACCGTTTTCATCATTGAAACACTTAGCCAAATCTCACATTCTCAAGAACAGAATCAATTTTTTCCTAGGGAATTTTGGGCATGGGTTTGGATATATGATTTGGCATAGGCTCAGACACGGACTCAGACACGGGATTTGACACAAGGGAACAAGAGATTGGTTTAGATATGAGAAGTGATAACAAATCAAGTAAAAAATTCATATCCTCCTTATCCTTATGTTTCATTATTGAAATCCCCCCCCCCCCTCTGAAGATAAGGAGTGGTGAAATAGGACTCTTGTTCATTGAAAGTAACATCCACTGAGACATAGAACTTCTTAGATAGAGGATGATAACATTTATACCCCTTCTGAGTTGAAGGATAACCCACAAGGACATATTTTAATGCCCTCAGATCAAAGTTTCCCCTACTTTGACTATGAATATGAACAAATGACACGCACCCAAATATCCTAGGGATGAGATTATTTGTAGTGTGTAGGTTAAGATAGAACGTTGAGAGCATTTCTATTGGATTTTTCAATCCCAAGACTATAGAAGGCAAACGATTTATAAGATGAGCGGTTGTAAGAATTTCTTTCCCCCAAAATGATTTAGGCACATTTTTCTAGAACATGAAAGCTCGGGTTAACTCAAGAAGGTGTTCCTTTCTGCTATGCTATTTTTCTGTGGGTTATTGACACAAGATGACTCATGTACTATCCCTTCCTCTGAAAGTATGGAGTTAGGACTTGATTGAAATAATCCCTAGCATTATCTGATCTAAACCATTTGATATTGACCCCAAATTGATTCTTAACCATAGAAAAAATTTTAGGAGAACAGTACTGACATTGAATTTATGTTTAAGCAAGAAAATCCAAGTAACACGAGTATAATCATCAATGAATGACACAAACTATCATGCCCCAGAAATATTAGGAATAGTAGAAGGACCCCAAATATCACTACGAATGAGATAAAAAGGAATAAAACTTCTTTTATTACTGATTGGAAAAGATACACGTTTGTGTTTAGCAAGTTCACACATTTCTCAATGAAAATTTTCAACATTTAAACCTTTAAATAAAAAAGAAAATAAAATTTTAATGACTCTAAATGACGAATGTCCAAGTCGGTGATGGTGAAGCCAAACTTTCTCTTTATTGGATGAAAAATGCTCAGAAACAAAAGAGTGAGATAATTTGCCCTTGGTAATGCTTGACTGACTCAGTGCTTCGAGGTAGTAGAGCCCATCCCGTTCTCTAGCATGTCCAATCATCCTCCCCGAATCCTCGTCCTAAAATACACAATAACTATGATGAAAAACCACATTACAACGTAAATCTTGAGTGAGTTTTTAAATAGAGACAAGGCTTGTGGATAATCTAGGAACATGGAGAACATTTTTTAAAATCAGTGATGGGCTTATTTTGACATCTCCTACACCTGCTACAGTGGTTAAGGAACCATCGATTGTGCCTATTTTCCTACTACTTGGGCATAGCAAATATGTGGAAAAACTATTCGGTGACTGGGTCATATGGTCGGTAGCTCCTAAGTCCATGACCCAGGAGTTGGCAAAGGTTTTACCCGAGACATTTAATCCAATAGAGGTAGGAAACACACCTGAATATGCCAATGAGCAAGTACCTGAAGGTTTGTAAAGATTGCCAATAAAAGATCTCACCCTCTCAGCCTCTTCTTGGTTGAGACCGCCTAACTCTTGTGGCGCTGCTTCATTTTATTGTACTGCAGCAACATTAGCCTCACTATTGTTGCTTGGCTGCTCTCCTTTTTGTCCCCACTCTCGGCTTGAAGGTTTTTCATGAAGTTTCCAACACCGATCAAGAGTATGGCATGCCTTCTTACAATAAGTGCACTATAAGTTGTCCTTGTAATCATGGTTTTGGGCCTTTGGCTGACCAGGTCTCCCATTTTCAAAAACTGGTGCTCGTTCCACATTTGTGACTGAATTATTACCACCACTAGCCACTATAGCCGAGCTATCCGTGTTCTGTGGTTCATGTATCGAACCTCTTCTGCTTTCCTCATCTTGAATCAGTGCCACCACCTCATTAAAACACAGAACTTCCTGCTTGCTGAGAATTTGAATCCTCACTTGATCAAATTCTGGATTAAGTCCAACAAGAAAATTATAAATTCTATCTTGCTCGATGAAATCCTTTAGAACAGCGGTATCTTCAGGACACTTGGTTTTTATCACTCTATTATGATCAAGTTCTTACCACAAAGATTTCGCTTGGTTGGCATATTCAGTATTTACTCCCTTGTTTCGCTGCAGTCGTCTTCACCTTCACCTCATATACTTGAGCCGCATCTCTAACTTTTGAGTATGTTTATTGAATCACATCCCAAATATCCTTGGCAGTAGCCAAGAACATACATGTGTCACTAATCTCAGGAATCATAGAATTCCACAGCCATGCCATAATCATAGAATCTTCTTCATCGCATGCTTCAAAACGAGGATTTCCTGATTTTGGCCCCGTACCCATGAGATGGCTGATATTTCCCTTTCCCTTTAGCACAGCGCGGACAAGTTGAGACCATTTGAGGTAGTTTTTTCCATTCAGCCTATATGTTGCCTGGATATTTTTCAATTCCCTGGGTTGTTAGGATTAAATAATCTCCTCTGATTATGCTGTAGCGGTCGTCTTTTCAACCTCTGACATTCTTCATAAACAATGATCTCTTGGCGATTAAGGCCGATCAATCGAAATGGAAACCACTAGCAATGAAGGTTGCAAAGGTAGAAATAAGAACAAAAACTGCTCTAAGAAATTTCAGCAATGAAGGTTGACAAAAAAAGTGCAAAAATACTCTATTTTTGAACTAAAAACATAGTACAAAGAAGTAACAGTATAATCTCGGTAATGAAGTCCTCCTGTGTGAAGAGGTTTTTAATCCCAAAAAAGAGCCTAAAGCTCTGATACCATGACATAAATTAAGAATGACATAAACTGAGAAACACTTTGTGGAAGAATTTTCTTCATTACTCGAATAATGCATAAAACGTTAGCGATATACATCAACCCTAGCTGTAGAAAAGAAAAAATAACTAGGTTATATCAGATCCCATGATTTATGGGATATTCTAACAGAATATGAAACTAACCAAATTAGACTAATTCTAGGAATACATGCTATTACAAAATTTCCTAAAAAATATAATTATACACATATAGAATACAAGTCAATAAACATGTTTTCCCATAGTTACAATAGTATTTTCCGCATATTTGTTTTTCAGTTGATAACTTAATGTCACAATGTTGAAAAAGAAAAATTCCATTTTATGTGCTTTAATCATTTCTTTAATTTTAATTATTAATAAACTATAAATTTAAATGCACTTCATTCTTTTTTAAAAAAAACAAATTATCCAACTTTTGCAACAACTGTCTTTAACATGATCTTTTTTGATGGTACAAGATTTTGTACGGCCCGAATTGGCTCAATCTTCCTATAAGACAAATAATTTTGGAACAAGGCAAAATAGGAGGGTCGACCGAGTACACTCCGATGGTCAAGTTAGTACTTAATGAGATATGAAACATAAGAGACTCTGTAATTAATTTCTCGAAAGATTAATGGTTATATTTATAGTTGATTGGTCTTTATATTGTATCTGAAGACCAATCGCTCCTCATTGGAGTAAGAATGGTAAGTGTTATCCTTATCTTATTTACAACTAAACTTCTCGCTGGTTGAACTTTCGTAGCACACAAGCTTAGCCATGCTTTTGTTCGTTTCTTGGTATATCTAACTAAAATTGCTCTATCATTTTTATTATATTACATATTTTTTTTTGTGTTTCTTGTTGTTGTTAGATATCAAGTGGTAGAGGAGTTCTAGTGAGCTTCCTCAAGAACCTATTAATTGTTACTTCTTCTCCCACTAGTGGAAAGGTAACTACTACTAAAAAAAGGATCATTAGTCTTTTGTATGAAAATATTTTTTCAAAATTATGAAAAATGGGAAAGAAAAAGGTGATAGATGGTTGAGTGGTTGACTGAGAATGGGACTAGTGTTTTGAGAAAACATATTTGAGTTGTCCCAAGTACCCTTACAAAAAAAAACAAGAAACAAAAGATTTTATCATTTCAATCGGGGACCCAAAATGAGAGTAACAACTTAGTTTTTGGAGGTTTGACCAATATCTATGTAGACAAGCCCTTACGAAAGTGATCATTATAGATGAGATGTCACTCAAGTTTGTAGACCGTGAAGGTTTTCATTACTTTTGTTGTAAAACCTTGAATTTATTTTTTTATTTTAAATTACAATTAAATTAGTTTAAATGTGTTTTGTGAGTTATAAGACTTTTTTGAAATTTTTGGGTTTGGGTGTGGGACTCGAGATGAGTCAGATGACCCGGAAGACTTTCACGAGTCTTAGGAATTTATATAAAGGCGTATTTGAACAATTGAAGGGTTTAAAAGATAAGTTGGGAGGAGAAAATTTTAGTATGTGATTACTAGAGAGTTAATAGTAACAATGAGCAAATTAAAAGAAAGATAGGGACTTACTTACAAGGATGGTAAATATAAGTAAATTTAGATCATTTATTTCATCACAAAAATCAGTTTTTCTCTCATCACTCTCCTCTCTCTCTCACAGCAACTTCATCCCAACTTCTCACTAGAATTTAGATGGTTTAAGGTATGATTTGAAGATTGTTCCAAGAGCAAAGATTGTTCTCCTCATCATTCTCTTTGATTTATTCTGTTTGAAGTTCAATTTGGTGATGTAGTAACCCTTGTGGACGGGTGTGAGTGGGCGGGTGTGAGTGGGCGGGTGCAAAGATAGACACTGGGCTGAGCTACCACACTGACAGGATACAGGGTGCTCAATCCCACATTGCCTGGGTGTGGAAAAGGGGATGTGCTTATATGTAGTATGTTTTCTTCAAATGGTATGAGGCTTTTTGGGGTAAAATCCAAGAGCAAAAACCGTGCGGGCTAAGGTCCAAAGCGGACAATATCATACCATGTGTTGGAGCGGGGTATTACAGTTGGTATCAGAGCCTGAACCCATCCGGAAGTGTGTCGACGAGGACGACGGGCCTCGTAGGGGGGTGGATTGTAGTAACCCTTGTGGACGGGTGTGAGTGAGCGGGTGCGAAGATAGACACTGGGTTGAGCTACCACACTGACAGGGTACATGGTGCTCAATCCCACATCGCCTGGGTGTGAAAAAGGGGATGTGCTTATATGTAGTATGTTCTCTTCAAATGGTATGAGGCCTTTTGGGGTAAAACCCAAGAGCAAAAACCGTGCGGGCTAAGGTCCAAAGCGGACAATATCATACCATGTGTTGGAGCAGGGTATTACAGGTGAAGTTTGAAGAAACATGTTAAACTAGGGTTTGGATTTGGGGTTAGCTCAAGAAGAGAAAGTTATTCTCCTTACTACAATCTACACTTTTATGGTTCAAAAAATGCTAATTTGAAGGAGTTTGAAGATTTGGTGAATTGAGATTCTTTGAAAAAAAAGCTTGGAGTTGAGATATGGGTGTTCTCTCCACTTTATTATCGATTCTTTAGAAATTGATATTGTTATCGGATTGTGTAGCATGTATAGAAGTACTAGGAAGTGGTAATTGGGAGTCTTGTATCTTTCCTTATGCTTCTATATGCTAATTGAGTCTTCACATAATAATTATGATGATATTGATACACATTGACATTGTATATGTGTCTTGATGAATTTATTGATTGAAAGTATGTTTAATCATGCGTTAATGAAGCTATACATGTGAAATGTGTATACATGTTATATATACTAGCAATTGAGGATGTATATTGTTCATAGAATAATCTATAGTTGTGGAGACAATGTTATATATGTGGCATGCCACATGTTTGATAAGATGCATGAGAATGTTCTTTTTCTATAAAATCGCATTTTGTGAATGTCTTGTGAGAGAATTGATATTGTATTTTTATATGTATAAAAATGACATGTTTTAACATTGAATTAAGTGGCTTGTAATGCACTTGAAAATGTGTAATACATTTGAAATTGTATGTGTTGACACTTGAAATCTATGTGATTGGTTGTTGATTTTGGGAGGAGGTCAGAAAAGCAAGAAGGGCTTGGAGCCCTAGGGTGCAAATCCCAAAACTTGACCAATGTGGTTTCGTCTAGACCCTTGGGTTAGTAGATCAAAAAGTTAGATATTTTTGGATAATTGAATGATTTGTTGTTGAAAGCAATCCAAAGACTTTGTCTCACTACAGATTCATGGATTTCACTACAAAACCTAACTTACATGCGCCTTATAGCTCACTTTATTGATAGTGACTAGAAATTGCATAAAAAAAATTCTAAACTTTTGTGTGATTTCTAGCCACAAAGGTGAGGTAATTGATCGATCAGAGGAGGAATGTTTGACAAAATGGGCGTATAGAAAAACTAGACACTCTTACCGTTGATAATGAAAGTTCAAATGATGTTACTATTACATATTTGAAGAGAAGGATTTCTAGTAAGAAGGACACTTTCATATTAGTTGGTGAGTTCTTTCACGTGAGGTGTTGTGCACATATTCTCAATTTAATTGTGAAATATGGGTCAAGTGAAATGAAAGATTGACTAACTCGAATTTGTGGGGCAAAAAGGTACATTAGGAGTTCTCCACAAAGAAAACAATACTTCAAAGCATGTGTAAAAAATGAGAAGATAATAAGTAAAATATTTTTATACCTAGATGTTCCAACTAGGTGGAACTCCATATATCTCATGCTATACATCACAATAAAGTTTCAAAAAGCATTTGAGAGATTAGGAGATGAAGATCCACATTTCATCTTAGAACTTAATGATGGAGCTCCTATTACTAGTGATTAGGATGAAGCTCGGTTTGATACTCAATTTTTTTTTCAAAAATTATATGATGCCACTATTCAGTTGTTTGGTTCTTTGTGTCACTTCTAATTTGTACTACCATGAAGTTTGTGGCATTAAAACTACCTTGTCTAAATGGTCAAAAAGTTTGGACCATTCTCTATGTGCCATGGCAAAAAGAATGAAGAGTAAGTTTGATAAGTATTGGAAAAACATTGAAAATATGAATATAATGGTATTGCCATCAAAGGGCTTGTAGCCTAATAGTATAACCACCCCGTCCTCAAAGAGGAAGGGAGAGGTTTGAGTCCTAGTATGGGCAAAATGTGTGTGAGTTCCCCTAACTAGGAAAAAAAATAGTATTCATTGCCATTGTATTAGATCCTTACTGTAAATTGATATATTTGAGATTTTGTTTCTCTAAAATTTATGAACCGACCAAGGTAAGTGAGCTCATGAAAAAGATAATAGAGACGTTGAATTGTCTTTATGATAAGTTTCAAAAGCTTGAATTAGTTACTTCATCTTCATCTCAAACTCAAACTCTTAATAAGATGATGGAGGTTGACCAGCACCAATTGGGTAATGCAAGTGATCTTATATCACTATCAAAGTTTGAAAAGTATTTTGAACAAGAAAAAAGTGATGGAGGGAGTCGAAAGTGGATAACCACTTTGAGGAATCATATGAAGAGAGTAGTCCAAAGTTTGAAATTTTGAATTGGTGGAATGTGAATAGTCTAAGGTATAAAGTTCTTTCTCAAGTTGTACGAGATGTTGTAGCCGTTCCTGAAATACCCCCCAACAAATTTCACGCATGAGGTGGCCAGTCTCATACACAAAACCTTAGAGATATTTACAACTGATAGAAACAAGCATAGAGTACAAAAGACAGAATGAAATAAATTTTAAAAGCGGAATAGAAAGTCCATCCGAATCAAAATAAAAGATTAAATAAATAAAGTACGTGTTTGGAAGAAGAGAATAAGTTCCTACTCTATAACTGATGAGAGGAGATGTCTACCACAACTAAACCCCAAGACTCTATCCTCGCGGTGGAACCGGCCTGGGACTAGGAATATCAACAAAGTGGGTTAAACTCACGAGCAATCCCTCTCTACTTCATCCCAATCAGAGAACTGGAATACATACCCTCAATATGAAGGACACAAGAGAAAAAAAATATAGATGTAAACATACAGATCATTCCCTATTCAGTTCATGTTTTTAAAATAAATGTCATCTTTTACAATGCTCCAACAAACCCTTATCATACAAAAATGATCACATTCTTTAAGTTCAGAACAAAGAAACATAAGCATGTATTTTATTAAATCTAAGCAATCCTGACATGCCACCATTATTGTCCTTAGATACCTTAATAGGTATTGGCAATCCCCTTGGAAATCCTTACATGCCTCCTTTAACTTTAGATACATTAATAGGTATTGGCAATCCTAACATGCCTCCTGACAATCCTTACTTGCCTCCTCTAACTTTAGATACCTTAATAGGTATTGGCAATCCTAACATGTCCCCTGACAATCCTTACATGCCTCCCAAACCAACCTACTACACAAAAAAATATGTAAAGATTTAAACTACACAAGTATATGAATTTGATCTAACAGAAATTCAATCATCATAATAAAATAACTCATTCACAATTAACCTAAAACCAAGTATAGCATGGACAGTTATAATTTAAAAAATATATATAGTTAAGGAGTAAAATCATGCAACCACCAATTATATGAGCAAGTACACAACCAAACCTCCAATATACTTAAATCTTAGAGGGAGTCTAAAGTTAGCTCTAATCTAGGTTTCTGGGCATATTCTATTCTTAAGAACCCTATTTAATTATTTTGAAATTTTTCAGAAATTTTAAAGATTTTTCAAAATTTAAGAAAATAAAAATCAAGTTTTGAGACACACTTTCCATACTACTTTAACCCCATGGGAACCTCATTTTGACTTGATATTTAAAACCTAAGTACAGTATGTCCCCAAAAGATCACCAAAAATTATGAAAATTTTCTAGAATTTAAAAAAATATTTTCCAAATAAAAGAAGATGAAAACCTAATTTTGAGACATACTTTTTAAAATCAATTTAACCATGAGGAAAGCTCATTTTCAATTGAAATTTAAAACCCAAGTGTATTTTGTCCCTAAAAGGTTACCCAAAGTTTTTTTAGAATTTGAAAACAATTTTAAAAATTATTTTTCCTATTTTCTAAATTAAAATCAATTTGAAAAACAAATAAAAAAATATTAAAATATTTCGGGCCCAATGGGTGGGCCCGGCTAGTCGGACTCAACGGATCTTTTTCAGTCCCCAGCCAGCGGTGCACGCGCCCCCACGCACAGGCGGGGCGCATGGCCCCCTTTTCTCTTTTCTTTTCTTTTCTTTTCTTCCTTTCTTTCCTATAACAGAACGTCAACAATGGTGCCGGAACTTTCTGGCCACTTTCAGGCACCAAATCGCGAGTATGAATATATCATTGTACT
This sequence comes from Cornus controversa, assembly GCA_026545225.1. Taxonomy (NCBI): domain Eukaryota; kingdom Viridiplantae; phylum Streptophyta; class Magnoliopsida; order Cornales; family Cornaceae; genus Cornus; species Cornus controversa. The sequence continues at coordinate 29,546,855 of CM048850.1, forward strand.
CGTCTCGATCTAAGCTACGCATTGGTACCAAATTTATGCCCTCTCGTGGCCTAAATCAAAAATGCCCAATTTCAAGTTTTAAAAATCTAAAATTTCAAACTCAAATTCCTGTCAATATACCCAATGGTTCGCAACCAAATTTTCAAGGATTGTTCTAGGAAACACGATCTACCTATTGATCAGGAAGAGAAACCCTCAAAAATGAGGAATACAGTCAACCCAAATTCATGTTCGTACATATATATATATATATATACACCCGCCTATACAATCATATATACATGTATATACATATGTAAAAATATCCTAAAGCAGTACCAAAACCCCAGAATCCTTATGTTTAATTCATAGAATTATTCTTAGCATGAAAAATTATTTAATTTCATAATTAAATGCATAAAAATTTCCAGCAACATGTATATACAAATTATATATATATATATATATAATCCAGTAACATGTATTTACAGATAATATATATGTCTACAGATTCAAAGGGGAAGAGAAGAGTTCGAACTTGCCTTTTTGTCGACCAAAACTCGTCCCTACGAATCGCTCCTTCTCTCTTGCGTCTACACTTTTTTGGTCTCTGTGCATGAAAACGAACGACAGAAACCCTAGCCTCCTTTTTCTTTTCTTTTCTTCTATTTTTTTATTTTCTAGAAAACTAAATAAACTCTAAAATAATAAAAATAAGAATATAATAAAAAAATAAACCTTACCTCATAAAAAATAAGTATACACCTAGCCCAACCATTCCAGCCCAACTCAACCCAGATTCCTCCCTAACCCAATCCAAAATTAAAATAAAGGAAAAAAATGCAAAGTCCCAGTCCAAATAAAATAAAGTGAACTATACCAAAATATTTAAAGCATTCCAAGAAATTTAATCCAACCAATAAAGCAATTCAAAGCACTCACAGAAATTTAAAATAACCAATAAAATAAATAATAAAATAAATAAATATAAAACATTTAGATTAAAAATTCAATGACCTCAAAATTATGGGGTATTACAATTCCCATCTCTACTGTTGTTTTCGAGTTCACTTTTAGTACGGGATGTTATTTTCTTGATCAATTCCATAGTTTACTTACCCTCAAAATTATGGAATGCTTAATTTGTACATAAGATTAGTTGCATGCTTCACCACTCCCAATTCAAGTAGAAGAAAATATGATTGAAATGAAGCACTTGAACTTAGTAATATTCATTTTTTATATATATATAATTTAGTTTTGAAGTATTTTGTTTTTCTTGATTTTAATTAATATAAATCTTATGTTTTTTTTTTTTTACAGAAGTAACTATTGTTTGAGGATATTAGAGGTCACTGTTTACAGGTTTTGGGAGCTTGGGTCTACATCATGGTGTGTGCATGATGTACTTGCTACTGTGAAATGCTTTTTTTTTATTTATTATTAGACAATTTGTTTGAGGATGGGATGTAATATTGAAACTTAGTAACTTAATGCTGTTGCTACTGTCAAATACGTTTTTTTTTTTTTTTTGTTATTAGACAATATATTTCATGTTTGAGCTGCTGTTTCATTTTTAATAATATGTGGATATATATTTTTCGAGATGAATGTAATTGAAAATTTTATAGACAAGTCATTTGCTTTTGTTATCAAGCCTGTTCTTAGCACTTATATTACTTTTTTTTTGTTAGAGTTTGCTTTGACAGTTTGTGCCAAGACAATCATATTTTTAGTTGTATAAATTGATTATGGTTTTCTTATCATATTTTTAGTTGTATAAATTGATTATGATTTTCTTAGAATTTCTCACTCTCAAATGTGTACGTCGGTGAAAATTAATTATCACAATATTATCAAAAGATTGACAGTGAATTTGATGCCGCAAAATTATTACCATGTGGTTGTAGTGAGGTAGATGCCACAATATCATCAAAAGAGAACCGTGGTTCATATTCGAACCGAACATGGTCGGGTCGATTCGGTTAGATTTCAAGTCTTAATAGGTTTGAATTTGGTTTCAAAATTAAAAAATCGTTAAGATCGATTATGATTTCGGTTTCGATTTAGTCTAAAATCGCACCGAATTAAATCGTGTGCATCCCTATCTTATAAGCATCTCCACCCTCGTCCTATGCGTTGAATTGTTGTTGTAGAATTCTTGTCTCGTATTGAATTTAGATAGAAAGGGTACGTCTTGTACCATAAGAACCTCCATGTGACAATTGAAGTTTTTGGATGAAATAAGTAGTGTAGGACTAATTAGAAATCTTGTACCATAAGAAATTCCATGTAACAATTTAAGTTTTTGGGTGGAATGAGTAGTGTACGACTAACTAGAAGTTATATCTGGAGGTGTACAAATTTGATAAAAAAAAAAAAAAAAAAAATAGAGGGAGAGAATGTTTGAAAGTATTAAAGCACACTTCAATTTACTGTATCTTATCAATTTACTGTATCTTAGGATTTGATGACAAATTTGAACTCTTTTTATGTTCTTTTATATAAAAAATATAAGTCATAATACACATAAGACTAGAAAGGAAGTGGTGTCAGCCAACAGTAATTAACTTTTGACACCACGTGTAGCCCTCCAACCTCTCTTTACAAGTCCGAGAAAAGTGAACCCCACATCCCAACGAATCGCATCTCATCACGTGAACAACCCATGTGACGTCCGTCAGACACTGTTGCTACTGCTCCGTCATCGACAAGACGTACGGACGCTCCACACCACCATCGCCGTCTCATGCACTAGCCACTCCGTAACGTCCCGTTCGATCTCAGACACTATACTATCACCTTCCTCTTCAAACGCAACCATTCTCTGTAGTTCTGAATCACACAAACCCAAATCGATCAACCTGTCAATGTCTTCGAGAACTCTACAATCGGCCAAAGGGAAACTTTTTATTTTCGTCCAAACACGGCCAATCAACTCTGACCCATTCATCTCATGGTCATGTTTGATTGAATTCATAGTACTACTGCTAACCCATGGCTTCACATTTATATATGGTTTCAACAGTTCCACCAGAACTTCATTCACCAAGTCAAAAATTAGCTTTCTGTTGCTCGGATGACTCAATTTTGTGGCGGCGGCGGCGGCGGCTGTGGTGGTGGGTTCTAGGTGATGGAGGATTGAGGGATTGAGAGGGTGGGACGGGGAGTACCATGTGGTGAATGAGACACTAGTACTTGTGTCAATGCCGGTACATTTTAGAATTCTTGAAATGTACTGAAATTCAGCTTCATCTCCGGTGGTGGTACTGTTAGATCTGTCATGAGTGCTGTTTTCTTGGACGGTGAGCATATGCGTCGCTTTATGTTTGTACGAATGTGTAAAGCACAAGCTCGAACAACTAGATAACTGTGTGCTCGGTTTTGATGAAAGAGCATCAGATACTTGTGAGTACTGTTTTTTCACAACAAATACACCAATCACTAAAAGATAAATGAATAAATGCATATGTATATACAGAAATCCGAGTTTCAAAAAAAATAAAGCTAATATCTAAAAGTAAAATAAAAGTACCTGTTTTTGAGGTAATTTTGTTGCTGGAGGTGAAGGGTCTTTCTTGACTGAAAAAAGGGTTGGGACGTTGGTGTTGACAAGATCACTTGACAATGGAGTTTTCTTGCATTTCTTGTCTGATGGGTTTGCTCTGTTTGTTGCTAAAGAACGAACAAACGGTTCTTCTTGCTTGTTTCGAATCGAATCCGAAGCTTTATGAGGCTTTTTGAGACGTTGAGTGAAGCGTTCAGTGCTAGCTTTCTCACATTTTTTGCTTGAATTTTGCTGTTGTTGCACCTGCAATGGCTGAGACTTCGGGTTCCATGAAACTTTACTCGGTCTTGACTGATTATTGATCAATGAAGGTGATGACGACGACGATGATGAGAGTTTTGAACTGTGAGAGTTTTGATTCTCATCAATGGACACTGTTGTGACTGTTCTGTTCTTGGATTCCAAGAACCTGAGCCTTGGTGAGCAAGAAGGTGTTGTTTGCTTACTTGGGCTCGGTTCGTCTCCGAGCTTGGCTAAAATAGCCTTAATTTGTTTTTTCCTTCTGAGAAGAACATCAGGCTCATGATCTCTTACTAGCTCTCTGTTTCTGATGGTGTTGGTTATGTCCAGACCAACTTTCCTGCTAATACTTTCTCTCGCTTGCTTTACTATTTGTCTTGCATACTGGTTTGGACTTTTAATGTCATCTTCAAGTTTCATATCTCTTCTCCTACTCCTTGACAATTCAAGTTCTTCGCTTATACCAATGTTCTCTTTGTTGATCTGAAGTGATAGCCGGTGATCGACATCGGACCTCCTCTCCGATGATATTCTGGGTGTCTCCGGCAATGAACGTGTACCCATTATATCAGTGTCCAAACGGGTCCTTCTCTTGCTGCTCGATCGTCGAGATTGAGACTCTTGTTGTGGATTTTGCTCTCTAGGATGTAAATGTGGTTTTGATTGAGGATTTAGTGTTGAAGACAATGAAATGGAGCAGTTTTCAGGAAGAAGATCAAGACCCATCAATCTAGCTACTAGATTTGGGGTCTTAGTACCAGGAGAGCTACTATATTCTGAAGATAAATCGTCTGTTTTAGCTTTTGATGATCTTGTAGTGTCACAACTTGTTTTAATTTGAATACCCATCTGCAATTTTCAAAATTTAAAAAGAAAAAAAGAAAAAATAGAAGAAAGATTAAGTAAAGATCCAACACACCCATCATAATTTTCATCATGACTCACTTTACAAAACAAGAATCTCTAAGATAACATGGGGAAATAGAAAAGTAATATAAAGAATAGATAAAGATAAATGATGATTGTAGTAAGTTACACTTACTGGGATATTTAAATTTTCTCCTCCTTTCATGGTCGATGACAGTGAACTAGCTCCCATGAAAGGATCTTGTACTTCCAAGCTGTTTCTTGGTGCCTCTACCCCTGCATTACACAAAATCCATTACCCAAATTCCATATATATATATATATATATATATATATATATGTATGTATGTATGTATGTATGTATATATATATATATATATATAGAGAGAGAGAGAGAGAGAGAGAGAGAGAGAGCATGCCTTTGAGGATGATGGGTTCTTCTGGGAGAAAAGAGTCAGGCTTGAATGAGGGTTGTTGGTGTAAAGCTAAGTGAAAGAGATGAAAATCAAAGAGTTGAAGGACAGTACTCATGCAGCCAGAAGGAGTACTTTCTCTCTCTCCTCCTCTTCCTCTCTTTGTGGATCTCCCACCACCCCCACCCCAATACAACCATGACTCTTTGCCCATAACTAGCTAAGAGCTTCTTCTACTTTCCTATGAAGGCAAAGGAACTAGAAAGAGAGTAGAAAAGCTTCCAACAATGGAAGAATCAGAATGAAAATGACAGAAGAAGTAGTCTTAGAGCTATAGTCTCAGTCTCAGAGAGTGAGAGAAGGGTTTGTGGTGGAGAAGCTTAAAAGATAAAGTATGCGGAAAATGCGGATCCATGAAGGCATAACTCAGCGTTACATTTTGATTCGTGCAAGGGAATTTAAGTACAACAAATGGGTGTGATATATTTTCTCTCTCTATATACCTTTATCTTGTTTTCACTCACTCCCAAGGCCCACCTGAGTATGACCAGAGAACCAAACTCTCTCTCTCTCTCTCTCTCACATTGGGAAATGTAAAGGGTGAAGAAATGCAGGAGATGACGATATGACCACGCTCCCTCTGTCTCTCTCTCTCTCTCTCTCTATACTTTCTCTCTCCATCTGAATATATGTATATGTATGTATATACATAAAAGCTCGGCAAATAATGCAGCGTCCTCTCCCCTGGTTTTAAATATGAGGTGGTTTATTGGGGATCTACAATTGCAACCCCATTGTTCTGAGCCATGACGTATTTATTCCCTGTTCTTTGATCTGGATGCCAACCATCCTTAACTCCTCTAGTTGACTGCAATTTAGTCATTTTCAAGGGTTGAACCGTGATGTTCGTTTCTTATTGAGTTACAAAATCTCGTTAATTGGAGACATATATATAAATTAAAAGTACAAATGAATTTTTTAATTTTAGTACATTATTTTTTTAATTTTTAAATTAGAAAAATAGAATTACTCAAACAAATTTTTTTCCTTTTTTTAATTTTGAAATTAAAAAAATAGAATTATTCCAGTAGTTATCTTTTTTATTTCTAAATTTAAAAAATATATATTTTCATTTTTTATTTTTAAATTAAAAAAAATAAAATTACCCAAACAAAACCCTAAATACCTAAAATCACTCTTCCTCTCGACTACAGCTCTCCAAAAATAGAATTATCCATGCAAAACCCTTTCCCATGCAACACGGCTCTCAACTTTCTCTCGGATCTCATTAACAACCATTCGATTCGGTTTCGTCTTGGCTTACATGTAATTTCTTTTCTTTGACTTTTTTTTTCTACACATTGTTTACTATTAGCTTTTGGAAATCAAAATTTTTTAATAAAAAATTACGTTTGTAATGAGTCATGTTATCGAATTGAATATCTGATTAATAAATCGAATGCAAATTTAATCATTAATAATCATCGAATTTGATCAGACGGTAAGAATCTGATCCGTTTAATATGTGAGGTCACTTTCTGAATAATTGTAATATATACCAAATAGTAAGCAACCACTAGTACAAATACGTTGTTTATGACTATTTTTTTTTTTTGAGAGGGTTACTTAAGGGTGCTTTGATTTCTATTATTTGTTGTTTCTTTTTGGGAATTGATTCATGTATGTGACATCCTTATTACTGAAAATGAAAGAACTATTTATGTTTTACTATTTTTCATAGGTTTATAGTTCTAATTTGGTGGTACCAATTTCACTTGGACAAATTTGAAGAACTGTAACTAATTCTTGGTAAAAGGGTTTTGGTCTCTATACTTCGAAGATTATGTATCGCCTTATGTGTTCATTAATATATAATCTTAATGCAAAGCTAGAAGGTTTTAGAATTATTTATTTTAATTGTAAACATAAGTTTATAATGAGTTTTTATTTTTTGGTTCTTTTCAAAGTAGTTAAATTTGTGTTACTGCCTTTTGCCCTCTGTTTTTGGACTTTTAAATTTGTGGCAAGACAATGAAGTTATATATAATATATATCTCTTTGCCCTCTATTTTTTGACTTTTGATGCAACTGCTAGAAGTTTTTATTTTATAATAATTTTTGTTTATATATAATATGCATATCTTTGTCTTCTGTTTTTTGACTTTTGATACAACTATTAGAAGTAAAGAATTTTGTAGTTATAAAATTAGTTCAATTGGGATTTAAATTTTATATATATACACACACACACACACACACTATATTAGATCAATATAGTCCTCTATTAATTTATTTTGTAGTTTCTTTAGTAAATATTGATTTGGATAAATAAGAATAATATGAACTTCATAAATGACAAAATCTATTCTTTTAATGGAATTATTTTTTTTTATTCTTTTCTTTTTCCCTTTTTTTGCTCAAGTATTCCGACTGGATTTTCAAATTTGAACAGGAAAAAATTGTAGGCTGAAAAGATTACACAGAATAGTTTTATCAATAATATAACTGAGAATGAAAAAAAATTAATTATGGGAATATAAAATTTTAGCCATATATATGGAAGTTAATGTAAATCTAGATGTGGATTAGATTTTGTAATTTAGTGGAATATTGTCATTCAAATTCATCCCTATCAAAAACTCTTTTCATTTCAGAAAAAAATAAAAATAAAATTATAAATCTTACTTTTATAAAATTTCTAGTTTAGTCTCGCTAGATGCTTTAAGAATCGTTATTGAAGCATATCCTGCATTCAATATAGCTAAGAAGAATAATAATGGAGGAACATCAAAATTGCGAGACATAATTATAATGGATATGAGGTATATCATTCCAACACTACATAAATGCTCATAATTACCATTATAAATTATTGAACTAATTATTTTTTATAACATTTCAAAAATAATTACCTTGACATTGTGGGATGATTTTGCTGAGAATGAAGGAAATTTGATAATGAAGCTAATAAACGAAAGACCTATTAGCACAGTTACACATTTGTCAATCAACACATTCAAAGGTAATTTATCACACAACATTGAGATTATTCACTTTCTATTTTTTATTATATCTAAATGAATAAAAAATAAAAAATAATATTATATTTCAAGTTTGGGTCTTCAAACACAACCGAGATCTACATTACAAGTTAGGATGGAAATTGAAAGAGTCAAAACATTACAATATTGGTTGGTTATTTATTTCTTCTTACTTACATTAGGTTTTAATTATTTATTTTACTTAAAAAATATCATGACTGGTAGGACATGGTTGGTGGAAGCTAATCCACTATCAATAGTTAAAAAAATCAAACAGAAAATAAACAAAAATTATAACTTCTTTGTTCACGAAACTCATAATAAGATCTAATTAATGATTGTGTGTCTGAGTGTTTATACATATCAGCAACATATTGTTCAAATAATTTATTATGATTTGACATGTTTGAAGAAAATGTAAATGACAAAGACATAGATACTCACATTTCAAGTTCAAAATATCAATTATTCGAAAAGACTAAAAAAATTCCACTTGAAGACATAATTGAAAAATCTGCAATAACATTCGAGGTATTAAATTATTATTATTTTTTATATATTTATTTAATTTCTCTTTATTATAACACATGATTACAATTAATTTCTGTTAAAAAATATATATATTGTCACTCAACTTGCATAAAATATATTACTTTTTGAAGCAAGAATTATAGAAATTAAAAATGCATCTGAACCATGGTACAATTCATGTAAGCAATGCAAAAAGAAAGTTGAAGTACGAAAGGATGAACTCAATTGTACTAATTGCAAAACAAAAGATGCTAAGTGCTTTCAAAGGTATTATTATATCTTTAAACATTCTATTTTTTTTTTAAAATTACAATGTGACAAATATGTCATTCTTTATTATTATGTATCAATGAAGTATACTCATTTATACAGATTTATGGTGCAATTTCGAGTCAAAGATACAACAAATAATGCATATCTAACAATATTTGATAATTCTCTATCATTAATAAATTGTTCATTAGATGAGCTAAATTGTTCAATAAATCATTTCTTTCGATGATCAAGATAGACAACAGTAAAAATGACGTAGTCAAAAATAATTTTGTGGTGGCAGCTATCAAAGAAGTTTCACTTGTGAATGATTTATTTGAAGAACCTAGAAATATAAAAATGATAAAGTGTTGAGAATTTTTAAAAGAATAGTAATAGATTGTTTAAGAATGGTTAGAATTATACATTTTGATTTCTTATAGTTTATACTTGATTCATTCTATGTGAATAATTGTTAACTTATAGTTTTATTTTTTTCCAGCAAATGAGTTTATATTACCAAGGACGTTACATAATGAAAATAATTTTTGGTGTTTCAATTAATGTGTTTGGATGTGTTGTAATAGTTTTGAATGTTTTGAGTGTTATAATAAAATTTTAATTTATTTTTTATCCACATGTATCGTACGTACTTTAAACCAGTATATATATATATATATATATATATATATAAAGGAAGAATGTTGTACAAATATAATAGGCCCACCATGAAAAATTAGGCTAAAGCTAATACAAAAGAGTCCCAAATCAAAAAAGCAGAGCAAGCAAAGAGGCCCAAGGATAGCCCAAGCCCAAAAAAGCAAACCCTCATTGAGAACAAGAGATGGATCACAATTAATGATTGAGCAATCCGGTGAGCAAATCAGATGGCAAAGGTTGGTGCTTTGCCATGTCAATCAATTAGGGGGCTTCAAAGGAGGTCTAAGGATGCAATTCGAAAGCTCTTAGTCAACCATGAAATGTCTTGTTGAGGGAGAATCTTTCATCTTATAAGAGAAGAATTTCGCACGCACAGAAACTAAGGTTTGGTTAAGAACAGAGCTTGTGGATAATGATTTTTCTTGAAAAACTCTTCTATGTCATTCCATCAAGATGTTATAGACAATTGCGCTGAAGCAAATATTTGCAATTAATGATCTACAAGTGGTGGTCTTCTAGTGGGATGAACACCATAGGATAAGATCATCCCAAAATGCGGGAAGAATGTGAAAGCCACACCTCTACTGAACAAAGTTCCAGATAGGAGAAATAAACTCACACTAAAAAAATTGGTGATTGTGAGATTCAGGTCTGCTGGCACAAAAACCGCATAGATTAGGAGTCCGGAGATTACCAATTGGTTTGCAGTCAGGAGTAGAGAGTCTATGTTGAATGGTAAGGCACAATATGAAGTTATGCTTAGCGATGAATGGTTGAAACCATGTTAGGTGAGGCTATTCCAGAATAGGAATAGGGAGGATTGCCTTCATAGTATATAAAATAGAGAATTTATCATTAGGAGAGGATGTCCAAATGAATCTGTCAACTTGACTAGGACAAGGAGTTGGCATGGATAAAGAAAATGAGAGCTGAGAAATTATGGCCAATAGTTTTAGAGGAAAGTTCTATTAAGAGCCTAGAATGAAGGAACTAACTTTGGTGTTAGTACTTATAACACAGTTAAAGAGCTGGTCATTGGAGATAACAGGGTGTAGGGGACCAAGAAATCATCATGTGTCAAACTAAAAATTGGTGCTAAGACCATCACTAATTACGAACTTGACAAAGGGGTTAGTGGAGGGTATAAGTTGAAGTAGATTATGCCAAATCCAGAAATATTGTTGGAGAATTTTGATAAGCCAGATGCATCGATCTCTTAACAGGTAAGCCTTCACCCATTAAGACCATATTGAACTATTTTCAGTAGAAAGGATTTGTCAGAAATACTTAATAACCACCCTATTCCATGTTTGGAGGTGTGGGATTCCAAGATCTCTAGCCAATTTAGGAGAGCAAATTTTTACCCAAGCCACTTTAGCACCACTGAAATACCCCCCAGAAAATTTCGTGCATGAGGTGGCCAGTCTCATACACAAAACCTGGAAGATACATACAACTGGTAGCAACAAGCATAGAATACAAAAGATATAATGAACAATTTTCTAAAAGCAGAAAAGAAAGTTCCTCTGAATTAAAATAACTGTTAACTAAACAAATATATATCCGGTAATACAATTTGGAAGTCCTGTAACCCAAGGACCCCTTAACCAGAATGAACTAAAGTTTTTAATTCCAAAATTAATACCAACAATCAAAGTCTTAAAAGGTCATAGTATGACTCTTGAAGAAGATGATAGATTTCTACCCTGTGATCGATGAGAAGAGATGTTTGCCACAACTAACCCTAAAACTCTATCCTTGCAGTGGAACCTGTCTGAAACCTGAAATATCAACAAAGTGGGTTAAACCCACGAGCAAATTCTATCTACTACATCCCAATCAGAGAACCAATATACATACCCTCAGTATAAGGGACACAAAATAAATCTATAGATTTAACCTACAAGTTATTCTTTTACCTAGTTTCATGTTTCCAAAACAACAGTCAATATTTATAATATTCCACCCAAATCCTTATTATGCAAACGTGAACACATTCCTTATGTTCAGCAGAAATAAACATAACATAAAATAATATCAAGTTTAATAAATCCTAACATGCCATCATTTAATCTTTTGATACCTTAATAGGTATAGATATATACATACTAGTCATTTCCTATTTAGTTCATGTTTTAAGAAGTAAAATCATCTTATATATACATTGTTCCAACAAACCCTTATCATCCAACAATGAACACATTCTTTAAGTTCAATATAAAGAAAACATATGCATACATGTATAGATACCTTATTAGATATGGGCGATCCTGACACGCCAAATAAAATGTATAGATATCTTATTAGGTATGGGCGATCCTGACACGCCAAATAAAATGTATAGATACCTTATTAGGTATGGGCGATCCTGACACGCCGGGCAATCCTGACATGCCAAATAAAATGCATAGATACCTTATTAGGTATGGGCGATCCTGACACGCCGGGTAATCCTTACATGCCAAATAAAATACATAGATACCTTATTAGGTATGGGCGATCCTGACACGCCGGGCAATCCTTACATGCCAAAATAAAATGCATAGATATATTCCAATATGCAATATAAAATAACAAGGTGCATTATGATTTAAATTTGCACAAACCGTTATTTCAAATCATCCAACATGAAATTATCATCATAAGACAAATCGTTCACAAGTAGACTATAATCAAGTATTTGATGGGCATTTATATCCTTAAAGAAAATTACATTCAAGTAAATCAAATAACTCAAATATCCATTAAAGAAGCAATTTCCCAATTCAACCTTCAATGCACCCAAATATATGAGGGAGTCTAAACCTAACTTTTATCTAGGTTTTTGGGCATATTCTATTACTAAGAACCCTATTAAATCATGCTGGAATTTCCTAGAATTTTTGAGAATTTAAAAAAATATTTTTCTAGCAAAAAGAAAATAAACATAATTCGAGGCATACTTTCACAACCAACACAATCACAAGGGAGACTCATTTTGACATGAAATTTAAAACCCAAGTGCATTTTAATGCTATAAAGTTACCTAAATTTTTCTAGAATTTTATGAAATTTTAAAATATTTTCTAAAAATAAACGAATGTGAAAATCCAACTTTTAGACACTTTAAAAATAAATTGAACAACAAGGAAAGATTATTTTGAGTTGAAAATTTAAAATCAAGTGTATTTATCCTCCAGAGAATTACAGTAAAAATTTTGGAATTTTTGGAAATTTCTAAGTATTTTCTAAAATTAAATAAGCTAAAAAAAATAGTTTTTAGACACTTTAAAAATTAATTTAATGAGAATGGTAAATAATTTTGATATGAAATTTAAACCCCAAGCTCCTTAAGCTCCCAGGAAATTGACATAAAATTTTGGGAATTTTTAGAATTATAAAAGTATTTTTAAAAAATGATTTTTTCAGATTTTCAAGTTTTCCCAAAAATTTCAAAAATACAAAATAAATATCAAAACAATTCGGAATGGGCCCATATTGGACCCAGAGGTGGGCCCCCGCGAGTGGGACCCGAAATTAATTTCCCGGCCACCGGCGCCGGAGGCACGCGCCCCCACGCGCCGGCGGACGCGTGGCCCCCCTTTCCTTTTTTTTTTTTTTTTCTTTTCTTCTTCTTCTTCTTCCTTGCCTGAAGCTTCACGAGTTAACAATGGTGGCTGAATTTCTCTATCACTTTCCGATCACTTCCGGGCACCAAATCGTGCATATGAATATACCATTGAACTCGTATCGATCTAAGCTACGCATTAGTACCAAAATCATCCCCTCTCGCGGACTAAATTAAAAACGCCCAATTTCAAGTTTCGAAAATCTAAAATTTTAAACTCAATTTTCCGTCAATCTACCCAATGGTTCATAACGAAACTTTCAAGGATTGTTCTAGGAAGTAAAATATACCTTTTAATCGGAACAAAATCCCTCAAAAATGATAAACACAGTAGACCCAAATTTCATGTTCGTATATATATACACCCGCTTATACAATCATATATACATGTATATACATATGCAAAAATACCCTAAAACAGTACCAAAACTCCAAAATCCTAATGTTTAATTCACAGAATTATCTTAGCATGCAAAATCATTTAATTTCATAATTAAATGCATACAAATTTCTAGCAACATGTCTATACAATTAACATAATTAATTTTCACAAAATTTATCAACAGAGAGAAGAAAAAAAAAATACAATTATATACAAATTTCCAAAATAAACACAATCCTCAAACCTAGACTATTCATACGGATTCAAAGGGGAAGAGAAGAATCAAACTTGCCTCTTTGACGATTCAAACACTCGTTCACCCGAACTCCTTCTCTCTTTCGTTTACTCTCCTGATTTTTGTGCGTAATGCAAATGGCAGAAACCCTAGTTTCTTATTATCTTTTGTCCTAATCATTTTATTCTATTATTATTATTTTTTTTTTCTAAAAACTAAATAACTAAAAATAATAATAATAATAACCATAATAATATAACTATAACCACGGCCCAACAACTTAAGCATATCCTTAGCCCAACCATTCCAGCCCATATTCCTCCCTAGCCCAATCCAAAGCATTTAAAATATTTAAATCAAATAATACACAATCAATAAACAATTCATATAAATTGATAAAAATAAAAGTAGAGCAATTCACATGAAATGAAAGAATCTATAAAGACAACCAATTCACATAAAATAATAATTGTATAAAGACCTAACAATTCACATGAAATGATAAAAAGCATATAAAGGCATTCCACATGAATTGAAAAATAATAATAATAATAATATGAAGAAAATTTAAATTCTTTAAAATAATAGACGTCCAAATTTTTCGGGGTATTACAACCACCAACCTTTAAATTTTGACATGTCTAAAGAAACTTTTTGAAAATATAGTTAAGTTTAGTTAGATTGCTCTTAGGCAATAAGAACATTTGAATGCTGCATAGAATTGATTTGATCAATTGAACTCTTCCTGCAAAGGACAGAGCTCTGCTAGTCCACTTCCTAATTCTGTTGTGATTCTATCAATAAGAGTCCTATAATCAGTAGCTCTTAACCTAGTAGAGATAAGTAGGACACCCAAATGCTTGATAGCAAGGTTCCCTTTGTCAAACTTTAGGATAAATAGGATAGTACCATCAATAGAGGAAAAGGCACCAGAGAATAAACAGTGGCTCTTGGAGTGATTAATACCTATTGCAAAGATAGAGAAAAAAATGTCGAGGGCATTTTTAGTGGTGTGGACAGAACAAGGATCAGCATAAGATCGAGAAAATTATTATATCATCTGCAAAAAAGAGATAGGAGAGAGATAGTTTCTTCCACCTCCAATGGAACTTGAAGAAAGGGTTTTCAATGATTTTCTTTTTCAAAATGGAAGAGTACACTTGCATGACAATAAAAAAGGAAGGGAAACAAGGGGTCACCTTGCCTAAGACCCTTAACCCCATTAAAGAAGCCATGAAACTCTCCATTAATGGATATAGTGAAGAAGGAGGTTGAGGAGATGCAAGACTTAATCTAATTGACAAAAATGGATGGAAAACCTAGAAGGTGGAGAGGGTCAATTAGGAAATGCCAAAAAATAGATTCAAATGCCATTTTAAGGTTGATTTTCAAAGTAACTCTAGGAGAGCAAGAAAATTTGTGATAACCATTTAATAGCTCTTAAGATATGAGGACATTGTCTACAACTCTTTTAACACACACAAAAGCTGATTGAGACGAGTCAATGATGTGAGGAAGAATTGGCTTGATCTTGTTGGCAAGTAATTTGGTAATGGATTTATAAATAGTAGAACAATAGGGGATTGGCCTAAGATCGTGGAGAGTAATGGGATTAGTAGATTTAGGGACTAAAAATATATAAGAGTTATTGATCTCCATAAGGATTCTGCAATTAATGAAGAATTTTTTTATGGCAACAATGATTTTTGCATCAATGATAGGTCATGTTTGCTTTATTTCAATGTTAGAAGGAATAGAGGAAAGAGATGAGAGAAAATGGGAGGGAATAGACTGTTGAATGAAGGGAGAAATAGAGTCAATATTAGGGTAAGAGTGAGTGCTATTACCCAAAAGCTTCTAAAAATGAGAAAGAACCTTAGCCTTAATTGCAACATCACTTTCAAGAAGCACTCCATTGGCTACAATGATAGAAGAAATCTTGTTTTTGTTATGTCTAGAAGAAACAATTTTTTTTTTATTTTTAAAAAGAAGTATTTGCATCACCACTTTTTAGCCATGTAATCCTATATTTCTATTTGTAAATCTATTCTTTAGCTGCACTTAGGTTGGTGTAGGATAAACTAAGGGTCTTCTCTTGCTCTCTGAGAAAAAAATCAGTAGAGTTGAAGTCAAGAGCTGTTTGGCATGCAGATAACTCCTCTTTGACATTGTGCACTTGGCCTTAATCACAACATATCACTATTAAGAAACACATCATTGGCTGCAATGATAGAGGAGTTCTTATTTTTGTTATGTCTAAAAGAAACAGATTTAAAGAATGAAGTGTTGGCATCACCAGTTTTCAGCCATGTAATCCTATATTTCTGTTTGTAAATATGTTTTTTAGCTACACTTGTGTTGGTGTAGGTTGAAAGAAGGGTCTTCTCTTGTTCTATGAGGAAGGAATCAGTAGAGTTGAAGTCAAGAGTTATTTGGTATGTAGATAACTCCTCTTTGGCATTGTGCACTCTTTCTGAAATAGAGTTGAAATGTTTAGAACATTTGTTTCTAAGGACATGTTTGAGTGCTTTAAAATTGGAGACCACTTTGAACATAAAAATACCTTTGTAGTGGAAAGCCCAAACATTAGCAATTGAGGAAAGAAATTCTTCATGAGTGCTCCAACAATTAAAGAATTTAAATGGGATATTCCTTTTAGGAGCATGGCTGCCTAACTTAATCAATATTGGATTGTAGTCAAACACCCCTTGTGGCAAAAAGAAATATTGAGAGAGAGGGAAGTCTCAAGCTTTCTAAAGATATTGGCTACACCAATGCCTTTATTACTCTAAGAGAAGTAAATGCCACTGAATCTTAAGTCCTCCAAATTAAAGATATAGTCATGGACATATTAATTTGATGGCATTGAAGTCACTGCAAAGCACCCAAGGGACAACTTAATTATTATATATTTTTAGTGATTTAATAAAGACAAAAGGAATAAAAAAAAATTTAAGCTTGACACTCCTTGAACTAGGTAGCTAGTAATATATCATTAGGTATTAGCGCATATGGCATGAGCTCACCTTTTAAAGGGGAGAGGTAATTGAGTGTTCGAGTCCAACTAAGGGTAATATTGTGAGAGTAAGGATCCTCTCTGAGAGAGTCATGTACTCCATCAAAGGTGGAGATTGGACCACCAGGCAAGACCCACATATGATGGTCCACTCTCATTACTTAATGATGCAATCTTCATTTTTGGTAAAGTACAGGACCCTCTCCAGTGCTTGAGAGGATCCAAGTTCATATTTTGAGTGTGTGTTTGATTGAACTTTTGAAAAAAAAAAAATTTAGGTAGTAATCTATATAATTTATTGCTCAATGCATCACTAGGACAAATTACTTCTCAAAAATTCTAAAACCAAGATTTTTTTTTATAATACGAAGCATAAGACAATTACTTTATATATGTGTCTTATAGAAGATTAGGAAACATTTTTATGATACAAAATAGAAGACAATTACTTTATAGTAGGGGAAAACTTCATAACATGCACAAATATATAAGATACAACATTTTATAATTGAGGAAGACATAACTTTAAGACAACTTTTATAATACAATGAATAATACCAACAACTAAAAATAATTCATGACATGCAAGGGAGATAAGAATCACAATATTAGAAAAACTTTACAACATGAGTAATATAAACAATAAAATGTAAAGATATAATATATAATAAAATACAAGAGAGTAAAATAGCAATATATAAAATAGTGTTAAAGAATCGCTAGCCTGATAGGAGGCATGTGTAAACACATTTGGTTAAAATTGATAGTCTTCCTCTTCGTGCAGGTATAGATGGTACAAGTCAGCTTCAAGATACAACCTAATTAGCTCACATTGATGTAATACCCCGCTCCAACACATGGTATGATATTGTTCGCTTTGGGCCTGAGATTGTATGATTTTGCTCTTGGGTTTTATCCCAAAAAGCCTCATATTATTTGAAGAGAACAGACTACATATAAGCATATCCCCTTCTCCACACCCAGGCGATGTGGGATTAAGCAATCCTGATATGTCCGGGCAATCCACCCAGTAGGTGATTACAATCCACCCCCCTATGAGGCCCGACTGTAATACCCTGCTCCAACACATGGTATGATATTGTCCGTTTTGTGCCTGAGCCCGTATAGTTTTGCTCATGGGTTTTACCCCAAAAGGTCTCATACCATTTGAAGAGAACACACTACATATAAGCACATCCTCTTCTCCACACCCAGGCGATGTGGGATTGAGCAATCCTAACATGCCCCGGCAATCTACCCCGCGGGTGATTACAATATACGTCTCATCTATGTGCACGACCACAGGAAGATAATGTCCAAGTCTATATGTGTCTCGTTGCCCGTAAACTAGTAAACTCATCAAGTATAATAGACATACACATGTATAGAAAGAATAGAGAGAAGAATAGCATAGAAAGAGGGATGAAAACTATTCCTTAAAATGTTAACTTCTCTTCTAGTAATGAAATGAGAAAAATGTAGCCTTCTTATAGTATATGAGTTTGTAACCCCTATAACAATATAAATAGAGAATTTAGGTATAATAAAACATTCACAATAAATATAATTTAATTAGTATAATAATATTTACCTTAAAACATTATTAATATAACTTAATAATATTTTTTATTAAAATATTCCCAACACCTTTTATATATATGTGTGTGTTAAAAGACAATTACCTTATATATGCGTTACACAATACAAATACGTTTACTTTATAGAAAAAAACATAAAGTATACCAATTGATTTCATCTTTTCTTTTTGTCCATTACAATTTGCCTTGGGACTAGGCTCCATCCCTATTCATTGTCCTTATTGGTTCTTAAATTTTACACCATTTCGAAACAATGGGCTAAACAGGAATGAGTTTTGAGACTATAAATTGTAATAATTGTATAACAAGGAATGAGTTTTGAGAATATATAAATAAAGGCAGGGTTAAAAGGAAAGAGAGAGAAAAGATATAAGGAGTTGGTGAGTGTTGTAAGGAGAGGAGAGGGTATATATAATTTCAGTGGGAATATGCTAAGAGAGAATGAAATAGTGTGTGTGGTAGACATATTTTTCTCTTCTCAATATAGTGAAATCTCTTTCCATGAACGTAGCCTTAGAGTTGGGTGAATCATGTAAAATATTTGTGTTGTGCATGGATGTGTTTGATTATTATCTCTATATATGTTTGTATGATTGTGATGTGATGATATACTTCTGCTATGCCAAACAAAAGGGGATTAATTTTTAACAAGTGATGTTAGAGCCAATGGTGGTTCAAAGCCTGTGGTTGGTCTTGAAAATTAGAGTTAGAGATTGGTGGTGTGCTAGAGCAGAAGGTTGATCATGAGGACTTATGGATATATAATCAAAGTTTATGAAGACAAGAGAATGTGATAGTGTGAAGCCTATGAGGAACAAGTCTTGGGATAAAGCGGGAGGATGCTTGTTTTCAAGATGGGGCAAGATAATGGTATAAAAAAGGGATGTTTGCTATTTTTGGCCCAGAAAAATAGTGAGTGAGAAAAGAAGATGGTGTGCGGGGTAGAGATGATGATGGTGATGAGGGTGATGAGTGATGATAATTGATTGGTGGGTTGCCATGTGTGAGCAATTGAATACAAATGAAGATGATGTGATGAAGTTTGATTCGAGGTGGAGGAATCTTCAGTCGAGGTGGAACTATGGAGGACTGCGTTGATGGAATTTGAGCCAATGTAAAGATTGTTAGGAATTGTGGCTCGTATTCTTATTATAATTGTGTTTTCTGTTTTAGAGTTGTAATTTATTTCTTGTTAGACATGTCTTAGACTTCAAGTATATTGTAATTATTGTGCAAAAAGAAATGTGTTTGGAGACTCTATAAATGGAGACATGGTAAAGGAAAAGAGAGAGAGAGAGGAAAGATGTAAGGGGTTGGTGAGTGTTGTAAGGAGAGGAGAGAGTATATGTAATTCCGGAGGGAAGATGACAAGAGAGAGTGAAATAATGTGTGTGGTAGGCATGCTTTCCGTGTGTTGTATATTCTTTTATTAATATAGTGAAATATTTTTCTTCATGAATATAGCCTTAGAATTTGGTGAACCATTTAAAATATTGTGTTGTGCATTGATGTGTTTGATTATTATCTCCACATATACTTGTATAATTGTGATGTGATGATATGCTTCGCTATACTGAACGAAGGGGGATTAATTCCCAACAACCTTAAAAGATATTTTATATATAGAAATAGTCCTTGCATTTTTGGGTTGAAGCAGCATAAAGTATTATGAAGTTTGGTTAAAGCAAAGATCGAGAAAATATTGAATATCATAGGAGTACCATATTCTCTTATACATCTAATCGATAGTGAGTTAATATTTTCTATTACCAAGAAAAATGAAGAGTTTTCTTCGTCCATTGGATGTGCAAGGGAGATCATACTCCTAAAATATTCAATATTTTTTCGCTGAGATCATTATTAATTTATAAGGTTAGAGTACTTGAATATAATATAAATATGTGTATATATGTGTGTGGGTGTGTTGTGCAAGCAGTTGATGGTTCCATCATTAATATTGATTGAACATGCCTTCAAGAGGACAATGTGGCTAAGAGTCGTTCATATATGGCCCTAGACAGTACTTGGGAGCTTAGTAAATGCAATGGCTGCACACACACACACACACACACACTCACAGAGAGAGACAGAGAGAGAGAGAGAGAGAGAGTTCCTATAGTAGATTACGTAAGCAAAGACATTTGATTATAACGTGACACTTTTAAATCTTATAACTAGATCGACCTCTCCATAGAAATGCTCTCTGGTATGTAATTTTTTTAAGTTTATCTAATAATTTAGAGAGAGAGGAAAAGTGGGATTTTGCTACAGTTTTGGGCCAGGACAAGGGAAATTTTATCTAAAGTTTTGGGCTAGGACCGGGCAATTTCTCAGAGGGGACTACATCTGTCGGGAATCCTGTAAACATCTCTATCAAGTAAACCTAAACCACTCTCTCTCTCTCTCTCTCTCTCTCTCTCTCTCTCTCTCTATATATATATATATATATATATATATATATATACACTCCGTATATGTTATATTGTATCGTAATTGTCTTTGTCTTCATGCCCTTGCGGCCCCAAGGTACAACTAATATTCCACACTACGGAGGGACCACAGCTAATGTTATGCTTTGAAATGTTCCTATATATTCTGGCTTCTAGTTTTGGTAGGACATAGATTTTCTATTCTGATAATCCAGTTTTTAGTCCTTCGAAAAACCTTTTCTCTTTTGTCTAATCACGAGGGTTTAAGGTGGCCATTATTATGTACTCATGTATAAAGCTTATAAGCAGAGTAAGCTTGTTTATGCATGTTGAATTGTCACAAGCTCATTATTTAATCTTTGATTATTTCATTATTTTGGAGCGTTAGGAGTCTGACATATTAAATACATATTCAATTTCTATATAATCCACCAAAAAATAAATAAATAAATTAAAATCTCATCTTATGTCCAAACTCATATTTTCATGGTTAAAAGTCTTACTTGAAATGGACTTTAAATTTCTCTTTTTGAACTTCACATGACTCAATCTTGAAATTCAGATGTACGTTATAATTTTGTTAAATTAAATAGATCAACTAGATATATTACAACTAACTAAAAAAATTCATTAGATACATTTGAGATTCACAGGATCTCTTCTTTTCTTTTCTTTCCTATTCTATCAAGTAATATTAAATATTTTGACTCTAGAATCACATAACATATCATTTTCATTTAAGGGTTTGTTATGGTACAATGATGTCAAATCATGGAATCATATCCAACATTTTTTAATTAATTATTATAATCATTATTAAATATCTTAATTCACAGATTCAATTTTTTGCGCTAAACGTGCCAGATTCGGTTACTTACACAATATTCCTGACTACTACACTAACTCTATAATCTAAATCATGTATCCATATCTATATATTTTATACACAAGAGACTGATTGTCTCTGAGAGAGCTCATTCAAATTCAAAGTGAGTGCCATTCGCGGCTTAAGTAATATACATATACAGATACATATACATATATACATATATATATGATAACATTATCTGATAGACTGATATTATATTAAGTGGATAGCATATCACGAGACACTACATATATAGGAGTAGAATATATATACATGACTTGTGAGTATGTGGTTCATCAGCGACATTTGCGAACTGTGTAATAACCAAATCACTCTCACACATGTACACATGTTGTGTTGGCTTATTAAGATAACGCGACAATTGAATCGCGGAAAGTGGGAGCGTCTGCTAGACATGATCGGGCTGGGGTAGGATGGGGCTAGCTGTTCACTTGACATATGCTCTCTCTCTCTCTCTCTCTCTCTCTCTCTCTCTATATATATATATATATATATATATATATATATATATATATGTATTAGTATATACCATATAGATTCCTTATAAATAACATGTGCCTTTTTTTTTTTGGGAAATTAATAATATGTTCACCTTCTTAGTTCTTATAGCATAAAGATAATCCATCATAGAACTTAAAATATATATATATATATATATATATATATATATATATATACATACGTATACGTGTTTGTGTATGAGAGAGAGAGGAGAGAGAGAGTCAGGGGCCCAACCCACTTTTTATGTCTTCAGTCTGAAATTAAGATGGGCAACAGCCCATCACAAAATGTGAAAGCCCAAACCAATTCAACAAAGGCCGAAGTTATTTGATCTAAATTGGTCCATGTCCAATTTAAGTCCCACAATTTTTTTAAAGGAATAACACTCGCAGGCTCCACGCGCAAATTAATGTTCTGTGGGCATTTTTCAATTCGTGAATTCAATTTTATATGAATTATCAAATTCAATGTACAAATGTTCGAATTCTTAGTGATTTCTCATAGAATCGTTATAAATAATATGTGCATCTTATAAAAAAATACGTATATGTATTTTCAAATGTGCTCTTTTTTTTTTGGTCAAATACACTCATCTCCCCTGAGGTATGACCTAATAACACAGAACATCAAACTTGTGCATTTTGTTACACTAACCTCCCCTGTGGTTTGCTTCGTTATAACACATACCCCCTTCCGTCCAAAATTTGACCTGTGACGTTAGAATAATTGAGTGTAATGACCAAAATGTCCCTTAACCCATTTGAAAAGACATTATTAACCTTGAAATGCCATCAAATTACAAAAAGACCATTTAACATAAAAAAACAAAAAAAAACTAAATCAAGTACTCTGTATAACATAAGAGAACACACACACACACACACACACATATATATATCACACACATATACATATATGTATCTATATAATACAAATCAATTCAATAGAAAATTTAGATTTTATTCAAAATCAGAGGAGAATTGGAGACGAAACTCAAGCAAGGTCTCATCCTTATTCAATGGCATCGACTTGGTCAAAGGCGATACTCAAGCGAGTTGATCGACGATAGCACCACTATCGCCAACACCGACAGCGATCGATCATCGCCGAATCCATTGAGCCCTTTCGTAGTCTTTTTTTTTCGGCCAACTTAATCGCCAATTTGAAAAAGAAAAAGACACAAATTGATCTCTACAATCTCTACCTCAAATCAACAAAGTTCCCAATCAACATCCTCCGACGCGATTTGGGCTAACAGAGTTTCGGTTCGGTGGCGTCGATTCCCCCGATGACATTTATGATCGCAAATGGAAAAAATTTGAATCACAATTACAGTCCGGGCATTCCGTTGAAGCAACGGTGGAGATTGATCGTCTTTTAATCTCCGCGAGCACTCTGATGACGGTGTGGTGGGTTTGAGTTGTATTATGATGATGGTGCAGGGTATATATATATATATATATATATATATATATATATATATATATATATATATACACACTCACAATTAATACAATAAGGTTCAAACCCTCAAACTTACATGGATTATGACGAAGATCCCGATAGATTCAGTGCCAGAAAGAGGAGAGAGCAAAGCACAGAGAGAGGTCGTCATTGCCGGCGGCGATTGTGGTGGCGACTGATGACGACGTTTGGTGGGAGTCCTCTAGTGAGATTTGACTGTCGATGCGTGTGATGTATGTGTGTGTGTGTGTATATATATATCAGTGAAATTTTCTTCCATGTATTAGTGAAATTTTCTTATATATGTATATATATATGTATATATACTAATTATACAATACAATATATAATATATAATATATATATATCTGTATATATATTGCTATATGTGTATACATGTATACACATATATCAGTATATATACTGATATATATAGATCCACATATATTAGACACAGACTGTGGAGGAGAGAGAAATGGGAGTGATGTGGGCAAAAGAGTAATTTTATTTATTAAGATATTTTATCATTTTTAAAAGTAAAATAATTAGGGTAAAAGGGTCAAATGACCCCAAAATTTTACATATGTTAGGCAAATCTGTTACAAGGGAGGTTGGTGCAACAAAATGCACAAATTTGATGCTATGTGTTATTAGGTCAAACCTCAGGGGAGGTCAGTGTAATTCCAAACCTATTCTTCTGAATCTCAAATGGCGAAAACAGAGAGAGGGCGTCAGTCCCACCATTGCACAATAAAAAATGTTGGAACCAGGAAGTGCATGAAATTATTGATTCATTCTACCTAAAGCATGTTAGAATTTCTACCTCAATTTGTTAAAATGGTATCTTAGCCTTTGGTTAAGTTTAAGGCCATCCACTTGTCCAAAAGTGATTCTCCAAATTTAAATTTTAGCAAGTCATATCGCTATTTTAGCCAGTCACATCAACAGTTAGGATTTCTAAATTTTGGCTCAATAACAGCTTCTTCAGATTTTCACTACTTATACAATTAAATAATCTTTCACAATTAAATTAATCTAAAATTTTATGTATATACATATATATATGTTAAAGTTTTTTATACTTTTTTAACTTGAAAAATTCATAATTTTTTCATCTTAAGTCAAAAAAATAGGTTAAGTGGTACTCAAATTAAAGCTCTCGAAATTATTTTTCTAACAAAAATGCTTTCATAAAAAAATTAAATTTGTAAAGAAAGTTATTGAGATTTAAGTGAATTATATATATGAAATACCCCCCAGAAAATTTCGCGTATGAGGTGGCCAGTCTCATACACAAAACCTGAGAGATACATACAATTAGTAGCAACAAGCATATAATACAAAAGACAGTAAAATAAATTCTAAAAGCTGAACAGAAAATCCCACTGAATTGAAATAATTGGTAAACAAATAATTATGTGTTCGCTGATACAATTTGGAAGTCCCGTAACCCAAGGACCTTTAATCATAATAATCAAAAGTTTAAGACTCTAATTTAAAACTAACAACCAAAATCTCTAAACGAGTTCATAGTCTGACCCTTGAATAAGATGATAGGTTTCTACCCTGTGACTGATGAGAATAGATGTCTGCTACAACCAACCCTAAAACTCTATCCTCGCAGTAGAACCCCATCTGAAACCTGAAATATCAACAAAGTGGGTTAAACCCACGAGCAGGTCCTATCTACTACATCCCAATCAGAGAACCAATATACATACCCTCAGTATAAGGGACACAAAATAAATCTATAGATTTAACATACAAGTTATTCTTTTATCCAATTTCATGTTTCTAAAACAACAGTCACTATTTATAATATTCCACCCAAACCCTTATTATGCAAAAGTAAACACATTCCTTAAGTTCAGCAGAAATAAACATAACATGAAATATTTTCAGTTTTAAGCAATCCTAACATATCACCATTTTATCCTTTGATACCTTAATAGGTATGGGTATATACATACTGGTCATTCCCTACCTAGTTCATGTTTTCAGAAATCAAAATCATCTTATACGTTGTCCCAACAAACCCTTATCATTCAACAATGGACACATTCTTTAAGTTCAAAGTAAAGAAACATATGTATGCATTTTATTAACTCTAGGCAATCATGACAAAGCAAATATAATGTATAGAAACCTTATTAGGTATGGGCAATCTTGACATGCCGGGCAATCCTGACATGCCAAAATAAAATGCATAGATACGTAATAGAACCTTGTGCATTGATACACCAGTTGGGGTTAGGGTGACTTTGGATATGGTGTGTCGGGCATGTGAGATAGAGATAGCGAACTGGCGGTTGGTATTTGATTTCTTGTGCTTAGAGACGACAAGTTTTGATGTCATTCTCGGAATGGAAAGGGCGACTCTAAAGAAGGAATGGGAAGAGTAGTTAAAAGCAAGGGTGCAAACTCTTCGACTGCTCTTAATGGTGGAGAATCAAAACTGGTGGCATGCAGAAAGGAAGTACTTTCACTAATGTATTACCCTACATCACAGCTCTCACAACCAAAATAATTCAAACAAGTATCTAAAGAGTCTTTAGGAAAAATAGGGGTAAATGATTCCACAGTAGACTCCTCTATAACATCTAAAACAAAGCACTCAAACTCATTAGGGGAATGCAGAGTGGCATTGAAGATATTCAATTTCACTTTCATGTTCCCAAAAGAAATATCCATGACTACAGTACAAAAATTAATGTTTGTATTAGCTGTGATTAAGAAAGAACGAGCAAGAATCACTGGAACAAATTTCTTTGGGTTAGGGACAAGTTCTATGTCAAGAACAATAAAATCCATAGAAAAATAGAACTTGTCCACCTTAATTTTGACATCTTCAATTATACCACATTGTTGCTTCATAGATCGATCAGCAAGTTATAACACAACTAACGTGGGTTGAAGCTCACCCAACCCTAATTGCAAATACACCAAGTAAGGTAACAGATTAACACTAGCTCCTAAGTTAAGGAGTGCTCTATCAACCTCATGGACACTGATAATAAAAGAAATAGTGGGAGCACCTGGATCTTTGAACTTAGAGGGAGTGTTATATTGAATAATCGACCTTATTTGCTCGGTGAGAAAGATTTTCTTTGGGATGCTACCCCTTGAATTACACTTTTGAGTGCATAAATCTTTCAAGAACTTTGTATATGCTAGGATTTGTTTTATAGCATCAAGGAGAGGAAGATTTATTTTTACTTTCTTAAAAACTTTCATCATATCTTGCACTTTCTCCCCTTGTTTCCTAAAATGTGCCAACTTCTGGAGATATGTAGGGAATGGAGCTTTGCACTCAAATGTTGTCTCAAGAGTTAGAATAGGTGTAGAAGGTGTTACCTTACTAACTTCATAATCCAGATTAGGACTCTTTCCCACTTCACTCTCAACCTCCTTCTTTTCTTCCACCTTATTATCTATCATTTTCCCACTCCTCAAGGTGGTAACAGCCTAAACATGCTCATAGTGATGGCCATTGGCTGTAGCATCAACAATTGCATATTGCCCTCTAGGATTAACTATTGGCTGACTTGGTAATTGCCCTTCCTCTCTCTGGTTCAAAGTGTTAGCTACCTGCCTCATTTGAGCCTCTAACTTGGATATGGATTGAGAGTGGGAATGAAGTAACTGAGTGTTAGTTTTGAGTAACTGAGTGTGAGTGTCAAGTTTATCTAATGCCGCTAACATTTAATCCTCAAACGCTGAACTCCAAAGTCGAGACTGAGAAGTTTGATGATAATATTGATTTTAAGGCATAAAATTAGAAGAAAGATGAGTAGATTAATGACCAGACTGAAAACCTGACCTAGGGACTGGCCCTTGGGACTGAGGGATTCGATTATTTAGGGATGGACTACGCCATGAGAGATTTGGATGATTTCTCAAACCTGGATTATATGTATTAGAGTATGGATTGTTTCTAGGTCTAGAGAAAATAACATTGACTTGTTCCGGATTAGATTCCAAAAATTGCCCCGATATAGGACAATCTATGGAATAGTGTAATGGACTAGTGTAGATACCACATGCTTCCTGTAGGATATGAGTAGGGGTTCGAAATTTACTAGCCACCATGAGTTGATTCACTTTTCTCAATAATTCATCCACTTTGGTGGAGATATTGAGTTATTTACCTATTTAAAAAATTCCTACAGTCTTGCGAGGACTATTTATTCGAACTCGACTGTCAGAATCGTGTTGTGTAGAATTTTCACTCAGATTCACGAACAATGTCCATGCCTCATCCTCATTATTAAGCATGAACATACCCCACAAGATGCATTTACCATTTGCCTATAAGTGTCTATTGGCCCATCCTAAAAAAATTGTACAAGTTGCCATTTAGGAATATCATGATGGGGACACTTCCTAAGCAAATCACCATATCTCTCCCAGGTATCATGAAATTGCTCCTCTTCTATTTAGGAGAAATTGGTAATGGATCGCCCAATTTGGTTTGTTTTCCCAATTGGAAAGTATTTATTGATGAACTTTTGTTACAATTGTGCCTAAGAGGTGATCGTATTCGGTGTTAATGAATCCCATTAGTTTTTAGGCTTATCTTTTAGGGAGAATAGGAAAAGACGCATCCGTAAAGCATCATCAGAAAAATTGTGGATTTTGACAGTTGAACAAACTTCTATGAAGTGGTCAAGATGTTTATACGGATCCTCATTTTTAAGTCCATAGAAAGATGGAAGCATTTGTATAGTGCTGGACTTAATCTCATAGTTTACTGCTGTGACGTTAGGTAATTGCATGCATGACGGGGATGTATATACCCCAGGAGCGAAGTGCTTTTAAGGGCTCTAGGATTGTTCCCAGCTATAGTTTCAGTCTCAGTTTCACTCTCAGTCTCACTCTCGCTATCAGTTGAATGTTCTTCCTCTAGTCCTAGGCTCTAATTTCTCCCCAATGTTGATATAGGGTTCTTCCAAGTTCAAGGTTATAGGGACTATTGGTGGGTCTAAAGACTGACGACCCAACATATACCACAAATAAGGACTAAGAATTAATTAAAAAATAAATCAATTAAAAATAACTATAGAAAACAAATTAAATCAAAGTATTAACAAAAATAAACAAGCATAAGGAATTGACTATAAAAAGCTCACAGAGAGTTACGATGGATTCCGCTTCTCCATTCACAATTCGTAACCAAAAACACATGTACTTAAATATAATAAAAAAAATGAAATGAATTGGAAAAGAATAAAGAAAAATCCTAGCTTAACAATTAAATTAGAACTAATCTTTAAGACTAGGCACCCAAAACTATTCAAGCAAGTCCCAGGCAACGGTGCCAAAAATTGATGTGGTGTCAATTTTATTTAACCACTCGCAATCGAACGAGTCCTTGTAGGACAGGGCGATAGGGTGTCAAACCTCAAGGACTTACAAGGTTGAATTTTAATGCTACTTAGTCTTAAAATTAATTTTAAAATAATTGGAAAAAAGAGAGTTGATGGTTGATCCTTAATTTAACTAAGACAATTAAAGTAGTTGCAAATTTGTTTTATGAAATTTAATCAGGAAGAGAGAGTTCTGGGAATTGACTTCACCACTAACTTTTTGACAGTGACCACTATATTAATTTGGGATGTCTAATCTATCCATTCAGAAAAGAAAGGCAACAATCCCAATTCAATTGTGTCAAGAGGATTCGTTCAACATACAATTAAGCATAACTCGTCTTTGCTTAGCATGGCCTATATATTTGACTACATACTACAAAATAAACTAACTAATGATTTGAAAGCCCATCTTCGCTTAGTACGAATTATTAAAACGCTAAATTAAACAATTAAAGAAAATTATTGTATAACCTGTCTTAACAAGATCACATAAATTGAAAAGAATCAAACCCTAATCACTATAAACTTATGTTCATTCTACAAGAACAAGACTAAATACGCAATAAAATAATCTATTCAAATTAAAGTCAATCACACAGCTATTGTTTATGTCTTGGTTATACAATCAATGCATAAATTAAATCGTCCCCAAATTAAGATACAATTTACAACATTGAAAGACAGGTTAGGGTTACGTCACTTCCCTGGAATGGTGTTTAGCTGCTCATGATCTGAGGTCCAGGCTTGAACGATGATGACATCGCCATCTTCTCCCCCGTAATCGTCAAGAATCGCCTCTGTATATCTCCTTGTGTTCTCCACTCCAAAATACCCTAGTTTTTTCTCTTTTCCCTATTTTTCTTATGCGAAGCTAGCACAAGCGGGACACTTGGTCTCTCAAAAAGTGGCACATGTGCCCAAAAAGTGGTAGTTGCACAAATGGGGCAAAAAGGTGTTGTAAACGTCTGTTTAGGAAATTTTCGTGAGATATGAAAATTGATGCGGCTAAACTGTGATTATATTGTAAGCTTAATTTTGCCCATTTTATCAAAATATAATTTAACCACTCGCAAGAGCACGAATCTTTGTAGATAAGGTTCTATATAGAGGGTATCGATCCCACGAGGACTAGTCGCAATTGTCTTAAAGGAAGATTAATTCTACTTTAATCTAAAAATAGGTTTTTGAGTTTTGTTTATATACTATTGCATAAATGAAATGACAATAAAAGTAAAGAGTTTAAAGTTGGGAGAGAGAACTAGGGTTGGTTTCCACCACTAGCCATTCACATGTTCATAAGTGTAGCAAGCATGGGATTCATGAATTAAATGCCTAACAATGTCATTAGGCTTGTGACCTCAATGACATATCAAAAGATCAATGTGTGTGCTAACCTATCATAATCCATATTCAACAAGCATAGCTCTTCAACCTAACTAACTACCTAATTACTCTACTCTCTAAGTGAACACTACATGCATCCAAACTACATTGTCTTGGCATGGTCTATACAAACTAACATCACACATTCATTTAAACACCATTATCTAGCCATCATTTGCACTTCTTGTGGAATATGCAAATGTTGTGCATTCAAGTGACAAAATCTACTATAAGACAAGAATAAATTCCAAATCAAATGAATATATATAAGAAATATATTTGTGTACATAGTCACTAGGCTAAATAATCAACATTTAATTACAAATCCCAAGTGCTACAAAAAGGAACATGTTTACATGGCTAGGGCTTCAACAACACCCTAGTATGGAAGTTAGTTGCTCATGGTTGCCTTGCACCCTTCCATTGATGGAGAAGATGAAGCTTCTTGGTCAGGTTCAGCTCCTTCTCCTCTCTCCCGAATGTCTCTCTTCTTGATGGTTTGATGTCTATTGAGAGATATGTGAGATATGAGAGATATGGCCCTTTTTGTGCTTTTTGGCTCCTTTTTCTACCTTGGGGCCCACCATATATATATATATATCAATATATATATATCTTGTATCAAGAAGGTACCCAAAAGTCTTGTTCAAGTCAGACAATCCCCCTAAGTCGTGCAAAAAAGGGGGATTTTGTTGCAAGTGGGAGAGCAGGTGAGCAAGTGGGCAAGTGGATTCTGCAGAATCTCGATTGATCGAGATTGGATCTCGATTGATCAAGATTTCGATCAATCGAAATGAGATCTCGATTGATCGAGATGCCTTTGGCTGCATTTTCTGATTTCTTCTCTTGACTGCAGAAAGCTTCAAACTTTGCTCCATTTACTCCAATACCTGCAAAACGTCAAAAACACAAAAATACCGTAAACATATCTCAATAAACGCAAAAATAGGACTAACATATGTAATAAAGAGGGTTCAAATGCATGGAATTGAACACTTATCACACCCCCAAACTTACATATTGCTAGTCCCTTAGCAATACGATATTACAAAAAAATAAAACTAACTGTCTTATACAAAAGTTTAATCATGCTCAGTCATCAACTAGATAAAGGGCGATCATCCGTCCATTTCACATTTGGCAAATGCAACAAGTATTACAGAACTATGCGGTCATTAACAAAAATGTACTTTCACAAGCTATAAATAAACGACGGTCCCCACATAATGGCCAACCCGAGCAAACATACCAATTCTGACCCCAAAATCCTCTTTGAAAAGTGAACATGCATTCTAACGCGTGGCTTTTGTCATATTTGGAGAAGAAAACGAACAAATCTGTTTTTAAGAGAAAAACTCATTGAAAACGCTCGACACAGCCGTTCATTATCACAAAACATTCATGATTGCTCATGTACGGATGACCGTGCAATGCTTAGCTCTTTTTTTTTGTTTTCTTGTAAGCCCATGTAGCGGCATTGGGCCAATGACTCCCAAACCAATTGGTTTTAGGGCATTAGGTGAAGAAACACCCCTCGGACTTAATAACCGAGCTTACAAGGCGATGAGCTTAAGCAAGCCACCCGCTTATTATTGCTCAACCTTGCACACTTATACACGAATATTCCCTGCTTTGAGGCATAGAAATCCGGTTTATTGAGAGAGAAGGCTTATTGCAGATTTTCTCTCTTTTTTTTTTTTTACAACAACCGGAAGAACTTATTCTTTAAGTTGTTCAGATAAAAATAGAAATTTATAAAATTCTCCCTCAGACTTATACCCCACAATTTAAAATGCATGTGTGTGAATTTGTGCGGTTAAGGACAAATTTAGGGCAAGAATTGTACGTGCTCGTATTTGGACAAAAATGTAGACTGTTCTAGCCTACTATATAGCTTGCAAAAGTGCGGGTATTTACAATGTTAAAGTTCTTAACTACCTGCTGCATTTACCTTGGACATTTATTCGAATGACTTCCTTTAAAAAGCAAGACATCATAGCAAGTATGCAAAATATCAAGAAAACTGCTCTACAATGACACTCAATATAACGACTGAACATTGCATGCATATGCAAGTGGTATAGCATACCACACCCCCAAACTTAAACGCAACATTGTCCTCAATGTGTGGACAAGGAGAACAAGGAAAGAATTTACCGTGATGGCAGAATGCGACAAAAATGGTGTTCCATAGTAGCGGTCATCCGGCAAATAAGAAAAACCTGCACAGAACACCAACTGGATACCACGAGCATTAAAAGGAACAAAAAGTAGATAAATAGAACATAATTAAATAATTATTCACAAACGGACAATGCCAATATCACTGTATATCTAAGGGTCTGAACTGGTGTTTCCCAATTGTCTAAGAGGTCTATGCGATAAGATATTGACTATCCAGGCACGCTAACGTATAGCATGCAAAGGGGCTGCCTTTCTTTATTACCGCCATACTGCGTTGAAGCAATCTCAACAGTATTGGGAATTGAAACCAGGCGGTAATAAACGGAAGTCATCAACTGAATCGCATATAACAAGTAGACAAGTGGTACTACATACATAGTCAAAGTATAGAGAACAGAAATATTGACAGAAAGCAAAAATAAAGACAGTAAAGATAACAGATGTGATAACAGAAAAGATAACTGTATTCCATCAATATATAAAATGAGTTCAGTAAAAAGTGTACATGCATCGGGAATACTCAAAGAAGAACTAAAAATGAAAGAAAACATGGCCAACATGGCCTATCAAACATAAAGAAAGAAAAAGAAATACGGAAAGTAAAACAGAAAAGACAAATAAAATGCAGCTACTCGAGGGCGGGTGGTGGTGGTGGCAGCTCGGTGGGAGCAGAAGTGGAGGTGGAAGCCCGTCCTACAAACAGGAACTGCAGGTCCTGCTGAAAGGCTCGAAACTCGTCTAGAATTGCCCTCTGACCCTGTGCCAGAGAAGAAATGTCTGAATGAATGCCCTCCAGCTGACTCTGCGTCACCTGGATGTGCTCGTCAAAACCCTGCTGGAGCCGCTCTACCTCAGCCGCCAGGCAGGAGTAGCCAGTCGCTAAGATGTCATGCCGCTCTGCAGCCATATCTATCTCCTCCTCCTCCATCTCCTCATCCTCTGACTCAGCCCCTGCAGGCTCTCCCTCATCCGTCTCCACCGGGGCATCCATATCTACATCATCTGGTGGATCACCCTGGTGGTCCTGCCGCTCTAAGTGTCACCTCACCCGCTCCGAATGAGTAGATGTGAAACGGGCGGGCGGTGCCAACTGGATGTCAGTCTGACTGACCGGTATACTGGCACTGCTGAGAAAAGCGGCGATCAGGAAAGGGAAGGGAAGCCGCCAACTCGCTGCTCGCCTCATCCTCTTGTTGATGAGGCCATCCCAGACTTTGTACATCTGCCCCCAGATCAGTGATAGGACAGAAAACCAAGTGCCCGTGTGGAAAGCATAGAGGCAACGGAGGAGGTCGCCCCTACGCTCTGCCACGTGCTGCAGAGGACACGCGTTCTTGATGAGAACGGTGTCCAAGAACCAAAACCTGCTCAGGCACATCGATTTGGACGTGCAGTTGTGACTGGGCGTGGTAAACACCCCACCACACATGTCCATCACGATCGAGAACAGTGTCGTGTCTGCTGGGAGTGCGGCCCTGTAAAGTGGTCGACCGTCCTGGTCAACCATGTCCGGTGGCTGCTGGTGAGGGATGCCGAGCATCTGAGCAATCCGGCTCAGCGTAATCGTAATAGTGACGGTGCCCATGACCGTCTGTAGTGTATCTGGCGCGGTGCAGGAGTAGGTCATGTGATCGTAAAAGACCTGCACTAAGCGCTCGTGTGCCACGTCGGTTGGAGGCACACATAGTCGGTCGAGGCGACGCCGCCTGAGCTCGGCGACAGTCCACGCAGTGTCGGGATGACTCTCGAACTCTGCCAAGGTGAAAATCTGCTCTGAGTGAAACTTCCAAGACTGGAAGACTCGCCCGGGCACGTCTCTAACTGCACCGGGGGCATTCTTCACCCTCGCCATAGCCTCGGAACAGTCTGTACTTTATTCCAAAAATTACGTAAATAAAAAGATAAAATAAGAGGAAAGCTAAACTAAGAATAGAAATAAAAGAATAAAAATGAGGTCCTAGTCCATGGTGCTGACAAGAATTTAAAAAGTCACTCTCAAAGAGGCGGTGTGACCGGAT
Source organism: Cornus controversa (assembly GCA_026545225.1). NCBI lineage: Eukaryota > Viridiplantae > Streptophyta > Magnoliopsida > Cornales > Cornaceae > Cornus > Cornus controversa. Next base: position 29,581,481 of record CM048850.1, read on the forward strand.
GTAACCGAAACGAAGGGTCCGCGGTCACAAACCGTACACTAAGTATTTGAAACAAAAAGAGTGCAAAATCTCACCCATACATGAATTCCTACCCCCTGAAACCCACAAAATCTCATTACAGATATCGCAATCGCACCCATCCAAACCAACATCATCTAACTATGTTTATTATGCCGTAAAACTATCAAAAATAGCGGGAGAGTACACAAAATGTTGCCATGCATCACTCACCTCAAGAGGAAGAAGATGAACGGCTCAAACAGAAGAAGATCCACTCGCAGTCGCGAAGAGAAGAGCGCGCGAGTGCTAGCGGCGACTTCAGACGATGTCGAATGGCGGGGGATGATCGGCGATGGAAGATCACGTGCGGAATGGTGCTTGGAAGGCTCTGGATCGCTCGGAGAAGAGAAGGAAGTCGGATGGTTGTTTTGAAATGAGAGGGAAGCCCAATGGTTTAAATAAGAGTTCGGCTCACGTGCAGGCATCGCGTGCATCTCGATTGATCGAGATGTGCATTTCGATCAATCGAGATTTCGATTGATCGAAATCTCACTTCGATCAATCGAAATCAGCTTCGATCGATCGAAATTCCTTCCTCGATCAATCAAAAATTCCTTCACTGAATCGAGTTTTTACTTCGATCAATCAAACTTTTAATTCATTCAATCGAAATTTTATTTCGATCAATCGAAATCCCATTTCGATCAATCGAAATCTTCGATCGATCGAAGACCTATCGAAGTGCAATCGAAGAATACTACCTCTCGGGACTTTTGGACTTCTCAAATCTCTGCAATTTTTCGATCAATCGAGACCAAAATCTCGATCAATTGAAATCTCGATTGATCGAGATCCTGGTTTCGATCAATCGAGATGCTCAAAAATAGTCAGCTTGAGTTATGCTTCAGGGACTTGGATTTTTGGGAATTAGATACTAAGTTGCTTAGATACAAAACCTACTTTGGATTATAGGGACATCATGGAAGCATGATAGCTACCATCGCTTCGCCACCTTACACGTCTATGGCGCGACGTTCGGATCGGCTCACGAGTCAAAATATACGGGATCCGTCAAAGTGACGACATCCACGTATTCGGTGGTGACTTCGTCATCCACGCACACTTTTAAGCGCTGCCCGTTTACTTTGAACAACGATCCATCTTTCAAGTCCTTCAATTCCACTGCTCCGTGGGGAGCGACGGAATTAATCAACGGAGGAAAAGGGTCTCTCGGAACTCTCCCTTTAGGCACATCCCTGACGGTCATGACATTGAGCATTGAATTAACTTCACAAATGGATTGCTCAATGTCAAAATCATGATAGTTGAAGTGATTTAGGCATGCCTCTAAAGGATCCTTGGAAAGAATAGAAGGAAGTGCTTCTTGAACAAGGTCTTCCACAACATCGACACAAAAGCATTCACTTTCGTCTTCGGATGGGTGGTGGGAAGCATTGAAGATGTTCAAGCGGACTTTCATATTCCCAAAGAGATGTCCATCACTCCGGTACGGCAATTAACGCAAGCGTTTGCCGTGGCCAAGAATGGACGACCTAGAATAATAGGAATATGTCGATTTGGATTTTGGACCGGTTCCGTGTCAAGGACTATGAAGTCCACCGAAAAATAGAATTTGTCCACTTGAATGATTACATCCTCAATTATGCCACGTGGTTGCTTCACCGAGCGATCGGCAAGTTGAAACACAACCGTGGTATGCTTGAGTTCCCCCAAACCTAGTTGTTGGTAAACTGAGAATGGAAGCAAATTGACACTAGCCCCTAGATCAAGAAGTGCCTTTTCAAAAGATTGATTTTCGATGGTGCACGAAATGGTCGGAGCACCCGGATCTTTAAATTTAGGAGGGGCTTGGTGTTGGAAAATGGAGCTAATGTGCTCAGTTAAGAGGACTTTCTTAGGAACAGTATTCCTAGATTTTTGCTTTTGAGTGCACAAGTCCTTCAAGAATTTCGCATAGGAGGGAATTTGTCGAATAGCATCAAGGAGAGGGAGATTGATCTTTACTTGTTTGAAGATCTCCATCATGTCTTGGAATTTCTCTCCTTGCTTCCCGAAATGAGAAGGTTCCTTCAATTTTTGAGGAAAAGGAACCGGAGGTTCAAAAGAAGTGTCAAGATTTGGAATGGATGACGACACAACTTCACTTGCCTTTCCTTTTGGATTTAAAGGGATGATATTCACATTTGGATTTAAAGGAAACAATTTTGGATTTAATTGGGATTCTTTTGGATTTTTAGGTTGCTCTTGGAATTCCTTTCTCTCTTCCTCCCCTACCTTGGAGTTAATGATTTTACCACTCCTCAAGGTTGTGATTGATTGAACTTGCTCCGGAGGAGCATTACAAGTTGAAGATGATGGATCCTCAATCACATGGACACCTTTGGGATTCGCCACCGGTTGACTCGGCAATTTACCTTCCTCCCTTCTATTTCAGGCATTAGCTAGTTGCCCAATTTGAGCTTCTAACCTAGCCATAGATTGAGCATTGGCTTCAAGCTTAGAGATTGATTGAGAGTGAGTTTGCAATAAGCGGGTATTGGCCTCAAGATTGCTTATCACTCTTTCTTCAAAGCTTTGGCTTCTCGGAGGAGGTGGTGGTTGTTGGTAATTGGATCTTTGATTGTAAGGTTGAGGATTTGGCCTATAATGAGGCTGTTGAGATTGGGAATTAAAAGAATTTTGCCCATGAAAAGAGGGACTTGATTCTTGAGGTTTTCATGAAAAAGCCGGATGGTTCTTGTAACCAGGATTGTACGTGTTTGAATATGGATCATTCATTTGTTTAGAGTACAAGGCATTCGCTTGCTCTTGAGCATAATCGGGAGATTGCCCGGTAATAGGACAATCTCGCACAAAATGCGAAGTGCTATAGCAAAACGAACACCCTTCCTGATTTTGGACAGATTGGTTTGCAGTAGGCAACCCATTTTTCATGATTAAATCCATTTTTCGGGACAAGGCTTCTACTTGCATGGCTACCTCATCTACCCGTGAAATCTCATGCACTCCTCTACAAGGTTGGGTGGCCTTCCCTTTCCTAGTGGAGGAGCGTTGAGCTGAATTGTTGCTTAGGGTTTGAAAAAGTTTCCATGCCTCATCGGGGCTTTTCAAAAGGTACCCACCCCCACACGCGGAGTCTATCATTTGTCTATGTTGCTCACTCACCCCATCATAAAAACTTTGCACAAGCTGCCATTTTGGGACAGCATGATGCGGACAAGATTTTAAAAGATCTTTTAACCTCTCCCACGTCTCATGGAATTGTTCTTGGTCAATTTGGGTGAATCCGGTGATTGCTCGCCGAATATCACTTGTCTTACCCATTGGGAAGTATTTTTTCAGGAACTCTATTTGCATCTCCGCCCAAGAATGGATTGAGTTAGGTTCTAAGGAGTTGAACCAACTTCTAGCTTTATCTTTTAGGGAGAAGGGGAACATACGCAGCTTTAGATCATCCTCCGTAAAGTGTGGTACACGAATAGTGGAACACACGGAAAGGAAATAATCTAAGTGCCGGTATGGATCCTCATTAGGGAGACCGTGGAAGCTATTAAGAAGATTGATGGTGGAGGACTTTATTTCGGATTGAGTTGCCGCTACATTCGGAAATTGGATACATGAAGGTACTTCAAATGTAGTCGGAAGGTAAAAGTCCATAAGCAACTCTCCTTGAGGAGGTGGTGGTGGAGGTGGTTGTTCATGATTAAAAGGAGGTAGTCCGGGAGGTTGTCTTTCATTTGGGTCCATGTTTTCAGTCCTAGGCAATATAGGGTCCCTAGAGGTTCCTCTACGTTGTCTAAGTGTTCGTTCAAGTTCAATATTACAAGGAAGCAAAGGAAGTGACAATGACCGTCTACCTAGCATGCATTAACAATAGAACAACACCTCAATTCACAAAAAGAAATAAATTAAACAATAATATATACAAAAAGAATGAAAGAACTCAAACCACTAATTTAGATTTTATACTCACAAAGGGTTCCAACTTCAGTTCTTTTCGATGCCCGCTATGTGGTATACCTAAATTCAAGAAGTTTGAGCAATAAGAACAAAATATATACAAAAAGGATGAAAGAATTTCTAGCCTAAGAATTAAACCAGATTTAATCTTCCAATGGCGACAATTAAACCGTAAGTGCCCGGCAACGGCGCCAAAATTTTGATGCGGCTAAACTGTGATTATATTGTAAGCTTAATTTTGCCCATTTTATCAAAATATAATTTAACCACTCGCAAGAGCACGAATTTTTGTAGATAAGGTTCTATATAAAGGGTATCGATCCCACGAGGACTAGTCGCAATTGTCTTAAAGGAAGATTAATTCTACTTTAATCCTAAAAACAGGTTTTTGAGTTTTGTTTATACACTATTGCATAAATGAAATGACAATAAAAGTAAAGAGTTTAAAGTTGGGAGAGAGAACTAGGGTTGGTTTCCACCACTAGCCATTCACATGTTCATAAGTGTAGCAAGCATGGGATTCATGAATTAAATGCCTAACAATGTCATTAGGCTTGTGACCTCAATGACATATCAAAAGATCAATGTGTGTGCTAACCTATCATAATCCATATTCAACAAGCATAGCTCTTCAACCTAACTAACTACCTAATTACTCTACTCTCTAAGTGAACACTACATGCATCCAAACTACCTTATCTTGGCATGGTCTATACAAACTAACATCACACATTCATTTAAACACCATTATCTAGCCATCATTTGCACTTCTTGTGGAATATGCAAATGTTGTGCATTCAAGTGACAAAATCTACTATAAGACAAGAATAAATTCCAAATCAAATGAATATATATAAGAAATTTATTTGTGTACATAGTCACTAGGGTAAATAATCAACATTTAATTACAAATCCCAAGTGCTACAAAAAGGAACATGTTTACATGGCTAGGGCTTCAACAACACCCTAGTATGGAAGTTAGTTGCTCATGGTTGCCTTGCACCCTTCCATTGATGGAGAAGATGAAGCTTCTTGGTCTGGTTCAGCTCCTTCTCCTCTCTCCCGAATGTCTCTCTTCTTGATGGTCTGATGTCTATTGAGAGATATGTGAGATATGAGAGATATGGCCCTTTCTGTGCTTTTTGGCTCCTTTTTCTACCTTGGGGCCCACCATATATATATATATATATCAATATATATATATATCTTGTATCAAGAAGGTACCCAAAAGTCTTGTTCAAGTCAGACAATCCCCCTAAGTCGTGCAAAAAAGGGGGATTTTGTTGCAAGTGGGAGAGCAGGTGAGCAAGTGGGCAAGTGGATTCTGCAGAATCTCGATTGATCGAGATTGGATCTCGATTGATCAAGATTTCGATCAATCGAAATGAGATCTCGATCAATCAAGATTTTGATTAATCGAGATCAACATCTCGATTGATCGAGATGCCTTTGGTTGCATTTTCTGATTTCTTCTCTTGACTGCAGAAAGCTTCAAACTTTGCTCCATTTACTCCAATACCTGCAAAACGTCAAAAACACAAAAATACCGTATACATATCTCGATAAACATAAAAATGGAACTAACATATGCAATAAAGAGGGTTCAAATGCATGGAATTGAACACTTATCAAAAATGTACAGAATTGAATTTCCTTCAACACTTTTAAAGTTTGGGCCATTTTGGCAATCACGTATGGAGTTATGGTCTAAATACCAAAATGGGTCTAGAACTTTGTAGTCCTGAATTGGTCCAGTCTTTAATGTGAATAGGCTCATGCTCATTTTCTTCTTTTAAATTCATTTTTGGCCCATTTCTTCAGTCCATTTAATTTGGATCTTTAGTATAAACATATCTCATAGCAAGCATGCAAAAATATCAAGAAAAAAAATTGCTCTACAATGACACTCAATATAATGACTGAACATTGCATGCGTATGCAAGTGGTATAGCATACTGCACCCCAAACTTATATGCAACATTGTCCTCAATGTTTGGACAAGAAGAACAAAGAAAGAAGTTACCGGGATGGCAGAATGCGAAGAAAAAAAATGGTATTCCACAGCAGCGGTCATCCTGTAAATAAGAAAAACCTGCACAGAACACCAACTGGATCCCATGAGCATTAAAAGGAACAAAAAGTAGATAAATAGAACATAATGAAATAATTATGCATAAACAGACAATGCCAATATCACTGTATATCTAAGAGTCTGAACTGGTGTTTCCCAATTGTCTAAGAGGTCTATGCGATAAGATATTGACTATCCAGGCACGCTAACGTATAGCACGCAAAGGGGCTGCCTTTCTTTATTAACGCCATACTGTGTTGAAGCAATCTTAACAGTATTGGGAATTGAAACCAGGTGGTAATAAACGGAAATCATCAACTGAATCGCATATAACAATTAGACAAGTGGTACTACATACATAGTCAAAGTATAGAGACAGATATATTGACAGAAAGTAAAAATAAAGACAGTAAAGATAACACATGGTATAAAAGAAAATATAAATTTATTCCATATAGATGAAAATGAGTTTCAGTACAAAGTGTACATGTAGGTGGAATACTCACAAAGAAACTAAACATGGCCAACATGGCCTATGAATAATAAAGAAAGAAAAATACAGAAAGTAAAGCATAAAAGATGAATAAAATGCAGCTACTCGAGGGCGGGTGGTGGTGGTGGTGGCTCGGTGGGAGTGGAAGTGGAGGCGGAAGCTCGACCTGCGAACAGGAACTGCAGGTCCTGCCGGAAGGCTCGGAACTCGTCTAGAATAGCCCTCTGACCCTGTGCTAGAGAAGAAATGTCCGAACGAATGCCCTCCAGCTGACTCTGCGTCACCTGGACATGCTCATCAAAACCCTACTGGAGCCGCTCTACGTCAGCCGCCAGGCAGGAGTAGCCTGTCGCTAGGATGTCATGCCGCTCTGCAGCCATATCCATCTCCTCCTCCTCCATCTCCTCGTCCTCTGAGTCAGCCCCTGTAGGCTCTCCCTCATCCGTCTCCACCAAGGCATCCATATCTACATCATCTGGTGGATCACCCTGGTGGTCCTGCCGCTCTAAGTGTCGCCTCACCCGCTCCCAATGAGTAGATGTGAAACGGGCGGGCGGTGCCAACTGGATGTCAGTCTGACTGACCGGTATACTGGCACTGCTGAGAAAAGCGGCGATCAGGAAAGGGAAGGGAAGCCGCCAACTCGCTGCTCGCCTCATCCTCTTGTTGATGAGGCCGTCCCAGACTTTGTACATCTGCCCCCAGATCAGTGATGGGACAGAAAACCAAGTGCCCGTGTGGAAAGCATAGAGGCAATGGAGGAGGTCACCCCTGCGCTCTGCCACGTGCTGCAGCGGACACGCATTCTTGATGAGAACGGTGTCCAAGAACCAAAACCTGCTCAGGCACATCGATTTGGACGTGAAGTTGTGACTGGGCATGGTAAACGCCCCGCCAGACATGTCCATCACGATAGAGAACAGTGTCGTGTCTGCTGGGAGTGCGGCCCTGTAAAGTGGTTGACCGTCCTGGTCAACCATGTCTGGTGGCTGCTGGTGAGGGATGCCGAGCATCTGAGCAATACGGCTCGGCGTAATCGTAATAGTGACGGTGCCCACGACTGTTTCTAGTGTATCCGGCGTGGTGCAGGAGTAGGTCATGTGATCGTAAAAGACCTGCACTAAGCGCTCGTGTGCCACGTCGGTGGGAGGCACACATAGTCGGTCGAGGCGACGCCTCCTGAGCTCGGCGACAGTCCACGCAGTGTCGGGACGACTCTCGAACTCTGCCAAGGTGAAAATCTGCTCCGAGTGAAACTTTCGAGACCGGAAGACTCGCCCGGGCACGTCTCTAACCGCACCGGGGGCATTCTTCACCCTCGCCATAGCCTCGGAACAGTCTGCACTTGATTCAAAAAATTACGTAAATAAAAGATAAATAAGAAGAAAACTAAACTAAGAATAAACTAAAAGAAGAAAAATGAAAATGAGGTCCTAGTCCATGGTGTTGACAAGAATTCAAAAAGTCACTCTCAAAGAGGCGGTGCGACCAGATGCAACCGAAACGAAGGGTCCGCGGTCACAAACCGTACACTAAGCATTTGAAACAAAAAGAGTGCAAAATCTCACCCATACATGAATTCCTACCCCCCGAAACCCACAAAATCTCATTACAGATATCGCAATCGCACCCATCCAACCCAACATCATCTAACTATGTTTATTATGTCGTAAAATCATCAAAAATAGCGAGAAAGTACGCAAAATGTAGCCATGCATCACTTACCTCAAAGTGAAGAAGATGAATGGCACACGAAGATGAAAACCCACTCGCAGCCGCGAAGAGAAGATCGTGCGAGTGCTAGCGGCGATCTCAAACTGTGTCGAATGGCGGCGGATGATCGGCGATGGAAGATCACGTGCGGAATGGTGCTTGGAGGGCTCTGGATTGCTCGGAGAAGAGAAGGAAGTCGGATGATTGTTTTGAAATGAGAGGGAAGCCTAACGGTTTAAATACAACTTCGGCTCACGTGCAGGCATCGCGTGCATCTCGATTGATCGAAATGTGCATTTCGATCAATCAAGATTTTGATTGATCGAAATCTCACTTCGATCAATCGAAATCAGCTTCGATCGATCGAAATTCCTTCCTCGATCAATCAAAAATTCCTTCACTGAATCGAGTTTTTACTTCGATCAATCAAACTTTTAATTCATTCAATCAAAATTTTATTTCGATCAATCGAAATCCCATTTCGATCAATCGAAATCTTCGATCGATCGAAGACCTATCGAAGTGCAATCGAAGAATACTACCTCTCGGGACTTTTGGACTTCTCAAATCTCTGCAATTTTTTGATCAATCGAGTCCAAAATCTCGATCAATCGAAATCTCGATTGATCAAGATCCTGGTTTTGATCAATCGAGATGCTCAAAAACAGTCAGCTTGAGTTATGCTTCAGGGACTTGAATTTTTGGGAATTAGATACTAAGTTACTTAGATACAAAACCTACCTTGGATTAAAGGGACATCATGGAAGCATGATAGCTACCATGGCTTCGCCACCTTACACGTCTATGGCGCGACGTCCGGATCGGCTCACGAGTCAAAATATACGGGATCCGTCAAAGTGACGACATCCACGTATTCGGTGGTGACTTGGTCATCCGCGCACACTTTTAAGCGCTGCCCATTTACCTTGAACAACGAGCCGTCTTTCAAGTCATTCAATTCCACTACTCCGTGGGGAGCGATGGAATTAATCAAAAATGGACCATCCCAACGGGAGCGAAGTTTTCCGGGAAACAAATGGAGGCGGGAGTTGTACAACCATACTTTTTGGCTCGGCGACAATGTTTTGACTCGAATATTACGATCATGAAAGGCTTTGGACTTTGCCTTATAGATTTTCGCATTCTCATACGTATCATGTCGCAATTCTTCCAATTCATTTAATTGAAGCTTTCGATTAGATCCGGCATGTCAAAATTGAAAGTTTTGGTGGCCCACATAGCTTTATGCTCCAATTCAACCGGAAGATGGCACGCCTTGCCATAAACCAACCGATAAGGTGACATTCCAATGGGAGTTTTATATGCGGTTTGGTATGCCCATAATGCATCGTTTAGTCGCAATGACCAATCTTTCCGGTCGGGCCGAATAGTTTTCTGAAGAATGTTCTTAATCTCCCTATTGGATACTTCTACTTGGCCAATGGTTTGAGGATGGTATGGGGTGGCTACTTTGTGTGTGACGGAGTATTTGGTAAGCAAGGTTCGAAGGAACCGGTTACAGAAATATTTACCTCCGTCACTGATGATGGCCCGAGGAGTACCAAATCGGCTAAAAATATTAGCTTGAATGAATTTAACCACGACTGCGTGATCATTGGTTTTGGCAGCAACGGCCTCTATCCACTTAGATACGTAGTCCACCGCCACAAGTATGTACTCATGACCAGTAGAGGGTGGAAATGGCCCCATGAAGTCAATGCCCCACACATCAAATATTTCAACGATAAGAATAGGGTTAAGAGGCATCATGTCCTTCCGAGACATCGCGCCAAGGCGCTGACATCGCTCACAAGAGCGGCTGAATGAATATGCATCCCGATGAAGTGTCGGCCAGAAAAATCCGCATTGGAGAATTTTTGCTGCGGTTTTCTTAGCACTAAAGTGTCCCCCACAAGCGAGTGTATGACAAAACTTAAGAATGCTTTGGAATTCACTGTTGGGTACACACCTTCGAATTATTTGATCAGGGCAATATTTGAACAATTGAGGATCGTCCCAATAATATGATCGTGATTGGGAGAGGAAACGATCCTTCTCTTGCTTGGTCCAAGAAGATGGTATTTTACCGGTTGCCAAGTAATTAACCACATCCGCATACCAAGGGATACTCTCTTGAGAGATGACAAAGAGTTGTTCATCCGGGAAGGATTCACAAACTGGAATGGAATTATGGAGGGATTCAACAAGAATTCTAGACAGGTGGTCAGCCACCACATTTTCAGTTCCCTTTTTGTCTCTAATCTCAAAATTGAACTCTTGCAATAAGAGTATCCATCGGATCAACCTAGGCTTGGTGTCCTTTTTGGCCAAAAGATGCTGGAGGGCAGCATGGTCCGAATAGACAATGACCTTTGAACCTAATAAATAAGCTCAAAATTTGTCTAATGCAAATACTACCGCAAGCAATTCCTTTTCCGTTGTGGTATAATTGATTTGAGCCTCAGAAAGGGTTTTACTTGCGTAGTAGATGACATGTGGCAGTTTGTCTACTCGTTGCCCTAAGACTGCACCCATGGCATAATCGGATGCATCACACATAATCTCAAATGGGAGAGCCCAATTTGGAGGGATTAGAATTGGAGCGGTTGTAAGCATGGTGCGGAGTTTTTCAAAAGCGTTAAGGCATGCTTCATCAAAGGTAAAACAAGACTGTTTTTCAAGAAGGCGACATAAAGGCCGAGAGATTTTGCTAAAGTCTTTGATGAAACGGCGATAAAAGCCCGCATGCCCAAAGAATGAACGAATCTCTCTCGCCGTTGATGGTGGAGGAAGTTTGGAAATGAGTTCAACCTTGGCTTTATCAACCTCTATTCCTCTCTTAGACACAATGTGCCCTAGTACAATACCCTCTTGAACCATAAATGGCTCTTTTCCCAACTAAGAATTAGGTTGGTCTCTTGACATCATTTGAGAACACAAGCTAGATTTTGGAGGCATGATTCAAATGAAGGCCCAAAAATGGAAAAATCATCCATGAACACTTCCAAGAATTTTTCCACCATGTCCGAGAAGATAGACATCGTACACCGTTGAAAAGTCGCCGGTGCATTGCACAACCCAAAGGGCATGCGTCTATAAGCAAATGTGCCGAAGGGACATGTAAATGTGGTTTTCTCTTGGTCCCTCGGGTCTATAGCAACCTGATTATAGCCGAAATATCCATCCAAAAAGCAATAAAAACTTTGCCCAGCTAATCTCTCCAATATTTGATCAATAAATGGGAGGGGGAAGTGATCTTTCCGAGTGGCTGAATTTAATTTCTGATAATCAATACACACTCTCCATCCTGTGGTGGTGCGTTGGGGAACTAATTCACCCTTATCATTAGGTTGCATCGTAATACCAGACTTCTTTGGAACCACTTGAGTAGGACTAACCCATTTGCTATCTGAGATGGGGTAAATGATTACCGCATCTAGTAACTTCACCACCTCCTTCATTACAACGTCCTTCATGTTTGGATTTAGTCGACGTTGTGCCTCCCTTGAGGTCTTTGCATCCTCTTCCAAGTGTATGCGGTGCATACAAATAGAAGGGTCTATTCCCTTAAGATCTGCCACACTCCATCCTATTGCCTCCTTGTGCTCTTTTAGCACCCTTATAAGTTCCATCTCTTGATCATTGGTAAGATTAGAAGCAATAATGACTGGAAGGGTCTCATCAGCGCCCAAGAAAACATACTTGAGTGTAGCCGGTAGGGGCTTGAGCTCAAGTTGTGGTGGGGAAATTAAAGAAGGAGTTTGGGAAGTTTTGGACAAAGGGGGCAAGGGTTCTCTCGGAACTCTCCACTTAGGCAGATCCATGACAGTATTAACATCGAGCATGGAATTGACTTCACATATGGATTGCTCAATGTCAAAATCACCATAGTTGAAGTGATTTAGGCATGCCTCTAAAGGATCCTTGGAAAGAATAGAAGGAAGTGCTTCTTGAACAAGGTCTTCCACAACATCGACACAAAAGCACTCACTTTCGTCGTCGGATGTGTGGTGGGAAGCATTGAAGTTGTTCAAGCGGACTTTCATATTCCCAAAAGAGATGTCCATCACTCCGGTACGGCAATTAACGCAAGCGTTTGCCGTGGCCAAGAATGGACGACCTAGAATGATAGGAATATGCCGATTTGGATTTTGGACCGGTTCCGTGTCAAGGACTATGAAGTCCACCAGAAAATAGAATTTGTCCACTTGAATGATTACGTCCTCAATTATGCCACGTGGTTGCTTCACCGAACGATCGACAAGTTGCAACACAACCGTGGTATGCTTGAGTTCCCCCAAACCTAGTTGTTGGTAAACTGAGAATGGAAGCACATTGACACTAGCCCCTAGATCAAGAAGTGCCTTTTCAAAAGATTGATTTCCGATGGTGCACGAAATGGTCGGAGCACCCGGATCTTTGAATTTAAGAGGGGCTTGGTGTTGGAAAATGGAGCTTATGTGCTCAGTTAAGAGGACTTTCTTATGAACCTTATTCCTAGATTTTCGCTTTTGAGTGCACAAGTCCTTCAAGAATTTCGCATAGGAGGGAATTTGTCGAATAGCATCAAGGAGAGGGAGATTGATCTTTACTTGTTTGAAGATCTCCATCATATCATGGATTTTCTCTCCTTGCTTCCCGAAATGAGAAGGTTCCTTCAATCTTTGAGGAAAAGGAACCGGAGGTTCATAGGAGGTGTCAAGATTTGGAATCGATGATGACATCACTTGCCTTTCCTTTTGGATTTGAAGGGTTATTTTGCAAATTTGAATTTAACGAAAATAATTTTGGATTTAATTGGGATTCTTTTGGATTTTTAGGTTGCTCTTGGAATTCCTTTCTCTCTTCCTCCCCTACTTTGGAGTTAATGATTTTACCACTCCTCAAGGTTGTGATAGATTGAACTTGCTCCGGAGGAGCATTACAAGTTGAAGAGGATGGATCCTCAATCACATGAACACCTTTAGGATTCGCCACCGGTTGACTCGGCAACTTACCTTCCTCCCTCCTATTTAAGGCATTGGCTAGTTGCCCGATTTGAGCTTCTAACCTAGCCATAGATTGAGCATTGGCTTCAAGCTTAGAGATTGATTGAGAGTGAGTTTGCAATAAGCGGGTATTGGCCTCAAGATTGCTTATCACTCTTTCTTCAAAGCTTTGGCTTCTCGGAGGAGGTGGTGGTTGTTGGTAATTAGATCTTTGATTGTAAGGTTGAGGATTTGGCCTATAATGAGGCTGTTGAGATTGGGAATTGAAAGAATTTTGCCCTTGGAAAGAGGGACTTGATTCTTGAGGTTTCCATGAAAAAGCCGGATGGTTCTTGTAACCAGGATTGTACGTGTTTGAATATGGATCATTCATTTGTTTAGAGTACAAGGCATTCGCTTGCTCTTGAGCATAATCGGGAGATTGCCCGGTAATAGGACAATCTTGCACAAAATGCGAAGTGCTATAGCAAAACGAACATCCTTCCTGATTTTGGACAGATTGGTTTGGAGTAGGCAGCCTATTTTTGATGATTAAATCCATTTTTCGGGACAAGGCTTCTACTTGCATGGCTACCTCATCTACCCGTGAAATCTCATGCACTCCTCTACAAGGTTGGGTGGCCTTCCCTTTCCTAGTGGAGGAGTGTTGAGCTGAATTGTTGCTTAGGGTTTGAAAAAGTTTCCATGCCTCATCGGGGCTTTTCAAAAGGTATCCACCCCCACACGCGGAGTCTATCATTTGTCTATGTTGCTCACTCACCCCATCGTAAAAACTTTGCACTAACTGCCATTTTGGGACAGCGTGATGCGGACAAGATTTTAAAAGATCTTTTAACCTCTCCCACGTCTCATGGAATTGTTCTTGGTCAATTTGGGTGAATCCGGTGATTGCTCGCCGAATGTCACTTGTCTTACCCATTGGGAAGTATTTTTTCAAGAACTCAATTTGCATCTCCGCCCAAGAATGGATTGAGTTAGGTTCTAAAGAATTGAACCAACTTCATGCTTTATCTTTTAGGGAGAAGGGGAACATACGCAGCTTTAGGTCATCCTCCGTAAAGTGTGGTACACGAATAGTGGAACACACGGAAATGAAGTAATCTAAGTGCCGGTACGGATCCTCATTAGGCAGACCGTGGAAACTATGAAGAAGATTGATGGTGGAGGACTTTATTTCAAATTGATTTGCCGCTACATCCGGAAATTGAATACATGAAGGTACTTCAAATGTAGTCGGAAGGTAAAAGTCCATAAGCAACTGTCCTTGAGGAGGTGGTGGTGAAGGTGGTTGTTCATGATTAAAAGGAGGTAGTCCGGGAGGTTGTCTCTCATTTGGATCCATGTTTTCAGCCCTAGGCAATATAGGGTCCCTAGAGGTTCCTCTACGTTGTCTAAGTGTTCATTCAAGTTCAATGTTACACGAAAGCAAAGGAAGTGACAAGGACCGTCTACCTAGCATGCATTAACAATCGAACAACACCTCAATACACAAAGTAACAATAATCTATACAAAAAGAATGAATGAATTCAAACCACTAATTTTAGGCTTTATACTAACAAAGGGTTCCAAGTTTACTCCTTTTAGATGCCCACTATGTGGTATACCTAAAATCAAGAAGTTTGAGAAATAAGAACAAGATATATACAAAAAGAATGAAAGAATTTCTAGCCTAAGAATTAAACCAGATTTAATCTTCCAATGGCGACAATTAAACCGTTGTCCCCGGCAACGGCGCCAAAATTTTGATGCGGCTAAACTGTGATTATATTGTAAGCTTAATTTTGCCCAATTTATCAAAATATAATTTAACCACTCGCAAGAGCACGAATCTTTGTAGATAAGGTTCTATATAGAGGGTATCGATCCCATGAGGACTAGTAGCAATTGTCTTAAAGGAAGATTAACTCTACTTTAATTCTAAAAACAGGTTTTTGAGTTTGTGTTTATAAACTATTACATGAATGAAATGACAAGAAAAGTAAAGAGTTTAAAGTTGGGAGAGAGAACTAGGGTTGGTTTCCACCACTAGCCATTCACATGTTCATAAGTGTAGCAAGCATGGGATTCATTAATTAAATGCCTAACAATGTCATTAGGCTTGTGACCTCAATGACATATCAAAAGATCAATGTATGTGCTAACCTATCATAATCCATCTTCAACAAGCATAGCTCTTCAACCTAACTAGCTACCTAATTACTCTAATCTCTAAGTGAACACTACATGCATCCAAACTACCTTGTCTTGGCATGGTCTATACAAACTAACATCACACATTCATTTAAACACCATTATCTAGCCATCATTTGCACTTCTTGTGGAATATGCAAATGTTGTGCATTCAAGTGACAAAATCTACTCTAAGATAAGAATAAATTCCATATCAAATGAATATATAGAAGAAATGTATTTGTGTACATAGTCACTAGGCTAAATAATCAACATTTAATTATAAATCCCAAGTGCTACAAAAAGGAACATGTTTACATGGCTAGGGCTTCAACAACACCCTAGTATGGAAGTTAGTTGCTCATGGTTGCCTTGCACCCTTCCATTGATGGAGAAGATGAAGCTTCTTGGTCTGGTTCAGCTCCTTCTCCTCTCTCCTGAATGTCTCTCTTCCTCAAGGTCTGATGTGTGTTGAGAGATATGTGAGATATGAGAGATATAACCCTTTTTGTGTGCTTTTTGGCTTCCTTTTTAACCTTGGGGCCCACCATATATATATATATATCACTATATATATCTCTTGTATCAAGAAGGCCCCCAAGAGTCTTGTTCAAGTCAGACAATCCCCCTAAGTCGTGCAAAAAGGGGGATTTTGTTGCAAGTGGGAGAGCAGGTGAGCAAGTGGCCAAGTGGATTCTGCAGAATCTCGATTGATCGAGATTGAATCTCGATTGATCAAGATTTCGATAAATCGAAATGAGATCTCGATCAATCGAGATTTTGATTAATCGAGATCAACATCTCGATTGATCGAGATGCCTTTGGCTGCATTTTCTGATTTCTTCCCTTGACTGCAGAAAGCTTCAAACTTTGCTCCATTTACTCCAATACCTGCAAAACATCAAAAACACAAAAATACCGTAAACATATCTCGGTAGACGCAAAAATGGAACTAACATATGCAATAAAGAGGGTTCAAATGCATAGAATTGAACACTTATCAGTGAAAAGTTATGAAATTTAACCCTTTGTGAGAAGGGATGCATTAAAGATGGTTTTGTTAAAAATACATAAGTGTTGATTTCCAAGAGATAAGTGGATTTGCATTATGATAAGCACGAGTTAAAATTCAAAATGCATTCATTTGACAAATGTTTTGCATTGGATGAAATTGGTGAAAATCATGATTTTGTGCATATGTGTAATAATATGCACTTTTTTGAGAATGTGTGATTTTTGGGGCATGTGTGAGAATTAATAAGGGTCCTATCACACCCCAAAATCCGGACTATCAGGACTCCCCCTGTCCAAGCCCGAACTCCAGTTGGTGAGGTGTCATTTGTCACCCTCTGACAAGTTACCATTTGTCACCCTCTGATATCCCCATTGATACCAAGCTGTCATGCCCTGAGTCCCAGGTCATGACAAGTCGCAGAAGCCTTTACATTATCGATACGTTCATCCTTTACCAGATATGTCATAATGATCAACAAATCTAAGTTGTGATCTCAAAAGTAGCAAAATCATTCTTTATACCATTAATACAACGTAAACATGCAAACATAACCAATACAAGTCCACTATGTGTACCCTTTATTGAAAACATGCATGTACAAGTCCTTTTACAACTCTCAGTTCCTATAAATTTTAGCAGGATGGAAATTACAGTTTTGCAGGATTGAAAGAATTTTGCTCATCTGAAACACTAGTTTCGTATGATCAAAATTCTCACACAATCGAAGTACTTGCACAGAATCTCAACTCTCGAGACTTTGATACCTTGCAATTTTTTGCACATACGAAACACTGAGTTTACACAATCAAAAATCTCGATCATGCGAAATAAAGATTTCGCACGATTGAAATGCATTCTGCAGAATATCCTACAACCTCACACTTTGGTCATTTTTGGTCCAACTTCCATTCTTAACACACATACTTGTCAAATTTTACCAGTACATCAATACAACCATTCTCAAAAGTTTATACATATAGAAATGAACAAAAATGAAGGGTCATTATTTAAAACATCTAGCATTCTACCATACTTACAATGTATGGAATCATAAGTCATGACCAACACATGCAAAAAATCCCATTTAAGCGTATACAACCACAAAGCATAAGCAATACATGTTCTCGAAACATAAATGATCTTTTCATGTTTATCACATGCATATAGTCCACAATCTGAACATGCATTCAAATAAAGTAACATAAAGTCTTTAGATGAACCGGATAGCGCTTTACGCCAATACTCTATTGGGGAGACTCCATCACATCCTTTTGATTTTCTTAAAAGAGTTAATCCTTATGAGATGAGCAATCACACGCTCAGTAGGAATGTCTAAAACACAATTCCACAAGTTCTGTGAATACTACATAAACATACATTTGCATTAAATCATGTTAAACAAATATTCGTATAACACAACTATATCATAAGCAATACAAATGTAGGCAGAATTACATCAATACCTTCTGAAGTGTAATCTCTGATCAATTGCTTACCATAAGGATCTTTATAATTGATCTATTTTCTTGAGGAGATGCAAACTAATGAGTTTAATTGACTGAATAGGCACGAATCTACTCATAATTTTATTTATTTATTTCTAGGAGACAAAAAATATTGTACATCTATAATGATAGCCATAACATCATGTCTATGGGCTTGAACCAAGCACCCAAGCTTGTATATCTAGTAATGCTTTTCTGCTAATCTAAACTTAGGTCATGTGGAAAAGGCACTACATAATCTTTATAGTTTTAAGTCTTTTTGGACTACTAAAACATAATCTTTATAATGATTCAAAGGTCTTTCTAATGTGTTTTAGTAGTTATTGAAAGATGATGGCACTCACATATGAAGAATATGCACATAAGAAGTATATACTTGATTTGTTCTGAATGGTAGATGGGAATTTCCTCAAAGAACAAACCCTTAACCTGACTATTTCATAGATCTGCTTTTGAATAGTAGGAGCATCAGTATATTCATTAGAGAAAATCCTCTGATTTCTTTTAATCTAGATAAAATATACAGTGGTAGCAAACATAAGCATATTTATAACAATCACTAAGCTTTTGCACATTAACACCAACATTGTCCAACTCAATTTGTTGTCAATTTTGAGGAGGCCATTGCATACACGCTTTATCTGCAACATAATGCCATATTCTAGAAGTAAAAGCACAGTAAAAAATAGATGTTCTCTGCTCTCAATAACCTCCCTACAGAAAACACATTTGATATTAGTTTTCATACCCTTTTTCAATAATTTGTTCTGAGTCCATAATATGTACAACATGGTCAGCCGCATTATGAAAGAGTTTTTCACTATGTTTTCTCGGAACCAGATAATATCATGCCAAAGTTCAACTTCTTTCTTTGGCCTGAGCATCTCCCATACTAATTTTATTGAGAAAATCCCATTTGTAGGTGTCCAGAGCAACTTATCTTTAATGACAATTTTGAAGAGTAATTCATAGTTATATTGCTTTTAATCTCCATGAGATCAATAGTATTGGTACTAGGCCAATTCAACTAATCATTATGCACAATGGCAGCCACATGAGCATCCTTGCTCAATCCAGAGTCAATGATTACTCTATCTCCCCATTTCAAATTTATAGGCCCTGTACACATCCAATAATCAAACCAAAGAGAAGAAACCCTTATTTTTTGATTCCAACATATTTGAACAATAGGCAAAAACTTCTCATGATTAGCTAAAACACCTAATATTCCAAGCACCAATAATCATAAAGGAACTATAAAAGGATTAACAACCACTCCTGTATAATGTGTTCTCTTATATGTTTAAGTGGATTGTTTTTAAGAGGTGCACTATGGTGTGAGTAAAATTCCATCTATTTGTGACAAATTTGTATGCCATTGTTTAATGTAAATATGACCTTGTTCTACTTGGAATTATTTTTGATTGATGAAATAGTTACTTGGCTAAGTTTGAAGAAACATATCGTGTTGAGACATAATACTGTTAAACTATTTTATGAACTTGAGAGAGCATTGCTATTGCAACTAATTTGATTCTTTTTGGGTGTTAAATTTTGTTTTAATAGTGGTTTGGAAATGTAATGATATGGACCATATGTTTTGATTGAGACCAATGAAGGATGATGATGATAAGTATCATCATGGGTTGGTAATGTTTCATTAAAATTATGTTGATCCTGTTAACAATATTTCTTTGAATTGTTTAACTTTCTTTGCTACTTAGACAAAGTGATTTTTTTCTCTTTTTCTTTTTGACACCACTATATTGCTAATTCAAAATTTGTTTGTTTGGCTTTGGATTCGCCTATGTTGAGTTAATCAAGTAATCATTCTTTTGTATTTGAGAAGCCCATGAATGTGTTGTCCTTATCATTTTTGGTGTCTTTACTAGGTTTTGAATGGTTATTAAGTGGTTATTAACTTATTATATGCGCAGTAAGCTCAATTCCACTTTAGTATATTAGTCATAACTTACTCTAGGAAGCTCAAAATTATGCACCATTTGTATAGTTAAAGAATAGATTCATTGATCTATTGAACCATATATGGATCAAAAATTAAAATTATCTCAACTAAATCGGGTTTGGCCTTCAAGTTAGCATTTGAAATGTATCATGCACTCTCTTTGTTTGAATCAATTGATTTTTTTTTTTATTATCAATTGGTTGTTTAGCTTTGGATCTCGCTTGTGTTGAGTTAATTAGGTAATCTCCTTGTTACCGAGCAACCCTAGATGGAAAGTTTTATCTTCATGATGTTCACACAACCATTATTGTATGGCCTAGCAAATTATGAAAATTCTAGAGGTAATTGATCAGAAAATTGATATAGTTTTTATTTTTCTTACTGTGGATTTTGTATGGTAATATACTATGATAATTTAATATTGAACATAATCAATTGATTTCATTTACATATATTTTTCTAACAGTATCTACCAGATCATTAGGAGCAGAATGACATCTTGACTCTCAAGCTAAGGTATAATATTTATCCCCCAAGCACCAGTTCGTTGTTACTTTTCTGATCATGTGGCAACTACTTATTCTTATCCATGGGCTTGGACCAAGTATCCAGAATTGATAATCAATAATAGATTTGATTAGCATCTCATTATAATGATTCAAATGGTCCTTCTAATGTGTTTTAATTATAACTGAAAGATGATAGCTATTGGTGTACTAGTTGGATGCTTTTGTGTGAATTTGTGTGTGATGTGTTTGATTTTCTTTTGGTGATGCAAAAAGCTATTATTGTGGTCCTAACTAACTCCTGAGTTATTGTATACATATCTATGAATGAGAAGCTGCTGATAACTCTTTAGCCTATCCAATAAGTGAAAATGAAACAACACATTGGAAGTGATTACGCATGGCGCTATCCAACCCAAAATTGGTTCAATTCATGAAGGAATGAAGGGCTTATAATCCAAAGAAGAAATGTGAATCTCACTGATTTTGAATATACTAGAGTTGGTAGGTATACTTTGACTTTGGTAGGTCATGTTCCTAACCTTCTTGCAAATGGATCAGTTAGTTCCCTCTTATAGTCTTGGATCAGAATGTAAACTCAACACACTATATTCTTCACCAACAATCTATCAAACTTTAATACATATAGGAATATCCAAGCGAGCAGACTTTAATTATCAACACAAGCAACTTCTTGAAATATAATCTTTAACTTTGGCAGGAAACACAGGAACTTGAACCAAAACCTTCTACTTTGGAATGTGAGAAAGTTGTATTAGGCTATAGAGCCCTTGGTCTTTTTAGAGAAAATACATTGGTTATTAAATAAACATAAAAAATTTCCTTTGTAAATATGTGCAATGCATAATCTCTTAAACATGTTAAGATATTGGTTGTTAATAATATCTTAAGTTATTTAATTGTTATAGTTATATTCTAATTACAAATGCTTGAGTGATATAACAAAATAATAAGAATGGGTAGTGTAGTGACTTAATGTGTGAATTAGCATAATGAATTAATCATGTTGAAATAAGTGATTTTAGATGAGGTTTAGGTATGTAATTGAATTTTAATGTAAACTTTGAGTTTTATCTTTTGTCTTGGACACCAAAAAATGGCCACACCATTAACAGAATCAGTTAGGCCAAATGATTTCTTCTAATTAATTATGTTTTGTGATATACTTGTATGGTGACAGGTATATCCTAGAATACCATTGAAGGCTAGCATCCTAGATAGACGAAAATACATTGGATTTTTTTCCCTCACAAATTTACTCTAGGAAGTGTCAAATGCAATCTTGAAAATTTTTGCCACCATGTAAGCTATATCTTATGATAGTGGTAGCTTTAACCAAGGCATTTCGTGACTAGATTTGGCAGGAACTCATATAGGCTGTCAAATCATCAATCTTACCATAATGGATCTTTTGTGCCTGCACTTTATTGTTGGCTACTTGAACCCTTTTTAAATGGCATTTATGATTCACTAGTTTTGAATTACGAACAATGTGCTTTGCTGGGTTGTTGCCTTAGTTATTGAAACTATTCTCTGCTCTTATATATCAAATAGGAAAATGATTTCTAAACGGAGGGAGTGCTTTCAAATTTCAAGGGAGCTTCATTGCTAGTATTTATATTGTATGAGGTGTATAATTGTTGCATTTATATGAAGCTTACTGATCTAAATAATTATCTTTTGAAGTGCTTCGTTGGTTGCTTTGTTCTATCTATGACTTAATTTATTTCTACAACTTCAATTCTTTCTCCATTTGAGTTAGTTCTATTTGGTCATTTGTTCTTAGCATTATTAGAATATTGAAATTGAGACTTGTGTGATGCAGCTCCTTGTTTGGATTTTGTAGAAAATTGTCAAGATCAAAAATTGAAAGTCGACTTTTGCTAGGAAATGAATAATGTGAAGATCATGCATGGATCGATGTATAGGAGTACTGCTAGGTTTTTGAATTGAATGATAATTGCACATTAATCAATTGTTTAACAGTAGTGCTAGGAAATTGAAAGTGTTTTTGACAAATGGATTTCCTTTTTTGATTTTGGCACAAAGATGGATTATGAAACTGTACGCCTTTAGTCTTTTGATATGTTAATGGTGTATTTAATGTATTGGTTTAGTTCTTGACATCAAGTGATGTGTGTTTTCCTTGGTTTGTTGGCTTTGTTATGTTAAGTTGTACTTGTTTGAAATGCAGGTCATGTGTGGATGATTTGGAAGAATTTCAGGGTGCTTTTACTTGTTTTAAAAACTATATTTTATTAACGGGGGACACAAAATCCCATTAATAAAAGGACATTCAATGTATTAACAAGGGACTGGTATGCCCTAAATGAATTATTAACGAGGGATTGTGCATCTTATTAATAAATTTATTAGATAGACAACAAACTTTTAGACGGGGTGTATTTTACTTTTTTACAAGAGCTCATTTATGACGTAAATTAATTATTAACGAAAGAATTTTCACCTCGTAAATAAATTTATTACGTAGACAAAACATATATTGACGGGAAAAAATCTTACATTTCTACAAGGTTAATTGTTTTCCGTTAAAAATTTAGAGTATTCACGGGACCTTAATAGACATGAGGCTATTTTGTGCCGTTAATGACTTTTAACAGTGTTTTTGGCCTCTCGTAAAAGGCCTTCTTCCTTGTAGTGATGGACCATACTGTACCTTAGAGTAGAGTAGTTAGGCAGATGGCCCATGCCAATCGAAGATAGTCCATGACTTACCCTTAATCATATGTTATCCTCTTGACGGTTGGAGGTGAGCTTGTTGCCACTAACACCACTTATGCATGATATAATTCCCCATAATTAGTTCAATTGACCATCGATTGTGAAGTTAGTGGTTAAGTCAATAACCCTAGATTTATCTCATATCTTCTACATTCCTTACTTTCTGTTGCTTTTGTTTAATTGCTTTATTAGATAATTTAGTATAAAAATTAGCAACTTATTTTCCATTAATTTAATTAGAATTAATTTCATACATCCAACACAATCAGACCACAGTCGGAGAGGATTGACACCCCTTCCATAGCTGTATTCTGTAGAGAATTCGTTATATTCCGAAGTGGTATAATTTAATTGATACACTTAGCCATGATCATTACCTTTACTAGAATACCTCACGAGACTTACTTTTACCGGAATACCTCACTGTTAATTGAGTGGACTTTACCATCCCAATTGAACTCACCACTCTCACCATATACTTCCCAATGACTCAAAACGGATTCAAAATGCTCATATTAACGTACACATGAAATTCAAGTTATTGTAGCATTTGATTATCATACATGTACAATTTCCATATGAACATGACATACTATCACATTGAATATATTTCACATATTTCATATCTCACATCATTTAGATAGATAATTAAACATGTTTCACATATGAACATGCTTCCAAGACATTTCATCAAGTACATAAGTGTAACTTTCACAATTATATATGAATACACATAATTGCTCACAATTCAACCTTAGCATGCTTATATATTCATCTAAGGTATTTATAAACATGTAATCATCCTACTTAACATAGAGAATTCATTAAATGACATAATTTAACATGCTTTAATATTTAAAGACACCTAATTGTACCCACATAACCAATTGGTTGCCATAGATAATTAATATAATCACAAAAATCCTGGATTCTAAGGGTTTGGCATCCCTACCTCAATTTTGAAGAGCTTCCTAATGATTTTGCCAATTCTCAGAAAAAAAAATCAAATTTCTCTAAAATTGATTCTAGATAGATTAAACTCACACCCTCAATGCGTAGGCCAACTTCTTCTTCTTCAGCACCTTTTAATTATCACTCCAAGTCCTTCAAAATTAATGGAGAAAGGAAGAAGATGATTTTGCTATATATGTATATCAATATTGCTCTCTCATGGCTGATGAGAATGAGAAATGAATTCAGAAATTCTCTACTTTCCTATTTATAGACCTAGCAACCTTATTTATAAAAATGTCACTAGTTTTTCACTAAATCCTCCCAGACTCCGTTTTCAATTTTCGTAATTCCGATTAACACGAAATCAACTCTATATTTTTTGGACCCACAGGACCAACGTCCCAGACCCATTTGACAAAAATTCAACTTTTGTCAAACGCTCCCAAAACATTTTCGAACACTTATAATGGTCCTTAAACATATATTTTACATTTAAAATACATTTATAATCATTTATATGCATTTAAATAAAATAAAAAAATGGCCAAAAATAGTCAGGGTTCTTACAACCTACCCAACTTAAAAAGATTTCGTCCCCAAAATCAGGTCATACCTGAGGTAAACAAGTCTAGATACTTAGAATGAACTTCCAGCTTTCACTCCCAAGTAGCTTTCTCAACATTATGATGATGCCAAAAAACCTTGACTAACGGAATGGTCTTACCCCTCAGAACTTGCTCTCTAGTATTAAGAATCTGAACTGGTCTCTCCTTATAGGTGACATCCTCGTCAACCTCAATGTCTACCCAAGTTAGAATATGAGATGGATCAGGTTCATATTTTCTCAACATCGAAACATGGAATACATTATGAACCTTTTTCAACTATGGTGGCAAAGCCAATCTGTAAGCCACCTCACCAACACACTCAAGGATCTCAAATGATCCAATGTATCTAGGCGATAACTTGCCACTCCACTTAAAATGTATCAATCTTTTTCATGGTAAAATCTTAAGAAACACATGGTATCCCACCTCAAAGGATAACGGTTTCCTCCTCCGATCGACATAGCTCTTTTACCAACTTTGACCCGTCAACAATCACTGCCTAATCCACTTGATTTTCTCAGTAGTCTCATGCACAATATCTAGTCCAAAAGTTCTGGTCTCACCCACCTCAGTCCAACAAACTGGAGATCTACAAGGTTTGCCATACAACGCCTCAAATGGTGCCATCTCAATACTGGCCTGATAATTGTTGTTGTACGTAAACTCCACAAGTGGCAAATAGTCCTCCCAACTACTACCAAAATCAAGAATACAATCATGAAGCATATCCTCTAATATCTGTATAGTACGCTCTGACACAATGGATATTAGAACTCTATGTTATCTTACAATCTACTCTACATACTACTTACTAAGCCTCTTCACATTATTTATTAACATTATAGGCAAGAAGTGTGCTGTTTTGGTCAATCGATCTATGACAACCCAAACTGTATTATTGCCTTTGTTTAATCTTGGAAGACTCATCACAAAATCCATGGTAATATGTTCTTATTTCCCGTCTACCACTAATAATGGTTGTAATAACCTAGCTAGCTTTTGATGTTCCGCCTTTACTTGTTGATAAGTATGGCATCTCGCCATAAACTATGTTACATCCCTCTTCATACCTCGCCACCAATATTGGCATCTCACATTGTGGTTCCACAAGGATGAATTGCAAAACGAGAATGATGAAACTCCCATAATACATCATTATGACAATCAGAAGGAACTGCCATCAATCCTCTTAATCGTAGACCCCCATCAGAATGCAAGGTCCAACTAGCAATATGTGAGTGGATGACCTCCAACTCACTATCTCATTTTTGTGCCTTATTCACCTTGCTCACAAGCATAGGTTGAGCTACCAAACTAAACAACGTAGCTGGCTCCCTATCATCACTAAAGTATAATCCCAACTCTAAGAAATCTTCCATCATTTTCTATTCCCGTATAGCTATACTAGCTAGAGTCCCGTGATACTTTTTGCTCAACACATCCGCCATTACATTTGTTTTCCTAAGATTGTATTGCAAATCAAAATTGTAATCCTCTATATACTCAACCTATCGCCTTTGTCTTATGTTCAAATCCTTTTGGGAGAAAAGGTACTTTAGACTTTTGTGATCTGAATACACTTCGAATCTCTCACCATACAAGTAGTATCTCCACCCTTTCAAGGCAAAGATCACTGCTGCTAGTTGTAATAAGTAGTATAGTTATGTTTGTGAGTCTTTAATTGTCTAGACCCATAAGAAACTACTCCATCACATTGCATCAATCCACAACCTAGCCCGCTTCCTGAAGTATCATAATAAATCACATACCCCAAGTCATGCTCGGGTATCACCAAAATAAGAGATGTAGCTAACCGCTTCTTCAATTCACGAAGGCTAACTCACATGCCTCATTCCACACAAACTCCACAACTTTACGAGTGAGTCATCTCATATGAGCTGTAATACTAGAGAAGTATTTTATAAATCTCCTGTAGTAGCCCACTAAACCAAGAAAACTTTGAATCTCGAAGATACTCTTTGGACTCTCCAACTTATAACGGCCTCAATCTTAGATGGATAAACTAAAACTCCACCTCCGAAAATAACATGCCCAAGGAATTTCACATCTTGGAGCCAAAACTCACACTTTTCATACTTAGCATATAATTATTACTCTCTAAGGATTTACAAAATAGTCCTCAAATGTAATTCATGCTGCTCCTCCAAAGATGAGTACACAAGTATATCATCTACAAACACTACCACAAAAGTGTCCAGATACTCATGAAATGTGCGGTTCATCAATTCCATAAATGTCATCGGTGCATTAGTCAAACCGAATGGCATTATAAGGAATTCATAGTGTCCATACCCCGTACAGAAAGCTGTTTTATGGATATCCTTATCCTTTACCCTCAATTGATAATACCCCGACCTTAAATCAATTTTTGAGAAAAAGTGAGCCACCTTTAATTGATCAAATAGGTCATCTATTCTCGGCAATGGATACATGGTCTTGATTGTCACATGATTCAACTTTCAGTAATCAATGCATAACCTTAAAGAACCAGATTATTTTTAGCAATCAACACCGGTGCTCCCCACGGTGACACACTCAGTCTAATAAAGCCATTAGCTTTCATATCATTCAATTAACGCTTTAAATCCACCAACACCACTGGTACCATCCGATATGGTTCCATAGAGATGGGCGTCATACTGGGTATAAGATCAATGTCAAAGTCTACCTCTCTCTTTGGAGAAAAATATGATAAATCCTTCAAAAATACTTCTACAAACTCACATACCATTGCCGAGTATCTCTCTTGGCATCTCCTCTCCCTCGGCCAATAGAGTAGCCAAGATAAGACTGTGTCGCTACTGACTACTAATGCTATAGCACGGAGAAGTATAAGAGTCACTCCGATCTTCTAGAAAACAAAAGCAATCGCCCACGGGAATGCAAATGGCCACTCTTCCTCTAAAACAGTCTATAGTTGCATGGAATTCTAATAACCAATCCATCCCAAGGATGATATCAAAACTACCCATGTCTAGGAGAATGAAATAAAACTCAAGTGTCCTCCCTGCTATCTCAATAGCACATCCCCAGCACACTTTGTCAAGAACCATTGTACCACCCACTGGCATATCAACACAAACAACTCTACCCAAGGGACTAACCTCAAGCCCTAATGCCCGTGCAAATGATGTAGTAATAAACGAATAAGATGCACCTGAATCAATTATTACATGTACCCAAGAACTGTATACTAGAAATATACCTCTCACTAGCCTAAAAACCTGAATGATGTGCAGATGTACTAGGGGTAAATCCCCTCACTGGTCTCGTACTCTGTAAAGACATAGCTGGCTGTTGTGGAGGCATCGCTCTATAGCTTGACTGTGTAATCACTGTCTGAGCTGACTTTTGCAGAGCACTCTATCCACTTTTAGTATTCCCACTTTACTACGGGCACTCTCCCCTTATGTGCCCCTATTGTCCAGAACCAAAGCATGTCATTGTGCTAGGCCGAATTATATGACAATCTATCTTGAAATGTCTTAGTTACTTACACTGGTAGCACACTCTTTCTAATCTAGCAGATGTCAAAGACAAAGGAATAGTAGGTGAAGAACGTACAATTGGCTGTCTCACTGACCCATCAAATGAGAAAAGGCAACTTTGAACTTCTTCCTAGCATGCCTCTCTAAAGCCATTGTTAAGGCCTTCCTTTGCCTCAATGCCTCTCTCTTCTCTAGCCTATCTTTCACTTCAGCTTATGTCATCAAGCCCATCTCTACGGCCTTGGCATATACCCTCAAACCCAAGATTGACACATAGGGTCTAACCAAATGATGAATGTCATTAACGAACCTATATGTCTTCTCTATTTCATCTCTCACCACTTTAGGTGCGAAGTGTGAAAGCGAAATAAACTTGTTCTCATATTCAGTAACTATCATGCCATCATGAACAAGTTCCTTAAACTCCTTCCTCAAGGCCCTCCTTTTTCGCCTAGGAAAGTAATGCTCAAGGAATAGAGTCTTAAACTCTTCCCATGGCATCGTCTCAACATCGTGTCGATCGCTCACCAACTTTCTCCAAAGTTTAGCTACACCCAAAAACATGTAGCAAGAATCACTTTCATGCCATCATCGAGCATAAAAATCATCTTAAGGTGCTTCTCCACTTGTTCCAACCAACCATCCGCTATCAACGGATCAAAACTCCCTTCAAAGCTAGGAGGCATCAACTTCTTAAATTGAATTAAAACTTGAATCTCCTTTCAACCTCATTTTCTTCTTGTTGCACTACTAGTTGTTGCACTTCAATGGCGGCTTCACTTGATAAGCGTTGAATGTTGTACATTCTCGTGCCTTTACTTATGTATTTTCATCACATAGATACACATATTATATAGTTTTTACGTGTTATTATATTTTTGTTGATTTCAGGTTCAAAGTCAAAATTTGGCATAATTCAACTCCTTTATCAATTCAAGAATGCATTCTTAAATCCGATCGTACTTCATTAAAGGTTTATAGCAAGGATTAGTGAATGGCGTGTCAAGACCAGAGTCGAAAAGCTGATGAGTTAAAGTATTGCAGAGCAAGGAAGTTTGATGCATCGAAATGCCTACTTCGATGCACCAAAAATTCCTGCAGATAGATATTTTTTGAAAAATCCATTCTCCAATTGGCCACTTGTCAAATTTCTTCTAGAAGAAGTCTCCCACAATTTTTCTATGATCTTTTGAGCCTCAAGTCAGATATATAGATAGAAAATATGTAATAGAGATATATAACACTTTTCTTGTAATAGAGAACAAATAGAGAAATTCTAGAGAGAGAAAGTGAAGTTTTAGAGAGGGAAAGCTCCAAAGAAGGCTTTATAAGGCCTTGAATATTGTTCTGAGCATTGATCTGAAATATCCCCTACAAAATTTCACGCATGAGGTGGTCAGTCTCATACCTAAAACATAAGAGATACTTACAACTGATAGAAAACAAGCATATAATACAAATATAGAATGAAACAAATTTTAAAACGGAATAGAAAGTCCTTCTGAAGTAAAAATGTTAAATAAATAAAGTACGTGTCTGGCCATACAACTTGGAAGTCCCGTAACCCAAGGACCTCTTGACCAGAAAGAACAAGAGTTATTACTATAAATTACATAACCAAACAACCAACATCCCAATTGAGTTAATAAGTTGAACATGTAGAAAAGAATAGATTTCTACTCTAAAAACTGATGAGAGGAGATGACTGCCACAATCAACCAACCCAAAACTCTATCCGCGTGGTGGAACCGACCTGGGACCTGAAATGTCAACAAAGTGGGTTAAACCCACGAGCGAGTTATCTATACTACAACCCAATCAGAGAACCGATAAATAGAGCCTTTATATGAGGGACAACAAGTATATACAAATAGATACTAATCATTTCTTATTTATCTCATGTCTCCAAAATAGACATCGTTCTATATACAGTCCCAATTCAACCCTATCACACAAATTTAGAACCTATTATCTAAGTTCAAAATCAAAGGCACAAAAATATAATACCCTATTAATCCTAGGCAATCCTTACATACCTCCTATACTGTCATTACATACCTTATTAGGTTTTGGCAATCCTGACATGCCCCCTGGCAATCCTTACATGCCTCCCTAGATACCTCATTAGGTATTGACAATCCTGACATGCCCCCTGACAAATCTTAAATGTCTCTACAACTAACATATTAAACCAAAATAAAAGACCTAACCTACTTAGCACATTAATTTAATCTAATAGAAGTTCAGTCACCACAATAAAATAACTCATACACAATTAAACTAATATCAAATATCATGAAAAATTATGAGTTCAAAGAATATAATTAAGGAAGGAAAATAATACAACCACCAATTATATGAGCAAGCACACAACCAAATCTCTAATGTACCTAAATCATCGAGGGAGTCTAAACCTAGCTCTAATCTAGGTTTTCGGGCCTACTCTATTCCTAAGAACCTTATTTAAGCATTCTGGAAATTTTTGAAATTTTTCAGAAATTTAAAAATATTTTTCAAATAAAAGAAGATTAAAACCCAATTTTGAGGCATAGTTTTAAAACCAATTAAACCACGAGGGATCCTCATTTCCACTTGAAATTTAAAATCCAAGTGTATTATGTACCTGAAAGGTTAATAAAAATTTTTTAGAATTTTTTGGAATTTTTAAAATATTTCCAAAAGAAAAGAAAATCAAAATCTAGTTTTGAGGCACACTTTTTATGGTACTTTAACCAGAAGGGAACCTCATTTTGACTACAAATTTAATACCCAAGTGTATTCTATCCTTAAAAGGTTATCTAAATTTTTTCGAATTTTCTAAGATTTTCTAAGTATTTCCAAAATAAAAGGAAATAAAAATCTAGTTTTGAGGCACACTTTTTATGCTACTTTAACTAGAAGGGAACCTCATTTTGACTAGAAATTTAAAACCCAAGTGTATTCTATCCTTAAAAGGTTACCTAAATTTTTTTAGAATTTTCTAAAAATTTTAAAATATTTCCAAAATAAAAGGAAATAAAAATCTAGTTTTGAGGTACACTTTTTATGCTACTTTAATCACAAGGAAACCTCATTTTAACTTAAATTTTAAAACCCAAGTTTATTCTATCCCCGAAAGGTTACCCAAATTTTTTTAGAAATTTCTGTAATTTAAAAAAAAATTAAAATTTATTTTTCCTAATTGTCTAATTTAAAAATCAATTTTAAAAAAATATAAAAATATTCCAAACTAGGCCCAAAGGTGGGCCTCGGCGAGTGGGGCTTGTTGCTGCCGCCCCCAGTGCTAGAGGCACGCATCCCCACAAGCCAGCGGCACGCCTGGTGGCGCTATATATATATACACCCACCTATACAATCATATATACACGCATATACATATGGAAAAATATCCTATAGTAGTACCAAAACCCTAGATTCTTCATGTTTAATCCACATAATTTTCCTTAGCATGTATAATCATGCAATTTTAAAATTAAATACATGAATATATGTATACATGCAACATATATACATATATATATATATAATCTATGTTTACGATTCAAAGGGGAAGAGAAGAGTTCGAATTAACTTGCCTTTTTGACGAACACGAACTCATCCCTATGAATCACTCATTCTCTCCATTCTCTCTTATGTCTACGCTCTTTCAGTCTCTGTAAGTGTAAATGACAGAAACCCTAACCCCCTTTTCTTTTTATTTTATTTTAGTTTTTTAATTTTCTTTCTAGAAAACTAAAATAGAAATTTCTAAATAATTATATTAATAAATATAAAATACTTAGCCCACCTATAAATAATATATATATATATATATATATATATATATATATATATATCTATATCTAGCCCAACCCAATAGTCTAGCCCAACCTGATAAAATTTAAAAATTAAAGAACATGCAGCCTAATCTAAAATTAAAAATAAAGAAAAGATACCAAGACCATGTCCAAATAAAATAAAATAAAAATCAAGTAAGCTACACCACAATATTTAAAGCACTCAAATAATTTAATCCAACCAATAAAAAAATTCAATTTAACTAATAAAAGAAAATAAAGCATTTAAATTTAAATTAAAAGACCTCCAAAATTACGAGTATTAGAGGATCTACTTCTATCTGGGGAGTGCATCCAGCCCACCATGATCAACTAACTCCTTCTCTAGGCTTTGGAAAAATCCTAGTCTTGTAACTATGTTTTTACTATAGTGAATTGGGATTTTTATGTAATTTTTAGGTATATGTACCTTCCCTTGAGTCTTATTATCAGTATAAGCTTACAAATTCTATATGTTCATGTGTTGTAATTTATCTTTCTTATCTTAGAATGCATTTTTTTGTCACGTGATCTTCAAACACTCGTAGTTCCACAAGGACTACAAGTGATGGCTTTGTACTAGTTTTCATTTTCACATGCTTAGCTAGATTTGCATAGTCCATGCTTAGAGATGGTAAATTAGCTACACTTTGTTAATTAAGTAATTGGGTAAGTAGGTAGGTAAAGAATTTGCACATATCGAAGATGGACTATAGTATTTTAAGGTGTATGTATTCTCTTGATAGTAGCAGTAATTGGGTAAGTAGGTAGGTAAGGAATTTGTACGTATCGAAGATGGACTATAGTATTTTAAGTTGTATGTATCCTCTTGACAGTAGCATTGTAGGCCACAAGCCAAGTGCAGCATTTAGTACATATTGCAAATGCTCCCCGATTTATTATAAGTTTTGCATGTCACGAGGCTAGTGGTGAAGTCGCAACCTTAGTCCTTTACTCTTTTCTCAAACTCTTTTATTTTTATTGCCATTCATGTTTTTAAAGTAGAGTAAACAAATAACCTAAAAACTTGTTTGTATGTTAAACAAGAACCAACCTTCAATCTTTAGCACATTATTCCTACATAGTCTCTGTGGGACCCACACCTTCAACTTAGAACCCTATCCTTCAAGGATTCATTCTATTGTGAGCGACAAATTATAAATTGATTTTCCAAACACACAAAAAGACTGCATCAATTTTTGGCGCCGTTGCCAAGGACTGTGGTTTAATTGCTAAAAGTAGAAGAATAAGTCTAGTTTAATTTTTAACTTAACTCATTCTTTAAATTCTTTATTTGTAATTATTTTTGTTCTTATTTGTTAAGTGCTTCATTTTAGTACTTATATAATCAAAGCTCCGACACTTAAGCTCGAATCCTTTGTGAGTATAGTATCCAAATTTCTTGCACTTAAGTGTTTAAATTTTTATTTTTGCATATAGCTTAGATTTTGTTTTATTCACATGCAAGGTAGGAGATCGTTGTCATTGCCTTTACTACCATGTGATCTTGAACTTGAAATAACTCTTAGACAACTTAGTAGCATTCCTAGGGACCCTAATTTGTTAAGAAAACGTATGAGAGAAACTATAGCAAATAATGATAACCCAAATGTTCAACAAAATCCTGTTTTAGCACCACCAACCCCACCGAGTGGTGAGGTTCTTCAAGATTTTTATGTTCCATCTACCTATGCATCTCCTTCTTGTATTTATTTTTTGAATACAGGGAGGAATAATTTCGAAATCAAATCCTCCACAATTAATCTTCTAAATTGTTTTCACAGGCTTCCTAACCAAGATCCTTACAAACATATAGATGAATTCTTAGAAGTGTGTTCGACTCTATAGTTGAATGCCCAAACGGAAGATAACTTAAGACTTCATCTTTTCCCCTTCTCACTCAATAATAAAGCCAAACAATGGTTTAATTTCTTAAAGCCAAATTCTATTTAACTCTTGGACAAAAATGCAACGAGAGTTTATAAAGAAATACTTTCCAATGGGAAAGACTAATGATGTGCGGAAAGCCATCATCGATTTCTCTCAAAGGGAAGGAGAAGCTTTTCATGAACGTGGGAAAGAATGAAGGACATTCTAAGGTCATGTCCATGCTATGCTATTCTCAAATGGCAATTGGTGCAAGGATTCTACAATGGTTTAGGAGAGCTCCACAAACAAATGGTAGATGCTAGTTGTGGAGGTATATTCTTTCTAAAAAGTCCTAATAAAATGTGGATTCTTTTTAAGAACTTGAGCGAAAATTTGTCTCATCGTTATTCTAATGAAAGGAACAATGATGTAATTGCTCTTCTGAATGCTAAAACTGAAAGTGTCTTTGAGTTACGCAAAGAGCAAGCAATCAATAGGAAAATAGAAGCCTTAAAAAAGAAACTTGAGCAAGTTATGTTGGTCGGGCCTTCATCTTCTTTTCCTCCTAATTTTTCGAATCCCACTCTTCATCCCACTTATGATGTGTGTTCATTCTATGCTAGCCCTTCTCATTATATTAGGGATTGTTCTCATGCTAGTCTACATCCCGAGTATATTCAAGATCAAGTGAATGCACTCTATTCTAGGTCGGGTCAAGGTTCTTATCAAAATTCCTATAATCCCGGATGGAGAGATCAAAATCAATTCCAATATGGAAACCAAGGTTAATATCAAGGACCTCGGGGACCAAAAGAACAACAAGGTCAATCTCAATTCCAACCTAGAGCATATCAATTAAATCCAAATTCAAGTTTCTATTACACTCCCAATCAACCACATCATCGAGATCCCAATTTTGAGGACAAAGTTTTGGCAACTTTAGGAAATATTGAAAGAAATACCCAAAAGATCAATGCCCAATCACAATCCATTACAAAGATAGAATCCCAATTGGGACAACTGACTGATGCAATGAATCGGAGAGAGAGTGGGAGATTGCCTAGCCAAACGGTGGCAAATCCTAAAGGAGTTCATGCAGTTGATAATGTTTTCAATTCTTTTGAGTTCAATTAAGAACAAGCTAAATTAGTTACAATCCTAAGGAGTGGTAGAGTTTTAGACAATCCGATTGATAAGAAAAGAGAGAAAGAATGTGAGCTTCCGATGAATCCAAATATTCCCATTTTAAATCCAAGTAATTCTCCTATAAATCCAAAAGAGTCTTCCAATAATCCAAAAGAAAAAGACAAATGAAAGGCAATTAAAGCTGAATTTTCATCAATTCCAAATCAAGAATCTTCATTTGAACCTATAGTTCCATTTCTCAAAGGTTAAAGGAACCTTCTCAATTTGGGAAGCAATGAGAAAAATTACAAGATATGATTAAAATTTTTAAACAAGTTAAAGTCATTCTTCCTCTTCTAGATGCTATAAGGAAAATTCCCTCCTATGCTAAATTTCTTAAGGACTTATGCACGCAAAAGCGTAAATCTAGGAACCAAGTTCCTAAGAAGGTCCATTTAACTAAGCAAGTAAGTTCAATTCTTCAACATTACACCCCTCCAAAATTCAAGAATCCAGGTGCCCCGACAATTTCTCGTGCCAGTGGTGACCAAGAATTCGAGAGGGCCCTCTTTGATTTGGGAGCAAGTGTTAACTTACTTCCTTACTCAGCTTATTAGAAATTAAAGCTAGGAGAACTCAAGCCAACCGCAGTTGTGTTATAATTTGCCGACTGCTCGGTAAAACAACCTCGTGGTATAATTGAGGATTTTCTCATCAAAGAGACAAATTCTATTTTCTGGTGGACTTCATAGTCCTTGATACCGAACCTGTCTAAGATCCTACAAGGCATATTCTAATTATTCTAGGTAGTCCTTTCTTGGCTACGACTAATGCTTGCATTAACTATCGTACCGGGGTGATGGACATCTCCTTCAAGAATATGACTATGAGGTTGAACATCTTCAACGCATCCCACCACACTTTCAATGATGAAAGTGACTGCTTTTATGTAGATATTATGGATGAACTTGTTGAATAGATACTTCCCTAAATCTTGTCTAAAGATCATCTAGAGGTGTGTCTGAGTCAATTTAAGTTTGAATACTTTGACATCGAGCAATCAATTGAAGATGTAAATACACTGCTCGATGCTACTGTTGGCTTTTAGCATGATCTATAGTTATGGAAACAATGTTTTACATGTTGGATTTTATATGTTTGATGAAATGTATAAAAATGTTAAATTACATATTTTAGCATGGAAATTAGGTGGTTTATGATACACTTAAATTATGAAAATTTTGCATTGTTATATGCATGGAATACCATGTTTTAGCATGGGAATTAAATGGCTTATGATGCACTTGAATTATGGAATTGTTGCATTGTTATATGCAAGGAATTACATGTTTTAGCATTGAAATTAAGTGGCTTATGATGCGTTTGGAATTGTATGTGATTCGTGTGTGAGTGTGACTCAATAAGTATATCAATTAAAAATTACCACACTTCGCAATAGAATGAATTCCTTGCAAAATAGGGCTATCGAAAGGGGTGTCGAACCTCAGGGATTATGTGTGATGAGTTGGAATATGGAATTAATTCTAATTAAATTTATAAAGAGAAGAAATCTGATTTTTAAACTAATTAAAAAGTAAAATAAAATAAAACAAAGTAAATAGAAAGTGAAGATAATATGAGAGAAATCTAGGGTATTTGACTTCACCACTAACTCCACAATCAATGGTCAATTGAATCAACTATGGGGGATTACATCATGCATAAGTGGTGTCAGTGGCTACAACTCACCTTCATCCGTCAAGAAGATAACATATGATTAAGGCTAAGTCATGGACTATCTTCGATTGGCATGGGTCATCTGCCTAACTACTCTAATCTAAGGTGCAGTATGGTTCATCTTCTCTAGGCATAATCCCTCAAAGCTTTTAATGATATATTCAGTGATTACCATTGTGTAATAATCGCTCTCATGATAACAGAAAATAAGAGAGATTGAGTTCAATAACAACAACTAAATATCTAAGACAAGATAAGAAATCATTGAAACTGAATTTACAAGACTTTTATTGCTCAATTCTATAATAAGAATCCTCTAAATTACACAATCTATGTATGTATATAAAGGTCCCCAATAATTAAAACAATCAAACCATTGATGCTTTGTTAGGGCTACATCAAAACCGTAGTGGATGAATTAGCCGCTCATGGTAGAAGAAGCTTCAACTGTTGACGAAGAAGACATCATCTTCATGAATTATGCGTATGACTTCGTTCTCCAATGGCTCTGCAAAGTATGTATTCTGTTCTGTCCACAGCTCTCTCAGACTCTCCAATCTCTGTAATCACCCCCCAACTCAGCCTCCAATTCTTCACTTTATGCCCTAAGAGAATACACCAAATTCCTAATCTAATTAGGAATTAATTAAGTTTTCCCGCAACACTAATCAGGTGGGTTTTTCCTGCTGAAGTTCGGCCCAACATTTGACCCACTAGAAGTCTAATTCATGGAATTTTTGTGAAATACGCGGAATCCAATTTCGTTCAACCTATATGGAAATTAAGTCAATTTTAGGCTCAAAAATAACACGTCTGGTCTGTTTTCTAAAATGGGATTAAGACTGTATTATGTGCAGATTTGGGCTTCAGGCCCGAAACATTCTTAAGCAGCTGTAATTCTCTTGGACCTCTTCCTTGGGCTTATTTGAGTTAAAATAAATGGTTGAATGAATCTCCTTGAAGTAGTCTTCATCTAACCATCTTGGATGTCCTCTTTAAAAGCCCAAAATCATGGTTTTAACTGAAATAATCATTAAGGCCCTGAAAATACAGAAAACACTAAAACGAAGTAAAATAACAAAATAATCTATTACTAAGAAAATAAAATACATAAGTTAAGAGGCTAGAATGCGTAACATTCAACGCCTATCACACCCTCAAACTTACATATTGCTGGTCCCTTAGCAATAGAATAAAACAAAACTAAAACAAAGGAACTACTAACACTAACTAAACTACTTAACTCCACTTTCGTGGGAGAAACGATTGCATTTAGCATATGCAACAAGCCTTTAAACTCCTAGGTTACCCCTAGTGGACGAGTATAGTCTCGTGAGGTTTCCAGAAATGTTACCCACAAACATTCAAATTCTGTTTCAACATTAATTCAAGAAGAAGATTACAATACATAGTTACAAACTTGCATTCAAGAATAGTTTCAAACTTTCAAATTCTACAATTTAAAGCAATGGTTCCCACACATAATTCACATCAACATATCTCAAAATAACTGATTCTAGCTCCCTCATGTAAAGTGAACTAGCAGTCCTCTCATGTAGCAAAACCCAGCTCTGAATATATTAAGGCACATACCCTTTCAACTCACTAGTTTCCCTTATTGAAATCAAACTTCCAAACATGAATACATGACTTTTTCATTTTTTTTTTCATTATTCTTTTTTTTCATTGCTTTATTGGGTGTGCAATATCTTGATCTATTAAGCTTTCTGAAAGATCCATGTAGCAAGCTTTCAGTCAGTGACTCCCAAACTAGATGGCTTTAGGGCACTAGGCTTTAAGATACCCTGAAGCACCTAATTACTCGAATCAGTCAGGCTACAAATCAAGACAACCAATGCTCATCTTTTCTCACCCTTTCACTTTTGACGCGAACACTCCGTGCTTCCTGAGGCATAGAGGCCTGGTTACTCATGAAAAGGATCAAATTGATTTGGTTATTCCACATATATATATATATATATATTTTTTTTCATTGAAGTCAAGTAAAACACATCATCGGTACTCATTCTCAAGAGATACTAATTAATATCAAGCATATGTAACTCAATAACTCAAAACCAAAGTTTATACCCCCTAAGACTATGCTAGTGTGTCTGTGCATGTAAGGAAACTAGAATCAATCACTCCAAAGCATGTCAAGGCAAATAATGATTAAAACCACTTAATTGAAACCACAGTTTCCAAAAATCTAAAACATACCCAAGAATTGTAAGTTAAGCACCTACATAAGGTACTAATCCCTTGAATAATGTCAAAATATTCTATCTTAAAACAAAACAAAACAAAATAAAATAAACAAATTAAGAAAATAAAATAAACAAAAATCTTTAAACAAAAAGAATTTCACAAAAATTTCCCCCCATATGCAATAAAGCACAAAAATAAGGCATCGCCTCACCCCCAAACTTAAACTATACATTGTCCTCAATGTACACCCAATCGAAGCATAGAGAAGAGTAAGAACGATGTTACCAGAAACTTGGAGTAGTGGCAAGAAAATATAGCAAACCAAGGAGATGAAGGCAAGGTAAGTACACCCCCAAACTTGGAAGTTACAACCTATCAAAATAGACCACTATACCCCAAAGAATAATTGAAATAGTGTGGGTGAACATAAATATGAAAGAGAAAAATCCTAAAAAATTAAAATTTTTTTTTAATTTATTTTTATATAATAATAAAAATCTACTACAGAAAGAAAAATAAAACTAAAAATAAAAATAAAAACTATGAATAAAATAAAATACAAAAGAGAGTTACCTTCCATTCAAGGATGTGGTGGTGACTGAGCATCCAGATCCAAGTTCGCCTGGCGCATCAGTGCACGCAACTTCCTCCTCATCTCTAGTTGATCCTGGCGAGTGTCACGAAAGTCATCCGCCATCTCAGTCCTCATTGCTCAAAACTGTGTGGAAACCTCTATCGGTAGGGTGCCAAACTGGGCGGTCAACCCAGCAATTTGTCCCTCTAAATAATGATAATCTTGTCCACCAGCTTGTGCATGTACCTCATCTTCTTCTGCTTCCATCTCCTCTAGATCTTCCACTGGTGGTGGTATATCTACAGGTTCTCCTCCCTAGCCCAATCGAGACACTTCACCGGGTGCAGCTTTGACTCTTTGATGCATATGAGATCGACTCAAATTCCAGTCATGTGTGCCATAATGAATATCACATGGAAAGGCAAGCTCGTGCTCATGGACTGCATACCCCTGTGCAATAATAAACTGACGAATGATAGTAAGGAATGAAAACTCCCAATCACTTGCACTGTCCGGTGCCTTGGCCACAACAAATGGAGTAAAAATAAAAACATGGCCTAGATCCAAGCCTACGGCTGCCTCGAATATACATTTTGAGGATACTACTATGAACAATGTTAAAAACCCTGTCATCATTGATCAAGAATACTGCGGATATAAATCATGCCCACCAAAGGTACTTACTTAATTCAACTAT
Source organism: Cornus controversa (assembly GCA_026545225.1). Taxonomy (NCBI): domain Eukaryota; kingdom Viridiplantae; phylum Streptophyta; class Magnoliopsida; order Cornales; family Cornaceae; genus Cornus; species Cornus controversa. The sequence goes on from CM048850.1 coordinate 29,621,748, forward strand.
ATATGTACTAAAAATCAATAACAACTTATTTCTTTCTTTCACATTATTTTCTTAATTTCTTTTCCAGCTAACAGGGAAATTTATCTAATAATTTTCAAAGATTTGCTTGCTAATCATTTTCGATGTACACTAAATTTTAGTCTCCATCTAAATTTAGGATTAGCAAAGTGAGGTTCAAAAACATTCATGGCAGCTCTACATCTGGGGTTGTTGTCCATTTTGTTTGTAAGGATCGTGACCATTTTAGGCCAATTTTCTTGAATTTTCATTTAATTGTCATATTAGGACTTTAAATGATTGTATATGTATTTTAAACATAGAATGCATGTTTAGATAACATATTTAAGATTTTGACAATTTTTTGAAAGATTTGGAGAAGTTTGACTTTTTGGTTAAATTGAAGGCCTGAGATGTGACTTAAGTACGTCCAGGATTCTGAAAGTTTTTTGAAAATATTTATTTTTGGGAATGGCTTATATGAAATGTTTAGAGAGTAGAGGAATTGATTTCGAGCCTATAGGAGTTTTAAAAATCGAAAACGGAGTCCAAGAAGGTACGTTAAGTGGCCTAGGAGCGTTTTGGTCTTTTTGCATCCTAGATGTTTTAAAACATATGGCTAAGAGAGTCCCAACCATTTCTCATGGATCTCTCTCTCTCTCTCTCTCTCTAAACCTTTCCCTCTTCTCCTCTCTTCCTTCTCTCTAGATTTCAGAAGCCTTCGGCGTGATTCAAGCTCTGTTGAAGAAGGGAGATACATAAGAAATGACTAGGGCTTCCCTTTGACCTAATGAAAGTTGTGGTTTGGCAAGGTTGACATTATTGGGATTTGGAGAAGTACTTGGGAGGCCTACATTTTTGAGATAGGGATGCCTAACCCATAAAATCCAGGATTTGTGTGAGTATATTGGTTGTCTATCACAACCAATTAGTTGTGTGGAGTAATTACATGTTTTTCAATGTTCAAGCATGCTCTTCTTACCATTAAATGTGATTTTATGGTTCATTAATGTAATTGTATGTTTATAAATGTCTTAGAGTAATTTATAAGCATGTTAGAATTATTTAGTGAATTTATTTGGTGGGTTCATGTGTAATTGTGAAGGTGACTCTTATGTGTTCGATCAATTGCGTTAGAGATATATTTTATTGAAAAACATGATTTAAATTGTCAAAATTATGAATTTGGTGAAAGGTGAAGGATACGTGGTTATGTAAGATGTGAAGATGTGAAGCATGTTCATTGTAAACACATATGATGCTTAAATGAGAACTTGTACAAATGTGATTGGTTGTAAATTATGCATGCATATTTGATAAGATTGTGGGTTCATCTTCATTGACATGGTGAGGGATGTGAGCTCAATGTGGACGGTGGAATTCATTCGATAAAACGGTGAGGTATTTTGGTAAAGGTAACCCTCGTGAGGTATTTCGGTCAAGGTACCCTCATGAATTGATGTGTAGTGAGGTATTTCAGTAAAGGTAACCCTAAGGTATTTCGATAAAGGTAACCCTTTGTAGGTGGGATTGGAGACCAATGGATGTGTGGAGAAGATGAGGGAGTTGTACATATCATGTTGCATTCTACCCTTCTTATGATATGGTTATGTTATGTACAGAATTACTCAACATGTTAAATACAAGTGTATGTTTATATGGTATTCACGAAACTTGCGGAATTGTGTTTTAGTCATTCCTACTGAGCCGCAGTGGTGCTCACCCCTTTATTCTAAACTCTTTTACATATAAGGCACCGATGACAGATGGGACTTGAGTGTCCAAGTGGAACTCTTATAACATTTTGATACATTTTGGATATTGTATATTTTGTGGCTATCTATGCCAGCTTGTGGCATGAGATCTTTCCCTTTGAGTTGTAGTTATATTTTTGACAAATGTAACTTGTGTGTATGCTTGGACTATGAGCTTGTTACGTATGATAAAATAATGGATTTGTTTATGTAATGCTTGTTAAGAACATTTAGTTTTATTTGATGAAATAATGAAGTTGATGGATGTTTTTTTTATTTTTTTTATGAAAGATGTTGCTTTTAAGGGAGAATGGCTCATATTGATGTATGATTTGATTATAAGCATGATTTAGGACTTGTTAATGATGTAAACTCCATTCTTGTATGATTTGGGGATTGTTGGGATGAATTATGTTGGTAAAAATGGCCTAAAATGTTAAAAATAGTCATTTGCAAAGTTGCAATTTCTAGACAGTTCGATGTATCAAAGCATCCAGTTCGATATGATAAGTAATGAATATTACATATTCAATATCTCTAAATTATATGAATTAGTGTCTTAATAATATTTCTTTCATGTTTTTATTAATAATTGTAATCTTTTTATAATTTCAGGTTGACAAGTAATGAATATTGCATATTCAATGCCCTTAAAAGTATATGAATTAGTGTCTTAGTAATATTTATTTCATGTTTTTATTAATAATTTTAATCTTTTCAGGATTTCAGGTGATTAAGGGTAATTCTAATTAATAATGGTGCAATCGGGCTACAGATGGTGTTAGGCCTATTCACATTGAAGATTGGGCCATTTCAGGCCTAAAAAGTCCTGGACCCGTGTTGGTATTCAGACCATAACTCCGTACACAATTTCATATTTCACGAAAGTTTCCTAAAATGGACGTTTAAGGCAACTTTCTGCCCTATTTGTGCAGCTGCCACTTTTTGGGCTCAAATGCCACTTTTGAGGTGCATGTGCCATTTTCTTATGCACATTTGCCACTTTGGGAGGTGAGGTGTCCCATTTGTGTTTTCTTCGCTGAATAAAAGAGAGAAAAGGGAGAAAACTAGGGTATTATTCGGGAGGAGAGCAGAGAGAAAAGACGAAGGCGATTCGTGATGATGGACAGAAAGAAAAGGGAGGCTTCAACAACTGCCATGAGGAGCTAACTTCTTCCTAGGGGTTTAACGAAGCCCTAGCTAAGTGTCATTGTTGATTGAGTTATATTTGGGGATTATTATTTTTATGTATATGGTTATATAATTTTGAGGACTATTTTGTATCATTTGTATAATAAGTGACAATTGCATAGATGTGCATTTATGGTTGTTTAAATGTTTATAATCATTCTTGATTTAATGTTGCCTTGTCTTAGATGATATTTTATCTTGATTGAACTCAAATCATTCGCATGAGCGATTAAAAATGAATGATAATTATACAACAAGTTTTCATTGCATGTATGAACATATAACTTTGACAGTCCATGCCTAGGGAAGACGAGTCGTGCTACACCCTAATTTAGGTAGGCAATTCATGCCAACTGAAGATGGGTTGTAGCTTAGTGAGTGTTTGTATATATCCTCTTAACGATTTCATTGTGAACATTTGTGTATGAGACAAGGACTTTGATAGGCCATGCCTAGGAAAGAAGAGTTGTGCTACACCTTAGTTTAGGTAGACGATTCGTGCCAACCGAAGATGGGTTATTGCTTAGACCTTAATTATATGTTCATCGTTCCATGAATCTTATTTATGCATATTGTAGAATTTTCCCCAAAGTAATTTCAATCGACAATGGTATGATGCTAGTGGTGAAGTCAAGACCCTAGACTTCTCTCTCTTGAATTTTATCTATCATTTATTTATGTTTTTATTTTATGTCATTTAATTTCAGCACCTTAATTTAAAACAAACAAAACAAATTATTTTTGAATTAAATTAGATAAGGTCTTGACAACTTAACAACGAAACCAACTCAGTCTTTGTGGGTTCGACCCTTACTCACCACTTTACTAATTTTAGTAGAGTATTTGTAGGGTTTTATAAATTCTTTTTGTTGAAGTGTAAAATAACAACGACACTATTACATAATATTTTATCACGTTTTGCACTTCGAACACAGGTGATGAAGGGTAATTCTGATTAATAATGGTGAAATCGGGCTACAAATGGTACTCATTTAGTTATCACTGAAGCTTGACTCATGAGAGATCTGTTTATCTTGAAGATCCAAACTAAATGGACTGAATAAATGGGCTGGAAATAAATTTAAATGAAGAAAATGAGCACGGGCCCATTCGCATTGAAGATTGGGCCAATTCAGGCCTAAAAAGTCCTAGACCCGTGTTGGTATTCAGACCATAACTCCTTACACAATTGTTAAAACAACCCAAATGATTCGTGTGTGAGTGTGACTCAAAAAGTATATCAATTAAAAATTACCACACTTCGCAATAGAACGAATTCCTTGCAGAATAGGGCTATCAAAAGGAAGGGGTGTCGAACCTCAGGGACTGTGGTCTGATTGAGTTGAATTGTTAGGACTAATTCTAATTAAATTTAAAAGAAATAAATTCTGATTTTTAATTCTAAATTAACTAATGAAGCAATTGAACAAAAGCAAGAAAAACTAAGGAGTGTAGAGAATATAAGATAAGTCTAGGGTAATTGATTTCACCACTAACTTCACAATCAATAGTAAATTGAACTAACTATGGGGCATCATATCATGCATAAGTGGTGTCGGTGGCTACAAGCTCACCTCCATCCGTCAAGAAGATAACATATGATTAAGGCTAAGTCATGGACTATCTTCGATTGGCATGGGCCATCTGCCTAACTACTCTACTCTAGGGTGCAGTATGGTTCATCTTCTCTAGGCATAATCCATCAAAGCTTTTAATGATATATTCAGTGAAAACCATTGTGTAATAATCACTCTCATGATCACAGAAAACAAGAGGGACGAGTTCAAATAACAACAATCAAATATCTAAGACAAGATAAGAAATCATTGAAACTAAATTTATAAGACTTTTATTGTTCAATTCTATAATAAGAATCCTCTAAATTACACAATCTATGAATGAATACAAAAATCTCCAATAATTAGAACAATCAAACCAGTGATGTTTAGTTAGGGCTCCATCAAAACCCTGGTGGCTGAACTAGCCGCTCATGATACGTCTTGTTCTCCAATGATTCTCCATTCCAAAAGCTCTTCAAAGCTATTGCCAAGCCCCCTCAATACAGTCCCAATTCATCACTATTAATAGCCAAGAGAATACATCAAAGTCCTAATCCAATTAGGAATTAATTAGGTTTTCCCGCAGCACTAATCAGGTGGGTTTTTCCTGCTGACTTCGGCCCAACTTTTGACCCACTAGAAGTCCGATTTACGGAATTTTTGTGAAATACAAAAGTGTGCAGAATCAAATTTCGTTCAACTTTTCGTGATAAATCTGTCGATTTGAAGCTCAGAAATAATACTTTTGGTCCGTTTTCCAAAATGGGATTAAGATTGTATTATGCGCAGATTTAGGCTTCAGGCCCGAAACCTTCTTAAGTAGCTGTAATTCTCTTGGACCTCTTCCTTGGGCTGAATCGAGTTAAATTATGGAGTTCAATGGATCCCTTTGATGTAGGCTTCATTTAACCATCTTGGATGTCATCTTTAAAAGCCCAAAATCACGGTTTTAACTGAAATAATCATTAAGGCCCTGAAAATACAGAAAACACTAAAACAAAGTAAAATAACAAAATAATCTATCACTAAGAGAATAAAATACATAAGTTAAGAGGTTAGAATGCGTAACATTCAACGCCTATCACACCCCCAAACTTACATATTGCTAGTCCCTTAGCAATAGAATAAAACAAAACTAAAACAAAAAACTACTAAACACTAACTAAACTACCCAACTCCACTTTCGTGGGAGAAACGATTGCATTTAGCATATGCAACAAGCCTTTAAACCACTAGGTTCCCCCTAGTGGACGAGTATAGTCTCGTGAGGGTTTCCAGAAATGTTACCCACAAACATTCAAAATTCTGTTTCAACATTAATTCAAGAAGAAGATTACAATATATAGTTACAAACTTGCATTCAAGAATAATTTCAAATTTTCAAATTCCATAATTCAAAGCAATGATCCCCACATATAATTCACATCAACATATCTCAAAATAATCAACTCTAGCTTCCTCGTGTAAAGTGAACTAGTAATCATCTCATGTAGTATAACCAAGCTCTGAATATATTAAGGCACATACCCCTTTCAACTCACTAGCTCCCCTTATTGAAATCATACTTCCAAACATGAATACATGACTTTTTCATTCATCATTTTTTTTTCATCATTCTTTTTTTTTTTCATTACTTCATTGGTTGTGCAATGTCTTGATCTATTAAGCTTTCTGAAAGATCCATGTAGCAAGTTTTCAGTCAGTGGCTCCCAAACCAGACGGCTTTAGGGCACTAGGCTTTAAGATACCCCGAAGACCTAATTACTCGAATCAGTCAGGCTACAAATCAAGACAACCAATGCTCATCTTTTCTCACCCTTTCACTTTTGACGCGAACACTCCGTGCTTCCTGAGGCATAGAGGCCCGGTTACTCATGAAAAGGATCAAATTGATTTGCTTATTCATCACTCTTTTCTTTCTTTTTTTTTTCTTTTTCATTGAAGTCAAGTAAAACACATCATTGGTACTCATTCTCAAGAGATACTAATTAATATCAAGCATATGTAACTCAATAACTCACAGCCACAGTTTATACCCCATAAAATTCTGCTAGTGTGTCTGTGCATGTAAGGGAACTAAAATCAATCACTCCAAAACATGTTATTGCAAACCATAATTAAAACCACTTAATTCAAACCATAGTTTCCAAGAATTTCAAACATACTCAAAAATTGCAAGTTAAGCACCCACATAAGGTATTAATCCTTTGAATATTGTCAAAACATTCTATCTAAAAACAAAACAAAACAAAATAAAATAAAATCCTAATACAAAAAGAATTTCACACAAATTTTCCCCCATATTGCAATAAAGCACACAATAGGCATCGCCTCACCCCCAAACTTAAACTGTACATTGTCCTCAATGTACACCCAATTGAAGCATAGAGAAGAGGAAGAACGATATTACCAGAAATCCGGAGTAGTGGAAAGAAAATAGAGGACATCACTAGCATGAAGGCAATGAAAGCACACCCCCAAACTTGGATGTTAAAACCTGGCAAAACAAACCACTATACCCCCAAAGATCAAGTGAAATAGTATGGGTGAAAATAAAAATGAAATAAATTTTTTTTTTTTTACTGAAGAAAGAAAGAAAGAAAAACCAATATGAAAAATAAAATAAAGAAGAAAGAAAATAAAAATAAAAATAAAAATACAAAGGATAGTTTACCTCCGAAAAATCAAGGAAAAGGTGGTGCCGAAGCATCTAAGTCATGGCCGGAATGTTGCATCAAAATCAACCAACTAGTCCACAGTTAATGTGCAATGTCCTCCCCCAAACTTGTAGCACAAAACCTCTCAAAGAAATCCAACCAATTTTTCAAACAAAGTCTACTTCCTTGTGAAGAAGAAACTTGAGAAAATTGATCATTGAATGAGGATAGAGAAAAATAGATTGGAATGGATGATGATGGTGATGAATGATGATGATCAAGTAGTGTTATGAAATTTTTTGAGAGTGTATTTTGATGTTGGAGAGGCACAAAGAGGCACCAAAGCTTGAAATTTTGGGTTAGAGGAAGTAGGTCATGAAGGAGGGTCTCAAAATAGCAAAAGAGGTCAGATTTGGCCTTCAGGGGCTGGGGCGATCGATCCCCCTAGGGCTGGGCGATCGATCGCCCAGCTGGTTGGTGTGTCTACATGGAAAAATATTGGGGCGATCGATCCCCCTCCAAAGGGGCGATCGATCCCCCTGCTGGGTGCTCTTTGACCCTCCATCGCCCAAGGTCGACCGGGACATGTATTTTTGGAGTCTCCATCGCCCAAGGTCGATCGAGAGCTCCTTTTTTCACCCGTCTTGAGTCCAAATACCTCGGTACACCTCTTGGCATCCTCCGGAAGCAACTTATACATCAAAAAAACTCAAAGAAAACACATTAAAATGCACCTAATAATGGAAGAAAAATAAAGAAAAACATAAACTAAAAATTAAAAAAAATAAAATAAAAATAAAAATAAAAGAAAACTAAAGAAATTAAAGGATAGAAATACATACAAATCCTACAATTTAGCGTCCGTAGGCGACGATCATCAACTTAAATTGAAAGTTCATCCAATGCCACATCTCTTGAGGAGATTTAATTTCGTCCCTCCTATATGATCCTCACCTCCTTGTGTTGAACTCAAAGTAACCAGAATGGTCTCATTGGCTTCAAAAAACACATCTCTCTGCCTTGACGGAAGATGTTTCAATTTTATCCATGGAGGAGACTCTAATGATGGCATCAGAGGAGTGCTAGAAAGAATATGCAATGGCTCAATCGGAATCCTCCAAGATGGAGTATTTTTCATGGCCACTTCATCAAGTAAATCATTCACCCCCTCAATGGACTTCTCAACATCATGTGATAGAGCAACTGGATCAACTTCTTTAACATAATCATCAAAGTCATCCATGAATAAACAATCACTCTCATCTAGAGGATGTTGAATGACATTAAAAGTATTCAAGTTCACCTTAGGCTCATGAGAAATTTTAACATTTGGACTCTTTGTCACCTCTTCTTCATCACGCTTCTTCTCCCCCACCTTGTTGTCACTTATTTCCCTACTTCTAAGAGTGGTGATGGCTTGAAATTGTTCAAGGTGTGGGTTTCTTGAAGAAGAAATATTGTCGAGGACATGAACCCCTCTTGGGTTGGCAACTGGTTAGCTTGGTAGTTTCCTCTCTTCTCTTCTACTCACGGCATTGAAAAGTTGTCCAAACTGAGATTCCAGTTTGGCAATCGACTGAGAGTGAGAGGGAACCAGTTGAGTAGTAGATTGAACTGTTACTGCAGTGGCTTGCACTGTCTCTACAATAGAGTCAAGCTTCTCAAGTTTTTCTAGGACAATTGTCATCTTGTCCTCAATGGCTGAATACCTCTGTGCCATAGGAACTTGTTCTTGATATAATTGTGAAGGCACATAGTTCTGAGGTTGAAAAGTGGGCTGAATTGCTGCCCCTTGCTCTTGTGGAAGATCAAAAAATTGCCCAAGTGAAGGACAATTATTCACATGGTGCATAGGACTCGAGCAAAAGTCACATGGCTCAAAAATAGGAGGATATGAAGATTGATTAGGCACTTGACCAACCGCCATAAGTTGCACCACTCTCTGTGACACAGCATCCACAATGGTAGACATAGCATCTGCAGAACCAAACTTAAAAATATCATCTGTCCTCCTTGTATTGAATGGTCTGCTCGAACGAGATGAAGATACATGTTGCAAAGAATTGTCACTGAGATTCTCGAACAAAGTCCATGCTTCATCTTCACTTTTTAACATAAAAGTACCCCCACTTGATGCATCCACCATTTGTCTGTTACTTTCTGTCAGTCCCTCATAAAAACATTGCACTAACTGCCACTTTGGAACTTGATGATGAGGACACTTCCTAAGAAGGTCCTTGAATCTCTCCCATGTTTCATAAAATTGTTCCCTCTCAAATTGAGAGAAACTAGTGATAGCTCGTCTGAATTGATTGGTCCTCCCTATCGGAAAATATTTCTTCAAAAACTCATTTTGCAGTTGAGTCCATGTAGTGATAGAACTCATCGGTAGAGATCTAAATCAATACTTGGCCTTTTCTTTTAGAGAGAATAGAAAGAGTCGCATCCGAAAAGCATCTTCTGAGAAGTTATGAATTTTTGTTAATGAGCAAACTTCTAAAAATTCATCCAAGTGCTTGTACGGATCCTCATAAGTCAACCCAAAATAAGATGGCAACATATGAATGATACTGGGCTTGATCTCATAGTTCTGTGCTGTGACATTAGGCAATTGAAAATCGGCTGGGGAATTATAAGTCTCTGGGACATTGTAGTCTCTGATCAATCTCACTTTTTCCACAACAACATTAGGCACAATATTGTTGTCCTCACTATTACCACGTACACCATCCATGATGTAAATAATCTCTTCCTCTTGCTCAATGGTATGATGATTGAAGTACCGGAAAAGAAAAGAAAAAAAATAAAAAAAATTAGGTTAGTAGCAAAAAAAAAATAATAATAATAATAATAAAATAAAAATTCTAAACAAAAAAATAAAATAAAACTAATTAGTAATTGAAAAGAAAACAAAAATAAAATAAAATAAAATAAATAAAAGAAAAATAAAAATAAAAATCCTAAACTAAAAATCTAATTAGAACTAATTCTAAAAATCCAAATAATCAAATAGACAGTCCCCGGCAACGGCGCCAAAAATTGATTCGTGTGTGAGTGTGACTCAAAAAGTATATCAATTAAAAATTACCACACTTCGCAATAGAACGAATTCCTTGCAGAATAGGGCTATCAAAAGGAAGGGGTGTCGAACCTCAAGGACTGTGGTCTGATTGAGTTGAATTGTTAGGACTAATTCTAATTAAATTTAAAAGAAATAAATTCTGATTTTTAATTCTAAATTAACTAATGAAGCAATTGAACAAAAGCAAGAAAAACTAAGGAGTGTAGAGAATATAAGATAAGTCTAGGGTAATTGATTTCACCACTAACTTCACAATCAATAGTCAATTGAACTAACTATGGGGCATCATATCATGCATAAGTGGTGTCGGTGGCTACAAGCTCACCTCCATCCGTCAAGAAGATAACATATGATTAAGGCTAAGTCATGGACTATCTTCGATTGGCATGGGCCATCTGCCTAACTACTCTACTCTAGGGTGCAGTATGGTTCATCTTCTCTAGGCATAATCCATCAAAGCTTTTAATGATATATTCAGTGAAAACCATTGTGTAATAATCACTCTCATGATCACAGAAAACAAGAGGGACGAGTTCAAATAACAACAATCAAATATCTAAGACAAGATAAGAAATCATTGAAACTAAATTTATAAGACTTTTATTGTTCAATTCTATAATAAGAATCCTCTAAATTACACAATCTATGAATGAATATAAAAATCCCCAATAATTAGAACAATCAAACCAGTGATGTTTAGTTAGGGCTCCATCAAAACCCTGGTGGCTGAACTAGCCGCTCATGATACGTCTTGTTCTCCAATGATTCTCCATTCCAAAAGCTCTTCAAAGCTGTTGCCAAGCCCCCTCAATACAGCCCCAATTCATCACTATTAATAGCCAAGAGAATACATCAAAGTCCTAATCCAATTAGGAATTAATTAGGTTTTCCCGCAGCACTAATCAGGTGGGTTTTTCCTGCTGACTTCGGCCTAACTTTTTACCCACTAGAAGTCCGATTTACGGAATTTTCGTGAAATACAAAAGTGTGCAGAATCAAATTTCGTTCAACTTTACGCGAGAATTCTGTCGATTTGAAGCTCAGAAATAATACTTCTGGTCTGTTTTCCAAAACGGGATTAAGACTGTATTATGCGCAGATTTGGGCTTCAGGCCCGAAACCTTCTTAAGTAGCTGTAATTCTCTTGGACCTCTTCCTTGGGCTGAATCGAGTTAAATTATGGAGTTCCATGGATCCCTTTGATGTAGGCTTCATTTAACCATCTTGGATGTCATCTTTAAAAGCCCAAAATCACGATTTTAACTGAAATAATCATTAAGGCCCTGAAAATACAGAAAACACTAAAACAAAGTAAAATAACAAAATAATCTATCACTAAGAGAATAAAATACATAAGTTAAGAGGTTAGAATGCGTAACATTCAACGCCTATCACCAAACTTCACGAGGGTTGAAGGAAATTCAATTCTGTACAATTTCATATTTCACAAAAAGTTCAAGCGTTTTTGGGAACTTTCTGCCTTATTTGCGCAGCTGCCACTTTTTGGGCGCAAATGCCACTTTGTGAGGCGCAAGTGCCATTTTTTATGCGTACTTGCCACTTTGGGGAGGCCAGGTGTCCCATGGGTTTTGTTTCGCAAAGTAAAAATGATAAAAAAGGGAGAAAACTAGGGTATTCTGGAGGGGAGAAACACAGAAGCGATTCGTGACGATACGGAAAAGAGGATGGCAATTTCATCATCGTTCAAGCTTGGACATCCGATCATGAGCGGCTAAACACCATTCCGGGGAAGTGACGTAACCCTAACCTGTCTTTCAATGTTTTAAGTTGTATATTAATTTGAAAATAATTTACTTTGTGCATTGATTGTATAACCGAGACATAAACAATAGCTGTGCTATTGCTTTCAATTTGAATGTATTGATTCATTGCACATTTATTCTTCTTCTTGTAGAATGAATTCAAATTTGCAATGATTAGGGTTTGTTCTTTTCAACTTCTGTGATTTTGTTAGGACAGGTTGTACAATAGTTTTCACATATCGTTCAATTTAGATTTTTGATAATTCGTACTAAGCAAAGATAAGTTATAACATCATTAATTAGTCAGATGTATAGGCCATGTTAAGCGAAGACGAGTTATGCTTAATTGAATATTAAACGAATTCTCTTGATAGAATTGAATTGGGCTTGTAGCCATTCTTTTCTGAATGCATAGAGTAAACGTCCCAAATTAGTACAATTGTCATTGTTAGAGGGTTAGTGGTGAAGTCAGTTCCCAGGACCTTCTCTTCCTGATCAAATTTCATAACACCAATTTACAAAAAGCTTTAATTTTCTCAATTAATTTCAAGATCAAACATCAATAATTGTTTTCCAATTATTTTAGAATTAATTCAAAGACTAAGTAACATAACAATTCAACCTTGCAAGTCCTTGAGGTTCGACACCCTCTATATAGCCCTATCCTACGAGGACTCGTTCAATTGCGAGTGGTTAAGTAGAATTGAAATCACATCAACTTTTGGCGCTGTTGCCGGGGACTTGCTTGAATCATTTTGGTGCCTAGTCTTAAAGATTAGTTTTAATTTAATTGTTAAGTTAGGAATTTTCTTTATTCTTTTCTGATCCATTTCAAATTTTTTTTTATTTTTCGAGTATAGGTGCTTTGGGTTACGAACCGTGAATGGAGGAGTGGAATTCATCGCAACTCTCTGTGAGCTTTTCATATTCAAATTACTTGTGCTTGCTTATTGTAGTTAGTACTTTGCTTTCATTTGTTATTATTTTATTTTAGTTATTTATTTATGTTTTATTTTATTTTTTTTCTTATTTATTTTATTTTATTTAGTTATTTGTTCATTTATTTATTTATTTTCTTTTATTAATTCTTAGTCCTTACTTGTGGTATATGTTGGGTCGTCGGTCTCTAGACACACCAATAGTCCCATATAACCCTGAACTTGAAAGAACCTTACATCAACATTGGGGAGAAATTAGGGTCCAAGACTTAGAGGAAGAACATTCATCTGAGACTGAGATTGAGACTGAAAATATGGCTGAGCACAATCCTCGAGCCCTTAAGGAGCATTTCGCTCCTGGGGTATATACATCCCCATCCTGCATGCAATTGCCTAATGTTACAGGAGTAAATTATGAAATTAAGTCTAGCGTTATACAAATGCTCCCATCTTTTTATGGACTTAATAATGAGGATCCGTATAAGCATCTTGATGACTTCTTAGATGTTTGTTCAACTATTAAAATTCAGAATTTTTCTGATGATGCCTTACGAATGCGTCTTTTCCCATTCTCTCTAAAAGATAAAGCTAAAAACTGGTGGAATTCATTAATACCGAATACGATCACCTCTTGGGCATAACTATAACAAGAGTTCCTCAAGAAATACTTTCCAATAGGAAAAATAAATCAAATGAGGCGAGCCATTACCAGTTTTTCTCAAATAGAAGGGGAGCAATTCCATGATACATGGGAGAGATATGGTGATTTGCTTAGAAAATGCCCTCATCATGATATTCCTAAGTGGCAACTTGTACAATTTTTTTATGATGGATTGATTGAGTCATATAGGCAAATGGTAGATGCAACTTGTGGGGGTACATTCATGCTTAAGAATGAGGATGAGGCATGGATATTGTTTGTGAATCTGAGTGAAAATTCCACACAACATGATTCTGCCAGTCGAGTTAGAACAAGTAGTTCTCGCAAAACTGGAAGAGTGTTCGAAATAGGCACATCACTCGATGCCTCCACCAAAGTGGATGAATTATCGAGAAAAGTCGATCAACTCATGGTGGCTAGTCAATTTTTGACCCCTTCTCCTATCTTACAGGAAGGATGTGGTATCTGCACTACTCCATCACACTATTCCATATATTGTCCCATGTCGGGGCAAATTCCTGAATCCAATCCAGAACAAGTTAATGCTACTTTCTCAATACTTGGAAACAATCCATATTCTAATACATATAATCCAGGTTTGAGGAATCATCCAAATCTCTCATGGCGTAGTCCATCTCTAAACAATCCTGTCCCTCAGTCCCAAGGACTAGTTCCTATGTCAGGTTTTCAGTCGGGTCGTCAATCTGCTTATCCTTCGTCTAATATGCCCCAGAATCAATATTATCATCAAACTTGCCAGTATCCACCTCGCAATTCAGTGTTTGAGGATAAAGTGTTAGTGGCATTAGATAGACTCGACACTCGTGCTCAGTTACTTGAATCAAGCACTCAGTTAATTGAATCCAACACTTAGTTACTTCATTCCCACTCTCAATCCATCTCTAAGCTAGAGGCTCAAATGGGGCAACTAGCTAACACTTTGAATGATAGAGAGGAAGGAAAGTTGCCAAGTGACGCCGAATAGAATAGTGATTATTCTGTAGGCTAAAGGCAACAGAAAATAAATAGAAAGAAAGCACGAGAATTGCCCAAAAACTCAGAGAAAAGTCTCTGGTATTCAATATTATTATTCAAAATCAAAAGTACCTTCGAATCAACCCACAAGCCGGGTTATATAGCTGAACTTCGTCAACATTACCAAAAATAGCAAAAACCTAATATTCTTGCTGATAAGTGTTCAATTCTATGCATTTGAACCCTCTTTATTGCATATGTTAGTTCCGTTTTTGCGTTTACCGAGATATGTTTACGGTATTTTTGTGTTTTTGATGTATTGCAGGTATTAGAGTAAATGGAGCAAAGTTTGAAGCTATTTGCAGCTGAAGAGAAAAAGTCAGAATTGTAGCCAAAGGCATCTTGATCAATCGAGTTGTTGATCTCGATTAATCGAATTCTCGATTGATCGAGATCTCATTTCGATTGATCGAAATCTCGATCAATCGAGATCCAATCTCGATTGATCGAGATTCTGTAGAATCCACTTGCCCACTTGCTCACCTGCTCTCCCACTTGTAACAAAATCTCCCTTTTTGCACGACTTAGGGGGATTGTCTGACTTGAACAAGACCCTTGGGGACCTTCTTGATACAAGGGATATATATATTGATATATATATATATATATATATATATATATGGTGAGCCCCAAGGTTGAAAAGGAAGCCAAAAAGCACAAAAAGGGCCATATCTCTTATATCTCACATATCTCTCAACACACATCAGACCATCCAAGGAGAGACCTTCGGGAGAGGAAGAAGAGGAGCTGAACCAGACCAAGAAGCTTCACTTTCTTCATCAATGGAAGGGTGCAAGGCTGCCATGACCAACTAACTTCTCCACTAGGGTGTGGTTGACACACCTAGCCATGTAAACTTGTTCATTTTTGTAGCACTTGGGGATTTGTAGTTACATGTTGATTATTTAGCCTAGTGACTATGTACACAAATACATTTCTTATATATATTCATTTGATTTGAAATTTATTCTTGTCTTAGAGTAGATTGTGTCACTTGAATACACAACATTTGCATATTCTATAAGAAGTGCAAATGATGGCTAGATAAGGGTGTTTAAATGAATGTGTGATGGTTGCTTGTATAGACCATGCCAAGACAAGGTAGTTTGGATGCATGTAGTGTTCACTTAGAGAGTAGGGTAATTAGGTAGTTAGTTAGGTTGAAGAGCTATGCTTGTTGAAGATGGATTATGATAGGTTAGCACACACAATGATCTTTTGATATGTCATTGAGGTCACAAGCCTAATGACATTGTTAGGCATTTAATTTATGAATCCCATGCTTGCTACACTTATGAACATGTGAATGGCTAGTGGTGGAAACCACCCCTAGCACTCTCTCCCAACTCCACTCTTTAATTTTATTGTCATTTCATTCATGCAATAGATTGTAAACAAAAATCCGAAAACCTGTTTTTAGAATTAAAGTAGAATTAATCTTTCTTTAAGACAATTGCGACTAGTCCTCGTGGGATCGATACCCTCTATATAGAACCTTATCTACAAAGATTCGTGCTCTTGCGAGTGGTTAAATTATATTTTCATTAAAAGGGCAAAATTAAGCTTGCAAATTAATCCGAGTTTAGCCACATCAAAATTTTGGCGCCGTTGCCGGGGACTACGGTGTAATTGTCGCCATTGAAAGATTAAATCTGGTTTAATTCTTAGGCTAGAAATTCTTTCATTCTTTTTGTATATATTTTGTTCTTATTGCTCAAACTTCTTGATTTTAGATATACCACATAGCGGGCATCTAAAAGGATTAAAGTTGGAACCCTTTGTGAGTATAAAATCTAAAATTAGTGGTTTGAGTTCTTTCATTCTTTTTGTATATATTATTGTTTAATTTATTTATTTTTGTGTATTGAGGTGTTGTTCTATAATTAATGCATGCTAGGTAGACGGTCCTTGTCACTTCCTTTGCTTCCTTGTAATATTGAACTCGAAAGAACACTTAGACAACGTAGAGGAACCTCTAGGGACCCTATATTGCCTAGGACTGAAAACATGGATCCAAATGAAATACAACCTCCCGGACTACCTCCTTTTAATCATGAACAACCACCTCCACCTCCACCTCCTCAAGGAGAGTTGCTTATGGACTTTTACCTTCCGACTACATTTGAAGTACCTTCATGTATCCAATTTCCGAATGTAGCGGCAAATCAATTCGAAATAAAGTCCTCCACCATCAATCTTCTTAATAGCTTCCATGGTCTCCCTAATGAGGATCCATACCGGCACTTAGATTACTTCCTTTCTGTGTGTTCCACTATTCGTGTACCACACTTTACGGAGGATGATCTAAAGCTGCGTATGTTCCCCTTCTCCCTAAAAGATAAAGCTAGAAGTTGGTTCAATTCTTTAGAACCTAACTCAATCCATTCTTGGGCGGAGATGCAAATCGAGTTCTTAAAAAAATACTTCCCAATGGGAAAGACGAGTGATATTCAGAGAGCCATCACCGGATTCACCCAAATTGACCAAGAACAATTTCATGAGACGTGGGAGAGATTAAAAGACCTTCTTAAATCTTGTCCACATCATGCTGTCCCAAAATGGCAGCTAGTGCAAAGCTTTTATGATGGGGTGAGTGAGCAACATAGACAAATGATAGACTCCGCGTGTGGGGGTGGATACCTTTTGAAAAGCCCTGATGAGGCATGGAAACTTTTTCAAACCCTAAGCAACAATTCAGCTCAACGCTCCTCCACTAGGAAAGGGAAGGCCACCTAACCTTGTAGAGGAGTGCATGAAATTTCACGGGTAGATGAGGTTGCCATGCAAGTAGAAGCTCTATCCCGAAAAATGGATTTAATCATAAAAAATGGGCTGCCTACTCCAAGCCAACCTGTTCAAAATCAGGAAGGTTGTTCGTTTTGCTATAGTACTTCACATTTCGTGCGAGATTGTCCTATTGCCAGGCAATCTCCCGATTATGCTCAAGAGCAAGCGAATGCCTTGTACTCTAAACAAATGAATGATCCATATTCAAACACGTACAATCCTGGTTAGAAGAACCATCCGACTTTTTCATGAAAACCTCAAGAATCAAGTCCCTCTTTTCAAGGGCAAAATTCTTTTAATTCCCAATCTCAACAGCCTCATTATAGGCCGAATCCTCAACCTTACCATCAAAGATTCAATTACCAACAACCACCACCTCCTCCGAGAAGCCAAGGCTTTGAAGAAAGAGTGATAAGCAATCTTGAGGCCAATACCCGCTTATTGCAAACTCACTCTCAATCAATCTCTAAGCTGGAAGCGAATGCTCAATCTATGGCTAGGTTAGAAGCTTAAATTGGGCAACTAGCTAATGCCTTGAATAGAAGGGAGGAAGGTAAGTTGTTGAGTCAACCGGTGGCAAATCCTAAGGGTGTTCATATGATTGAGGATCCATCATCTTCAACTTGTAATGCTCCTTCGGAGCAAGTTAAATCAATCACCACCTTAAGGAGTGGTAAAATCATCAATTCCAAGGTAGGGGAGGAAGAGAAGAAGGAATTCAATGAGCAATCCGCGAATCCAAAAGAATCCCATTTAAATCCAAATGTGCATAACATCCCTTTAAATCCAAAAGGAAAGGCAAGTGAAGTTGTGTCGTCATCAATTCCAAATCTTGACACTTCTTTTGAATCTCCGGTTCCTTTTCCTCAAAGATTGAAGGAACCTTCTCATTTTGGGAAGCAAGGAGAGAAAATCCAAGACATGATGGAGATCTTCAAACAAGTAAAGATCAATCTCCCTCTCCTTGATGCTATTCGACAAATTCCCTCCTATGCTAAATTCTTGAAGGACTTGTGCACTCAAAAGCGCAAATCTAGGAATAATGTTCCTAAGAAAGTCCTTTTAAATGAGCATATAAGCTCCATTTTCCAACACCAAGCCCCTCCTAAATTCAAAGATCCGGGTGCTCCGACCATTTCATGCACCATCGGAAATCATTCTTTTGAAAAGGCACTTCTTGATTTAGGGGCTAGTGTCAATTTGCTTCCATTCTCAGTTTACCAACAACTAGGTTTGGGGGAACTCAAGCATACCACGGTTGTGTTGCAACTCGCCGACCGCTCGGTGAAGCAACCACGTGGCATAATTGAGGATGTAATCATTCAAGTGGACAAATTCTACTTTCCGGTGGACTTCATAGTCCTTGACACAGAACTGGTCCAAAATCCAAATCGGTATATTCCTATCATTCTAGGTCGTCCATTCTTGGCCACGGCAAACGCTTGCGTTAATTGCCGTACCGGAGTGATGGACATCTCTTTCGGAAATATGAAAGTCCGCTTGAACATCTTCAACGCTTCCCACCACACATCCGACGACGAAAGTGAGTGCTTTTGTGTCGATGTAGTGGAAGACTTAGTTCAAGAAGCACTTCCTTCTATTCTTTCCAAGGATCCTTTAGAGGCATGCCTAAATCACTTCAACTGTGAAGATTTTGACGTTGAGCAATACATTTGTGAAGTGAATTCAATGCTCGATGTCACTACTGTCATGGATGTGCCTAAAGGGAGAATTCCGAGAGAACCCTTTCTTCCATTTTTGGTTAATTTCGTCGCTCCCCACAGAGCGGTGAAATTAAAGGACTTGAAAGATGGCTCGTTGCTCAAAGTAAATGGGCAGCGCTTAAAAGTATGCGTGGATGACCAAGTTACCACCAAATACGTGGATGTCGTCACTTTGACGGATCCCGTATATTTTGACTCGTGAGCCGATCCGAATGTCATGCCATAGACGTGTAAGGTGGAGTAGCCATGGTAGCTATCATGCTTCCATGATGTCCCTTTAATCCAAAGTAAAGTTTGTGTCTCAGCAACTTAGTATCTAATTCCCAAAAATCCAAGTCCTTGAAGCATAACTCAAGCTGACTATTTTTGAGCATCTCGATTGATCGAAACCAAGATCTCGATCAATCGAGATTTTGATTGATCGAGATTTTGGTCTCAATTGATCGAAAAATTGTAGAGAGTTGAGAAGTTCAAAAGTCCCGAGAGGTAGTATTCTTCGATAGCACTTCGATTGGTCTTCGATCGATCGAAAATTTCGATTAATCGAAGAGGAATTTCGATTGATCGAAGTAAATTCTCGATTGATCGAAATAAAATTTCGATTAATCGAATTAAAGTCTCGATTCAGTGAAGAAAGTCTCGATTAATCGAAGGAGAGATCTCGATCGATCGAAGCTGATCTCGATTGATCGAAGTTGGATTTCGATTAATCGAAATCTCGATCAATCGAGATGTACATCTCGATCAATCGAGATACATGCGATGCCTGCATGTGAGCCGAACTCTTATTTAAACCGTCGGGCTTCCCTCTCATTTCAAAAGACCATCCGACTTCTTCCTTCTCTCTGAGCGATCCAGAGCATCTCCAAGCACCATTCCGCACGTGATCTTCCATCGTCGAGCATTCACCATCGTTTGACATCGTCCGAGACCACCGCTATCACTCGCGCGCTCTTCTCTTCGCGGCTGCAAGCGGGTCCTCATCTTTCGGTACCGATCATCATCTTCACCTTGAGGTAAGTGATGCATGATTACATTTTGCGTACTATCTCGCTATTTTTGATAGTTCTACGGCATAATAAACATAGTTAGATGATGTTGGGTTGGATTGGTGCATTTGCAATATTCGTAATGAAATTTTGTGGGTTTTTGGGGGTAGGACTACATGTATGGGTGAGATACTGCACTCTCTCTATTTCAAATGCTTAGTGTATGGGTTGCGACCGTGACCCATCATTTCGGTTGCATCCGCTCACGCTGCCTCTTTGAGAGCAATTTTTTTGAACTCATGTCAGCACCATGGACTAGGGCCTCATTTTCATTTTTATTCCTTTATTTTTATTCTTAGTTTATTATTCCTTTTATTTTCTTTTTATTTACGTAATTTTTGGAATAAAGTGCAGACAGCTCCGAGATCATGGCGAGGGTGAAGAATGCCCCCGGTTCAGTTAGAGACGTGCCTGGGCGAGCCTTCCGGTCTTGGAAGTTTCACTCGGAGCAGATTTTCACCCTGGGCGAGTTCGAGAGTCGTCTTGACACCGAGTGGACTGTCGCCGAGCTCAGGAGGCGTCGCCTCGACCGACTATGTGTGCCTCCCACTGATGTGGCACACGACCGCTTAGTGCAAGTCTTCTACGAGCGCATGACCTACTCCTGCACAGCACCGGACACATTAGAGATGGTCGTGGGCACCACGACTATTACTATTACACCGAGCTGGATTGCGCAGATGCTCGGCATTCCTCATCAGCAGCCACCAGACATGGTTGACCAGGACGATCGACCACTTTTCAGGGCCGCACTTCCAGCAGACACGACACTGTTCACCATCGTGATGGACATGTGTGGTGGGGCGTTTACCATGCCCAGTCACAACTGCACGTCCAAATCGATGTGCTCGAGCAGACTGTGGTTCCTGGACACCGTTCTCATCAAGAACGCGTGTCCCCTGCAGCACGTGGCAGAGCGTCGGGGCGACCTCCTCCGTTGCCTTTATTATTTCCACACGGGCACGTGGGTTTCTGTCCCATCACTGATCTGGGGGCAGATGTTCAAAGTCTGGGACGGCCTCGTCAACAAGAGGATGAGGCGATCAGCGAGCTGGCGGCTTCCCTTTCCTTTCCTGATCGCAGCTTTTCTTAGTCGTGCCAGCATACCGGTCAGTGATACTGACATCCAGTTGGCACCGCCCACCCGCTTCATATCTTCTCAGTGGGAGCGGGTGAGGCGACACTTGGAGCGATAGGACCACCAGGGTGATCCACCAGACGATGTAGATATGGATGCCCCAGTAGAGATGGAGGAGGGAGAGCCTACAGGGGATGGGTCTGAGGACGAGAAGATGGATATGGCTGCAGAGCGGCACGACATCCTAGCGACGGGCTATTCCTGCCTGGCGGCTGATGTTGAGTGGCTCCAGCAGGGTTTTGACAAGCACGTCCAGGTGACGCAGAGTCAGCTGGAGGGCATTCGTTCGGACATTTCTTCTCTGGCTCAGGGTCAGAGGGCGATTCTCGACGAGTTCCGAGCCTTCCGGCAGGACTTGCAGTTCCTGTTTGCAGGACGAGCTTCCACCTCCACTTCTGCTCCCACCGAGCCACCACCACCACCCGCCCTCGAGTAGCTGCTTTTATGTGTCTTTTCTGTTTTACTTTCTGTATTTCCTGTTCTTTCTTTATGTTTTATAGGCCATGTTGGCCATGTTTTCTTTCATTTCTAGTTTCTTTCTGAGTATTCCCCCTACATGTACACCGTGTACTAAACTCATTTTCACATTTATGGAATACAGTTATTTTTCTTTTTTCTGTTCTACCATGTGTTATCTTTATTGTCTTTATTTTTGCTTTCTGTCAATATCTCTGTTCTCTATACTTGGACTATGTATGTAGTACCACTTGTCTAATTGTTATATGCGATTCAGTTGATGATTTCCGTTTATTACCGCCTGGTTTAAATTCCCAATACTGTTGAGATTGCTTCAACGCAGTATGGCGGTAATAAAGAAAGGCAGCCCCTTTGCGTGCTATACGTTAGCGTGCCTGGATAGTCAATATCTTATCGCATAGACCTCTTAGACAATTGGGAAACACCAGTTCAGACCCTTAGATATACAGTGATATTGGCATTGTCCGTTTGTGAATAATTATTTAATTATGTTCTGTTTATCTACTTTTTGTTCCTTTTAATGCTCGTGGTATCCAGTTGGTGTTCTGTGCAGGTTTTTCTTATTTGCAGGATGACCGCTACTGTGGAATACCATTTTTGTCATATTCCGCAATCCCGGTAACTTCTTTCCTTGTTCTTCTTGTCCAAACATTGAGGACAATGTTGCCTATAAGTTTGGGGGTGCGGTATGCTATACCACTTGCATATGCATGCAATGTTCAGTCTTAGTATTGAGTGTCATTGTAGAGCAGTTTTCTTGATATTTTTGCATGCTTGCTATGATGTCTTGATTTTTTTTTAAAGGAAGTTCATTCGAATAAATGTCCAAGGAAAATGCAGCAGGTAGTTAAGAACTTTAACATTGTAAATACCCGCACTTTTGCAAGCTATATAGTAGGCTAGAACGGTCTACATTTTTGTTTAAATTTGAACACGTATGGTGCTTGCCCTAAATTTGTCCTTAACCGCACAAATTCGCACACATGCATTTTAAACTGTGGGGTATAAGTCTGAGGGAGAATTTTGTAAATTTATGTTTTTATCTGAACAACTTAAAGAATAAGTTCTTCCGGTTGTTGTAAAAAAAAAAAAGGAAAAAGAGAGAAAAAGAGAAAAATTTGCAATAAGCCTTCTCACTCAATAAACCGGATTTCTATGCCTCAAAGCAGGGAATATTCGCGTATAGGTGTGCAAGGTTGAGCAATAATAAGCGGGTGGCTTGCTTAAGCTCATCACCTTGTAAGCTCGGTTATTAAGTCCGAGGGGTGTTTCTTCACCTAATGCCCTAAAGCCAATTGGTTTGGGAGTCATTGGCCCAATGCCGCTACATGGGCTTACAAGAAAGCAAAAAGAGCTAAGCATTGCACGGTCATCCGCACATGAGCAATCATGAATATTTTGCGATAATGAACAGCGGTGTTGAGCGTTTTTAATGAGTTTTTCTCTTAAAAATAGATTTGTGCGTTTTCTTCTCCAAATATGACAAAAGCCGCACGTTAGAATGCATGTTCACTTTTCAAAGAGGATTTTGGGGTCGGGATTGATATGTTTGTTCGGACTGGCCATTATGTGGGGACGGTCGTTTATTTATAGCTTGTGCAAGTCCATTTTTGCTAATGACCACATAGTTCTGTAATACTTGTTGCATTTGCCAACTGTTAAATGAACGGATGATCGCCCTTTATCTAGTTGATGACTGAACATGACTAAACTTTTGTACAAGATAGTTAATTTCATTTTTGTAATATCGTATTGCTAAGGGACTAGCAATATGTAAGTTTGGGGGTGTGATAAGTGTTCAATTCTATGCATTTGAACCCTCTTTATTGCATATGTTAGTTCCATTTTTGCGTTTACCGAGATATGTTTACGGTATTTTTGTGTTTTTGATGTATTGCAGGAGCAAAGTTTGAAGCTATTTGCAGCTAAAGAGAAAAAGTCAGAATTGTAGCCAAAGGCATCTCGATCAATCGAGATGTTGATCTCGATTAATCAAAATCTCGATTGATCGAGATCTCATTTCGATTGATCGAAATCTCGATCAATCGAGATCCAATCTCGATTGATCGAGATTCTGTAGAATCCACTTGCCCACTTGCTCACCTGCTCTCCCACTTGTAACAAAATCCCCCTTTTTGCACGACTTAGGGGGATTGTCTGACTTGAACAAGACCCTTGGGGACCTTCTTGATACAAGGGATATATATATTGATATATATATATATATATATATGGTGAGCCCCAAGGTTGAAAAGGAAGCCAAAAAGCACAAAAAGGGCCATATCTCTCATATCTCACATATCTCTCAACACACATCAGACCATCCAAGGAGAGACCTTCGGGAGAGGAAGAAGAGGAGCTGAACCAGACCAAGAAGCTTCACTTTCTTCATCAATGGAAGGGTGCAAGGCTGCCATGACCAACTAACTTCTCCACTAGGGTGTGGTTGACACACCTAGCCATGTAAACTTGTTCATTTTTGTAGCACTTGGGGATTTGTAGTTACATGTTGATTATTTAGCCTAGTGACTATGTACACAAATACATTTCTTATATATATTCATTTGATTTGAAATTTATTCTTGTCTTAGAGTAGATTGTGTCACTTGAATACACAACATTTGCATATTCCACAAGAAGTGCAAATGATGGCTAGATAATGGTGTTTAAATGAATGTGTGATGGTTGCTTGTATAGACCATGCCAAGACAAGGTAGTTTGGATGCATGTAGTGTTCACTTAGAGAGTAGGGTAATTAGGTAGTTAGTTAGGTTGAAGAGTTATGCTTGTTGAAGATGGATTATGATAGGTTAGCACACACATTGATCTTTTGATATGTCATTGAGGTCACAAGCCTAATGACATTGTTAGGCATTTAATTTATGAATCCCATGCTTGCTACACTTATGAACATGTGAATGGCTAGTGGTGGAAACCACCCCTAGCTCTCTCTCCCAACTCCACTCTTTAATTTTATTGTCATTTCATTCATGCAATAGATTGTAAACAAAATCCAAAAACCTGTTTTTAGAATTAAAGTAGAATTAATCTTTCTTTAAGACAATTGCGACTAGTCCTTGTGGGATCGATACCCTCTATATAGAACCTTATCTACAAAGATTCGTGCTCTTGCGAGTGGTTAAATTATATTTTGATAAAAAGGGCAAAATTAAGCTTGCAAATTAATCCGAGTTTAGCCACATCACTTGCCAAAATAAAATACAAAATAAAAGAAGGAAGTTGCCAGAATTCTGGCCCAAATCAAGCCCAGAATCTCTTCCTAATCAACAAAATAAATATTACCAAAAAAGGAAACAAATAACTAAAATTAGGGATTCAGAGGGGAAAGCTGTGGATTTTGGCCTCGAAAAAAGAGACACCCAGCTTTAGCTGGTGCCCATGACGTTCGCGCCGAACCAAGCTTTCTAAATTATGGTCATAAAGGCGATTCTGATACCTGTAGCCAAAGTTATGGCCAAAATACTGAAGCGCATCCAAAAATACCCTAATTAGTGACAAGGTCACGATTTTCTGCCATCTTTACGTTGATCTGCCAACTCAAGATACTTCAATGCCATCAACGTGTCATCTGACAGCTCAGCATCATCTGACTTGGACGCTCCTGCATCAGTCACCTCGGGTTGGAAAGAACTCGTCCTCGAGTTTACAGCAGCTTCATTGGAATCCATAAAACAAGGACTCAGATGTTTCACATTAAAGACGTTAGAAGTCCTGAAATCACTGGGGAGGCGTAGTCTGTAGGCGTTTTCATTGATCTTCTACAGGATTTCAGAGGGACCAATCTTTCGCTCCTTTTGCTTGTTATACTCTCCAACAGGGAAACGATCACGAGTTAATACCGCCCAAACAGAATCACCAACGTCAAAAAGTACTTGACGACTGTGGCTGTCAACCTGAACCTTGTACTTGGCATTACTCTCGTGAATGGCCAACTTGAACTGCTCATGGATACCTCGAAAATGTTCTGCCATCTCATCTGCCTTGCGATTGAAACGACCCACGCGCGGAATAAGGGCTAAGTTAAGCACCCAAGATGGGTTCTGACCATAGACAATCTCAAATGGGCTCATTCCTGTTGATCTATTTTTCGACCTGTTATAAGCAAATTCTGCTTGAGGTAATGCCAAATCCCACTGCTTTGGTTTAGTTCCTGCCAAACTCCTCAAAAGGTTCCCCAAACTCCGGTTCACCACCTCTGTCTGACCATCTGTCTGAGGATGGTAGGCACTATTAAAATTTAACTTCGTTCCCAGTTTCTCCCATAGACTCTTCCAGAATTGACTCATGAACTTGGTATCACGATCTGAGGTAATGGATTGGGGAACACCATGTAAACGCACAATCTCCTTGAAGTAAAGATGGGCGACTCGGGTAGCATCCATTGTTTTCCTGCAAGCAACAAAATGGGCCATCTTGGAAAATCGGTCGACCACAACCAAAATAGAATCCACAGCCCGTTGGGTACGAGGTAAACCCAACACAAAGTCCATACTGACATCAAGCCAAAGAGCTTCAGGGACCGGTAAAGGTGTGTACAGGCCCGCATTAGTGAGAACTCCCTTGGACTGCTGACACACATAATAATGCTCCACATAATGAGCCACATCACTGGTCAACTTGGGCCAATAATAGTTGGAAGAGATCAGACCCAACGTTTTGTCTCTCCCAAAATGACCCTCGTTATAAAGTTCACTAATAATCTGTTGCCTTAGTGAACAATCTGGGACGTATAACTTTAATCCCTGAAATAGGTAACCATTGTGCAAAATAAAATCATGGCGTTGACCATCAGTTAGCTCCTGAATTATTCTCCCGAAAGAAGGATCTGCATCATACATATCAGAGAATGTACCAAAACCTACAAATCTAGTGCTCATGGTGGTGAGGAGCAATGTATGATGGCTCAGTGCATTTGTAACATAGTTCAGACTCCCTGCCTGGTGCCTCAGCGCAAATGTGAACTCTAGCAAGTATGCCACCCACTTGGCATGCCGTCTACTCAGCTTGTGCTGGCCATTGATGTATTTCAAGGCCTCATGATCAGTGAGGAGAATGAATTCCCTTTGTATTAGGTAGTGACGCCAATGCTTTAGGGATTGAATGATGGCATAAAACTCCAGATCATAGGTGGAATAATTTTCTTCAATCCTGATAGCTTCTCACTGAAAAAAACTATTGGATGCCCCTCCTGACTCAGAACACCACCAATGCCCACCCCAGATACATCACAGTTTACCTCAAACACCTTCTCAAAGTTGGGAAGTGCCAAAACCGGTGCCTCTGTCATCTTCTGCTTGACCAGATGAAAATTGGCTGCCTCCTCGAACCAATGGAAATCACGTCTTTTGAGGCACTCTGTGACGGGAGAAATTAGAGTGCTAAAGTTTCTGATGAACCGACGGTAGAAAGATTCCTATCCATGGAAACTTCAGACATCATGCAAGGTTTTTAGTTTGGGCCACTCCAAAACCATGTCTATCTTCAACGAATCTGCATGAACACCATCAGTAGACACCACAAAACCCAAAAAAGTTACAGAAGTAGTGAAGAAAGCACAGTTCTTCTGATTGACGAACAGGTGCTCTGTCCTCAACATATCAAAGACAGCACGGAGGTGATCAAAGTGTGACGTCCATGTCGGGCTATAGATGAGGATGTCATCGAAGTAAACTACGATGAATTTCCCCATAAAAGGCCGTAAAACCTGATGCATAAACCTCATAAATGTGCTGGGCGCATTGGACAACCCAAAAGGCATGACCATCCACTCATACAACCCATGTTGCGTCTTAAACGTTGTCTTCCACTCATCCCCAGGCCTTATTCTGATTTGGTGGTAGCCGCTTTTAAGGTCAATTTTTGAGAAGACCTTAAAACCAGACAGCTGGTCTGACATATCATCCAGATGGGGAATTGGAAACCTGTACTTCACTGTAATCCTATTGATTGCTCGGCTATCAACACACATACGCCAAGAGCCATCTTTCTTCGGCACTAGCAGAGCAGGAACTGCACATGGGCTCATACTCTCACGGATGTAGCCCCTCTCCAGCAACTCTACTACCTGCCACTGTAACTCCTCAGATTCCTTGGGACTGAGGCGATACGTCGATCGATTAGGCAAACTGGACCCCAAAACAAGGTCAATCTGATGCTGAATATCCCTCATAGGCGGTAGCCCAGGAGGAAGATCCTCTAGCATCAGGTCAGAAACTCTGTTAGCAATTGCTGCACCTCTGCTGGTAAGTCTGGATTCTCGTTCATGTCCGTTGCGCTATTCCCACAAGGTAGCAGAGCATAGACCACTTCCCCATGCTCAATCTCAGTTAAAAACCTGGACAAAGAAAGCAGGTTAGTAGTTTTGGCTACCGGGGTAGGACTGGCTCCTTCCCGACGAGGAGCCAACACAATCTTCTTCCCCTTGATGCTAAGGGAATATGTGTTCTTTCGCCCGTTATAAGTAACATTGCAATCATACTGCTAAAGCCTGCCTAACAGTACATGACAAGCATCTATAGCCACAACATCACACCAAGCATTATCAAAATATTTCTTGCCAATCGAGAAAGACACTAGGCATCTCCTATCCACCTTTACCTCACTGCCTTTATTCAGCCATGATAATTTATACGGGTTGGGATGATGATCTGTCTTCAACTGTAATTTCTGGACAGCCTCTTCAAACACTACATTCTCACAACTGCCACTGTCAATGATCATCTTGCAGACTTTATCTGCAACTGTGCAGGTCGTATGAAAAATATTGGTTCTTAACCAATCATCTCCTGAATCGCCCCTGGGAGTCAATAGACTCTTACAAATGACCAGATTCTCATAGCCATCTCTATACGGCACATCTCTATCTTCATCATCGTCATACATAGGCTCTCCAGTCTCCTCAGTTTCGTCTACCACGTCTTCCTCAATCAGGAGATTTTTGCCCTTCTGACTAGCAGGCTTCCTGCACTCATTCGCTGTGTGTCCTTGTTCACCACATCTAAAACATCTAATGTTCGAGTGAGAATTACCCTGTGATGTCGGCTGGACAGGACGGGGTTCTTGAGGTCGAACTGGCCGGTTGTTTTGATCGCTCCTGATCACTGGCCTCCGATTCTACTATTTTTCCACAGCAAGTGTGCGTTGGTATGCTTCAGAAATAGTCCAAAGTGAGTGAAGGCTGAGGACATCTTGCAGGGGCTGTCGCAATCCTCCCAAATACCGCGCCACCATCTGCTCTTCTATCTCAGATAAATCATTCTGGACTATCAATTGATAGAACTCCTCTATGTAATCATCAACCGATCTCGTTCCTTGCATCAACGACTGAAGTCGCTGAAACAGGGTTTGAATGTAGCCAAAATGAAGGAAGTGACCCTTCATCTTCTCCTAATCAGTGATCTTGGCCTTGCCCTGCCTGTCTCGTGATCGCCTCAACTGCTCCCACTACGCAGAGGCTCTGCCTTTGAGTTTGATGGCGACCAGTTTCACCTTGACACGATCTAAGACTTCTTTATTTTCAAAGATATGCTCCACTTTGTTCATCCAATTGTCAAATCCTTCGGCTTGTAACGTACCAGAAAACTGGGCAGATCCACTCTGAAACCGAGGTCTTCTTGATGTTCCTCCCAACCACGGTGCCCCCAGAATCGAGCACGATTGTGAAACGGGTTGTCAGAATTGGAATCGAATTCATGATCTTCCACCTCACGGTCACTGATAGTCTGCGCCATTAGACGCTGGGTTAACTCTGTAACTTGCCTCTGTAAATCCTCGATCATCAAATCCTATACACTACGATCACAGTGTGGGACTTCCTCGTTCGGAACCTACCCACGACGACCAAGACCACGACCACCAGCCATAAAAACTAATGAAATCTCACCCAGGAAGATGCTAAAAGCTCTGATACCAATTGACGCCGGAGAGAATAGTGATTATTCTGTAGGCTAAGGGCAATAGAAAATAAATAGAAAGAAAGCACGAGAATTGCCCAAAAACTCAGAGAAAAGTCTCTGGCATTCAATATTATTATTTAAAATCAAAAGTACCTTCGAATCAACCCACAAGCTGGGGTATATAGCTGAACTTCGTCAACATTACCAAAAATAGCAAAAATCTAATATTCTTGCCAAAATAAAATACGAAATAAAAGAAGGAAGTTGCCAGAATTCTGGCCCAAATCAAGCCCAGAATCTCTTCCTAATCAAGAAAATAAATATTACCAAAAAAGGAAACAAATAACTAAAATTAGGGATTCAGAGGGGAAAATAGTAGATTTTGGCCTCGAAAAAAGACACACCCAGTTTTAGCTGGTGCCCACGACGTGCGCGCCAAACCAAGCTTTCTGAATTGTGGTCATAAAGGCGATTCTGACACCTATAGCCAAAGTTATGGCCAAAATACTGAAGCGCAACCAAAAATACCCTAATTAGTGACAAGGTCACAGTTTCCTGCCATCTTTACACTGATCTGCCAACTCAAGATATTTCAGTGCCATCAACGTGTCGTCTGACAGCTTAGCATCATCTGACTTGGATGCTCCTGCATCACCAAGTCAGCCAGTAACTAATCCTAGAGGGCAATATGCAATTGATGATGCCGCTGCCAGTGGCCATCATCATGAGCATGTTCAGGCTATTACCACCTTAAGGAGTGGGAAAGTGTTAGATAATAAGGTGCAATAGAAGAAAGAGGTTGAGTGTGAAATGGGAAAGAGTCCTAATCTAGAGTCTAAAATTAATAAGGCAACACTTTCTCCACCTACTCAAACTCTTGAGACAACATTTGAGCCCAAAGCTCCATTCCCTACACGTCTCAAGGAGTTGGCACCTTTTGGGAAACAAGGGGAGAAAGTGCAAGATATGATGGAATTTTTTAAACAGGTAAAAATAAATCTTCCTCTTCTTGATGCTATAAAATAAATCCCAACATATGCAAAGTTCTTGAAAGATTTATGCACACAAAAGTGTAATTCAAGGGGAAGTGTCCCAAGAATTTTTTTTCTTACCGAGCAAGTGAGCATGATTATTCAGCACACACCCCCCTAAGTTTAAAGATCCAGGTGCACCCACGATATCTTGTGTTATAGGGGATATTGGTGTTGATAGGGCACTACTTGATTTAGGGGCGAGTTTGAATCTTATCCCTTACTCAGTGTACTTGCAATTGGGATTGGGTGAGCTTAATCCCACGTTAGTTGTTTTACAATTAGCATACAGATCAATAAAACAACCACGTGGGATTATTGAGGACGTGTTAATAAAAGTGGACAAATTTTATTTCTCAGTCGATTTCATTGTCCTAGACACAGAACCTGTACGTGATCCTATGAAGTCCATTCTTGTGATTCTAGGTCATCCTTTCTTAGCCACGGCTAATGCTTGCATTAATTATCGTACAGGGGTTATGGATATTTCTTTTGGGAATATAAAGGTGAGGTTAAATGTCTTTAATGCATCTCAACATCAGGCAGATGAAAACGATTGCTCTGCTATAGACCTTATAGAAGAGGTTGTGGAAAATTTACTTTCACTGATTTTGACCACAGACCCTTTAGAGGCATGTTTAGCCCATTTTGACTGTGAGGATTTTGATGTAGATCAGAAAATCTGTGAGGTAAATTCTCTGTTAGGAAGTGTAACCAGTGCTAATTTTTTGCCTTGGAGATCAGCTAAGGAACCATTGCCTAGATTGTCTAGTACTCCGCCGATTCCATCCTTAGTGTCACCTCCTAAGCTAGAGCTAAAACCTTTCCCAGACAATCTTAAGTATGTTTTTTGAGGATTAAATAAAACTCTTCTGGTCATCATTTCCTCTAGCCTGTCTAGTAACCAGGAGAGTGAGCTTTTTGGTGTCCTTAGGGAGCATAGAGAAGCCATGGGATGGTGTGTGGCAGACCTTAAGGGAATAGATCCTTCAATGTGTATGCATCGAATTCATCTAGAGGAAGATGCTAAACCTTCGAGAGAGGCCCAACGTCATTTAAATCCTAACATAAAAGAGGTAGTGATGAAGGAAGTGGTGAAGTTGTTAGAT
Source organism: Cornus controversa (assembly GCA_026545225.1). NCBI lineage: Eukaryota > Viridiplantae > Streptophyta > Magnoliopsida > Cornales > Cornaceae > Cornus > Cornus controversa. The sequence goes on from CM048850.1 coordinate 29,653,616, forward strand.
GCGGGTATCATTTACCCAATCTCTGATAGCAAGTGGGTGAACCCCACTCAAGTTTTGCCCAAAAAGTCTGGAATCACTGTGGTTCCAAATTCTGAGGGAGAGCTTGTGCCACAAAGAACCACTACCGGGTGGAGGGTATGTATCGACTATAGGAAGTTGAATTCAAACACTCAAAAATATCATTTTTCCTTGCCATTCATTGATCAAATCTTAGAGAGGCTTGCAGGTCAGAGTATCTATTATTTTCTAGATGGTTATTCTGGGTACAACCAAGTGGCAGTCGATCCTAGTGACAAATAGAAAATGACTTTCACATGTTCGTTTGGTACATTTGTATATAGACGGATGCCTTTTGGGTTATGTAATGCACCCGCTACTTTTCAAAGGTGTATGATGTCTATCTTCTCAGACATGGTAGAGAAGTTTCTCAAAATTTTTATGGATGACTTTTCAGTTTTTGGGGATTCATTTGATAGTTGACTAAGACATTTAATCCTTGTGCTTAAACGTTGCAAAGACACCAAATTGGTGTTAAGTTAGGAAAAGAGCCATTTTATGGTTCAAGAAGGTATAATGTTGGGTCACATAGTGTCAGGGAGGGGCATAGAAGTTGATCGGGCTAAGGTTGAGCTTATCTCTAAACTACCTCCACCAAATTCGATGAGGGGTATTCGTTCCTTTTTAGGGCATGCGGGTTTCTATCATAGGTTTATTAAGAACTTTAGTAAGATTGCACAACCATTATATAATCTACTCGCTAAAGACATTCCTTTTCACTTTGATAATGCATGTTTAGAAGCTTTTGAAAAGCTTAGGTCACTTCTATCCTCTTCCCCTATCATGCAACCCCCCAATTGGTCATTACTGTTTGAAATCATGTGTGATGCCTCAGACTATGCCGTAGGTGCTGTTTTGGGGCAACGAAAAGAAAGCTTGCCAGTTGTGATTTACTATGCTAGTAAAACTCTCTCGGGTGCTCAATTTAATTACACCACTACCGAGAAAGAGTTACTAGCTGTGGTGTTCGCCTTAGACAAATTTCGGTCATATTTTTTAGGGTCCAAAGTTGTAGTGTTTTCTAACCATGCTGCTTTGAAACATTTGTTGACCAAGAAGGAAACCAAACCCCGACTCATTAGATGGATTTTCTTGTTATAAGAGTTTGATTATGAAATTAGGGATAAAAAGGGTTCTGAGAATGTGGTTGCCAACCACTTTTCTCGTATTCTTGTTGAGTCGATATGCAATCCACCCCTTATATGTGATTCCTTCCCAGATGAACAACTCTTTGCAGTCACTCATGAGAAGGAACCTTGGTTTGCTGACATTATGAATTACCTAGTAATAGGTAAAACCCCTCCTCATTGGTTTAAACATGAGAAAGACCGTTTTTATGCCCAGGTCAAGTCCTATTATTGGAAGGACCCTAACTTGTTCAAATATTGTTCGGATCAAGTGATTCGGCGTTGCATACCTGAGTGTGAGGTCCACAGTATGCTTACTCTCTGTCATACCTTAGCTTGTGGCGGGCACTTCAGTGCTCAAAAAACTGCATTTAAGGTTCTACAATGTGGTTTTTATTGGCCTTCAATATTTAAGGATTCTTACCAGTTTTGTAGGGCATGCGTGAGATGTCAAAAGTTGGGGGCTATGACCAGGAGAGATATGATGCCACTTAACCCTATAATAGTTGTGGAGATATTTGATGTTTGGGGCATCAATTTTATGTGACCATTCCCAATCTCATTTGGGTTCGAATATATTCTAGTGGGGGTCGACTACGTCTCAAAATGGGTTGAGGCGGTGGCTACCAGAATGAATGATCACAAAGTGGTGATTAAATTCATTTAAGAAAATATCTTCAGTCGTTTTAGGACGCCAAGGGCAATTATAAGTGATGGAGGTAAGCACTTTTGCAATAGGTTTTTCAGAACTTTACTTTTTAAGTACTCTGTCACTCATAAGGTTGCCACCCCCTATCACCCCCAAACTAGTGGGCAAGTTGAACTGTCAAATAGAGAGATTAAGAAAATTTTAGAGAAAACTGTTTGGCCTGATAGGAAAGACTGGTCATTGAGGCTTAACGATGCTCTTTGGGCATATCGTACAGCTTACAAGACTCCCATTGGTATGTCGCCATACCGACTTGTTTATGGGAAGCCTTGTCACCTCCCAGTCGAATTAGAACATAGAGCAATGTGGGCAATTACAAAGTTTAATTTTGATATGCAAATAGCAGGCTCTAATCTTAGACTCCAGTTGAATGAATTGGAAGAATTGCATAATGATGCTTACGAGAGTGCGAAAATTTATAAAGCAAGAACTAAGGCATTTCATGACAATCACATTATGCGAAAGTCCTGTGAACCGGGGCAAAAAGTGTGGTTATATAATTCTAAACTCCAATTTTTTCCTGGTAAGCTTCGTTCGAGATGGGAAGGCCCTTATGTTGTCTTATTCGTGTCTCCACATGGAGCAGTTGATATTCAAAATATCAAGGAAGGTAAAGTCCTAAAGGTGAATGGTTAGAGATTAAAACTTTACATTGAGAATGAGGTGCTTAGTGAAAACGCGGAGATCGTCGAGTTGGCAGATCCCGTTTATTTTGATGAATGAGTGTCGGTGTCCGTCTGGCCGGGACGTTAAACCTGGTCTTCTTAGTGTAATTCTACTTTATTATTTTTATTTATTTATTTTATTTTTTATTATTATTTTTGTATAGAGTGTTTCATTTTCAGTTATTTATTATTTTATTTTATTTTATTTAGTTCTTTATTTATTTTATTTGTACATATTTCGTTGAGTTTTGAAGTTAGTTTTTTTTTATGTATGGACTTTTTTAATGTGTTTTCTGATGAGTTCAGGTAAACCTACTGGTTAATAAGCGAAAAGCGTTTCCAAAAGCGCATCTGTGCAATTACAGGTTTTCAAGGTGAGTCTACTGGACAGCGTAATTGCCTGAACCTAATGCCCATAAGACGCACTTGTGTAGGAGGATCACTATAAGTTACGCACATGCGCACTTTGTGGTGGACCAAGCAAAAAGCCCACAGCCCACTTCCTTTCTTCAAGTGGCACTTATGCGCATTGTTCAACACACCAACAACAAACCCTAATGCACAATAGGGCATCCAGCCGCCAGTAACTTTGCACCAGCAACAACGTAGCCACCTTCAGCCACGCATACCTGCACCTCATCACAACGCATAGCGCACCAGCAGCCATAGAGCACAGTGCACCAGCAGCTGCAACGCACCCATCAGCGGCTCAACACGCACCAGTGCCTCCCCTTGTGCACCAGAACCCCTCTGCCGTGCACCCTTGCGCGCCTGCGCCCTCTTCTGCTCGCACCAGCACCCATCAACATGTCCCAATGTCTGGTAGTTCTAGGGTTCGAAGTAGTCATTCATTGACCAATATGATAAGGCTATAGGAGGAAAGAAATACTATTAGTAGAGTTCGGGATAGTATAGGAAACTTATGTCATATGGCTCACTTTGAACCTAAGAATGTTGATGAAGCTTTTCAAAGTTTTGATTGGCTTGTAGCAATGCAAGAAGAGTTAAGTCAATTTGTAAAAAATGATGTTTGAGAGTTAGTGCCTCAACCTAGGAATGTGAACATCATAGGAACTAAATGGATTTTTAAGAATAAACTTGATGAGAATGGGCTTGTAATGAAAAATAAAGCTAGGTTAGTTGCACAAGGATACACTCAAGTTTAAGGAATTGACTTTGATGAAACTTTTGCACCAGTTGCTAAACTTGAGTCTATTCATCTTCTTCTTGCTCTTGCATGTCACTTTAAATTTAAATTATTTCAAATGGATATTAAAAGTGCTTTTCTAAATGGAATTTTGCAAGAAGAAGTGTATGTAGCTCAAACTAAGGGTTTTGTTGATCCACATAATCCTGATCATGTTTTTCATTTAAAAAAGGCTTTCTATGGTTTAAAACAAGCTCCAAGAGCATGGTATGAAAAATTGACTTCTAATTTGTTGCATAAGGGCTCTAGGAGAGGGGGAGCTGATAAAATTATAATCCAGAAAGGGAAAAACTTGCTTGTTGCTCAAATCTATGTGGATGATATTGTTTTTGGTTTTACTTCTGATAATCTTGTGCATGAATTTGCTTGAGATATGAATAATACTTTTGAGATGAGCATGGTTGGTGAACTAACTTTTTTTCTTGGACTCCAGGTGTAACGACCTGGATTAATTTTGACCGGTCCCGGATGATTTTGGACCGGAATAAATTTTTTTCGAATTAATTAAATTTCGAAAGGGTGTGGCTATATATGTTTCTATTTAAGTGGAAGGTGTATGTACATATATATATATATATATATATATATATCTACATATATATATATATAGTACCTATATTTATATTTAATTATAAATGTGTGGTGGGCTTATATGCAATTATGAAGAAATGTGGGTGCATATACATGATTGTAGGTATATGTGGGAAAATACATGGAGGTACATGTATTGTGTGATGTAGTATTATATATATATAAATATGTGGGGTAAGTTAAAAAGAGAAGAGGATAAGAAATGAAAGGAGGAGAGGGAATCGGCTGGAGAGAGAAGAAGGAGAAGAAAAAGAAAAGAAAAAGAAAAAGGAAAAAGAGGAAGAGAAAAAGAAGAAAAGAAAAAGAAAGAAAAGAAGAGAAGAAGAAAGGGAAAGGTAGAGAGAGAAAGAGAAATCGGGAAAGAGAGAGAGAGCCGAGATGGCTAGAGAGAGAGGGGCTGCGACGGTGGCAGCTGGGTTACTCGCGGTGGAGCTGCAGCCAGGCGACAGTGACGGTGGGGGATGACGGGCTTGGATCGCTGGGTCCGTGGCGGTGGTGACCGTACCAAGGAGGGTGATTCTTGCTGAGTCTATTCACGGTATGGTGGTTGTCCCTCTCTCTCGGTTGGACTCTCCGATGTGGGTTCGGTGGTGGTTGACTGTGGGTCAGTTTATAGGGACGACAACCATGGGAGCTTCGGTTGAACTCGGGTCACATGGGTTAGGCTTAATTTTGGGTCTTCGGTTGATGCCGGTTTGACAGTGTTAGAGGTTGGGTTTGACATTGGTGGCTCAGGGAGGTCTAGCTGGTGCTTCGACGGTTGTGGGTCTGCCTTGGTGAGCTTCGGCTGGTGGTGAGGTTGGGCTGCCATGGCTGTTGCAGGTGATGGCGACTATTCTGGTGATGTGGCGACGGGTTCGTCTCGGCTATTTTGGCTTAGGTTGTGGAGCTTACAGTGGTCTTGGGCTGGTATAATTTGGGGCATATATATATATATGTTGATTTAGAATCGGTTTGGACAGCCATGGAGGGCTCAGCTGACGGTGGTTTTCGGGTAGTGGTTGGCTGGGTGTGAGGCCGCATATGGTGGTGTCAGAGGGGCTATTTGGTAGTTGTTGATTTGAGGTTATGGGTCTTGCTGGGAAGCTCCAATTGGAGGATAGAAATGGCGGCTGATAGTCCACGGTTTGGTTATGACAGGAGCAGCCATAGGCGGCTAGGTGGTCCGAAGGTGGAGCTCGGTTGGGGTTCGGCCATTGATGGTTGAGCATGGCTTATGGGTCTTCCCATGGCAGAAGATGATGGCTAGGTTCGGTAGTTTGTGGGTTCAGTTTGGATAGCCCGTAGTGGTCAAGGTTTGCGGTTGTTTGGGCCAAGAATGGCAGCATTGTGGTGTTGGGCCTTCACGGCTATGGTGGGGGAGCTTGAGTTGGTTGTTGATGGTAGAAGCAACCATGAATTGGGATTAGAATGCAAATTGGCCCAAGGGTTGGATTTGTTTGATTAGTTATGGAATATGGGCTACACTTAGTGTTTTGTTTGGATAAATTAAGTGAAGAACTTGGACTGCCTAATTTTAGGGATCTACATTATATTTTGGGCCCTCATAGATGGTGGGCTTGGACATGGAAAAATAGGTTTGAGGTTTGGAGTTGGCCAAATTAATTGGGTTGAACATGGTCGTGAATTGAACTCGCAAGATGGGTTGGGGCAAGCATTGGAACTAGCAAAAAGAGAATGGGTGTTCGTGTCGACCTTGACACGGGACTGGACCAGACTTGGTATAGGCCGATTTGCAGGCACGGACCAGTTGAGAGCTGGACCTAAGGCAAGTTGATTCTTGCCTCTATCTCCTACGTATATATTTTAAATACGTCGTTAATTTTACATATGTTCTCTTAATTGTTCATATGTGGTATTTATATATATATGGGTGCTTATATATATATATAAATGTGGTTATGATATGTATATGGGTATATATATATTGGGGATATGAAAGTATGCTAGATTTAAATGTTTGAGTACATTGTGATATGTATATGCGTCGATTGAGCCTATGTGATTTACGCTAAATAATATATGTTTAGCTAAATGTTATCTTGTATGCATAGGTAGATTTTATGCATGGTGTTAAATGTATATATGTGATTATATATGTGGGAGTAGTGGTAGAAATGCATGCTAAATATGAATATAACTTTTGGCGGGCAAAGCATGATTATGATATGCTAGGTATTCTATAAGTTCTTATTACATATGTGGGTGACGTAATATATATGTGTTTATATTTTATGAGTGAAATGTATGTAATTACTTGTGGTAAATGCATGCATTGAGTGAAACATGATGATATTTGTACTAGTATAGGCGCATATGTGAATTATGTACACGATTTGACATATACGTGCTTATATGTGAGCTTATGTGAGTTTAATGCGTGCTATCAAAACATAGAAATGTGTGCACTGGTGAAGCATGATTAAAATATGATTAAGTGAAGTTTGTGAGCATATGTGAGTTTTATACGTGAGCATATGTGAGTTTTATGCTAGGTTCTGCATGTATAGTTAATCATACGTGTGGCTTCGTAGAGAAGAAATACATGTTATGTGCTTATTACTAGCATACGCATTATGAAGCATGAAAATTTGAGTGCTTGATTGTTATATGTTCAAAATGTATATATGGGACTGTTGTGAGGAAACGGGGAGGAGTGGTCAAGTTACCTAGAGTAGGGCAATACTCAGTTTAGTTGTAGTTGTGAAGTGGTCTAATCACCTCAGAATATGTGATGACTCGGTGATAATCTATCTAATCACCTCAGAGTATGTAATGACTCGGTGATGAACTCTCTAATCACCTCGGAGTATGTGATGACTCGGTGATGAACTCTTTAATCACCTCAGAGTATGTGATGACTCGGTGATAATTCATCTGATCACCTTGGAGTATGTGATGACTCGGTAATGAATTCCAAAACCAACTAATCACTTTGAAGTATGTGATGACTCGGTGGTGGTGTTGGAATTGGGTGGGAGGCGTTTCGGTCACATGATTGGTTATGAATCATGTCAGGATATCGGGTTGAGTCCGGGAGAGGGACAAGTGTGTGAACTTGCTTACATTATCTATTATGAAGCATGCTATGTATTTAACGCATTCTTATACATGCGTTGCTTGTGAATGAACATGATACATGTTGGATGTTTGCTTTTGAGCTTATTGTATGGATTTCAATGCATCTTAATTGCATTTGAGATTGCTACTTGTTGAGTAGGAGACGTGATGATTGATTTACATTGTTTATGTAAATGCTTATACATATATGTTCTATATACATATTAATGCCTGATGTTTACTGCTTTCAAGCATGTTGAAAATGATTTCAAAAATCATGTGTAGTTGACTTATATGTACATATGTGCTAGATTTGTCATATGCGTTATTGGTTCATGTATACTAGGCGGAGCATGATTTAAATATTGTGATATATTTAAATGTGTATGTTTTTGAGAATATGTGAGGATCGACCTGCTGCAGCAGTAATAGTATGGTTCTACATACCTTGTTGGGCCTTTGAGCTCACCCCCTCCCAGGTTTTGCAGGTATTGCTGATTTTGGAGTCAGTTAGGGGACTCATAGTACCAGTTGCAGAGGTAGTGATTAGACTCCTTAGAATTTAATTTATGTCTAGGATAGTAGATGAATGTTGTACATTTGGATTAAATGTATGAAGTGATTATGTTGATTCAATCCCTTCAGTTGTATTTCATTCATGTGATGTATGTATATGAGACGGACATTCAGGGACTGAGACATATTTTTTTTGATCATATTATGTATGTTGTAGAAATGCTAGGGGGACACGTGCCCATAAGTGTCCATTTGAATGTACAGCAGGGATAACGTATCAGGATCTGATTTATTAGAATGGGTCATGCCCAATTTTTGTGAAAATAATAAGAAATTGAGATTGTATGATCAGGTGGTGATTATAGCGTGAGGGTGATCTCATGGGTTCACACTCGGGATTCGGGTCGGTCCGGGGGAGTCCCAGCGGTCCGGGTTCCAGGGCATGACAGAATGGTATCAGAGCACTAGGTTGGAATACCTAGGGGCGAAGGGTAAGGGTTGAGGATTTGAAAATTTATGGATTGCTAGTAAAGCACTAGGTTTGAAAAACCTAGGGTATCAAAGTCATAGGTTCGAATACCTAAAGACGGATGGTCAAATCACGTGTTGATTTGGAGATAGGCAATGGTTGATAGTTGTCTAGATGATAAGTTTGATTACCTATGGATAATGGCAGAATGATTTGCTCGGTTTGAGCAATCCTAATGAAGAATCAAAGTATTGGTGTGGGAAACCGATTTCATTTGGTAAAACTCTCGAAGTTGGTTGAGTTTAGATTTTGACTTAGTGATTAAGTCTTGTTAGCAAACAATGATGAGATACCGCAAAGAGTGTTGCGAGTAATTAAGTCCTTAGAGATACTTAGGGACTTATGAGATTAGTAAGTATATTGCCGAGGTTGGCAATTGAGATTGAGATGGGATACAAGGAAGCCATATTGCCGGAGTTGGGCTAACTAGGAAAAGTGGCCTAGCTAGACATTTTTCTCAGATTAGCACTTCTCTTACAATACGTTGGCTCTTGTGGTTATTGAGTTGTTTCGTCCGGATGACGATGGATAAAGGATTCTCAATAGTAGGGAGATGTCACTGAGAGTGATTGGTCTTGATAGTCAAGGTTGCTACCTGAGACTACAAATGTGGATAGATTGGTAGGTGTTTACCAATGAGTACAGAGGATGAGAGTAGGTTGGTTTGAACAACCCTAGATTTTGTGTTCTAGTATGTGTGTATACTAGGGGGACTGGGCCGTGTTTCACACTTGCTCCGATAGAGGAAGTACCGGGACCGTGTATGGTCAGGGGTATTTTCCTAGTGTTAGCCCGAGGGCTAGGGTTTTGATTTGATTTGATGTATCATATATCATATCATGCATGGTACGTGTTTATTTGATTTACCATGTTATGTATTATATGCTATGTGGTAGATTTGATTCATGTGATTGTGCATTGCCTTTTTTTTGTGTTGCACTTGGCGTCACATGGCTAGTAGTGACATGTAGTCACCTAGATATTTTAGTTTTGAGGATTGGTAAACCTGGGTAGAGGTTTAAAATTGAGTTGATTATGATGTTGAAATAGACATGTTGTGATAGGCCTTGTGAGTAAGAGTCTAGTGTTGATGAAGAAGGGCATGATTTGCCTTGGGACTTTCTAAACTGAGAGTTTGGTGGTCCAGATTTGCGCTGTACTCTTGCACGATTATTGAGGACTAGAGGTCAGTTAATTGACAAAGACTATCGGTGGTATTGTGATATTGGAATTCTAGACAGGGTATGTCTAAGATGCAATATTGAGATAGTCGGATGAGGACTCGAAATTGACCTAATTCTTGGAGTCAGCGGACATGTAATGACTTTGACGATGCATTGGCGATGAATCGTAATGCCTAGATGCTGATTAGTGCAATAGTGATGCATGGAAAGATTTGTGGGGTCCTAGACGAAGCAGTCAGGATCTTGGGGTGTCAAGTGAGATGCTGGAAAGGAATGGATAAATACCCGAGAAGTCGAAAACGTCCGTTAGGATTAATGGACGAGTAAGTCGGACTCATTCCTTAGGAAATGAGAATGTGAAGTTCAGGACATGTAAAACCCTAATCTTGAAACTAAATGCCAATAGAATATAGTCCACAAAAATGGACAGGACTAGATGATTTGTTTTGACAAGTGTACTCCTTATGTGCCTTGACCTCAGTGGTGTGCTGTGATATGCGCATGGTTGATGCAATTGGATGATAGTGTGGATATGATGTTAAGAGAAGGATGGGTTGATAGTGGACGAGGATCCTGACATATGGTATCTGAAGTGAGGATAGTTTCTTGCCGTGAGAGGGAAAAGGTAGATGCAATGGACGTGTAGACACAGTGGGCTACAGCCATTGTATGGCTACTGTTTGGCTACTGGAGGTGACCTCGAACTCTCATTGGTAAGGGTTATCTAAAGTGAAGTGCTAGTATAAAAGGAATTCTCCCTAACTATCAACTGGTTCCTTGTTGTGAAGTATAAAAATGGGAAATGGTTCTCTTCTTGAGTAATGAAAATGTGAAATCAGTGGGATGTAAGATCCTGGACTTGGCATTCGATTCCAGTGGGTTGTAGTCTATGAGATTGGGCAGGATTATGTGGCTTGTCGCGACAAGTACACCGGTTATGTGGTTCGTATCGGCGAGTACACTATCATGTGCCTTGCTGGTGAGTGCGCTTGTGATGTGCACTGGATTGACGTGGGTTGTGTTGTGATGATGCCTAGGATATTGGACTAAGCCCAAGAATGGTATGTCAGAGATTAAAAGTCATGTTTGATAATTAAAGAATGACTTTGAGTATTGATGATCCCGGATTATAGGGAAGTATCACTGTGAGTGATTTGTATGATTAGTCGAAGGTGTTGCCTTAGACTAGAAATAGAGATGGGCTTGATAGGTCTTGAGATAGAGACTGTGGACTCTACAAAGCAAGTGCTTCAGAGGATTTCATGAGTGAACCGTACATGGGCTTAGGAGTCACTCAGCCATGTCACGGAAGCGGTTATATTGCCTTACGGCAGTTGAGACACACTGATTGTGCCAGACTTAAGTGTTATGAGTTAGGTGTTGCAAGTGTAATGCCTAGGGTATGTGGAGAGAGAAAGTGATGATTATTGGCGAGAATAACGTCCTGTATGGATTGGTTTTGGAGAAACCATGACTACGCTAATTTCGAGGACGAAATTCCTTGAAGGTGGGGAGGTTGTAACAACCCGGATTAATTTTGACCGGTCCCGGATGATTTTGGACCGGATTAAAATTTTTTTGAATTAATTAAATTTCAAAAGGGTGTGGGTATATATGTTTCTATTTAAGTGGAAGGTGTATGTACATATATATATATATATCTACATATATATACATATAGTACCTATATTTATATTTAATTATAAATGTGTGGTGGGCATATATGTAATTATGAAGAAATGTGGGTGCATATACATGATTGTAGGTATATGTGAGAAAATACATGGAGGTACATGTATTGTGTGATGTAGTATTATATATATATAAATATGTGGGGTAAGTTAAAAAGAGAAGAGGATAAGAAATGAAAGGAGGAGAGGGAATCGGCTAGAGAGAGAAGAAGGAGAAGAAAAAGAAAAGAAAAAGAAAAAGGAAAAAGAGGAAGAGAAAAAGAAGAAAAGAAAAAGAAAGAAAAGAAAAGAAGAAGAAAGGGAAAGGTAGAGAGAGAAAAAGAAATCGGGAAAGAGAGAGAGAGCCGAGATGGCTAGAGAGAGAGGGGCTGCGACGGTGGTAGCTGGGTTGCTCGCGGTGGAGCTGCTGCCAGGAGACAGTGACGGTGGGGGATGACGGGCTTGGATCGCTGGGTCCGTGGCGGTCGTGACCGTACCGAGGAAGGTGATTCTTGCTGAGTCTATTCACGGTATGGTGGTTGTCCCTCTCTCTCGGTTGGACTCTCCGATGTGGGTTCGGTGGTGGTTGGCTGTGGGTCAGTTTATAGAGACCACAGCCATGGGAGCTTCGGTTAAGCTCGGGCCACACGGGTTGGGCTTGATTTTGGGTCTTCGGTTGATGCCGGTTTGACAGTGTTAAAGGTTGGGCTTGACATTGGTGGCTCAGGGAGGTCCAGCTGGTGCTCCGACGGTGGTGGGTCTACCTTGGTGAGCTTCGGCTGGTGGTGTGGTCAGGCTGCCATAGCTATTGTAGGTGATGGCGACTGTTCCGGTGATGTGACGTTGGGTTATTCTCGGCTGTTTTGGCTTGGGTTGTGGAGCTTATGGTGGTCTTGGGCTAGTATAATTTGGGGCCTATATATATATTGATTTGGAATCGGTTTGGACAGCCATGGAGGGCTCGACTGACGGTGGTTTTCGGGTAGTGGTTGGCTGGGTGTGAGGCGGCATATGGTGGTGTCGAATGGGCTGTTTGGTAGTTGTTGATTTGGGGTTATGGGTCTTGCTGGGAAGCTCTAATTGGAGGCTAGAAATGGCGGCTAGTAGTCCACGGTTTGGTTATGATAGGGGCTGCCATGGGCGGCTAGGTGGTCCGAAGGTGGAGCTCGGTTGGGGTTCGGCTATTGATGGTTGAGCATGCTTATGGGTCTTCCCATGGCAAAGGATGATGGCTAGGTTCGGCAGCTTGTGGGTTCAGTTTGGACAGCCCGTAGTGGTCAAGGTTTGCGGTTATTTGGGCCAAGAATGGCGCTCTTGTGGTGTTGGGCCTTCACGGCTATGGTGGGGGAGCTTGAGTTAGTTGTCCATGGTGGAAGCAACCAAGAATTGGGCTTAGAATGCAAATTGGCCCAAGGGTTGGATTTGTTTGATCAGTTATGGAATATGGGCTGCACTTAGTGTTTAGTTTGGATAAATTAAGTGTGGAACTTGGACTGCCTATTTTTAGGGATCTACATTATATTTTGGGCCCTCATAAATGGTGGGCTTGGACATGAAAAAATAGGTTTGAGGTTTGGAGTTGGCCAAATTAATTGGGCTGAACATGGTCGTGAATTGAACTCGCAAGATGGGTTGGAGCAAGCATTGGAACTAGCAAAAAGAAAATGGGTGTTCGTGTCGACCTTGACGATGGTGAAAAATGAGAGAACACGGAAAATCGTTTGAGAGAGACAGAGTGAGTTTGGGAGCTTGAACTTGTAATTTTAGTAGTTTCCATTAAACACACCGGTAGACCTCCTGAACTAATTTCCATGTTGCTGACCACGACCTGCCTGTGGTACCCCACTGTGCCTCCTATAAGTAGAGGCTCCCCCTCTTTGAGTATCACCGTTGGGTTTGTGTCTCTTCCACGGTTGCTGCCCTAAATGACTGCCCTCTCAAAGTGTCTACTTCCATTCCCATTCATTCTCTCCACTATCTGACCAGTGAATTCTCTGTCAGGTCATTTCTGTCTGCCCTTTCTTGTAATCTTTTCTCGACTGACAGTGCTGCAATGTAGCATCCACTACTTGAGCATATGTAATATAAGCTGGACATCCTAGAAGGACCTGTCGAATAGGCCAGATTAACCCATTCACAAAACATCGCAGCTTCTTTTCTTCGGTGTCCACCTCCTCAGGTGCAAATAGTGATAAGTTGGTGAATTCCTGTTCATATGCTGCCACAGTTCTGTCCCCTTGCTGTAACCCGAGAAATTCCTTCTTCTTAGCTGCCCTCACTGCATACGGAAAATACTTAGCATCAAAGCTAACCTGAAAATTTGCATAGGTGAACATGGTCCGCTGTTCCGGTGTAGTCACTGACTCCCACCACTACAATGCATTTCCCACTAGCTTAAATGTAGCTAGCATCTGTTTCTGTACCTCAGTGCACGTAACCATGCGAATATGGCGCTCAATATCTTTCCTCCACTAATACGCCTCAGTAACCTCCGTAGACCCTAAAAACTCTGGCGGATTCCCTTTTGTGAAGGAATCCCGTACCCTCTCCCAAGTGTTGGACTGCTCCATAGGAAATGGAACCTGTGCCATTTGCTATGGCTGCTGAGGTGGCTGTTGATTCTGAAGAGCAGTCGCCACTCCGGCAGCTACAGCCTGCGCTATAATGGTTACCAAGTCGGGAGGAATCTCTGCATCTCCACCCTGAGCATTACCCTGACCTAGAATATCATTCACAATCCTCCTTCTACGGGGTGGCATCTGTAGAGGAAATAGATAAACATCAATACCATTGAGGATAGATTAAAATACTATGAACTCTATGTTTAGAATCCTATTTATCAGAATACACAAAGCGGAAGATACCCTACGATAGACCCTTAAAACCCAAGGACACTTGAACCTGGAATGCTCTGATACCAAATGAAATACCCCTCAGAAAATTTCGTGCATGAGGTGGCCAGTCTCATACACAAAACCTGAAGAATGTTATCCACTGATAGCAACAAGCATAGAGGACGAAAGAAAGAAATAAAATAACTACTAAAAGCTGAACAGAAGATCCCATTGAATTGAAATAACTGATAAATAAAAATTATATATCTGGTAATAAAATTTGGAAGTCCCGTAAACCAAGGACCCCTTAACCAGACTGATCAAAAGTTTAACACTTTAATTTAAAACCATCAACCAAAACCTCTACACGAGTTCATAGTCTGACTCCTGAATAATAAGATAGGTTCCTACCCTGTGACCGATGAGAGTAGATGTCTGCCACAACCAACCCTAATACTCTATCCTTGCGGGGGGAACTGCCTGGGACCTGAAATATCAACAAAGTGGGTTAAACTCACGAGCAAGTTCTATCTACTACATCCCAATCAGAGAACCAATATACATATCCTCAATGTGAGGGACACAAGAGATAGATATACGTGTAACCATTCAGATTATTCCTTATTAAGTTCATGCTTTTAAAGATACAAATCATCTCATATATTTCCTCAACAACCCTTACTATGTAAAAACGATCACCTTCTTTACGTTCACAAATAAAGATACATATGTATGCATTTTATTAAATCTATGCAATTATGATATGTCAAATATAATGCATGAATACCTTATTAGGTATGGGCGATCCTGACACGCCGGGCAATCTTTACATGTCAAATTAAAAGTATAGATACCTTATTAGGTATGAGCAATCCTAACACGCCGGGCAATCCTTACATGCCAAATAAAAATTATAGATACCTTATTAGGTATGGGCAATCCTGACACGCCGGACAATCCTTACATGCCAAATAAAAAGTACAGATGCATTCCCAATATGAAATAATAAATAAACAAGATGCATTATGATTTTTAATTTGCACAACTACAAATTTAAATTATCTGCTATATAATTATCACCATATGACAAGTCATCCACAAGTGAACCATAATCAAGTATCCCATGGGCATTTATATCTTTAAAAATAAATACAATCAATTAAATCAAATAACTCAAACATCCATTAGAGAAGCAATTTTCCAACCCAACGCCCAATGCACTCAAATGTATGAGGGAGTCTAAACCTACTCTTATCTAGGTTTCTGGGCCTATTCTACTTCTAAGAACCCTAATAAAACATTCTGGAGTTTTTGGAAATTTTTACAAATTTATTTTTTAGCAAAAAGAAAGTAAAACATAATTCAAGGCTTACATTTACCGCCACACAATCACAAGAGACTCATCTTTACATGAAAATTAAAACCTAGGCGCGTTTACATCCTATAAAGTTACTTAAATTTTTCTGGAATTTTCCTGGAATTTCAAAATATTTTCTAAAAATAAAAGAATGCAAAAATCCAACTTTTGGACACTAAAAAAATCAATTGAGCCACAAGGGAAGATTATTTTGAGTTGAAACTTTAAACCAAGTATATATAGCCTCTAGAAAGTTTCAGTAAAAATTTGGGAATTTTTGGAGTTGTAAAGTATTTTCTAAAATTACAAAAAGTGAAAAAGACAGCTTTTGGGCACTTTAAAAATTAATTGGACAACAAGGAAAAATTATTTTGAGTTGAAAATTTAAAACCAAGTGTATTTAACATCCAGTATCATACAGTAAAAATTTCAGAATTTTTTGAATCATGAAATTATTTTTAAAAAATGATGTTTCAAATTTTTAAGTTTTTCCAAAAATTTCAAAAATACAAAAAAATATCAAAACGCTTCGGAATGGGCCCATATTGGACCCAGCGGTGGGCCCCTGCGAGTGGGGCCCAAAAAAATTTTTCCCGGCACCGGTCGGCGCGGGCCCCATGTGCCGGCACGCGCAAGACAGGCGCGTGGGGAAGCGCCCAGCGCTGGGCTTCTTCCCCAGCGCGTCCAGCAGCGCGCACAGCGCGCTGCCGGCGACGGTCCGGCCACCTCTGGCCACCGTTCGCCTCCATTTTTGCGTCGTTCTTCTCCTCTCGATGCCGTCTACCTATTGGTGTAAAAAGCCCCATCCGAAACGGCCCGAATCAAAAACCCCCAATTCACAAGTTCTAGGGTTATTCATAAAATTCAAAATTTTAAAACTAAATTACTCACGATCTGTTTTCCTAAGGATCCAGAGTTGTTTACAAGACAATCACAACACAGTAGGTTCACGATTTAACATCTATTTACATCCAAATTTCATGCATGAATATATGTGCATATATATCCTTACATAAAAAAAATCAATCTATTTTATATACAATCATCATAGTTAAATCTCACAAAATTTATCAACAACAGAAAAATATAAACATACAATTAAAATACAAATTTTCAATATAACAACATCTTCAAACCTAGACTATGTATACAGATTCAAAGGGGAAGAGAAGAATCAAACTTGCCTTTTTTGACGAATCAACTTGTTCACCCGATCGTCACTCCCTTCTCTCTTTCGTTTACGCTCTTAGTTCTGTGCGTAAAGCAACGACAAAAACCCTAATTTCTTCTTTTTCCTTTTTGTCTTAATTATTATTCTATTATTGATTTTTTTTCTAAAACAAAATAAAATCAAAATAATAATAAAAAAGCAATAATAATATAATTATAACCCTGACCCAACATTTTAAACATAACCTTAGCCCAATCATTCTAGTCCAAATTCCTCCCTAACCCAAACCAAAGCATTTAAATAAAATAACACACAATCAATAACAATTCACATAAAATGATAAAAAAATAAACAGAGAAATTTAAATGAAATGATTTGAATCTATAAAACCTAAGCAACCCACATAAAATGATAAGATGCATATATAAAAGAAAAGCAACTCACCTACAATGATAATTTATATAAAAAAAACATTTCACATGAATTAATAAAATAAAGTAATAATATAAAGAAATTCAATTTTTTAAAATAATAGACATCTAAATTTTTCGGGGTATTACACTATTGATGTAAGTAAATATGGTGCCAAGGCCAATGCAGATATCAAGCAGGTGACTGAGTGCTTGCTATATATGCATGCAGTTGAAATCACTAAGAAGATATTTATATGAACTTAAATACATAATATTTTCCTTACATTAATTAAATAACTATATATATTTATATATGCTTGAATTTTAGGCTCTATTGAGTGCTTGGAAAGTGGCATGTGCGTCGAGAACTCCTGGCATTGTAACAATCCCAACAGGGGAATTTTTGTTAAGTCCGGTGTACCTTCAAGGTCCTTGCAGCGCTCCTGTCGGGGTTCAAATTCAAGGCAACTTGAAGCCCTCAGCTAATGGACCAACCAATTCTGATGGATGGATTATTTTTCAAAAAATTCAACACTTAACCGTATCAGGTCGCGGAACTTTGAATGCCATGGGTGCCAGTGCTTGGAACAAGAACATGGGCACAAAGAAGAATTGCAAACGACTTCCCCCTGTAAGCAGATATAAATATATGTATATTTGCTTCGAACTTAAGTTTTTAATATTCTTTTTCGCATATATAATTAATTATTCTGCTAACAAATTAATGATCGAGCTGTATGTTCTGTTTGTGACTGGGTAACAAATAGAGTATAAGGTTCAGAAACGTAAACAATTCTATGGTCAGTGGGATAACTACCAAGGATAACAAAATGTTTCATATGCTTGTTTGGGGAAGCCATAATTTGACTATTCAAGATGTTACCATAGTTGCACCAGGAGAAAGCAAAAACACCGATGGAATCCACATTTCACGTTCAGCAGAGATCAATGTCTTTAATTCCAAAATCGGAACCGGGGATGACTGCGTGTCCATTGGCGATGGCTGCCATAATATTAACATTCAAAACGTGATCTGTGGACCCGGCCATGGCATCAGCATTGGGAGTCTTGGCAAGTACCCATATGAACAACCTGTTGTTGGAGTTAGAGTTAAGAACTGCTCTCTAAGCGGCACAACAAATGGAGTAAGAATAAAAACATGGCCTGGATCTAAGCCTATGGCCGCCTCGGATATACATTTTGAGGATATTACCATGAACAATGTTAAAAACCCAGTCATCATCGATCAAGATTACTGCGGATACAAATCATGCCCACCAAAGGTACTTACTTAATTCAACTAAGTACGTACTAAAAATCGATAACAACTTCTTTCTTTCTTTCACGTTGTTTTCTTAATTTCTTTTCCGGCTAACAGAGAAGTTTATTTAACCATTTTCAATGATTTGCTAGCTAATCATTTTTGATGTACGCTGAATTTCAGGCTCCATCTCAAGTTAAGATCAGCAAAGTGAGCTTCAAAAACATTCATGGCAGCTCTGCATCTGAGGTTGCTGTCCATCTTGTTTGTAGCAAGGGTGTCCCATGCCAAGATGTGGAGTTAGCTAACATTGACCTGACGTATAGAGGAGGCGCTACGAAATCCCAGCAGGCAAATGTTAAGCCAACTATTACTGGCAAATCAAATGTGCATTGACAGGAACTTAATCTTCTTGGTTCTAATCGACTCCAAAGAAAGAGAGGAATGAATGCTGGTCGACTCTTTACTTAATTCTCTCCAGTCATACAGAAGAACAAAAGTTGTTCAGTGAGTCGATAGGTTCCTTTTGCCCTATTCATGCTAAATGCATGTTAATAATGATGAGAAAGAAAGAGTGTTATATTGACAAATAAATACTCACTATTGGAGAAATCTGATGGGCCTCACAACTGAAAATTCTAACACTGTTCAATTTATATTGTTACATCAGCTGCTTTCAAATGTTTTGATTGAGCTTATTATCCTTGAGGGATGAAAATCGTTGGGACTTTTGCTAGTTCGTTGTTAAGTGGGCGTGATCAGTCAATCCACATAAAAATTACTTAAATGAATTTGATGCAAACATATACACAAATTTAAATATAACCACATACATGGGCAGTGATAAACCATGCATTTACTTGATCAAGAAATAGTCATCTGTCTTTGAATTCCTCTAAACTTTGATTACGCATTTTGGTCAAATTTCAAAACCAAATAAAAGATGATCCGGTGAATTCCTTCGGTACTACAATTTCATGTCTAAGATTTCTTCAAGTAAAATCTTTTCCAAAGCAAGTGATTCCCTCCACATTTTGGAACAACATTCATTAAAAATTTAACATAAAAACTTGAAAAATGTCTATTGTGAAACTAATACAACGTGAATACTTACTCATTTACTTCTCAAATCAACAATGAATAGAAGGCAACGTGATATAGGGTGAAAAGCAATTAAATGAAAAGTATTAAAATTTATGAATACTGAACAAATTCGTCTAATTAACTTCAACTTCAACCAAAGAAATTCTTGAGAAATTCATTGTAAAATAGTCTCTTTGATTATATAATCTTGAAGTTTGCATAGGTCATAGGGGGATTGAGGCACTGTTCTTTTGATGATTGGACACTTGTACTAAAAAGGAGACCATCAGTCATATAGGATGAATCTACCGACAAGGGGACCAAATATGGCTAAGTAATTTCGTTAAAATGAATGGCTATTACAAAAATGCAATAGTACAAAATGCCCAATTTTTTTGTTTAAATGTAGCGAACACGTACCTCTTATAATAATACTGTACAAGACATTACATAGTGTAATAAGATGTTAATCGTCCACCAACTCTGGATGCTTGTCTCTAAATCTGATTAGAAGACTATGAACTAAAATCTAAAATTGAACGCAAGAAAGTGATGGGAAAAAATTGTGTTACATTGATGTAGAACATATCACTCAAACTTAGACGGACCTTTTTGATGCCGGAATGTCAAACGAAGAAGCTAACATAATTTTTGTACAGTTTTGATATGTTCGTATCTACTTGTGAATACTCATTTCCAATTGGAACAATTCAATGATCAGCTATGTTAGCTGATTTTCCATCAAATTTCATTGTTTAGGGCTCTACTGATGTGGTCGGAACTAAATTATATTGCAAGCTTAATTTTGCCCTTTTTATCAAAATATAATTTAACCACTCGCAAGAGCACGAATCTTTGCAGATAAGGTTCTATATAGAGGGTATCGATCCCACGAGGACTAGTCGTTAATTGTCATAGAGAAAGATTAATTCTACTTTAATTCAAACAAAACAGATTTTTGGTTTTGTGTTTAGAAACTATTGCATAAAGGAAATGACAATAAAATTAAAAAGTAAAGTTGGGAGAGAGAACTAGGGTTGGTTTCCACCCCTAGCCATTCACATGTTCATAAGTGTAGCAAGCAAGGGATTCATTAATTAAATGCCTAACAATGACATTAGGCTTGTGACCTCAATGACATATCAAAAGATCAATGTGTGTGCTAACCTATCATAATCCATCTTCAACAAGCATAGCTCTTCAACCTAACTAACTACCTACTTACTCTACTCTCTAAGTGAACACTACATGCATCCAAACTACCTTGTCTTGGCATGGTCTATACAAACTAGCATCACACATTCATTTAAACACCATTATCTAGCCATCATTTGCACTTCTTGTGGAATATGCAAATGTTGTGCATTCAAGTGACAAAACCTACTCTAAGACAAGAATAAATTCCAAATCAAATGAATATATAAAAGAAATGTATTTGTGTACATAATCACTAGGCTAAATAATCAACATTTAATTACAAGTCCCAAGAGCTACAAAGATGAACAAGTTTACATGGCTAGGGGTTGAAACCAACACCCTAGTAGAAGAGTTAGTTGCTCATGGTTGCCTTGCACCCTTCCATTGATGAAGAGAATGAAGCTTCTTGGTCTGGTTCAGCCCTTCCTCTTCCTCTCCCGAAGGTCTCTCTCTTATTCTTCTGATTTGTATATGTTGAGAGATGTGAGATATGTGGCTTTTGGTGCTTTTTGTATGCTTTTTGGCTCCTTTGGGCCCACCATATATATATATATATCATTATATATATCTCTTGTATCAAGAAGGCCCCCAAAAGTCTTGTTCAAGTCAGACAATCCCCTTAAGTCGTGCAAAAAGGGGGATTTTGTTGCAAGTGGGAGAGCAGGTGAGCAAGTGGCCAAGTGGGCTCTGCAGCATTTCGATTGATCGAAATTGCATTTCGATTGATCGAGATTTCGATCAATCGAAATGAGATTTCGATCAATCGAAATTTCGATTGATCGAAATCCACATCTCGATTGATCGAAATGCCTTGGCAACAGTTTCTGATTTCATCTCTTGACTGCAGAAAACTTCCAACTTTGCTCCATTTACTCCAATACCTGCAATACATCAAAAACACAAAAATACCGTAAACATATCTCGGTAAACGCCAAAATGGAACTAACATATGCAATAAAGAGGGTTCAAATGCATAGAATTGAACACTTATCACACCCCCAAACTTACATATTGCTAGTCCCTTAGCAATACAATATTACAAAAATGAGATTAACTATCTTATACAAAAGTTTAATCATGCTCAGTCATCAACTAGATAAAGGGCGCTCATCCATTCATTTCACAATTGGCAAATGCAACAAGTATTACAGAACTATGCGGCCATTAGCAAAAATGGACTTTCACAAGCTATAAATGAACGACAGTCCCCACATGCTGGCCAGCCCGAACAACTATAACAATTCCAACCCCAAAATCCTCTTTGAAAAGTGAACATGCATTCTAACGTGCGGCTTTTGTCATATTTGGAGAAGAAAACGAACAAATCTGTTTTTAAGAGAAAAACTCATTGAAAATGCTCAACCCGGCTGTTTCATTATCACAAAACATTCATGATTGCTCATGTGCGGATGACTGTGCAATGCTTAGCTCTTTTTGCTTTCTTGTAAGCCCACGTAGCGGCATTGGGCCAATGACTCCCAAACCAATTGGTTTTAGGGCATTAGGCGAAGAAGCACCCCTCGGACTTAATAACCGAGCTTACAAGGCGATGAGCGTAAGCAAGCCATCCGCTTATTACTGCTCAACCTTACACACTTTTACACGAATATTTCCTGCTTTGAGGCATAGAAATCCGGTTTGTTTAGTGAGAAGGCTTATTGCATATTTTTCTCTTTTTATTTCTTTTTTTTTTTTTTTTTTTTTTTTTTTTTTTACAACAACCGGAAGAACTTATTCTTTAAGATGTTCAGATAAAAACAGAAATTTTCAAAAATTCTCCCTCAGACTTATACCCCACAATTTAAACTGCATGTGTGCGAATTTGTGCGGTTAAGGACAAATTTAGGGCAAGAATTGTGCGTGCTCGAGTTTGGACAAAAATGTAGACCGCTCTAGCCTACTATAAAGCTTGCAAAAGTGCGGGTATTTACAATGTTAAAGTTCTTAACTACCTGCTGCATTTACCTCGGACATTTATTCGAATGATCTTCCTTTACAAAGCAAGACATCATAGCAAGCATGCAAAAATATCACAGAAAAAAAAAAACTGCTCTACAATGACACTCAATATAATGACTGAACATTGCATGCATATGCAAGTGGTATAGCATACCGCACCCCCAAACTTATATGCAACATTGTCCTCAATGCTTGGACAAGAAGAGCAAGGAAAGAAGTTACCGGGATGGCAGAATGCGAGAAAAATGGAAGTCCACAGCAGCGGTCATCCTGTAAATAAGAAAAATCTGCACAGAATACCAACTGGATACCACGAGCGTTACGAGGAACAAAAAGTAGATAAATAGAACATAATGAAATACTTATGCACAAACAGACAATGCCAATATCACTGTAAATCTAATGGTCTGAACTGGTGTTTCCCGATTGTCTAAGAGGTCTATGCGACAAGATATTGACTATCCAGGCGCGCTAACGTATAGCACGCAAAGGGGCTGCCTTTCTTTATTACCGCCATACTGTGTTGAAGCAATCTCAACAGTATTGGGAATTAAAACCAGGCGGCAATAAACGGAAATCATCAACTGAATCGCATATAACAAGTAGACAAGTGGTACTACATACATAGTCAAAGTCTAGAGAACAGATAAATTGACGGAAAGCAAAAAGAAAAGGCAGTAAAGATAACACATGTCATAAAAGCAAATATAAATGTATTCCATAAAGATGAAAATGCGTTTCAGTACAAAGGGTACATGTAGGCGGAATACGCAAAAAAAAAAGAAACTAAACATGGCCAACATGGCCTATCAAAAATAAAGAAAGTAAAATACAGAAAGTAAAGTATAAAAGGTGAATAAAGTGCAGCTACTCGAGGGCGGGTGGTGGTGGTGGTGGTTCGGTGGGAGCAGAAGTGGAGGTGGAGGCTCGACCTGCGAACAGGAACTGCAGATCCTGCCGGAAGGCTCGGAACTCATCTAAGATCGCTCTCTGGCCCTGCACCAGAGAAGAAATGTCCGTCCGAATACCCGCCAGCTGACTCTGCGTCACCTGGACGTGCTCGTCAAAACCCTGCTGGAGCCGCTCTACGTCAGCCGCCAGGCAGGAATAGCCTGTCGCTAAGATATCATGCCGCTCTGCAGTGACATCCATCTCCTCCTCCTCCATCTCCTCGTCCTCCGCCTCAGCCCCTGCTGGCTCTCCCTCATCCATCTCCACTGGGGCATCCATATCTACATCGTCTGGTGGATCACCCTGATGGTCCTGTCGCTCTAAGTGTCGCCTCACCCGATCCCACTGAGTAGATGTGAAGCGGGTGGGCGGTGCCAACTGAATGTCAGTCCGACTGACTGGTATACTGGCACTGCTGAGAAAAGCGGCGATCAGGAATGGAAAGGGAAGCCGCCAACTCGCTGTTCTCCTCTTCCTCTTGTTGACGAGGCCATCCCAAACTTTGTGCATCTGCCCCCAGATAAGCGATGGGACAGAAAACCAAGCGCCTGTATGGAAAGCATAGAGGCAACGGAGGAGGTCACCCCTGCGCTCGGCCACGTGCTGCAACGGACACGCGTTCTTGAGGAGAACGGTGTCCAGGAACCAATATCTGCTCGGGCACATCGACTTGGACGTGCAGTTGTGGTTGGGCGTGGTAAACGCCCCGCCACACATGTCCATCACTATCGAGAAGAGCGTGGTATCTGCTGGGAGCGCGGCACTATAGAGTGGCTGACCGTCCGGGCCAACCATGTCCGGCGGCTGCTGGTGAGGAATGCCGAGCATATGAGCAATCCGGCTCGGCGTAATCGTGATCGTGACTGTGGCCACGGTAGTCTCGAGTGTATCTGGCGCTGTGCAGGAGTAGGTCATATGCTCGTAAAAGACCTGCACTAGGCGCTCGTGTGCCGCGTCTGTGGGAGGCACGCATAGCCGGTCGAGGCGACGCCTCCTGAGCTCGGCAACCGTCCACTCGGTGTCGGGACGCCTCTCAAACTCGGCTAAGTCGAAAACCTGCTCCGGGTGGAACTTCCGAGACCGGAAGGCTCGCCCGGGCACGTCACGAACAGCACCGGCGGCGTTCTTCACTCTTGCCATGGCCGCGGAACAGTCTGCACTGGATTCCAAAAGGTACGTAAATAAAAGATGAATAAGAAGAAAGTGAAACTACTACTAGACTAAAAGAATAAAATAAAAATAATAATAAAAAAAAAAAAAAAAAAAATGAAGTCCTAGTCCAAGGTACTGACAAAAATGCAAAAAGTTGCACTCGAAGAGGCAATGTGAACGGGCGCAACCGAAACGAAGGTGCCACGGTTATACACCGAACACTAAGCGTTTGAAATGAAGAAAATGCCAAATCCCACTCCCGCTTGAATTCCTACGCCCCCCCGAAACCCACAAAAACTGGATTCGGACATCGCACTCGCAACCATCCACCCCAACATGATCTAACTATGTTTATTCCGCTGTAAAACTATCAAAAATGGCGAGAGAATAAACAAAAAGTAGCCATGCATCACTTACCTCGTGAGGAAGAAGATGAACGGCTCAACCGAAGAAAACTCCACGCGCAGCCGCGAAGAGAAGATCGCGCAGATGCTTGCGGCGGATCGGACTGCGTCGGATGGCGGCGGATGATCGGGAATGGAAGATCGAGTGCTCGGGAGTGCTTGGATAGGGCTTGGATCGCACAGAGGGAGAGAAGAAGTCGGATGGTCTTTTAAAATGGGAGGGAAGCCCAACGGTTTAAATAGATTTTCGGCTCACGTGCAGGCTCCGCGTGCATTTCGATTGATCGAAATGTGCATTTCGATCAATCGAAATTTCGATTGATCGAAATCTTGCTTCGATCAATCGAAACTAACTTCGATGGATCGAGATTGTCTCTTCGATCAATCGAACATTCCTTCCCTAAATCACATTTTTACTTCGATCAATCGAACATTTAATTGATGCAATCGAACTTTTAGTTCGATCAATCGAAATCCAATTTCGATCAATCGAAAGTTTCGATCGATCAAAGACCTATCGAAGTGCAATCGAAGAATATCACCTCTCGGGACTTTGGACTTGGCAAATCTCTGCAATTTTTCGATCAATCGAAACCAAAATTTCGATCAATCGAAATTTTCGATTGATCGAAATTTTGGTTTCGATCAATCGAAATGCTCAAAAACAGTCAGTTTAAAATATGCTTCAGAGACTTGGATATTGGGGAATTAGATACTACATTGCTTAGATACAAACCTACTTTGGATTAAAGGGACACCATGGAAGCTTGATAGCGACCATGGCGTCGCCACCTTACACGTCTATGGCGCGACGTCCGGATCGGCTCACGAGTCAAAATACACGGGATCCGTCAAAGTGACGACATCCACGTATTCGGTGGTGACTTGGTCATCCACGCACACTTTTAAGCGCTGCCCGTTTACTTTGAACATCGAGCCATCTTTCAAGTCCTTCAATTCCACCGCTCCGTGGGGGGCGACGGAATTAACCAAAAATGGTCCATCCCAACGGGAGCGAAGTTTTCCGGGAAACAAATGGAGGCGCGAGTTGTACAACCAAACTTTTTGGCCCGGCAAAAATGTTTTGACTCGAATATTACGATCATGAAAGGCTTTGGACCTTGCCTTATAGATTTTCGCGTTCTCATACGCGTCATGTCGCAATTCTTCCAATTCATTTAATTGAAGCTTTCGATTAGAGCTGGCCTTTTTCATGTCAAAATTGAAGATTTTGGTGGCCCACATAGCTTTATGCTCCAATTCAACCGGAAGATGGCACGCCTTGCCATAAACTAACCGATAAGGTGACATTCCAATGGGAGTTTTGTATGCGGTTCGGTATGCCCATAATGCGTCGTTTAGTCGCAATGACCAATCCTTCCGGTCAGGCCGAACAGTTTTCTGAAGGATGTTCTTAATCTCCCTATTGGATACTTCTACTTGGCCACTAGTTTGAGGATGGTAGGGGGTGGCTACTTTGTGTGTGACGGAGTATTTGAGAAGCAAGGTTCGAAGGAACCGGTTACAGAAATGCTTACCTCCGTCACTGATGATGGCCCGAGGCGTACCAAACCGGCTAAAAATGTTAGCTTGTATGAATTTAACCACGACTGCGTGATCGTTGGTTTTGGTAGCAACGGCCTCTATCCACTTAGATACGTAGTCCACCGCCACAAGTATGTACTCATGACCAGTAGAGGGTGGAAATGGTCCCATGAAGTCAATGCCCCACACATCAAATATTTCAATGATAAGAATAGGGTTAAGAGGCATCATGTCCTTCCGAGACATCGCGCCGAGGCGCTGACATCGCTCACACGAGCGGCAGAATGAATATGCATCCCGATGAAGTGTCGGCCAGAAAAATCCGCATTGAAGAATTTTTGCTGCGGTTTTCTTAGCACTAAAGTGTCCCCCACAAGCGAGTGTATGACAAAATTTAAGAATGCTTTGGAATTCACTGTTGGGTACACACTTACGAATTATTTGATCGGGGCAGTATTTGAACAATTGAGGATCGTCCCAATAATATGATCGTGATTGGGAGAGAAAACGATCCTTCTCTTGTTTGGTCCAAGAAGATGGTATTTTACCGGTTGCCAAATAATTAACCACATCCGCATACCAAGGGATACTTTCTTGAGAGATGACAAAGAGTTGTTCATCCGGGAAGGATTCACAAACTGGAATGGAATTATGGAGGGATTCAACAAGAATTCTAGAAAGGTGGTCAGCTACCACATTTTCAGTTCCCTTTTTGTCTCTAATCTCAAAATTGAACTCTTGCAACAAGAGTATCCAGCGGATCAACCTAGGCTTGGTGTCCTTTTTCGTCAAAAGATGCCGGAGGGCAGCATGGTCCGAATAGACAATGATCTTTGAACCTAATAAATAAGCTCGAAATTTGTCTAATGCAAATACTACCGCAAGCAATTCCTTTTCCGTTGTGGTATAATTGATTTGAGCTTCGGAAAGGGTTTTACTTGCGTAATAGATGACATGTGGCAGTTTGTCTACTCGTTGCCCCAAGACCGCACCCATGGCATAGTCGGATGCATCACACATAATCTCAAATGGGAGAGTCCAGTTTGGAGGGATTAGAACTGGAGCGGTTGTAAGCATGGCGCGGAGTTTTTCAAAAGCGTCAAGGCACGCTTCATCAAAGGTAAAGCAAGACTCTTTTTCAAGAAGGCGACACAAAGGCCGAGAAATCTTGCTAAAGTCTTTGATGAAACGGCGATAAAATCCCGCATGCCCAAGGAATGAACGAATCTCTCTCACCGTGGATGGTGGAGGAAGTTTGGAAATGAGCTCAACCTTGGCTTTATCAACCTCTATTCCTCGCTTAGACACAATATGCCCTAGGACAATACCCTCTTGAACCATAAAGTGACTCTTTTCCCAACTAAGAATTAGGTTGGTTTCTTGACATCTTTTGAGAACACAAGCTAGATTTTGGAGGCATGATTCATATGAAGGTCCAAAAACGGAAAAATCATCCATGAACACTTCTAAGAATTTTTCCACCATGTCCGAGAAGATAGACATCATACACCGTTGAAAAGTTGCCGGTGCATTGCACAACCCAAAGGGCATGCGTCTATAAGCAAATGTGCCGAAGGGACATGTAAAGGTGGTTTTCTCTTGGTCCCTCGGGTCTATAGCAACCTGATTATAGCCGGAATATCCATCCAAAAAGCAATAAAAGCTTTGCCCGGCCAATCTCTCCAATATTTGATCAATGAATGGGAGGGGGAAGTGATCTTTCCGAGTGGCTGAATTTAATTTCCTATAATCAATGCACACTCTCCATCCTGTGGTGGTGCGTTGGGGAACTAATTCACCCTTATCATTAGGTTGCACCGTAATACCAGACTTCTTTGGAACCACTTGAGTGGGACTAACCCACTTGCTATCAGAGATGGGGTATATGATCCCCGCATCTAGTAACTTCACCACCTCCTTCAGGACAACGTCCTTCATATTTGGATTTAATCGACGTTGTGCCTCCCTTGAGGTCTTTGCATCCTCTTCCAAGTGTATGCGATGCATACAAACAGAAGGGTCTATTCCCTTAAGATCTATCACACTCCATCCTATTGCTTCTTTGTGCTCTTTGAGCACCTTTATGAGTTCCAATTCTTGAGCATTTGTGAGATTGGAAGCAATAATGACTGGAAGGGTCTCATTTGCGCCCAAGAAAACATACTTGAGTGTAGCTGGAAGAGGCTTGAGCTCAAGTTGTGGTGGGGAAATTAAAGAAGGAGTTTGGGGAGTTTTGGACAAAGGGGGCAAGGGTTCTCTCGGAACTCTCCACTTAGGCAAATCCATGACAGTATTAACATCGAGCATGGAATTGACTTCACATATGGATTGCTCAATGTCAAAATCGTCATGGTTAAAATGATTTAGGCATGCCTCTAAGGGGTCCGTGGAAAGAATAGAAGGAAGTGCTTCTTGAACAAGGTCGTCCACTACATCGACACAAAAGCACTCACTTTCATCGTCGGGTGTGTGGTGGGAAGCATTGAAGATGTTCAAGCGGACTTTCATATTCCCAAAAGAGATGTCCATCACTCCAGTACGGCAATTAACGCAAGCGTTTGCCGTGGCCAAGAATGGACGACCTAGAATGATAGGAATATGATGATTCGGATTTTGAACCGGTTCCGTGTCAAGGACTATGAAGTCCACCGGAAAATAGAATTTGTCCACTTGAATGATGACATCCTCAATGATGCCACGTGGTTGCTTCACCGAACGGTCGGCAAGTTGCAACACAACCGTGGTATGCTTGAGTTCCCCCAAACCTAGTTGTTGGTAAACTGAGAATGGAAGCAAATTTACACTAGCCCCTAGGTCAAGAAGTGCTTTTTCAAAAGATTGATTTCCGATAGTGCACGAAATGGTCGGAGCACCCGGATCTTTGAATTTAGGAGGGGCTTGATGTTGGAAAATGGAGCTTATGTGCTCAGTTAAGAGGACTTTCTTAGGAACATTATTCCTAGATTTGCGCTTTTGAGTGCATAAGTCCTTCAAGAATTTCGCATAAGAGGGAATTTGTCGAATAGCATCAAGGAGAGGGAGATTGATCTTTACTTGTTTGAAGATCTCCATCATGTCTTGGATTTTCTCTCCTTGCTTCCCGAAATGAGAAGGTTCCTTCAATCGTTGAGGAAAAGGAACCGGAGGTTCATAAGAGGTGTCAAGATTTAGAATCGATGGTGACATAACTTCACTTGCCTTTCCTTTTGGATTTGAAGGGGTATTTTGCAAATTTGGATTTAACGGCAACAATTTTGGATTTAATTGGGATTCTTTTGGATTTTTAGGTTGCTCTTGAAATTCTTTTCTCTCTTCCTCCCCTACCTTGGAGTTAATGATTTTTCCACTCCTCAAGGTTGTGATTGATTGAACTTGCTCTGGAGGAGCATTACAAGTTGAAGATGATGGATCTTCAATCATATGCACACCCTTGGGATTCGCCACCGGTTGACTTGGCAACTTACCTTCCTCCCTTCTATTTAAGGCATTAGCTAGTTGCCCGATTTGAGCTTCTAACCTAGCCATAGATTGAGCATTGGCTTCTAGCTTAGAGATTGATTGAGAATGAGTTTGCAATAAGCGGGTGTTGGCCTCAAGATTGCTTATCACTCGATCTTCAAAGCTTTGGCTTCTCGGAGGAGGTGGTGGTTGTTGGTAATTAGATCTTTGATTGTAAGGTTGAGGGTTTGGCCTATAATGCGGCTGTTGAGATTGGGGATTAAAAGAATTTTGCCCTTGGAAAGGGGGACTTGATTCTTGATTCTTCCATGAAAAAGCCGGATGATTCTTGTAACCAGGATTGTACGTGTTCGAATATGGATCATTCATTTGTTTAGCGTACAAGGCATTCGCTTGCTCTTGAGCATAATCGGGAGATTGCCCGGCAATAGGGCAATCTCGCACAAAATACGAAGTGCTATAGCAAAACGAACATCCCTCCTGATTTTGGACAGATTGGTTAGGAGTAGGCAGCCCATTTTTCATGATTAAATCCATTTTTCGGGACAAGGCTTCTACTTGCATGGCTACCTCATCTACCCGTGAAATCTCATGCACTCCTCTACAAGGTTGGGTGGCCTTCCCTTTCCTAGTGGAGGAGCGTTGAGCTGAATTGTTACTTAGGGTTTGAAAAAGTTTCCATGCCTCATCGGGGCTTTTCAAAAGGTACCCACCCCCACACGCGGAGTCTATCATTTGTCTATGTTGCTCACTCACCCCATCATAAAAACTTTGCACTAGCTGCCATTTTGGGACAGCATGATGCGGACAAGATTTTAAGAGATCTTTTAACCTCTCCCACGTCTCATGGAATTGTTCTTGGTCAATTTGGGTGAATCCGGTGATTGCTCGCCGAATATCACTTGTCTTACCCATTGGGAAGTATTTTTTTAAGAACTCTATTTGCATTTCCGCCCAAGAATGGATTGAGTTGGGTTCTAGGGAATTGAACCAACTTCTAGCCTTATCTTTTAGGGAAAATGGAAACATACGTAGCTTTAGATCATCCTCCGTAAAGTGTGGCACACGAATGGTGGAACACACGGAAAAGAAGTAATCTAAGTGCCGGTATGGATCCTCATTAGGAAGACCGTGAAAGCTGTTAAGAAGGTTGAGGGTGGAGGACTTTATTTCAAATTGATTTGCCGCTACATCCGGAAATTGAATACACGAAGGTACTTCAAATGTAGTCGGAAGGTAAAAGTCCATAAGCAACTCTCCTTGAGGAGGTGGTGGTGGAGGCGGTTGTTCATGATTAAAAGGAGGTAGACCGGGAGGTTGTCTCTCATTTGGATCCATGTTTTCAGTCCTAGGCAAAATAGGGTCCCTAGAGGTTCCTCTACGTCGTCTAAGTGTTCGTTCAAGTTCACTATTACAAGGAAGCAAAGGAAGTGACAATGACCGTCTACCTAGCATGCATTATCAATTGAACAACACCGCTATACACAAAAGTAACAAAAATATATACAAAAGAATGTGAATGAACTCAAACCACCAGTTTTTGAAGTTATACTCACAAAGGGTTCCAATTTGAATTCTTTTAGATGCCCGCAATGTGGTATACCTAAAATCAAGAAGTTTAAGATATAAGAACAAGAAATATATACAAAAAGAATGAAAGAATTTCTAGCCTAAGAATTAAACCAGATTTAATCTTCCAATGGCGACAATTAAACCGTAGAGTCCCCGGCAACGGCGCCAAAATTTTGATGTGGTCGGAACTAAATTATATTGCAAGCTTAATTTTGCCCTTTTTATCAAAATATAATTTAACCACTCGCAAGAGCACGAATCTTTGCAGATAAGGTTCTATATAGAGGGTATCGATCCCACGAGGACTAGTCGTTAATTGTCATAGAGAAAGATTAATTCTACTTTAATTCAAACAAAACAGATTTTTGGTTTTGTGTTTAGAAACTATTGCATAAAGGAAATGACAATAAAATTAAAAAGTAAAGTTGGGAGAGAGAACTAGGGTTGGTTTCCACCCCTAGCCATTCACATGTTCATAAGTGTAGCAAGCAAGGGATTCATTAATTAAATGCCTAACAATGACATTAGGCTTGTGACCTCAATGACATATCAAAAGATCAATGTGTGTGCTAACCTATCATAATCCATCTTCAACAAGCATAGCTCTTCAACCTAACTAACTACCTACTTACTCTACTCTCTAAGTGAACACTACATGCATCCAAACTACCTTGTCTTGGCATGGTCTATACAAACTAGCATCACACATTCATTTAAACACCATTATCTAGCCATCATTTGCACTTCTTGTGGAATATGCAAATGTTGTGCATTCAAGTGACAAAACCTACTCTAAGACAAGAATAAATTCCAAATCAAATGAATATATAAAAGAAATGTATTTGTGTACATAATCACTAGGCTAAATAATCAACATTTAATTACAAGTCCCAAGAGCTACAAAGATGAACAAGTTTACATGGCTAGGGGTTGAAACCAACACCCTAGTAGAAGAGTTAGTTGCTCATGGTTGCCTTGCACCCTTCCATTGATGAAGAGAATGAAGCTTCTTGGTCTGGTTCAGCCCTTCCTCTTCCTCTCCCGAAGGTCTCTCTCTTCTTCTTCTGATTTGTATATGTTGAGAGATGTGAGATATGTGGCTTTTGGTGCTTTTTGTATGCTTTTTGGCTCCTTTGGGCCCACCATATATATATATATATCATTATATATATCTCTTGTATCAAGAAGGCCCCCAAAAGTCTTGTTCAAGTCAGACAATCCCCTTAAGTCGTGCAAAAAGGGGGATTTTGTTGCAAGTGGGAGAGCAGGTGAGCAAGTGGCCAAGTGGGCTCTGCAGCATTTCGATTGATCGAAATTGCATTTCGATTGATCGAGATTTCGATCAATCGAAATGAGATTTCGATCAATCGAAATTTCGATTGATCGAAATCCACATCTCGATTGATCGAAATGCCTTGGCAACAGTTTCTGATTTCATCTCTTGACTGCAGAAAACTTCCAACTTTGCTCCATTTACTCCAATACCTGCAATACATCAAAAACACAAAAATACCGTAAACATATCTCGGTAAACGCCAAAATGGAACTAACATATGCAATAAAGAGGGTTCAAATGCATAGAATTGAACACTTATCATCTACCTTTGCCATTTTTATTGTTATATAAAAAACTATCAAAATTTTTGGAATATTTTTTTTTGGAGGTCAAAATGTATTCAGAAGGTTATGATTTTGGTAATTTTCAAATGCTATTAGGATCTTATCCATATTTTTGTCTAGACTTTTTGAAATTATGTCAAATTGGCCTGTTTTTAAATAAATTGTAATTCTACTAATAGTAAGTATTTTCTCTTTGTTCAACTTTGTAGATTGAAAGTTGTTCCATCATTTACTCATCAAAATTTTTACACAGCGTTGAAACAAGCAATTTTCAGTTTTAGCTATGCTAATTTAACAACAAACTTGAACCTCAAATTGAGAGTTTATTAACTAGATATCACTCAAGTTGCAGTACTAAACTGGCGCTTAAAATGATTTATGATTTAGTTCCAAAGATTAAAAATTTTCTAGATTGATATATTTCAGATAAAATTAAGGAATGGTGCAATTAAAGAAATTCTAGTACAAAATTGTGAAGTTGTTGTCCGGATTTTGTTTCAACCCAGGTCACGTTACAATCCAATTATGACCCAAAATTTTGACTCATTTTTCTCTTGTCGCCTGTGGACTCGGGTTTAGAGCTTCAACTGAGTATATAAAGTGTTTAGTGTTCGTGGTGAAAAATGAGAGAACACGGAAAGTCGTTTGAGAGAGACAGAGTGAGTTTGGGGGCTTGAACTTGTAATTTTATGATTTTTCTGTAGTGAAATATTTCGATGAATTTTCAACGTAGGATTTATGCCAAACCACGTAAAAATTTGTGTCGCGTGTGTTTATTTTTTTGTCATATTTCTTGACTTCAAAACGTTTGTCGTTAACAATAATTACAATAGGGTCAAGAAATTCTAGTATACAATTACGGTTGGGAAAATTTCACGAGAAAAAAAATGTAGTATGAAAAAGAAATTGAGATCCATTCCAATCAATTGGGAACATCATATTAAATGTACAATTAAGGAACTTAATTTGCTATTATCAAAATAGGAGGTTGATTATCCTAATTATCTGATGTCGGAGACTAAAATCCTCTACATTTTTATTTTTACAATACCAATTCGTTAAGGAGTTGATGCAAATATCTTCAAGAAAGAGTCTTTCCTATTGACGAGTGTAGAATAATGGATGTTTGTCGTTGCTTTTCTACACTTCGTACAAAAAAATAATAAAACCTGCAAAAACTTTACTAAAAACTGTATAGTAGTAAGCAGGGTCGAACCACTCTCAAGTGAGAATCAATAACAAGTCTAAACTTCAAAACCTAATTCTCTTGAGATGAAAAATGAATATTTAAAAAAATAAAATTCTGATTTTTTATTTAAGAATAAAAACTAATATTAAATGTCTTAGATCAAATGATGGAAAAAATCTCAAGGAAAGAGAATTCACCACCATGGATCCATATAAATAAAGTTTTTTTTTTATATTCTTATCTAGTTTTTCCTCCAATAACCAATACACTTCACCAATCCAATTAGAACTTGGAAAGATGAAGGAAAATATGGAATAAAAAAGAATGACTTGATTATATATGAGAGAGACATTCTTTTACTTAATCTGATGCACATTGGCTAGGTAAACAGAGGTAGGCATTCTTCGAATTACCATTATTTGGCAAACACGAAGAATCCTTCCTCTACTTTTAGAAAATAAAATCCAGAATAGAAGAGTAGAAGAATGCTCTTGGGAGGAAAAAGTAGACAAGAAAATAAAACAACTTACCTATACTTCAGCCATGGTGGCTTCATCACTCCCTTGAGAAGGATGTTTACGCTTGCATATTAATAAAAAACAAACAAATATAAATGAAACTACTACTGATCATTGAATCAATAAAATAAATACACTATTTTTTTCTATAATTTCTCTACAATTTCTAACTCCCCTCACCATCCCCTAAGACCCCCTATTTATAGAGTTAGAGGGGAATGGTTTAGGTGGGAAAAATTTAAAATACAAAAATTCAAAATACAAATTTGAAATTCAAAATTCAAAATTCAAAAACAAAAATTCAAAATACAAAATTTTGAATTTGAATATCTAAAATTTGATTTCCATATCTTTAATTTCAATTCTGGACTGCAGACGTGGCCGTGTACAAAATATTTGGCAAAGTTTTGAACTTGAGACCTCTTGTGAAGTAGATTGCACAGAATACCATCTCTCCTACAATTCTTCTTATGTTCATCTTTGGCTTTATATATCCTTTTTAGCCCTCTTTTGCTGCTTTTCTTCTTCTTTGGAAATCAACCCCTATAAAACATAAAATGCAAAGATAAAAACCTTTAAATAAAATAAAAGATGAATTAAGAACTTATTTTAGGATATAAAATAGCAAGTTTTGTGCACTTATCACCTATTTCAAAACCTTCTCGAATATATGCATATCAATTTCCTACAAAAAAAAAAGCTTTGGCTTATCTTATGTGGAACGAGGGTAGACTAGTTGTAAGTTTTACTCGCTCTTTCATCTTGCAAAAACAATAAAAAAAATTCCTTCTCTTTAATTTGCATAACAGTGGTATAATGGTATCCTCAATTGTTTATAAATATTTGCAAGACTTATCAGTTGCACGGTGCGGAAACGGCTATGAAAGTTTGATTAAAACCTAGAGAAGGGTGAATATGTTTACTCGCTGGTTTTCATTATTTTTCAGATTGTCCAAAATTTTAAATCCAATTAATATTAACCCATTCCAAAAGAAAGTAAATAACTTAAGTGCAATAATATAAAGAGTGCACCAGATATACAAGAAACCTCAAATTGGAAAACACAACGGGTGAAGCTTGTAGCCTAGAAGAACCAAATCCACTATCAATGAAGCAAAGTACAACAGATTGATGTTGTTATGTTGTGGCCTCAAGATTCATCCACGCCTAGTTATTGGCTTCTCTAGTTCTTTTGTTTTTATTAATTTTCTTTGGATTCTACAGTTTTTTTTTTTTTTGTCAACATTCATTCTTGTCTTTTGATTGAGATCTGTTTGTTTATCTTTGTACATTTCTCTGATGGTTTCCCTTCTTGTATGTTGTTGTTGGTTTAATAATATTCGACCTGGGAGAAAAACATGATTTTCTATTTTTTTCTTAAAAAATGGGTAGCTCATATGCTAGTTTTATTAATTTATATAACTTCGAATGAATTCTTTTAACTATTAGTAAATTAAGAATAATCTCAAAAATTAAGAAGAAATTATTTTTGAAAAGTTGAATTTGCCATTTTTCTATACAAGTAAGCTATGCTAAATGCATATTGATCTTTCTGATGTTGGGTTATAAATTTATCATTGGAGAGCTTCAAACATCAGTGACACTTTTACCGTTTCCTTTCTTCATTTGGAATGTCTCAGTAATGAGGTAAGATATAATATATATATATGTGTGTGTGTATGAAACATATGTAAAACTGCAGCGACTATATGTGTATAGATTTCATGTTAACTTTAAAAATAGTAAGCCATATTTGGCCCTTAAATATAAGTGGTAGATATCCTTAGTAATCTATGTGGCTGTTAAATATAGAGGGGGAAAAATATGACTTTGAAATGAATAAAATAGTAACAGCATATTTACAAAAAGAATGGTTAAGGTAGGAATTTGAACCAACATATTATGCCCCGGAAAAGGGGCATTACAACCACATATATGCAGGCATCGAATTAACTAAAATTGGCCAGGGATTTTAGTGGTGATAAATTTTCCTTTTTCACTATAAATATCTCAAAAAGAATATGGGATTTCACCATATTCATTCTAGTCAACAAAAAAGCTAGAAAGAAAATCCAAGGGGTTGGCTCAAGTGGATACAGAACTTGGCCCTAGTGCCTAGGAAGCATTAGGTCTAAGGATCAAGTCCTCTTGGGTGCAAATAATTCTTTGGGGTTGGTGTGTGTACCAAATAGGAAAAGTTAGAAAAGAAGAAGAAGATGTTCATGATGACGGGTTTGAAATTAAGTATTAAGGCAATTTCTCTTCTTCTAATTCTAGCTCATCTTGCAGAAGGAGTCCCTGTTGATGTAACAAAATATGGTGCCAAGGCCAATGCAGATATCAAGCAGGTGACTGAGTGCTTGCTATATATGCATGCAGTTGACATCACTAAGAACATATTTATATGAACTTAAATACGTAATATTTTCCTTACATTAATTAAATAACTATATATATTTATATATGCTTGAATTATAGGCTCTACTGAGTGCTTGGAAAGTGGCATGTGCGTCGAGAACTCCTGGCATTGTAACAATCCCAGCAGGGGAATTTTTGTTAAGTCCGGTGTACCTTCAAGGTCCTTGCAGCGCTCCTGTCGGGGTTCAAATTCAAGGCAACTTGAAGCCCTCAGCTAATGGACCAACCAATTCCGATGGATGGATTGTTTTTCAAAAAATTCAACACTTAACCGTATCAGGTCGCGGAACTTTGAATGCCATGGGTGCCAGTGCTTGGAACAAGAACATGGGCACAAAGAAGAATTGCAAACGACTTCCCCCTGTAAGCAGATATAAATATATGTATATTTGCTTCGAACTTAAGTTTTTAATATTCTTTTCCGCATATATAATTAATTATTCTGCTAACAAATTAATGATCGAGCTGTATGTTCTGTTTGTGACTGGGTAACAAATAGAGTATAAGGTTCAGAAACGTAAACAATTCTGTGGTCAGTGGGATAACTACCAAGGACAGCAAAATGTTTCATATGCTTGTTTGGGGAAGCCGTAATTTGACTATTCAAGATGTTACCATAGTTGCACCAGGAGAAAGCAAAAACACCGATGGAATCCACATTTCACGTTCAGCAGAGATCAATGTCTTTAATTCCAAAATCGGAACCGGGGATGACTGCGTGTCCATTGGCGATGGCTGCCATAATATTAACATTCAAAACGTGATCTGTGGACCCGGCCATGGCATCAGCATTGGGAGTCTTGGCAAGTACCCATATGAACAACCTGTTGTTGGAGTTAGAGTTAAGAACTGCTCTCTAAGCGGCACAACAAATGGAGTAAGAATAAAAACATGGCCTGGATCTAAGCCTATGGCCGCCTCGGATATACATTTTGAGGATATTACCATGAACAATGTTAAAAACCCAGTCATCATCGATCAAGATTACTGCGGATACAAATCATGCCCACCAAAGGTACTTACTTAATTCAACTAAGTACGTACTAAAAATCGATAAAAACTTCTTTCTTTCTTTCACGTTGTTTTCTTAATTTCTTTTCCGGCTAACAGAGAAGTTTATTTAACCATTTTCAATGATTTGCTAGCTAATCATTTTTGATGTACGCTGAATTTCAGGCTCCATCTCAAGTTAAGATCAGCAAAGTGAGCTTCAAAAACATTCATGGCAGCTCTGCATCTGAGGTTGCTGTCCATCTTGTTTGTAGCAAGGGTGTCCCATGCCAAGATGTGGAGTTAGCTAACATTGACCTGACGTATAGAGGAGGCGCTGCGAAATCCCAGCAGGCAAATGTTAAGCCAACTATTACTGGCAAATCAAATGTGCATTGACAGGAACTTAATCTTCTTGGTTCTAATCGACTCCAAAGAAAGAGAGGAATGAATGCTGGTCGACTCTTTACTTAATTCTCTCCAGTCATACAGAAGAACAAAAGTTGTTCAGTGAGTCGATAGGTTCCTTTTGCCCTATTCATGCTAAATGCATGTTAATAGTGATGAGAAAGAAAGAGTGTTATATTGACAAATAAATACTCACTATTGGAGAAATCTGATGGGCCTCACAACTGAAAATTCTAACACTGTTCAATTTATATTGTTACATCAGCTGCTTTCAAATGTTTTGATTGAGCTTATTATCCTTGAGGGATGAAAATCGTTGGGACTTTTGCTAGTTCGTTGTTAAGTGGGCGTGATCAGTCAATCCACATAAAAATTACTTAAATGAATTTGATGCAAACATATACACAAATTTAAATATAACCACATACATGGGCAGTGATAAACCATGCATTTACTTGATCAAGAAATAGTCATCTGTCTTTGAATTCCTCTAAACTTTGATTACGCATTTTGGTCAAATTTCAAAACCAAATAAAAGATGATCCGGTGAATTCCTTCGGTACTACAATTTCAAGTCTAAGATTTCTTCAAGTAAAATCTTTTCCAAAGCAAGTGATTCCCTCCACATTTTGGAACAACATTCATTAAAAATTTAACATAAAAACTTGAAAAATGTCTATTGTGAAACTAATACAACGTGAATACTTACTCATTTACTTCTCAAATCAACAATGAATAGAAGGCAACGTGATATAGGGTGAAAAGCAATTAAATGAAAAGTATTAAAATTTATGAA
The DNA here is from genome assembly GCA_026545225.1 of Cornus controversa. Classification (NCBI taxonomy): domain Eukaryota; kingdom Viridiplantae; phylum Streptophyta; class Magnoliopsida; order Cornales; family Cornaceae; genus Cornus; species Cornus controversa. Next base: position 29,693,228 of record CM048850.1, read on the forward strand.
TACTGAACAAATTCGTCTAATTAACTTCAACTTCAACCAAAGAAATTCTTGAGAAATTCATTGTAAAATAGTCTCTTTGATTATATAATCTTGAAGTTTGCATAGGTCATAGGGGGATTGAGGCACTGTTCTTTTGATGATTGGACACTTGTACTAAAAAGGAGACCATCAGTCATATAGGATGAATCTACCGACAAGGGGACCAAATATGGCTAAGTAATTTTGTTAAAAAGAATGGCTATTACAAAAATGGAATAGTACAAAATGCCCAATTTTTTTGTTTAAATGTAGCGAACACGTACCTCTTATAATAATACTGTACAAGACATTACATAGTGTAATAAGATGTTAATCGTCCACCAACTCTGGATGCTTGTCTCTAAATCTGATTAGAAGACTATGAACTAAAATCTAAAATTGAACGCAAGAGAGTGATGGGAAAAAATTGTGTTACATTGATGTAGAACATATCACTCAAACTTAGACGGACCTTTTTGATGCCGGAATGTCAAACGAAGAAGCTAACATAATTTTTGTACAGTTTTGATATGTTAGTATCTACTTGTGAATACTCATTTCCAATTGGAACAATTCAATGATCAGCTATGTTAGCTGATTTTCCATCAAATTTCATTGTTTAGGGCTCTACCTTTGCCATTTTTATTGTTATATAAAAAACTATCAAAATTTTTGGAATATTTTTTTTTGGAGGTCAAAATGTATTCAGAAGGTTATGATTTTGGTAATTTTCAAATGCTATTAGGATCTTATCCATATTTTTGTCTAGACTTTTTGAAATTATGTCAAATTGGCCTGTTTTTAAATAAATAGTAATTCTACTAATAGTAAGTATTTTCTCTTTGTTCAACTTTGTAGATTGAAAGTTGTTCCATCATTTACTCATCAAAATTTTTACACAGCGTTGAAACAAGCAATTTTCAGTTTTAGCTATGCTAATTTAACAACAAACTTGAACCTCAAATTGAGAGTTTATTAACTAGATATCACTCAAGTTGCATTACTAAACTGGCGCTTAAAATGATTTATGATTTAGTTCCAAAGATTAAAATTTTCTAGATTGATATATTTTAGATAAAATTAAGGAATGGTGCAATTAAAGAAATTCTAGTACAAAATTGTGAAGTTGTTGTCCGGATTTTGTTTCAACCCAGGTCACGTTACAATCCAATTATGACCCAAAATTTTGACTCATTTTTCTCTTGTCGCCTGTGGACTCGGGTTTAGAGCTTCAACTGAGTATATAAAGTGTTTAGTGTTCGTGGTGAAAAATGAGAGAACACGGAAAGTCGTTTGAGAGAGACAGAGTGAGTTTGGGGGCTTGAACTTGTAATTTTATGATTTTTCTGTAGTGAAATATTTCGACGAATTTTCAACGTAGGATTTATGCCAAACCACGTAAAAATTTGTGTCGCGTGTGTTTATTTTTTTGTCATATTTCTTGACTTCAAAACGTTTGTCGTTAACAATAATTACAATAGGGTCAAGAAATTCTAGTATACAATTACGGTTGGGAAAATTTCACGAGAAAAAAAATGCAGTATGAAAAAGAAATTGAGATCCATTCCAATCAATTGGGAACATCATATTAAATGTACAATTAAGGAACTTAATTTGCTATTATCAAAATAGGAGGTTGATTATCCTAATTATCTGATGTCGGAGACTAGAATCCTCTACATTTTTATTTTTACAATACCAATTCGTTAAGGAGTTGATGCAAATATCTTCAAGAAAGAGTCTTTCCTATTTCAAAACCTTCTCGAATATATGCATATCAATTTCCTACAAAAAAAAAGCTTTGGCTTATCTTATGTGGAACGAGGGTAGACTAGTTGTAAGTTTTACTCGCTCTTTCATCTTGCAAAAACAATAAAAAAAATTCCTTCTCTTTAATTTGCATAACAGTGGTATAATGGTATCCTCAATTGTTTATAAATCATTACAAGAAAAAAGACTTTTTACGGCGGGCAAAAAGGGCTTTTACCACGGGTTTGGCCCGTCGTGGTATCCGGTGTCGTAGTTGCTGAAGGACTTTCTACCACGGACTTAGCCCGTAGTAGAAAAGTACTTTCTACCACGGGCTGAAGGACTTTCTACCACGGGCTAAGCCCGTGGTAGAAAAGTACTTTCTACCACGGGCTTAAGCCCGTGGTAGAAAGTATTATTTTTAACCACGGCCCAGCCCGTGGTAGAAAGTATCCATTTTCTACAGCGTGCTCAGCCTGTGGTAGAAAGTACTTTTCTACTACGGGCTAAGCCCGTGGTAGAAAGTATCCATTTTCTACAACATGCTCAGACCGTGGTAGAAAATGTACCTTCTAACACGAGTTGAGCCCGCTGTAGAAAGTGTTTTTTTTTTAAAAAATTTTTTTTGCCTTCTTTGACATTTTTTCCAACCAAACTCCACCCAAAGCCTGCACAACCAATATCACTCACCATGTAATACCCCGAAAAATTTAGGTGTCAATTTAATCTCTTTACATTATTGCTTTATTTTATTAATTCATGTTAAATGTTTTTTTTTATATAAATTATCATTGTAGGTGAGTTGCTTGTCTTTTATACATGCATATTGTCATTTCATGTGAATTGGTATCAATTGTGTGTTATTTTATTTAAATGTTTTGGGTTGGGCTAGGGAGGAATTTGGGCTAGGCTGAGTGGGCTAAGGTTATGTTTAAAATGATGGGCCTAGGGTTGTAATAATATTATTATTGCTATTGTTAGTATTATTTATTTGATTTTTAATTAGTTTGAGGAAAATAAATAAAAGAATAATTAAGACAAAAAGGAAAAGGAAAGAAGAAGAAATTAGGGTTTGCCGTTGTTTTACGCACAGAGCTAAGAGAGAGTAAACGAAAGAGAGAAGGGAGTGACAATCGGGTGAACAAGTTGATTCGTCAGGAAAAAGGCAAGTTTAATTCTTCTCTTCCCCCTTGAATCCGTATGCATAGTCTAGGTTTGAGAATTTATTTATATTAAAAATTTGTAGTTAATTGCATGTTTATATTTTTCTGCTATTGATAAATTTCGTGAGATTTACTGTGATGATTGTATGTAGATTTAATTGATTTTGTTCATGTAAGGTTATATGCATATGTGTTCATGTATATGTATATTGTGTTAAGAAAGAAATAATTCATGTATGCAATTTGTAAGAAATAATTGTTTAGTTGTGAACCTACTGTGTTGGGATTATATTGTAAACAACTCTGAATCCTTAGGAAAACAGATCGTGAATTATTGGGTTTTAAATTTTTAAATTTTGCGAATAACCCTAGAACTTGTGAATTAGGGGTTTTTGATTCGGACAATTTTTGATGGGGCTTTTTGTACCAATGGGTAGAGGGGATCAAGAGGAGAAGAACGGTATAAAAATCAGGCTGATCGGAGGTCGGACGAAGCCGTAATCAGCGCCGGAAAATCCCCCAGCGCGCTGCCTGCGCGCTGGGGAAGACAACCCAGCTGGCGTGTGACCCCCACGCGCGCCGCCGGCGAGTGGGGGCGCGTCCGGCCGGCGCCGGTGCCGGCCGGTGGCTGGAAAATTATTTTCGGGCCCCACTCGCGGGGCCCTACCTCTGGGTCCAATATGGGCCCATTCCGAATTGTTTTGATATTTATTTTGTATTTTTGAAACTTTTGGGAAAACTTGAAAATCTGGAAAAATCATTTCTTAAAAATACTTTTATAATTCTGAAAATTCCGAAAATTTTATGTCAACTTCCTGGGAGCTTGAGGAGCTTGGGGTTTAAATTTCATGTCGACATAATTTACCATTATTTTTAAATAAAATTTTAAAGTGTCTAAAAACTGTTTTTTTTTTAGTCTCTTTAATTTTAGAAAATGGTTAGAAATTTCCAAAAATTCTGAAATTTTTACTGTAACTTTCTAGAGGCTAAATACACTTGGGTTTAAATTTTCAACTCAAACTAATCTTTCCTTGTTGTTCAATTGATTTTTAAAGTGTCTAAAAGTTGAATTTTTCACTTTCTGTAATTTTAGAAAATACTTTTATAATTCCAAAAATTCCCAAATTTTTGCTGTAACTTTCTAGAGGTTATATAAACTTGGGTTTAAATTTTCATCTCAAAATGAGCTTCTCTTGGTATTCAATTAATTTTTAAAGTGTCTAAAAGTTGGGTTTCCACCTTCTTTTATTTGTTGAAAATATTTCAAAAATTTTAGAAAATTCCAGAATGATTTAATAGGGTTCTGAGAAGTGGAATAGGCCCAGAAACCTAGGTAAAAGTTAGGTTTAGACTCCCTCGTAGAATTGAGTGCATTGGAGGTTGAGTTGGGAAATTGCTTCTATAATGGATGCTTGGGTTATTTGGTTTATTTGAATATATTTTCCTTTAAGGATATAAATGCCCATCAAATACTTGATTATAGTCTACTTGTGAACGATTTGTCTTATGATGATAATTTCATGTTGGATGATTTGAAATAACGGTTGTGCAAATTTAAATCATAATGCACCTTGTTATTTTATATTGCATATTGGAATGTATCTATGCATTTTATTTTGGCATGTAAGGATTGCCCGGCGTGTCAGGATCGCCCATACCTAATAAGGTATCTATGTATTTTATTTGGCATGTAAGGATTGGCCGGCGTGTCAGGATCGCCCATACCTAATAAGGTATCTATGCATTTTATTTGGCATGTCAGGATTGCCTGGCGTGTCAGGATCGCCCATACCTAATAAGGTATCTATACATTTTATTTGGCGTGTTAGGATCGCCCATACCTAATAAGGTATCTATACATTTTATTTGGCGTGTCAGGATCGCCCATATCTAATAAGGTATCTATATGTGTATGCACATGTTTTCTTTATTTTGAACTTAAAGAATGTGTTCATTGTTGGATGATAAGGGTGTGTTGGAACAATGTATAAGATAATTTTACTTCTGAAAACATGAGCTAAATAGGAAATGACTAGTATGTATATATCTATACCTATTAAGGTATCAAAAGATTAAATGATGGCATGTTAGGATTGCTTAAACTTGATATTATTTTATATTATGTTTATTTCTGCTGAACGTAAGGAATGTGTTCACGTTTGCATAATAAGGGTTTGGGTAGAATATTATAAATATTGACGGTTGTTTTGGAAACACGAAACTGGGTAAAAGAATAACTTGTAGGTTAAATCTATAGACTTATTTTGTGTCCCTTATACTGAGGGTATGTATATTGGTTCTCTGATTGGGATGTAGTAGATAGAACTTGCTCGTGGGTTTAACCCACCGTGTTGATATTTCAGGTTTCAGACAGGTTCCACCGCGAGGATAGAGTTTTAGGGTTTGGTTGTAGCAGACGTCTCATCTCATCAGTTACAGGGTAGGAACTTGTCTTCTTCAAGAGTCATACTATGAACTTTTGAGACTTTGATTGTTGGTATTAATTTTAGAATTTAAAAACTTTTGTTCTTTCTAGTTAAGGGGTCCTTGGGTTACGGGACTTCCAAATTGTATTACCAGAATATATTTATTTATTTATCAATTATTTCAGTTCAATGGGATTTATGTTCAGCTTTTAGCAATTATTCTATTTCTTTCTTTTGCATCTATGCTTGTTGCTATCAGTGGTTAATATTCCTCAGGTTTTGTGGACGGGTGTGAGTGGGCGGGTGCGAAGACAGACACTGGGCTGAGCTACCACACTGACAGGGTGCAGGGTGCTCAATCCCACATCGCCTGGGTGTGGAAAATGGGATGTGCTTATATGTAGTATGTTCTCTTCAAATGGTATGAGACCTTTGGGGGTAAACCCAATAGCAAAACAGTGCGGGCTATGGCCCAAAGCGAACAATATCATACCATGTGTTGGAGCGGGGTATTACAATTGGTATCAGAGCCTGAACCCAGCCGGAAGAAGTGTGCCGACGAGGACGTCGGGCCTCGTAGGGGGGTGGATTGTAGTAACCCTTGTGGACGGGTGTGAGTGGGCGGGTGCGAAGACAGACACTGGGCTGAGCTACCACACTGACAGGGTGCAGGGTGCTCAATCCCACATCGCCTGGGTGTGGAAAAGGGGATGTGCTTATATGTAGTATGTTCTCTTCAAATGGTATGAGGCCTTTTGGGGTAAACCCAATATCAAAACCGTGCGGGCTATGGCCCAAAGCGGACAATATCATACCATGTGTTGGAGCGGGGTATTACACACCAAGCCTCGCAATCAAACAACACAAATTTACACACTTCAATCTCAATCAGCCATGGTCCATAGAATCAATACAAAAATTCAACTTAATTTTATATAAATAAAATATTCATCCACAACTTACAAAGCTCAACGGAAGATTTTGTGATACAACATTAGAAGAGTTATAAATAGAGGCCAGATTTGAAACCCTCAAGTGCCAATATTTTAAAACTACATGTTAAAGAAGCACTATGGAACTAAACAGGAGTTCTAAGTAGCAATTTCAGCTGGAGCTATACAAGAAAAAAATAAAAGAAAATAAAATGAAAAGGAACTAATACTAGGCTAAAATAGAGCGCTACGGCCGCTACCTACAAAATGTTATTAATGCTTTTCAATCAAAATTACAATACAATTGTACGGTTCTCTAAGCACAGGAACATTCTTTCGGTGTATCTTGTAACCTCCTGTAAAACACTATAATAATAAGAAAAATATATGTAAGAATATATGTCATACTTAAATGCATAATAAATTGAAATCAGTAAGCAAAAGAGGGGAGGGAAAGAAAACAAAATTTTTCTTTGTCTCATGGAACCTTACATTTAGGTTCAAACATTTATTATACAGTCAAAAGTTAATTAATTAATGATGTTCTCAGATGATAACATTTGAAATTTAGAATTGAGCAAGTACCATAGATCTTTCTAAAGAGACTACAATATAATGCAAAACAGAAGATGCAGGCAAGTAGTGAGAATAAAAACAAAATACTAAAAATGGCATTGGAAATAATAATTTTCTCATTAAAACAAAAAAATACCATTAACTATTAATTGTGATACACTTGCTAAAAAAAACTATTAGATCATATCTCAATCAATTTCACACTAATATGGCAGCAACTATTCAATGACAAACTTAGATATCAAATGCATAACATAGAGTTGTAGCCTATATCCTTAACTCAATTTAGCAGGCATTAATAATATGCAATATCTAGAAATGGTCACCATGAGACCAACCTCAGCTGGGTCAATTTATAAATACTAGAATAATATTGATAGTAGAATCACTTAAATGAGGCAGCATAAGTCAACAAAATTAGCAGCAAGTATACAATTCAGAGTGCAAGTGCCTGCAAGGTTTAAGGTACGTGAAACTAGTTCAAATGTATCTAATTTAATTGATTGAAAACTATCATAACAGATCAAAACTTTTCAAAGTATTCAAAGGCAACACATAACTTTTCTGCAGGGTGGGTTTGTGGTTTAAAAATAGAAAATAACTCTGTTGATTTTCATGTATTTCAATGCACACATTGGGCAGTCATTTCTTGCATCATATGTAGGACAATATAGAATTTTCTATTTGATATATTTCATGTAGGGTTTGCCAAATTTCTTTTTGGAAGTTTTTCTTCTTACTATTTGTTGTTTGGAAGGATGCATATTCATATTTAAAGATTTTACTTCATTAAATTAAAATAACAGAGTCTGCAGTGGAAACTCTATGTTAATAGATTAAAATACACCAAGAAATTTATATAGTTACACATAGCATTAAAAAGATGAGAGAGAGCAAGAGGAATAATAAAGAGTTGTGAGTGTTGCGAGATACCTTCAAACTTAGAGTTGGAGGGGAAGAAATAATTTTTCCCTGATTATTTTTGTGAGAAATGGCTAAAATTGCTGGATGCTTTAAAAATTAATTAATGTACTTGCTCCAAAGGAAGATGAATTGAAGCAAGAGCATTGACAACAAAGAAAGAGAGAATGAGGAAACTAACCAGAAAAGTAGCTTTGCTAAGTAGTCCCGGGAAGTGCCTATGGTATCATGGAATTCGTCACCACAACTTTGGTAGTTCTCTGTGCTCCTTATAGCTGAATCTCCCAAAAAAACTAGAGATAGTATCATTTTTAAAGAAACTTTTCAATATGTTTTGAACAAGTTCGTGAATAATTTCCTCCACCTCTATTGATGATACCTAAGATAGTCTAGTCACCTATTGAAACAAATTATAATTTCTGACAAATCCAACTTCAAGCAGAGAGGCAATAGTCACATGAAAAAAAATTAAGGATCATACCATATCAAATCCGAAGGACCTGAAATACTCCAACAAATCATTGTTACATACTTTCTCTAATATTCTCAATTCTCATATGTTTCTGCTTCTGAAAATTTAGTTCCTGCAAAATCATATACAGATCAGCTTAAAGAATGTGATTCTCTGCCCATTTACTCCCCATTGCCTATCATGGGCTTTGAACAAGCCTATAGATATTTCAACAACCTATAGAATATGAAGGCAGGAAGTGTTCTATGGACTCTATTTTACAAGCAGATCATATGGCACCTTTAAAATTCTAAATTCAATTGATTGTATGTTTTTCTTGGAAGTATAAGTTTTTAGTTTCTTATTAACCCATAGAATATCTAGTAAAGATCTTGAAGAAAAAATTTTGCATGCTCTATAACACAATTTACATACAGTGGGAGAAAAATCATAGTTAAGGTGAGACCTTTATCATAGCTAATTTGGCTAAAAATGTTGCTTAAAATTCATGGTGCTCAAGGTCAATAATTACAAGTTCAAGATAAACAGATACAAATTAATTATTTGAATGTGATTTTGAACAACACCATGATTTCTATTTTTTTTCATTTTATTGCAAGGGCTTCTTTTTTAATAATAATAAAAAATCAACCACTCAACCACTCACTCTGTACAAACCATCTAACACACTTGCTATATACAGTCAACAATCAACCACTCACCCTATAATATAATAATAATCTGATCCCATACCAGATACCTCTCTATGGACTAGAAGTGGAAGCTTCTTGTCTTGGTTCTCTCAAATACCCAAGAAGCATTTCAGCCTGCAAAGCCAAAAAAAAAAAAAACACAATTAAAATTCAGCCCCACATAAACACAAACAACATGCAGTTTTCATGCATAGAAATACAAGGAGACAGACAATACATCATAGTCAATGAAAGTTACACTCTGACTCTCTGAGCCACAATTTGTTTCTTGCATCAACCTTCAACTCAAAAACAATCATGTAATTGTCATTACAATATATAAATAACAATTGAACCAAGACAGTGGTGACTATCCATCATTTAGATTTTTAACCGAAGTATTAAACTAAGCAATTACTTCAGCAAAATTAATCAAACAATGTGTCCCATGTGCACAATTTGTAGTTCATAAAAGTCAACACAGTGATTTGATATGTTATACAAGTACATAACTCAATGGGTAATTGGGTAAAATAGAATATTTAATCAAACAATGTGTCCACAATCCACAATTTGTAGTTCATACTTCATAGAAGTCAACACAGTAATTTGGTATGTTGTAAGTATATAATGGGTATCTGACTTCACTCACCAGTCACTATAGATGAAATCCAATTAGACCCACAAATTTAAATGAAAATCAAGATCAATCAATTGCATAATTAAGCTAATTTAATAATATATATATATATATATATATATATATATATGCATTAATAATTCAACTCACCATTCACTCACTGAGTAACCAATTAGACTCATAACCAAAACAAGCTCACCTTGTGCTTGGTTCTAGCAATCCCAGACTGAGAAAGAGCAACTAGAGGAGGAATCCCACCTTCCCTCACAAGCAATCCTCTATTGTCACACTATCAGCACACAATTGCAACAGAGTAAGCACCGCAAACTCCTCCACAATCGCTGCCTTCCCCTCCTGAATCGCCGCCAAGCTACTCAAAACCACCATCGCCTTTTCTGCCATTCCTGTGCCCTGCTCCGCCACCAGCTCCACCAGAGGCCTCACCGTTTCGGCGCTCACTTCCCTCTCCTTATTCAGCTTCACAGAATAGAGCTTGTACAACGTCGTGAGCGCGTCTTTCTTCCCCCGATTCGACCCGTTTATCAGTAAATCTACTAGATTACTTTGATTGAGAGTACAATTGAGAACTAGAGAGTGACACGACGAGCTTTAGATGAGATTTCCTCTTTCAATCGACAAAGGATAGATATTTCAAGGCCTCTGTAGGTTGTATCACCATACCATCTCTCGACTACGAAGAAGACAACAGAGAGGGGGAGAGAAAGAGGGGGTTAACATTGAACGCTCAAGAAGGATGGGTTTACTCACAACGGCGATCTGGAAATCAATCCCCTGGAGGAAAGGGGGGTGAGAGAGAGAGAATTAGGGCTTTCGTATTCCATTGGAGGAAGGGGGGAGAGAGAGAATTCGGGTGTCCGAAGTTTAACTTTCTTAAAAAAATTCAGCGCCAAGTCAAATTAATTTTTTTTTAAAAATATGACCATCCATCACGGGCTTAGCCCGTGGTGGAAAGTTCACTTTCTACTACGGGCCCAAGTCGACCGCGGTAGAAATTTTTTTCTATGACGAGCTATTAGGCCCGCCGTAGAAAGTCACTTTCTACCACGGGCTACACGGGCCCGCCGTAAAAAATCACTTTCTACCACGGGCTACACAGGCCCGCCGTAGAAAGTAACTTTCCACCACGGGCTACACGGGCCCGCCGTAAAAAGCATGTCGTTGAAAGCTAAAATTCCTGTAGTGAATATTTGCAAGACTTATCAGTTGCACGGTGCAGAAACGGCTATGAAAGTTTGATTAAAACCTAGAGAAGGGTGAATATGTTTACTCGCTCGTTTTCATTATTTTTTAGATTGTCCAAAATTTTAAATCCAATTAATATTAACCAATTCCAAAAGAAAGTAAATAAATTAAGTACAATAATATAAAGAGTGCACCAGATATACAAGAAACCTCAAATTGGAAAACACAACGGGTGAAGCTTGTAGCCTAGAAGAACCAAATCCACTATCAATGAAGCAAAGTACAACAGATTGATGTTGTTATGTTGTGGCCTCAAGATTCATCCACGCCTAGTTGTTGAGTTGTTGGCTTCTCTAGTTCTTTTGTTTTTATTAATTTTCTTTGGATTCTACAGATTTTTTTTTTTTTGTCAACATTCATTCTTGTCTTTTGATTGAGATCTGTTTGTTTATCTTTGTACATTTCTCTGATGGTTTCCCTTCTTGTATGTTGTTGTTGGTTTAATAATATTCGACTTGGGAGAAAAACATGATTTTCTATTTTTTTCTTAAAAAATGGGTAGCTCATATGCTAGTTTTATTCATTTATATAACTTCGAATGAATCCTTTTAACTATTAGTAAATTAAGAATAATCTCAAAAATTAAGAAGAAATTATTTTTGAAAAGTTGAATTTGCTATTTTTCTATACAAGTAAGCTATGCTAAATGCACATTGATCTTTCTGATGTTGGGTTATAAATTTATCATTGGAGAGCTTCAAACATCAGTGACACTTTTACCATTTCCTTTCTTCATTTGGAATGTCTCAGTAATGAGGTAAGATATAATATATATATATATATATATATATATATATATATATATATATAAATGTGTGTGTGTGTATGAAACATATGTAAAACTGCAGCGACTACATGTGTATAGATTTCATGTTAAGTTTAAAAATAGTAAGCCATATTTGGCCCTTAAATATAAGTGGTAGATATCCTTAGTAATCTACGTGGCTGTTAAATATAGAGGGGGAAAAATACGACTTTCAAATCAATAAAATAGTAACAGCATATTTACAAAAAGAATGGTTAAGGTAGGAATTTGAACCAACATATTATGCCCCGGAAAAGGGGCATTACAACCACATATATGCAGGCATCGAATTAACTAAAATTGGCCAGGGATTTTAGTGGTGATGAATTTTCCTTTTTCACTATAAATATCTCCAAAAGAATATGGGATTTCACCATATTCATTCTAGTCAACAAAAAAGCTAGAAAGAAAATCCAAGGGGTTGGCTCAAGTGGATACAGAACTTGGCCCTAGTGCCTAGGAAGCATTAGGTCTAAGGATCAAGTCCTCTTGGGTGCAAATAATTCTTTGGGGTTGGTGTGTGTACCAAATAGGAAAAGTTAGAAAAGAAGAAGAAGATGTTCATGATGACGGGTTTGAAATTAAGTATTAAGGCAATTTCTCTTCTTCTAATTCTAGCTCATCTTGCAGAAGGAGTCCCTGTTGATGTAACAAAATATGGTGCCAAGGCCAATGCAGATATCAAGCAGGTGACTGAGTGCTTGCTATATATGCATGCAGTTGAAATCACTAAGAACATATTTATATGAACTTAAATACGTAATATTTTCCTTACATTAATTAAATAACTATATATATTTATATATGCTTGAATTATAGGCTCTATTGAGTGCTTGGAAAGTGGCATGTGCGTCGAGAACTCCTGGCATTGTAACAATCCCAGCAGGGGAATTTTTGTTAAGTCCGGTGTACCTTCAAGGTCCTTGCAGCGCTCCTGTCGGGGTTCAAATTCAAGGCAACTTGAAGCCCTCAGCTAATGGACCAACCAATTCCGATGGATGGATTGTTTTTCAAAAAATTCAACACTTAACCGTATCAGGTCGCGGAACTTTGAATGCCATGGGTGCCAGTGCTTGGAACAAGAACATGGGCACAAAGAAGAATTGCAAACGACTTCCCCCTGTAAGCAGATATAAATATATGTATATTTGCTTCGAACTTAAGTTTTTAATATTCTTTTCCGCATATATAATTAATTATTCTGCTAACAAATTAATGATCGAGCTGTATGTTCTGTTTGTGACTGGGTAACAAATAGAGTATAAGGTTCAGAAACGTAAACAATTCTGTGGTCAGTGGGATAACTACCAAGGACAGCAAAATGTTTCATATGCTTGTTTGGGGAAGCCGTAATTTGACTATTCAAGATGTTACCATAGTTGCACCAGGAGAAAGCAAAAACACCGATGGAATCCACATTTCACGTTCAGCAGAGATCAATGTCTTTAATTCCAAAATCGGAACCGGGGATGACTGCGTGTCCATTGGCGATGGCTGCCATAATATTAACATTCAAAACGTGATCTGTGGACCCGGCCATGGCATCAGCATTGGGAGTCTTGGCAAGTACCCATATGAACAACCTGTTGTTGGAGTTAGAGTTAAGAACTGCTCTCTAAGCGGCACAACAAATGGAGTAAGAATAAAAACATGGCCTGGATCTAAGCCTATGGCCGCCTCGGATATACATTTTGAGGATATTACCATGAACAATGTTAAAAACCCAGTCATCATCGATCAAGATTACTGCGGATACAAATCATGCCCACCAAAGGTACTTACTTAATTCAACTAAGTACGTACTAAAAATCGATAACAACTTCTTTCTTTCTTTCACGTTGTTTTCTTAATTTCTTTTCCGGCTAACAGAGAAGTTTATTTAACCATTTTCAATGATTTGCTAGCTAATCATTTTTGATGTACGCTGAATTTCAGTCTCCATCTCAAGTTAAGATCAGCAAAGTGAGCTTCAAAAACATTCATGGCAGCTCTGCATCTGAGGTTGCTGTCCATCTTGTTTGTAGCAAGGGTGTCCCATGCCAAGATGTGGAGTTAGCTAACATTGACCTGACGTATAGAGGAGGCGCTGCGAAATCCCAGCAGGCAAATGTTAAGCCAACTATTACTGGCAAATCAAATGTGCATTGACAGGAACTTAATCTTCTTGGTTCTAATCGACTCCAAAGAAAGAGAGGAATGAATGCTGGTCGACTCTTTACTTAATTCTCTCCAGTCATACAGAAGAACAAAAGTTGTTCAGTGAGTCGATAGGTTCCTTTTGCCCTATTCATGCTAAATGCATGTTAATAATGATGAGAAAGAAAGAGTGTTATATTGACAAATAAATACTCACTATTGGAGAAATCTGATGGGCCTCACAACTGAAAATTCTAACACTGTTCAATTTATATTGTTACATCAGCTGCTTTCAAATGTTTTGATTGAGCTTATTATCCTTGAGGGATGAAAATCGTTGGGACTTTTGCTAGTTCGTTGTTAAGTGGGCGTGATCAGTCAATCCACATAAAAATTACTTAAATGAATTTGATGCAAACATATACACAAATTTAAATATAACCACATACATGGGCAGTGATAAACCATGCATTTACTTGATCAAGAAATAGTCATCTGTCTTTGAATTCCTCTAAACTTTGATTACGCATTTTGGTCAAATTTCAAAACCAAATAAAAGATGATCCGGTGAATTCCTTCGGTACTACAATTTCAAGTCTAAGATTTCTTCAAGTAAAATCTTTTCCAAAGCAAGTGATTCCCTCCACATTTTGGAACAACATTCATTAAAAATTTAACATAAAAACTTGAAAAATGTCTATTGTGAAACTAATACAACGTGAATACTTACTCATTTACTTCTCAAATCAACAATGAATAGAAGGCAACGTGATATAGGGTGAAAAGCAATTAAATGAAAAGTATTAAAATTTATGAATACTGAACAAATTCGTCTAATTAACTTCAACTTCAACCAAAGAAATTCTTGAGAAATTCATTGTAAAATAGTCTCTTTGATTCTATAATCTTGAAGTTTGCATAGGTCATAGGGGGATTGAGGCACTGTTCTTTTGATGATTGGACACTTGTACTAAAAAGGAGACCATCAGTCATATAGGATGAATCTACCGACAAGGGGACCAAATATGGCTAAGTAATTTCGTTAAAAAGAATGGCTATTACAAAAATGGAATAGTACAAAATGCCCAATTTTTTTGTTTAAATGTAGCGAACACGTACCTCTTATAATAATACTGTACAAGACATTACATAGTGTAATAAGATGTTAATCGTCCACCAACTCTGGATGCTTGTCTCTAAATCTGATTAGAAGACTATGAACTAAAATCTAAAATTGAACGCAAGAGAGTGATGGGAAAAAATTGTGTTACATTGATGTAGAACATATCACTCAAACTTAGACGGACCTTTTTGATGCCAGAATGTCAAACGAAGAAGCTAACATAATTTTTGTACAGTTTTGAAATGTTCGTATCTACTTGTGAATACTCATTTCCAATTGGAACAATTCAATGATCAGCTATGTTAGCTGATTTTCCATCAAATTTCATTGTTTAGGGCTCTACCTTTGCCATTTTTATTGTTATATAAAAAACTATCAAAATTTTTGGAATATTTTTTTTTGGAGGTCAAAATGTATTCAGAAAGTTATGATTTTGGTAATTTTCAAATGCTATTAGGATCTTATCCATATTTTTGTCTAGACTTTTTGAAATTATGTCAAATTGGCCTGTTTTTAAATAAATAGTAATTCTACTAATAGTAAGTATTTTCTCCTTGTTCAACTTTGTAGATTGAAAGTTGTTCCATCATTTACTCATCAAAAGTTTTACACAGCGTTGAAACAAGCAATTTTCAGTTTTAGCTATGCTAATTTAACAACACAACTTGAACCTCAAATTGAGAGTTTATTAACTAGATATCACTCAAGTTGCAGTACTAAACTGGCGCTTAAAATGATTTATGATTTAGTTCCAAAGATTAAAAATTTTCTAGATTGATATATTTCAGATAAAATTAAGGAATGGTGCAATTAAAGAAATTCTAGTACAAAATTGTGAAGTTGTTGTCCGGATTTTGTTTCAACCCAGGTCACGTTACAATCCAATTATGACCCAAAATTTTGACTCATTTTTCTCTTGTCGCCTGTGGACTCGGGTTTAGAGCTTCAACTGAGTATATAAAGTGTTTAGTGTTCGTGGTGAAAAATGAGAGAACACGGAAAGTCGTTTGAGAGAGACAGAGTGAGTTTGGGGGCTTGAACTTGTAATTTTATGATTTTCCTGTAGTGAAATATTTCAACGAATTTTCAACGTAGGATTTATGCCAAACCACGTAAAAATTTGTGTCGTGTGTGTTTATTTTTTTGTCATATTTCTTGACTTCAAAACGTTTGTTGTTAACAATAATTACAATAGGGTCAAGAAATTCTAGTATACAATTACGGTTGGGAAAATTTCACGAGAAAAAAAATGCAGTATGAAAAAGAAATTGAGATCCATTCCAATCAATTGGGAACACCATATTAAATGTACAATTAAGGAACTTAATTTGCTATTATCAAAATAGGAGGTTGGTTATCCTAATTATCTGATGTCGGAGACTAAAATCCTCTACATTTTTATTTTTACAATACCAATTCGTTAAGGAGTTGATGCAAATATCTTCAAGAAAGAGTCTTTCCTATTTCAAAACCTTCTCGAATATATGCATATCAATTTCCTAGAAAAAAAAAAAGCTTTGGCTTATCTTATGTGGAACGAGGGTAGACTAGTTGTAAGTTTTACTCGCTCTTTCATCTTGCAAAAACAATAAAAAAAATTCCTTCTCTTTAATTTGCATAACAGTGGTATAATGGTATCCTCAATTGTTTATAAATATTTGCAAGACTTATCTGTTGCACGGTGCAAAAACGGCTATGAAAGTTTGATTAAAACCTAGAGAAGGGTGAATATGTTTACTCGCTCGTTTTCATTATTTTTCAGATTGTCCAAAATTTTAAATCCAATTAATATTAACCCATTCCAAAAGAAAGTAAATAAATTAAGTGCAATAATATAAAGAGTGCACCAGATATACAAGAAACCTCAAATTGGAAAACATAACGGGTGAAGCTTGTAGCCTAGAAGAACCAAATCCACTATCAATGAAGCAAAGTACAACAGATTGATGTTGTTATGTTGTGGCCTCAAGATTCATCCACGCCTAGTTGTTGAGTTGTTGGATTCTCTAGTTCTTTTGTTTTTATTAATTTTCTTTGGATTCTACAGATTTTTTTTTTTGTCAACATTCATTCTTGTCTTTTGATTGAGATCTGTTTGTTTATCTTTGTACATTTCTCTGATGGTTTCCCTTCTTGTATGTTGTTGTTGGTTTAATAATATTCGACTTGGGAGAAAAACATGATTTTCTATTTTTTTTCTTAAAAAATGGGTAGCTCATATGCTAGTTTTATTCATTTATATAACTTCGAATGAATTCTTTTAACTATTAGTAAATTAAGAATAATCTCAAAAATTAAGAAGAAATTATTTTTGAAAAGTTGAATTTGCCATTTTTCTATACAAGTAAGCTATGCTAAATGCACATTGATCTTTCTGATGTTGGGTTATAAATTTATCATTGGAGAGCTTCAAACATCAGTGACACTTTTACCGTTTCCTTTCTTCAGTTGGAATGTCTCAGTAATGAGGTAAGATATAATATATATATGTGTGTGTGTGTATGAAACATATGTAAAACTGCAGCGACTACATGTGTATAGATTTCATGTTAACTTTAAAAATAGTAAGCCATATTTGGCCCTTAAATATAAGTGGTAGATATCCTTAGTAATCTATGTGGCTGTTAAATATAGAGGGGGAAAAATACGACTTTCAAATGAATAAAATAGTAACAGCATATTTACAAAAAGAATGGTTAAGGTAGGAATTTGAACCAACATATTATGCCCCGGAAAGGGGGCATTACAACCACATATATGCAGGCATCGAATTAACTAAAATTGGCCAGGGATTTTAGTGGTGATGAATTTTCCTTTTTCACTATAAATATCTCCAAAAGAATATGGGATTTCACCATATTCATTCTAGTCAACAAAAAAGCTAGAAAGAAAATCCAAGGGGTTGGCTCAAGTGGATACAGAACTTGGCCCTAGTGCCTAGGAAGCATTAGGTCTAAGGATCAAGTCCTCTTGGGTGCAAATAATTCTTTGGGGTTGGTGTGTGTACCAAATAGGAAAAGTTAGAAAAGAAGAAGAAGATGCTCATGATGACGGGTTTGAAATTAAGTATTAAGGCAATTTCTCTTCTTCTAATTCTAGCTCATCTTGCAGAAGGAGTCCCTGTTGATGTAACAAAATATGGTGCCAAGGCCAATGCAGATATCAAGCAGGTGACTGAGTGCTTGCTATATATGCATGCAGTTGAAATCACTAAGAACATATTTATATGAACTTAAATACGTAATATTTTCCTTACATTAATTAAATAACTATATATATTTATATATGCTTGAATTATAGGCTCTATTGAGTGCTTGGAAAGTGGCATGTGCGTCGAGAACTCCTGGCATTGTAACAATCCCAGCAGGGGAATTTTTGTTAAGTCCGGTGTACCTTCAAGGTCCTTGCAGCGCTCCTGTCGGGGTTCAAATTCAAGGCAACTTGAAGCCCTCAGCTAATGGACCAACCAATTCCGATGGATGGATTGTTTTTCAAAAAATTCAACACTTAACCGTATCAGGTCGCGGAACTTTGAATGCCATGGGTGCCAGTGCTTGGAACAAGAACATGGGCACAAAGAAGAATTGCAAACGACTTCCCCCTGTAAGCAGATATAAATATATGTATATTTGCTTCGAACTTAAGTTTTTAATATTCTTTTCCGCATATATAATTAATTATTCTGCTAACAAATTAATGATCGAGCTGTATGTTCTGTTTGTGACTGGGTAACAAATAGAGTATAAGGTTCAGAAACGTAAACAATTCTGTGGTCAGTGGGATAACTACCAAGGACAGCAAAATGTTTCATATGCTTGTTTGGGGAAGCCGTAATTTGACTATTCAAGATGTTACCATAGTTGCACCAGGAGAAAGCAAAAACACCGATGGAATCCACATTTCACGTTCAGCAGAGATCAATGTCTTTAATTCCAAAATCGGAACCGGGGATGACTGCGTGTCCATTGGCGATGGCTGCCATAATATTAACATTCAAAACGTGATCTGTGGACCCGGCCATGGCATCAGCATTGGGAGTCTTGGCAAGTACCCATATGAACAACCTGTTGTTGGAGTTAGAGTTAAGAACTGCTCTCTAAGCGGCACAACAAATGGAGTAAGAATAAAAACATGGCCTGGATCTAAGCCTATGGCCGCCTCGGATATACATTTTGAGGATATTACCATGAACAATGTTAAAAACCCAGTCATCATCGATCAAGATTACTGCGGATACAAATCATGCCCACCAAAGGTACTTACTTAATTCAACTAAGTACGTACTAAAAATCGATAACAACTTCTTTCTTTCTTTCACGTTGTTTTCTTAATTTCTTTTCCGGCTAACAGAGAAGTTTATTTAACCATTTTCAATGATTTGCTAGCTAATCATTTTTGATGTACGCTGAATTTCAGTCTCCATCTCAAGTTAAGATCAGCAAAGTGAGCTTCAAAAACATTCATGGCAGCTCTGCATCTGAGGTTGCTGTCCATCTTGTTTGTAGCAAGGGTGTCCCATGCCAAGATGTGGAGTTAGCTAACATTGACCTGACGTATAGAGGAGGCGCTGCGAAATCCCAGCAGGCAAATGTTAAGCCAACTATTACTGGCAAATCAAATGTGCATTGACAGGAACTTAATCTTCTTGGTTCTAATCGACTCCAAAGAAAGAGAGGAATGAATGCTGGTCGACTCTTTACTTAATTCTCTCCAGTCATACAGAAGAACAAAAGTTGTTCAGTGAGTCGATAGGTTCCTTTTGCCCTATTCATGCTAAATGCATGTTAATAATGATGAGAAAGAAAGAGTGTTATATTGACAAATAAATACTCACTATTGGAGAAATCTGATGGGCCTCACAACTGAAAATTCTAACACTGTTCAATTTATATTGTTACATCAGCTGCTTTCAAATGTTTTGATTGAGCTTATTATCCTTGAGGGATGAAAATCGTTGGGACTTTTGCTAGTTCGTTGTTAAGTGGGCGTGATCAGTCAATCCACATAAAAATTACTTAAATGAATTTGATGCAAACATATACACAAATTTAAATATAACCACATACATGGGCAGTGATAAACCATGCATTTACTTGATCAAGAAATAGTCATCTGTCTTTGAATTCCTCTAAACTTTGATTACGCATTTTGGTCAAATTTCAAAACCAAATAAAAGATGATCCGGTGAATTCCTTCGGTACTACAATTTCATGTCTAAGATTTCTTCAAGTAAAATCTTTTCCAAAGCAAGTGATTCCCTCCACATTTTGGAACAACATTCATTAAAAATTTAACATAAAAACTTGAAAAATGTCTACTGTGAAACTAATACAACGTGAATACTTACTCATTTACTTCTCAAATCAACAATGAATAGAAGGCAACGTGATATAGGGTGAAAAGCAATTAAATGAAAAGTATTAAAATTTATGAATACTGAACAAATTCGTCTAATTAACTTCAACTCAACCAAAGAAATTCTTGAGAAATTCATTGTAAAATAGTCTCTTTGATTATATAATCTTGAAGTTTGCATAGGTCATAGGGGGATTGAGGCACTGTTCTTTTGATGATTGGACACTTGTACTAAAAAGGAGACCATCAGTCATATAGGATGAATCTACCGACAAGGGGACCAAATATGGCTAAGTAATTTCGTTAAAATGAATGGCTATTACAAAAATGGAATAGTACAAAATGCCCAATTTTTTTGTTTAAATGTAGCGAACACGTACCTCTTATAATAATACTGTACAAGACATTACATAGTGTAATAAGATGTTAATCATCCAGCAACTCTGGATGCTTGTCTCTAAATCTGATTAGAAGACTATGAACTAAAATCTAAAATTGAACGCAAGAGAGTGATGGGAAAAAATTGTGTTACATTGATGTAGAACATATCACTCAAACTTAGACGGACCTTTTTGATGCCAGAATGTCAAACGAAGAAGCTAACATAATTTTTGTACAGTTTTGAAATGTTCGTATCTACTTGTGAATACTCATTTCCAATTGGAACAATTCAATGATCAGCTATGTTAGCTGATTTTCCATCAAATTTCATTGTTTAGGGCTCTACCTTTGCCATTTTTATTGTTATATAAAAAACTATCAAAATTTTTGGAATATTTTTTTTTGGAGGTCAAAATGTATTCAGAAAGTTATGATTTTGGTAATTTTCAAATGCTATTAGGATCTTATCCATATTTTTGTCTAGACTTTTTGAAATTATGTCAAATTGGCCTGTTTTTAAATAAATAGTAATTCTACTAATAGTAAGTATTTTCTCTTTGTTCAACTTTGTAGATTGAAAGTTGTTCCATCATTTACTCATCAAAAGTTTTACACAGCGTTGAAACAAGCAATTTTCAGTTTTAGCTATGCTAATTTAACTACAAACTTGAACCTCAAATTGAGAGTTTATTAACTAGATATCACTCAAGTTGCAGTACTAAACTGGCGCTTAAAATGATTTATGATTTAGTTCCAAAGATTAAAAATTTTCTAGATTGATATATTTCAGATAAAATTAAGGAATGGTGCAATTAAAGAAATTCTAGTACAAAATTGTGAAGTTGTTGTCCGGATTTTGTTTCAACCCAGGTCACGTTACAATCCAATTATGACCCAAAATTTTGACTCATTTTTCTCTTGTCGCCTGTGGAATCGGGTTTAGAGCTTCAACTGAGTATATAAAGTGTTTAGTGTTCGTGGTGAAAAATGAGAGAACACGGAAAGTCGTTTGAGAGAGACAGAGTGAGTTTGGGGGCTTGAACTTGTAATTTTATGATTTTTCTGTAGTGAAATATTTCGACGAATTTTCAACGTAGGATTTATGCCAAACCACGTAAAAATTTGTGTCGTGTGTGTTTATTTTTTTGTCATATTTCTTGACTTCAAAACGTTTGTCGTTAACAATAATTACAATAGGGTCAAGAAATTCTAGTATACAATTACGGTTGGGAAAATTTCACGAGAAAAAAAATGCAGTATGAAAAAGAAATTGAGATCCATTCCAATCAATTGGGAACATCATATTAAATGTACAATTAAGGAACTTAATTTGCTATTATCAAAATAGGAGGTTGGTTATCCTAATTATCTGATGTCGGAGACTAAAATCCTCTACATTTTTATTTTTACAATGCCAATTCGTTAAGGAGTTGATGCAAATATCTTCAAGAAAGAGTCTTTCCTATTTCAAAACCTTCTGGAATATATTCATATCAATTTCCTACAAAAAAAAAAAGCTTTGGCTTATCTTATGTGGAACGAGGGTAGACTAGTTGTAAGTTTTACTCGCTCTTTCATCTTGCAAAAACAATAAAAAAAATTCCTTCTCTTTAATTTGCATAACAGTGGTATAATGGTATCCTCAATTGTTTATAAATATTTGCAAGACTTATCAGTTGCACGGTGCAGAAACGGCTATGAAAGTTTGATTAAAACCTAGAGAAGGGTGAATATGTTTACTCGCTCGTTTTCATTATTTTTCAGATTGTCCAAAATTTTAAATCCAATTAATATTAACCCATTCCAAAAGAAAGTAAATAAATTAAGTGCAATAATATAAAGAGTGCACCAGATATACAAGAAACCTCAAATTGGAAAACACAACGGGTGAAGCTTGTAGCCTAGAAGAACCAAATCCACTATCAATGAAGCAAAGTACAACAGATTGATGTTGTTATGTTGTGGCCTCAAGATTCATCCACGCCTAGTTGTTGAGTTGTTGGATTCTCTAGTTCTTTTGTTTTTATTAATTTTCTTTGGATTCTACAGATTTTTTTTTTTTTTGTCAACATTCATTCTTGTCTTTTGATTGAGATCTGTTTGTTTATCTTTGTACATTTCTCTGATGGTTTCCCTTCTTGTATGTTGTTGTTGGTTTAATAATATTCGACTTGGGAGAAAAACATGATTTTCTATTTTTTTCTTAAAAAATGGGTAGCTCATATGCTAGTTTTATTCATTTATATAACTTCGAATGAATTCTTTTAACTATTAGTAAATTAAGAATAATCTCAAAAATTAAGAAGAAATTATTTTTGAAAAGTTGAATTTGCCATTTTTCTATACAAGTAAGCTATGCTAAATGCACATTGATCTTTCTGATGTTGGGTTATAAATTTATCATTGGAGAGCTTCAAACATCAGTGACACTTTTACCGTTTCCTTTCTTCATTTGGAATGTCTCAGTAATGAGGTAAGATATAATATATATATATGTGTGTGTGTGTATGAAACATATGTAAAACTGCAGCGACTACATGTGTATAGATTTCATGTTAACTTTAAAAATAGTAAGCCATATTTGGCCCTTAAATATAAGTGGTAGATATCCTTAGTAATCTATGTGGCTGTTAAATATAGAGGGGGAAAAATACGACTTTCAAATGAATAAAATAGTAACAGCATATTTACAAAAAGAATGGTTAAGGTAGGAATTTGAACCAACATATTATGCCCCGGAAAGGGGGCATTACAACCACATATATGCAGGCATCGAATTAACTAAAATTGGCCAGGGATTTTAGTGGTGATGAATTTTCCTTTTTCACTATAAATATCTCCAAAAGAATATGGGATTTCACCATATTCATTCTAGTCAACAAAAAAGCTAGAAAGAAAATCCAAGGGGTTGGCTCAAGTGGATACAGAACTTGGCCCTAGTGCCTAGGAAGCATTAGGTCTAAGGATCAAGTCCTCTTGGGTGCAAATAATTCTTTGGGGTTGGTGTGTGTACCAAATAGGAAAAGTTAGAAAAGAAGAAGAAGATGTTCATGATGACGGGTTTGAAATTAAGTATTAAGGCAATTTCTCTTCTTCTAATTCTAGCTCATCTTGCAGAAGGAGTCCCTGTTGATGTAACAAAATATGGTGCCAAGGCCAATGCAGATATCAAGCAGGTGACTGAGTGCTTGCTATATATGCATGCAGTTGAAATCACTAAGAACATATTTATATGAACTTAAATACGTAATATTTTCCTTACATTAATTAAATAACTATATATATTTATATATGCTTGAATTATAGGCTCTATTGAGTGCTTGGAAAGTGGCATGTGCGTCGAGAACTCCTGGCATTGTAACAATCCCAGCAGGGGAATTTTTGTTAAGTCCGGTGTACCTTCAAGGTCCTTGCAGCGCTCCTGTCGGGGTTCAAATTCAAGGCAACTTGAAGCCCTCAGCTAATGGACCAACCAATTCCGATGGATGGATTGTTTTTCAAAAAATTCAACACTTAACCGTATCAGGTCGCGGAACTTTGAATGCCATGGGTGCCAGTGCTTGGAACAAGAACATGGGCACAAAGAAGAATTGCAAACGACTTCCCCCTGTAAGCAGATATAAATATATGTATATTTGCTTCGAACTTAAGTTTTTAATATTCTTTTCCGCATATATAATTAATTATTCTGCTAACAAATTAATGATCGAGCTGTATGTTCTGTTTGTGACTGGGTAACAAATAGAGTATAAGGTTCAGAAACGTAAACAATTCTGTGGTCAGTGGGATAACTACCAAGGACAGCAAAATGTTTCATATGCTTGTTTGGGGAAGCCGTAATTTGACTATTCAAGATGTTACCATAGTTGCACCAGGAGAAAGCAAAAACACCGATGGAATCCACATTTCACGTTCAGCAGAGATCAATGTCTTTAATTCCAAAATCGGAACCGGGGATGACTGCGTGTCCATTGGCGATGGCTGCCATAATATTAACATTCAAAACGTGATCTGTGGACCCGGCCATGGCATCAGCATTGGGAGTCTTGGCAAGTACCCATATGAACAACCTGTTGTTGGAGTTAGAGTTAAGAACTGCTCTCTAAGCGGCACAACAAATGGAGTAAGAATAAAAACATGGCCTGGATCTAAGCCTATGGCCGCCTCGGATATACATTTTGAGGATATTACCATGAACAATGTTAAAAACCCAGTCATCATCGATCAAGATTACTGCGGATACAAATCATGCCCACCAAAGGTACTTACTTAATTCAACTAAGTACGTACTAAAAATCGATAACAACTTCTTTCTTTCTTTCACGTTGTTTTCTTAATTTCTTTTCCGGCTAACAGAGAAGTTTATTTAACCATTTTCAATGATTTGCTAGCTAATCATTTTTGATGTACGCTGAATTTCAGGCTCCATCTCAAGTTAAGATCAGCAAAGTGAGCTTCAAAAACATTCATGGCAGCTCTGCATCTGAGGTTGCTGTCCATCTTGTTTGTAGCAAGGGTGTCCCATGCCAAGATGTGGAGTTAGCTAACATTGACCTGACGTATAGAGGAGGCGCTGCGAAATCCCAGCAGGCAAATGTTAAGCCAACTATTACTGGCAAATCAAATGTGCATTGACAGGAACTTAATCTTCTTGGTTCTAATCGACTCCAAAGAAAGAGAGGAATGAATGCTGGTCGACTCTTTACTTAATTCTCTCCAGTCATACAGAAGAACAAAAGTTGTTCAGTGAGTCGATAGGTTCCTTTTGCCCTATTCATGCTAAATGCATGCTAATAATGATGAGAAAGAAAGAGTGTTATATTGACAAATAAATACTCACTATTGGAGAAATCTGATGGGCCTCACAACTGAAAATTCTAACACTGTTCAATTTATATTGTTACATCAGCTGCTTTCAAATGTTTTGATTGAGCTTATTATCCTTGAGGGATGAAAATCGTTGGGACTTTTGCTAGTTCGTTGTTAAGTGGGCGTGATCAGTCAATCCACATAAAAATTACTTAAATGAATTTGATGCAAACATATACACAAATTTAAATATAACCACATACATGGGCAGTGATAAACCATGCATTTACTTGATCAAGAAATAGTCATCTGTCTTTGAATTCCTCTAAACTTTTATTACGCATTTTGGTCAAATTTCAAAACCAAATAAAAGATGATCCGGTGAATTCCTTCGGTACTACAATTTCATGTCTAAGATTTCTTCAAGTAAAATCTTTTCCAAAGCAAGTGATTCCCTCCACATTTTGGAACAACATTCATTAAAAGTTGAACATAAAAACTTGAAAAATGTCTATTGTGAAACTAATACAACGTGAATACTTACTCATTTACTTCTCAAATATGAAAGAATCAAATCAACAATGAATAGAAGGCAACGTGATATAGGGTGAAAAGCAATTAAATGAAAAGTATTAAAATTTATGAATACTGAACAAATTCGTCTAATTAACTTCAACTTCAACCAAAGAAATTCTTGAGAAATTCATTGTAAAATAGTCTCTTTGATTATATAATCTTGAAGTTTGCATAGGTCATAGGGGGATTGAGGCTCTGTTCTTTTGATGATTGGACACTTGTACTAAAAAGGAGACCATCAGTCATATAGGATGAATCTACCGACAAGGGGACCAAATATGGCTAAGTAATTTCGTTAAAAAGAATGGCTATTACAAAAATGGAATAGTACAAAATGCCCAATTTTTTTGTTTAAATGTAGCGAACACGTACCTCTTATAAAAATACTGTACAAGACATTACATAGTGTAATAAGATGTTAATCATCCAGCAACTCTGGATGCTTGTCTCTAAATCTGATTAGAAGACTATGAACTAAAATCTAAAATTGAACGCAAGAAAGTGAAGGGAAAAAATTGTGTTACATTGATGTAGAACATATCACTCAAACTTAGACGGACCTTTTTGATGCCAGAATGTCAAACGAAGAAGCTAACATAATTTTTGTACAGTTTTGATATGTTCGTATCTACTTGTGAATACTCATTTCCAATTGGAACAATTCAATGATCAGCTATGTTAGCTGATTTTCCATCAAATTTCATTGTTTAGGGCACTACCTTTGGCATTTTTATTGTTATATAAAAAACTATCAAAATTTTTGGAATATATTTTTTGGAGGTCAAAATTTGTTCAGAAGGTTATGATTTTGGTAATTTTCAAATGCTATTAGGATCTTATCCATGTTTTTGTCTAGACTTTTTGAAATTATGTCAAATTGGCCTCTTTTTAAATAAATAGTAATTCTACTAATAGTAAGTATTTTCTCTTTGTTCAACTTTGTAGATTGAAAGTTGTTCCATCATTTACTCATCAAAAGTTTTACACAGCGTTGAAACAAGCAATTTTCAGTTTTAGCTATGCTAATTTAACAACAAACTTGAACCTCAAATTGAGAGTTTATTAACTAGATATCACTCAAGTTGCAGTACTAAACTGGCGCTTAAAATGATTTATGATTTAGTTCCAAAGATTAAAAATTTTCTAGATTGATATATTTCAGATAAAATTAAGGAATGGTGCAATTAAAGAAATTCTAGTACAAAATTGTGAAGTTGTTGTCCGGATTTTGTTTCAACCCAGGTCACGTTACAATCCAATTATGACCCAAAATTTTGACTCATTTTTCTCTTGTCGCCTGTGGACTCGGGTTTAGAGCTTCAACTGAGTATATAAAGTGTTTAGTGTTCGTGGTGAAAAATGAGAGAACACGGAAAGTCGTTTGAGAGAGATAGATTGAGTTTGGGGGCTTGAACTTGTAATTTGATGATTTTTCTGTAGTGAAATATTTCGACAATTTTCAATGTAGGATTTATGCCAAACCACGTAAAAATTTGTGTCGTGTGTGTTTATTTTTTTGTCATATTTCTTGACTTCAAAACGTTTGTCGTTAACAATAATTACAATAGGGTCAAGAAATTCTAGTATACAATTACGGTTGGGAAAATTTCACGAGAAAAAAAATGCAGTATGAAAAAGAAATTGAGATCCATTCCAATCATTTGGGAACATCATATTAAATGTACAATAAAGGAACTTAATTTGCTATTATCAAAATAGGAGGTTGGTTATCCTAATTATCTGATGTCGGAGACTAAAATCCTCTACATTTTTATTTTTACAATACCAATTCGTTAAGGAGTTGATGCAAATATCTTCAAGAAAGAGTCTTTCCTATTTCAAAACCTTCTCGAATATCTACATATCAATTTCCCACAAAAAAAAAAAGCTTTGGCTTATCTTATGTGGAACGAGGGGAGACTAGTTGTAAGTTTTACTCGCTCTTTCATCTTGCAAAAACAATAAAAAAAATTCCTTCTCTTTAATTTGCATAACAGTGGTATAATGGTATCCTCAATTGTTTATAAATATTTGCAAGACTTATCAGTTGCACGGTGCGGAAACCGCTATGAAAGTTTGATTAAAACCTAGAGAAGGGTGAATATGTTTACTCGCTCGTTTTCATTATTTTTCAGATTGTCCAAAATTTTAAATCCAATTAATATTAACCCATTACAAAAGAAAGTAAATAAATTAAGTGCAATAATATAAAGAGTGCACCAGATATACAAGAAACCTCAAATTGGAAAACACAACGGGTGAAGCTTGTAGCCTAGAAGAACCAAATCCACTATCAATGAAGCAAAGTACAACAGATTGATGTTGTTATGTTGTGGCCTCAAGATTCATCCACGCCTAGTTGTTGAGTTGTTGGCTTCTCTAGTTCTTTTGTTTTTATTAATTTTCTTTGGATTCTACAGATTTTTTTTTTTTTTTTGTCAACATTCATTCTTGTCTTTTGATTGAGATCTGTTTGTTTATCTTTGTACATTTCTCTGATGGTTTCCCTTCTTGTATGTTGTTGTTGGTTTAATAATATTCGACTTGGGAGAAAAACATGATTTTCTATTTTTTTCTTAAAAAATGGGTAGCTCATATGCTAGTTTTATTCATTTATATAACTTCGAATGAATTCTTTTAACTATTAGTAAATTGAGAATAATCTCAAAAATTAAGAAGAAATTATTTTTGAAAAGTTGAATTTGCCATTTTTCTATACAAGTAAGCTATGCTAAATGCACATTGATCTTTCTGATGTTGGGTTATAAATTTATCATTTGAGAGCTTCAAACATCAGTGACACTTTTACCGTTTCCTTTCTTCATTTGGAATGTCTCAGTAATGAGGTAAGATATAATATATATATATATATATGTGTGTGTATGAAACATATGTAAAACTGCAGGGACTATATGTGTATAGATTTCATGTTAACTTTAAAAATAGTAAGCCATATTTGGCCCTTAAATATAAGTGGTAGATATCCTTAGTAATCTATGTGGCTGTTAAATATAGAGGGGGAAAAATACGACTTTCAAATGAATAAAATAGTAACAGCATATTTACAAAAAGAATGGTTAAGGTAGGAATTTGAACCAACATATTATGCCCCGGAAAAGGGGCATTACAACCACATATATGCAGGCATCGAATTAACTAAAATTGGCCAGGGATTTTAGTGGTGATGAATTTTCCTTTTTCACTATAAATATCTCCAAAAGAATATGGGATTTCACCATATTCATTCTAGTCAACAAAAAAGCTAGAAAGAAAATCCAAGGGGTTGGCTCAAGTGGATACAGAACTTGGCCCTAGTGCCTAGGAAGCATTAGGTCTAAGGATCAAGTCCTCTTGGGTGCAAATAATTCTTTGGGGTTGGTGTGTGTACCAAATAGGAAAAGTTAGAAAAGAAGAAGAAGATGTTCATGATGACGGGTTTGAAATTAAGTATTAAGGCAATTTCTCTTCTTCTAATTCTAGCTCATCTTGCAGAAGGAGTCCCTGTTGATGTAACAAAATATGGTGCCAAGGCCAATGCAGATATCAAGCAGGTGACTGAGTGCTTGCTATATATGCATGCAGTTGAAATCACTAAGAACATATTTATATGAACTTAAATACGTAATATTTTCCTTACATTAATTAAATAACTATATATATTTATATATGCTTGAATTATAGGCTCTATTGAGTGCTTGAAAAGTGGCATGTGCGTCGAGAACTCCTGGCATTGTAACAATCCCAGCAGGGGAATTTTTGTTAAGTCCGGTGTACCTTCAAGGTCCTTGCAGCGCTCCTGTCGGGGTTCAAATTCAAGGCAACTTGAAGCCCTCAGCTAATGGACCAACCAATTCCGATGGATGGATTGTTTTTCAAAAAATTCAACACTTAACCGTATCAGGTCGCGGAACTTTGAATGCCATGGGTGCCAGTGCTTGGAACAAGAACATGGGCACAAAGAAGAATTGCAAACGACTTCCCCCTGTAAGCAGATATAAATATATGTATATTTGCTTCGAACTTAAGTTTTTAATATTCTTTTCCGCATATATAATTAATTATTCTGCTAACAAATTAATGATCGAGCTGTATGTTCTGTTTGTGACTGGGTAACAAATAGAGTATAAGGTTCAGAAACGTAAACAATTCTGTGGTCAGTGGGATAACTACCAAGGACAGCAAAATGTTTCATATGCTTGTTTGGGGAAGCCGTAATTTGACTATTCAAGATGTTACCATAGTTGCACCAGGAGAAAGCAAAAACACCGATGGAATCCACATTTCACGTTCAGCAGAGATCAATGTCTTTAATTCCAAAATCGGAACCGGGGATGACTGCGTGTCCATTGGCGATGGCTGCCATAATATTAACATTCAAAACGTGATCTGTGGACCCGGCCATGGCATCAGCATTGGGAGTCTTGGCAAGTACCCATATGAACAACCTGTTGTTGGAGTTAGAGTTAAGAACTGCTCTCTAAGCGGCACAACAAATGGAGTAAGAATAAAAACATGGCCTGGATCTAAGCCTATGGCCGCCTCGGATATACATTTTGAGGATATTACCATGAACAATGTTAAAAACCCAGTCATCATCGATCAGGATTACTGCGGATACAAATCATGCCCACCAAAGGTACTTACTTAATTCAACTAAGTACGTACTAAAAATCGATAACAACTTCTTTCTTTCTTTCACGTTGTTTTCTTAATTTCTTTTCCGGCTAACAGAGAAGTTTATTTAACCATTTTCAATGATTTGCTAGCTAATCATTTTTGATGTACGCTGAATTTCAGGCTCCATCTCAAGTTAAGATCAGCAAAGTGAGCTTCAAAAACATTCATGGCAGCTCTGCATCTGAGGTTGCTGTCCATCTTGTTTGTAGCAAGGGTGTCCCATGCCAAGATGTGGAGTTAGCTAACATTGACCTGACGTATAGAGGAGGCGCTGCGAAATCCCAGCAGGCAAATGTTAAGCCAACTATTACTGGCAAATCAAATGTGCATTGACAGGAACTTAATCTTCTTGGTTCTAATCGACTCCAAAGAAAGAGAGGAATGAATGCTGGTCGACTCTTTACTTAATTCTCTCCAGTCATACAGAAGAACAAAAGTTGTTCAGTGAGTCGATAGGTTCCTTTTGCCCTATTCATGCTAAATGCATGCTAATAATGATGAGAAAGAAAGAGTGTTATATTGACAAATAAATACTCACTATTGGAGAAATCTGATGGGCCTCACAACTGAAAATTCTAACACTGTTCAATTTATATTGTTACATCAGCTGCTTTCAAATGTTTTGATTGAGCTTATTATCCTTGAGGGATGAAAATCGTTGGGACTTTTGCTAGTTCGTTGTTAAGTGGGCGTGATCAGTCAATCCACATAAAAATTACTTAAATGAATTTGATGCAAACATATACACAAATTTAAATATAACCACATACATGGGCAGTGATAAACCATGCATTTACTTGATCAAGAAATAGTCATCTGTCTTTGAATTCCTCTAAACTTTGATTACGCATTTTGGTCAAATTTCAAAACCAAATAAAAGATGATCCGGTGAATTCCTTCGGTACTACAATTTCATGTCTAAGATTTCTTCAAGTAAAATCTTTTCCAAAGCAAGTGATTCCCTCCACATTTTGGAACAACATTCATTAAAAGTTGAACATAAAAACTTGAAAAATGTCTATTGTGAAACTAATACAACGTGAATACTTACTCATTTACTTCTCAAATATGAAAGAATCAAATCAACAATGAATAGAAGGCAACGTGATATAGGGTGAAAAGCAATTAAATGAAAAGTATTAAAATTTATGAATACTGAACAAATTCGTCTAATTAACTTCAACTTCAACCAAAGAAATTCTTGAGAAATTCATTGTAAAATAGTCTCTTTGATTATATAATCTTGAAGTTTGCATAGGTCATAGGGGGATTGAGGCTCTGTTCTTTTGATGATTGGACACTTGTACTAAAAAGGAGACCATCAGTCATATAGGATGAATCTACCGACAAGGGGACCAAATATGGCTAAGTAATTTCGTTAAAAAGAATGGCTATTACAAAAATGGAATAGTACAAAATGCCCAATTTTTTTGTTTAAATGTAGCGAACACGTACCTCTTATAAAAATACTGTACAAGACATTACATAGTGTAATAAGATGTTAATCATCCAGCAACTCTGGATGCTTGTCTCTAAATCTGATTAGAAGACTATGAACTAAAATCTAAAATTGAACGCAAGAAAGTGAAGGGAAAAAATTGTGTTACATTGATGTAGAACATATCACTCAAACTTAGACGGACCTTTTTGATGCCAGAATGTCAAACGAAGAAGCTAACATAATTTTTGTACAGTTTTGATATGTTCGTATCTACTTGTGAATACTCATTTCCAATTGGAACAATTCAATGATCAGCTATGTTAGCTGATTTTCCATCAAATTTCATTGTTTAGGGCACTACCTTTGGCATTTTTATTGTTATATAAAAAACTATCAAAATTTTTGGAATATATTTTTTGGAGGTCAAAATTTGTTCAGAAGGTTATGATTTTGGTAATTTTCAAATGCTATTAGGATCTTATCCATGTTTTTGTCTAGACTTTTTGAAATTATGTCAAATTGGCCTCTTTTTAAATAAATAGTAATTCTACTAATAGTAAGTATTTTCTCTTTGTTCAACTTTGTAGATTGAAAGTTGTTCCATCATTTACTCATCAAAAGTTTTACACAGCGTTGAAACAAGCAATTTTCAGTTTTAGCTATGCTAATTTAACAACAAACTTGAACCTCAAATTGAGAGTTTATTAACTAGATATCACTCAAGTTGCAGTACTAAACTGGCGCTTAAAATGATTTATGATTTAGTTCCAAAGATTAAAAATTTTCTAGATTGATATATTTCAGATAAAATTAAGGAATGGTGCAATTAAAGAAATTCTAGTACAAAATTGTGAAGTTGTTGTCCGGATTTTGTTTCAACCCAGGTCACGTTACAATCCAATTATGACCCAAAATTTTGACTCATTTTTCTCTTGTCGCCTGTGGACTCGGGTTTAGAGCTTCAACTGAGTATATAAAGTGTTTAGTGTTCGTGGTGAAAAATGAGAGAACACGGAAAGTCGTTTGAGAGAGATAGATTGAGTTTGGGGGCTTGAACTTGTAATTTGATGATTTTTCTGTAGTGAAATATTTCGACAATTTTCAATGTAGGATTTATGCCAAACCACGTAAAAATTTGTGTCGTGTGTGTTTATTTTTTTGTCATATTTCTTGACTTCAAAACGTTTGTCGTTAACAATAATTACAATAGGGTCAAGAAATTCTAGTATACAATTACGGTTGGGAAAATTTCACGAGAAAAAAAATGCAGTATGAAAAAGAAATTGAGATCCATTCCAATCATTTGGGAACATCATATTAAATGTACAATAAAGGAACTTAATTTGCTATTATCAAAATAGGAGGTTGGTTATCCTAATTATCTGATGTCGGAGACTAAAATCCTCTACATTTTTATTTTTACAATACCAATTCGTTAAGGAGTTGATGCAAATATCTTCAAGAAAGAGTCTTTCCTATTTCAAAACCTTCTCGAATATCTACATATCAATTTCCCACAAAAAAAAAAAGCTTTGGCTTATCTTATGTGGAACGAGGGGAGACTAGTTGTAAGTTTTACTCGCTCTTTCATCTTGCAAAAACAATAAAAAAAATTCCTTCTCTTTAATTTGCATAACAGTGGTATAATGGTATCCTCAATTGTTTATAAATATTTGCAAGACTTATCAGTTGCACGGTGCGGAAACCGCTATGAAAGTTTGATTAAAACCTAGAGAAGGGTGAATATGTTTACTCGCTCGTTTTCATTATTTTTCAGATTGTCCAAAATTTTAAATCCAATTAATATTAACCCATTACAAAAGAAAGTAAATAAATTAAGTGCAATAATATAAAGAGTGCACCAGATATACAAGAAACCTCAAATTGGAAAACACAACGGGTGAAGCTTGTAGCCTAGAAGAACCAAATCCACTATCAATGAAGCAAAGTACAACAGATTGATGTTGTTATGTTGTGGCCTCAAGATTCATCCATGCCTAGTTGTTGAGTTGTTGGCTTCTCTAGTTCTTTTGTTTTTATTAATTTTCTTTGGATTCTACAGATTTTTTTTTTTTTTTTGTCAACATTCATTCTTGTCTTTTGATTGAGATCTGTTTGTTTATCTTTGTACATTTCTCTGATGGTTTCCCTTCTTGTATGTTGTTGTTGGTTTAATAATATTCGACTTGGGAGAAAAACATGATTTTCTATTTTTTTCTTAAAAAATGGGTAGCTCATATGCTAGTTTTATTCATTTATATAACTTCGAATGAATTCTTTTAACTATTAGTAAATTGAGAATAATCTCAAAAATTAAGAAGAAATTATTTTTGAAAAGTTGAATTTGCCATTTTTCTATACAAGTAAGCTATGCTAAATGCACATTGATCTTTCTGATGTTGGGTTATAAATTTATCATTTGAGAGCTTCAAACATCAGTGACACTTTTACCGTTTCCTTTCTTCATTTGGAATGTCTCAGTAATGAGGTAAGATATAATATATATATATATATATGTGTGTGTATGAAACATATGTAAAACTGCAGGGACTATATGTGTATAGATTTCATGTTGACTTTAAAAATAGTAAGCCATATTTGGCCCTTAAATATAAGTGGTAGATATCCTTAGTAATCTATGTGGCTGTTAAATATAGAGGGGGAAAAATACGACTTTCAAATGAATAAAATAGTAACAGCATATTTACAAAAAGAATGGTTAAGGTAGGAATTTGAACCAACATATTATGCCCCGGAAAAGGGGCATTACAACCACATATATGCAGGCATCGAATTAACTAAAATTGGCCAGGGATTTTAGTGGTGATGAATTTTCCTTTTTCACTATAAATATCTCCAAAAGAATATGGGATTTCACCATATTCATTCTAGTCAACAAAAAAGCTAGAAAGAAAATCCAAGGGGTTGGCTCAAGTGGATACAGAACTTGGCCCTAGTGCCTAGGAAGCATTAGGTCTAAGGATCAAGTCCTCTTGGGTGCAAATAATTCTTTGGGGTTGGTGTGTGTACCAAATAGGAAAAGTTAGAAAAGAAGAAGAAGATGTTCATGATGACGGGTTTGAAATTAAGTATTAAGGCAATTTCTCTTCTTCTAATTCTAGCTCATCTTGCAGAAGGAGTCCCTGTTGATGTAACAAAATATGGTGCCAAGGCCAATGCAGATATCAAGCAGGTGACTGAGTGCTTGCTATATATGCATGCAGTTGAAATCACTAAGAACATATTTATATGAACTTAAATACGTAATATTTTCCTTACATTAATTAAATAACTATATATATTTATATATGCTTGAATTATAGGCTCTATTGAGTGCTTGGAAAGTGGCATGTGCGTCGAGAACTCCTGGCATTGTAACAATCCCAGCAGGGGAATTTTTGTTAAGTCCGGTGTACCTTCAAGGTCCTTGCAGCGCTCCTGTCGGGGTTCAAATTCAAGGCAACTTGAAGCCCTCAGCTAATGGACCAACCAATTCCGATGGATGGATTGTTTTTCAAAAAATTCAACACTTAACCGTATCAGGTCGCGGAACTTTGAATGCCATGGGTGCCAGTGCTTGGAACAAGAACATGGGCACAAAGAAGAATTGCAAACGACTTCCCCCTGTAAGCAGATATAAATATATGTATATTTGCTTCGAACTTAAGTTTTTAATATTCTTTTCCGCATATATAATTAATTATTCTGCTAACAAATTAATGATCGAGCTGTATGTTCTGTTTGTGACTGGGTAACAAATAGAGTATAAGGTTCAGAAACGTAAACAATTCTGTGGTCAGTGGGATAACTACCAAGGACAGCAAAATGTTTCATATGCTTGTTTGGGGAAGCCGTAATTTGACTATTCAAGATGTTACCATAGTTGCACCAGGAGAAAGCAAAAACACCGATGGAATCCACATTTCACGTTCAGCAGAGATCAATGTCTTTAATTCCAAAATCGGAACCGGGGATGACTGCGTGTCCATTGGCGATGGCTGCCATAATATTAACATTCAAAACGTGATCTGTGGACCCGGCCATGGCATCAGCATTGGGAGTCTTGGCAAGTACCCATATGAACAACCTGTTGTTGGAGTTAGAGTTAAGAACTGCTCTCTAAGCGGCACAACAAATGGAGTAAGAATAAAAACATGGCCTGGATCTAAGCCTATGGCCGCCTCGGATATACATTTTGAGGATATTACCATGAACAATGTTAAAAACCCAGTCATCATCGATCAGGATTACTGCGGATACAAATCATGCCCACCAAAGGTACTTACTTAATTCAACTAAGTACGTACTAAAAATCGATAACAACTTCTTTCTTTCTTTCACGTTGTTTTCTTAATTTCTTTTCCGGCTAACAGAGAAGTTTATTTAACCATTTTCAATGATTTGCTAGCTAATCATTTTTGATGTACGCTGAATTTCAGGCTCCATCTCAAGTTAAGATCAGCAAAGTGAGCTTCAAAAACATTCATGGCAGCTCTGCATCTGAGGTTGCTGTCCATCTTGTTTGTAGCAAGGGTGTCCCATGCCAAGATGTGGAGTTAGCTAACATTGACCTGACGTATAGAGGAGGCGCTGCGAAATCCCAGCAGGCAAATGTTAAGCCAACTATTACTGGCAAATCAAATGTGCATTGACAGGAACTTAATCTTCTTGGTTCTAATCGACTCCAAAGAAAGAGAGGAATGAATGCTGGTCGACTCTTTACTTAATTCTCTCCAGTCATACAGAAGAACAAAAGTTGTTCAGTGAGTCGATAGGTTCCTTTTGCCCTATTCATGCTAAATGCATGCTAATAATGATGAGAAAGAAAGAGTGTTATATTGACAAATAAATACTCACTATTGGAGAAATCTGATGGGCCTCACAACTGAAAATTCTAACACTGTTCAATTTATATTGTTACATCAGCTGCTTTCAAATGTTTTGATTGAGCTTATTATCCTTGAGGGATGAAAATCGTTGGGACTTTTGCTAGTTCGTTGTTAAGTGGGCGTGATCAGTCAATCCACATAAAAATTACTTAAATGAATTTGATGCAAACATATACACAAATTTAAATATAACCACATACATGGGCAGTGATAAACCATGCATTTACTTGATCAAGAAATAGTCATCTGTCTTTGAATTCCTCTAAACTTTGATTACGCATTTTGGTCAAATTTCAAAACCAAATAAAAGATGATCCGGTGAATTCCTTCGGTACTACAATTTCATGTCTAAGATTTCTTCAAGTAAAATCTTTTCCAAAGCAAGTGATTCCCTCCACATTTTGGAACAACATTCATTAAAAGTTGAACATAAAAACTTGAAAAATGTCTATTGTGAAACTAATACAACGTGAATACTTACTCATTTACTTCTCAAATATGAAAGAATCAAATCAACAATGAATAGAAGGCAACGTGATATAGGGTGAAAAGCAATTAAATGAAAAGTATTAAAATTTATGAATACTGAACAAATTCGTCTAATTAACTTCAACTTCAACCAAAGAAATTCTTGAGAAATTCATTGTAAAATAGTCTCTTTGATTATATAATCTTGAAGTTTGCATAGGTCATAGGGGGATTGAGGCTCTGTTCTTTTGATGATTGGACACTTGTACTAAAAAGGAGACCATCAGTCATATAGGATGAATCTACCGACAAGGGGACCAAATATGGCTAAGTAATTTCGTTAAAAAGAATGGCTATTACAAAAATGGAATAGTACAAAATGCCCAATTTTTTTGTTTAAATGTAGCGAACACGTACCTCTTATAAAAATACTGTACAAGACATTACATAGTGTAATAAGATGTTAATCATCCAGCAACTCTGGATGCTTGTCTCTAAATCTGATTAGAAGACTATGAACTAAAATCTAAAATTGAACGCAAGAAAGTGAAGGGAAAAAATTGTGTTACATTGATGTAGAACATATCACTCAAACTTAGACGGACCTTTTTGATGCCAGAATGTCAAACGAAGAAGCTAACATAATTTTTGTACAGTTTTGATATGTTCGTATCTACTTGTGAATACTCATTTCCAATTGGAACAATTCAATGATCAGCTATGTTAGCTGATTTTCCATCAAATTTCATTGTTTAGGGCACTACCTTTGGCATTTTTATTGTTATATAAAAAACTATCAAAATTTTTGGAATATTTTTTTTGGAGGTCAAAATTTGTTCAGAAGGTTATGATTTTGGTAATTTTCAAATGCTATTAGGATCTTATCCATGTTTTTGTCTAGACTTTTTGAAATTATGTCAAATTGGCCTCTTTTTAAATAAATAGTAATTCTACTAATAGTAAGTATTTTCTCTTTGTTCAACTTTGTAGATTGAAAGTTGTTCCATCATTTACTCATCAAAAGTTTTACACAGCGTTGAAACAAGCAATTTTCAGTTTTAGCTATGCTAATTTAACAACAAACTTGAACCTCAAATTGAGAGTTTATTAACTAGATATCACTCAAGTTGCAGTACTAAACTGGCGCTTAAAATGATTTATGATTTAGTTCCAAAGATTAAAAATTTTCTAGATTGATATATTTCAGATAAAATTAAGGAATGGTGCAATTAAAGAAATTCTAGTACAAAATTGTGAAGTTGTTGTCCGGATTTTGTTTCAACCCAGGTCACGTTACAATCCAATTATGACCCAAAATTTTGACTCATTTTTCTCTTGTCGCCTGTGGACTCGGGTTTAGAGCTTCAACTGAGTATATAAAGTGTTTAGTGTTCGTGGTGAAAAATGAGAGAACACGGAAAGTCGTTTGAGAGAGATAGATTGAGTTTGGGGGCTTGAACTTGTAATTTGATGATTTTTCTGTAGTGAAATATTTCGACAATTTTCAATGTAGGATTTATGCCAAACCACGTAAAAATTTGTGTCGTGTGTGTTTATTTTTTTGTCATATTTCTTGACTTCAAAACGTTTGTCGTTAACAATAATTACAATAGGGTCAAGAAATTCTAGTATACAATTACGGTTGGGAAAATTTCACGAGAAAAAAAATGCAGTATGAAAAAGAAATTGAGATCCATTCCAATCAATTGGGAACATCATATTAAATGTACAATAAAGGAACTTAATTTGCTATTATCAAAATAGGAGGTTGGTTATCCTAATTATCTGATGTCGGAGACTAAAATCCTCTACATTTTTATTTTTACAATACCAATTCGTTAAGGAGTTGATGCAAATATCTTCAAGAAAGAGTCTTTCCTATTTCAAAACCTTCTCGAATATCTACATATCAATTTCCCACAAAAAAAAAAAGCTTTGGCTTATCTTATGTGGAACGAGGGGAGACTAGTTGTAAGTTTTACTCGCTCTTTCATCTTGCAAAAACAATAAAAAAAATTCCTTCTCTTTAATTTGCATAACAGTGGTATAATGGTATCCTCAATTGTTTATAAATATTTGCAAGACTTATCAGTTGCACGGTGCGGAAACCGCTATGAAAGTTTGATTAAAACCTAGAGAAGGGTGAATATGTTTACTCGCTCGTTTTCATTATTTTTCAGATTGTCCAAAATTTTAAATCCAATTAATATTAACCCATTACAAAAGAAAGTAAATAAATTAAGTGCAATAATATAAAGAGTGCACCAGATATACAAGAAACCTCAAATTGGAAAACACAACGGGTGAAGCTTGTAGCCTAGAAGAACCAAATCCACTATCAATGAAGCAAAGTACAACAGATTGATGTTGTTATGTTGTGGCCTCAAGATTCATCCACGCCTAGTTGTTGAGTTGTTGGCTTCTCTAGTTCTTTTGTTTTTATTAATTTTCTTTGGATTCTACAGATTTTTTTTTTTTTTTGTCAACATTCATTCTTGTCTTTTGATTGAGATCTGTTTGTTTATCTTTGTACATTTCTCTGATGGTTTCCCTTCTTGTATGTTGTTGTTGGTTTAATAATATTCGACTTGGGAGAAAAACATGATTTTCTATTTTTTTCTTAAAAAATGGGTAGCTCATATGCTAGTTTTATTCATTTATATAACTTCGAATGAATTCTTTTAACTATTAGTAAATTGAGAATAATCTCAAAAATTAAGAAGAAATTATTTTTGAAAAGTTGAATTTGCCATTTTTCTATACAAGTAAGCTATGCTAAATGCACATTGATCTTTCTGATGTTGGGTTATAAATTTATCATTTGAGAGCTTCAAACATCAGTGACACTTTTACCGTTTCCTTTCTTCATTTGGAATGTCTCAGTAATGAGGTAAGATATAATATATATATATATATATGTGTGTGTATGAAACATATGTAAAACTGCAGGGACTATATGTGTATAGATTTCATGTTGACTTTAAAAATAGTAAGCCATATTTGGCCCTTAAATATAAGTGGTAGATATCCTTAGTAATCTATGTGGCTGTTAAATATAGAGGGGGAAAAATACGACTTTCAAATGAATAAAATAGTAACAGCATATTTACAAAAAGAATGGTTAAGGTAGGAATTTGAACCAACATATTATGCCCCGGAAAAGGGGCATTACAATCACATATATGCAGGCATCGAATTAACTAAAATTGGCCAGGGATTTTAGTGGTGATGAATTTTCCTTTTTCACTATAAATATCTCCAAAAGAATATGGGATTTCACCATATTCATTCTAGTCAACAAAAAAGCTAGAAAGAAAATCCAAGGGGTTGGCTCAAGTGGATACAGAACTTGGCCCTAGTGCCTAGGAAGCATTAGGTCTAAGGATCAAGTCCTCTTGGGTGCAAATAATTCTTTGGGGTTGGTGTGTGTACCAAATAGGAAAAGTTAGAAAAGAAGAAGAAGATGTTCATGATGACGGGTTTGAAATTAAGTATTAAGGCAATTTCTCTTCTTCTAATTCTAGCTCATCTTGCAGAAGGAGTCCCTGTTGATGTAACAAAATATGGTGCCAAGGCCAATGCAGATATCAAGCAGGTGACTGAGTGCTTGCTATATATGCATGCAGTTGAAATCACTAAGAACATATTTATATGAACTTAAATACGTAATATTTTCCTTACATTAATTAAATAACTATATATATTTATATATGCTTGAATTATAGGCTCTATTGAGTGCTTGGAAAGTGGCATGTGCGTCGAGAACTCCTGGCATTGTAACAATCCCAGCAGGGGAATTTTTGTTAAGTCCGGTGTACCTTCAAGGTCCTTGCAGCGCTCCTGTCGGGGTTCAAATTCAAGGCAACTTGAAGCCCTCAGCTAATGGACCAACCAATTCCGATGGATGGATTGTTTTTCAAAAAATTCAACACTTAACCGTATCAGGTCGCGGAACTTTGAATGCCATGGGTGCCAGTGCTTGGAACAAGAACATGGGCACAAAGAAGAATTGCAAACGACTTCCCCCTGTAAGCAGATATAAATATATGTATATTTGCTTCGAACTTAAGTTTTTAATATTCTTTTCCGCATATATAATTAATTATTCTGCTAACAAATTAATGATCGAGCTGTATGTTCTGTTTGTGACTGGGTAACAAATAGAGTATAAGGTTCAGAAACGTAAACAATTCTGTGGTCAGTGGGATAACTACCAAGGACAGCAAAATGTTTCATATGCTTGTTTGGGGAAGCCGTAATTTGACTATTCAAGATGTTACCATAGTTGCACCAGGAGAAAGCAAAAACACCGATGGAATCCACATTTCACGTTCAGCAGAGATCAATGTCTTTAATTCCAAAATCGGAACCGGGGATGACTGCGTGTCCATTGGCGATGGCTGCCATAATATTAACATTCAAAACGTGATCTGTGGACCCGGCCATGGCATCAGCATTGGGAGTCTTGGCAAGTACCCATATGAACAACCTGTTGTTGGAGTTAGAGTTAAGAACTGCTCTCTAAGCGGCACAACAAATGGAGTAAGAATAAAAACATGGCCTGGATCTAAGCCTATGGCCGCCTCGGATATACATTTTGAGGATATTACCATGAACAATGTTAAAAACCCAGTCATCATCGATCAGGATTACTGCGGATACAAATCATGCCCACCAAAGGTACTTACTTAATTCAACTAAGTACGTACTAAAAATCGATAACAACTTCTTTCTTTCTTTCACGTTGTTTTCTTAATTTCTTTTCCGGCTAACAGAGAAGTTTATTTAACCATTTTCAATGATTTGCTAGCTAATCATTTTTGATGTACGCTGAATTTCAGGCTCCATCTCAAGTTAAGATCAGCAAAGTGAGCTTCAAAAACATTCATGGCAGCTCTGCATCTGAGGTTGCTGTCCATCTTGTTTGTAGCAAGGGTGTCCCATGCCAAGATGTGGAGTTAGCTAACATTGACCTGACGTATAGAGGAGGCGCTGCGAAATCCCAGCAGGCAAATGTTAAGCCAACTATTACTGGCAAATCAAATGTGCATTGACAGGAACTTAATCTTCTTGGTTCTAATCGACTCCAAAGAAAGAGAGGAATGAATGCTGGTCGACTCTTTACTTAATTCTCTCCAGTCATACAGAAGAACAAAAGTTGTTCAGTGAGTCGATAGGTTCCTTTTGCCCTATTCATGCTAAATGCATGCTAATAATGATGAGAAAGAAAGAGTGTTATATTGACAAATAAATACTCACTATTGGAGAAATCTGATGGGCCTCACAACTGAAAATTCTAACACTGTTCAATTTATATTGTTACATCAGCTGCTTTCAAATGTTTTGATTGAGCTTATTATCCTTGAGGGATGAAAATCGTTGGGACTTTTGCTAGTTCGTTGTTAAGTGGGCGTGATCAGTCAATCCACATAAAAATTACTTAAATGAATTTGATGCAAACATATACACAAATTTAAATATAACCACATACATGGGCAGTGATAAACCATGCATTTACTTGATCAAGAAATAGTCATCTGTCTTTGAATTCCTCTAAACTTTTATTACGCATTTTGGTCAAATTTCAAAACCAAATAAAAGATGATCCGGTGAATTCCTTCGGTACTACAATTTCATGTCTAAGATTTCTTCAAGTAAAATCTTTTCCAAAGCAAGTGATTCCCTCCACATTTTGGAACAACATTCATTAAAAGTTGAACATAAAAACTTGAAAAATGTCTATTGTGAAACTAATACAACGTGAATACTTACTCATTTACTTCTCAAATATGAAAGAATCAAATCAACAATGAATAGAAGGCAACGTGATATAGGGTGAAAAGCAATTAAATGAAAAGTATTAAAATTTATGAATACTGAACAAATTCGTCTAATTAACTTCAACTTCAACCAAAGAAATTCTTGAGAAATTCATTGTAAAATAGTCTCTTTGATTATATAATCTTGAAGTTTGCATAGGTCATAGGGGGATTGAGGCTCTGTTCTTTTGATGATTGGACACTTGTACTAAAAAGGAGACCATCAGTCATATAGGATGAATCTACCGACAAGGGGACCAAATATGGCTAAGTAATTTCGTTAAAAAGAATGGCTATTACAAAAATGGAATAGTACAAAATGCCCAATTTTTTTGTTTAAATGTAGCGAACACGTACCTCTTATAAAAATACTGTACAAGACATTACATAGTGTAATAAGATGTTAATCATCCAGCAACTCTGGATGCTTGTCTCTAAATCTGATTAGAAGACTATGAACTAAAATCTAAAATTGAACGCAAGAAAGTGAAGGGAAAAAATTGTGTTACATTGATGTAGAACATATCACTCAAACTTAGACGGACCTTTTTGATGCCAGAATGTCAAACGAAGAAGCTAACATAATTTTTGTACAGTTTTGATATGTTCGTATCTACTTGTGAATACTCATTTCCAATTGGAACAATTCAATGATCAGCTATGTTAGCTGATTTTCCATCAAATTTCATTGTTTAGGGCACTACCTTTGGCATTTTTATTGTTATATAAAAAACTATCAAAATTTTTGGAATATTTTTTTTGGAGGTCAAAATTTGTTCAGAAGGTTATGATTTTGGTAATTTTCAAATGCTATTAGGATCTTATCCATGTTTTTGTCTAGACTTTTTGAAATTATGTCAAATTGGCCTCTTTTTAAATAAATAGTAATTCTACTAATAGTA
Source organism: Cornus controversa (assembly GCA_026545225.1). NCBI lineage: Eukaryota > Viridiplantae > Streptophyta > Magnoliopsida > Cornales > Cornaceae > Cornus > Cornus controversa. The sequence goes on from CM048850.1 coordinate 29,737,440, forward strand.
AGTATTTTCTCTTTGTTCAACTTTGTAGATTGAAAGTTGTTCCATCATTTACTCATCAAAAGTTTTACACAGCGTTGAAACAAGCAATTTTCAGTTTTAGCTATGCTAATTTAACAACAAACTTGAACCTCAAATTGAGAGTTTATTAACTAGATATCACTCAAGTTGCAGTACTAAACTGGCGCTTAAAATGATTTATGATTTAGTTCCAAAGATTAAAAATTTTCTAGATTGATATATTTCAGATAAAATTAAGGAATGGTGCAATTAAAGAAATTCTAGTACAAAATTGTGAAGTTGTTGTCCGGATTTTGTTT